>JAQISU010000034.1:23110000-24492500 GCA_029339505.1 Unio delphinus | reverse complement strand
ATCATATTGAACATGAATTAACATATGAATCATATTGAACATGAATTAACATATGAATCATATTGAACATGAATGAACATATGAATCATTTAAAACAGTAAAACACGAATACAGTCCTGACAGCTCTGCCATAACACATTCATTGGTAATTTATTTTCAAAGGGAAAGGGAACTCAATCACACTACTACTACTACTACTACTACTACTGCTGCTACTACTATTATTATTATTATTATTATTATTATTATTAGTAGTAGTAGTAGTAGTAGTAGTAGTAGTAGTAGTAGTAGTAGTAGAGTAGTAGTAATAGTAGTAGTAGTAGTAGTAGTAGTTATAGTAGTAGTAGTAGTAGTTATAGTAGTATTTGAATACTCTAATTGTTGTTGACGTAAAATCCACAATGAATAGGCAGGGTTCAGGAGTGGAAGAAGCACAGCAGAACACATATTCAATCTTAGTGTTCTGTGTGAAAAACACTCGCAACATCAACAAGACATCTATCATGTGTTCATTGATTTCAAAATTTGACAGAGTGTGGCATGAGACATTGTGGGCCACAATGAAGAAGTACAACATGGGTCAACGTTCACCAATACCATCAAGCAGCTGTACGCCAAGGCTATAAGTGCCGTAATTGCTCAAGGTTCCGTGGGGGACTGGTTGAAGAAAATAGCTTGAGTACGTCAATGCTGTCTCCTGTCACCCACGCGTTTCAACATCTACTTTAAAGCGCATCACGAGCGAAGCCCTGGAAAACTAATATGGGACAGCCATCACTGGAGGGCATCATTGGCATCTCTTATATGGTCCACATCACAAATAAAGAAGTGTGTAACACCATCAGGTACAAAGTAGGTCACTATGAAGACCTCCTCACCACTGTCAAAAAGAGAAAGTTGAAATGGTATGGCCATGTCACTAGAGCCAACAGTTTATCTACAACAGTACTGAAGGGCAGTGTCCAGGGTGGCAGAAGGTGAGGTAGACAGAGAAGAAAGTGGACTGACAACATCACAGATTGGACCAGAAAAAGTTTTGCGGAGACACAGGCATTGGCAGATGATCGAGACAAGTGGAGGGAACTGGTAAGATGTTCAGCAGCACAGTGCCTACAGGACCACACTTGGTCAAGAGACTGATGATGATGAATCCACAATGTCCAACCATTTCTATCTCTCCTCATCCAGAGTGTTCTTACCAAATTTCACTGAATTATACTTACGCGAGATGAAAGATCGCTCCGACTAACGAATCTTGTGGCTAAACGACCTGTGAACCTCCGATAATTATGTAGTATTGACAAAGAAATATGTCTCATTTTCAGCGAGATGTTTATTAAAATTATTTTCATTATTCCTAATAATTATATAGTTACCAAGTTGCATAAATTATACATGTAGATGAAAATATTTATATTTGTATTTCAAGTTCCTATAGTAAATACCTACATGTTTTATTTCAGTAAATAATACAAATAAATTTATAGAAACTCCAGAACATATTGATATAAAATGAAATTCACTATAGAAAATCTAAATGTTAATGCATTTATAAGTCTATTTTATTTTTTGTAACTGATTTATATTTATGCTGCATTGAGGAAAATGAATTCAAAATATATAACAAAATCGTAAACAGTTACTATTTAAAAATATGCTGTTGCACATAATAATTTTAAAGTTCTACTCTCTTCGTGAGATGGAATTTTGAGTAGTGATATAAGTTGATGTAAACATGCACAATACATGCTTAATGTGTCGGAATATAAAAAACTGAAACCATTGTGTGTGAATATTTATGATTGATTATAATTTTCATCCCTCATCCAGTGCAATGACTGAAAGCAGAGTCGCTCAAGTGTTTGTAACATAGAGACGAAGAAGCATTTTTTAAAAATATATATAGAGAAACCAAGATTAAAGTGTACATTTTCAAACTCTGAAATAATGCAATATTTGAGATTCAGTGCCTCCTAAGGAATGTAAAATAGCAAAGCCTGAAGTTCTAGACCCATATTCTAGACACTTTCATGTTTGCAACACATTGTCAGTTTCCATTTCTTAGTTGTTTTTTTTCTTAGAATTATCGACATGACATGCATTTCTATATACTTTTGTGTCCAAAATCTGTAATTTTCATTAACTGTTTTCCTTGTTCAGTTGATTGTACTGGCGAAGTCAAGCTTTTATCCATCCAAATTTCGTATAACTTTCGGCATAGAAATAGTCTAACTGTTCAACTTAGATTATCTGCACATCGAATGTTAGAATTACAAAGCGCCATTTGATTTCCTTTCACCATTATGGATCGAAAAATCGGTGCACCTTTGCAGAATTTGTAAATATTTACAATAACCAATTCATGTTCGCGACAGTTAGATCAAAGTAGGAAAATAACAGACGTAACCGATGCCTGGAGGTGTGTCTAATTTACACTTGTTCATTGGGTAATCGAATAGCATGATTGAATAGTGGCGACTGTCAATTTTATATAATGCTTCAAAAGGTATTATGAACACACAGACACAGAAACGCCAGCAAACACACAATGTGGAAGTGATAAATTCAATCTGATACCAAGACGTTTCTGCTCTCCAAGACAACGTTGCAATTTAATCAAAAGAATATGACGATGAGGATGAGCGGCTACTCGGACAAAGTTTAAAACTCAACGAAGAAGTGGGTAAGTGAGACCATCACAATGAAAATTGAAATGAACGAGTACCTGGGTAGTAAGGCCACAACGCAAATGGTTTAAATGAGCGAGTAGCTGGGTAGTAAGGCTACGACGCAGACAGTTTAAATGTGACAATAGCTGGGTAGTAAGACCACGACGCAGATAGTTTAAATGTGAGAGTAGCTGGGTAGTAAGACCACGACGCAGATAGTTTAAATGTGAGAGTAGCTGGGTAGTTAGGCCATGACGCAGACAGTTTAAATGAGCGAGTAGCTGGGTAGTTAGGCCATGACGCAGACAATTTAAATGAGCCAGTAGCTGGGTAGTAAGGTTACGATGCAGACAGTTTAAATGAGCAAGTAGTTATGTAGTAGTCCACGACGCAGACAGTTTAAATGAGCGAGTAGCTAGGTAATAAGGTCACGACGCAGACAGTTTAAATGAGTGAGTAGCTGGGTAGTTCGGCCATGACGCAGACAGTTTAAATGAGCGAGTACCTAGGTAGTAAGCCACGACGCAGACAATTTAAATGAGCGAGTAGCTGGTAGTAAGGATATAACGCAGTTTAAATGAGCGAGTACCCAGGTAGTAAGCCACGACGCAGACAATTTAAATGAGCAAGTAGCTGGGTAGTAAGTATATGACGCAGACGGTTTAAATGAGCTAATAGCTGGGTAGTTATGATATGATGCAGATAATTAAAATTCAAATTAGGTTGCTTGGAATAGTGTCGTCATTGCTAATTTAAGGAAATAGAGCTATTGTAAAATCATACTTTCTCCCTTTTTTCAAATCGTTTTGATAATATAAATCATAATTCTTGCCGAGTCAAAGCAATGTTACCTCATACATTTTAAAATATACAATAAAACATGATGACTTTATTATCGATTATATCTTACAACAGGTTTATCGATTATATGTTACACTGTCTATGTCAGTTCAAAAAGACAAAATATCTCTTCTTAAAGATAATACTAAGTTCCTATTTCGGTGTCAATAAATACAGAATGTTCAAAACATATCAATTACACCTGTCCAGTCGAGTGTTTCCAGGTCTCATAAAGAAACACTATTTAGAGACAAAGTGACTGATATATTATAGTGGTACTGAGATTTTTATTATATTTTTCTTGGTCGCGAAGATTTCGAGGGAACGGGTATCTAGTCGAGAGAAAAAAGAGGAAAATCACAAAATATCACCCTTGCAGTTAGGGACAGATTTAGACGTGGTTATGTCCTAAGCTATGGAAAGCTGTGGAGGCCTTATTTGATACGTGCTAACAGAGAATAAGACAGGGTAACAACTGAACTTGGAAATTGTTTGTAATTATTACAATGCATATTATTGTAATTTATATAAACTATATGGCATAGAAAATAATAGTGAACATATTATTACCAGAAATCACGGATTAAATTACTACTTAAATAGAAACTATAATGAAACGAATATACTTTGAAAACATTCTGAATTTTAAATGGCCTCTTTATAATGTGAGGCCATAAGCTGATGTTCGTTTAGCGTAAACCTAAATCCAGCTTTGCTGGCAGTCACTGTTTAAATCATCAGATCACCACTGCTTTTTCTTCGGTAAAATGATTCAGATTTGTAGTAACTGGAAACCCAAAAATAGTGCCTTCATATGAAGACATCTATTAAAAACACATTCAAATATAGCAAGAAAAACCAATTGAATGCAACAGCTATATATGTTGTGTATTGACAGACCCATTCGAATTTCCATACAGGCCGTTTGCCTAAACGTTTTGGAACATCACTCGGACCATTCGAATTTCCCTATAGGCCGTCTGCCTAATCTTGGAGCATCGTTCGGCCGGTTAAAACTTCCCTATATCATCTCCAGGCTCTATTTTGTATTTGCAGAAGAAGCCATGATAGTTTGAGTTGTGCTCAGACTGGACTGCTTCTTATTGTAAAGCCGACGATTTTCTGACAGTTAATATAAAATAAGCCTGATCTATCTTAGTCTGGCATACCAATATTGTCTCAGAGAATGAAAGGGAACAAGGAAAATGTGTGCTATTAATTAGCTAAGTCAGCCTAAGAAACAAAAAGAGAGAACCTTTCAGACAGAGTATTCCACTCTTTACAATCCATCAGAAAATCACCAGGCTGCCTTTTATTTAATTATTACCATTGGTTACAAAATCAAATGAGATCCAGAACTAAGTTTATGCCAGTTTTGCGACGACACAATTAATGCATTATGCCCATTAGGCTTGAATTGTTGAGATAATTTTTCTTTTCAATTTAGATTATCTGTCTATTAGTTTATGCTCTTGAGCAAAACATGCAGAAGAAAAAAACAATCTATATGTTTGCATAAATTGATGTCTGAGGCATCAAAATAAATATTAAAAATATTTTTTTTTCGATATTTCTCTAAGATCTTATTTTCCTGATGTGGTAGTTTATTTCGAGTTTGGTCAAGATAGTTCCATGTATGAATAGCTCAGAATAAATACTTTCACATGGTAAATGTAAACTATCATTCTCCTTTCACACCGTCCCCAGTAATACGATGAAAATATTCTGTCTTGATGCATAAATATATTCTATCTGTACAAAGTCGTATTTTCTAATAATATATATCAACATCCTTTTGCAAAGAATTCGTTGTAAGTCAGAAGAAAATTATAAGAAGAATAATGGAAAGAACTAAAAAAGGTGAGGAGGAAAAAATTAGCACTTGAAAGAAGCTTGCCAAAGAATTGTTTACTAAAACTTCAGTTTATGGAACGATACATGTGTATTGTAATATTGCGATGTGAAAATGCAGGGACCTCCATTGTGATATTGAGGATAACACGCGTTGAGAAAAGGAATTTAAATGATGATCAGGCTCTTCTACTTTTTTTAGTAATAATTAAATATTATCTCAGGCCACATACTTAAACTAGCATCCGTTTATATTTATTCCAATTAAACTCGAGACATAAGGCTGTAGTAACTGATTGGCATATCTTGTATTATCGCCGATCAGAGTTGGATTGCAAACACTGAAAATGTTGTTAAAGCCAATATACTAATTAAGTCATGGTAGATTATCGATAATTTAAAGGGGCCATGCGCAACACTAAATTGACAGATAACAATTATTCTTACAGCTGAAACCAGATAGAGGATTTCTGAACCTGTGCCAAAAATGCGAACGTCTTGCCTTGTGGTACGTATGTACTAGAAATTCCAATGTAATCATGGCTTGATATGTTAGTTATTCTACGTATGTTCATGGTAAACGTCCATTCGATTCAATCAAGCCATCAAAGAAACAAACGTTCTACCATAACCAGTAATAGAGGAAATTGCCATCGAGTGGTCAAAGTCATCGACTACCTGACTTCAGTCTCAGTTTCCAGTCTTGACGCATGAGATGTAGATTGAAGTTCGCATTCTAAAATTAGTCATGACTTTGCCAAACGTTTTAGTCTAAAAGTGACGGCTGTGTCGGCTTTATTGGCACATTTGTTAATATAAACTATCTCTGTCTGTCTCTGTCACTGTCTGTCTGTCTCTGTCTGTCTATCTCTGTCTCTGTTTCGGTCTGTCTGTCTGTCTGTCTGTCTGTCTCTCTCTCTCTCTCTCTCTCTCTCTCTCTCTCTCTCTCTCTCTGTCTCTCTCTCTCTCTCTCTCTCTGTCTCTCTCTCTCTCTCTGCTCATATATGTAGATCATTACTTTGCAATTCTGCATGTAAGAAAACTATTTGAAACTGTACAGAAGACTGTATAAAGTATTTTATTTGTTTAGTTAGAACACGAACATTTTTTTAAAAAAAGATATCTAAAGCAGGTTTAAACATGCAAACAGGTTTCAAGTATTAACTTCTTTTTATCTAGTTTTCCACATGATGTATGCAAATTATTAATAAGTGACATTGTATGAACTGTTGCTATTAGGCATTTAGCGTCACGAATACAGTCTCATATGACTTTTACATTCTACAATAAATGGACACTTGTTTAAATAAGAAAAAGCTCCTGATTAAACAAAGTAAAAAAAATGTTTCAGCAGTTAATTTAACTAACAACACAATCATAATCATGCACGAAAACGACGGAGAAATCGAGCATTGATGAACGCTGATAGCTAAACTCATTAAGTTATAGTCGAAATTTGGATGTTGCGTATGTTACCGAACACAACTTCAAACTTGTCAATTCACGTCTGAATAAAGAAACAGCAAAAGCAAAGAACCAGTCCACACAAGTACACTCACAATCATTAATTTAGGATTTCGCGCAACGAAATCTGTCAGACGCGATGGACGCGAGCAATGTTCAATGTATCAATCCGCTCAAGAAATACGTTACAAAATATCTTCATTTTTGTTTGTAAACAGTCATTAATTTATATTAAAAAAAATCACAACAATTTAAGCATTTTCTTCTGAAGCTAACGTTTCTGAAGTTTTCTATATTGATGAAGTAATGCAGCCGTTAATAGCGATGACACATAATAGAGAACACAAATCATGCAGCAGTTTATGCTTTAATATATATAATTAAAAAGTCTACATTTTTAGTAGATTTAAGGAATTATTTCACATTTTGTGTTGTCACATTGTTTTTAATTCCACTCCTTGCGTGAAATATTTTCATCTATCTATCTATCTATCTATCTATCTATCTATCTATCTATCTATCTATCTATCTATCTACCTACCTACCTACCTACCTACCTACCTACCTACCTACCTACATACATACATACATACATACATACATACATAAATACATACATACATACATACATACATACATACATACATACATACATACATACATACATACATACATACATACACAAACATTTGTTAAGTTTGTTGGTTACGAGGCACACATTACTGTAGCGTATATAATGCTTCGTTACTATTGTTTCTTAAACCTATCATAATGTTCGAAAAATGGATTATCAATTATTATAAAAAAAAATGTCAAAATAGTCTCCCCTGTTATCCCTATCTCTATCTTCCTCTGTCTCTCTGTCCCTCTCTCTCTGTCTCTGTCTGTCTGTCTGTCTAATGGATAGCCAGTGTAAGGTACAGAACAGCGGGGAGGTGTGCTCTTATTGTGGTACTCTAAGGATGATCCGAGCAGCTGTGATTTGAAATGTTTGAAGTTTCTGGAGTATATATTGAGACGAACCAGACAGAGTTGAATTACCATAGTACAGTCTTGAAAGTACTAATGAACACACAACAAGTTTTAGTGGCATCAACTGAAAGATATTTGCGAATGGAGCTGATGCGTCTCCGCTCAAGATATGCAACATTGCATATGTTCATGACATGTTGGTGCAGTGTTAGAGTACTGTCTAGAGTAACACCTAGGTTTCATACTGACTGTGTGAATTTAATGTTGGTGTTACTGGTATTTATTGTTTGTGGTAAAGGATGTGAATGAGAAAGTCTTTGTGTTGTGATAAGAATGACTCAGTTTTATTATCATTCATATGCAGTCATCCATGATTTCACATCAGAAATGCACCTCTCCACACCTTGGATGGTAGCATCAACTTCAGTTGGGTGACTAGACTTGTATATCTGGGTTTCATCAGCGTTCAATTTATGAGACACTGCATGATGATCTATGACAAATGAGAACGGCTAAGTGTGTTTTGAACGAAGAGAACGGGTCCAAGAACAGACCCCTATGAAACACCAAAACATAGATCAACTGGGCTGGAGTGTATTCTGTTGTGGAAAAAATTAGTGTCCTGTTGACTAAGTAGGACTTGAGCCACAGTAAGGCTGTATTGTGAATGCCAAACACATGCCGGAGACAGTGAAGTAATATATCATGGTTTATTGCGTCAAATGCTGGAGACAAATTAAGGAGGTTAGGACTGTAATATTTATGCTATCCAAAGCTGCGAAAATGTCATTTACTACTTGCAGAAGAGTAGTTTCAGTACTTGGCAAGGGCTGCACATTGCTGGACACGACTGTTTGAATTCAGACGAGATACAAGTTGGGTTAGAACAACTTTTTCTAAGACATTTAATACAAATGGGAGATTAGACACTGGGAGATAATTCTTTAAATCGTTATGGCCGAGTGTTGGTTTCTTCAGAAGTGGCTTTACAATGGCAGTGTGGAAAATGACGGGAATTCCCCAGATGAGAGATAGGTATTAATAACATCAGTTAGTGAAGGCAATATTGAATCTAAGCATTCAAGCAGCAGTGATGTTGGAACTGAATCAAGTTCACATGATTTTGGTGTACTTTTCATCACGATTTTACTTACTAAATCCATAGAGACAGGTTGAAATACTGCTAACGGTTGCCACTGAAATTCTGTATTGCAACTGAAACTGGTCACGACGATTCAGTTGAAATTGTGCTGTCAAGCTTATCTCTAATGATTTGTATTTTGTCACGGTAGAAATTTGCAAACAGGCCCGGAAGGTCGATTGGAGAGAAACTAGTTGGGAGTCGTGTACATTTGTTCTTTGACATTAGCTTTATAGTAATCTCGAAGAGCTCTTTGCAGCTGAAAATTTCCGTGATCTTAGTACTGTAGTGGGGTGATTTCGCTGCAAGGATTATGTTTGTGACGTTCTTCTTTGTGGCTTCACAGATTTGCTTATGAATAGTGAGTTTGGTATGCAGCCAAAGTCACTCATCTTTACAAAGGTCTCTTTTAGCAGTGCGAAGCTGATCCCTAACACTGTTATACAACGGAAAACACTTTTGAAATGATACTCTGCACTTGGTGGCATGGGCATGCTTTTCAAGCAATGAACGCTGGCAGTTGTCTAGTTGTTCTGTTGTAGGAGGTAAGGAAGTTGTTAGGTTTGCTTGGATGTCATGCTTTAGTTTGGTTCTATTTATTATAAGGAGGTTTCTCTTATTAGAAAATAAAAGTGGAGGGTTAGATACTGATACGTCCAGATAGCATATAATGCACAGGTGATCTGATGCAAGTTCGTGGGACATATGGGTGGACCGTATAATATTATCATCAGGTCTATGTAGAATCCAGTCTAAAATGTGACCATGCTCATGGGTGCGTTGGTTAACTGACTGTTTGAGGTTGAAAACATAAATGGCATTTAGGGGTTTTGATGTGTATGGGCTTCCAGGAGAGTCAAAGTGAAAGTTGAAATATCCAAGAATAATCATGCTGCCACCTATCGAATTTCCAAAATCCAGGAGTATCGAAAACTGCTCCAAAATTAGATATAGTCAGTTGTTGTTTTTTTGTACTAGAAGGAACGCGGTAGAGGCAGAAAAAATGGACTGACTTTTGTTCCACTGTGAGTGTTGTTTGAACTAGTTTAAACGATGTGTGGTAGAATTTGAAAGATGTGGTGTGGTTAAAACGTTCGACCTTGGAATTCTTTGTGATGACAGAAACTCCACCCTCCGCGAGAGGGGCGGGGGAACGAGTTGATGGAGTGACCGGTGGGTGTTAGATTCGCGCGCTTGGGCTCATCGTCTGATGTTTTTAAGAATACTTCTGTCAGGAAAAAGATGTCGATTTCTGATCGTTGATAAAAGTAACTATTGCTGTGGTCGTTGGCACAAAATTTGATGATTTAATAAGAATTAGAACCAGGCTATCTAAATTAACCGCCGAATTGTTGAGCCGGAAAGGGCGAAAGGGTGATAACTTGAATTACTCTTCCTTTTCTACACCGGCCAACATTGAAGCAACGTTTCTTTTCTCGCTTAAGTTTACGTTTAGGAAAGGATGAATGTAGTCCCAGTTCGTTTAGTCTAGAGCATAATGTAGTGTGGTGAGCCAAGAATTGGTCATTAAAGCAATTAATGGGGTCCAGCATAGCATAAACGGGTTGACTGGCGATCACTTGATGGCGGTTTGTTTAAGAACAAAAGACGCAGCAGTGGAGCAAGAGAGCTGAGAAAAATTATAATTGTTCTCGTTTCCAAAATAAGGAGCCGAAGAAACACATACCAATTTTACAGCCAATGCATAATGAACGCAATAACGTAGACGAAGACAGACAATAAGGACATATATCAATAAAAATGGTACATAAACGGAAAAGCTGCTTCAAGCCGGTTAAGCTATAGCGGCCATCGTGTAAGAATACAAAATTAGTGTGTCTTATATTGAGTTAATAAATGTAAATAACAATTGAAACTAGAAAAGAAAACAATCAACTTATCAATTTGCACATGTGATTCTGAACAACAAGAAAAATCGTAAAGCTACATTGTATAGCGGACACATTCGCAGGGATGCGATGAGTTCATTCATTCAGTCAATACACAGTTGCCATACGCATAATGTAACTCATCCAAAACGCAAATACATGTATATGTATTTGTATGTGATATAAATAAAATATAATGTATAGTATGTACGCTGTATCAATGATAAACCACTCGCTGTATACATTTAAAAGTAACTAGGCCAGAATCATTATTTTTTTAATAACTTCGTGATATTTATTCACACACACACACACACACACACACACACACACACACACACACACACACACATACACACACACATACATACATACATACATACATACATACATACATACATACATACATACACACACATATATATATATATATATATATATATATATATATATATATATATATATATATATATATATATAAGAAGAGGAAGGGAAAGCATTAACGCGTCAATGTATTTTTGATCGAAACGAAGACTTATGGGTGTCGAAAATGATGTTCACTGTTTCGCTATACCTTGATCGAGTTGGTATATATATATCAAAAATTTGTTTTACGTGCTTTTTGCTTTATTAAATGTCAAACTATTTTTGTTGACTGTTTGTGCGTTCAATTCCTATTCCAAGTATCCAAAAATGTTCTTAGCTATAGTCTCGTGGTGGCTTAGAAAGTATTGTCACGATGTTGACTAGAGCCTCCTGGTTCTAAAATTATTTTAACTGTGTTGGCTATAGCCTAGTGATATCAGAAATTATTGGCACGATGTTGACTATAGCGTCTTGGCTTTGAATGTATTGTCACGATGTTGACTATAGCCTCCTGGTTTTAAAATTATTTTCATTGTATTGGCTATCGCCTCGTGGTATCCGAAAATATTGTCACGATGTTGATTATAGCGTCTTGGCTTTGAATGTATTGTCACGATGTTGACAATAACCTGGTTTTGAATGCATTGTCACGATGTCGCCTATAGCCTCCTGGTTCTAAAATTTTTTGAATTGTGTTGGCTATAGACTCCTGGCTTTGAATGCATTGTCACGATGCTGACTATTGCCCCTTGGCTTTGAATGTATTGTCACGATGTTGACTATTGCCCCTTGGCTTAGCAAGTATTGGCACGATGTTGACTATATCATCTATGCTAAGAAAGTATTGCCACGATGTTGGGTATAGCCTCTCGGTTTTAAAAAATATTGTCATTATGTCGAATATAACCTTGAAGCTTTGAAAGTATTACCACTGTCTGCAGACATCAAAATCAGTGTAAGATGCATTTTGGCGATAATTGACTGTAACAGTCCATACAATACACATATCCACTTATACACTTTTCACGCATTACATCAATTCTTCATGTCCTTCATCAGGAGCCATTAACCAATACAAACTATATGTTTTTATTATAATTCTCAACACATCAAAAATAAAAAACAAAAGAGAAGAGAATATTATTTGCAATTAATCAATACAACAATAGGTCTAACTAGAATTATGTGCCGTGTGCCCACATTTTACTCAGGCTTGAACTTCAATTAGTCCCATTTACCAAATTCACGTGTGTTTTTATAAGGGAATCAATTGTTAATGCAAACGAAGATATGATGATTTTATTCTTAGATCCACTAAATGTATCGATTGTTTTTTTAATCATTGTTCCAGGATTTTTTTTTAACAGAGTTATACCAACGCTTATTTTAGTGTAAATAGTATTTAACTGTCTTATAGAAATAATGACACCATTGAACTTATCAGATTATATAATCTTAGCTACCTTTAAGAATACAAGGAAGTTTTATATCAAAACATGAAACTCGTGCCTTCAAGTGTGTGTGTTTTTGTGTCTGAATTATTTAGATTCTGATCATACCTTTAACAATTTTTCAGCTACATCGCTGTGATGTCTGCAGTTTGGCAGCGTATGGTGATGTCTAGTACTGGGGCATCATGACAAAGACATGTGGCTTCATGTCCCACCCAGTCACATTGCCAACCAGTCCTAATGCTAACCACTTATTGCAAAGCCTCAAGCGCGGCAACTGTAGCATTGTGTTGTTAAATATCAAAAGGGAAGTATTCGGTTAACTTCTGTTTTGTACACATTTACATCTTTAAACTAGTTCTATGTTACAATTGTCGTCAATGTTATGGTTTAGTTGAAAACAATGCCCTAGTTTAATTCGCTTGTTTAAGTACACTCACCGTTTATAATGATTTTATCGCCCACTCCTGTGAATCAATGTATATTGGAAAGGAGCTAATACGAATCATTTTCCTAAATACCTACGCCAAAACCATTACACTGCATATTGTACTTGCTGTGCTGTGAGTGTGCGTGCGTGCGTACCTGCTTGTGGGCGTACGTGTGTGTGTGTTTCGGCACGAAATGTAGCCGTATCATGGAAAGATTGCAGTAAGTTTTAACAACGCATTTCAAGATATAACGCCTACTGTTAACGTGTGTTTATTATGGCAGTAAAATGCATTTAAACGACACTTCGTGGCGGGCAATGCTAACATAAATAGTTAGTGTCGTTGAAGCAAGTCTAATTCGCTAGAGACACGATTCGATATTGACCCTTCATTGAATCACGTCGCAAGAGTAGTTCTTGAACCGTGCCGTCTACACTAATACATATTATGTACGTGTATCTGTAATAACCATTTAATACATATTATGTAAGTGTCTCTGTAATAACCATTTATACATATTACGTACGTGTCTCTGTAATAACCATTTAATACATATTATATACGTGTCTCTGTAATAACCATTTCCGATTGTATCAGCGCACGGCATTCTTTTTACCCAGCCAACATAAACTAAGCATATTTGTTCTGCATTGAACAGTATAAGAATGATGAACAATAGTATTTAAGGTAATCAAAAACTAAAACGTACAAGGTATGGAAAGCAAAATTTTACATACAACACGAAAATATACGGTAGAAAGTTGCAATACAAATTCAAGGATACTAAAGGATATTTCGACTAAAATACACATTTATACAATCTTTATTGCCAATTGACAAGGAAACAGAAAGCAAACAATATTCATCAGACATTTTGACGTAATTCCCCTATACTTCAAAGAAGGGGTTACTATTAGACAAAGTTCTGTTGGACTTAATTCCCCTATACTTAAAAGAAGGGGTTACTATTAGACAAAGTTCTGTTGGACTTAATTCCCCTATACTTAAAAGAAGGGGTTACTATTTGACAAAGTTCTGTTGGACTTAATTCCCCTATACTTAAAAGAAGGGGTTACTATTAGACAAAGTTCTGTTGGACTTAATTCCCCTATCCTTCAAAGAAGGGGTTACTATTAGACAAAGTTCTGTTGGACTTAATTCCCCTATCCTTCAAAGAAGGGGTTACTATTAGACAAAGTTCTGTTGGACTTAATTCCCCTATCCTTCAAAGAAGGGGTTACTATTAGACAAAGATCTGTTGGACTTAATTCCCCTATCCTTCAAAGAAGGTTACTGTTAAGCGAAGATATGATAAACTTTTTTAATAATAGCAAAAAAATAATAGTGATGACACTTTTTTTAAATATTTTTTTGGCCTGCGATAGGAATTTGACTCTAACGTTTTGGCTTTAACTCTTTCAGCATTAAATAGGTAACTATTAAGACATGCATTAGTTTTACCGAGTAAATAGATAACTATTAAGACATGCATAAGGTTTACCGAGTAAATAGATAACTATTAAGACATGCATTAGTTTTACCGAGCAAAATAGATAACTATTAATACATACATAAGCTTTACCGAGTAAATAGGTCACTATTAAGACATGCATTAGTTTTACCGAGTAAATAGATAAAAATTAAGACATGCATTAGTTTTACCGAGTAAATAGATAACTATTAAGACATGCATAAGCTTTACCGAGTAAATAGATAACTATTAAGACATGCATTAGTTTTACCGAGTAAGTAGATAACTATTAAGACATGCATTAGTTTTACCGAGTAAATAGATAACTATTAAGACATGCATAAGCTTTACCGAGTAAATAGATAACTATTAAGACATGCATTAGTTTTACCGAGTAAATAGATAACTATTAAGACATGCATTAGTTTTACCGAGTAAATAGATAAATATTAAGACATGCATAAGCTTTACCGAGTAAATAGATAAATATTAAGACATGCATTAGTTTTACCGAGTAAATAGATAACTATTAAGACATGCATTAGTTTTACCGAGTAAATAGATAACTATTAAGACATGCATTAGTTTTACCGAGTAAATAGATAAATATTAAGACATGCATAAGCTTTACCGAGTAAATAGATAACCTATTAAGACATGCATTAGTTTTACCGAGTAAATAGATAACTATTAAGACATGCATTAGTTTTACCGAGTAAATAGATAACTATTAAGACATGCATTAGTTTTACCGAGTAAATAGATAAATATTAATACATGCATTAGTTTTACCGAGTAAATAGATAAAAATTAAGACATGCATTAGTTTTACCGAGTAAATAGATAACTATTAAGACATGCATTAGTTTTACCGAGTAAATAGATAAATATTAAGACATGCATAAGTTTTACCGAGTAAATAGATAACTATTAAGACATGCATTAGTTTTACCGAGTAAATAGATAAATATTAATACATGCATTAGTTTTACCGAGTAAATAGATAAAAATTAAGACATGCATAAGCTTTACCGAGTAAATAGATAACTATTAAGACATGCATTAGTTTTACCGAGTAAATAGATAACTATTAAGACATGCATTAGTTTTACCGAGTAAATAGATAACTATTAAGACATGCATTAGTTTTACCGAGTAAATAGATAACTATTAAGACATGCATTAGTTTTACCGAGTAAATAGATAACTATTAAGACATGCATAAGCTTTACCGAGTAAATAGATAACTATTAAGACATGCATAAGCTTTACCGAGTAAATAGATAACTATTAAGACATGCATAAGTTTTACCGAGTAAATAGATAACTATTAAGACATGCATTAGTTTTACCGAGTAAATAGATAAATATTAATACATGCATTAGTTTTACCGAGTAAATAGATAAAAATTAAGACATGCATAAGCTTTACCGAGTAAATAGATAACTATTAAGACATGCATTAGTTTTACCGAGTAAATAGATAACTATTAAGACATGCATTAGTTTTACCGAGTAAATAGATAACTATTAAGACATGCATTAGTTTTACCGAGTAAATAGATAACTATTAAGACATGCATTAGTTTTACCGAGTAAATAGATAACTATTAAGACATGCATTAGTTTTACCGAGTAAATAGATAACTATTAAGACATGCATAAGCTTTACCGAGTAAACGGATGTTTCCTTCAGTATGAATCAAAGATGTTACAGTAGGGTTAAGAAAAGGATTAGAACTAAACATGCAAGTCAGAACACAAAATATGCTTGCTTGAAAATACACTTATCGATGCATACAACGCCGATAACTCTAAAGTTGTAATGTGGATTTCGACAGCTTCAGACCTTTGGCTACCACAAGAATTACTTTTCTCGCCCTGACAGTTAAACATTGGACAAGTACAACACTTTCTTCTGCTTTACACCCATGTTAATAGATCACGCCGTACCATGACATTTTCATGAAATCAGTCAGACGACTAACGTTAAAGGCTGTACACACTAATATCGATACTCACTCTCATTTTGTTTAGTGTTGGAAAATTGAACAGTCTCTTCCGCGTACCGAGAACATTTACCGCTTTTATCTTCGTATAGAAGAATATATACCGAGTATATTAGTTGCACAAAATGAGTTTACTTAAATTATCTACATGCATATAATAGTGAACAAAACATACCAGGAGCAGGGAAGCGAATCTTTCTTCCTTTCCGCCCAGTTCTCGAAATTGTTGTTCAGTGGTGTACTAGTCTCATGCATTTTGTCTGCGTTGCGTTGCTTCATAAAATCTCCAGATTGAGTTTATTTAAACTGCATTTTGTGCTAATTCCTTCATACATATGTTGAATATTTTGTCTGCGCGTCTATTTCTCAGAAGTTTAAGTCTTGAAGGTATATTACATTTCTGGTTGCACCAATCTGATCCAACTATATTAAAAGGCAACCAGGTCCAAAACTGAGTTTGTGGCTCTTAGTTTGAACTGATGATGTCTTCTGTCAGGACAACGACACCGACTAATTTCTAGGATATACTATTCGAATTTACTTCAATGTCATTTCTATGTGAACACAACAGCAGACACGATACGTTTACAGTTGTTATACATTCCTTAGAGCTATTCCGAAGAGAATTTAGAATTTTTAAAAATATAATTTCCAGAGAAACCTTTCCTCACAAACCGCTGAACATCGAACTGAATACAACTTGAATGTCGACCAGGTAAACTAACGCTTCGTTTGGCAACTACGCAGTTTCAGATTGTGGATCATTTGGCCTGACGCGGTGCACTTGCAAGCATTAATTTGCTTTCATCAGAGATATGGGGCCAAATGTTTCGTCACTAGTTGTTTACTGTGCATATACTGGTAATTGGATGTTGTTTATTAGAAGGTCAAGAAGCTAAAGTTATGAAAAATGTACCAATAGACTCAGACAAATGCGTGCTTATCGGATTTGCGGCGCGATGAAATTTCAAGAAAGTGTTCTACCTATCTGGCTGGCAAGAGACCAACATATTTTTTCTGTTAAATCATTTCAGTGATCATCTAGCGCAAACAGCCTTGAGCAGCATCGGTAATTTCCGACATTTGGCCAAAGTATTGTTGTTTACATCTCGCAACGTTTACTATCTGTGCATTTTTTCTCTCCAAGTATTATCACACATGAACCCAAGGTAAAAATGAGAAATAATTTATCCGCTAAGTATAAAAAGTTTATATTATATTTAAAATTAAAGTGAAAATAAACAAAATAGTGGCAAACACACAGCTTTGCAAAACATACCATTTAAAGAGTTCCCTTGTGTCTTCGCTATTAGTTCATTTGTTTCTCACTTGTGGGACTAATGTCAGGAAATCAAACTCTGTGTGTATAAATGTAATTTCAACGTGAATGACTATATATATATATATATATATATATATATATATATATATATATATATATATATATATATATATACATATATATATACATATATATATATATATATATATATACATATATATATATATATATATATATATATATATATATATATATATATATATATATATATATATATATATATATATATATATATATATATATAAGAACGTGCCGAATGAGAATTTAATTTATCTCATCACATGTATGATCATTATCATTCAGTAGGACGGAGAAACGGACAAAAGGAGCAATCTTTGGAATTGATTGAATGACAAAGAAGCTGTACAGTGGTCAGGTGGCAAAACACTTCTCTTTCCGTGTCTACGTTTTAAGTGATGAACCACTTATTGCAATTGCTTACAACACCAAATGGAAATTAAAAGGAATCTTAATGGATACGCCGCCTTAGAACATTCAAAATAAACAAGCGGTTAAAACCAAAAAGACTAGGAAAAGACACCACGCACAAACACAATCTTTATCTTTATTGCCGCCGGCACATTTTCATTGAAATAATTATTTCAGTTTGCCTAATTAAATGAAATTTGGAAAGTGTGAGCATTCTCCTACATAATCCAAGGACAGCACATTCCGTTCTGTCGGGTGTATATTTATAAATGTCTCTCTCCCCCTCCCTCTCTCTCTCTCTCTCTCTCTCTCTCTCTCTCTCTCTCTCTCTCTCTCTCTCTCTCTCTCTCTCTCTCTCTCTCTCCACATACACAGCATACACACACAACAAACACATACATGCTGTACTTTGCCCTCATTGTGTATCTAATCTTGGTTCTAATAGCGTTGATTTCGAACTAGCTCTGCGCTGTTTGTGTATTTTTCTTTGATAAAATACTATATATCGTATGAATTACCTGCTGTTCACTTAATACAGTTTGGCCCGCCATTGCGATTAAGCCAGATATTCAACATCTTGAGATTCAATTAGCAGTATTGTACATAATGTGTGGTGTGCTAGACGGCACAAAAGACCACAGAGGTATAAACTAAAGTTAACTGTAAAATGACGTAAGTGATCAACTTCACGTGTGTTCTCTGTCATGTAAGAGTGCAGTGTTCCATGGCAGTAATACGAAGTGTTCCCTATCAGAAAAAGACACATTATTCTGAATCGTGAATTTTAAGAACTGGATGCTCGTTTCGGTGATTGTTCATAGTTACTTTTGCTTGGTAGAAAATCAATTGTAAATCATCAAAGAGGCGTGGAATTGGTCGTTTACCGTTGTACGTAATTCGTACTGGGTTTGGGAAACAGTACGAACAGTATTCGATGAGTATTACAGCAGGATGGTCTAAATATTGGGGCCAACAGTACGAACAGTATTCGATGAGTATTACAGCAGGATGGTCTAAATATTGGGGCCATGGTTATGCTCTCTCTCTCTCTCTCTCTCTCTCTCTCTCTCTCTCTCTCTCTCTCTCTCTCTCTCTATATATATATATATATATATATATATATATATATATATATATATATATATATATGGTCTTTTATTTATTTAGATATACGGGTATCAATGCAGTATATTTTATTGCGAAGTTGAGAACACTTCAGGCACTATGAACAGCTTTGAGTACAGCTAATTAGCGAGATAGCCAAATTCCTCTTTTAGGCTCCATCTATTTAGATTTAGCTTGAGATAATAGGTATGTTCTGAAACTACTTTCTCGACAGTGGGATGTTGTTTACTTGGCAAAGTATTGATTATATTACGTGCGAAGATGAAATTTAAGATAACGAAACAACATTTTATTTGTGTTATCTATTTTCACTTGTCATTCAATACAAAAGTCGGTTAACATTGCGCTAGAAAATATTAAATTGCAAACAAAACCTCTATGTTTGGAAAAATGCATAAATATTATATTGAAAATATTGGTGTTTTATTTTTCCTCTGAAATGTTATGGAATTATATTATCCGATAATCCCCCGAACAAACAACAACAAGTAAACGGCATACATTAAGACGATGAACACCCAACAATACATCCTTATTCCATCTGCATCGAACGCCTTTTTTCCAAATACAGAAACATCTTTCTGGATTATATCTTTACGAAAATTTGTTCCCAGGAATATAACATAATATAATATCCTACTTTTGCACCTGTTTAATTAAAACCTTATACCAAGTCATTAGAACAAGTATTTGGATTGTTTCAAATATTATCATGTGACGTACAAACCTTGAAGTTATTAATTCATAACACCATACTTAAACAACTTATTTATTCACGAGCCTTTATCTGTGAGTTAAAAATATTTCTGAATAATTTTTAAAATATAGTTTCATTGTTTGCATAACAACGCCATCCATGCAGCGGGAAACAAATGTTCGATTGTTTAACCACAGCAGTTCGATTTTATACCATGTCTATCATTCCGTGGGAAATTAATTCTTGTTTGTATAATCTTGGCCTTCATGTAGTGCGAGACATATTTTCGATTGAATAACCATGGTCGTTCATGTAGTGCGAGACATATTTTCGACTGAATAACCATGGTCGTTCATGCAGTGCGATACATATTTTCGACTGAATAACCATGGTCGTTCATGCAGTGCGATACATATTTTCGATTGAATAACCATGGCCGTTCATGTAGTGCGATACATATTTTCGATTGAATAACCATGGTCGTTCATGTAGTGCGAGACATATTTTCGATTGAATAACCATGGTCGTTCATGTAGTGCGAGACATATTTTCGATTGAATAACCATGGTCGTTAATATTTTCGATTGAATAACCATGGTCGTTCATGTAGTGCGAGACATATTTTGGATTGAATAACCATGGCTGTTCATCCAGTGCGGGGCCAAATTTCGATGGTATAACTAAGGCCGTTCATACAATTGGAGATCAATTTTCAATAGTCTAATCATGGTCGTTCATGCAGCGGTAGTTTTATTTTAATAATAATAATAATAATAATAATAATAATAATAATAATAATAAAAATAATAATAGACTTAGTATAGCGCCTAATCTTTATAAGCTCTAGACGTTTTACGACATCTATATTAATATGATTACAAAAGAAAACCACCATGAAATTAGAAAATATAAAAAATGCTGCAAATATTTAAGGTATGAAACATTATTAGGTATTAAAGTTTGTTCTTGCAGTCGAAAACGTTGAGCTTTAAGAGCACTCTTGAAAGGGATCACTGTTTTTGTTGTCTAATTTCAATCGACAATTCGTTCCACGTTGCCGGGCCCTGGTTTGCCGGGCCCTGGTATGCAAAAGAACGTTGTCCATATGAATTCGTTTTCATAGTGGGAATAATGAGTATATGATTGTCAGAAGAGGAGCGTAAGTATTTTGCTGGTGTTTACTCATGGGTGAGGCCAGATAGGTATGTTGGACTGGAGTCACAGTGTGTGTGTGTGTGTGTGTGTGTGTGTGTGTGTGTGTGTATATGTATGTATCTAAATAGGCATGCATGCATGTGGTTTACATGCACGTCAACACAATACTGGTAATGTGGTGCCAATTTAAATTTAAGTTGCAAAATTGTGAATTAAAATTATTGCACACCTCCATTACACACAAGAAAAATTCGGTAAGAAAAATACCTATGAAATACACTTAAGAATGTAGTACTACAACATAAAAAAATACAGGGTAATGATTTAAATATACGTTAGCGTGTAGTGCTACAGCATAAAAAAATAAAATAAGATGATATAACTGTCCGCAAAAGGTAATAAAATAACGGATAAAGGTAATAATAAAGAAACCATAAAATATGGAATGAACATACACGCGCGCGCGTGCGAGCGCAAGCGCAAGCGCACGCACATGCACGTACACACACGCCATTCCCTTAAAATGTCCAACATTTTCTTTCAAGTTTCCACATAGACGCACACAAAAATGTTTCACAGCGTGCAAATCGATACACTCTAAAAGAATGCGATATACAATCAATGAACACGGGCAAGTACGCACTCTGGTCGAAGTTTCCCTCAGGCAGGAAGTATTATGAGTCAGGGTTGTGCGTCCTAAACACCTCATACCTCGGTATATGCTGTGTTCTACACAAAGGATGCCACTCTCCAACATTGGGTTACATAGTCCAAGACTTGCTCCTAGTGATATCATATCGATTACTACCTCGACCTCATGTTAGAGATCGACCTGATATCTAAGTATAATGACAATCGTACGTGGACATGTGATACCAGCGCGTGTTATCAACTCGAAATCATACTTGATTACATGATATATTTAGGAAATGTGCTTTGTGGTTGTTCTCAGGGATTCTTTACGGGCGTACCAAAGTTACTGTTGGCCTTTACCTTGCGTTTTCACCAGTATTTAAACAATATGGAATGCAGTCGTCGAAAACGTCGGTGCTGATTGGTCGAAAGATCTAAGATTGCGACAAGTTCAATCGATTCGATGATTAGTGATTTCAGTTACAGTTATACTTCCATGGAAGCATCAATGTCATCGCCTTTAGTAAAATCGATAATGATGCTGCTCAACAACACCAAGAGCTGAATGCCGATTATGATTGTCTCGTAAAAGTGTTAGACAAAATTAATAAACGTATAAGTAAAAGCAATGACAAAAGTCCAAGATATTCCCTGAGATGGTACATCTTCGTACCAAATATTTTCAGTATTATTGACCTCAGGCCATTGAAAGTAAAGCTAAAAATGCAATACACATCTCGGTAGTTTATACTATGGCCTTCCTTGAAATTGAGGAAACGCTGATACAGGAGGGTGATTACAATTATGGTGCTGATGCCAAGGTTGTATTTATTAACAATAATAACATTGCGCTCGTTATTCGTCGATGAAAAGGGAATCAACTCAATTATTGACATTGCCAGGACGGTTATAGATTGAGGTGTAGCCATGTGGCTTTCTCCAACAAAATTAACTGGAATAATCCCCGTGTGATCGACCCAAACGCAACTTAATGAGGTTAATGAGGTCAAACACAATTACATTTCCATGATACTAAGCTTATTATGCTCAGAGGTGGATAAAAATTGCCGGTAGAAAAGGGTCATTCCTAGAAGACATTCCAGCGTTGTTATTGGTAGCGGATCGTGCGGTTGCAAAATCAGCTATGTTAGGTGCTGTATGAACTGCATTCGGAATGGCTCTGACAAGGCAGTAGATGGAAAAATCTACGATTTATCGTCATGTAAACGAATAAAACAAGGGAAAGGTTTTCAGCTATGCACCTAACATGAAAACCAGACATGGAGGCAAGGACTTTGTGTCTTTATGTGGGTTTAAGTAAGAGCCACGTTTTCTCGCATAATGGAAAATGTCATCGTCAACCTAGATTCGACAATAGAACCTAGAACTTATTGGGTTGCTATTGTTTTTTTTTACTCTTATGGGATTGCACTATCAGTTGAAGTTGTTGATTATTTAGTCTTAGGAGGCTGACGAGAATTGCGAAATACTGCTGTTCAGACTGTGCTGGATGGCCACATATGCGAATATCATGCTGTTAAAACACTGCATTCACTTGAGCGTTCACGAACCCAGAAAAAGATAATTGATATTCATTATTACATGTACTTAGAAAGTACGATAATAGTAAACGAAATGCCCATTGGACTTTTGGACGTAAGGGCGCTCAACGACAACAACCCTAATGCAGATCTGACAAGCTTCACCATCAAAGCTGAGTTGACAGAATTTACTAACCGTGTTGTCATTGACGTCGACAAGGGAGAACTTGTGATTTTCAAAGATACAACTGTTACGTGTTTAGGCTCTAATAAATAGTAACACAGAAAAAGTAATAACAACAAGCTTTGTAAAAGATTAACAAATACTTTTTCCCCTGTCCTTCTTTCAGTTTTTGGGTGAAGACGACAACGATCGTTTCACACATTATTCAATGGCGTAATCAGTATGGTCTTACATAAACGTAATATCAGGCCCCAAGAGCACACAATCGCCAAAGACTTGAATATTCCACAAAAAGATATGTTTGGATTTTATGACACTTGCACCCGTAAAAAGGATAACTGGAAGGAAGTGTGCGTTTCGTCTGAGGAAGGCAATATTGTTGAGCAGTTATACTTCGCAATCGTATTATTATCAGAGGAATTTCGAAATACCATCGAACTTACCGAACTGAAAACTAAAGCGGAACAACAGTTGCAAATTAAAATCACAACAATCACAAAATTTACCCCCCTCCCAAGCAGCAGAGGAGGCTAACCCACCTCTTTTTTGAAAAAAAAAACAACATTTGCATTCAAGTCTTTTACGTGGGTTTTAAAACGACCACGGCAAATAACGTGAATTAGCACCCCGTCATTAGTGCGCAGTCAAAAGTCCGCCAACAAATGCGCGCCGACAAAGCGCTCAGCGAAATATGCCTATCAAATGTGCGCCGTCGAAAGCGCGCTGCATAATCTAAAGGATTTAATAGTTTTTATGAATTTGATTGATAAATGTCTCATTTGGAATGAATTATAATTTTCACTTTGATACTTTAATCAATAAACTCTATATGTTGTTTTATAGTGAGCACACATCATAAAGTGTAACATCTTTATATTTAGAAAAAAACTCAACTAATAGTTTGAATCACTGTTTCCAGTGAGCAGACATCAAGGTGCGTATTTACGTAGTATAAGCCTAGAAAACTATATAAACCAAATTTATTTTGCAAACATTTAAAAATCTTCTCTAACCATTGAAAAGACCTAGTCGCAGAGGGAGAGAGCATGGTAGAGATGCTGTAAACGTGATTGTAAAAAGCGAATTAAAGTGATAACAGTGGACACAAGCACTGTGCTGGCTGTCTACGCATAATCATGCTCCCGATTTGGAGAGAAACGAAGCGAAGAAGACCGTAGCAGAGATTCGTTGAAGAGCAATAACATCATTGAGAGACCCATGCAAATAATTCAGCAAAGCTCTCGGAATTTCGTTGCATACAATTGTATTTGTAAGAAAATATGATGATAGGAATGATTTTTTCTGGTAAAGTAATATTATTTAAACTTTCTTTGTGGATGTCGATAACGACCCAATCGCTAGCTGAAGAACAAAAGTTACTTTCTTTTATGGATTAAGGTTGTACATCATTACTATCATGATTGAAAATAACTAATGATAGTTTTTAAAGTGCTATCGATTGCGAATTCACATGGCATAGAGCATCACAGCAGGATATTCCAGCGCCACGAGATACTGTTATTGCTTTACAAAATGTTGAACGAGGGAACTCTCAAGAACATAGTCATATGATATTTGACAAACTCGGCGTGTCTGACGCATGCATATAATTGTTTGATGACTTTTATGGGACGTGATCAAAATATATATATACTGTTTTACAAATATCACAACTATATTTTACAATATTGTATCCACTGTATTACATTTCGTTGGAACATCTTGATTTAGTTAGACAATCTATCGTTAATATAAATTTTCGGGCTTGTGTAACCCCAGATGGTGTTATTAATTACAGAGCAATCACTATTACACTCAGTAATAAATCGATGTTACTTGACGGTGCTGGTGGACGACAGGGAGTTATTAATGCCCCAGTTGAAAACATGTAAATGTTTTCTGAATGTGTAATTAAATCAATCATGATATTATAACGTCATATCTTCATGTTAAGTTCACCTTGACTCCTGGCAAGTTGAAAAAATTACAATCAACTCTTGCGAGTAAATGCGTAACACAAAATGTGCTAGTGGTGGCCCAAACAAATTATTGTTAACCAAAAACTAAGCTTAAACATTTTAACAAAGCTTTAGAATTAAACACCGGAGTTTCACTCCATCTTTCGCAGAGTTCCATTAAAGATTCAATAAAAACAGGCGGTATATTTCCGCTTCTTTCAACTTTACCAGCGTTAATAGTTGCCGCTGAACCAGTTGTCGCAAAAGCCGCTGGGTTAGGCGCAGTTGAAAACGCTTTTGGAATGGCACTAAAAAGCAACAAGAAAATGATTAGAGAAAGGGGAAAGAGTCTAAGGCTACCTGGAACCCCGCACTCATGGTACGGTCCTACCGAAATTGGAAGGGTTTTGAGACAGTTCCATATTTTTTCCACTGTCAAATTTTGATTTAATTAATGCCGTTGAAAAATTACAAATACAAAACTTTACAGCTGTTTTTATGCGCGATCAATTACCTAACCTAACCAGCACAATAAAGTTGAAACCTTTATCATTAATCTTGTCAATAATTTTGGTCTAGGTATTCGTTGTGTTGCATGCACAATCGTTCCACGCGGATCTGTTTTTTTTTTTTTATTCATATGGACTCCGCCGAAGGAATTTATGTCCTTTACAAAGTCCACCTCGACACCCGTAAAGGCGATCTGATATTGAACATTACCAACACAGACAACAACTGATATGCTAATATGTGGCCGTGAAGTTTTGCTATACTCTACCATGTATCAAAATCAATCAAAAAAAACCCATAAAGTTGTACACGAATACACAAATTACCGCTTTCGTTTAAATAGATCTTAGAGTATGATAATATATATATATATATATATATATATATATATATATATATATATATATATATATATATATATATATATATATATATATATATATATATATATATATATATCTATATACACGGAAGATCTTACTCGAAACAAAAACACACAACTGACGGTATATCGCCCAAAAATGTAAATAAAATCATTAGTGATGAAATATCCGAATTAGTAGATCTTGCAAATGTGAATCCAAACGAAGTGTTGTGTTTCAAGATAAGTAAGGAAAATTAAAAACGTGTAAACTTTCAGTACAGGATATAATCGTCATAATTAATGGAATAACCGAAAACAGTATAGCGTGTTTGATACTAACGGAAAAATTAAGCCCGGTGTTTTTATCTCAGTGATATCGGATAATATTCGCAATTGAGGAGAAAAATCCGGTGATACAATGACTGGTTTTCTCAGTATGACTAATAATAAAATTACTGGTCTTTGAGAATCAGAATCAAACGATGACGCTGCACCGAAGAAATACGTCGATAATAGAGACACTCCAATAATGAACTCTTTAACATCAGTCAATAATGAAGTAATCAATCTTAGATCAGATTATACTCCTCATGTAAACACTTTCTTGAATGTTTCGTAAAAAAGGTAATATATAGATTAACTAGATTTTTGGAAGTCCAGCTGCTATCGACATTAAACTCGTTGACATAAAAAAATCACCGACTGCGTGTATATACGGTAGCTTCTGGACAAGTAGTGTGGTCACCGTATATTGTGGTCATTGTATATATGGAACTAGCGTATTGCTATCAACAATAACGTCACCAACAGTTGTAACAATTTGTGTTTCAGTTGCAACAACAATTGCTGATGATCTTAATATCCTTGCCAATATATATATATATATATATATATATATATATATATATATATATATATATATATATATATATATATATATATATATATATATATATATAGCCAAAATTAACTACACGAGTAAATACTAAAATTACACACAGGGTCTCTAGTATACTCCGAATTATCTTCCCTGATATCATCAGGCCTTAACGACGGAATAATATTAGATAGAGAGTTAACAGAAATGATTAATATTTACGACTGGGCAACATCTGATTAAAAAATATTAATGCTAATAATAATATCGACATCGCAAGAACTACTGAACATATCGTCGTTAATACCACTCCATAAAAAACACTCCATTAAAAACAACGATGATATCAGTAAGGTTCACTAAACCTCAATTTAGCATTAACTTACCAACCGCAATTCCAGTAAAGAAACTGCACTGACGCAACTACGCGTGTATTTCATCTGGCCTATTATTAGGTCAAAATCGTGGTGGATTACTGTCAAATAACTCGTTAGTGTTAGCATATAAAAAAAATCCTGACGATGGAACGCCCGATTGTCAAATTGTAGGAATACCAATTGGAAATTATCAGATCGAACAAATCAATGATGAATTTCAGAATTCGGTAACCGGGCGTGAATCAAAAATAGCTTTAACAATTGATGAACCAACGCTATCAGCCGCGATAGAAATAAGTTCACCGGATTACGTCTTTGATATTTATCAGTCATAGATTAGAACAGTGTTAGGATGGCCTGACGTAAGGCCTGACGTAACACCGCCTGTTTCACCGCACCAATATATGAACCAACGCTGGCATATTTCACATCGGATAAATTTTCGCTTCATGGATTTATAATACCAGCTGGTACAAAATTTGGGTTAGAGTTTCCTGATGGTATACGGATCGGTGATACTGGCTTTGACATCAGAGATTATTAAACGTCTTGCAGAACCAAATTAAAATTTTCAATCTGAAGTACTTTGGGTGTTTACTGAGTATCTTTTTGACACCACTGGTGATAGCAAAGGAAATTATCGAGTGGGTAGAAATATGAAACCATATTGTACATCTTAATGAAACTCCAAATCAAACTTTTAAGTAGTCATTAATAAATAATGTTAGGAATGTGTTAAAATAGAAATTTCTTAAATTGTATTCAATACCAGAAGCAGATCATCCAACATTTATTTTTCCTTTGTATAATGCAGACAAGTTAAGGAAAGCTACCAATGCTATTATTGAAGAGGTGTTTTTAACCTAAAATGCTTGCAGAGTGGAGAAAAAAAAACAAACATTGGAATTGATGTGGGTAATATTCTCCGACACAGCAGCACCGTGAAGGTCGTCATATCTCGTAAGGGATTGTTAATATAAGCGCAGCTGTCAAAGTTAATCTCGTATGTGGTGCAATTTATGGTAGTTATCAAGCCAAATGAAGATCAGCAAGGATATATGCTTTATACTTTTACGCCTCAATTACTCTCGGAATTTTTATTGTACTAAAATCTATTAATGCGAACTATTTACGCTATCATAATCTACTATTTTCAAAAATACACTTTAAAAGTGATCAGGATGTCAACTTGACGTAGTAATGACCATCGCAGACCGCCTTGTGGTCCATATCCCTGTTGATAAATTCCTTCAAAAGCAGATGCAACGTCAGTTGCTGTTTTAGTAGATCAACGTCAAATACAGTCAACGCGTATTTGTATGCTAATCGACGTCTTCTAATTTTAATTGAATCGCGTGGTTAAGATAATATACCCGCCTGATGAACTTCATTTGTAAAGCTGATATCAAACCGTGCGTACTTGATTCGTTTAGGAAGTGATAAATAAATTCGCGATATTGCCTTTCGCGCTAACCACGCTGCGCCGGTAGCACGTGTGAGATTTGCTGTGTAGGCGAGTTTATCAATGTAAAATGTGCCCTTCCAATATCTTCTTGGGCTGTAATAAATCAGTTCCATCATTTTAACAATGGGATTATTAATTACCGGTTCCAAAACAAAATTTTGAGAAACTCAGTTTCCTCGTGCTAGTTTACTTTTCATGGCAGATCTTACCAAAAAATTACCTAATGATTCTCTGAAATTTTATTTTTAGAGAACTTAACGCATGAATTAATTTCATATCAGCAACGCATCGTTATTGTAACATTGTATCCTTATAAGCTACATCATGAACGTGACATGCTTGATCAATTGCATTTATTGGATACTCTCCAGGTTTCGGTTGATCTCGTTCGTCAAGTCGAACATCAAGTCGGATTCCAGGACCACAATAGTACCCATGGAGTTCCAGGTAATTTTAATAACACAGATGCAATATCACCACCTTTTTTTTAACCTGTGTCAGGTAGACAAATTTGTATTTATTGTACTACATTTTACACACTTGCTTGTAAGTGCGTGTCTACGATTTTCTTGGTCATGATTGTTGTTATTCCACCTTTAGGGGTGGGTACTCTACATTTTATACGATATAAATCCATATTATTTATTTATTTTTACAATATCGATGTAATTGATTTTCTCAGCGACACGAAAACAAGAACCTGTCATACATCACCCAGAGTGACCACATTCTATCAGAATGATAATAATAAGTCCCTCTGTGTCTGTTAAGACGTAATTACTACTTAATTTGATAATGAGGTGATTAAGATGGGATACGTGGTACTTAGTAGTTTTGTCCGTAGATGATTAGTAATGCTATGAGGTTCTTAATTATTTTTTAATGAAAACGCAAAATTAGTGGACGAACACGGTAGTAATGTTATTTAATTTATTACTAATATTGATGAAGCCCCATTTGTTGATAATATTGATGGATTTTTTAATAATTTAGTAGTATATGGCGACGTGATGCTGGACCAACAATCAAATCCGGCTAGAATATTTTCTCGATGAAGGCATAAAACACTGATGTAATTTATGGTTCTCAGCGATAGATACAAATACCTAAAGGGATCAGAGATAACTGTAATATTCTTGCTGTGTTTAATGGAGTTGATACACATACTCTGCGAAATATTCATCAAACTTTGTGTCGTGGAAACATGGATTTTAAAAAAATTCTTTTTACGTACATAATTAACCCGACACGGATATATAACAATATATTTATATGATCATATGTCAAAGTATCAAATCGTCCTTGACAAATCTTTTGGATAAAGCAGCAGAGGAGGCGCAGCCAAATAAGCGCCACGTCAGGTAAATGCGAAGTGTACCTTTAAAAAAATGACGACGACAAAAGTACAGTAACTTACATGCAATATCAACGGCTAGACTTTCGTTGTTTAGTCAACCGAAGTAACTAGCAGCTAGCTGGAGGCCTCGGTTTCGCGTTTTCCCCCCACGTTTATTTACCTTCGTAAAAGACCTGACCTCAAAAGTTGAGTTCCAAAAAAGAGGTGGGTTCGCCTCCTCTGCTGCTCCCCACCCTTATTCCCAAAACTCAAGTAAGTATGAGTCATTTATATCTGAAAACTAATAAAATCATTGAAATTGTATACTTTCTCTCTTAGAACATGAAAATTCCCCAAATGATCCACGATAATTATTTTGGCCAAAATGACCAACATTACGGTATGGATGTCAAAATATAATCAGTTTTACTGCCAAACCCTGAAGTGTTCATTGTTTTCTAAATGAACGGCCCAAACTCCATGAGTTGTTCATTGTTTTCAAATCAACGGCCCAAACTACCTAAGGTGTGTTCATTGTTTACTAAATCAAAGGCCCAAACTATACCTCTAACAGAAGAGTAAGAGCATTTTCTTTATATGAACAAAGCAGATAAATCGATCACAAGCACTTTTCGTGGCTTACCTACACATGACCCACCATGAACGTAATGGATCACAGGCAGTTTTCGTGGCTTACCTGCACATGACCCACCATGAACCTAATGGATCACAGGCAGTTTTCGTGGCTTACCTGCACATGACCCACCATGAACCTAATGGATCACAGGCAGTTTTCGTGGCTTACCTGCACATGACCCACCATGAACCTAATGGATCACAGGCAGTTTTCGTGGCTTGCCTGCACATGACCCACCATGAACCTAATGGATCACAGACAGTTTTCGTGGCTTGCCTGCACATGACCCACCATGAACCTAATGGATCACAGGCAGTTTTCGTGGCTTGCCTGCACATGACCCACCATGAACCTAATGGATCACAGGCAGTTTTCGTGGCTTGCCTGCATAAACATAGGAAGAATAATATCTTGGAACAATCGATTTTACTGTTGTGAGTGGAAGAGTCCTTGTTTTTAATCTTGTACGTTTCTCATATTTGGATTTTGTTATATATACATATATATATATATATATATATATATATATATATATATATATATATATATATATATATATATATATATATTCTAAGGTTATTCAGTGATTAGCAAATTACTTGGTACCGATTGTATATTTTCCCGAGAAAATAGCTGTTTCGATTTTTATTTGAGAAATATGGACCTTTTCTATTGTTTAGGTTATGATGGTTTGATGATCGTGATATCTTAACTATATTATAGTAACTTACAACCAACGTTACTAACAGCTGCCTCGATTGGCGCTCATCAATAAAGGGTTAGTGTCAGGACTGGTCCACCTGGTGTCAGGATAATATGACTTGGTGGGACATCATGCTTCATGTCTGCAATGTGATACCCCAGTGTTATACATCATTTTAAACTGCCAAACTACATAAATCCTAACGATATGACTGAATAATTGTTAAAATTACTTTAAAGGTTCAAATCACATACATACACACAGGCGCACCTTACGTCGTAATAGTCAGAGTAACAATAACTTATTGTTTTGTGCCGAATACATCCTTTTACATGCATGTATTTTCATTATAGTAAAGGTCTAGGACTCCTATTGGTTCTTTTATTTCCCTTCTGTTTGTTATCTAGGGAAACATAATTGAAATATATGCCGTCTGGACTCGAATCCAAGACCGCCAGCTAAAGAGCTGGTCCGTCTCGTTGAAACCCTCTACTTCACTCTGATATTAGTGATTGCATTTAAGTAATACGCGTATACTGTTTAAGGACATGAAGAAAACGCCAAGTAAATTAAACTTATGTATATTGCAATATTTATGTGATTTCGGATTTGATCAAGGCAAAGGAAACAAGAACTAAAACAATAATAAAACGTATACAAGTAATAAAAGACTAGAACAATATTTTACAAAAACAGAAGGGGAAGACACTGTCAAACGTGTAATTAAAAATGCACCGCAATAATGCTTATTTAAATATTTAATAGTGATTCATCTTCTATATTAAATTTATGCCATGGGAATAATTTATGCCATGGGAATAATTTATGCCATGGGAATACGAACACGCTTTCTTGGAACATTACCTTTGCTTGGCACCATATAACCACAATTGTCCTAAGGTGCCGTAAATGTTACCACCTAAGTACAAGCATCATAAATCAATCCATCCATCCATGCATCCGTGCATATACATACATACATACATACATACATACATACATACGTACGTACGTACGTACGTACGTACGTACGTACGTACGTACGTACATACATACATACATACATACATACATACATACATACATACATACATACATACATACATACAACTTAAGCAGTTTTCATCATTTTGTGAATGTTATATAAACTGAGGTAATATCATACTATATGTGTATGTTTTCTAGAACAAAAATTACAGTTAAAAATCAAAGAGCATGAATAAATGCTTCGTTTAAAGAGATAAGCTTCACGTGCAAATGCAGTATCTATATACATGTGCCAAAGGAAAGTCTTTAGTAATAAACATAAATAAGTACAATTACTCTGACAAGCGGGCAAAACAAATACGATTTTATTGGAAAATCTGTGCTGCACTGTCAGTTTGGATCTTTTACTTGAATGCCAGAGCGTCACCTGGGTTTCACCTGGAAAGACTACGTGGCCTTTATCTATATCGAGTGTACTGAATGCTTTTATATATATATATATATATATATATATATATATATATATATATATATATATATATATATATATATATATATATATATATATATATATATATATATATATATAATTCACGGCTGGCAACTATCCCAACCACCTGAGCACTGTATGTGGAAGTAAACATTTGAACCAGTTTTATATATATATATATATATATATATATATATATATATATATATATATATATATATATATATATATATATATATATATATATATATATATATATATATATGACCTCTCGATCTCTTTACTAATTTCCTACTATTGCATTAAAACTATATTTGCATACAAATCAGTTTTAACAATGTAAAAAAGAACATATTTCACAAATAATTTTCAAAATTAAGGGACGATTGTGTGATACTGTAGATATAAATTATTAATGAAAAATGCTTGATAATGGTGACGCGAACACCACTGTAAGTTGTTTGTCGACTCTATGCGACCATTTTAAAATGCTTGTTTGCCACTTCTGAAAATAGTAAACAAATTTCACGATAAAGTACTGGAAAATTATAATGATAAAAATGTCATCAGGTGAAGAAAACAGTTTTTTTTTAAGAATGAACTGATTCAGAATCAAATTATAAAACGACCAGAATCATAAAAAGAAATGACAAGTACAAAAACATATAATAAATCTCCTTTTCAAAATACAGGCTTGAATACAATAAACTGAAAGCATCAGGATTTAAGAAAGCGATATTTAATGATATAAAGTTGCACAGGAAGATGTTAACAGATGTTGAGAAATTGAATGATACAAAGTTGTACAGGGCTATGCTAACAAATATTGAGAATCTGAATGATACAAAGTTGTACAGGAAAATGTTTAGAGATGTTAAGAAATTTAATGATACAAAGTGGTACAGGACAATATCAACAGATATTGAGAAAATGAATACTACAAAGTGGTACATGAAGATGTTAACAGATGTTGTGAAATTGAAAGATACAAAGTTGTACAGGAAAATGTCAACAGATGTTGAGAAATTGAATGATACAAAGTTGTACAGGAAGATGTTAAGAGATGTTAAGAAATTTAATGATACAAAGTTGTACAGAAAATGTTAACAGATGTTGAGAAATTGAACGATTCAAAGTTGTACAGGAAGATGTTAATAGATGTTGAGAAATTGAATGATACAAAGTTGGACAGGAAATGTTAAATATGCTGATATTTCTTAATATTAAAATGGATCATTTTGAAAACATTATCTGAAAACTCTAACTATTGCAATGGTAACTAGTTAAATAGATGAATATGTTCTACACTTTAATGATAGATGTGTGATACGCGAGATAAAAGTCAAGTTTAATTCATTAAATAAACATATCTATCTTTAAGAGGTAGAAAAAACGTGACAAAAATAAAATTAGGCCGCAGTGCTGGTCAGGGTATGCTTAATACTGAGTTTCTTACATATGGAAAATAATATTTTTAAAACATCTGTAAGTTATCTAATGCCGTATTTCAAACTAAGCACATCCCCAAAACGTGGTCCGAACGAGGACTAATTGTAGTGTTGCATAAATAGCGATTTCGATGATGTGAATAATTATAGTGGTATAACCCTTCTTAACTACGTAGATCAAATATTCACATGTATACGTACTAATAGCCTTAATGACTGGGTAGAAAACTGGTAGTAATTGAAGAGCAAGCAAACATTTGACAAATATGAATGACAATAGTTTTTTTACATGGGGTATCACATAATATTAAGCAAGGTAAGTAATTATTTTGTGCCTTATTGATTCACACAGTTAGTTTATATAATAAGGATATCGTGTATTATAAATCGATTAAAATATAAAGATAACGTGTATTATAAATCGATTAGATAATAATGGATAACATGTATTATAAATCGATTAGATAATAATGGATAACATGTATTATAAATCGATTAGATAATAATGGATAACATGTATTATAAATCGATTAGATAATAATGGATAACATGTATTATAAATCGATTAGATAATAACGGATAACATGTATTATAAATCGATTAGTTAATAATGGATAACGTGTATTATAAATCGATTAGATAATAATGGATAACATGTATTATAAATCGATTAGTTACTAAGAGATAACGTGTATTATCAATCGATTAGTTACTAAGACATAACTTGTATTTTAAATCGATTAGACAATAAGGGTTAACATGTATTTTAAATCGATTAGACAATAAGGGTTAACATGTATTTTAAATCGATTAGACAATAAGGGTTAACATGTATTTTAAATCGATTAGACAATAAGGGTTAACATGTATTATAAATCAATTAGTTACTAAGACATAACATGTATTTTAAATCGATTAGACAATAAGGGTTAACATGTAGTATAAATGAATAAAGCCTCCCTCAAGAGGAAATCTCTTCAATATAATTTTTCGTCGTTTTGATATCAAATCCATTTACATTAATACAATGTTAAGAGTTAAATATAAGCATATACTAATGATATAGGTCTTGTATTCTTTGCGTAAATGTTTGTCAAGTTTTTTTTATCTTTGTAAGTGATTTAGAGAAATAGTTTGTTGTGTCAGTTATGGAATGAATCGATACTGGTATGTCACTTTTTTTTAGTCATTTTTTAGTATTCTCTATACAGATGATATATTGTCTTTTCACATTCATCTAAAGACAAATTTTTGAAGAGATTTGTGTGCTAAATCAAAACTTGTAGTTAACACATCACTAACACAGGTTATGATATTTTTTTTTTTAATAGAAACGATACTATTTGGGAAAAATTTGGAATTCACTTACGTTGATAACAAACTAGAATTGTAAATATGTTTACGTATCTTCGGCTTGTCATGACATCAGGTAATTCATTTACCGAAACAAGGACAACATTGGTGGCTGGACAATCTTAAAAAGTCATATCATTATATGAAAAATACCTTCTGATTCTCAATTTATTTATCTAATACTTCCGTTCATCAATTCATATTTTTTGCGTTAATGGAATATATGACAGAAATATAAATCAGCGTCCATCGTGGCACAAAGTGGACGAATATTTGAATTCATTTTATGCGCAAACACATCGGTTAGCCATTATGTCCAAGCAATATCTTCTTTTCCACTGACTTAATTAAAGACATCACATTATAATAATGCGCGGCTTGTTTATTGATGTGAAGCACTTACCGCCTCTCCTATAAGAGAGTATAATTGCACGTGCAGCAGTAATAATGAGCATTTGATAATATGTTCCTTGAAATCTATACCATAATTAAAAATATGAAATGCATTCCTAGTTTTCTACCTGGAAACTTAAGAATTTAAAGTGTTCTTAACAGCTATAAAACTGGGCATTCAAATGGTTTCTTTGAATGGGTGGCAATTCAAACAGCAGCAGATAAGGCCTGTCAGGCAAACATATGACCAAGAGCGTCATTTTGAATATTTCTGGGTAACTGCCTTTAAATATAGTTCTGAATAAATACAACTTAAATTGTATCTCACGTTGTATGCCACGTGACTTTATTCGTGTCCACAGCCCAGGCTTTTCCATTACATTCATGAGGTCAAGTCGCTTTAATATTAATATCGGTTAGGTGACGTGAACCGGTAGATACGTGTGCTTTACAATGCTATGTATTAAAAGTTGGATGTTTATACGCATCAACACCTACTACAACCATTCAGCATTGAATTTGTTATTAGTACATGCTACTGATATTATTCCACAATAAATTACGTTGGTATTTCTATAAAATAATGTCATAAAGTTAAACTTTTTAAACTATTTATTGGTCGTGGAATATCACTGTTGCATGTTTGGGAGAAGGGGAATGGAATATCATGCAAGGAAACACCCAAGCATTCGCAATCAATTTATCAATTAAGGTATTGAATTTAACTGAATGGTTTGCGTGTGCATCATGTGATACAGCTGGAAGATAAACAGACTTGCTTACCAGAAACCTTACCTTAGGCATTTTAAAATATTTGTGGTTATTATAAATGCATAGGTATATTGGGTATATACATTTACAAACAGATATCCAGGAAAGCATAACATTTCTGGCAGAATGCAGTTACCGAATGCACCAACAGAAATGATTTACAGGCACGAATTAACTAATTATGTAATGAACATTTTCGCTAAGCATGAAAACTTTGACCCGAGAAAATGGAATCGAACGGCTCAAAGGTGGGTATTTAAAAACAAAATTCCCTGATGCACCATAAATAGTAATTTCCAATAGTAATAGCTATTCCGACTACCTATCGCTGCTGCTGAAAAATAAATTATTCCTCGGATATATGTCGGCGCAGTTATTTACAGAACATTTTATTCCACCAGTTGTTAAATATTTGTTGACGATTGAAGATTGTGTTGATCATTTATATACAACATATTATATTGCTATTGTTATATGATCGTATCTTCTAGTTTGGAATCGTGATGCTATACATAGGTTCTTAACAGCTTGAACGTGAACCTAAGTACAGTTTGGTGTATTTTTCCATTCATATTTTTTAATATTGATATATATGTCACGTAATATAAGATAAAAATATAAGAATTCTTTATTTCAGACTATAAAGTCCATACCACTAAATTAAAATAAAGATATAAAATAAGAAACATTGTACACATAAAAGTACACATACACAATTACACACACACACACACACACACACACACATATATATATATATATATATATATATATATATATATATATATATATATATATATATATATATATATATATATATATATATATATATATATATAAAGATATAAGTAAATAACATTGTAAACATAAAAGTACATATCATATATATATATGTTGGCTTGAGTTCGCTTGCGAAGATTAAGAAGGAAGATTTCTATGTCTATTGCACGTGCGCTGGTGGCTGACGAGCCCAATACGTGACAGACACGTCCGTCCACAGAGGCTGCAGGGGAATGTCTGGGTTTTGGCGGGTGCTGACAATGGTTCCCGGTTTTTCTTCGCCATCGTTTTTCCTCCAAGATGGCCCGTCTGTTTTGTTCAAAAGTGTCAGCGGCCTGGTGAACTGTACGTCGCCAGCATGCACGGTCAGCAGCTTGTGATGCCCATTTGCGATGATCGATGCCACAGGTGGTGAGGGTCATTTTCAAGGAGTCTTTATAGTGAAACAATCCTGACTACCTGTCAACTTATAATTTTATAAAGTGCAATTGTAAATTTAATTAATGTTTGAGGGAATTTATAATCTTCTTTTATTGTTTACATTCCCTTCATGTTATAAAGTTTTGCCTGTTTCCAATGCAAATAATAGTAACTGTGGTAACAGTTTTTGTTATATGACCATTGTACAAAACAAAGGTAATCTGATACAATATGTAAATCATATAAAAATTATTTGTTTAAATATTAATCATCTGGGTAAAGATTTTTGAAGCCCAGAGTGTACATGATAAGATTGTAAATTGTTATTACTTACCGTCTATTTTGAGAGAAAAATAGGTAATTGTATCCATTTTTTTTGTTCTCTCCAGAATTAAGGTAATACTCATGTAAGTTCATAAGTGTCACCAACATGATGAAACTGTTCATCATCAATGTGAATCTTTGTATTATTTATTGTGAAATAATTGTTATTTTTGTCGTTTGAAATCGGGCGCCATGTTTACTACTGTGTATATGGGGCGCTCGGCTTTCCACTAGGAGGCGCTCAAGTTAATATTTCCGAATTCTTCCATATATAGTCATTTTCGTGAAAACATTGTCGTGAATTTCCCGAGTGTGTTCCCAAAACCTATAAATAGGGGCGAGATCCGCCGTTTTGGCAGTTGTGGTTCTGCTGGACTCCAGTAAAGGTCTCAAGATCAAACAAACAGAACAAAAGTTTCTAGTCATCCCATCTGATAATTTCAAGCATTAATAGCAAGGTAGACTACTTACTACCGACATATTAAATTTAGTACTCATAATGACTACTATAATGTTTCTCTGATATTGTTTCACGTTTATTAACTTGTTATATTAAATGAAAGTCCCCATAAAGTGATTAGGCTGACAACACAGTCACTGTGTCGTCATCAACACAGCCGTCTGCTATCCATTGGAAATTTATTATTCGGATTGGCACTATCGAAGTTCCTACTCAATTACATGTGTCATTCTGAGATATAAAATTCCCATCCAATTTGTAGCGATTGTGTCGTTTCGATGGCGAAATAATATACCCGACACAACGACACACTTTGTTGTCACAAAACGACACACATTGTCGCATTCAATTCAAGCGCACACTATTGACATCCGGTTGCGCAAGACTGTGTCGCTCAAAACGACAAACTGTGTCTCAGTCGAGAATGCGACACACTTAACATCCGGTTCCAGACTGTGCCTCTAACACATTTACCATTGTACTATAAACACAAACCCGGGTCTGGTTCCGAACATTGATTGGATGCACAAATATCCTTATCACCTCGGTACGTCATACAAACACATTTTGATACATACTAACTTATTTTTGTTATTGTTGTTGTTGTGTGTGTATGAGATTAATTTGGGACAAAGGGAACATTGATGCTGACTTTTACATGCAATATACCACTGAAACTAGTGCTTTAATAAGCTTTATCTAAACAAATGTTCTGAAAATTAGTAAATATTATATTTCAGCACTTTGAGCCCTCAAGTTTGTGGGCAAACACATACTATCCTGGAAGTAATATAATAAACTGTGTTGACTATTTATATTTGTTTTCTTTTGTGTGTTTATTGTCTAAATAGGACCATTGTGGTGAACTCACCATTTATTCACTGGAGAGATCTAGTAACTGTTAAAGACGTTGAGTTGTCCATCTATTCCATTTTATTTGACCTTGACCCCTTGGCACGTTACAAATTTGGTGGCAGCGGTGGGATCGATAAAAACCTATTTGATTCTGTACATACTTAATAAACAAGGGGAACAACAATGGAAGCTCACGACTCAACGTTAGAGATAATCGGAATCCAAGAACCACAACTCCCGCCATCGCAGAGAGCCTCCTCCACACATACGATCTTAAATGCAACACCCAGTGGAGAAGTACAGTTTAGAATTAGTAATGGCGGAAAAATGGAAAAGGATAGTCAATACACTTTGTCAGAAAGTAGCAGTCGCTCAACGTTTAGAAATTATCTGCCACATTTCCAACTGTGTGATGGAAGAAATGGTAATACAGCTTTTTCTACTAGCTCACCCAATGAAACAAGTGGACATGCTGACATAATAAGCAGACCAGTAGACTCCTTTGACAATACAAGAAGCAGTTCGAATGAGGACAGACCAAGGTCGAGTGACCTCTATGAGTTTATGTTACCTCAATCCATACGCCAACCCAGATTTGTGTCTGATAGAAATAATCATGGAGAGCCTGTCTTACCTATGTCACATGGTAACTCATATCGTCGCAATGATTCAAAATATCACAAACCAGCAACATATGATGGATCGACACATTGGCAAGATTACTTGGTACATTTTGAGTTAGTAGCGGAAATTAATCAATGGGATGATCATCAAAAGGCCTTGGAACTGGCAACTAGCTTACGTGGGGCTGCACAGGGAGTTCTGAGTGATCTACACCCTGACATGCGAAGAAATTACAGAAGTCTAGTAAATGCATTAGCAGCTCGGTTTGAGCCAGAAAACCAGTCGGAACTTTACAGAGCACAGATTAAGAGTAGACTGCGGAAGAGAGGGGAACCTCTCACAGAATTAGCACAGGACATCAAACGCCTGGTACGACTTGCATATCCAACTGCGCCCTTACAAGTTAGAGAACAACTGGCCAGAGATTGCTTTATTGACTCCCTGAATGACTCTGAGCTTGAATGGGTGGTGTTTCAATCAAAGTCCCAAACTGTGGATGATGCACTGCGAGTTGGTCATGAATATGAAGCATTTCAAAAGGGAAGACATGGACGCTTGACTATCAAACATGGCGTACGGATGCAACGAGAAGTTTTGAACAAAGAAAACAGCATGTCCATAGATAGAGATGAAAAATCAAATAAAAATGATGACATGCTCAGAGAAATTCTAAAACGAATAGAGCAGCTGGAAAATCAAAATAAAACTAATAAAAATCACAATAAGAATAAACAAAATAGTAACATGAAATGTGCTTATTGTGGTAAGCTTGGACACTGGGAAAGTAAGTGCTTCAAACGCCTCGATGATGAAGAAAAACTGGAACAAAGTAGAAGGATAACCAACACGAAAAGTCAGATGAAATATACTAACAGTAATGTCAAGGTCCCGGGAAACGAACACTAGCTGAAGCAACGGGCCCAGCTTCAATACCAGTGGCCTATGAATGAAGTAAAACATTCTCAACAAGATGGTTTATATGTTAAGGTAACAATTTATGATATTGGAGTAAATGCATTGATTGACACTGGCAGCTCAATCACAGTTCTAAATCCTCAGAAGTATTATGCTATCTCAGATTCACTACGACCCCCTTTACAATATGGTGGTGGACAACTTAGAATGGCAGATGGTGGCTTGGTTACTCCATTAGGAATTGCTGAGTTTCATATCGAGATCAATGGTAAATCCCTAACACATCAGTTTATTATAGCTGATGTAGAGGCACCTCTAGTTTTGGGATATGACTTTTTGTATAGACACAACTGTCAAATAAACATGAGAGAGGGTCAACTTATGATAGATGGGAAGTGCTTACCGTGTCAACCAGAAAGTCAGATGCAATCTGTGTTTAAAATTACATTATCAGAGGACATCATTGTACCATCCAACTCTGAAATACTGGTTACAGGATTGATAGATGGGGAAATTGTAGGCTGTAAAGAGGCTGTGGTGGAACCATACAAGTCCCACTTGGCACATAATGGGATACTGGTTGCAAAAGCTGTCGTTAACCCAAGTTATGGTTGTATCCCACTTCGAATGGTTAATTTGTCTCGTAGCTCCATTAAGCTTTATAAACATTCATGTGCTGCAATTTGTGAACCAGTGGCTTGCACTTTTCATCTGGAAGTAACAGAGAATGATGACCTTGTAGGAAAGGTAAATAAAATAACCACTACTACCTGTCCACAGGAACCAGAACATTTAAAGATGTTGATTGAAGAGTCAAGGAAAACCTTATCTGAACCTCAGCAGGATCATCTACGAAAGCTTCTATGCAAATATGAATCAGTATTTGCCAAATCTAAAAGTGACCTTGGTCGTACAAATATAGTTCAACACAAAATCAATAGTGGTAATGCCAATCCTATAAAACAGCATCCCAGAAGACTTCCTTTGTCAAAGCGACAAGCTGCAGAGGATGAAATCAATCGAATGTTAAAGGATGGCATAATTGAACCTTCAAAATCTCCATGGGCATCACCCATTGTCCTTGTAACAGAATTGTTACCGAGAGGAGGGTGGATCAAATGAACAATACAAACACAATTTGTGAAAGAAAATATAAATTTATGTAATAAATTGTAAATGAAAAAAATACAGATGTAACAACACAATAATTCATGCACTCAACCCACAATTACACTCACAACCATTCACAATACATGAATAAATTAAATAACAATACAAAAGGAATCTCAGATGTAAAGGGATCTCTTGGATTATACACAGATCCAAGAATCCTTTACGAAAGTTAAATAAATGCAAGTATGATTCACGAAAAAAAATAAACACAAACGACAAACTATCTATCGCACGATGGATTGCGATAACTAGCACGATCATATACTTGTATTCAATCAAGTTGCTAGCTTTTATTGATATCTATGTGATCACTTGAAATATTATTGCGATCTGACATAAACATGCAAATACAACAATGTATTAAATTATATCACAATTTCAATACACCTATGTGTCTCCCCTGTATAACCGCACGATTCAGCAACAGTTGAATCGTCTCCCAGTTTCCCCGAGAACCGAGGGTTGACCAATACTATTATCGGACGTTTCCCTACACGGATCCACCACAGTTATACGTTCAGACAGCATACAACATCTACCAGAACCAACGGTTCCTCACTACCCTAGATGTCGACCCGGACGTTTTACAACTCTAAGACAGCTCCGACACTCGGACTTCTAGCTTTCCGGATATTTACATGTTACACAGATGTTGACGAACAGACAGTTCGACACACAGACAGATACTTCAATTCCGTTTGCACAAATTAACGGCACAATCACATTCAGATATTTATACAGAGATGTTCCAGAACAAACAATAGATGTCCCACAACAAATCAAACGATTTCAAAGACGTTTATCAAAAGATGGTATCAGATGTGTTTAACAGCTACGGTATCAACGATGTTATTAGCAGCTACGGTATCAACGATGTAATTAGCAGCTACGGTACCAAAAACAATGTAACAACTATGTTAGCAGCTACGGTATCAGAGACGGTATCAACGATGTTATTAGATGCGCTATCAGTGATGAACTTCTACGGTATCAACGATGGAATCAACGACGGAATCAACGACGGAATCAGCGACGGAATCAAACTGAATCAGCTATAATAAACAAAACCAGACTAATAATAGTTGTCTCAAAAATAATCTAAGCCGTAGATTACGATATTGTATTTATAGTCTAAAAGTGACTAGTAATTCCAAATATTCCACGTTCATTGCAATAAAGGCATCATTATACGAAATGATAATCTGAATAAAATTCACAATAAAACGAAATGTAAATTTAACACTCACCCCTTTGGCTGGAGATTTGCAAGACGAGGTTATCTATCCTTCGATTAGATATTTGGGTTCCCGTAAAAATTTATGATAAATAGTTCGCCTTATATACTCTCAATAGGTGAACATAAATCACATCGAGCTTGCCGTACACCACGTAAAACGAGTATTTCGGATTTCATGTAAATTACAAATTGGCACATGCAAATCGTTACACGCCACTTAATCACCCCAGGTAATGCGTGTACGACGAAATCAAGAAAATGGTGAGTTTCGTTTGCAATTCAAGTACAACAAAAATCAGTTCAAATTTTCGCCTAATTCTGTGACAGTCCTTGTCCAAAAGAAAGATGGGTCAGTGAGATTCTGTGTAGACTACCGCAGACTAAATGATGTAACATTAAAGGACAGTTATCCTCTCCCGCGTATTGATGATACTTTTGATGCTTTGCGAGGCTCAAAATGGTTCTCAACTTTAGACCTTGCCAGTGGCTACTGGCAAGTAGAAGTTCATCCAAATGATACTGAAAAGACTGCATTTACCACAACATGCGGTCTCTTTCAATTTAAGGTTATGCCGTTTGGGCTCTGTAATGCCCCAGGGACATTTGAACGACTGATGGAATATGTCCTCCATGGACTACACAGGAAAACATGTTTAGTCTATTTGGATGACATCATTGTCTTTGCTGATACTTTTGAAGAACATCTCACTCGTTTAGAGGAAGTAATCTTGCGTATCCAGAAGGCTGGAATGAAAATATCTCCAAATAAGTGTTCCTTGTTCAAAGAAAAGGTTGCCTTCTTGGGACATATTGTGTCATCTGAAGGTATTTCAACTGACCCTGAAAAAGTTGCTGCAGTAAAAGACTGGCCTACTCCAGAGAATATCCATGAGCTGCGAAGTTTTCTCGGCACCTGCTCATACTATCGTAGATTTATCAAAGGATTCTCCACAATAGCTAAACCTCTTCATTGCCTAACTGAAAAGAATGCCCCTTTTCATTGGAAACTAGAACATGAAATGGCTTTCCAAAGACTGAAGGAATTCTTAACATCAGCTCCAATACTTAGCTACCCAGATATGACTAAAACATTCATTCTTGATACAGATGCAAGCGGTCATGGCCTAGGTGCTGTTTTGTCTCAAACGTTTGATGGCCAAGAACATGTTATTGCCTACTTCAGTCGAACATTAAACAAAGCAGAAAGAAGCTACTGTGTAACTCGTCGAGAGTTGCTTGCAATTGTGGACAGTGTTAAACACTTTCACCACTACCTATATGGAACAAACTTTACTGTCAGAACTGACCACGGGGCGCTGACTTGGCTGTTGCGTTTCAAAAATCCAGAGGGCCAAATTGCCAGATGGATGCAAGTACTCAACACGTACACCTTCAAAATTGAGTATCGGGCAGGCAAAACTCATAGCAATGCCGATGGGTTGTCGAGGCGACCTTGCATGCCATGTGACCACTGTAAGCGTCAAGAACAGAAAGATGCTTCATTTGACCAGGCGCACACCATGGAAACAGAAACAAATACAATCATGGCCATCCGTAAGACAAAAGCCAGAATTTCAACAACTCATATCCACATCAATGATGCAGTTGAGGAAGTCGAGTCTGCTGCAATGTGGTTTGCCCAACACACAGATCAATCGATAGCAGATGCACAGTTCAAGGATGATAATCTTTCTTTTGTCATGAAATGGAAACAGAATGGAGATACCAAACCATTGTGGGAACATGTATCGCCATATAATTCAGCAGTTAAAACTTATTGGTCTCAATGGGATCGTATACAACTTCTTGATGGAAAACTCTACAGAAAATGGATAATAGTAGACACTGGTGAAATCCGATGGCAACTAATATTGCCTAACAGCCAGAAAAATGAAATCTTGAAGATGCTGCATGATGACCCTTGTGCTGGACATCTTGGCGTGACTCGCACTATTGCAAGAGTACGAAGTCGTTTCTACTGGGTCGGCTATAAAGAGAGTGTCAGACAATGGTGTCAAAAATGTGAAATATGTCAATCCCGCAAAGGCACCAAGCTACGCCCAAGAGCAGCTATGAAACAATACATTGTCGGTGCCCCATTAGAAAGGGTAGCCATGGATGTGCTGGGTCCTTTCCCAAGATCAAATAGAGGAAACAAGTACATATTAGTAATTGCAGACTATTTCACACGATGGACAGAGGCATTCCCTATGCCAGAACAAAACACTGAAACAATAGCTAACTTATTTGTGGAAGAATTTATTTGCCGTTTTGGATTACCGCAACAACTACACACTGACCAGGGTGGTCAGTTTCAATCAAAACTATTTAGTGAACTCTGCTCCAGAATGCACATTGACAAGACCAAGACAACAGCCTTCCATCCTCAAAGTGACGGTCTAGTTGAAAGGTTTAACCGCACCATTGAAGATATATTAAGCAAGTATATTGTACAGAATCAGCGAGACTGGGATGACCATCTTCAACTGGCTATGCTTGCGTACAGATCATCTGTGCATGAAAGCACAGGTCAAACTCCAAATATGATGATGATGGGACGAGAAGTTCAACTACCTGTTGATCTAATTTATGGACCTCCACCAAAAGCGCAACAAGAAACTGATGACAACCCAGAAAATGAGCACATTAAATATCTACTTACCCGAATGTGGAAAATTCATGACAAGGCCAGGAATCATATGATGGAAGCAAGCAACAGGCAGAAGAGATATTATGATCATAAGATACAGGCAAGACAGTATAAAATAGGAGACATTGTTTGGCTCCACACAAAAACAAGGAAGAAAGGTCGAAGTCCAAAACTTCAAACAAACTGGGAAGGCCCATATCATGTAATCGGAGTGTTATCTGATTTAGTTTATAAAATACAGAACAATCCTAAAGCAGTACCAAAAATTGTCCATCATGACAGATTGAAGCCATTTTATGGCGGGAACAGCATGGTTGATAGAAACCTCTAATTTGTGTTGAGCCCGACACGTTTTGTTTAACAAGACACATATATAGGGTATGTAAGCCCTGGTGTTCTTGTAAATTTTACTTGTGAAGTGAACGGGACTCTTTTTGGGTAGCCGGCATTAATGTACCTATTTATTTTCTGAGACATTAGTCGACAAATGCTCTCAGTTATTTGTACTGAGGTTAGTTGGTAGTTTGTCATATTCACAGCCACCTGAAGGAAAGTCCAGAATATGGAAGTCAGGGAAGAGAGGACTCTCACTTTTGAGGGCTCTGATGTTGGCATAGTGGAGGGATGGATAGTTTTGGATACATTTTGATACATTTTAGGTAGGGTATGGGCAGTACTGCCCAGTGTATTGTGGGGATTGTTTTGGTACTCTAAATGAAAATAAATTTTGGTATTGTAAATAGCACTCTCATTGCATAAGTGGGATAGAAATGGCAAGTCATTACATAATCCATAAACCTGCAAACAACATCATGCAAGTAAATGGATTAACTCTCTGCATATGGTGGTCTAACTTTGTTGAGTTTGTTTCATTCCTATACACATGTAAAATAAATTATTAAAAAAAAAAAAAAAAAAAAAAAAAAAAAAAAAAAAAAAAAAAAAAAAAATGATTAAGGGCTAATGTAAGCCATATATTATAGTTTTACAATTATCATTGGATTTAACATTACCTCTCTGGACACTTTTCAGAATGGTTGTCCAGTGTACTGAGTGTGGCGTGTCCTATGCGAACTGGCAGCTGCTCCATAGACATTATAGATATCATCATGGGGATAAAATCAGGTGCGAATACTGCACATACATTGTAGCCAAGAACACTCTATACCGGATGAGGGCACACTATGCTGCCAAGCACCCTGGAAGAGCCTGTCCGTATGATAGGAAGGAACATGTAACCTGTGTAAAATCAGTTTCAAGTTTTCAAAGATCTAAGAAGACCCCAAGATCGTATAGCATAGAGACTCCAGTGGGCACTCCAGATCACCCCTTATCACCTCTAACACCGCTGAAATCACCTACCCCGATTTATCTAGAAGATTTTCCGTCAACGCCGGAGCGGGAAGCCATGATCTCACCAAGCATGAGAAATCTCTTTAAATCACCCCAGAGACCTCAAATCAAAACTGGATCTGTTTATGAACCATCAGTAAAGGCTACTACCAAACACGGAGAGAAGTCTATGCAACAGCCAGTGCTGAAAATGACAACAACTTCTATACCCGACTCACCCTATGAGCCATGTTTAGGATCATCGTGTGTAGAAGTGCCACCGTATCATCCAACACCACTAGAGATGGTGCAGTCACAAAGCCCACAGAGAAATGTTGAACTTCTGCGCCCAGCGCCCACATATATGGTTAGGCCCATCCAGCTGGAGACATCGACACAAGGAACCCTTTATGAGTATATGAACCGAGTTCCCTCCCTTCATGACGCTGACCCAAGGGAGGCATTTATGGGAGCTCCAAGCATTTACGCAAAAACTCCCCAGGCAGAATGCTTGAGGCGAATAAGAATGAAATCTAAGATGTTTGGACAACTTTCCAATGTTAACCAGTTTGACCCAGCTCCTGAAGTGTGGTTAAAGAGAGTTGAGAAAGCAGTTCTTACAGATGGTACAGTATATGAGTTAACATCAATGTGGTTTCCGGATCCTACTTTCATCAGAAGAGAAAGTAAAAACACCATGACTGAGAATACAACACCATTAACCCGACATATGGAGACACAGACCGAGGAATCTTCACTATCAATCACCCTGTCTGCGAAGAGCACGGAAGAGAAGGAAACACAGTGTTCCATTTTCAGTTTAAACTTGAATTAGGCAGATTTGTTTTACTTTAATGTTAATAACTATTATCCCCAAAATAAAAACAAAAATTCTTCCTCATTTCCTGTAATTTAATTCACTTTCATTGGTTGAGTGGGACAATCAAATTAGACTGTAAATGGGCATTAATAAAATAAAATAATAATAATATATACACATAAACGGGGGGGGGGGATTAAATAATCATCAAATGGCACTGTTTCCAGCTATATTAACTGGGTCTCCAATGCAGAATTTAACCTCAGTCTCTCATGTGACAAGCTAGGATACTTACCATGATAATTGGATAACTATGAGTGTGGAATATTTAATATTAGTATAAGGTTCAAATTGTATTATTTTTCAGCCATAATCATATCCTTTGTAGTTAAAATATTATCAAAGTTGTGTAACATGTATATTGCAAGATAATACTCCATGTCTTTGAATCAGTATCATTGAATTTTGGATAGTTAGATGTATGAATATATGATAACCTCTTTTAACTAACTAGCAGAAGTTCGAGGACGAACTTTTTCAGCAAGACGGGGGTAGTGAAACAATCCTGACTACCTGTCAACTTATAATTTTATAAAGTGCAATTGTAAATTTAATTAATGTTTGAGGGAATTTATAATCTTCTTTTATTGTTTACATTCCCTTCATGTTATAAAGTTTTGCCTGTTTCCAATGCAAATAATAGTAACTGTGGTAACAGTTTTTGTTATATGACCATTGTACAAAACAAAGGTAATCTGATACAATATGTAAATCATATAAAAATTATTTGTTTAAATATTAATCATCTGGGTAAAGATTTTTGAAGCCCAGAGTGTACATGATAAGATTGTAAATTGTTATTACTTACCGTCTATTTTGAGAGAAAAATAGGTAATTGTATCCATTTTTTTTGTTCTCTCCAGAATTAAGGTAATACTCATGTAAGTTCATAAGTGTCACCAACATGATGAAACTGTTCATCATCAATGTGAATCTTTGTATTATTTATTGTGAAATAATTGTTATTTTTGTCGTTTGAAATCGGGCGCCATGTTTACTACTGTGTATATGGGGCGCTCGGCTTTCCACTAGGAGGCGCTCAAGTTAATATTTCCGAATTCTTCCATATATAGTCATTTTCGTGAAAACATTGTCGTGAATTTCCCGAGTGTGTTCCCAAAACCTATAAATAGGGGCGAGATCCGCCGTTTTGGCAGTTGTGGTTCTGCTGGACTCCAGTAAAGGTCTCAAGATCAAACAAACAGAACAAAAGTTTCTAGTCATCCCATCTGATAATTTCAAGCATTAATAGCAAGGTAGACTACTTACTACCGACATATTAAATTTAGTACTCATAATGACTACTATAATGTTTCTCTGATATTGTTTCACGTTTATTAACTTGTTATATTAAATGAAAGTCCCCATAAAGTGATTAGGCTGACAACACAGTCACTGTGTCGTCATCAACACAGCCGTCTGCTATCCATTGGAAATTTATTATTCGGATTGGCACTATCGAAGTTCCTACTCAATTACATGTGTCATTCTGAGATATAAAATTTCCATCCAATTTGTAGCGATTGTGTCGTTTCGATGGCGAAATAATATACCCGACACAACGACACACTTTGTTGTCACAAAACGACACACATTGTCGCATTCAATTCAAGCGCACACTATTGACATCCGGTTGCGCAAGACTGTGTCGCTCAAAACGACAAACTGTGTCTCAGTCGAGAATGCGACACACTTAACATCCGGTTCCAGACTGTGCCTCTAACACATTTACCATTGTACTATAAACACAAACCCGGGTCTGGTTCCGAACATTGATTGGATGCACAAATATCCTTATCACCTCGGTACGTCATACAAACACATTTTGATACATACTAACTTATTTTTGTTATTGTTGTTGTTGTGTGTGTATGAGATTAATTTGGGACAAAGGGAACATTGATGCTGACTTTTACATGCAATATACCACTGAAACTAGTGCTTTAATAAGCTTTATCTAAACAAATGTTCTGAAAATTAGTAAATATTATATTTCAGCACTTTGAGCCCTCAAGTTTGTGGGCAAACACATACTATCCTGGAAGTAATATAATAAACTGTGTTGACTATTTATATTTGTTTTCTTTTGTGTGTTTATTGTCTAAATAGGACCATTGTGGTGAACTCACCATTTATTCACTGGAGAGATCTAGTAACTGTTAAAGACGTTGAGTTGTCCATCTATTCCATTTTATTTGACCTTGACCCCTTGGCACGTTACAATATCTCTTTCGAGGTGCCCCTCTATCACGGTGGCCAGTTGATAGCTCACCATACAGTGCGATCTTTGGCAGGCGATGATCCTCTAGCCTCAATGCTGGTGATCCCCGCTTGTTTGAGGACTTCAGCGTTGGTAACGAAGTCACTCCAGTGGATGTTGAGGATGGCGCGGAGGCAGCGCTGATTGAAGCGTTCAAGGAGACGGAGGAGACGGCTGTAGGTGACCCAGGATTCGGCGCCATATAGGAGGGTGGTCAGTACGACAGCACTGTAGACGTTGATCTTTGTAACTCTCTTCAGAAATGAAGATGCTTGGTGGACGGTACTCTTCCTTGGGGGCAGGCTGGTGAAGTACCTCAGTTTTCTTTAGGCTTACCTCGAGGCCAAAGAGCTGGCAAGCTTCTGCAAAACAAGATGTTACCCGCTGTAAGGCAGCTTCCGTGTGGGCATCAAGGGCGGCATCGTCTGCAAATAGAAGTTCTCTAATCAGTTTTTCTAATGTTTTGGTGTGGGCCTGAAGTCGCCTTAAGTTGAAGAGGTTGCCATCAGTACGGAATATAATATAGATGCCATCTTCGTCATCAAGGTCTTCTGTAGCTTTTCGGAGCATCGTGCTGAAGAAGATTGAAAACAGTGTGGGAGCTAAAACGCAGACCTGTTTCACGCCATTTGCAATGGGGAAGGTCTGTGACAATTCGTTATTGTTTTTAACCTGACCAAGCTGGTCTTCATGTAATTGGATGACCATGGTAAGGAATTTGGGAGGACAGCCGAGTTTTTCAAGGATTTTCCATAGTCCAGTTCTGCTCACTGTGTCAAATGCCTTCGTTAGGTCCACAAAAGTGATGTACATTCCATTGTTTTGTTCTCTGCATTTTTCCTGGATCTGTCTCAGGACGAACACCATGTCAGTTGTGCCCCTATTGGCTCTGAAGCCACACTGACTCTCTGGAATATGATCTTCTACAATGGTAGGCACTAGTCTGTTTAGCAACACTCTAGCAAGGATTTTGCCTGCAATGGGGAGCAGAGTTATCCCACGGTAGTTTGAGCAGTCAGACTTTTCCCCCTTGTTTTTGTACAAGGTGATGATGACTGCATCTCAGAGGTCTTGTTGAAGTTTCCCTCGCTCCCAGCAGCAAACGAAGAACTCGTGGAGTTTGGTGTGCAATGCTAGGCCTCCTTTCTTCCATATCTCAGGTGGAATACCATCTTTTCCTGCAGCCTTTCCTTCCTTCAGCTGTTTTATTGCTTTTACAGTCTCTTGCAGTGTGGGTTTCATCTTTGGTGGCTGTTGTGGGATGCGATCAATAGCTGCCTTTTGGACTGTACGGCTAGTGCTGAAGAGGGTGTGGAAGTGCTCTGACCAGCGGTTTAGGATAGATTCCTTGTCAGTGAGTAGCTCTTGTCCATCTGCACTCCGTAGGGGGCTCTGTATTTGGAAGGAAGGACCATACACTGCTTTCAGCGCTTCATAGAACTTCTTGTAGTCTCCAGTGTCAGTGTAAAGTTGGGTTCTTTCTGAAATCTTTGTCCACCATACATTTTGTATTTCACGAAGACTGCGCTGAAGGGATCTGCAGGTAAGGCGGAAGGCTACTTTATTCTGTGGACAGGATGGTTGTGCGAGGTGGGCTTGGTATGCTGATCTCTTACTGGCATGTAGTTTTTGGACTGTTTGGTTGTTTTCATCAAACCAGTCTTTGTGGTACTTAGTGGTGAATCCAATTTTTTCTTCTGAGGTTTGCAGAATGGCAGCCTTGATGTGATTCCACATGTCCTCCGGAGATAGATCTGGCGGAAAGTTAGGTTCTTCAAGTCTAGAGTGCAGGCTCTCTTGAAAATTTGTCTTGACGTCTTCAGACAAGAGGTTTTTAATCTGGAGCTTCCTTTTTATGGTACGTCCTTGTTTGGACCTGGGCTTGAAATAGAATTTGAGCTTGCATCGAACAAGACGGTGATCTGTGTGGCACTCTGCACTGCGCATCACTCTGGTGTGAAGGACATCTTTAAAGTCCCTCTGGCGTACTATGATGTAATCGATTAGGTGCCAGTGTTTTGATCTAGGATGCATCCAGGTCGTTTTCAGGCTGTCTTTCTGCTGGAATATGGGGTTTGTAATGGTGAGCTGTAATTCTGCGCAAAATTCGAGAAGCAGGCGCCCATTGTCATTGCAGCCACCCACGCCATGTTTCCCAATGATTGTTTTCCAGATTTCTGACTCTCGGCCCACTCTGGCATTGAAATCTCCAAGGATGATTATTTTGTCGCTCTCTGGAACACTCTTGAGAAGTCTGCGCAGGTCAGCGTAGAATTTATCCATTTCAGAAGAATCTGCCTGTAGTGTTGGAGCATATACACTGAAGAGTGTGGCGTGTTGTTGGTTTCCTAACTGGAGACGCATGGACATGATGCGGTCGGTGTGACCAGTTGGAAGGTTTGATAACTTAGTGGCGATTGAGTCCTTGACCATGAAATCGACTCCTGAAAGCCGCTTTTCAGTTTTTGGTTTTCCTGACCAGTACAGGGTGTATCCAGCGCGGAGTTCTCTCAGACTTCCCTCCTCTGAAAGGCGGACTTCGCTAAGTGCAGCAATGTCAACAGCAAGGCGGGAGAGTTCGTGTGCGATTAGGGCAGAGCGTCGTTCAGGTCTGTTGCTGTCAGTTGAGTCTAGCATTGTTCTGATGTTCCAACAAGCCAGTTTAAGTTTTTTCTCACGATGTGAGGCCGGTGGGACATGCCTTGTTTTTTCTATTAAATTTGACCGCGTTGTAAGATGCCCGTTGGCTGCGACAGGCCAACTGGGGTGTAAGGAGACGAGCTTTGGTAAGGCCACCTTTTCAAGGCCCTTCTCCATGTGGAGCAAGCAGTGCTATCCCTAAAATAGGCTGCTTGGACACTCAGGCTGCTGCCGGGTGATGGTGTCGTCTCCAGATCAACACCAGACGGCCAAAGGCCTGAGTCGCCTGCATGCAGGATTGGGACTGCGGCTTCCACTGACATCTTTCATCTGCCGTTTTCGCTCCTTTCCCATTGCTGCAGGGCTTGATAGAGTCGAACATAAACAGTAGACAGTAGACGGTTCCTTCATGCCTGCGCGATGGAGCTTTTAGGTGGAGTTCAGACTGCGCAAACTGGCCCCACCCTTTAAACCTGAGGTTCATCTGCCATGACCTGGCAAGCCAGGACGGTGACAGCGAGGTCCACAGGCCGTATGTTTTATATCGGAGTTTCCCCCTCCTATGCAGATGGCCGACCATGTCTGAAGAGATCTGCCCTCCCTGCTATTTTGAACCATAGCTGGTCGGCCACAGCCGCAATCCATTAATACATATGGTGCGTCCTGGTCCCGAACACTTGGCCGTTGATCTGTAGAGACCTTCCGTCCTAGCCGGTGACTTCCTTGTAGAAGTTCATATGCCTAGTGATGCAGTGTTAACATCACCCCCTCAACGTCGTTTAGCCCGCTAGCTGAAGCGGTGTACCGGGGTATGCCAAGAAAGATTCCTTTTTGGAGGCAGACGTGAGAGATTTGGGAGATGGATGAGGACCAGTGTGTCTGTCCACTCCAAGAGTGCAGCTGCCAGACAACAAAGGTACTACCTCTGTCTAGAGCCCCCTATACCTACACATATACAGCAACATCTACAACTATTAACTGCCCATGCATTATTAAGAATAAAATTAAATGACACGTTTAAAGAGTAATTTGTTCCATCTACTTATAATATAAAAATTTACATGAATGTCATAGTTCCAAAGAGATTTCAATATACAGTTCTTACTATTAGATATTCTTGTCATTGAGAAAACATATTTTCTCATTATTTCATCAAAACTGAATATATTATAATTAACAAACATGTTGGAGGCACTGATTCATCTTGAAAGACCTAATAGAAAATGAAGACTATTATTATAACCAATAACTAGTTTTCTTTACATACATTCACTAAAGTTTGTCCACATAAGAGCACAATACATGGTACAGTAATATGATTTAAATAATCTAATTTTGATATTTATTGAACAATTCTTGAATTTACGTAGAAGAATGTTTGTTCGAGTACACAGAGATCGGTAATGTCTCATCATATCTTCTTTATCCGACCGAATGGATTTCAAAATATGACCCAAATACCTATAACTGTTGACATAGGTAAGAGCATTGCCGTTAAGATATAAAGGTGGAGATGGTAATTTGAAAGAAGTTAGCTGAAAGACCATGCATACTGATTTTTTTGTATTATACATTATATCAGTCTCAAATGCGTATTGTTCATATATCTTTAATAATTTCATTAAACCTGCTATAGAAGGACTTATCAATGGCATATCATCAGCAAAACTAAAATTGTTAAGAAATAACACATTTGGTTGCAGACGTAACCCTACGTAACACTGACCGAGCTTACTATGGGACAGAATTCCCCATGCCTCACCCCATTGGTTATAAGAAAAGCGCCAGATAATATTACACTTCCCCATCGAACAACTGTTTCCCATACCAGTTAACTGAAGTATGAACTATGTAGACAGGTATTGTAACATCAATCAACGTTTTATAGGGTGTCCAGTGATTGACACCATCAAATACCTTGCTAGCGTCTAAAAAACAAGCAAACACTGGGCTGCCATGTTCTACATAATAGCGGACAGCTTCCTTAAAAGCATGTATGCATAAATCTGTTGAATGCTGCTTTTTAAAACCAAACTGATTATCAGAGATTGTACCTTCATATCTATGCAGCATGATGCATTCAAATATTTTTTAAATAATAGTCGTAAGAGCTATAGGTCTGTAGTTATTTTTGTCCGATATGTTACCAATTTTGCTTTCTAGTAGCGGTATAATGGTAACTTTTGCGAAATCATCTGGTATAAAGTTATGCAAAAACATACAATTAATAAAAATCATCAATAATACATGAAGTCTATTATCTGAAAATTTAAAATGTTCCACATATAAAAATCTGAACATTGGCATTTACCAGTTTTTTTGTCTTGTTATTGCACTTCGGATCTTAGATAATGTGATTACCTTAATACGAGTAGAAGGTGTATTCAATGCTGAAAGCACATGCTTCTTATTAGATTCATTTTTAACGCTATTGAGTAAGTTTTCAAAATGATTTGTCCACTTGTTGCATATATTATTCTGACCATGGTTCCCATCAATGCAAATTCGTAGTTTATTGGAAGTTGTCGTGGTATGTTGCTCAACATGCTTCCAGAATTCACGCTGGTCGACATTTTCAATTCTTTTTGCTAGCGAGTCTGCTGTGTTTTACTTCCTCCTTCTTACATAATCTAAGAGCATACTTAAATTGTGCTCTTGTTTGGCGCATTTGGTTACTGAGATGGCCGTGACGTATATATATATATATATATATATATATATATATATATATATATATATATATCTCAGAGATTGTAAAAGCGCCACCAATACGAATATCTGTCGCAATTCATCCCCACGTGACAAGTATGTCACGTGGGGATGAATTGCGACAGATATTCGTATTGGTGGCGCTTTAATTTTGCATAAGTTACATTTTTTTTTTACGAAAAAGCGTTTGCCCGGTTTCACTCACCGGCTATTAAATAAACACAATTTATATCTCAGGTAATGTTCAAAGAACTTTTCATTCCTTTTTATTTTGGTGTATCATATATTGTGCAGTATGGGTTATATATATATATATATATATATATATATATATATATATATATATATATATATATATATATATATATATATATATATATACCTTTCAAAACCTACTAGCACGGCTTTGTCATTTTCTCTTCCTGGACTTCAGAGGTAAATTGTAGCTTTTTTAAGCATGTGATATATTTGGCAATTCATTCATTGCACTTTTAAAACTTGGTACTTTCTAGTCTGTCAAAATTCGTTTTCCTTGTTTTAATAACTGCTAAAGATATTGTACTTCAGACTAATTCAGGCTGATTTTTTTTTCTCTGCACAAGGGAGCAGTCATTTTAGTTAACTGTGTGCTTAGATCAAGTAACTATTTCTACACGTACAATATGCTTAAGAAATTTCAACAATAGTACATGAAAGTAACATAGAGAGATATCAACATTCTCTCCATTGTGCATATTGCAAATGCAAACAACTTCATCTTCTATCCGCCATCTCTCTCAGAAATTCTAGATATTATGAAGAGTCATGAAGCTGTATCTAAAGTGAACATGTATTCTTATTCCTATTTTCATGTATTCTTATTCCTATTTTCATGTATTCTTATTCCTATTTTCATGTATTCTTATTCCTATTTTCATGTATTCTTATTCCTTTTTTCATGTATTCTTATTCCTATTTTCATGTATTCTTATTCCTATTTTCATGTATTCTTATTCCTATTTTCATGTATTCTTATTCCTAATATTCATGTATTCATATTCCTTTTTTCATGTATTCTTATTCTTATTTTCATGTATTCTTATTCCTATTTTCATGTATTCTTATTCCTAATATTCATGTATTCATATTCCTTTTTTCATGTATTCTTATTCCTATTTTCATTACGGTTCATGTTTTATGTTCAGTCTGCAGTATTTAATGTTGTGTTTTATTTAAAATTGAGAGAATCATTTATTTAAATTATTTGTTGAATTACAATGTGTTTATATGACTAACAATATTTTGGGATTATCGGAATATTCACTATTCAAAGACGTTTTGGACAATGTCATTTGAATACATCAGACTGTTGGAATATCATCGTATTTAATGCGATGGGTACATCAGCACATGCAATACCTGGAATGCATTCGGAACACTAATTTCGTATTTGTGGTAGAACTTGTAAGATAAAGTAAGTTCATCTCGAAGTTCATTTTATAATGTAATCATAAAATAAAAATGATTTTTAAGGTTTATGTTTTTTGTCTTTCTTTCTGCTATTAAGACCATATAGTCGTGGTGGCATCTATCGGTGGGGAATGTGGCGGTAAGAGGTATGGTATTTTAGTTCCAATCATGATAAGTTTCTTTTCGCTTAGATCAAGATAGTATTTGTTCGTCTATAATTTTATTCTGGCAAATATCGGTACCAACTTAATTTCAAGGTATTTGGGACGAATGTTTTCTTTCAAATGTTAGCGTCCCCTCCTCGCTCCCTTCGACCTGAAATAAGTGTGTTAGCGTCCCCTCCTCACTCCCTTCCACCTGAAATAAGTGTGTTAGCGTCCCCTCCTCACTCCCTTCCACCTGAAATAAATGTGTTAGTGTCCCCTCCTCACTCCCTTCCACCTGAAATAAGTGTGCTAGCGTCCGCTCCTCACTCCCTTCCACCTGAAATAAGTGTGTTAGCGTCCCCTCCTCGCTCCCTTCCACCTGAAATAAGTGTGTCAGCGTCCCGTCCTCGCTCCCTTCCACCTGAAATAAGTGTGTTAGCGTCCCCTCCTCACTCCCTTCCACCTGAAATAAGTGTGTTAGCGTCCCCTCCTCACTCCCTTCCACCTGAAATAAGTGTGCTAGCGTCCGCTCCTCACTCCCTTCTACCTGAAATAAGTGTGTTAGCGTCCCCTCCTCACTCCCTTCCACCTAAAATAAGTGGTTACTAGCAAAAATAATAGTGGGATGTTTCTTAGTACACGTCTGGACACCACTCACGAGTACACGATGGTTTAAGTCTTAGTATATGATGGTTTAAGTCGTTTGAACGATACGACCAACTGAACCTTACAAAATGTTTAAACTGGAAAAATGAATCAAAACTTATGTTTAGTTTTGAAAGATGACGAAACCGAAATAACAGGCTGTACAGTGTTACGTGTCTATGGTAATAAACTAAGTAACGGAAAGAAGCAAAGCCAAAAGATTTTCTAAAACTTAGCTAATAATTTATTTATTAAAGTTATAAAATGAAAATGTAAAAGGAATTTATAGCATTATGAACTCCATCCCAAACAAATCCTAAAAAGTTCAACTCAAGTCCAAAGATTTGAATGTTCCGAGTGAATTTCGGATCATCGAATGTATGTATCACAATGATATTGTCTACAACTTCCTTGAATAATTCATAATAGTCCATGAATAATGTTCTGGTCCAGTGAGTACTTCTTAACTCCAATGAATAATGCTAACAAAATATCTCCTCTCAAACAGTATAAACACAGTATTAAACACGTCTGCATACCGATGTTAACATATGAAACAAGACTCCGAAATATGAATGAATCCAAAATAAGGATGAGTTTGATTACTTAGTTCTCTCTTTATATACACCTTAAAGAGTCTATTACGACTATATGTCGCAATATAGCCCACGTGTCAGATGTTACTTACTATTCAATCTAATATTTTACAATAACTATTCACGTTACAAAGAATTCAATTCTTTTAAGAATCCATCTGACCCCTCCAGCCAATAAGAAATTACCAAAAACTTGCCAACAGGTTGAATTATTATAAATTTGACATTTATTTTTGGATCCTATGTAACCTACAGACAGCATAATATTTATAGGTTGCTGCATTTGTATATAAAATTTTGAATGAGTTTTTCGGATGGAAATACTGCACGACTTTGTGACTGCAGTATATTAATCCGACAAAATGAGTTCGTATTTTCCCATACAAATGCAGTAACATTTTTATTATATGCTCATTTTGTTATATTCTACCTACCTAAGGCTAAATTATATAAACAAAATTACACTACAAGATACATAGAAACTGAATAGATCCCGTATTCCAAACCAAATACACAAGCATATATTCATCATCACACAAGATCATTATTACAATTTAAATTTGGAGTCATTTTGTCTATAATTGCGGGTTGCAACAACTTTTCCAACTTGCTAGTTTGGAATAAATAAAGTTTGTTATTTTTGTCGATTCTACGAAATTTCTTGATTTATGGGCTGGATCATCTGTGCAAATTCTACATGATATATGTCATATTGAAGCAGCGAGGGAGCAGAGTGTTGACATCTGCAACTGTGTGTTCTGTTCTCCCATTGAATGTTTGAAATCATAATGTGGGGAAGATATGAAGTCTTTCACTTCCAATGATCAAAATGACGCGATTGAATGGAATGTTTATTTCATTTTGAGTGCAGTAAAGAGGATGTAATTGCACTTGGAATATAGACAAAACTACGGTACATTTTCGAAATGTGTAATCAAGCTTGAAAACCCATGACATAGCTAATGTAATTCGGATTTGTAGAACTAAGAAAGTACATTTTGAGGCAATTCAGGATGTAAAACTGTAAGTATATTTTTTTGCCATTCTTATTACCAGCAAAAGAAGAGAGTTTATGTCTTGTCACTTGCATGTTATTTGTAATGGTCTGGCGTCTATCGCTAACCTAAATTCAAAACATTGCATAAAAAAGTTAATGCGGAATGTGCCAAATCATCGGATGTGGCAGTCCACGAAACATCTGCTTTAGTTCATTCAGAAAAAAATTTAATCAACCAAAACGTGAAGCGTCCACAGCGAGAGAATATATTATTTGTTCATAACGTAATTCCTAATACACCACTCGGCACACGTAAGTTCAATCTGGAGCATATAATAATTTAAAATATAATTTATATCTGTGTACAAAATTAGCTATGCATTTGTTGTAGATATATTATTTGTAGATAATCTGTTTACAGTCATCAATATAAATTACACATAATATTGATAGTCATGAACCAAGAGTTACAAAACATATAGATATACACAATACCATAGCAACATAGTCCGAGTTTCCTCTGACTTGCCAGCCCATTTTTTGATATTTGGACATTCATGTTGGGGTGTAGGGTCAGAGCGCACACCCTATAGAAAAGATGGAATTCGCCAACACCATTTGGTGTCGACATGGGTTAACCGCTTAGTTGCCGGCCCAGCAAACTTGAACGATCTTTCATCAAGATATACCTGCATGAAATCGATAGAAATATGATGTTTTCTTTTTTTTTTTTAAATCATGAGCATAGCATTCTTTATGTCTTTAATTCGCTAATATACGAGATTTACTATACCTCGTTGCTGAAATTTGACTTGGATCTGGGCAATTGCATTCTTAGTCACGTGACTAGAAAATCTCGCAAGCAACCTACATGTCAATAACATCATAGGTCATATAGTCACGTGATATCAACAATACGCCGTTTCAAGTGTTGCTGTAGGAAAACAAACCCAACATAAAACTGAACGTCAGGTAATTTTTGTTTAGAAAAATGAAGAAACTTAACGCTCCAAAACTATTTATTGCAAAAACAACGACCGAAAAATTAAAATAAATGTAAATGTTGCAGCAATTTTAAGAAAACAGATTCATTACACAGTAATCACGGCAATGTGCAAAGTGTCACATGCTACAAACAAAAACATCGCTGACACTTGCTCAGTACTTCTTGAAAATAGTTTTCTCCACACATCTGCGACACTGTCGTTGTTCACAGAATCAATATGTTGAGAATTAAGTGTGCATTCTATTTATTTTTGAATATTAAGTCGCTACTATATAATATGTCCAAATTCTATATACAACAACTTTGGAAATTTGGTTATTGTTGATAGGACTTGACTGTATGACCTCTGCTGTCATTGACATGTAAGTTGCGAGATTTGTAAAAATCACGTGACTATCAAAACAAATGGCCAGATCCAGGTCAGTTTTAGCAACGATGTAGTTTCGTCTCGTCTATCAGCGGATTAAAGACATAACGAATGCTATGCTCACGATTTTTAAGAAACTAAATCATATTCCTATGGATTTCATGCAGGTATATATCGATGAAAGATCGTTTAAGTTTGCTGGGCCGGCAAGTAAGCGGTTACCCCATGCCGACACCAAATGGTGTTTTGGTGTCGGCGAATTCCAACTTTTCGATAGGAAATGCGCTCTGACCTTGCACCGCAACACGAATGTCCAAATATCAAATATGGGGTGGTAAGGGTCAGAGGAAACTCGGACTACATAGCAACCGTGCATAAATAGAGCCCAAGTAATTTAATACTGCTAAAATAAAATGGCTGTTAAAGTTCAGGAATGTGCGAACATTTACAGGGATACAGGTCAATCACACCCACAACAGGACTGTAATTTCTATTTTTACCAACTATTTGTAACTTTGATGATGCCTATCATTATATATATATATATATATATATATATATATATATATATATATATATATATATATATATATATATATATATATATATATATATTACGTTAATGATGGTAATGCTATACTAATATTATTCGGTCAATGATGGTAATGTTATATTTATACCGTGATCGAGATAATGATGATAATGCTATGTAAACGCCATCATTCCTTTAATACTAGTAATGCTATGTTAAGACATAATTCAGTTAATGATTGTGATGCTATGTTAATATTATCATTCAGTTAATCGTGGTAATGCTCTGTTATTACCATGATTCAGACGATGATGGTAATGCTATGTTAACACCATGATTCAGATAATGATGGTAATGCTATATAATACCATCATTTAGCTAATAATGGTAATGCCATGTTAATACCATGATTCAGATATTGATGGTAATGCTATGTAAATACCATGATTCAGTTAATTATGGTAATGCTATGTTGATGCCATCATTTAGTTAATAATGGTAATGCTGTATTAGTACAATGATTCGGTTGATAATGGTAATGCTATATTAATACCATGATTCAGTTAGTTATGGCAATGCTATGTTAATACCATGATTCAGTTAATTATGGCAATGCTATGTTAATACCATGATTCAGGGGCCCCGAGTGGCCGAGTGGTCTAAAGCACTCTCCGTTACGGATCACTGCCATTTCACCTTTGTCTGCATGTGTTTGAGTCTAAGATTCGGCTAATGTAGTTATGTGAGAACGCTTGCCAGTAGCTTCTCGTGGGTCGGTGGTTCTTTCCGTGGGTTTACCCGGGTTCTTCCTCCACCAATAATACTGGAAGCCATGTACAGCCTATCGTGTGCTGAAAAATGGCTATAAACCCTACAACAACAACATAATACCATGATTCGGTTAATTATGGTAATGCTATGACAACACCATGATTCGGTTAATTATGGTAATGCTATGCTAATACCATGATTTAGTTAATAATGGTAATTTTCTGTCAATACCATGATTCAGTTAATAATGGTAATGCTATGCTAACACCATGATTCGGCTAATTATGGTAATGCTATTCTAATACCATGGTTCAGTTAAAAATGGTAATGCTGTGTTAATACCATGATTCGGTTAATTATGGTAATACTATGTTAATATCATGAATCGAAATCTCCATGATAGCCAAATCGTTTGAGACTTAGACCAATGTAAACTTAAGTTGTTAAGTGTTGTTGGCTTAATTTTATTTGCATAATTAATGTATCAGTTTATATTTCTAAACCAAATGTGTGTGTGTGTGTGTGTGTGTGTGTGTGTGTGTGCGCGCGCGCGCGAGAGAGAGAGAGAGAGAGAGAGAGAGAGAGAGAGAGAGAGAGAGAGAGAGAGAGAGAGAGAGAGAGAGTAAGAGGTTGCGTACACTAATATGTGTAGCTCTGGTGACAAACGTTCCACCTTGTTGCTCGTACTCTGTTTTACTCAGAGATTGGTATGCTGAAAACAGGATCGAACATGTTTTGTACATGTTTAGAAAAACTAAAAGGTTACTTCCAGTATTAAGCTGGACCTGTGGACTAGTTAATGTAAAATTGTATACAGTATATGTCGTGTGACTGATACTGTTATTTGCATTGTATAGACAGCAAAGCAGGTTCCATCGCTAAAAGTATTATTGATAAAATTATGCGGCGAGGATTTTCAAGAGACACACAGTCAGGATAATTATTTTTTATTTGCGTCGTAGTTAAACTACATCGTCGTCATTATCAGCACTACCATCATCTTCATCAAGTTCATTGGTGAAGCTAAGGCGTAAGAAATTATACATAAAGTGAAAAAATTGTTGGCAGCTGTAGCTTACACTGCAAGGGAATTTGTATGCTAATAATGGGCTTTTGTTACACAGACATGATACTAATAAAACACGTCTTAGAAATTCTTCATATTTGTTGCAAAGTTTGAAACTGAAATTAACTATTAGAATGCCGTTGTAAATGCGACACGTGTAATAGTTACATGATCCAGTTTGGTTATTGATATGGGTAAACGTAAATGCTATTTAACGTCTGACTGTCAACGGGGTGCTCTATAGATATTATCAAATTGTGAGAGAGTGGCAGGTCCAAGGTAAAGTTGTTTACATTTGCAAAATGCTCATTGTTTGGCGTACCTGTATGCTCCCTTTATGAACTGTGGCTGAAAAGTGTTTACAAGTTATACTTATGGAAATTGCACATGATCTAAGCACGCAGCAGGGTAAATTAGAGTCTGAGGCAACTGTTTCAATGACCTATAAACGGCATTTTGAGTAGCTTGGTGTTGTAGCGAAACCAGAATCGTTTAACATTTTGATTCAGCGGTTTTTCCTTCTTTTTTATAGTATCAAGCTCTTTTTCCAAGCCGGCAAGTACTTTCAACTATCCACTGAATTTCTAGTTTTAGGGTTATTTTATATTCAGTACGAGTTTTTTTTTTTACAGATCATGATTATTGTGTGACTGTTCCACACAATTTATTTATGTTTACATGTTAATGTTTACTACGTTGTGGTAGCCTCATCGTGGTCAATAAAGTAGGGGTACAACTAACTATTGGTAATAATGTGGATGGCTCATATTAATGACTCGTCTGGTGTGTGTGTGTGTGTGTGTGTGTGTGTGTGTGTGTGTGTACTTTGAAATAAAGACAAATCAAGACTGTAATTAAACTTTTGTGATCTATTTTAATGGCCCTCTGTTTATCTGTCTACCTGTACATCCACAATTAGAATGAAATTTAAATTTTCTTTCGAAAGCAGGATATTTTTCCTCTACCTCAAGATAATTTTGTCAACTTATATATTGGACATAATTAGTTCTTTTCTGTACAAATAAGGGTAAGAATGTTTTCAAGATATTTAAGGGTTGTAATTTTCCCCAAATACCCCCCCACCCCCATTACATGGCCGGTTCATAACTCCTCTATGGATAATCCCTAAACACTTATCTTACTGTATTAGCTCTGTGTCTTGTGTCTTGTAAGAATATTAATTTTAAAGACGGCTACTGTGACTTGTGTCATGCAATGCACATTGATTTTAAAGTTAGCTACTGTGTCTTATGCCTTGCAAGGAACATTTAATTTAAAGCTAGCTACTATGTCTCGTAATGATCATTGATTTTTAAGCTAGCTACCGTGTCTCGTAAGGAACACTGATTTTTCAGCTAAGTACTTCTTCTTGTGTCTTGCAATGAATATTGATTTCAAAGCTAGGTACTGCGTCTCGTGTCTTTAAGAAACATTGATTTTGAGGTTAGGTAATGTGTCTTGTGTCTTGTAAGAAACATTGATCTTAAATCTAGGTACTGTATGTTGTGTCTTGCAAGGAACATTGATTTTAACGCTAGCTACTGTACCTTGTAAGGAACATAGATTGTAAAGCTAGCTACTGTGTCTGTGTATTGCAAGAAACATTGACTTCAATGCTAGCGTCTATGTCTTGTGTCTTGCAAGGAACATCGATTTTAACGCTAGCTACTGTGTCTTTTGTCTTCCAAGGAACATTAATGTTGAAGCTAGGTACTGTATCTTGTAAGAACTATTGATTTTAAAGCTAGCTACCGTGTATTCTGATATCCGATAGTTTTAAGGTCCCGTGAAAGTCAACCCAACATACTCCAAACATACTCATTGCAAAAAAAAATGTATATGTATTATGAACCTTTTGCATCCTTGTGTCTTAACTGAGTCCCTTGGCGAGGACTTATGAAATTTCTGGAGCAAAGAACAAGTCTATTACTATTTTCTTGACCTATAAACACAAATCATATTGGTTGTGAAACACAAATACTTGGGTAAAAGCTAGTTTTTCTTCGAAGTACGAACAATGCTTCAAGAAGAAGAAAAAGACTTACACATAAACGAGGTTCAGCCATACAGTACTGAAGTAATGTAATTACAGTATCTCTGCTATTAAAGATCTTACATTAAGGTGATACCACACACACACCACTACGTTTTATTACTGCGTCATGCATATTGACGAAGCATTTCAAAAACCGCTCTAATAGTGCCCACACATGTGCATATTTTAAATAATGCTTAAATCGCATTCATACTTCATCCAAATCCAATTCTTCTTTGTTACCTTTCATTTATAAAATCATCCCGAGCACAATCGCCTGCTTTGCAATTTACACAGTACAAGAATAATTGTTGCCATGACATATGCTCTTGGAATAATTTGTTTGTATCCAACTTGTTTATGATATATTAAAGGTCCGTTGTCAAACTGATGAGTTTCTTTTCAACGTGGTTCTTAAATTAGAAAAATAAAGGCAAGTTAACGAACCCTCTCATTCATGTCTTCAAATTCAATAAATCTGCTTTCTAGATATGGGGCATACACTTAAAATTAGGGATAACTACAGATAGGCCGTGTAATTTAGGGATAACTACAGATAGGCCGTGTAATTTAGGGATAACTACAGATAGGCCGTATAATTTAAGGATAACTACAGATAGGCCGTGTAATTTAGGGATAACTACAGATAGGCCGTGTAATTTAGGGATAACTACAGATAGGCCGTGTAATTTAGGGATAACTACAGATAGGCCGTGTAATTTAGGGATGACTACAGATAGGCTGTGTAATTTAACGTAAATTTGCATGGGTTAGGTTTAATTATAAATAGGTCGATTAACAAAACATAAGATTATGTGTATTGGAACTAACTACATATAGGCCATATTATATAACATACGAATGTGAGAATTTAACTCCATAAATGTTTGTTAAATGTATTGATTTATATAATATTTTACGATTTACGTATCTTTTCTTTGATACCGTACTACCGAAATTAACTGTATTGTGTTTATCTGTTTCCAGTTTCTGCGATAATAGAACGTTCTCTGTAGAGCGCTTCCCATCAGAGGTCACCTCAAAATACCCACCACTTTCGGAAATGAAAGTCATAAGTCATTCACAGTAATATATATATATATATATATATATATATATATATATATATATATATATATATATATATATATATATATATATATATATATATATATATATATATATGCAGAGAGAGAGAGAGAGAGAGAGAGAGAGAGAGAGAGAGAGAGAGAGAGAGAGAGAGAGAGAGTGTGTGTGTGTGTGGTCGGTACAGAAAATACTTTAAAATTTTAAAATCCTGATTAATACATATTTTTAGTATTTTTAGACCGTCGGTTCAGTTCTTTTCTTGTAGGTATCCTTTTACTACCAATAATTTTAAAATTGCATGCGCTGTCAAATAAACCTCATTGTCTTATTGGAGTGGGAGTTTTTAGTCTTTGCCCGAGGTGCTTTGAAGTAATTTGTGTTAGTAATTCCACCCGATATGGCGATGCAATTGCGATGGATGAAGTCATTTAAAATTAAAAGCTAAGGGAAATTGTACCTCTGAGACACTTCATTTAACTTCAGTGAGTGTATGCCTAGAAAATTTAGTATTTCCGTCATAGTAATGAAATGTTTGGACTCATAGCTTTAGATATGCCGTCAGGTTTATTTAGTTTTGGAATATAAAGAATGAAAGTAATGTGTAAGTTAGCCTCAAGAAAAGACATTGGAAAGTTTATAGTAATAGAGTTTGCTTGAAGTCATACCAAACGAGTAGCCACACACAATTTCAAACTTATACTTATGGTTACAGACAAAAAAAAAAGTAGTGAAATAGTTTAGGATGATTGCTTTTTTATAGCTGTTCAGCAAGCATTAAGTTTGAAGATGGTACAGACAGTTGATTTACGTAAATACGAACAAAATCGCCACAACAAAGTCCATATTTTGATGCTAGACACAAAATCCCCACAACAAAGTCCATATTTTCATGCTAGACACATAAAAAGCTTCTCTCATATCAACTATATCTAAGATTTTCCACCAAGTGATGGATGTAAATTTTAAAGCCGACGAAAATCTGATAATTGAAAATATTACTAGAAGGTATCGAGCTTCAATCGTCCATTCTTCGAATTCATGAGCTTGACCAAAAATTATATTTCTTACAGTGGGTTAGTTTAACGTACATGTTTATAATTCTCTGTGTGAATGCTACTTGAAAAGCTTGGCAGGGAAATAATCACTCGTTTGTTCTGAAAACAAATAAATTTAGGTCATCGAGAAGAATTGCTGAATTCGATATATGCATGCATGTGTCCAAGAATATCAACTAGTGTAACAGGAACAAAGCGAGAAGCAATCTTAAGTTGGTTGCAGTAAAATGTATGAACAATGGTTGTTGCTAGAAATTACTCTAGTTGAGTGTTAAGTAAAACAGATCAGTGAGAAGTGTAGAGAAACAGAGTCATCGATTTATAAATCTCACGAGACTTATTGGATCTAGTATGATACCCAACAATGCCATACAAGTGATTTCATATTGACAAGCTGAGCGTTGTAATTACAGTCAGATGTTTCGGCAAATTATGTATTATGAGATAACAAACTAATTATGGATGTGAACTACAATTCACTTCATTGTGCATCGGAGCATCTTGATTCATTCACAATGGAGGAATAAGAATCATACAACCAAAAAGATCAACAACTTTATATTTGATTATTGGGTAAATATGGCGTGGAATTGAAAATAATCAATTACACAGTAAACAATTGGAAACAGTTGAGGAAATTCGTCGTGGCATCATTTCTTCGGTATGACACTCATCAAATATTTTGACGATTATTTAGATAATAAAACAGCATAACTTCAATCATAGCTGACTTCTCCCTATACATATATTTCCTCTAAATAAAAACTGCCAATCAAGACATCGGCAAACTGAAATGCAACATTTACTATAATTGCCTGGGGTAACTGGAATTTCTTCAGGAATTCAAGGTATGTGCACTCTGAACAAGGCATGTTAGATTAAGACACGTCACTGTATAGGCTTACTGTGATATACGTGGCAGGTATGAAATTGGACATTGACTTAAAGGTAATACTGTGATACGCGTGGCAGGTAAGGTAACAATTTGCACATGTTAGTACACATGTTCAGTTCTGATCTTTGGTGTGCATATTTTCATATATAACTTTATTCAACAATGACGAATAAAGCCAAATTAAATAATATTAGAACAAAACTCACGTATCAATTAAAAATAAAAACTTCATACTTCAATGGATTCATGAAGTCATGAAGCTTCAAAAATATATTACGCATTGCATAAACGGCAGACATAAACTATAAATAAAAATTTGTTAACAAATATTGTCAAAACTCAAGAATGGCGTATTGTCAAAACTCAAGAATGGCGTATGTATATACATTAGGAATTCCGTCTGACGTTATGAAATAATACTTTTTAAGATTTCTGTGTCACAAGATACGAATATATACGTGCTGTTCGGAGCTGGTATATATTTGTAATTATATTTTAACGAGTGATTGCTTAATTTCACTGATTAAAAACGATGAAAAAAAGAAAAAGTCAGGTGCTAAAAGGCGTGTAACATGCTGCTAAATTATGAAGCAAACAAAATATTATCATTTGCACGAGGAACAGTCCTGATTGATTAATTTTTCGTACTCATCTGAATAAAAAGATGTTCTTACCATTTGCAGGCAGTGCAGCTAGTGGCCATTATGTTATATCCATTGTAAGTGGAGGGCAGAAGTGGAGTCATCTGGTCATCCACAGCTATTTGTACTTTCTTTCTTTTCTTCGCTTTCATCCCATCATGAGATGAAGCAATTACCACAACATTACGCACATCTTTTTCTGAAGGTACTAACGAATCGCAAGACGTTTCATGATGGTATTTCAAAGAGGCCATCGGTGCATCTGAATCTGTCATACTCTTCCACATATTTTATCAGCTATAAACAAAATTTGAATCTATGCAAAACTAATCAAAATCCATTAATCGAGGGAAAACTTCAGTGTGATATGTTTACGTGATGATATGGAAGCCAATGATGTCAGCGCGATGTAAATTGGTTAGAAAATAACACGGATCCAATTAATTCAATTCCACAGCAGTCATAAGATTCAATTTCTTTGGTCAAACACGGACAGACAGTTGCTTCCAATGCAATAATATCCTTCAAGAACGCAAACACTCTGACAGATTCACGTGGATAATGAATGGATCGGTTTTCTTCATCTGATATAATTAGGAGAAAAGCCGTGCCGTTGTACAGTGTGACAATTTACGCTAGAATAGTTGGTCTAAGTGTGCGCCGGATTTGTAGCTACTGCTATGATCCAGTGATCGATACGATATAGAGTTTTGACGGTTTTCACTACTCTGAAGCACGCATCACATATGGTCACCTAATTACATACCCGTTGTAATCGACTATAAATTGGTATTAGCCCTTTTTATTCCTTCTTGTCTCATCCGCTTTCAGGATATAGATGATTAAATAATACTTAGTTACACTATACCATTATCAGATGCATAAGTTTCATAATCCGTCATTTTTGTAAATGAAATATTTCTTTTAAATTGAATGTTTCATTTGGAAAGATAATCTGATTCACTCTCACAATGCATCATGTTATATTTTACCTAGATCAATTGATTTGATGTCACTGATAACCTACACTACTTTACGCTTGCAACTTTCCTTTGGGCCGTTCGTCACGTTTACAAAATATTTTCTTCTTACATAAACGTGGAAATCGCAACAAATTGCGAAAGATCCAATAGTTAAAGTATCAGTGTAAATTAAATACAAACTGACCTTCAATTAAGGAGAATGTATTTTCTTTCATTCATACCATTACTAAATAAACTTCCATCGTGGAGTTTGGTGTATTCATTTCAAAGTAATGCACTATAATTTACACATCTCTATTGTATATGCAACTCCATTGAGACAGATATCATGTTGGTGTATAAGAAAATGCCTATCTCGTGACCTGTGGTTGTTATAGCTAATAAATGCAATCTTGTCACTCTCCTTGAACCCATGAATGATTCATTCGTCTATGCACATCTGGTACACTTCAAAGCTATCAGATTATATTAACACATGCATGTCTTCATCAACATGATTATTGGCTTTACGTTGCAAAGCATCGGTTCACCTATTAGGAACTGAAACTAGTGCTTTTTGACACTCTAACGTCAGCAACTGATTCTTGATTACTCATTCTATCCTTTTATAGTAAGTTCTTCAAGTGGTATACATTTTTAAACTGATTAAAACTCCCCATAAAGTTCACGTGACGGATTTAAGATAAAAATAAATTAACTAAATAACAATGAAACGAATATATAGTTGAACCTAGGGATTCTTCTACAACTCTTAAAGAAAACAAGTGAATGAAAAAAAAAAACAATGAATATAACAATGCATACAATAAATGACCTTTAAATAACAGATGTACGCAAAACAAAGGAAGGATATGCAATGAACAGTCCCGATTTCCAAAGCTGTAATATCGATGAGCATACATTTTATAATAAAATATTTTTTATCATCATATTTCTAAACAGCCTACCAAACTAACACCCGGATAAAATGATTAAATGATCAATCAAACATACAAATTTATAAACATTTAAAGCACTTTTGCTATAATTTTACATTACTGCAGTGGCAGATAAATCATTTCTAATTTGATGGTGAATGATATCATACAATAGTATCGATTCAATTATTAAGTCCTATAAATAAGGTTGTGTTATATCACACGATATGAACAGTTCAATGATTATATCCCATACAATAATGCTTTGTTAGTCACGGTTCACTGATTATGTCTATTACAATAAAGTTATGTTGTATCACACAATAGCATCGATTCAATGATTATGTCCTATAAATAAGGTTGTGTTATATCACACGATAGTATTGATTCAATGATTATGCCCTATACAATGAGGCTATGTTAGTCACTGTTCAATGAGTATGTCCATTACAATAAAAATGTGTTATATCACACAATAGTATCGATTCAATTATTATGTTCGATACAATAAGGTTGTGTTATATCACACAATAGTATCCATTCAATTATTATGTCCCATAAATAAGGTTGTGTTATATCACACAATAGTATCGAGTCAACGATTATGTCCCATAATAAGGCTGTTATATCACAGTATATTATTGGTTTAATGATTATGTCCCATACAATAAGGCTGTGTTATATCACACGATATTAAAATCAGTATATCCCATAGAATAAGGCTGTGATATATCACACGATAATATCGGTTTGATAATTATGTCCCATACAATAAGGTTGTGTTATCTAAAACATTTTGAAATGTTCAGATGCATTTACGCGATGCACGCAATTGTAATTACTAAATTCACTGAAAATTAACTACCATTTGCAACCATGGTAAATGTGTATATAGCTGGCTTACCGTTATTCTTAAATTGTTGGTTTGGTTTAGGACTTGTACGCTACATAAACAAGAATATTTTATTTGTGCAAATACAATTGTAGTCAAGTAACTTGTATAAGGATTCGAGATGATCGGATGTTACGATACGAACCCGCGCTCTAATGGTCACGAGTTAGGCACGCTAACTGCTTAGACACAGGAGATTCTTAATTCTAAAATGGACAAAGCAATGCCTGATACAGGAAACTAGATGCGTTCAACTCACGCGTTCATTAAACTGGTCTTAGCAAAATATATTTATTTTCCCAAAGTGTGACGTTATCAGTAGAAAATATTTTTTTTTTGTTGCAACACTGAACTGTCTGCGCTTGCAGGCATGACAGCTACTCTAGACTTGATTTGCTTGTTACAATTTGTTTGGCTTTCTAAACCACACAATGAATTGATATCGTATCTTCAATTAAAAGAGTGATTAAGAATTTGTATAAAAATCAGAAAAAGAAATATTCTCATTATTTGGCTAAGAGATACCACACATTGCATTGAAAATTCATATGCTTATTACGAACCGCAGATAACAAATACAAATAAAAGGTAGCAGAGTGAATATTGCATCCATGCTTTAAAGTTATCCCTAGCCTCTCCTGACAAATATGACTGTACGTATAATTATGTATGACAGGTTTCTATCTCCTGACCAATGTTGTATTTTCTTTTTGTGCAACGCTATCAGTTTACTCACCATATACATGCAATACATCTATTTCCCAATTTCTTATATTCATCAGAGGCCGTGAGCCGTACTGGACTTTTCTGGTCATCAACTATTATTCGGACAATCTTTATTTTCTTCACTATTGTCTCTTTGACACAAGCAGACATGACTTCGCATGAATCACTCTTCAAAGAATCTAGCAAATTGCAAGATGGTTTCTGGCTGTATGTCATGGCAGCCGTTGATATAGTACACTCCAGCATATTTTCCTTACGACGTTCGTCAACCTTAGGGTTTTGGTCAATATATCATGTATGAAATCCTATCCTTGCACATATAAGCTTTACATGACAAATTCACATGAAGTTAAAGATGGTTATATTTTATCCAGGAGAAGAAACAAAATTTGCCGCCAAGAGGCGTAGCTCCGAAGGGTCCGTTACAAATCTCGAAGCAATCAACGTATCTAATGCCCATGGATAAGATGAATTTCTTTGAAAAACAAAGATATATACCAGTTTTAGGAATAGTTTCCAAGCACGCAAACAAGTTATAATTATATGGGGAAATGCATTCATAGATTTAATATCTATTGTGATGGTGAAATCATTATGTATAAATGTGAAGACAAGCAGACGATATTTGAGAATGAAATGTCGTGCAGTTCAGATAGTATACACTGGTAGGGCCTGATGTTCATAACAGATAGGCGATCAATAAAAACAGAAGCTGAAGAAAGGCATGATTACCATAAAACTGACAATTGAAATATCGTCATCTATTTAGGTCAATTAGGCAATTATAATAGGCTCTTTGATGCAATTTGCCACTTAAAAATTCGTTTTCTCGACCTCAGCTTTCATGGTATGATACTTATTAAGTACCTGTTAAGTTCCGTTATAATCAATCTTTCAGAATCAAAATTTTAAAACCATTTGGCCTTCTTCTCCGTCGAATGTTCAAATATCTATTTTAGTTTTAAATTTCACAAATAATTCTGATTTGATCTCAATTTTAATACACTTTTACTTCAGCCATGAAATTTTTTGTTTAAGTGAGATAAATGCCTCAACATACACGATGCATGTAAAGAAGTATTCAAGTGTTCTTTATGTAATCTATTTGATGATACTTGTTTCGAGAACGTGTTCCATCTTTACAAAATATTGTTACATACCTGGATGCTAAGTAGACGCCCCAAACTGTTGGGCAATATTTTCTCCTTTTAATATTATCTCTTTCGGTAAAAAAAAAATTGCAATTTAGGGAAAAATCGCAAGATATTACGCTTTACAAATCACCAAGTAGCATTGAGGCAATTACTGTAATGAGATATTACTGAGAACCTGATGGTACCCTTTGCATAGTCCTGCAGTCTACTTTGTGCGTCTTCGTTTTGTTTGCAGTTCAGTCGTGTAGTTAGTTGGGTAATGCAAACATAATAGAGAATCCTTGGGTGGTCGTCACCATGCACTAAACAGCCGACGATACCCGATTTTATTAAAAAATGGCTATTTTAAAACACTTCGAAGCAGATGGTTCCTGTCAAATGGTGCGTGTTACATCCACCAATTATTATATCTGTTCAATAATGGAAGACAATACAAACTTATGACACACATTTGTGCTGCACTTTCACGTCGGTTCGATGGAAGAAACTGTATCTCATAACCGACTCGCTTCCAGTCAAAAGCCAAAAAGGCAAAACCATATTACACGTATTTGATTTAGTTTCAGTTAAATTTTCAGACGCTTATTTGAACTCATTCAGATTTCGTTTAACATGAACATTGGCGATTACAGTATAACTTACAGTCCAATTTCGACCGAAGATTTGGTTTGTATTCTTTTTTTTATCTCATGGAACATGATTGCCTTTGTCTGGCACAAATACTCTCACCTTCATATTCACTTTTATTAGACAGCGAGAACAGAACGGCAGGATCACAATTCCAGGCACCTGTCTGTAGAAATATATGTGGGCATGGTTATGGATAATCCATATGAAGTACGAATTACTTTGCCTTTGAAAGTCTTGAATATTGTCCGTTAGCATACATATAGCTTACCTATTCCCTTTTTAATGTGAATTGTGGACATACCCTAGGCTGTTAGTGATATCAATTACCAGAGGCTATCTTTTTACCTTCATCATTGATGTCTGGGTGACTGCTAGTGATATACATTACCAGAGGCTAATTTTGTATTTAACTTCAGTCTTTATGGCTAGTTATGCCCCAGACATATAGCATAATGTTCCATCCAGTCACATTATCCTGACACCAGGTCGATCAGTACTAACATCAACCTCTTAATGCTGAGCGCCAAACGAGGCAGCTGCTTGCATACGTATTTGATATGACTAGTTAGAGGTTCCTCTCGAACTTGAGGCGGACGCTTTAACCACTAGGTCACAGGAGTGGTGAGTATATTATAGCAACAATTGTAGACAAAAAAGCAAACTGGACATGAGAAACAGTCATTGCGATAACTGCCATCGAAAGTTAAATAATACATTTGAAGTAAAGGTAAATAAAATGATAATTTTTATGAGTATCAACGACATTATTAAAAAAAATTAGGAAACACCGGGATTTTCCCTTGAAAAAAGCAGTAAATATTAGTGAATAATTGTCCTATTATAGTTGAAATATTTTACTCTCCATAAAAACCGACTTTGTTTTTTACTTGCAAGAATTTATGTATAACTTCAGCTGTTTTGTTTAGCTGTATACATTATGCGATTCGTATTGGTTTACCATATTTGTTAACTTCATTCACGGATGAGTTCACCCTATACATATAATTTATATTAGGGGAACACAATATGGACCACGTACAAATTTCAAATATCAACTAAGTGTTTTTCCTGCACAGTGTGTATTTGTTTGTGTAAGTTAGTGGGTTTTGCTATGGACATTAGTGTTGGATAGAAGCTCGACATAATAAAGTGGCATGAAGACAAAGATGTTGATATTTATCTTGAGAAAAGAATACAATTCTCTAAGAGAAATAGCTCTGAATAATTAATTTCACATCACGAAACTATCCAATTATCTAATGCAGAATGCGTACCACGACCCATTATCTAATGCAGAATGCCTACCACGAAACTATCCCATTATCTAAAGCAGAATGCCTGCCACGACCCATTATCTAATGCAGAATGCCTACCGCGACCCATTATCTAATGCAGAATGCCTGCCACGACCCATTATCTAATGCAAAATGCCTACCACGAACACCATTTGAACTAATTGCTTGAAGTCAATACCGGTATGAGCTCTCTTGTACGCAAACAAGTTACCGGTAATATCATTGAAAAAGCAAAAATAGCTAAAAGATGTACTGTGATGGAGGCGTGGTTCTGTTGAAATATATGAAGACAAGCAGATGCCATTCGATAGCACAATTTTGTCATACAGTGCAGACTGTACAAATCAATGTTCCATTTGTACTGACTGTCGCTCATAACAGATGGTCCATTAATCAAATACATAGGTTGAAGGCTTGATCATCCTAAAACTGTCACATTGTATATTGTCATCCAATTAAGTCAGTTAAACCTTTCCATAAGTTCTTTAAAGATATTAACCGTTGCAATGTTCTTTTTCTTGACGTCCGCTTTCAAAGTATAATAACAAATTAAATGCTTATTAAATCATAATATACAAACTCTCACACGATCACATTTTAAATTCATTCTTCGATCTTCTCCCTGATGTAATGTTCATATAACCAAAGTATATAAAAAGTTGGCAAATCAATCAGTGTTGATCTCAAATTATGTCATACATCTAAAAGATTAGTCTCGACGTCTAAATAATCCACTTATTTCTTTTTTTAAACACCTGCAACCATGTAAGGTTAATTTACATTATATATTTATCACCAACATCCGTAATGCATGTAGAGTTTACGCGGGTAGTAAAAATTATGCTCGACCTGCTGCGCGAACGTTTACCATGTTTACAAAGTATCTCAACATAGCTCGGTGTGAAATGGAAGCCTCTTCCTGGTGAATAATATCCGCTATACGTTAAATTCTTTCCATTCTGTTAAACGCATAAGTTCATTTAGTACAAAGCAAATAGATACTAGTGATTACGCCTATTTTTCTTAAGGCCATTTCTTCAATTGCCATCTGCTGCTAAAATGATTTGTTGTATTCTTGGCAGACTAATTCGTCGTAATTTGCAAATGGCTTTACTTTGTGGACGGCTTAATGTTGCAATCATTCGGTAATGTGGCAGAAGTAACTGCAAATCTCTTTTGTGACTTTCACTGTTTTCCAGAATGTTGATAATGCACCACTTTAATCAAATGTGACTCAGTTATCTGAGATGTTAAATGGTGTTAGCTATGTTCACCACTAGTATGCCTCAGTAATATCAAATGGTACCAGCGAAGTACCTATTTAATATCAAATGGTACCAGCGATGTACCTATTTAATATCAAATGGTACCAGCGAAGTACCTATTTAATATCAAATGGTACCAGCGATGTACCTATTTAATATCAAATGGTACCAGCGATGTACCTATTTAATATCAAATGGTACCAGTGATGTACCTATTTAATATCAAATGGTACCAGTGATGTACCTATTTAATATCAAATGGTACCAGCGATGTACCTATTTAATAGCAAATGGTACCAGCGATGTACCTATTTAATAGCAAATGGTACCAGCGATGTACCTATTACATATCAAATGGTACCAGCGATGTACCTATTACATATCAAATGGTACCAGCGATGTACCTATTACATATCAAATGGTACATTCTATGTTCACCACTAGTTTACCTATTTAATATCAAAAGGTGCATGGTATGTTCACCGCTATAGTACCATTTGATATCATGCTATGTTCATGGCTATTGTACCTATTTAATGTCAAATGGTGCATGTTATGTTCACCATCAGTGTACTTATTTAGTATCAAAAGATACGTTCACCGAAAGTATGCCTTTGTAATATCAAATGGTGCATGGTATGTTCTCCATTATTGTACCTTTCAAATATCAAATGGTGTATGCTACGTTCACCACTAATGTACCTATTTAATATAAACTATTGCATGCTGTCTTCATCACTAGTTCCTATTTAATACCAAAATCATTATTTTTTACCTTGTCACCTATTTCTATGAAGAAAGCTTGTTTTACCATGAACTCTGTCCTTGAAAATATAAATTAAATAATAATTGTTGATTTAGCCAAAATTATAATTTTCGGTATTACATTTTTGAACGTGTTGAAACTTCACTTGATGTTAACATCGCTTATGAATTGTACGACTGACTGAACATTACCAACACGCTGAGCTCAAGCACTCACTCTCTAACAAATAGTTGTATTTTGGGCAGAGAGAAACGAACCGCACTGCCTCTAAATATGGGCTTGGTAATGGACAATCCATATGCAGTCCCGATTGTATTGCCCTTTTATGGTCTTGAGTATTGTATGTTAGCGTGCATATATATATATATATATATATATATATATATATATATATATATATATATATATATATATATATATATATATAATATTGTGAGCATACCATTGGATGTTGGTGATATCCATTAACAGATGCCTATTTTGTTTTTGCTTTCAGCATTATAAAAATATTATCCAACCTTGGATTACGATTACTTGCCTCGACAGCTGATAGTTATTTCCAGAGAGTTGCCGTTTTACCCATATATGGTTTATTTATTATTTTTAACCTGCATTATCCACCTCCAATCATGTTACTCCAATCCAAATCAAACTTGAATCTTTCAACCAATTAGTAATATCGATTACTAAATCAAACTTGAATCTTTCAAACAATTAGTAATATCGATTACTAAATCAAACTTGAATCTTTCAAACAATTAGTAATATCGATTACCTACGTACTAAGCTGTTCGATTTATATATTGCAAGAGTAATGTAATATTTAAAAAGTGTATCACAGAACCATTCGAAATATTTTCAAAAGTACTATTGGCAAAGTACCATTCCTAAAATTTGCACCAAAGTACTACTACCAAAGTACCACTTCTAAAACTTTCACCAAAGTACTGCTAGCAAAGTACAGAACCATTCGAATATTTTCAAAAGTACTAATGGCAAAGTACCATTCCTAAAATTTGCACCAAAGTACTACTACCGAAGTACCACTTCTAAAACGTTCACCAAAGTACTACTAGCAAAGTACCATTCCTAAAACTTTCACCAAAGTACTACTAAGAAAGTACCATTCCTAAAATTTGCACCAAGGTACTACTACCGAAGTACCACTTCTAAAACTTTCAACAAAATACTGCTAGCAAAGTACCATTCCTAAAAGTTTCACCAAAGTACTACTAGCAAAGTACCACTTCTAAAACGTTCACCAAAGTGCTACTACCAAAGTATCATTCATAAAACTTTCACCAAAGTACTGCTAGAAAAGTACCATTCCTAAAACTTTCACCAAAGTACTGCTAGAAAAGTACCATTCCTCAAACTTTCACCAAAGTACTGCTAGAAAAGTACCACTCCTTAAACTTTCACCAAAGTACTACTCGCAAAACGTTTCATAATCTTGTAATAATAGTTCCACGATTTCGAGATGTTTACAAAATAGTGCTGTGTTTTTTTTATCAATATAACACTTTAGCCTTTTGCACAGAGATTTTGAATACAATCAAATGATGTAATAAAACTGTAAATTAATTTAATGCAATTAAATGATTCAAATAAATTCTACCATTATTTAGCCCTTATTGGAAGCAATAGACTACTCCACATATCAATACTTGGGTGTAAACTTTTAGTGAACTTATATTAACGATGTTTTAGCAATTAGGCATCACCTAAAAAATTGAGACGACGCCCTTAACGAGCCACATAGCATTCATAACTCGTTAATTAATAGCTCATCCATATAGTTTGTCGAGTCTTCCAAAGCTTTGGAGTAGCAACTATATCATTATAATAACACATAATACATAAATACATCTTTTCATTCATTTTTGTGAATATTTTCAGCTTTATTTACACTTACAGCATTTATACTTTTATGTACATTTAGGCATGTATAGCTTACCATAAATTCTCCCAGCCGTATTTTTAGTGTAATAATATAATATCGGATTCGAGAAGTTTGCGCGCAATGATACCGCATCAATGTCAGGTTTTAAGTACGAAAATATCAAAGCTGTAAAGATTAAAAATGATTTCGTTATAAAAGTATGCATAGAAAAAAATATCCGTAAATGCTTTGGAAGTTGACAAAGCTGCTATGAGAATGTGGGAATTAAACGAAAAGAAAGAAAAGTAATTGTCACGGAATTGTATAAATTATTTTATTTATCCTCTGGTTTCGTTTTTATGTACAACGATACCAGGGGGTGATTTATGTATATTTCTTATATTTCGAAATAGTGAGTTCGGTCCATCATATGCAGCACGTGCGAAGTGCGTTTGACGGGAAGAACCGAATGCTTCCAGTGCACAGACAATATATGTGCATAAATACTTCACCGTAGGTAAAGCTCTTGACTTTACGGATATTCTTGTCAGTGAGCGGGTATACTACAAGGACTTGCACATCTTCAGCTCTAGATATATGATGGTTGATTAATTTCTTGTATATAAGATATAACTATTGTACTACCACGTCTAGTGTTGTATGTTTGCTATGTAGCTATGGTTTATGCCGTATAATGCACATATTTTCTATTCTTGTTTGCGACTTAGCAAGGGATTTATGTTAATAATATAAAGCTACCTTTTTATGAAATGTTTAGTACAGTTGGATTCTTATCAAGCAGGGCTAGTTTTACTTCTGAACTTGTTTGTTTTGTAATTATTGTGCCGGTAATGTAATATGCATAACTTACCGTGTATAACGTTATTACGTTGTTATGACAGTGTCATGTATATTACACGATGTTGGATATGTTTTCAGCTGCCCGGAGTGTCTGGAGCGTGTCGAGCTGTGTTGGGTAGAGCTGTTTAGAGAGTATCTGGAGCGTCCAGAGGGTTTGGAGTATATAGGATGTCTAGACTGACCAGAGTGACCCGAGCGTTCCAAGTTATTGGAGTAATCGAGGTCTACATGGTGCAAGCTGTAAAGTCAATCACATGAATTAACCGTAGCAGATGTGAAGCTGAACTGTAGCAGCCGTGGAGCTGAAATAAAGCGTGTTGATGAAGCAGTGCATCTCTTTACATATGATATATTAGCCGTGGGCTAATTTTGGGGTTCGTAAAACATATTTTATCAGGCTCAAGTTCAACCTTGAACAACTGAAGGACCCTAACATCTGCAAGTCATTCCAAGCCACAATTGGAGGAAAATTTGCTCCACTCCTTGTAATGGATGTTGACGTTAAAGTGATGACAGACACTTTCAACGCAGTCATGACAACAGTTGCCAAGGACATCATTGGCCTCCATCGCCCAAAGAAAAAACCCTGGGTTACAGAAAAGATTCTGAATCTGTGTGATGCCCGAAGAGACCTAAAAAACATCAGACACACAACAGGGGCAGTGGAATATCGAGAAATAAACAAGAATGTCAGAAACAAATTGAAGAAAACAAAAGAAGATTGGATTGGACAACAGTGCACAGAAATAGAGAACAGTCTGATAAAGAATAACGGCAAAAAGGCATTCCAAATTGTGAAAGACCTCATCAGAAAGAATCAACCAAGAGTCAGTACCATTCAAGATAAAAATGGAAAATGCCTCACAGAAGCAAGTGACATTGCAGAAAGATGGACTGAGTATTGTAAAGAACTCTACAACCATCCATCCGCAGGAGACCCAGAGGTGCTTAAGTTCCAAACTCCACAAATAATGATGATTTCCCCATTCTCAAAGAATAGGCGGAGTCAGCAATAAGAGCACTGAAGAATGGAACGGCAGCTGGAGCAGACAACATCCCAGCTGAATTTATCAAGAATGGTGGGGAATCAGTGATAGAACTACTAACAAAAATCTGCAACAAGATCTGGCAGACAGGCGAATGGCCAACACAGTGGACCCAGTCACTAATTATAACACTCCCCAAAAAAGGCAATCTCCAGCTGTGCCAAAATTACAGAACTATCAGTTTGATCAGCCATGCTAGTAAAGTGATGCTGAAGATCCTCTTGAACAGACTGAACCTACAAGCAGAAGAAATAATCGCTGAAGAACAGGCAGGGTTCCGTAGTGGAAGAAGCACAACAGAACAAATTTTCAATCTTAGGGTTCTGTGTGAAAAGTACTCACAACATCAAGACATCTATCATGTGTTCATAGATTTCACAAAGGCTTTTGACAGAGTGTGGCATGAGGCATTATGGACCAGAATGAAGAAGTACAACATGGGTCAAAAGTTGACCAACACCATCAAGCAGCTGTACGTTAAGGCTACCAGTGCAGTAATTGCTCAAGGTTCTGTTGGGGACTGGTTCAAGACTACAGTTGGAGTACGACAAGGCTGTCTCCTGTCACCCACACGTTTCAAGATCTACTTAGAGCGCATCATGAGCGAAGCCCTGGAAAACCACTGTGGGACAGTCAGCATTGGAGGGCGTAGCATCACCAACCTCCGCTTTGCAGACGACATTGATAGGCTGGCAGGCAGTGAAGATGAGCTTGCCACCTTAGTGAAGAATCTGGATAAAACATCTTCCAGATTTGACATGGAGATAAGTGCCGAGAAGACAAAGCTGATGACAAACAGTGGCAAAAAAATCTCAACCAAGATTAAAGTCAGAGGACAGGAACTGGAAACAGTGGGCCAATTCAAATATCTTGGTTCCATAATCACGGAAGAGGGATCAAGAGCAGAAATTTTGTCACGAGCAGCACAAACAACGGCAGCTATGTCAAAGCTAAGACACATCTGGAGAGACAAGAACATCAGACTATTGAGAGCACTAGTCATCTCAATCTTTCTGTATTCATGTGAGGCCTGGACCCTGACAGCAGAATTACAACGAAGAATTCAGGCACTCGAAATGAGATGCTACAGAACCATCCTTGGCATCTCTTACATGGACCACATCAGAAATGAAGAAGTGCGCAACACCATCAGGCATAAAGTAGGCCATTATGAAGACCTCCTCACCATTGTGAAAAAGAGAAAGCTGAAATGGTATGGCCATGTCACTCGAGCCAACAGTCTATCCACAACAGTACTGCAGGGTAGTGTCCAAGGTGGTAGAAGGAGAGGTAAAAATAGAAAAAAGTGGAGTGACAACATCACAGAATGGACCAGGAAAAGTTTTGCACAGACACAGGCATTGGCACATGATCGAGTCAAGCGGAGGGAACTGGTCAGATGTTCATCAGCACAATGCCTCAAGGACCACACTAGGTCAAGAGATGATGATGATTTTATCTTTCAGACCTGTAAAGATAAGTTGTATATGTCCATTTTTTGTTTGCATAACTTCAGTATCTGAATGAATTCATTTTACTACACTAGTAAAATTCTATTAATTTTTGCTGAATAAGCTATATCCATATTTTCATTGTGTAATCACCGTGAGTCATTCACCCCATGTCTTTGTATTTTGTAAAGTAATTTATTTGTATTTTTCATTATTACGTTTGTGCGTTCTATTATATATTCACGCATGTATTCATAAGTCATTGCTCGTACATTATTAAACATTGTATTTATATCATAGTCAAAAGTGTTCTGTTGTGAATCCGGAAATCCCATCCGGTTATATATTGTTACATCAATGCTCCTGGAGAGCAAAGGATATCACATGTAGAAAACGAGAGCAAAGGATATCACATGTAGAAAACGAGAGCAAAGGATATCACATGTAGAAAACGAGAGCAAAGGATATCACATGTAGAAAACGAGAGCAAAGGATATCACATGTAGAAAACAAGAGCAAAGGATATCACATGTAGAAAACGAGAGCAAAGGATATCACATGTAGAAAACGAGAGCAAAGGATATCACATGTAGAAAACAAGAACAGATATTGGAACATGTGTCTTGTACAACGTTTTAAATTTACTAAAATATAAGTAGTTAACAAAATTATATAGACAATGAAAAAAGATTAAATCTAAATATAATGCTCTTTAAAATCATAGCTCATTTGTGCCAGATTTAATGTCATAAGAATACGCATAGATTGGTTTGCAAATGTGATTGCAGAGTTGATGCGTGTAATGCTAAATGAAAGATTGACATCAAATTCCTTTCCATTCCTTCTCGTTTAAAAACTTCAGGAAATATACACTCACCGAATGTCGAACCATTTCGAGTTCGCAGTGCGATGTTGACGATATCGACTTCCCCGGATAAAAGTTTTAAAAATATGATATTATGATTTCGTAATTAATTACTTTTCCTTATGACACTAGCTTTAATCAGAAAAAAAATGTTAAAAATCTTGGTTCAGTTGTGAGTACCTGATGACAGAATTGTTTTTGAGTTCATAATTAGCTTACATATTAGCAGTGGTAATAACTAGACTTCAGAAAGAGTCCCGATGAAACCTTTGCAAAGGTTGAAGCTATAAGGGGTACCAGATTTCCTGGTGGTTTTTCATTCAGTAAGATGCCAAGTTTTCAAAACCTTCCTCTTGACGTCTAATCAATCACTTATTGCAATATTTTTTTCTTTCTTTTTCAACGTTTGGAGCTTTGAATTATGAGTGTCAATTTCACTCAAGACTTACTATATATAAAAAAATAACATTGTAAATATTGTATTTGTTTTTTAATATTTGTTTAGGAAATATAATTTATCAGTAGAAACGAACAGATAAGAGATGGTATTGGTTGTTGTTGTTGTTGTTGTTGTTGTTGTTGTAGGGTTTAACACCATTTTTCAGCACACGATAGACTATACATGTCGGCCAGTATAATTGGAGGAAGAACTACATTAGCCTAATCTTATACTCAACCCACGCAACCAGAGGTGAGATGGCAGTGATTTGTAACGGAGAGCGCTTTAGACCACTCGGCCACTCGGGGCTCCGATTATTGTTGAAATATTAAGAGAAGTTGTCCCTCAAAAGCAAGTTATTTATTTAGTCACAGAACGGCATCACGATGCTTTTATAAATAATTTGCAAGGAATATGCGCGTTACAAATGAGGACGAGGCAATAAAACTTGCGACATGCCCCTAAATATAACTTTGAACTCTGCACATATCTGCGCATAATATATTTATTATAATTATTTCCTTCTGCTGCAATCAATTCAAATAAAGTCGACGAGGCACCAGCTGTACTATGTTACATTAATTCGCCCTTACTTTGCAAATACATAAAGTGAAGTAAAATAAATTGCAACGGTACATTTCATGCAGTCTTAATCATCAGTATTACACTAGCTAAATGCATACAAATTTCAAATGAATTTAAGATCTTATCTTGGTCACTACCGTGTTTCTTTACTAATTGCTAATTCTTTTCATCTTGTAAACAAAGCAATAATTGTAAAGATATTTATCTTGTCAGCATAGTATGATTACACTGTTCACGTGTAATGGTTTAAACAATATGAATGTTTAACGCTTAAAAAATTATTGTATTTTGTTAATAGTCCAGTCAGATTTTAATTTCGAATTTTGTAGCAGCATCTATTATAAAAACCAGATCTATTGTGCTGTGTTAATCAGAAAATTGACCATTTAGCACCCTCTATTTAAAAAAAATGTATTCTTAAATTCTATTAAAATATAAATACCTGCTTTTATTTTTCTTTATAGTCATAGAAATGTGTTTCACCTCCAAGGACGTCAACTGCACATAATACAAAACACTACACGAGATCAAGTGCAAATATGCATGCACTATATGTAAACCGCTCGATTATTATTTTTCGTAGAATCATATTAACCAAAATGTCTTTAATGAAAGAGACAATTGTCGTATTTATTATTTTCAAGGTTTAATCAAGACTCTTTCTATAAATAATCAGTATTTACTTGGTACAAAAGTCGTACCAGTGGAAAACAAAAGCAACCACCATCGTTTGGGATTCTATTTATTCATTCTCGCAAAAATAAGTATAACCTAGTGGGAGTTTGTTGTGATGGGGGATAATACTAAACGTCAGCTCGTTAGGATAAAAGATACTGAACATGTTTGCTGCAAAACGCGCGCGCGTGTGTGTATGTGTGTGTGTGTGTGTGTGTGTGTGTTTGCCGACATTCGTAGTGGAGCTGTTGTAAATTTTCATAAATTTGTATAACTACCCCTACATAAACGTTTCCGTCTAATGGTGTCAAGTGGAATTAGTTAACAGAAACATCTTTGTATTTTAAATATCTACGGGAGGGTCTACACGGTTACAAAGATTAACTCTGATGTTTTATTAATTGGAAAACAACCTGCTGTCACAATAAAATTCCAAAATGTGCATCAGCAGATTCTAGAAGCTACAAATAGTTGGGCGTAGCCTAGGTAAAACTGACGTTGGCATCCTCGTTAATATTTATGTGAAATAGTGATGTGTCTCATAACAAAGTCCATTCGAATAATATAACTTTGAAATCACGAAGCAATCATGTACCTTATTCACAAAACACCACAGCCTGAGATACACCAGTCTCGGTGAATATATTTATTACTGTAGAAAGGTTTCAGGGGTTGCAAATTGATATAAATCAAAAGTATTTTAGGTTTTGAGAAATAGGATTCAGAAAAGGTTGAACCATTGCAAGGCTATAATAGGCACAAATTTTAATTTGAGTGTGCGTTCAAGTAGAGTTTTTATGAATACGGGGCCAAGTCTGGAGTTAAATTACTTCACAGGCAGACGCACTGTGCCGACACTGGCGACAACTTCCAAACACACAAACTATTATCACACAGGCAAGATGCACATACGAGTCTTGATATCAACTGAGCAGATTGAATTCTAAACAATACGTCACGCTTTTTATCCTGTCATGACATAATTATGTATTACACACCTGTACATTCTATTGCTTTAAATAAAACACCTTTAATCTTGATTAATGGCTCAATATCATCGTGACACTTTTATGTCCTACTTAACTTAATTATCACCATAATACAAGCTGAGGTCCTTTTAATCGTATTTGTTTCTTGAATGAATTAGGAACATCTTGTCAGGTGAAAGTATGACTTTCTTTCCAAATCCACAAATTAAAAGACCGACACAAATATAACTTCTCACAAAACCATGAAAATTGATATCCATGTAAGTAAATCAATACACCTTATCACGGTTTTCTCTTTGCATGTTGATTTGTAAACATTTACATTTTTTAAGCAGCTTTGCTTGGTGCTGAGTAAACAAAACTGTGTTCCTACTTCTACATTCAGAACAATGGTTTCGAAACTTACTAGTAATTATTTTCACTCGTATTTCCAGTTACAGCTGTAGCTAATTTCAGTTTGCAAACTCGTCTGTCCAACAACTCGAATGGATATTTTCTTCCTATCGACTACAGGTGTGAATTCATCTTAACAAGTTTAATGGTGACGTCCCTCATCAAAAAGGTAACACTTTCTGCCACGTTTGAATGAAAGTACAGTTTTGATTCCTGATTTAAAAAAAAAATATAGACCTATAATCGACTGCAAGTGGACTCTGTACCAAGTGTTCATCTTACAGACTGGAATGATCTGTACACTTCATACCAATATATTAAATATTAATGAGTTTAACACTGCGTGCCTAAAAGACAAAAATGACATGGTCGTTGCATATCAATACTGAATCTCCACTCTTAAGAGAGAAATTACTTGTACACTATACTTGCCGCTAAATTTAAAAGAAATTATCTTGTATACTGCATGCATACACACAGTTCGCCTTAACGAGAGAATTGACATATAAACTCCATGCCTATATTTACAGTTCACTTTAAAAATGAGTGCGTTGTTCACCTCACACCTATACATGTACTTACTGTCCGCCTCAATGAGAGATATGACCTGGAAACTGCTTGCCTATACTTTCTGTTCAAATTAAGGAGAGAAATGGCCTGAACATTGCATGCCTACACCTAATAATCATCTTACAGAAGGAGATGATCAGTACACTACATACATTGCCACTGCCGCTTAGCAGTATCTTAAATAGTAAAGACTGCGAAGTAATAAAGTGTAAAATTTAAACATACGAGATCGCTGCTTCCAGTATCCTAGCTTGACCTTAAAATTCGACCAAGAGGGCTAAAACTGAAATAGTTCAATCGAATTAGTTTTGAATAATACATATACCGGTACTGTTGTCGTTGATAAACATAAATACCTCTGAGTAACAGGTAGTCAACGGTGGTGCGAATATGTTTAATAACATATTCGGAAAGCATCAAAGATGAGTGAACTAATGAGCGAGCTCAAGTTCAAAATGAATAAAGATTATTAAACAAAATATATACCACATTTATTATACACATGGAAGAGTATGCTGATACACTATGGGATTGGTGTAGATAAAATGATTCTAATCGACTTGCAACTAAACAAACGGAAATAGTACGATTTGTACCAAAACTTACCAGAACTGTATGGTTTGAATTTTTATCAGGATAATGTTGTTGTCTACCTTTAAACGTACTCTGAAAAGTCTACACTTATTACATTTATAAAATGGTTGACCATATAATACTACAATCGGGAATAATATTTCACCAGCAGATGCTCAAAATGGGGGCCACATTCCTTAACACATAAGTCGTTGTACATTCGACTATTCAATGTTGGAGCAATCTTTTTCACAATATAAGAAACTCCATCCAATTATATTAATGTCTTCCCAAAGGAATTAAACTAAAACAAGCAGCCTCTATCTCATTACCTAAAAGAATAATGTTTAGTACATGAAAATACAAATGAATATATGTTCACTGCTTAAGTTAGATCAAGTTCTGAGTAATAATATTTTCCCGCCATTGTGCACTTTATTTAAATCAAATGAAACAGCGTATCACTACCTCTCTGAATGACAACTATAATCCTTGTGAAGGATAACCTCATCCTAACCCTCCTGAAACATTACAGTTCATTTAGACTTATATCATGGATAACCTCCTGAAACATTACAGCTCATTTAGACGTATATCATGGATAACCCCCTGAAACATTACGGTTCATTTAGACCTAGGCAGTCATGGACAACCTCCTGAAACATTACAGTTCTTTTAGACCTAGGCAGTCATGGATAACCTCCTGAAACATTACGGTTCATTTAGACCTAGGCAGTCATGGATAACCTCCTGAAACATTACAGTTCATTTAGACGTATATCATGGATAACCTCCTGAAACATTACAGCTCATTTAGACGTATATCATGGATAACCTCCTGAAACATTACAGTTCATTTAGACCTAGGCAATCATGGATAACCTCCTGAAACATTACAGTTCATTTAGACGTATATCATGGATAACCTCCTGAAACATTACGGTTCATTTAGACCTAGGCAGTCATGGATAACCTCCTGAAACATTACGGTTCATTTAGACCTAGGCAGTCATGGATAACCTCCTGAAACATTACAGTTCATTTAGACTTATATCATGGATAACCTCCTGAAACATTACAGTTCATTTAGACTTGGGCAGTCATGGATAACCTCCTGAAACATTACAGTTCATTTAGACCTAGGCAGTCATGGATAACCTCCTGAAACATTACAATTCATTTAAACCTAGGCAGTCATGGATAACCTCCTGAAACATTACGGTTCATTTAGACTTAGGCAGTCATGGATAACCTTCTGAAGCATTACGGTTCATTTAGACTTAGGCAGCCATGGATAACCGCCTGAAACATTAAAGTTCATTTAGACCTAGGCAGTCATGGATAACCTCTTGAAACATTACAGTTCATTTAGACCTAGGCAGTCATGGATAACCTCCTGAAATATTACAGTTCATTTAGACCTAGGCAGTCATGGATAACTTCCTCAAGCGTAGAGTTCATTTAGACCTAGGCAGTCATGGATAATCTCCTCAAATTTCCAGTCTATGTAGACGTAAACATTAATCAATGACCTTCTCAAAATTCCAGCTCATGTAGACCCAAACGTGTGAATATATTCTTAATGACACGATTAATACTGACACGTTTTATACATGTCCACCTGTTTATTAGACATATTAACCATTTTAAGCCAAGTCATCTAACAATAGTTCAAGAAAGCTATAAATAAACAAGTCATTTCCATAGTAGCACTTTTAGGTCGCGATTGCTATTTATTATGCAACCCGTTTCCTTGGATTATCTCTCCAAAACAACTTTGATCATTTGACCAATACACAAATATGTATGTATGTTTGCATTTAAAATATAATTGTATCTGTATTCATCAAGAAATAACTCTGAAAGGCTTAGTAACGTGATAATTGTCCATACAGTTGTCTGCATGTGTTGAAATGTTTCTTTATTATTTCGTACCTCAAACACTCATTTCTTTAGTTCATTTGAATTCTTAACTCATTCAAACATCTTTTCAATTTTCTGTGAAAGTTTCATCTGATTCACCAAATAATATGGGATTTGAATTTGTCACCGGAAAAGCTATTTTAAACTGGAAGACCTGGTATCTAACTCTTTTACGTTTCTTATCTATCGACTAAAATGTCATAATAACCTGAATATTCCAAAATTCCAAAACAATACAGCGAAAACTTCTGAATCTAGATATTTTAAATTATTGTATGTGAGTCACCTGTTTGACAAATGCAGTCAAATGGGTGTATATAGAAGTCACGGTACTAATTCAGTTCCCATAGTACACCTATGCAAACACCATGATATAAAAAATTCAATAACTTAAACTGTTTGAGTGCTCATGATCAAACCTATATCAGTATAGATGAAACCTGGATGTCAGCTTCTTTGTAAATGAAAATATATGATCAGCGGCTTTTTCTCTAACTGCATGTGTGTTACAGACATGTGCTTTCAATTCGGTATCAAAGAGTCAGGTACTAATTTTAGTAATAAATGTTCCAAACTCAAGTCTGTTAACGACCTGAAATTCCATCAATAAGACAACATCTCTCTTTTTTCACTTACAACTAGAATAAGCTCTAAAAATATTATTTTCCCTAAAGCATAATTTACATTATTAACCAATCTGGTCAGCCAATATACTTTATTTTATGCTCACCCATTTCCAGACTGGTTGCCATTTTCCATATCATTAGTAGCGTGTGCCCTATAGAAATAGTTATTTTGTTACAATATGATTACGATAGTAAATTTTAATGTCCAATCTTCTTTTTTTCTCTTCTCCATTATAAAACGTCTCTTCATGAATCAAGAAAATGCTGTGAAGATGTTTTCCAAACTAAATGAAGCTATTGTTGCATTTTTATTAAATACTAAAGAACAAGAGAAATGGACATCAAATTTCTTGGCTGAATATTGTAACAACAAAAGTGATTGCGTATGTGTACATAATACAATCGATGAATCTCTGTATGTAATCACTACTCTTTCTGTAAAATATGGTATGCCATATTCAAAACTATCTTTACAACATTTTTAACTGTGTAATCAGTTAGTACTAGATAACAAAGTCCCAAGCTTGCTGACTGAAGGACTGATAAAGAAGACCAAGCTTTCATCTCAGTCAAATGAGGGAACCAAAGCATCAGAATCTAAACAGTTCCCTCAGTCAGAACTACCGGTACATTGGTTATCTGTCATCGTTTGAACACGCGGCAGCAACACCTGCAAAGGATATTGCCTTTTGGAGTAATTGCGCAAATTTCGCACATAGGCATAATAAATAACTTGTTGACTGACAGCTGCCAGTAGATGTGTGTACTTTTGGGTTTCCTCTATTACTTCTCTAATTTGACCTTCACTAGCCCCAAGGCCTAGTCCGACTTGAGAAAGAATCATGTACATAGCGTGAATGCATTATATATCATGCTGGATGTGAACGAGAGGATTTATTCATATCAACTCCCAAGATGCACTCTTTGGACTTGGCCCTCATCAGTATCTCTCTAATAGGTTAGACCACAGCCTTTGCAGACATTCAAAAGAGAGAGAGAGAGAGAGAGAGAGAGAGAGAGAGAGAGAGAGAGAGAGAGAGAGAGAGAGAGAGAGAGAGATACTCGTACAAATAGTGTGACAGTTGTTATATTAGACGAGCAAGTGAAGTTTACTGCATAAAGCCAATTTGGTCAAGGTAAATACACAATAAACATTATACGTACAAATGGATGGTGACACGCAAATCCAGAAGTATACATAATTATAGATCTCCATCTCCATTAATCTATTTCAACATGCATTTAGTCGATGGGTTTCTTACTTGCACTACGCACAGTATTAACCTTACACCAATTTAGTGAGAACGCCACTATCACCCATTTACATTAAAAGACATGCAACAAGTTTTAAGAACGTCTTTCTTTAATTTCTGTATTTGATTTGGAATAGGTGATATAGAATTTAATATACTGTGTCTGTATGTTGTTATACAGAGAAACATTACGACGTACATATTCTTTGTAACTAGGTCTATATATTATGACGCTGGAAATGCTCACGGCAAGCTACCGCTAAATTTCCTATCGGACGTATTTCATTTCCAAGCAGCATGATTTCTAAATCCCTTTACCGGGACCTAGCAATTATAGACACCCTTCCTGTGAGAGGTACAATTAGATTCATTCTTTGCATGAATCGCCGCTAGAGGTCTTATTGGTATTCGAGGCTATGGTATGAAATTTTACAGACAGAGTAATGAAAATTCATTATGTAAGATAGAATGCAAATGTTCACGTGCATTTTGTCAAACGGATATTCGAATGTCATTTATTTTACCATGACATGCTTAGTAAAGACGTTCTCGTCTATGTATTCACTCAGATAACATACATTCGTTAAATATGCTTTGTTATAAAGCCAATACTGTTGCCCTTTTCTTTCTTGAAGTAGATTTTATGGTACAGTTGTTGTGTTTCTTACGAACGCCAGGTACAAAAAAATTGGAAGATACATTATGGAAAGGATACACTATTGACTGGTTTAATCTATTGCTAAATGATTCAATATGTTATGAAGATAAGATAGTCATATTCAATTGTTTTAATATCAAGGATCATGAATGGTGCCCTGATTCATGCATTCACCGAGAAAGATCAAAGTCTGTCTCCTTTAAATGGTTTGCATGTATTATCACGAAAGAGACTCCATTAAGGTGAACTGCTTTATTTTATCTCCTGAAGAAAGAGATGAACTTTTCTGAGCTCTTTCCAGAAGACATTTTGCATGTATGTACTATCTGAGGAGGCGAGGCTTTAGTTAGTACATCATATGATATATTTCTGGTAGGGCTATGATAACTGAACGAATGTTTGGTAACAATATATTTCTTAGACGCAACAAATGTCTAAAATTACGGAATTTTATCAACTGCTTTCGAAGACATGTCATGTCTGTGCCAATAGTTGCTACTTCAAAGATAGTTTTCTGAATTTAAGGTAAGAACATCACTATGCGATGTTATGATAAATGTAAAGATATCGAGTGTATACATTTTCGAATTAGATGCCACCACTACTGATTGAAACCGTGCCCAAGGTTTGGAGGTTTCATCAATCCGAAATTAACATTTCACATATTAGCAGGGACAATCTTAGGCCGATTGGACCTATTTGGCCAAATTGAGCCCTGACACTCTCAGAGCCCCGCGCTTTATTAATTTTACAAATAATATATCGTAGAGAGAAAGTAATTTTACAGTGATGGAAGAAAAGTGTATGTTGTCCAGTATCATATAAACTGGTTTAAATGTTTATTTCCACATACAGTGCGTAGGTGGTTGGGATAGTTCCCCGCCGTGAATTCATGAGACATCGCCATAATCGACCACGCTCTTTGTTAAGGCTGTTCCTACCTATTAGCGTGTAATTATATTTGCTCATTACTTGTTTAGGTCCTAACCATTTCTTTGTACCTAGAAGCCGCTTTAGAATATACTTCAATTTTAATTAAATCACAACAAAATAATTTCTCTTTCATTTTAAAGCCTTTTTTCCTTCTATTTTCTTTTCATTTTCCAATTTAACATTTGAGTTTCTGTCGATACAGTGATACATTTTATCAACATGTATAATGCATCTCCGAATTGCACATATGCCAATTTACGTTACATCAAATGGTCCCCCACCCACCCCAAAGTTAATAATTCATACAACGCATTTCTTGGTCAATAACCATTAAATACCTGCCTTTGCGACAGTTCTTTGCGCTAAGAAAATATTGTCAATAAAAATAGTTGCGATACGATACCCTCATCTTGAGGCGAATGATCTCAATATATTCGAATCTATTTATCCTGTAAAAATGCAAAGTACTTTTCACGTGAGTACCGAACAATAATATATTTTTCATCATATTTACTTGCCCTGGAGCTATTATTTAAATCACATTTCTGAAACAAAAACGAACTTGATAGGGAACTGCTCAATCAATTGTTCAAATTTTATTATCAGATCAGTTTGGTGGTGTGGACCTTGCCCGTAATATTTGCCTCTTTAACACGGATTTGTGTTTCTTACTTACATAAGAATGTGTGGAGTTTAGGTGTTAATGATGTGTACTCTGTACCACTAAAATACCAGTTTAATTTTCAAGGGAAATAAAACATTTATGTTGCAGTTTTGTGTTATGTTGGTCTTTGTTTTATTCTTCGTTTAATAGCTTAGCCAAAAGGCATATATTCACAGAAACGTGAGGCTACTGCTATTGTCTAGAAGAGACTAATTTAAATATAGTATAAATTAAGCAAGAGAAATGTATCGAAGAAAAACTAAAATTAAAGGTCACAAAAACTGAAGGAATTTTATGTCAGAGCAAACGTTTTTGAAATTCATTACGTGGACTCTACAGTACCAATACGAGAACATCTTTTGAGGAATGATATAGAATATGTTGATAATTTGCAACTATTCACTAACTAGACGAAGTGGGTCTTGTTGACATTATTTCAGTACTACTACATAAAACAGTACTGATATATTGTGATAATTATATATATGGACACTCATTGTAACATAACTTATTTCCGTCATATTTGTTAATTGTGTTTTCATAGAAATAAACCAATGAAGAAAGCGTTTTGCGCTTAATTATATTTAACGAAAAGTTCTCTGATCTAGAGACATACATTTATAAATTAATTAGTTCTGATTGATACAATAAATCAATAGAATAGAGCCTATCACTCCATGTTAAACGTTTTACCCATTGGAATACAGCTATGATAATATAACTCCAGGACAAACATTTTACTCATTGGAATACAGCCATGATACCGTAACTCCAGGACAAACATTTTACTCATTGGAATACAGCCATGATACCATAACTCCAGGACAAACATTTTACTCATAGGAATACAGCCATGATACCATAACTCCAGGACAAACATTTTACTCATTGGAATACAGCCATGATACCATAACTCCAGGACAAATATTTTACTCATTGGAATACAGCCATGATACCGCAACTCCAGGACAAACATTTTACTCATTGGAATACAGCCATGATACCGTAACTCCAGGACAAACATTTTACTCATTGGAATACAGCCATGATAACATAATTCCAGGACAAAACGTTTTACTCCTTGTAACAGCCAAGATATAATTCCAGGACAAAGATTTTACTCATTGGAATACAGAGTTAATGTCATAACTCCACGAGAAACGTTTTATTTATTCGAATACAGACTTGATATCATAATTCCAGGACAAACTCTTTATTCATTGCAATATATAGTTGATACCATAACTCCACAAGAAACGTTTTACTCATTGGAAAACAGTTGTCTCATATAACTCCACGACAAACATTTTACTCATTGGAATAGAGAGTTGATACCATATCTCAGGGACCAACGTTTTACTCATTGTAATAAAGCCTAAGGCTTCTTGGCTTTAAATAATTTAAATATTTTTCCTGATAACTTGGAACATTACAATATCAGAAGAAGCGGTAATTGCAGTGATAATCACCATGTGCACTGACGAGATAAGCCAAGGTATTTTACCTTTGAAATGTAAGTATTCTGTTATCATGTCTGCAAACATTTAATTCTATGTATTTTACCTTTGAAATGTAAGTATTCTGTTATCATGTCTGCAAACATTTAATTCCATGTATTTTACCTTTGAAATGTAAGTATTCTGTTATCATGTCTGCAAACACTTAATTCCATGTATTTTACCTTTGAAATGTAAGTATTCTGTTATCATGTCTGCAAACATTTAACTCCATGTATTTTCGATCTCAGTTATGAACAATTAACTTGAATACAGGTTGAGGATTGTTTGTTTTATAGCGGCTTTAAATCATAGGGAACAGCATTCTATCACTTCTTATATATCGGATGCAGCCTTTAAGTTCAGAAAAGAATTACAAATATATCTGGATTCTCTATCAAGGGCAACGAATTTGACTTTCTGCATAAGGAAAAGATATCTGAACTTTTTACAACTTCAGTACACATAATTGTTACATCCACTTTGTGCTATTAAGATCTACTTAAGACCTCAGGCGCAAATGATAAATGTAAGTGATGTGAAATTAAAGAAAATATAAATTTAAATTATTTGATATGAAAGAAATTGTTTTTGTTTTGTTTTGTTTTATTTTGTTTTTATATTAAAAAAATATAAGACATATATAATGTGAGAAGTGACGGCAATTGACAATGATACTTTGCTTGAATTTGTATTGTTCCGCCTGCACATCAGATAATTTTGCTGTTCTCTTTTTTCGAATATTTGGATAACATAAATATCAGGTTAGTATGAAAGCATTTCAAGTACGTTGACATGTTTACATAATTGTAGTGTGTTGTTAAAATATGGTGTTTGGTGATTTGAACTTGCAAATAAATAGTTCAAGTCCAATCTTAATATTTTTATGTTAGAATAATGTTATATTGGCCATAACAAGATCCACAAATCTATGTTTTTATATTAGACTTTTATCTTGGCCGATATAGAATAAAATGTCATAATGTTCCTAGCCGAAAAACAACCCATCTCCTGGAAAATTGATACAATACACAGATTTGTACTTTTAGAATCGTCAAAACACACACACACACACACACACACACACACACACATATATATATATATATATATATATATATATATATATATATATATATATATATATATGCGTCGTTAAAACATCATATTTCGTGACAGTTACAATGTTACAATACGGTGCTGCATATAAACGTAAACCTTAAGCAAAAACCAAAGGTTCATTACTAACACTACGACACAGTGATGGACTCCATGAACGAAACGTGGTACAACAAGATTTGTCGCAAATAAATGTGCCAAACCAAGACTTTTGTTCATTATGCTGGCAAAATACGCGAAAATTTAACCATGCGTCATGGATAAACTCTTTATTTGCATCGACATATGAAACAAAGACGTGGATATATTTTTGTTTGTCCTTCCGAACTAGTCATAAGATTTTTAAAACAAGAATTCTTTAAATAAAAAATCTTGGTTCACATTTTACCCATTTTGATTATACCCCAGGTCTTGAGATCGTATAGACATCGTTGCCAGAAGAGGTGTATTTATATTTCACAGTAATGTGCTTACAGAACGGCTTCCTGCTGGTACTGGAATCAATTAACAAGAGATAATAGCTAAAGCATCATTTATCGAGTTACCGGAAATGCTGTCATATAAGTACCCTTGCTTTGGGCGGGCGAACGCCATTCATTCTTTGATCTTCTGAAAAGTATAAAATTTATGTAAGTTGACTGGAAACAAAAGTCTGTTCCATTTTTCACGTCTAATGAATGTGTGAATTTCAAAAGAATCGACTGAAAATCTGGCGACTCTTTAATTAAAAAGATTCGACGATTATAGTATTTATTACGTCTTGAAAAACCCTGTTTGCGTTTCGTTTCCAGGCCGTATCTGTCATTTTAATATCATTTCGTGCGGTTTTTTTGACAGTCCATCAGACGCAATGTCGTCTCTGGACTATTTTTGAACTGTTTTGTACTATTTCAAGATTTTTTTTAGCGTCTCGTTACCTTGAATTACTGACAATAAAACTTAGTAAAGCTAGTTGATTCCTCGTCAATTATATTTAGGCTAAATTAAGGCATATCTAAATTTGTAGAGCTGATTCATTTACTGACGTTACCGTTAGTAAAAAAAATTCAACCTTTATATCAAAGGCATTTGCAATCAGAAGTCAGAATATATTCAAAGTATTATAAATGTTAATCATATCTTATAAATCATTCATTTAGATCAAATGTTATCATAAACGTACTTGCATATATATATATACCGGTATATATATATATATATATATATATATATATATATATATATATATATATATATATATATATATATATATATATATATATATATATATATATATATATATATATATACATGTATGTATGTATGTATGTATGTATGTATGTATGTAATTGCGTGCGTGCGTGTCTGTCTGTCTGTCTTTATGTATGTATGTATCTTAATTCTCTGGTAATACGATTTATTTCAAGGTCATAAGCCATATACTATATTGATTGTCCGGTAATATGATTGAATACAAAGACCATAAAGGTAGCATCGGAACAATACCTTTCCAAGAAATTGCAAAATAAGAGTTCTAAAACTTTCTATATGTGAACTTATGAAGTAGGAAACCGCCTATTGGGGGCTTGGAATGCGTGTATAGCAAATCATACAGAGAAATACGATACAAGAATGCTTATTATACTAGATACCAAATGATGGGATTTAAATGGTGTAGTTAAATTGACAATAGTTTTAGGGAACTGACATACATTTTACTGACAACTTATAATCATATTTGTAACTAACTGTCCGTACCAAAGTCATATTTGGAAAACAGACATTTCAGAAATTCTTTGCGTTTCAAGTTAACTTCCAGCTAACTCTTTAATTTTTGTCAGAAGTTTAGAAAACGTACAACGTTACCAATAACTCTGCCGTCGCCCGTCTCAAGCCCGCGTGGGAAAGGAGGGGCACTGAGTGTGAGGATAGCTCCCCTACCATATATAAAAGCCATTCTTCAGAAACCAGCACAGCAGCACAGTCACTGGATCAATGGACATAACCAGGGAGAACGAATTAATGAGACTAAGGAACATAAAAGAAAGAAAATCAGAAAATATTATCTTTTTCCTAAATCAAAGTGAAACCTCAAAAATAATGAAAATCATGAGAAACAAAATCTACAATAGTCCTAAAATCACAGGTCAAAAATAACAGATCATCCAAATATAGTTTCAGTAGTATTCTGAATGAAATGTAATTTATTGTGCTGATTTGCCCATAGTCTTGATGTATAACAAGTACATAATCCAAAATGTCTTTAACTTTACTCACAGTAATGCAAGGCAGCCTTAAATCTTAATGTCTGAGAAATTTGTAACTCCAATGAATAATTGAACTAATTAAATTCTCTAAACTGAATTGAAAACAACTAATTGACTCCACGAAGACTGATATTTATGCTAGGAAAAAAACTAATTTTTATTAAATCATCCCTTTAAAAAAAACTAAGACGCATTTACAGAAGCACAAGGAGGATAAATGACCATTTTGCAATTATTATAACATTTCAACAAAGTCAATTACTTTAGCATTTAGACGACCATGAATTAGATCATCTCGATTTTTCAGAAAACAATATGATCCAACTCATCTCATCAACATGTTTACTTCTATCTTGAAACTATGTACTGCGCTTACCAAAAATGACATCATCTTAAAATACAATTCCTCAACTGTAAAATAATTAATTTCAAATATATTTAATTAGTAAATAATAAATGACCTCCATTGGATAGATTTTCTCCATCGTAGGATCCAAAAGGTTCCATAACAAATTAACAGATTCAGCAATATATTAATCATATCGAATACCTTGCTGTCCTAGATGAAAGAGGACTTCGTTGGATGTAAGAAACAGCAAATGAACATATGTTTCGTCAAACCATACATTGGTGACGAAAAAGCTAATGACAAGAATGATCACAATCAAGAAGACTGTAATCGAGAAACAGCCACGATATAACACCTCCATGTTTTTGATTGTTGAAAACAACAGGAGTGTGCCATTTTCCTCTGTAATTGCTCACCTTGATGATCTCTCCATAGCTACAAAGTGGGAACGAGTTAGAGGGACATTCTCGTCAGCTTGTGAGGATATGAAGAATTCAGAGGAATGTACGTACTTTAGTTTTCCCGATATAGCCTGGATCATTTAGTGAACGTTGACTGTCATGCAAGTACCAAATATTAATGTCCTGTAATTGATTACCATTCACACAGTCACGTATTCCTAACTTCAAACAAGTTTTCATTGCTTCACATTTTTATATGATGGCATCAGTAAGCGTTCCCCATCACAGATCGGTAATTAACGCCACGCACTACTCAACTCGACCAATACAACTAATATAAGAATTATTCATATCTTGTAATAAATACATGTGATCCCGAAAAGAATTCCTCAAGAAAATTAATTTGTTAGGGTCCATTTTGACGTAACTTATCCGTGTTACCATAAAATCTCGAATACTTCATTTTATGACGTACGTTACTAACACTTGGCTTATTACTCGGATTGCGAAATATCTTCCTAATATTGTTTTCCCATAATTAAACAATCTCTCAGCTTACAAAGTACATAGTCATAACTTTTTGTATTTCTAGTTAAACATGTGAGATATATCCTTTCAAATTTAAGGATTAATTGAGATGCAAGAAAACAAAAGAAGCATGCAAATAGTTAATTTAAATCAGTTGTGTGTCCAAGAGATTTACAAAATCCTCACAATAATAATGATCATTTGCGGTATATACTAGTTCTGTAGGTTTCGACCCATATAAGCTCCTTGGTGCAAATATGTTTTCTTCTGGTCGCAGAGCCGTAACACAGCCCACATCTTTATCGAAAGAGTTCTTATTTAGTATGCAAGCTACAAGCAGGCTTCAAAAATACCATATGCATATTCAAATTTTTGCTATTTTCCATAATGCTTGCTCAGTGGGTGAACAATTTTAGCAAGCAATGGGTAAATAATTTATTTAATGAATTAGTGTTCTTAAGTAAAAGATAAGCACACCCTTTACTCATATAAGTGTGCATTTGCTGCATACCGTTTGTACACAAATCAGGAAACAATTGCCGAAGAATGTGTATATATTTAATATGACATCAATATGCCCTTTGTTAACATCATCCATTCCAATCGTCGACAACTGACGATCATCGAGGAAGTCAGTCATTAATAACTTTCTTGTGCTTGGCTAAGCATTCAGATATAGGATTGGTGCTACAATCCAAGTATCAGACTTAATATCAGGATTTAAAGTGAAGGCAATAACAGAAAGGAAATACACAGATACCTAAAACATGGTTGAAAAATGTAGATGTAAATACACGTGTGTATTGTTAACTGCGAAATACGCTACTGCGTATATGTCCGTAATTTGACTATCGGATTCCATATTTCGCGAGAGTCTATCAAACGCTTACGTAAGCAAGGAAGATTTCAGAACCGTTCTTACTTAGTAGTCACTAGAAACTGAATCAAGATGAGTAATCTTTACACTTTCATTCCGCAAAGGGTGTTTTAAATTATGCTTGTCTAATTAGTACCTAAACGCCAAACAATTTCAGGGAAAAAAATAAAACAAAGATTTAAGCAATTTGAGACAAATGGAGTAATAATACAACCAGCAAGGCTTTCACGTCTACTGTATGTCTCTTCAGAACTGAGTTTTGGCGCTGAACAGAATGCAATAAACTTTTTTAAACCGCATCTGGAAAGGCTGTTTATCTCCAGCAGCGCTCTTTGCACCTAGATGAAACTTTCCATCTCATAAAATGTATCTGCGAATCACAATTTCAGATAAATCCTATCGTAACAAAACCAAATATATTGGAAATTAAGACGCCTAGCGGTTGCACTCGTTTACAGACACCTCAGCAAAAACATATTACAGTAGTTCCTTTCTTTGAAATAAGATAGCCGCAGTAGTTCATTTGGTAGAGCGACCGAGTAGCAATCCAAGGGTCGTGGAATTGATATCCGCCCAGCCAGTGCCGGTGCAAGGCATTTTGGTGCCCTAGGCGAGATCAGATATATGGCGCCCCTTTCCCACTCACGCCCTCCCCCACCCGCTCATCATGATTTGCCCCTTAGCCCAGCGCCCTTTACGATTGCCTAGTTCGCCAAGCGTAACCCCTGTCAGCTGGCTTGGTTTGTCCATGGGAAAGGCACTTTACAGCCTTCCTAAGCACGATATGGTTAATGTGTTAAAGGTGTCGTTAAAATCAGCACAAACGATGACAAAAACAAGTCCTCGTTAGACATCGTCATCTTAATGATACTCATTATCTGAAAATGAAATATGAATGTTATCAGCATATGCAAAGTGACTATAAAATTGATTATCATTTGTTGAATCTCTTTCGTCCAAACTTGCGAGGCATAACATTGTCCAAAACCCGATAATGTTCAAATATAGCACAGTTCTTGGTTCGGTTTAGAAGGATTTTAATAAACATCATAATTTAAAAGTGGAGTTATGAATTCGGCGTTTGCTTTCTGATGTACAAGAAGAAGGGCACCAATAAATGTATTTTTTTTTTAAAACATCAGAACCTATTTCGTTGTAAACCTATATGTTAATATACTTAAGAATCCGATGTTTGCCTTTCAGTCTATATGGTTTTAAAGCGTATTGGCAAATCCTGACTGAATAAAACTTTGATAATCAAGTTATTTTAACAAAACAACCTAATTTGGTAAACAAGCAGTTTACTTAACACTTTACCCTGCTATATCCTCCTTTCGTATTTCTGTCTCTCCCCACTTAAAACATAATCATCTTTTGCATACAAGCTGATATTTAGGAGTAAATTGGTTCAAACAAGCCATCATAACATGGAAAAAGTAACAATATACCATTTTCCATCTCACTATTCTTTAATAACTAAGTACCATAACCATGAATTTAGTTTATTTGATGTCACGATAAACCTTACCTGATTATCTGTTTTTTGAAGAAAAAATTGAAATTCAGGATGTAATATGATTGAGATAAGAGATGTCCCAGATAACGTTAAAATGCCAGATGATTTTCAAATAAATATAAAAGTTAGCCACTAATGTATGGATATAAGTTCTAGATTAACTTTTCAGCTTAATGTCTACTTAAGCACAATAAATCAGTGTCACTAAAATCCTAAACTAACGGAACACATGGTTAAATAAGGTTTTTGTTTATCGTCTATCGATAACAGTCTATACCCCAACCAAATACAATCCTCCTTACTTACCATTTACTAGCTGCTTAAGATCGAATTAAATTTATTACATACAGCATGGATGACCTAACTCATCAAGTCCGAGTCAACAATGTTGAAAATGATGTGGTCAATTTGTATAAAATATTTTTTTCTATGGTTACGCAGAAATAGACATAAAACAGCATCCTTGAGAACACTTAAGCATGAAATAGACATAAACAGCATCCTTGAGAACACTTAAGCATGAAATAGACATAAAACAGCATCCTTGAGAACACTTAAGCATGAAATAGACATAAAACAGCATCTATGAGAACACTTAAGCATGAAATAGACATAAAACAACATCCTTGAGAACACTTAAGCATGAAATAGACATAAACAACATCCTTGAGAACACTTAAGCATGAAATAGACATAAAACAGCATCCTTGAGAACACGTCAGCATGAAATAGACATAAACAGCATCCTTGAGAACACGTCAGCATGAAATAACAGCTAATCAATGATGGGAGGACAATGAAGTGAGAAGGAAGCTGTCGAGAATAATTCTCTTCTTACACAAAGCAGGCCAGATAAATTCAACTTACGACATGAAGAAAAGCTTTGAAGAAAATAGGTTTTGAGAATAAGTTGCAAGCCAGAATGCTGACAGTTTATTAATAATTAATAAGATTCTGTCTATAGTTTTCCTTTCATTCTGCAAACGGAACTGGTAAAACTAACAAACGTTAATATTAATAAATAAAAGGGCACATACTTGACTTCTAGAAGTATAAAAAATATTGGTATTACTAGCATTTATTTGACTGAACCACGTCCGATAGAAAGAAACCATCAGTGAAAAAATTATCTAGCAGCTTTGTTGAAAAGTGAAAATAAATATTACTTGGGCTAATTTGTATGTTTAGAAACAGAGTGGATTTTTTCATGGACTTGGAAAACTATTCATGTTTATCCCCACGTAGCTTCTTAACGACTTATTCAATTAAAGAGAACAATAGAATGACACCACTTAACGTATCCTGGTAGCTTTCTGCGGGGGAAAATAGTTGAAGACGTCTCAAAGTGTTTTTAGGTAAAAATTAAATAATATTTTTCTTGAATTTGATGAATGTTATGTTTCGTGATAACGTCACTATGCGATGGACAGAAAATAGAAATTTAGCATCTAACGTTTTAGCATAATAATAGTTTTAATTCATTCATGCCAGGTCCTGCGAAACAAAATGTTGTTAGCACAAAATAATACGGCAAACAAGAGCAGAATAACAGCCATTAATACAGATATGAGTTTTAGAAAAAGCTGGAAATAATGTATTCTGCAGCAGTCCGCTAATGGAAATGCCTTAGGTCGCATACTTGATTTACCTCCTTTCAATAGCTCCTGTAGGTCAGTACCAAGATGTACGACAGGTAACAACTATTTTCATCTTGCTGCTTGCTTTTCAATTTTCCCTGGTAACTTTACTTTCGCAGAAATGTGTGTGTGTGTCTTGTTGGTGTTGTTTTTCTTTTTCTTTTTCTTCCATTTTTTCCTTCATTATATATTATATTGTCCAGTACAAAGCTTTCCATAAATTAAAGACTTTAATTGGGTAAAGATTTGACCATCAAGAATCCTAAGCTTTCTAATCTCTGTTAATTAAAGAATGCCAATAGTTAAAAAGCAATGAAGTACATTTGCAATTCTGGGCTTTTCTTCCCCAAAGTTTTCAGTGCATGAGGCGGAGTGGCAGGTTTAGCGCTGTTTTATTGCTTATATTTAGCATCAGTATGGTTTTTAAAAGTGGAGAATAGCTTCTAAACTATAATAGTCACATACAGGCAATATGCAGATCAATGAGAACTTTTACTCAAAAGCAAATGTGATCAATATCTCTATTCAATGGTTCATTGAAAAAATAATTACTTCAACGCTCTGATATAGCAGCCAATATAACTGCTGCTTTAACTTTCAATATGTCGACTATATTTTTAGTCTGTTAGAATTACACTGGGTACTCCCATCGCGATTAAATTTGAAATTTTATTTTAATTTTCGCTATATTCTTTACACACTCGACTAGAAAAATTATAAGCCGCTTCATTTCATTTGATCTGAAATGGTGGTATCACGTGGTACGTGATAATTGATTTACCTGCACACATGTACATGAGATAGACCGGTTGCTGTAAAATTGAAGGTTTAAAAAAAAAATAACTTTGACCTATTCGTCCTTGAAATATTGATCCTTGACCGAAAAATATTTGTCTTTAAAAATGCATTATTCATATCACAACTTTCATAGTTTTTTTAAAAAGTAGATCATTTTTGAAAAGAAACTAAAATTCTAAATTAATATTGCATTTTTGGTTTATTCATTGCACTAGTATATATGTCTAATAACTATGCTCTTTGCAAAACACGTTACTATTGCGTGCAGATGTTGTTTTTTTATTAAAAAAAAGTAAAGATACACGACCTTTCTGGCGATAGACAATGTGGTTTATTTGTTCAAATTTCACTACATCTTAGCCTAAATCAAAGAGAAAAACTATAATTATAATCAGCCAACGGTATGATCAGTCGCAACATATGCCAAAAACTTATTTTGCTAAGAAAACGACTTTCTACGCTTTCAAAGAGTCATAATGATAGACCGGGTTCTTCAGTAGCAAGCACCTCTCCTTAGTGGTATTTCCCATAACTGACTTTGGTATGTAACGGCGTCAGACAAAGAGAGCTTGCTGGATCGAGAATTCAATAATACAAGCAAACTATACATGTTTGTCGATGTTTTCCACCAAATTGATAACTGATTATTGTTGAGTTCACCACAGAAACCTCGAAATGATGGAAGCCGTCATATTATACAATGTAATATATGGTTCACGTAAACAAGTTCCGCTAAAATGTCATAATTCATGGCAGATGCAGACATTATAGTATAATTACCATCCACTCGTCTCAAACTACTACAATTACCATAGAATAACACAAGTGCACAACTGAAATAATGCGCAACCTTTCGATGCGGAATAGCTGGTATTTTAGCATCGTTTACCTTTAATGTAATTGATGATTTTTCAAACCTATTTGTGCTTCCGGGATAAGAAAGCCATTTGAATTAGCAGATCAAATTTTATATCGTAGATATTTGTGATACACATCAGTTAAAAGATTATATCATTTACTGAATGAGAATAAGATTTCACGTTAAACGAAACGTATGAAGGATATTCCACTCTTTACCTCACGTATCCCAATTGAACAAGGACATTGATATGTATTAGGAGCAAAATTTTAGAACGAGTCCTTCATAACGTTCTGCACGCTTCATCCAACATAGTACTGAAATTAGCAGGCACTCTAAATTCTCCACGATATAAGCGGTCAAAATATGAACATAGCAGTTATGGCATTACTATGCAACGTTCTATGGCAGTTTCCTTTTCTTTGACGGTGTTAGTAAAGACAATTTATCATATGGTAGTCGCTGTCATTTGAACCCTGAGGTAAATGTAGAATATGTGTTTATTTGGCTTTCTTAAAGTATGTCCATGGTCAATTCGTGTCACTAAGTATGATAGGTAGATTGTATGTCCAAATTAGCATGGTAAGTTCAGGTCAGTGAGTATTATAGGTAGAATGTATGTCTAAATTAGCATGGTAAGTTCAGGTCGGTGAGTATTAAAGGTAGAATGTATGTCTAAATTAGCATGGTCAATTCGGGTCACTAAGTATGATAGGTAGAATGTATCTCCAAATTAGCATGGTCAATTCGAGTCAGTTAGTATGATGGTAAAATACATGTCCAAATTAGCATGGTAAGTTCGTGTCAGTTAGTATGATAGGCAGAATCTATGTCCAAATTAGTATGGTCAATTCGGGTCAGTTAGCATGATAGGCAGAATCTATGTGCAAACTAGTATGGTAAGTTCGAGTCAGTTAGTATGATGGTAAAATGTATATCCAAATGAGCATGGTCAATTCAGGTCAGTTAGTGTGATAGTAGAATGTGTGTCCAAATTAGCATGGTCAATTCGGGTCACTCAGTATGATAGGTAGAATGTATCTCCAAATTAGCATGGTCAATTCGAGTCAGTTAGTATGATGGTAAAATGCATGTCCAAATTAGCATGGTAAGTTCGTGTCAGTTAGTATGATAGGCAGAATCTATGTGCAAATTAGTATGGTAAGTTTGGGTCAGTTAGTATGATGGTAAAATGTATGTCCAAATGAACATGGTTAATTCGGATCAGTTAGTGTGATGGTAGAATGTGTGTCCAAATTAGCATGGTCAATTCGTGTCACGAAGTATAATAGGTACAATGTATGTCCAAATTAGTATGGTAAGTTCGTGTCAGTTAGTATGATGGTAAAATGTGTGTCCAAATTAGCATGGTCAATTCCGGTCACTAAGTATGATAGGTAGAATGTATGTCCAAATTAGCATGGTCAATTCGGGTCAGTTAATATGATAGGCAGAATCTATGTCCATTTTAGTATGGTAAGTTCGGGTCAGTTAGTATGATGGTAAAATGTATGTCCAAATTAGCATGGTCAATTCGGGTCAGTTAGTGTGATATTAGAATGTGTGTCCAAATTAGCATGGTCAATTCGGGTCAGTTAGTATGATGGTAAAATATATGTCCAAAATAGCATGGTCAATTCGTGTCAGTTAGTATGATGGTAAAATGTATGTCCAAATAAGCATGGTCAATTCGTGTCAGTTAATATGATGGTAAAATGTGTGTCCAAATTAGCATGGTCAATTCGGGTCACTAAGTATGATAGGTAGAATGTATGTCCAAATTAGCATGGTCAATTCGTGTCAGTTAGTATGATGGTAAAATGTATGTCCAAATTAGCATGGTAAGTTCGTGTCAGTTAGTATGATAGGCAGAATCTATGTCCAAATTAGTATGGTCAATTCGGGTCAGTTAGTATGATAGGCAGAATCTATGTGCAAATTAGTATGGTAAGTTCGGGTCAGTTAGTATGATGGTAAAATATATGTCCAAATGAGCATGGTCAATTCGGGTAAGTTTGTGTGATAGTAGAATGTGTGTCCAAATTAGCATGGTCAATTCGGGTCACTAAGTATGATAGGTAGAATGTATCTCCAAATTAGCATGGTCAATTCGGGTCAGTTAGTATGATGGTAAAATGTTTGTCCAAATTAGCATGGTAAGTTCGTGTCAGTTAGTATGATAGGCAGAATCTATGTGCAAATTAGTATGGTAAGTTTGGGTCAGTTAGAATGATGGTAAAATGTATGTCCAAATGAGCATGGTTAATTCGGATCAGTTAGTGTGATGGTAGAATGTGTGTCCAAATTAGCATGGTCAATTCGTGTCACGAAGTATAATAGGTACAATGTATGTCCAAATTAGTATGGTAAGTTCGTGTCAGTTAGTATGATGGTAAAATGTGTGTCCAAATTAGCATGGTCAATTCCGGTCACTAAGTATGATAGGTAGAATGTATGTCCAAATTAGCATGGTCAATTCGGGTCAGTTAATATGATAGGCAGAATCTGTGTCCATTTTAGTATGGTAAGTTCGGGTCAGTTAGTATGATGGTAAAATGTATATCCAAATGAGCATGGTCAATTCAGGTCAGTTAGTGTGATAGTAGAATGTGTGTCCAAATTAGCATGGTCAATTCGGGTCACTCAGTATGATACGTAGAATGTATCTCCAAATTAGCATGGTCAATTCGAGTCAGTTAGTATGATGGTAAAATGCATGTCCAAATTAGCATGGTAAGTTCGTGTCAGTTAGTATGATAGGCAGAATCTATGTGCAAATTAGTATGGTAAGTTTGGGTCAGTTAGTATGATGGTAAAATGTATGTCCAAATGAGCATGGTTAATTCGGATCAGTTAGTGTGATGGTAGAATGTGTGTCCAAATTAGCATGGTCAATTCGTGTCAAGAAGTATAATAGGTACAATGTATGTCCAAATTAGTATGGTAAGTTCGTGTCAGTTAGTATGATGGTAAAATGTGTGTCCAAATTAGCATGGTCAATTCCGGTCACTAAGTATGATAGGTAGAATGTATGTCCAAATTAGCATGGTCAATTCGGGTCAGTTAATATGATAGGCAGAATCTATGTCCATTTTAGTATGGTAAGTTCGTGTCAGTTAGTATGATGGTAAAATGTATGTCCAAATTAGCATGGTCAATTCGGGTCAGTTAGTGTGATATTAGAATGTGTGTCCAAATTAGCATGGTCAATTCGGGTCAGTTAGTATGATGGTAAAATATATGTCCAAATTAGCATGGTCAATTCGTGTCAGTTAGTATGATGGTAAAATGTATGTCCAAATAAGCATGGTCAATTCGTGTCAGTTAATATGATGGTAAAATGTGTGTCCAAATTAGCATGGTCAATTCGGGTCACTAAGTATGATAGGTAGAATGTATCTCCAAATTAGCATGGTCAATTCGGGTCAGTTAGTATGATGGTAAAATGTATGTCCAAATTAGCATGGTAAGTTCGTGTCAGTTAGTATGATAGGCAGAATCTATGTCCAAATTAGTATGGTCAATTCGGGTCAGTTAGTATGATAGGCAGAATCTATGTGCAAATTAGTATGGTAAGTTCGGGTCAGTTAGTATGATGGTAAAATATATGTCCAAATGAGCATGGTCAATTCGGGTAAGTTTGTGTGATAGTAGAATGTGTGTCCAAATTAGCATGGTCAATTCGGGTCACTAAGTATGATAGGTAGAATGTATCTCCAAATTAGCATGGTCAATTCGGGTCAGTTAGTATGATGGTAAAATGCATGTCCAAATTAGCATGGTAAGTTCGTGTCAGTTAGTATTATAGGCAGAATCTATGTGCGAATTAGTATGGTAAGTTTGGGTCAGTTAGAATGATGGTAAAATGTATGTCCAAATGAGCATGGTTAATTCGGATCAGTTAGTGTGATGGTAGAATGTGTGTCCAAATTAGCATGGTCAATTCGTGTCACGAAGTATAATAGGTACAATGTATGTCCAAATTAGTATGGTAAGTTCGTGTCAGTTAGTATGATGGTAAAATGTGTGTCCAAATTAGCATGGTCAATTCCGGTCACTAAGTATGTTAGGTAGAATGTATGTCCAAATTAGCATGGTCAATTCGGGTCAGTTAGTATGATGGTAAAATGTATGTCCAAATTAGCATGGTAAGTTCGTGTCAGTTAGTATGATAGGCAGAATCTATGTCCAAACTAGTATGGTCAATTCGGGTCAGTTAATATGATAGGCAGAATCTATGTGCAAATTAGTTTGGTAAGTTCTGGTCAGTTATTATGATGGTAAAATGTATGTCCAAATGAGCATGGTCAATTCGGGTCAGCTAGTGTGATGGTAGAATGTGTGTCCAAATTAGCATGGTCAATTCGTGTCACGAAGTATGATAGGTAGAATGTATATCCAAATTAGTATGGTAAGTTCGTGTCAGTTAGTATGATGGTAAAATGTGTGTCCAAATTAGCATGGTCAATTCGGGTCACTAAGTATGATAGGTAGAATGTATCTCCAAATTAGCATGGTCAATTCGGGTCAGTTAATATGATAGGCAGAATCTGTGTCCATTTTAGTATGGTAAGTTCGGGTCAGTTAGTATGATGGTAAAATGTATGTCCAAATTAGCATGGTCAATTCGGGCCAGTTAGTATGATGATAAAATGTGTGTCCAAATTAGCATGGTCAATTCGGGTCAGTTAGTATGATGGTAAAATGTATGTCCAAATTAGCATGGTCAATTCGTGTCAGTTAGTATGATGGTAAAATGTATGTCCAAATAAGCATGGTCAATTCGTGTCAGTTAATATGATGGTAAAATGTGTGTCCAAATTAGCATGGTCAATTCGGGTCACTAAGTATGATAGGTAGAATGTATCTCCAAATTAGCATGGTCAATTCGGGTCAGTTAATATGATCAGCAGAATCTATGTCCATATTAGTATGGTAAGTTTGGGTCAGTTAGTATGATGGTAAAATGTATGTCCAAATTAGCATGGTCAATTCGGGTCAGTTAGTATGATGGTAAAATGTATGTCCAAATTAGCATGGTCAATTCGGATCAGTTAGTATAATGGTAAAATGTGTGTCCAAATTAGCATGGTCAATTCGTGTCAGTATGATGGTAAAATGTATGTCCAAATTTGCATGGTCAATTCGTGTCAGTTAATATGATGGTAAAATGTATGTCCAAATTAGCATGGTCAATTCGTGTCAGTTAGTATGATGGTAAAATGTGTGTCCAAATTAGCATGGTCAATTCGTGTAAGTTAATATGATAGGCAAAATCTATGTCCAAATTAGTATGGTAAGTTCGGGTCAGTTAGTATGATGGTAAAATGTGTGTCCAAATTAGCATGGTCAATTCGGGTCAGTTAATATGATAGGCAGAATCTATGTGCAAATTATTGTGGTAAGTTCGGGTCAGTTAGTATGATGGTAAAATGTATGTCCAAATGAGCATGGTCAATTCGGGTCAGTTAGTGTAATAGTAGAATGCATGTCCAAATTAGCATGGTCAATTCGGGTCACTAAGTATGATAGGTAGAATGTATCTCCAAATTAGCATGGTCAATTCGGGTCAGTTAGTATGATGGTAAAATGTTTGTCCAAATTAGCATGGTAAGTTCGTGTCAGTTACTATGATAGGCAGAATCTATGTCCAAACTAGTATGGTCAATTCGGGTCAGTTAATATGATAGGCAGAATCTATGTGCAAATTAGTATGGTAAGTTCTGGTCAGTTAGTATGATGGTAAAATGTATGTCCAAATGAGCATGGTCAATTCGAGTCAGCTAGTGTGATGGTAGAATGTGTGTCCAAATTAGCATGGTCAATTCGTGTCACGAAGTATGATAGGTAGAATGTATATCCAAATTAGTATGGTAAGTTCGTGTCAGTTAGTATGATGGTAAAATGTGTGTCCAAATTAGCATGGTCAATTCCGGTCACTAAGTATGATAGGTAGAATGTATGTCCAAATTAGCATGGTCAATTCGGGTCAGTTAATATGATAGGCAGAATCTGTGTCCATTTTAGTATGGTAAGTTCGGGTCAGTTAGTATGATGGTAAAATGTATGTCCAAATTAGCATGGTCAATTCGGGTCAGTTAGTATGATGATAAAATGTGTGTCCAAATTAGCATGGTCAATTCGGGTCAGTTAGTATGATGGTAAAATATATGTCCAAATTAGCATGGTCAATTCGTGTCAGTTAGTATGATGGTAAAATGTATGTCCAAATAAGCATGGTCAATTCGTGTCAGTTAATATGATGGTAAAATGTGTGTCCAAATTAGCATGGTCAATTCGGGTCACTAAGTATGATAGGTAGAATGTATCTCCAAATTAGCATGGTCAATTCGGGTCAGTTAATATGATAAGCAGAATCTATGTCCATATTAGTATGGTAAGTTCGGGTCAGTTAGTATGATGGTAAAATGTATGTCCAAATTAGCATGGTCAATTCGGGTCAGTTAGTATGATGGTAAAATGTATGTCCAAATTAGCATGGTCAATTCGGATCAGTTAGTATAATGGTAAAATGTGTGTCCAAATAAGCATGGTCAATTCGTGTCAGTATGATGGTAAAATGTATGTCCAAATTTGCATGGTCAATTCGTGTCAGTTAGTATGATGGTAAAATGTGTGTCCAAATTAGCATGGTCAATTCGTGTAAGTTAATATGATAGGCAAAATCTATGTCCAAATGAGTATGGTAAGTTCGGGTCAGTTAGTATGATGGTAAAATGTGTGTCCAAATTAGCATGGTCAATTCGGGTCAGTTAATATGATAGGCAGAATCTATGTGCAAATTATTGTGGTAAGTTCGGGTCAGTTAGTATGATGGTAAAATGTATGTCCAAATGAGCATGGTCAATTCGGGTCAGTTAGTGTAATAGTAGAATGCGTATCCAAATTAGCATGGTCAATTCGGGTCACTAAGTATGATAGGTAGAATGTATCTCCAAATTAGCATGGTCAATTCGGGTCAGTTAGTATGATGGTAAAATGTATGTCCAAATTAGCATGGTAAGTTCGTGTCAGTTAGTATGATAGGCAGAATCTATGTCCAAACTAGTATGGTCAATTCGGGTCAGTTAATATGATAGGCAGAATCTATGTGCAAATTAGTTTGGTAAGTTCTGGTCAGTTATTATGATGGTAAAATGTATGTCCAAATGAGCATGGTCAATTCGGGTCAGCTAGTGTGATGGTAGAATGTGTGTCCAAATTAGCATGGTCAATTCGTGTCACGAAGTATGATAGGTAGAATGTATATCCAAATTAGTATGGTAAGTTCGTGTCAGTTAGTATGATGGTAAAATGTGTGTCCAAATTAGCATGGTCAATTCGGGTCACTAAGTATGATAGGTAGAATGTATCTCCAAATTAGCATGGTCAATTCGGGTCAGTTAATATGATAGGCAGAATCTATGTCCATATTAGTATGGTAAGTTCGTGTCAGTTAGTATGATGGTAAAATGTATGTCCAAATTAGCATGGTCAATTCGGGCCAGTTAGTATGATGGTAAAATGTGTGTCCAAATTAGCATGGTCAATTCGGGTCAGTTAGTATGATGGTAAAATGTATGTCCAAATTAGCATGGTCAATTCGTGTCAGTTAGTATGATGGTAAAATGTGTGTCCAAATTAGCATGGTCAATTCGTGTCAGTTAACATGATAGGCAGAATATATGTCCATATTAGTATGGTAAGTTCGAGTCAGTTAGTATGATGGTAAAATGTATGTCCAAATTAGCATGGTCAATTCGTGTCAGTTAGTATGATGGTAAAATGTATGTCCAAATTAGCATGGTCAATTCCGGTCAGTTAGTATGAAAGGCAGAATCTATGTCCAAATTAGCATGGTCAATTCGTGTCAGTTAGTATGATAGGCAGAATGTATATCCAATTCAGCATGGTATGTTCGGGTCTGTAAATCTGATGGGCAGAAAGCAGATCAAGAAGTTCAAAAAAATATGTAAGAAAATAGTCACTGAGTTACAAAAATGAGCAAGAAAACAATCGAAGTCGACAGAGTTACAAAATGGGTATGGAAAAAGAACAAAAATTGATATAGGCTCAAAAGATAATCGGATCTATATATTAACATAAATATGTCTCTAAATTTCATTTGTCTGGCTTAAATGAAAAGTGCTTAATTAATCTAAAAAAAGGTATACATGAAAAATATCCAATGAGGTTTTTTCTTAAACATGTTAAAAAGTATATTTATGTAATTACCTGATAATATAATTAGTACAGTATATATAACACGAATGCAAATATAATATAGTTAATTTGAATATCATGCGTTCTTTAGTATCTGATATACAAATAAAAGAACTGACTGACTTTTAGGGACGAACTTATCAAATCAAGATGCATATCGCTGTAACTCATATGTTGTTGTTGTTGTTGTTGGGTTTAACGCCGTTTTCCAGCGCAAGATAGGCCTTACACGGCGGCCAGTATTAATGGTGGATGAAGAACCCAGGAAAGAACCAATGATCCACAAGAAGCTATAGGCAAGCTTTCTCACATACCCACTTTGGCTGAACCCGAGACTCGAACCCACGCAGACAGAGATGAGATGGCAGTGATCCGTAACGGTGAGCGCTTTAGACAACTCGGCCTTTCGGGGCCACGTAACACATATGTAAGATATAGCGGGATAACGAGATAAGACTGTATGCGTTACAATCTCACTCATCACGCGCTTAAAAAGATTTGTACTAAGTTTGTGAAATATGCCGAGGAGATTCGCACCTATGCATATCTAAATTCGAAGTATATTATATGGCCATCAATGTGACTTGTATACAAATATGCCGAAGAGATTCGCAGCTATACTAGTCTAATTCGAATTTTATTATTTAGCTATCAATGTGATTTGCATACAAATATGTTCAAACTGACACTTTGCGTCTTCTTGTCAACAAAACGTTTCTCTCGGCAATAGAGCGCTTAAAGCACAATCTACATTTGGAGAAATAGAAAATACATTCATATAAAAATAATACTAATTAATTACATTGCGAAAACTAAATGCATCAACTGATCTTGTGAGCATGAAAAATGAAAGACATTTAGTACGCCGTTTACAAACTGTTTATTACGTTGGAATTTCCATATTGAAATTTACAAGTATCTGTTTTAAAGATTCATAAATCGTCGCTTAGTTTTGTTTACTCACAAGAATTTATCAGTGTACTTCAAGTGATATACTAATTTTTTGAAAGCACTAAATCGCGTGTACACCTTGTAACTGCAGCTGTATGGGGACTCAGGGATATATTACCCTAGACTGCCGCCATTATTTTATTCGGAAATTCTTTTCTTTCTTTGCTATTTTCTCCAGAGCAGGATAACCGCTGGTAAATATATCACATGAAACATTCCCAGCACGCAATCCTATTTCAATATCTGATCTTGATGTGGGTCCATTTAGCCCTCCTCGAGATCGTAAAACAGTCCTGCTATCCAGCGTATGTGGCTAAGTCATTTCATACATATGGCATACTGATGATAAAGATGACGATAAACACGAAGTTGCTTCTTCCAAAGTTAAAACCAGGGAATATTAAATGGAACTTTCATAGATCGGTCGTGCAGATTAAACGGCGTTCCGGAATAGGTCTAGGACACAATAATAATATAATAATAATGTTGTGCACTGGATCCAGGCTTGGGAACTACTGCGGACATTTCCTGATGGCTAAATAATGATGTTTCTGAAGATTCGATCACTCTGAAATCGACACTTCACGGTTCGTCACTAAGTTCATTAAATATCGATAGAGTACTTTCTGTGTATGTTTGATGTAATGGTGTTCCATCGCATTGTGCAAAAATGATCAAAATAGTTTTCTGTACCCAAACATTTTCTGCATTTGCAAAAATTCATCCATATATTTTCTTCACGTTCCTCGATATACTTCATTATTAATGTGTATCAGTAAGTTTAGTGATTTCTGGGGATTCCTGGCAACGGTGATCAGTATTTAAAATCTGCAATCACTTACAAATTGAATTTCTAAATATTTATAATTTATATATTAAGGGTGTGTTTCATTTTTTATATGTGAAAATCTTATCTGGTTTGGAACGATAATACGTTCTGATTTTTCACATCCTGCACAAATGAAAACGCCGATTCAAACAAAGACTAAATTATAAAGAATATTTTTTGTATAAACTATTTCTTAAATAGCTATTGTAATAAAATGAAAGAGATAATTATAAGCAAGAACACGATAACATATTGTATTTGGAAGGACTTGGGTTTTGCATGTATGTGGCAGCTAAAATGCGACTTATCTCCGCTTGCAGTTACCGGAGTATGCACCATCTTCAATGTTCTTGAAACTCCGGACGAATTATTGAAACGGAATCTGTATTTATGTAACAAAATGGAAGGCGTGACTGACCTGAAATATAATTTATAGTGTATTTGTACTTGTTTCAAACTTTCACTAGTGATCGCTCCTTGCTTTTATATCGTAGTTCGCTCTCCAGTAAATGGGTTTTATCTATATCTAGTTTCCTTTTTAGAACACTTTATTTCTTGCAAGTAACAAAATTAAATGCAAGCCTCATATATTAAATAACTCTACTACCATGGAAATTAAATATGTGTATTCATCTAGGACTGAACACAAATAACCAAAATTATAGTTAAAACGGATCTACTCTTAGTCAAATCGTGGCGGGAGACACAATCCCAGGTGAATCGTTCGTGTTATACTCTGCTCATGTTTATCTCCACTTTTACATGAGAGAAAGAGCTAGGCAGGATAACACAGTCGAGTTCTTTGGATATTTAGTATTCTAACCCAGACGGCCACAGTTTTAGTCACATAAGCAACAGACCCATAACAACTGCGGCGTTGTTATAAATGTGTGCGAACTCTAATTGCAAGTATTCTTAGTTTTGTTGGCTAGGTAGGTCTTTTTTTGTACCTATTGCTCAACTAGAGTCAGTTGGTTGGGAATGAAAGAGAGCAATCAAAAACATACTGATATATTTACGTGTTTTTTCAGCTAGACATAATACTGATGATGTTAATCTGTTCTTTAAATTAGTCATAATACTGATACTGTTTCGGTGTTCTTTCAATTAGTCATAATACAGATACTGTTAAGGTGTCCTTTCAATTCGTCATAATACAGATACTGTTTCGGTGGTCTTTCAATTAGTCATAATACTGATACCGTTAAGGTGTTCTTTCAATTAGTCATAATAAAGATACTGTTTCGGTGTTCTTTCATCTAGACATAATACTGATAATGTTTTGATGTTCTATCAATTAATCATAATACGGATGATGTTATGGTGTTCTTTACTTTAGTCATAATAGGGATACTGTTTCGGTGTTCTTTACTTTAGTCATAATAGGGATATTATTTCGGTGTTCTTTACTTTAGTCATAATAGGGATATTATTTCGGTGTTCTTTACTTTAGTCATAATAGGGATATTATTTCGGTGTTCTTTACTTTAGTCATAATAGGGATATTATTTCGGTGTTCTTTACTTTAGTCATAATAGGGATATTATTTCGGTGTTCTTTACTTTAGTCATAATAGGGATACTGTTTCGGTGTTCTTTCAGCTTAACATCTATTTTTACCATTTCCTGTGTGCTTTATGTTTTGTCCATTTGTTACTGATTCTTCAATCGTCATGCAGTATGAATCAGTACATTGTATTATTGACTATAGGTTCTTGAATATTTTGTAAACTGCAAGCTCATAGATAATACTAGCAAGTTATACACCAACTGGATGCTTAACTCAAGGGTAGTTCGAACAATCTATAACGGTATTGAAGTACCTGCATTTGATTAACTAAATGTTCTCGAGAAACAAATAAAAGAATACCCAGGTTTTTATTTTGTTAAGTACTGGATATACTCTGAATGGGCGAAACATTATCTAAGACAAGGTACACTTTGACGAGAAGGCTGCAAAGAACAAAGTTACCATTCTTCGTCTATCTGTAGCTCTTAGTGTTATTTAGTACCTGCATTTGATTAACTAAATGTTCTCGAGAAACAAATAAAAGAATACCCGGGTTTTTATTTTTTAAGTACTGGATATACTCTGAATGGGCGAAACATTATCTAAGACAAGGTACACTTTGACGAGAAGGCTGCAAAGAACAAAGTTACCATTCTTCGTCTATCTGTAGCTCTTAGTGTTATTTAGCAATATATTAGGCTTTTTCTATATTTTTGTTTGACAATTAAATACCAATCTACTACAAATTATATGAGATTTACATCTCTTGAAAAATCTGAAACTACTCACCCTGGTTTGACAGGTTAATAAGACAGTAAAAGATAAAAAAAGGATCGCCATTGCGTTTTGATCTTGTATCATCTGTCAAACGTTTCGGTTACTCCACCGATTGAAGTAATCTGAACGTATGGTTCGCCATGGTGAAATTTACATATGTAAGTTTTCCGAACAGATTCTTCTAAAAAATATACGAAAATATTTTGTCTTCTAAATTGACATTCATGGGGTGGGAAAAAAACGGCTTTTCGAGGGACAAGCACTTAAATAGTACACGATAATTGGGGTCATCCCAGTGTTCAAAAGAAGGCGATTCTCTGATCTCTAGAAATCTGCACAAAAGCAAAGTCAGTCTTAAAATATACTTTTTGAGTCACACGATGAAATATATTTGGTATTAACGATGGAAAATAAATATCCTCTATGGAAATCGATATTTGGTACTGAACATGAAAAAATAACCTTGTGGAATCGGGATTAGGGGCTTAACAAATTGACATAACCATTAGAAATTTGGATTTGGTACTTAAGATGTTTAAATAACCTTTAGGAATCATGATTTGGTACGGAACATTATTAAATAACCATGTAGAATTACAATTTGAACTATAAAATGATTTTTAAAAAAACATTAGAAATTTGGATTTAGTACTGAACATGATTAAATAACCTTTTAGAAGTAGAATTTGAAAATTAAAATGATGAAAGAAACTAAAATAAACATTAGAAGTTTGGATTTGGTACTGTACAAGATTAAATAACGTAGTGGAATCAGTATTTTGTCCTAAAATGATAAATAACCTTGCTGAATCTGGATTTGGTACTAACATTATTCAATAACCATATTGAATCCGGATTTAGTATTGAAGATAATGGAATAACATTTTAGAATCGTGATTTTGGTATTGAAAGTAATGAAATAACATTGTAGGATCGTGATTTGGTACCAAACATGATCAAATAACCTTGTTGAATTCGGATATAAAGTTGACGATGATTAAATAACCCTTAGGAATCGGAATGTGAACCTGAACATGACAAGATAACCTTAGGAAGTATGATTTGGTACTAAACATTATCAAGTAACCTTTAGGAATCGTGATTTTGTACTGAACTAGGTTGAATAGCCTTTTGGAATTGGAACTTATCGACGAACATGATCAAATAACTTGTATGGATAGAGATTTGTACTGGATGTACTGAACATGATCGAGTAACTTTGGGGAATCGAGATTTGGTACCGAACATGAATAATTATCCTTGTGGAGTCGGGCTTTGATACGGAACATGGTTAAGTAATATCAGGAATGGAAATTTGGTACTGAACAGGATTAAATACACTTCTGAATTCTGAATTCTGTATTGAACAGCATTAGCCAACCTTGTGGCATCGCAGTTTGGCACTGAATGTGATTACATACCGTTGTCGAATCGGGATCGGGTATTGCACTTTATCTGGAGTAGTATGATAATGACAATTTGAGATTGGGTGGCTAATTCCGGTACCCAATCCCTAAACCCCTTCAATATACCCTGTGACGTTTTCTTACTAAGAACATTTGCACGCAAGTGTTAGATCAGAAACTAAGTTTCAGAGAGTGCCTCTGCATTTTGATACTGTATTTCAGAACACTGCTGTGAGCCGGCAGGCAGACATGTAAATCACTGTTATTGATTGTGGCTATCTACCTTATACTGTGTTATGTACATTTATATTTGTTGTAACTCACATCACATGATTTTAACTTCATGTTGAAATTTCTATTCTTATCTGTCAATTGTAATAAGAGTCTTCTGTTAAATTTAGCAGACGTAACTAGTGTCTGTTTAACGAATAGTAAGAGAGTAAAATTACATAAGATCAATAAATAGATGCTTACTTATGTGCTGACAATTACTAATAACAATCTTAATAATAAGACATATTGACGATATGGGTTAATCTCATAGGCTGGTGGAGTTTAAATGTTTCCAGAAGAATTAAGTAATTTCCCATTAGATTGACTATGTCACATGAATATTACGAAATATTTGTTGAGTAGTAGATCAACTACGTGGTCGTATTCTGTGAAATATAGTCGTAGTGCATAAGGTTTGAACTGAGCCATCATATTCATTCTTCTTTTGGAGTTGTTCTTTTTTCTTAAGTTTATGCAACATCAAGTCTACATGTGTGTTTTATGTTGCACTAAGATATTATTTGAGAGTAGAAAATTTGTTGGAATGTTCAGTTTCGTAAACCCATTACAGGAAGCCAAGCACATTTGTAAAGAGCTTGACTATCAAGAAGAGATAAACGAAACATAAGAAACCAACTAATCTACTTACTGTTTACCAGAGCATAATTGGTACTAATATCTCCAAACAATTGACATATTTAGAATTTACCTGACCAAAAATTTACTCTTTTTTGATAGAGGAAACCAATTTGCCTACAAATACTGAAATTTGAAAGTGGTAATTCTTTCAAGGTAAACAAATCAGCACTGAGTCTAACCATGTGACTGCCTCGTAAGACTTGAAAATGGTCCAAAGTCTAGTCACGTGAATGCATCTAAAGTAATATTCAAATAGTCGTGATTCAAATGATATGAATGCATCATAAGTCTGTAGAAAATTAGAAATGCCGAATTTATTTAGTGTGTATCCGCTAACTATATGAGACATCTACCGTCGCTTTAGTGAAGACAATATAAAACTCCTTGTTATATGAAATTACATCCCGTCGATATTATACGTTAAAGTTCTCCTCAAGAGAATATTCCGCTTTAAAATGTCTGCTATAATTGTTCAAGAAGGCGCACTAACTTTCAATGGAAAGAATAATATATAAATGAATGAGTAACTTTTTTTTACAGAACCATGAAACAGTCATTTAAAGTCACAAGTACAATAATAGATTCATATACTCAAAGCTTTAATGGACCACACACTAGACGAAAAGGTGATGTGTCGTGAAGACAAAAACGTTTCCTTTATGTATTTAAGTCAGCATCTCCCAGTTTCATGCGCAGTTCTAACTACTCCTGAAGTTTGGTTCTGACGTGTTTAGTTATACGATTATATGGTTGTTACTGAACCAAATATTTAAAAATACAATTCCTAGAAACAATATAGTTCATGATGGGTGATGTTGGTAATCATAATATGCGTTAAATGTAATTGGTTGGACTTAACAAGTAATGTTGCATGTATTGCACTAGTAATTGCCCTCTAATAAAAAAGTAAACTATTAAAGGTTGTATTCTTGTGACTAACAACAGGTGCGGAGAAGAAAAATAATTGGGTGATTGGCATTTGTCGCTTCGGGTGGCGACGAAGGATTTTGAAGGTGAGTAGGTAACGACGGACGAGATGGCCATTTTAAAAACGGCCCGTTACGCACCCACCCCCTCTGCTCTCAAGCGGCAGGACAAACACATGCATGCCAGAATCGTGGTTGAACGTTTGGGTAGACAAAATATTGCCCGTGGCAAAAATATATTGAGAAACTAATATAAATAACTACTGATCACAAAAAATGAAAACATGTTACTAAATTACCATTAATATATACATAACGAATTTTACAATAAAGTGTCAACTCCTTCCGTGTTCCTTCGACACACCATTCAGTCCAATGTAAATGGATACATGTCATATTGTCTGTCATTGAGCACATACATCGTTTATTCACGATTCCTGACAGTGGTGACATCCATCAGAACTGTACGAGGTACCGTCTTGTAATCATGCAAATGCTGTTATAACTTTCTAATTAATTTGAAATTTTCTTAAAATGTGTCTTTTTCTTAATTTGAGTCACACTCTTGTTTTGTGAGAAATGCCTTCTCATTCATACATACTAGCGGAAACGCATACCACAACTAGAATGGTTCTCATACATGCAGTTAAATTCAATATGCATGCATATAAGGTTTATTTTAGGATAAGTAGTTAACACAAGTAATTATCATTTTCTGCAAACGGATATTAAGAACAAGAAACTAATTATACCCGAAGATGTAAATTTTGGCAGGTTAATACTTATTAAAGTATATCCCATTTAAGTTAAGATGAAAATAAATAGAATGTAAACAAACAAATGTCATTTTATAGTATGTATATCAAGAATGTTTTGTAATTCTTTATGCTGTTTAGTCGTTATCAGTACCGATAACAACTGTACTTTGAATATGCAAAGCTAGATTGATATCGGGTTAAATGTATGCATGTAAAATGACTGGCAGTCAAGCGACCGGGTCGACTTGAAGAAGACCAAAACGGCAGTCGGCATTTACCTAGCATCGTGATGTTTGCCACGTACATTGAATGCAAGACCTGGCGTATATGAAAGATATTACGCTCTTTGCATCTTGATTAGTCTACATGCAACAAGATAATTACAATACATTAGTTCCGTACTATCTCAAGAGAATAAAACAAAAGGGTTGTGCTTTTGATTTTTATCAGTATAAACATCTGTGTACTAAAGCTACTCTTCTTGATGCGATAAAGAATCTGTACTGTATTTAAATATTTCAGTTCAAACACTATGAAAAATATGAATGCATCTGAATAGTTCGCTTCCTCTAGAATAGTACTCGGGCTTCCCGTTATCACAGTATATATGGCTAGGATATGAAACTGTGATAGATGGATCTATCGTCTAAAGACAATAGTCGTGCTTTATCTTTCCTGAAAATTAAAAGCATACGTTCATGATGTAGCTTCAGCATCAGAAATTCTTAACTGTTACGCAAAATAATCTATGTTTAGCATCAAATTACTATAATAACAATTTTCAACTGCGTAGTACATGGTTACATTGTAAACAAACTGAATTTGTAAAGTCGCGAACAGTCTTTATTGGTGGTCAAAAGTCATTGCAATTTTAAGTTCTTATGTGAATATTACAATAAACATGTCTCATACATTATATCTATCTATCTATCTATCTATCTATCTATCTATCTATCTATCTATCTTTCTGTTTGTCTGTCTGTCTGTCTGGATATCTATATATCCATCCATCCATCCATCCATCCATCCATCCATCCATCCATGTATGTATGTATGTATGTATGTATGTATGTATGTATGTATGTATGTATGTATGTATGTATGTATGTATGTATGTATGTATGTATGTATGTATGTATTTAAGATAAATACATCATGGAATAATCTAATCGAATTCATTTCTTAAGATTGGCGAGAATAAACTTATTGTGTATTTAAAAAGTGAAAATCCTTATGCTACTAAAATGATATTTTCACAACTAAATGTGACTAATGAGATCAAATACAATTTCTAGAGGTGGAGATTGGTCAGCATTTCTCTTGAATTGCGCCCTAATTTTTTGATTCCGGAATTGCTTTTTTCTTCATGATTCTGCGACATGGTTGAAATATCCAGACTGATATGTAATTATGCTCGACAACAAGCAAAATATAATGGTGGAGTGTAAACTTATATTTTAAGACAATTTATTCTTATAAGTGTAGATTGAAATCATTGGCAAACACATATCATGACAGAAATTTAATTTACTTCATTCAGTCTAAATTTATTCCTTTTGAGCTATTTTATGTGAACGAATAATGATCACCTTTGAGACAAGATCAGTGGTATTTATCCGAACTCTTGTCCACTTTTACTTAGCGCAGTACTGTTGCACATCATCAAAAAAAAGTTAGGGAAAGTTGATTGTTATTGCTTAGAATTTACGTTGTAACTGAATTAGGAAACCAATGTTAAACGTCTATTCCATGAAAGACTTAAACAGGTCTGTATGAAGAAAATAAAACCACAAACAAGACATGAATTGTTCAGAAGTTAGATAAAATGTAATTCTGTTGATCTCACGATCTCGTAATTACTTCTAAACAGAGAACTAACTACCTGTTTCGTAACTATGGGTGGCCAATTAAGGTACGATATCTAGATATGTTTTCGAGAACATCCTTTGGCAGGATCTGAGTCAATACACGTTTTGAATTTTATCCAAGAGCAATGTTTATCATTGCAATCTCTGTCTTCAACAGGGTGAAACCACCTACTCCTACATAACGCACCTGTTCACCACGTAATCAAATAAATGCATAAGATAAGGACTTTTAATACAAATTATATCGCTATTTTACTGATTTTTCTGATACCTAACGAAAAAGTTATCATTAGGTTAGGCTAAGCTTTTCCGTTTTCGATATAAAAAAAATCGGCCTTGGAAGTAGTAGACATTATACATATCTCCAAATAGATAGAACCATTGGACCAGCTATCGGCCTCTTCGTACCTCTCCGCGTAGGTAGAACTATAGGACGACTTATCTGCCTCTTCGTACCTCTCCGCGTAGGTAGAACCGCTATCTGATGCGCATGACATGAATGCTGAAACAGGATGAGCATGGCCATACTGAACCTACTCAAAACCCTGATGCACGATTGAACATGCTGTGGTGTTACTTTAAAGTAGTTATCCAACATTAGGTCTGATATTAGACCTAAAGAAGCATAAGTACTGTGAAGTGACGCCTCAAAGATGGACTGACTGGATGATACACAATCCTCGGGGGTGTATCACATGTGCAAAGGCGACAAAGCTTCTACTTTTTCATAAGATGGGGAATGTTATTTAAAAGCTGTTTCTTGGTGATTTGAAGTCAATTTCCTATCTTCCGCCTTGCAAATTAATCTGCCTTTTATATTTTTGAAAATGTCGTGCTTTTCATAGAATAACCAACATAAAATAGAATGCATTTTGCAGTACAATTTTCAAACGGTACATCTTTTTATATAAATATGGTATACGAAAATAAGCATGTTGATTCACAAAGCAGTTGGTGGTAGGGCGTATGCGATATTTACAGGCGTAAAAAAGCAAAAGTCAAGATATGTAGGAAATAATCAGAAAGAAAGATATCTCACTAGAGTACAAATTAAATATTCTCTAACCTATATAATAATATTCTTTCTCGATATTTAAACAATTTCACGCATCCTCCTGTACGATCCAGGGAGAATACTTTCAGCTGTGAATGGCATATGTTTTCAGCTGTGAATGGCATCTCTCTCTCTCTCTCTCTCTCTCTCTCTCTCTCTCTCTCTCTCTCTCTCTCTCTCTCTCTCTCTCTCTCTCTCTCTCTCAGCGCTTTCACCGAGTCTTTGTCGAAAACAAACATAAAAGAAAGCCAAATAATACTGTTACAAGCACAGGGGTATTCACTTGACCGAGCGGTGTCAAAACCCTGGCGCGAGTCACGCTGGAAGTCATATGTTTTCCCCAAATTTCCAAAGACTTCCATACAACTTAAGTTGTAAAATGGAAAGAAAGACGTGTCTGCTATAATTATTAATCTTTGCTGTAATCAATGGGCGACCCAGAGGAGACAACTTGCCCAAACGTCCATTAACTGCACCTTTACATGGTTTTTCTTCATTATCATCCGTTTTCCGTACCGATAGCTTGTCATGCCATAGAAATTACACCAGTATTCCCTTACTAACTGGGAAATATTTAACTGCGCGACCCTAGGCCAGTCCATCCACAGAATTTCCGGCGTATCACACTCATATACATACGCCAATTTTCCACTATGGCCACATAAACGGTACCTACCAAGTTCCAACTTATTGATTCCATTCTATAATTTACTGATTTCCAACCATAAATGCTGCCTTTTCAATCACACTACTTGTATACACTACTGAATTTTAATATGGACTATGTTATCGAAAGGGACAGTCATTCGGCTTGTACCCAAAATCACTACTAACGACCCAAGCATGGTTCAAATTCACTAACACTTACTCCAAATTTATGACAATACTATCAGCGAAGAAACAAAACTACGAGTTAAAAATGCAATACCATACACGTCATGTGGCAATCAGTGAAGTAAAAAGAAAGCGAGTTAACTGTTCAATACCTTATACGGTCACGTGGCAATCAGTGAAGTAAAAAGAAAGCGAGTTAACTGTTCAATACCTTATACGGTCACGTGACAATCAGTGAAGTAAATAGAAAGCGAGTTAACTGTTCAATAACTTACACGTCACATAACGTTTTGATGTTTTGATCATAGCTTGTTATTTCATTCTTCGAATGGTTGTTTCAGTATTCTTCCACCATGATTACTCGAATTCCTCCTTCTACCAATTATATCAGCATATTTGTTGTCTAGGTATAATGCGGAAACTTTACAGACTTTTGTGGAAAGTTTGGCTGGCATGAAACGGATTAAATTTCGTTGTGAACATTTGGCAACAACAAAAAACATTAATATATATATATATATATATATATATATATATATATATATATATATATATATATATATATATATATATATATATATATATATATATATATATATATATATATATATATATATATTATTCCAAAAATTATTTGGAAAATCAAAACAATACAGCTGATAATATCTCCTTTAAATTTGTTTTGCCCTTAAATTCGTTACTACAATAGTCAGTGTTAGCAACACCCTACATCCCAATCATGTAACATAGTCAATCCGTGCCAGTCGAAACGTTTATAGTTTAAAATGTGCTCCATAAATAAAGTGACATAAACAATCCGTGCTTTTTGTGATTTATGCTATAATAAGCGACTTATGACAGTTGGATCTTCATATTAGAGAAATAAAAGACACGGCGGCAGTTTTTATTCATCCAGGTTTTCGCAAAATTACAGAAATTTATGCCGCAAACACTTTTGTATATCATATTTCAAGAAACTGTAATAAAAGCGTATGCATTGTCTGAAAGAAGTTTTTATTAACTTATATTTGGTTTGAGCAAGTAAAGGCTGGTTTATGATATTGTAAAACACGGAAAAATATACTATAAAATATAATTTGTATGCTGGGCCGTAGAGAGCGATCATCTGCCCTGGGGTTTAAAAACAACACCCGGGCCTCTACTAGTTATTGTTTAAACATTATTTTTCTTTTATAAAATTAAAAAGTGTTGCTCGGCCCCAAGCCACCTTAACAACCCGTTTATATCTCTTTTATGACCTCTTTTTATTTAAATTCACTTCCTATAGTGTTTTTTCATGCTTATAAAACAGCTTCAATCCATCATTAGTCCTAATTTGAAAATCATATACACGTAGGTGATTTGAGACTTCTTCGTACTGGAATAAGACATGCAATATGTAAACGCTATCAATTTCAAGATCAAATACATAAATTGGAGCACAAATCTCGATGCCAACACGAAGGCATGTGCTAGGCAAAACAACAGGCGCAACACTGTTAACCACGGAAAGAATTGAAAAATTGTGTGTATGTGCATCATGACAGGAAAGGTAATCTTCATTTGAAGGCTTACCATGGAAGGGATATGTAGATATATTTGTCTACTTCCAGAGTGTTATTTATACAGGTTTCTATCTACTTGCAGGGTATTAGATAGACAGGTTTCTATCTACATCCATGGTATATATATATATATATATATATATATATATATATATATATATATATATATATATATATATATATATATATATATATATATATATATATATATATATATATATATATATATATATATATAGTTTCAATCGACTTTCAGCGTATTATATAAACAGAATTCAATCAACTTTCAGGGAATTAGACAGGTTTCTATCTAGTTCTAGAGTTTTATACAGACCTGTTTTAATCTACGTTCAAGGTGTTAAATAGACAGGTTTCTCCTTACTTCGAGGCTGTTATCTAGACACGTTTCTTTCTACTAGGGTGTTATATAGACATGTTTCTACTTCCAGTGTGTTACATAGACATGTTTCTATCTTCTTCCAGGGTGTAATCTAGACATGTTTCTATCTACTTCCAGGGTGTTATCTAGACATGTTTCTTTTTACTTCCAGTGTGCTATCTCGACATGTTTCTATTTACTTCCAGGGTGTTACATAGAGATGTTTCTATCTACTTTCAGGGTGTTATCTAGACATGTTTCTATCTACTTTCAAACAGTAAAGCAAGTTACACAATTGCTAAAGGTATAATTTTTTTAATATTTGTTATCATAATTATGAAGCGATTTAATATTTAGCGAAATTGACGGATGCTATCTTTTGTGGATTTCAGGCATTATAGCTTAATCATTTTTAAAATATCAAAACGTCTAAAAGGTCATAAAACGACAGCATACAATGTATCTTTTTTCAGAGGAACTTAAAAAAATGAATTAATCTACTTTGCTGTCGTAATTAATACCCTCAGTACATTTTTAACCTTAACATTGACGAACGATTCTCCTGGGAGAAATAAAGTATAATCTGACGAAATCGTGGATTGAAATTGTCATATTATTTACGGAGACTATTCTACGTTATTTTATGAAGGCCATGATCAAATCACATCTTTCATTATTCATGCAGGGCATCACATTTCGAAAGTGACGGTAATACCTATTTTAAAAGAATACTCTAGCTAGTATCCATTTCTCGCTGGTGCCAGGGGATATCTCAGAATTCTCTGGGTATATTCAGAATGATGAAAACGTTTTAAACGATGAAATGCTCGCCTAGTGTTACACAAAAATTCCTGTTAGCGACCGCTATCAAAATCTACAACTGTACATTTTTCGTGTGTGTGTGTGTGTGTGTTTGATTTCGATTTTTAACGTAGCTTTTAAACAAATTCAGTCATATCCCACGATGTCTGCAGTGTGACAGATATAGTGACGTCCAGCACTGGGGCATAGTGCCGCAGACATGTAGCATGATGTCCCACCCACTCACATAATCATGACACCAGGCTAACCGGTGACCCGAGTGGCCGAGTGTTCTAAAGCGCTATCCGTTACGGATCACTGCCATATCGCCTCTGTCTGCGTGGGTTCGAGTCTTGGATTCGGCCAACGTGGGTATATAAGAAAGCTTGCCAGTAGTTTCTCGTGGGTCGGTGGTTCTTTCCCGGGATTTTCCCGGGTTTTTCCTCCACCATTAATACTGGCCGCCATGTATAGCCTATCGTGTGCTGAAAAATGGCGTTAAACCGTACAATAACAACAACCAGACCAACCATTCCTAGCATTAACCTCTTAATGCTGAGCACCAAGCAAGGCAGATGCTTGTACCAGTTTTGTAAGTCTTTGTTAGGACTCGGTCGGGATCAAAACAACGACCTCCCGCATCCGAGGCGGACGCTCTAACCACTAGACCACCGGAGCGGTCTAATTTTTCGTTCTTACATTTTTAATAATTGTAATCATATATGTTAATTTTGAAACTAGAGGATTGTTAATTAGACACATCTGTGCGCAAATTTACAACATACATAATTTTGGTAGCATGTACTTTTAATAGATCCGCTCAGAAAATAGGTACACTGCCTTTTAATATGCAATCTTTTGATGCCTGTGAATTCGATACAATATGACTAAAACACGGTGATGTAAGAAAAAAGTATAACAGACATCGTATTCAAAAAAGTACCATCAAATTTAGCCAAACGGTCTAATAAAAACGTGTAAAATGGCTTCTGCATATTTTATCAAGATACTTTATCACTGTGTGTATCCTTTGCAAATCACAGGTAAATCGTTAAAATAATCTATCCAAAAGGGAACTTTTAAATTGATGAAAACGAAAATTCTTTTGTAGGTAGGTGTCCGTTGAGATCTCCTTACAGCCAGTAGCATCTGTGTGGCGATAGCGAAACAAGAAAAATGGTTCTAGGTTTAAGACTACGAATGTGTACAATTTACCAATATGCAGTTTTCTTCTAAAACATAACGGCATTTTATTTTTTTTGTAATTATTTGCAGCCAATTAGCGAAAATCATTCTTTTACATACGGTGTATAGTATACCAGTACATATGTGTTAGATGGAGTTCATACAATAATTCGTTTTCTGAGACGATATGCAGCATCACGTTTATTTGCATAAGAAAATGTTTAATACTGCATCAAAAATGGTTAAATATTATATTAATATTTATTGCTTAAATTTATATATAATTTAGTTATAAAACTAAGCTGAAGGGAAGCAATATTGAAATAATCGTATAAACCAGATTTCCTGTGTTATTTCAGCCCAGAGATTATATGCAATTCCAGCATTTTAGTTCAGTTATAACACCAATTCCGTATCTGCCATATGTAGCATATTCACATTAGGGTGAGGTTTTATGAACTTCTCAGATTTAATGCATAGTACAATCAACTCAAATGTTCTTCCTCCGTTAAAATTAAAGGATGAGATTTAGCAAAGTCAATATCATTATCACGGAGTTGTATAAACCCTTACATTTATTAAATACGTGTACTCGAGTTTCATTTTTGTGTACAACAATACCCGAGGGTAATTAATGTATATTGTGTTGTATTTCGAAATAGTGAGTTCGGTCCATCCCATGCGAAGTGAGTTTCATGAGAAGAATCGAATGCTTCCAGTGCACAAATAAATATCTCACCGGAGTTAGCACCGGAGTTAGAGCTCTTTACATTACGGATAGTCTTGTAAGTCAGCAGTCTACTTTAAGGACTTGCACATCTTCAGCTGTAGAGGTATGTAAGTTTATTAATTTCTTTTATATAAGATATAACTATTGTACTACCACGTGTATTTTTGTATGTTTGCTATGTAGCTTTGGTTTACGTAGTTTTAATGCACATATTCTTTTTTGCGACTTAGCAAGGAAAATATATTAGCAATATAAGGCTACACTTTTAAGAAATGTTTAGTACATGAGGATTCTTGTCGAGCAGGGTTAGGTTTATTTCTGAACCTGTTGTTTTGTAATTATTGTGCCGATAGTGTAATCTGAATAACCTATCGTGTATAACATTACGTGTATATGCCCGTGTCATGTATAGTACGTGGTATTGGATACAGATATATTTTCAGCTGTCTGGAGTGTTCGGAGTGTATAGAGCAATGTAGAGCTGTGTAGCGCTGTCAAGAGTGTCTGGAGTTTCTGGAGTGTCCAGAGTGGCTAGAGTGACCAGAGTGACCCGAGCGTTCAAAGTTATCGGAGTGATCAGGGTTGTCGTGGTGCAAGCTGTAAAGCCAACCACAGGAATTAACAGTAGCAGCTGTGAAGCTGAACTGTAGTAGCCGTGGAGATGAAATAAAGTGTACTGATGACAGGAGTGTATCTCCTTACATATACTGTTGTAGCCGTGAATTAATTTTGGGGTTCGTAAAACCCATAGCATCTTTCGGGACTGTAAAGATAAGTTATATATCTGCCCCTTTTTTGTTTGCATAACTTCACTACGTGAATTCATTTTACTAAAGGTAAAATTCTATATTATTTACTAGCTGAGTAAATTATACCCATCTTTTTTATTGTGAAATCACTGTGAATCATTCACCCCTTGTCTTTGTATTTTGCAAAGTAATTTATTTGTATTTTTCATTATTATATTTGTGCTTTCTTATGTTAATTAATCCAATATTTTGATTATATATACACGCACACAGTCATAATTAATTGCTCATCCAAGTCATTCATTATTAAACAATTGTATTCAAAAGTGTTCTGCTCTTGTCAAATATGGTAATCCTGTAGCCAAGAAAAGCACCACAATTTCAACATTTGTTGGGGATATAAAAGAACTTCTGTAGCACATACTTTCCAGCCATTGCCAATTTTCCGCTGGCTTTTGACATCTCATAATTCTCTAAAAAGACAGGACTTCACAAATCAGCTTTCCTTCCCAACTCATACCAAACAAATTCTAAGTCTCTAACAAAAGTACAGAGAAAAAATAAATTGAATGAATGTCCAAACAATATAAATCATTCTTTCATATCATTTTCAAACGTTATAGTTGTTTTGTAAATTTTAAGTTTTGCCAATATTACCAACGAACGCCAAATCGGTTACCTGACGCTTATTTCATATTACCAATCAGCAGACAGATCGATGTTCTTATGTTGCAGTTTTTATTTAATACTGTGTTGTCGTTCAATGTTTCATCAGATTCCTTTGCAAAAATAAAACTAACTTGCAAAATACGGTAAATGGTTGGCGTATATGACACGATTATTACGAAGTGTAAAATTTTAGTTGTTCAAATGGATTTGTTTAGTTTTCCAAATTCCACTTATATGAGTCCAGCTGATATTTGTTCAACGAGGTTTAAAATGAAACATAATGTTATAAATTCTGCTTGATTTGTATCATGCATAACCAAATGTAAACATAATGTTATAAATTCTGCTTGATTTGTATCATGCATAACCAAATGTAAACATAATGTTATAAATTCTGCTTGATTTGTATCATGCATAACCAAATGTAAACATAATGTTATAAATTCTGCTTGATTTGTATCATGCATAACCAAATGTAAACATAATGTTATAAATTCTGCTTGATTTGTATCATGCATAACCAAATGTAAACATAATGTTATAAATTTTACTTGATTTGTATCATGCATAACCAAATGTAAACATAGTGTTATAAATTCTGCTTGATTTGTATCATGCATAACCAAATGTAAACATAATGTTATAAATTCTGCTTGATTTGTATCATGCATAGCCAAATGTAAACATAATGTTATAAATTATGCTTGATTTGTATCATGCATAACCAAATGTGCGATAACTGACTTTTCATTAATACATTTTTTCTTTTCAAAACACCGTCATTGTTTGTGCGGATATATAGTGATGTTGTGATAATCAAACCTGAAGCTGTTATAACTACAATCTGAAATACATCTCGGAGCTTGTAATACATTAAATTATTCCACGTGAAGTGGTTAATAGCAAACGTCTTTCCTTTGTATGTACACCTTTCTCATAATGTGTCGATGTTTCATTAGTACATTTATATTTAACTTGGAGCTCTAAATCTACCAAAAGAAATATGTTCTCGTCTCAGAACATATTCATCCCCAAAGCTTCACATTTTCAAATCTACCAAAAGAAATATGTTCTCGTCTCAGACCCTATTCATCACCAAAGCTTCACATTTTCAAATCTACCAAAAGAAATTTTCTCGTCTCATAACCTATTCATCGCCAAAGCCCCAAAGCTTCACATTTTCAAATCTACCAAAAGAAATGTTCTCGTCTCATAACCTATTCATCGCCAAAGCCCCAAAGCTTCATATTTTAAAATGTACAGATCCCTGACAACTCACCTCTATCGACGTGGGTTCAAGTCTCAGCTTGACCAACGTGAGTATATGCAAAAGCGTGTTAGTAGCTTCCCGTGGGTAGGTGCTTCTTCAGTGGTTCTTTTTCCACCAAATATTGGCAACTGTATACAGCATATTATGTACTGAGAAATGGTGCTAAACCCATAAAACTAGAACCATCTTCGGGTGCATTCAAATTTTCCGGAGTCAAAACTAGACGGGAACAAACTATGCATACTCCAAGAAAACACTCCATCACACCGCTGAAGTTAGACTGATCGGCGCATGAGTGGCGCATAACGAAAAACGGAGTAGACAGCGGAATTTTTTCATTCGCAAAAGCTCATCAGAACTGTACTATTGACAATAAACATAAATCCTGAGCTATGAAGAAAATTCAGAACAGTTTCTGGAAAATTATCGGGGAGTTGAAACGCTGCTTGTTTATCAACAACCGAACAAGGATAATAGGGTGTTTCCTGTTTTACAGAATTTTGCCCCTCTTCGAAATTAAATATTGTAGACATTCAAACAGAAAAAGTGGTATAAGGTCATTCTGCCCGCAATGCCGTCAAAACTTGTCAAGGATATGCTTACGTACTTGAGTACCTGTCTCAAAACTAAGACTCGAGATAGGTATTTTTACAAAATTTATCAGGTTTGTATGCTAGTCAGATATCTTTTCCTGAAATTCTTTAGAGAATATGGAGACAAATGTTATATTTACAAGTAGTTATCGTAATCGGCAGATAAATTGTCTCGGTTAAACAATCTGCTATGTACCTCAGAAGGTTGCTGTGTCACGCTGAAAATATATTATCTTTTTAACCGAGTTGTATACAAAGTTACACGTTTGCTCAACAATACGTTAACTCTACCTTTCAACTTAAAAGCCTTCTAGATAGTTTCCTGTATTGACTTCTATCCAAACGTTTCCATAGCAATAATCAACCCTGTTTTGGACACAAATCACCAGATATTGAAAACTGGTATTATTACACGGAAAATACATGTAACAGATTAAAGCTGTGTAATTGTTTGTGCATTGTGGCTAGCGATGTTTAAGTTCTTCCCTAAGAACTTCAATGTATTTAAGAACGATCGTAGAGTAGGCATACAAAAATCAGAATAGCTTATAAATAATTAAATAAATAAATAAATAAATAAATAAATAAATAAATAAATAAATTTCCGATTAATATTTAACTCAAGAAGGTTCATAATCACAACTATACTCGATGATTATAATAAAGAGAATTCATGTATTTCATTGTCAGTCAAACTTTTTTTCTCAAGAAAATCATATCACAAGTCTAAATTTTTATGATGATATTAGTAGAAGATATTGTGGCTAAAAATTAAACATTTTTGTGGATAAAACCAGTTGAAGATGGTCAGATCATTTTCATATGCTTGGCTGAGCAATGCATTACTGTGGAATTCCTAACGGTGTCAATCAGATCATAACTGAATCAGACAGGAAATTATTTTACTGACATAAAAGTTAATAGTAAAAAAAAATACCAAATTAATTTGGCATTTAGTCAAATGAACGAGTGTTGTTTCTTTGTCAAAATGACACACACACACACACACACACACACACACACACACACACACACACACATATATATATATATATATATATATATATATATATATATATATATATATATATATATATATATATATATATATATATATATATATATATATATATATATATATATATATATGCCCATACAGAAAACCGCTTTGCTCGTTTGCAGTCCATAGGAACCATTACGTACTCAGTTTCTTCCTTTGAATGCAAGTAACAGAGAGATGGCAAGTTCGCCCCCTTTTTTTTCAAATAGACGAAAATATTACGAATGCAGTCTCGAGTCTGAGGATATTAACAGCATGCAGGGCATACTGAGACACGTTTAAATTGAGTCTGGAGAGGCGACACGTTGTAGTATAAAAATGAATTCGACCTTGCAAGAGAATGTACTCTTTCACAACTTTGAGCTAAGCATACTTGACCTCAATTTGTGCCAAACAGGTGGTCGAAATATTATGAGGCAAGCGGAAAGAAACAGCGTCAAGAAAGGTGCCAGTTTAGATTCCAAAATATGTATGATAGTTTGCGATGAGTGTAAACAGGTTTAGCACAACACTAGTTGTTATCACTCACTCACAACACTAGTTATCACTCACTCACAACACTAGTTGTTATCACTCACAACACTAGTTGTTATCACTCACTCACAACACTAGTTGTTATCACTCTCTGTTGGAACCTAAAAAAAAGTGTAGAATCAAGTTCATCTTCAACCTGTTAGGTCAAAATGAGTGTCTGCAGAAAAGCCACACAATACCGTATATTTTGTATTTAATTATGTATATATTTGGATGATTAATTAAAGTCATAAATATTTACGTTGCTAAATATCAACACACACACACACATACACACACATACACATACATACATACATACATACATACATACATACATACATACATACATACATACATACATACATACTTACATACATACATGTGTGTGTGTGTGTGTGTGTGTGTGTGTGTGTGTGTGTGTAAAATTTACGATAGAAACCAGGTTTTAATACATAAAAAAGACCATGCAGGTGTAACAGAAGTTAAGTTGTTGGACTGTGCGAAACATGTTTTATTCCAGCTTTATTAGTCATATGGGGAAATGATATTTCACAATCATTCCACAAAATTATGAACATCTGGCATGTATCACCAATCTTTATTAAACCACTTGTACAATAAGCGATCAATTCTTGGTTATATTTGTCTTTTGTAAAATTTATATGTACTTTTCCTTGCACCTTAATTTAATAAAGTCCAGTTAATGAGGGGTGAGGGACATATTGCACAGGCTATTTTGTGTCTGCGGCAAAGCATATAACAATGCTGATTAATATCGATTTAACATTTTGGGCTCTTCCGATTTTGTACTATATGTGTGATATTTGTGCTTGTTTTCTGTCATCGTCTACATTGTTGTGTTTCATCATGCATTGGCTGTTCCGTTCGTGTGTGTTGGTTCATCTCCTTGTGTTGGAAGCGAGAGCAATTGGATTTTCGCTTAGCTGTTTTGTCCCGCTGTTGAGACGTAATTTGTTTTTGAATAAACTGCCTTCACGTGACCGCTTACACTACGACGAATCCTGATTAATTCGATTAAATGATCACACCTTGGTTCTAGATACTACACTGTGCTCAAGACTGAACGAATTGGGAATTCATTCATCATTTCTTAAATGTAAACGGAAGCAAAAAAAAAAAAAACGTTCTTTCAAAGCCGGCCGGCATAGAACAGGAAGAAGAATTCCAGTTATCTCCCTTTCACCCGTAACGGATAAACAACTTAAAAATTCTGCCGTTAATTTCAATAACCTGGTTCAAATTCCTCTTAAATCGTCAACCGTTGTGTCAACTGTCCCAGGGATACCACTACGTATTGCATTATTCAACGCTCAATCAGTAGGATCACCGGAAAAGCGCACAGAAATTGTTAATTTTATCAATGACCAGAATATTGACGTCTTCTTCCTGACAGAAACTTGGTTACATTCCGCAGGTGATGAATGTAAGTGTGCGGATTTAACACCCAGCGATTACTCCATCAAGTCGTTCCCCCGCAACTCTCGCGGAGGTGGAATTGCTGTAATTACAAAGAATTCCATGATCAAATGCCTCAAGTACAACACAACCTTCAACTTCTGCCACACATCGTTTGAACTAGTCCAAACAACGCTCACACTGGAACAAAGGTCAGTTCATTTTTTCTGTCTCTACCGTCCTCCTTCTAGCAGAAAAAACAAGCTGACCTAATCTCTCTTTTTGGAGCAGTTTCCAGATCTTCTAGAGTATGGAAATTCGATAGGTGGCAACCTAATTATTCTTGGATATTTCAACTTTTACTATGACTGTCCTGGTATGCATGGTATGCCATCTCGACGTATCAGTCCCTAACCCTCCACCTCTATTTGCTACTAAGAGAAACCTCCGTATGATAAATAGAACTAAATTCATGCATGACATCCAAGAAAACCTAACAACTTTCTTACATCCAACAGCGGAACAACTTGATAACTGCCTGCGTTCATTGCTTGAAAAACATGCCCCAACCACCAAATGCAGAGTACCAATAAAAAAAGTGTTCTCCTTGGTATAGCAGTGTTAGGGACCAGCGTCGCACTGCTAAAAGACATCGCCGAAAAGCAGTGAGGCTTTGGCTTTCCACCAGACTCACTATTCATAAACAAATCTACGAAGCCACTAAGAAGAACGTCACATAGTCCATTTAGCATCCCACGAACTTGCATCGGATCACCTCTGCATTGTATGCCATCTCGACGTATCAGTCCCTAACCCTCCACCTCTATTTGCTACTAAGAGAAACCTCTGTATGATAAATAGAACCAAATTCATGTATGACATCCAAGAAAACCTAACAACTTTCTTACATTCAACAGCGGAACAACTTGATAACTGCCTGCGTTTATTGCTTGAAAAACATGCCCCAGCCACCAAATGCAGAGTATCAATAAAAAAAAAGTGTTCTCCTTGGTATAGCAGTGTTAGGGACCAGCTTCGCACTGCTAAAAGACATCGTCGAAAAGCAGAGAGGCTTTGGCTTTCCTCCAGACTCACTATTCATAAACAAATCTGCGAAGCCACTAAGAAGAACGTCACAAACATAGTCCATTTAGCCAAATCATCCCACTACAGTACTAAGATCACGGAGAGCTCCATCTGCAAAGAGCTCTTCGAGATAACTAACAAACTAATGTCAAGGAACAAATGTACTTCCAACGACCTTCTCTCCACTAGACCTACCAGATCAATTTGCAAATTTCTTCAATGACAAAGTTCAAACCATTAGAGATTCGCTTGACAGCACAATTTCAACTGATTCGTCACCATACAGGTATGATGCAGAATTTCAGCGACAACCGTTAGGAGCATTTGAACCTGTTTCTATAGATTTAGTACGGACAATCGTGATGAAAAGTGCACCAAAGTCTTGTGAACTTGATCCAATTCCGACATCACTGCTGCTTGAGTGCTTAGAACCAATATTGCCTTCACCAACTGATGTTATTAATATCTCTCTCTCATCAGGGGAATTCCCATCATTTTTCAAAACTGCCATCGTAAAGCCACTGCTGAAGAAACCAACACTGGATCATAACGATTTAAAGAACTACCGCCCAGTTTCTAATCTCCATTTCATATAAAAAAATCTTAGAAAAGGTTGTGTTACGGCTATTGGATTTAAATCATTTTTTTTTAATTGTTAAATCTAAATTTGTCATTTAGGGTTTAATATTCATTAATTGGGAAATTATTCTGGAAAGTTCAGTTTGACCTAGACTCTAGTTGTAAACAGGCTGACCTTGGCTTGGTTACCTCTTTATCTGACCTTGCTTTAGACTGATAAACAGGTCTTTAATATTATTGGTTAATTTCAAGGACAACTTTTTATTTTTAGTAATTAGTGGCTGATTTTTCTTCTGGTTCATTCTGTCAGTACGTGACTTGGTGAAGGTAGCTTCTTTCTATGACCTTCCAGAATCACTTGATTCCTTTTTGTTTACGAGGGAATTACATATATATAGCTGTGTTTTGGAAGCTAACATTAGTAGAATTTTGGGCTTTAAAATTAACAGTTGTATAATTCATGTTTGAGTGTTAATATTAATTATTTTATTCTGGACTTTGTGTCAATTCATTGAAGAAAGAGGATTTATTATCTATTTGGAGGAGAAAACATGTGGATGATAAATTAAACAAGAACTGCATCACGTGACATTGTCAGCCATTTTGGATTACATCGTCAAGATTCGAACCTGGAACTATTAGAACATTTATTTATCAGGACTCTTACAATTCCATTAACGGATTATTTTTGTGAATTCCATATTGGATTAATGTTGGATTTGATTCTCTAAAACTGTAAGTTTATTTATTTTATGAAAATAATTGTACTTAATAAATTCATTGTTCAATTTATACAAGCTTGTTAGTTTTCACTCTTTCTGTGTTGCTGCTTATTCGAGCCTAAGCACGTAACATAGAAATTGGGATCTCGTCTTGGTATTGAAATAAATTTGAATTTAAATTTGAATTTCCCCATGTTTTTGAAAATTTTAAATCTTTAGTGAGACTGACACGCTTGTATTAAAATGACATCTAAGGTAGAAATATTTCTTTCTAATACTACCCAGGAGCAATTAGATCTTTTCAAAAAAGATGAGTTGGTTCAACTTGCCAAAAAAATACGATCTTTTTGAAGTGAAGGCTTCTTTAACGAAACAAGATATCAAAAAGATTTTGGTCCATTATTTGGTAGAACAGGATCTTTTGGAACAAAGTGCTTTGATTCCAGTCAGTAAATCTGCATCAGACTCTGACATTAAACTAAAGAAATTAGAATTAAAATTCCAGATGGACTTTACCAATATAAAGTAATGCCGTTTGGGATGAAAGGGTCGCCAAGTACATTTCAACGTCTCATGAATATGATTACCTCTGGTCTAGAAAATTGTGATGCTTATATAGATGATGTCATCATCTACAACGACACCTGGATAGAACATCTAGCAACAATTCGAAAATTCTTTGACAGACTCACTGATGCATGTTTGACAATTAATTTATCTAAAAGTGAGTTCTGTCGTGCTAGTGTGACTTTCTTAGGACATATTGTGGGACATGGGCAGGTTAAACCAATAGATGCCAAGGTTGAGGCTATCTCTAAATTCCTTGTGCCTGAAAATAGAAAACAACTGATGCGGTTTTTAGGTATGGCTGGATATTATCGTAAATTTTGTTTAAATTTTTCTATAATAGCAGAACCCCTCACAAATTTATTGAAAAAGAAGAATAAATTCGGTTGGACTGAAAAATGTCAGGAAGCTTTTGATAAGTTGAAAGCCATACTTGAAACAGCACCAGTTCTTGCAGCTCCAAATTTTGGTAAATCTTTCAAATTATCTGTTGATGCAAGTGATGTTGGGGTTGGAGCGGTTTTAATTCAAGACAACAAAAATGGAATTGAACATCCACTGTGTTATTTTTCTAAGAAATTGAATAAGCACCAGAAAAATTATTCAACAATCGAGAAGGAATGTTTGGCATTGATTTTGGCTTTGCAACATTTTGAAGTTTATTTAAGTTCAGCTCCTTCTTCGATTATAGTTTTTAGTGACCACAACCCCCTTACTTTCATCAGCAAGATGAAAAACAAAAACCAAAGATTATTGAGATGGAGTTTGTTATTACAAGAATATAATCTTGATATCAGGCACATAAAAGGAAAAGATAATATAATTGCAGACGCTCTTTCCCCTGCATAATATATTATACTGTGTAATTTATGCTAGTTCTTTTAACCTCAGATGTAAATTGGTTTGTGATAAAAAGAAAGTTTTATCATATAAACCTTCCTTTTTTTATGGCTATTGGATTTAAATCATTTTTTTTTAATTGTTAAATCTAAATTTGTCATTTAGGGTTTAATATTCATTAATTGGGAAATTATTCTGGAAAGTTCAGTTTGACCTAGACTCTAGTTGTAAACAGGCTGACCTTGGCTTGGTTACCTCTTTATCTGACCTTGCTTTAGATTGATAAACAGGTCTTTAATATTATTGGTTAATTTCAAGGACAACTTTTTATTTTTAGTAATTAGTGGCTGATTTTTCTTCTGGTTCATTCTGTCAGTACGTGACTTAGTGAAGGTAGCTTCTTTCTATGACCTTCCAGAATCACATGATTCCTTTTTGTTTACGAGGGAATTACATATATATAGCTGTGTTTTGGAAGCTAACATTAGTAGAATTTTGGGCTTTAAAATTAACAGTTGTGTAATTCATGTTTGAGTGTTAATATTAATTATTTTATTCTGGACTTTGTGTCTATTCTTTGAAGAAAGAGGATTTATTATCTATTTGGAGGAGAAAACATGCGGATGATAAATTAAACAAGAACTGCATCACGTGACATTGTCAGCCATTTTGGATTACATCGTCAAGATTCGAACCTGGAACTATTAGAACATTTATTTATCAGGACTCTTACAATTCCATTAGTGGATTATTTTTGTGAATTCTATATTGGATTAATGTTGGATTTGATTCTCTAAAACTGTAAGTTTATTTATTTTATGAAAATAATTGTACTTAATAAATTCATTGTTCAATTTATACAAGCTTGTTAGTTTTCACTCTTTCTGTGTTGCTGCTTATTCGAGCCTAAGCACGTAACAGTTGTTCTAACTCAACTTGTATCTCATTTGAATTCAAACAGTCTTTTTAGCAATGTACAGTCTGCATATCGCCCTTGCTACAGTACGGAAACTACTCTTGTGAAAGTATTTAGTGACATTCTCTCTGCTTTGAATAGTGGAAAGATTACAGTCCTCACTCTCCATGATTTATCTGCAGCATTTGACACAATAAACCATGATATATTACTTCACCGTCTCCAGCATGTATTTAACATTCAGAATATAGCCTTACAGTGGTTGAAGTCCTACTTAGTCAACAGGACATAAATTATATCTGCAAATGGAATACACTCCAGCCCAGTTGACGTATGTTGTGGTGTTCCACAGGGATCTGTTCTTTGACCTGTTCTCTTCATTCTGTATACTCAGCCTCTCTCAAGTGTCATAGATCATCACCCAGTGTCGCACCAACTGTATGCTGATGACACACAAATATACAAGTCTAACCACTCAACTGAAGTTGTTGCTACCATCCATGGAGTAGAGAAGTGCATTTCTGATGTGAAATCATGGATGACATGTAACAAGCTGCAGATGAATGATGATAAAACTGAGGCTATTCTGATCACAACACAAAGACTTTCTCATTCACATCCTTTACCTCAGACAATAAATATCAGCAACACCAACATTAAATTCTCACAGTCAGTGCGGAACCTAGGCGTTACTCTAGACAGTACTCTCACATTGCACCAACATGTGATGAACATATGCAAGGCTGCATATCTTGAATTGAGACGCATCAGTTCCATTCGTAAATATCTTTCAGTTGATGCCACTAAAACACTTGTTTGTTCATTAGTACTTTCAAGACTGGACTATTGTAACTCAATTCGGTCTGGTTCGTCACAAGATTTACTCCAGAAACTTAAAAAAGTTCAAAACACAGATGCACGGATCATCTTTAGTGTACCTCGATCAGAGCACACCTCACCACTGCTCTGTACCCTACACTGGCTATCAATTCGATACAGAATCAAACACAAAATTTGCTCTCTGTGCTATGTTTCAATGACAGACTCCAGTCCAACATACCTATCCAGCCTCACCCATGTGTATACACCAGCTAGATCATTAGATCAAGACTCACCTGTTTCGATTTCAGGGACAAACTTAGCGACCTAATCATGTTTTGTATCTTATATATTTTCAGCATGTTTTTATGTTTTCCAATTTCATTGTTTTTGTCATTTGTTGTTCTGTAGTGTAGTCATATCATTATTGATGGTGTAAAGCGCTTAGAGCTTTTAAAGATTATGTGCTATACAAAGTCCTCATTATGATTATTATTATTATTATTATTATTATTATTATTATTATTATTATTATTATTATTATGTCTGAAAAATGCTTGGTATTCATGTCCTTTCCTGATATCAGTACTCGCGAGGAGAACACCGTTCTATTTTTCGGTGCCTTTGTGAGTCAGTTATCGCGATCAAAATGTAGTAAACTAAATAATAGGGATGAAATATAATTAATAAAACATAAAAACAAAATAAAATGACGAAATTTTGTTTATTTTCTATTGAAATGAAATTAAGAAATGAAATTTTAATTTGAAAAATACTCCGAATAAAGATTAGACAATGAATGCTTGGCCACGTGACACGAATAACACAAGCCTAATAAGGTACAAGGCTGTGGCCTAAGATTATGCTACAATTACGAAAAAGAGAGCACTAATTGAAAAAGGATATGAAGTTTTTCTGATTTAAATAAACGTGATTCTAGCAGGAAACTTGGTTCATCTTCTGCTCAAATGAAACTAACACATGAAAACGTAACAAAAACGAAATAAAAATCAGAACATGAATCCTTGAGTGTGTGATTGGGGGGAAGGGGGTTATATGGAATTTTAACGTGACTTTTACAATTTTCCCATCATATAACTACGATGTCTGCAGTGTGGCAGTTTATAGAGTTGTCTAGCACTGATGCATCATGCCGCAGACAGGTAGCTTCATGCCACACCCAGTCACATTATCTTGATATCAGGCCGACCAGGCCTATCACTAACCTCTTAATGCTGAGCACCAGCCAGAGCTGTTACAAACATTTGTATGTCTTTGGTATGACTCAGCAGGGGTTAGAACCCACGACCTCCCGCATCCTAGGCGAACACTCTTATCACTTTGGCCACCGTATCGGTCCCATGAATGCTTGGCCTACTGACATGAACATTAAAAGTAAAAAAAACCTGGAACATGAATACCTGAAAAACGGTGCCAGTTCAGACCACGAATGAACCAAAACCAACACGGTCCTCTCCAGATAGGAACTAAGATAGCTGCCTTCATTCCGATACCTTGCTCGAGTACATAAACGTTTCCTAAATATGCTAGCCACCTCTTTCCGCATCTTGTATTTCTTAAACTGAGAATCCGTGTTTCACTTTCGTCGTACAATTGATGTCCGTAACAAGAACGTTTCACGACCATAACAAGGGAGCAAAAAGCTGGCGCAATGACAAAGGTATTCCTGGTCAGAGCACTTCTATATGCGCAACCCGATTGACTTTAAATATCCAAATCCCGTATATTTATGTCAGGAGAAGCAATATATCTTGTCCATCCTCCTCGTCGGCTGCTTTATTCTTTTGGAGAAAATAATCTCCTCCAAGACTCTATCTTCAAAATATTATAAATCCTCCTCCGCATGTTCCAGAGACTGAACATATACACTTATTATAATTTGTGTTGCGAACTATATCCATCCCATTTCTAAAGGTACTAAAATCTTGCACATCGACATAATAGTTAGCCGTTTGTTAATATCAGAACATTCAGCCCCTTGCGTTCGTATGGCACGTGCTGCCGTACATTACGCATTCATGCATAACTAATTTTACCTACTTGCAGTGAGTAATGTCATTGACTTTATTACTCAAGTATTGAGTTCTTTACTAGAAACAGTCTTGTGATAAGCAGTCATAAAAATGAATTGTACATTCTCAAATCAAGCTAGAATCTATGTTTTGTGTAAAATTCCAATGTCGTATAATCTCACCAACTTTGAAAACACGCGAGAGAAAGAGATAGAAAATGTTTCACTTTGCAATTTTGTAATTGTTAAGTGAAACGTGAACAGATATAGCTTATTCTTAAAATAAAGGAAATCTGGTTCAGATCTCAATGTCAAAAGTGATAGACCACTTATTAATATCAACTCGGTTTGGACCGTATATGGAAGACCCATACTGATGTCAAGAACTCTTTAGAACATGGAGATGAAACTTAAACCATACATTAGCAAATTATAGGCACATTATAGCACCATCAAATACCACTATCATTATATCAGAGAAAAATGACGAATTTCCTTATATCAGAGAAATTGACCAACTCCTTACATCAGAGACAATGACCAGTTCCTTACCATAGAGAAAATAGCCAATTCTCAGAGAAATTGACCAACTCCTTACATCAGGGAAAATAACCAATTCCTTACATCAGAGAAAATTACCAATTCCTTACCATAGATAAAATGACGAATTCATTACATCAGATAAATGAACCATAGACAACAAAAAGAATGCGATTGTTCTTGGAAACTGCATTTCAACAAACATAACTTGATCGTTTTCAAAAAAACAAATTTTGGGAAACCGTACAGAACTATTCTTGCATGATCTGAACGATTCCAACTTGCTTTGACAGGCAATTTTGTGACAGCAGCTTTGTACTGGCATCGTAAATGCATTTGTCAACTGAGAAGTTCTAATGTTTCTGCTGTTTGTTTTTAAATTTTTTGCCTGAAGGTGACAAGTAAATGAGTTACTTATTTTATGTGTTCATGTAATAAAACTGGTCTAACCCTGCTTGCTAATGTTGTCATGACACTGCGGTAAGCTAAACGTTCCAGCTCAAATTTTTCACTCCTGCTTAGGAAACCTCTGAAATCGCGGGCTCTAACGTTTCCATGATTCTAATGAAACTCAAAACCGTGAGGCTCAAACATTTATTTTGTACTTTTGAAACTAAGAACCTGGGCTGAAACTTTACCGTCTACTGAGAAAATTCTGAACTCTCAGATTAAACGTTTTCATCGTGCTCAGAAAATTATCAATACTCATGCTCAGGAAATTAACAATACTTGTGCTCAGGAAATTATCAATACTCGTGCTCAGGAAATTAACAATACTCGTGCTCAGGAAATTATCAATACTCATGCTCAGGAAACTATCAATACTCATGCTCAGGAAACTATCAATACTCATGCTCAGGAAACTATCAATACTCATGCTCAGAAACTATCAATACTCATGCTCAGGAAACTATCAATACTAGTAATCAGTCTAGTACTCAGGATATTCTGAACCCTTCAACTCAATTTTTCCGTCGTGCTCAGGAACCTTTTAACCCTCGGGCTAAAAAATGTCCTTGGTGTTTATGAAACTATGAATCCAGGCCGAAATTTTGCCCTCGCGCTCAAGAAATTCTTAAACCTTGGGATCAAACCTTTCCTTTGTACTAAGGAAACGATGAACCCAAGATAAAACTTCTATTTTTCATATAAATTCACTTGAAACTTCAGAATTGAACTTTTCCATCGTGCTCGGGAACTTCTGAACTCGTAGGCTCAAAATTCCCTCTCGCTCACGGGAAAGTCTGAATCAAGCTTTTAGCCTAAAGTCTCACGCATGTCTCCGGTGCTCGGGCAAATGTTTGGAACAAGCAAACAAAGTTTGACATGACCACTTACTAGGGTCTATAAACTTTTAAAGATGGTGCAGATTTTAGGCGAACGGAACAATTAGTTATTTCAAGTTATTTTGAATGTCTCTCACCGTAGATGCATGAGTATTCTTTGTCTGTGTTTTTTTGTTATTTTTAAAAGAGTTTTATATGCTGTATAGATATAGACACAATGATATATTCGGGAATTTTTAACCTAGTTCCAAACAACTGTACCCAGCTTGTGCTACAACATCTTCTAGTTTAATATTATGTATAGAATGGATGAAAATTTAAACATGGGTAAAAAGCATGTTTTGAGGAAGTACTCACATTTTGTCCTTAGTAACGATCTTTTGGTACAGCTTCCCCTTATAGTGATGCTGATCGGATTGATCTTCAATAATAAGGGTTTCCACCATAGATCCCTTGCTGCCGAAAGACACTCTGGAACAAAAATTCCACTTTATTTAAAGTCAAGAGTAGCTGGGATTATGAATCCCATTTCATTTTTCAAAGAAGAAAATTGTTTATTATGTTGATTGAATGACAACATAAAAGGCAAAAACTCTCGAAATCGTTACTCAGTCGAACTTGAACTCAAACTGAAAACCCCACATGTTAAATTCATAGTTCTTGATTTTACTCAATACAAGGTTATGCGACACTTTCTTTTTTATTTGAGAACGAGTTAAATTTTGTGCTCAGACAGTTTCCTGATTTCGGGTTCTGCGCCGTCTGTCACAAACATAAATGCAGTTGCATCATTGAAAAAATGAACAGAGGATTTACATTGGTCAGAACATGATCATGTGATCAGACCAACTGAGCTTATTTCTGTATGAGCTGTAATGAGGACTACTTTATACGAACTTCCATAAATAGTCACGTGCAAATTAACTAACGTCAGCACTGAACTGGAAGGCATACGCTCTGCATGCTTTGAAAAAGAAATAAAAACAGTGGATTTATACTTTATTTAGAAAAATGAATGAATTGAGTTGACAGAATCAAAAAACACATCTTTACTATTTTCTGAATATAAATAATTATTGCTTTGACTAGATTTGAAAATCAAAGCTTGGAAACTCAAAACCTGCTAAGAACATTGTGGATTCAGCACTTTCACTACAGCTCGCTACAAATGAATTTAAAAGCTTTGGTAATGTTTATAGAGATTGGGAGGAGGGAGTGAAAGACTAGCATTATGACAAATGGATTCACAGTCTTACACTGTAAGATGCCAACCTTGATAGTTACAGTGTGAGGGTGGGTGGGAGATCTGTTACCACCCACCCCAATCGCAACTGTCATTGTTGATGTCTTGCACTGTTTGACTATTAGACCCAATCACTATAAGCATTTACCGATAGTCTTAATTTCATTTGTAAGTAGCCCCTGTCAGGGACGTCGTTTTAATTGTTTCAGGCGGGGGAGGGCAAAACTTGTTAATTTTAGTATATAGAGTACATCAATTTTAGAGCACATGCAAATTCAGGGGTGGTGGTGATGGCAAATGCCCCACTGCACCTCCCCCCAAATGACGTCCCTGGCCCCTGTATTTTATCTAAAATGTTCAAACAACACGAACATAGATTTAAAGACGCGAAATTTTTGGTTACTGAAGTGCCTGGACGATAATGATTCACAAATCTCAATGAACTCATGATAGCATGTAATCCAAGAGTCATTGGCAAGTCCAAGAAAACAACACATCCTTTGCTTTTAATATTGAACGTCTACTCAGAAAACATATCCTAATTTAGATAAAAGAGTAAGACCATGCTGTGAATGTTCAAAACCTTAGATAGCCTGCCACTGGTAGAATTGTTTGTTTGATATTGACGAAGCTATTACGTTGCAGATGGAGATTCCCTGTTCTATAAATAGCCACGTAGCAGACGCCTCAATAAGGATTCATACGCTTCAAGAGGCTATAAAACTGATAGGGAAATAAAATAACAATAAAAATATAAATAAAGATATAAATAATTGCAATAATAAGAGTTTAACGTTGTTTTTCTCTGAATTTATCGTGGTATAAATTGTCAGTTGCCGCCTCAAACGGCTTGCATAACGCCTTTTGGGCCTTATTTGATTCGGCAACTGACAGTTTATACCACGATAAACTCAGAAAAAACAACAATATTAAACTCTGAAATATTCGACAGCAAACTTTTGTACTCATTTAAAAGGATGCATTTGCATACATCCATTCAGATTTCCAAGTACTGGAAATTTTAAGCAAAGTTTGTAGACTGTGGGTAATAATTTGCCTTTATTATGTAATAAAATGGAAAACTAGAAGGAAACCACAGAGTTTGGATGGGCAACCATAAACTTTAGCTCTCACATATTTCGTCTTCACAATACATTTATTTATCAAAAGACAGAAGCGAGGGGGGGGGGATCAGGGCTGGCATAACATGAAATGAGCACGAAACAGACAAAACCTTCCTAGATAATGTTTTCTTTACAATCAGATGTAGGGATGCTTAGAATGCAGGAACTTAGAAGGGCACCATCCCGTTATCCCATAACAGGGCTTCCATCCCACATGCCGACACTTGTTTACGATTCCATCCAAACCCAACCTCCGTCTCAGAAAAAGAAAGAAAAAAGAAGAAAAAAACATATTTCTCGTTCGGTCCTTATTTATGACAGTTGTTTGATTTGAGAATGGCTTTAACATCGATTTGGTTAGCATGTCTCTATGATTGTGGCGTCTGTAGAATGCTGCAACTGGTGTTGCGAGGAAAAGTGATGTTTATAAGTTCGCAAGATTTATTGGTTGGCCAGGGTGTTTGTAATGATGCGATATATTGAGGGCTATCTGGGTGGAACGTGAGGAATAAATATAATTAGACTGGAATCACCAGCTGTGAACACTCAAGCTCAGCGGAAAAAATAAAAAATCCAAACTGGCAAACTCTCGTACATTGATAACAATGCATTTCCTACAAACGCTGCCAAAATAACATTTTCCTGGCATTAATTGTATTCCTCAAACCGATCATCCCAACATTCATTCTTCTTTTCATTTATTTACCCTCAAACATAAACAACGCATTTAACTTTGCTAATTTTATTCTAATCGGTCGCAACACAAGTTTACAATGTTACTCTAAAACAAAACGTATTCTAGTTTTAAGCCTAACCTATACTATACTTGAGCTCAAATGAAATCACTACTTGAAAGGCTGTTAGCAATCCTATAGCGCAATTTTCATTTCTGACCTACGTATGTCAACAATTAGACTACATTGTTCTTTCTCCTCCGACTAGCGAATTACTTTTTTAGACTCATAATAACGAGTAGTGTAGCACAGCCTTGCTCTTGGTTATTGTACATTATTTGTAAATATTCATAGCTTAATGATGTTATACATTTTATAAAATGATAACGCTTGTGTGCTTTGTTCTAGTCTCGTTTTGATAATCAGCCTAAGTAACTTTGTGCCCTTGAGAATAAAGCTGAAAAAGCAAGGACTGTTCCAGATAGTTGTTGTATTGTTGATTGTCAGGTTATGCTTTCACACACACACACACACACACACACACACACACAAACACACATCTATATATATATATATATATATATATATATATATATATATATATATATATATATATATATATATATATATATATATATATATATATATATATATATATATTGTCGCGTTTCTCGAAGAATACAATCATAGTTTGATACCACAAATGAGTTTTTGTGTACTTTAATATAACGTGGCATTTTCTTTCTGCACACTTTATCAAGAAACACAAATTATTATATTTGTTAACATTTATTTGAAAAAGTACACTTAGACTAAATTTAATCTGCGAAGTCATAAATATTTTTGTATGACTTTAGGAACAAGCTTCTTGCCACTAGATGTAAAGTAAGTGCTCTCTCTCTCTCTCTCTCTCTCTCTCTCTCTCTCTCTCTCTCTCTCTCTCTCCAATAATATCACCAAGGTTAACGTTTAGGAAACACATTACATTCCTGACCGATAATTTTGCTTTACACTTTCAAGGCACAGCATGCGCTTTATAGTTATTAAAGTAGTGAAACGTTCTGCATGATAAGAAAAGAAACATTCTGAATAATATCGAGTAGAGTGTATAAGAGCGCTAAATAGTTTAGATTTGGTGTTTACCACGAGAAGGCAAGGCAACCGTTTGCCAGGAATAGTATGTAACGCTCCGTCTGCCAGAAAGGTATAATGTCTGGAATTCTTGTAAGTGATGATAGAATAAAGTAGACTTGTAGTTTGTTGCGAGACTCTAACATAAAAGAGTCCAGTGTTATTAAGAAAGAGGAAAGAAAATAAGAATGAACTCAAGTACAAATGAACGAACATATCATTAAACCAGAGGCTTATTTGCATATCGAGATGCTTTTACTCTGATGCACAACAGGTATCCACAAAACACCTTTGGCCCAGCAGGGACAGGATTTTGTCCTGCAATTCGAGATCAACGTGTGGTGATACAATCTTGAGAATCTTTTGAAATGTTACATTCATGTCGTGCATTTCAATATCTTAAGGGCATTTTGTAAGATTGCATTTGTTAGATGCTCGCGAAAAAAGGCGCAAAAGAAACGGAGTCAACCGAATTGATTTTTAAATTGCTGAAAGATGCACGATATTAAAGCAAGGTCTCATAAAGTAAGAGAGAGAGAGAGAGAGAGAGAGAGAGAGAGAGAGAGAGAGAGAGAGAGAGAGAGAGAGAGAGAGAGAGAGAGAAGAGAGAGAGAGAGAGAGAGAGAGAGAGAGAGAGAGAGAGAGAGAGAGAGAGAGAGAGAGAGAGAGAGAGAGAGGAGGGGGTAGTGGCGTTGGACGGAGGCCGATGAATTTGTTTAAAAGCTTTTGGATTAACGCGAGGCCCCTCCCACAATTGAAGCTGAACAGCAATTTGAGTCTTCCACCGACTCTGGTAGTCGATAGGTAGGTCACGAAGCCGACACGTTGGAGATTCTGACAGCATTGAAGCCAGGTTATGCTGCTCGCCGCCATGGGGGATTGTTGGGACATGGACAAGTTCTTGTGCAGGTTCTTATGCAGGTTTTTGTCGTCTGCATGTTTTCTGTGCTCATAATTTGTTAAGTACTTGTGCATACTCCCAGATATCTGATCTCACTTCATTGGTTGCACGGAGAACATCTTCAAATGTATCCGCGTCTTTGCAGTAGTATATTGCGACCCATGAGTAATTTTTTGCGATATTCGTTAACCTCTGCATAGCAATTCAAACGCTGATTCAGTGTGTCTGTTGATAAATGTCAGCCGAGCGAGAACGTTTTGCTACAGTGTGTCACACATTCGTAAAACAAAAGGCACTATCGTCAAGAAAGATAAGACGTTCTTGCCGCTAAACCTGTGTGGGAGAACGTTGTCAAAATTGTAAAGTATGGGGTCCACCAAAAACACGTTATTCTCATTTTATTCGCGGGCACGCGGCCTGGCTTAAGGGATTGTCGACGAATTCTCCCATGTAGTCGAAAACGCAGCAAGATTCTATTACGAAGAGATCGCAGGCGAAAATCTTAGACAAAAGCTGCATCGGTCTCTAAACATTGGGCAGTGTGCAGCAGGTTTTAAACATTTGTGCCAACGTATCGCCTCCAATTTTACGTAAAACATTACTATGAAGAAACCACATTTTTATATATTTAGATGTGATTTCATTAACATGAAAACAAATTTTATTTTTCGATCTCAACGTTATTCACTTGCTTTAGTTTTCGATCTCCTGGTCAGGGCCGTGGAAGGCATGGTCCTCCGTTGTTCTCATATTCAAAACCAAGGCAAACTCGTTTCAATAAATATGGCCTATATAGAGCGATTTCAGGGTTTCTCGCGTGACGACCGTATGAGTATGCTCCTGGGAGTGCATCCTGGTTGGAGACATCTTCAGTGGTCACCAGCACCTCGTTCATTACATGGTTGCACAACAATTCTGTGTCGATGCTATCGAACAGCATAAAGATGTCTTGTAAGCTTTCTTGGCAAGGTGAAAAAATGTTGATGCTGCATACGATGTCGCTATTGTTGCGAATTATCCTGAACCCGCGTATAGTGAATGACAACTTCGACGATGTATTAATTTTTACCACCCTGGCCACTTCCGGTAGATTTAGATTTACTCCGTTGTGTTCGTGCTTCTGATCACGCGTATTTAGTTGTTGAATGTTAGCTTGAATGTAATCCTGTCAGTGGCGACTGGTACAAGGTCATGCGTACCTCAGAATTTCAAAGATGAGAGTAATATAAAAGTGTCCAACAGGATTTTGTCCGGTTCTATAGCAGCCAACGCACAGTATTCCTGTGTGTTCTCATCGGTTAGACAGCGAGCTTTATACATGCCCCCCCCCCAAAAAAAAAAAAAACAAGAGCATTGTCAAAGTTTTCTAACAACGGCACTGTTTCTGTCCTCCGCGCATGTACACCCACTAGTCATATGAATGCATTCGTCGTTATCTAGCGTTGTTTTCAGGAGACGTTATGAATAAAGCTTATTTCGTCCTGCGTCCTGCGTTGAAACCTTGAAAAGACATGAAGGTGCGGGGGCACAACCTCTGATGTGGGTAAGCGCTTTCTGGGCTGGCCATGCCGGCGCAATGGGCATACTAATTGCATTTTAGTCAGTTTCGGAAGGCATTGAGAAGGGTTTCGGCCTCTTTCAAAAGATCGGTCTACACATCTTTTCAACCTGGTTGTGATGCGGGGTAAAACTGTTTCAAGTCGAGTAGCTAACTAAACCTTATTTCAGCACGTCTGCTCTTACATCTAATGGATAGTGATGGGGCATACAATATAAAAATGTGACTTTCAAGTGAAAATCTAAATTCTCTATTTTTAAACTCTCTCTCTCTCTCTCTCTCTCTCTCTCTCTCTCTCTCTCTCTCTCTCTCTCTCTCTCTTGTAATGAGTGTGTCTATTTGTTTCAGGGAAATAATATTGTTTATAGGGCATAACCGACTTTTGATCCGGAAATCGAATTCCACCGGATAGTATGAACTTCCGATTAATCGGAGTCGGACAAGGCAGGAACGACCGATTCGGATAATAAAAATAATAAAGTTGAATTTCTATAGCACCATGTCTAACACTGCGTGTCATTCGATAGTGCGTTAATAAAGTTAAATAAGAAGTCGGAACAGTCCAATATGGTCAACACAACCACGCCGTGAGGCAATCTATTTGAACTGGGGGTTAAAACCGGAAATGAAGCCGGATATGGTAAAGTACTAAATAACATGCTAGACACGGCAAAACTAGATACCAGAAACCCGGAAACGGAAGATGAAACTTTTTAGAAAAAAAAATATGGATTTAGCATTTCCGGTTAATTGAATCGTATCCGGAATCGGAAAAATTTCATGCCCAAAATCCGGAATCGGAAATCGGTAGAAAAATGCTAATCGGTTATGCCCTAATTGTTTTTTTTACAAATATTTCGTTTTGGAAAGGATTTAGTACCGATGTTGCAAAAATTGATTCCCGCTAGATACAAACAAATTTTAAACTAAGTAAGAGATATATGAATTTGCAAAGGAAATAAACTACCAAACCATTACCTATGTACATAATTACCTACGTATCGAATTACCTACGCACCTAATTACATACATAAAACAATTACTTACGTACCTAATTACCGAAGTACATTAGTGACTGACTGAGTGATTGAAATACATAAAAATAAATAAATACATTTTACAGCAAAGCAACAGCTCTACATACTTATTTCAGTGATGCATGATGCAAACCAGGAGATGCGCACAGAAAGACTAGAATGCTAGTATATCTTCAGTGTGGATGGAGTTGCGGAACATTACATCCACATGTACGTACTATAAACAGACAGATGGACAGATAGGAAGGTAGATGCGCGGGTAGACAATACATAAAATGATAGTTGTATACATATAGATAGATAAATTCATAGATTGAGCACTGCTATATTGTTCCGGCTGGTTTTAGCTGACTTGATTAGTGCGATGTTTTTTTGTAAGCCGTATTCAAGCATTCTGATTGCATATGTTGTTTTAACACGGATTTGTCGAGTTTATATAAAAAAAATATGTATATAATTTGAGAAGTTAGTTATTAAGCATGTAAGAACTGCAATCAGATATGCTTGCCGTGTTCCAGCGTTTGTTGGAACACTAGTGAAATACTACGAACCCTCGAAATCAGTCTTTTGCGCTAGCCAAATTTTACACACAACGTTTGCAGTACCTAGATAATATGAATGTTTATGAATTATATTCAAAAGACTCTTATGTTAGTTCAAAAGACTTTTCTATGCCTTCGAAGTAAATGTGACAGCATCTTATTTACATACTGAAGATAGTTAATGGGGCCCCCGAGTGGCCGAGTTGTCTAAAGCGCTCTCCGTTACGGATCACTGCCATCTCACCTGTCTGCGAAGGTTAGAGTCTCAGATTCGGTTAACGTGGGTATGTGAAAAAGCCAGTTGGTTCTCGTGGGTCGGTGGTTCTTTTCGTTAGTGGTTGGGAAGGGTTACCGGGTTCTTCCTCCACCAGTAATGCTGGCCGCCGTGTATTGACTATCGTGTGCGGAAAAATGGTGTTAAACCTTACAACAACAAATCAACAGATGGTAGTGTGAAACGTGTTCACTTTCTTCTGCTAAACTGTCGGCATACCTTGCCTCGAAATACAAGACTAGAAGTATATTCGCAATGGACCATACTTTTCGAATGATTTCCAAGAGTTGCTTTTCGAACTGACTCGGTGCTTTTCGAACTGACTCGGCTATTTACGAAACCAGGATTGACCGAAAAGTTGCGAATGCATCGAACTATTTCGCTTCACCAATCCGATCGAAAAAATAGTCCCCGCAGACGGCAGTCCGGGTAGAATGTTGTTACCCTTTTGCGAACAAATTTCCGGCGAGATAAATATAAGCGTTTTTGGGTGTAAATTATCAAGCCGAAAAGCAATGGATGCATGTTTTTATTTGGCATAAATAGACGAGGTGGTAAGAATTAGTAGAAGTACGGTATTTTGTATGTATTAAGTATTTTTGCAAGCAGAGGCGTATGTGCACGCGCGCGTGTGTGTGCATGAGAGAGAGAGAGAGAGAGAGAGAGAGAGAGAGAGAGAGAGAGAGAGAGAGAGAGAGAGAGAGAGAGAGCATGTCTACATAATACACGAGAGAGTACAAAAATGTATCCCTTAGATTTGTTCCATCTTGATAATGGTAGTTGTATCGAATAATACTTGCTGACAGATTTATCAAGAAGAATGTGTTCTTAGCATGCATTCGTGTCCGACACAACTCGATGAAATCGTTTTCTAGTTGTAGGATTGAATCTGATTTTTTTTTCAAGAGATTTTCTTGGAGTATTTACTGCTAAATAAGGATAATCCTTTAATTTCCATGCCTCCAATTTTGAGATAATTTGCATAATAATAGATTCTATATTCCTGGAGTTACAAATGGGATAGCTAGAAAATAAATATAGTGGGCTCATTTCGAGTATCGCATAGGTAGCCACGGTAGCTAGGCAACATCAGAATTGTAATCCAAAGGTCGCGGGTTTGATACCGCATAGGTCAGCCCTTGCAGCTGCTTAGGTGTGCGTTTGGCAAGTTCACTTAATTTCCATTATCTAAGCATAATACGGCCAACGATGCTCTAAAAGTACCTTCAAAAACCAGCCTAAAGTGTGCACCATGTTTTGTCATTTGTATTCGTTTGTAGTGAATGGTAAATTAGCATCTATGGAAACGCGTATTTGGGTGTATACAAAACTGTCATCTAACAATTTGAAGTAAAGTAGGCAGGAAAAAATTCAGCTTGATGACCGGTTCGAATAGACGAGATTGACTGATCGAGAGATAACTTAGTCACACGCATTGTAGAGATATATTGCGATAGCTCACATCATAGTTGTTGTTGTAGTTTTGGCTTTGACGCCATTGTTCAGTGCACGATAGGCTACATAGGACGGCGAGCATAACTAGTGGATGATAAACACTGGAATAGCCCGGGAAGAACCACCGAGCCACGGGTAGCTACTTTAAGGCTTTCCCACATTTCAATATTTGCTGAGGCCAAGACTCGAACCCACGCTGACATAAGTTACATAGCAGTGATCGGTAAAGGTAATCGCTTTAAAGCTTTGTACCACTTAGTCATCCGGTTTTCCGCGATAGCGTCTGTTCGTCGGTCAGATTTCATTGTAACCTGAACTCGTTATGTGGGACTTACAGAAAATGATCATATGTTGGTATAATGTTAAAGAAGTATGTGAGGGTGACACACAAAGGTTCGGATCCTGGATGCAGCTGGGAAGGTAGTTAAAAAGCCAAATTTATTTATAACTCTAATCCCATGTACTTCATGTGATGGTCGGGATGTATAATACTGGTGGGTTAATAACGAATAGAAGATTTGAGCTTTGGATGCAGCCTCCGATGGAGGGAGAGCGGGTAAGGGAAAAAGGGATGTCCGAAGTATTAAACAAAAAGTTCCAATATTTGCGATGGTTACGCTAGTGCATCTCTCAGGCGAGAAGGGTTCATTCGATCAACTGGTGTTACAGGTTTGTACATTGATAATAATAATAATAATAATAATAATAATAATAATAATAATATAAGTGAAAGTTGTGTATTGGCATCTATAGCAAGTTGGCTCTTTAATGCATGTTATCCCTACATAGAGGGTATGACAGTAAAATTTTTAAATAGACAACTTACCTTTTACGAGAGTTCATATTTTTCATCTTGTAGTCTTTTCATCCGATCCTCTTCTTATCAAAGATATTGCGTCGTCTGCTTCCTTCCATTTTAAGAAAGAACTTATAAGATCACTATATCTTTTAAATAACCACTTTAATCAGCTGGGCATTCACTTGCCAGGAATCCAGAATTGGGGAATAATCACACCTTGTATAATCACAACATGCACCACATAAGTAAGAAGGTATTAAGAGCAGCAAACGACTAAGATTTTCATCCCCAGAGGCGCGAACCGTTTCTCATTATTTCTTTTGCATGGCAATATTGTAAAGAGGCTCAGTGGAATCGATCCTAACTGAGCCTCGTTTTGGGCAAGCTGAGATATTTTTGGCTACTTCATACAACAGTCAAAAGATCTTCGATCGTTTGATAACAACCAATTTCGTTTGTGTAGAAATGCAGGAAATGTTATGATTAACGGATCCCGTGGTATGTTTTAGTCTTCAGATAAAAAATAAAAGCGACCCAATTATTCTTTACCATGACAATCGTGAGATACTTAGGTTATTTCTTCCTCTGGTTATGAGAGAGAGAGAGAGAGAGAGAGAGAGAGAGAGAGAGAGAGAGAGAGAGAGAGAGAGAGAGAGAGAGAGAGAAGCTCATGACATAAAGTTCAAGAATGTCAGTTGTCAGCAAAGAAAAGGTTGCATTTTCAAATACAACTTTTAATTACTGGTGTATGTTCCATTATTATTTCACTTTTTGCCATGATTATTTATAACGCATATCGCTGATCGTTGATTCTAGATATTGTTGATGCTTTCACTGTCAGTTAATACGCGGCATGGTCACTCATGGTCACTCATGGTCAGTGCCCTCTTCATTAATGCGAGTCACATGGTTGCGGGCTGGAACATATTCAGTAATTAACTTGGACATGGGAAAAAGAACCGCATGTAGCTTTGTCCATCTCAGCATATTCATGGCGCGAATCGATTTTTTTGCCCTAGAATATTTTATTTTCTTGGTTGATCTGCGAACTCTCTTTATCGACAGGCATCGAAGAAACACACACAGTTCTTATTATGGGCATGAATATCCGACGGATTGAACAAATATACGTCTTAGAGATTGCAATCAAGAAATGGATGTAACTGTTTGTAATAATCAGTTGTTGCCAACACTTAATATTACAATCTTATCGAACAATTTGTGCTCATTACTTCAATCAAAAGATGTCTTGTTGCGGTAGCCATCAATAGTAAAGATTAACAGATATGTGACATAAGAGGAAAACCAACTTCTGCCACTTCGTATGTTCGATAAAGGTACATATTGTAATAGACAATAAACGCTCTGAATTATGTTGAAATACAAAGCACATCTATCAGTGTAGAGGCGATGAGAATAGTTTTCAGCGACAAATTTCAGTCAATCGTTTAAAATGTCTGTTGATGCAAGTGGCGTTGGGATTGGTGCAGTATTGATTAATGCGTACAAATCACGCAGATCATCCAGTGTGATATTGTATCTAAAAAAAAAACATTAAATAAGCATCAGAAAATATATGCCACAATCGAGAAGGAATGTTAGGATTTTAGAATGACTCAGCAACACTCTGAATTTTATATTAGTTAAGCTCCTTCTCCGATTATTGTGTTTAGTGATCACAACTACTCACTTTCATTAGCAAGATAAAACTATTTTAAAAATCTGATATCATTAAGGTGGAGTTTTATGTTGCAGGAATGCATTATTTATATAAGGCATGTCCAGGGAAAACATAGTCTAACAGAGATGCACTTCCCCTGTATAGAAAAACGATATTTTTATGGATAGTTTGTATCATTCATTAAATTTCACCTCGTGTAATATCTATCACATTTATATTCATTGCATAAATCTTTTTTATCTTAATGAAGGGATCAAAATTATTATTTTCTTGTTTATGAGGGGATCTGTTATATATATATATATATATATATATATATATATATATATATATATATATATATATATATATATATATATATATATATATATATATATATATATTGCCTTCACTAACTGATGTTATTAATATCTCTCTCTCATCAGGGGAATTCCCATCATTTTTCAAAACTGCCATTGTAAAGTCACTACTGAAGAAACCAACACTGTACCATAACGATTTAAAAGAACTACCGCCCAGTTTCTAATCTCCCATTCATATCAAAATTCTTAGAAAAGGTTGTTCTAACTCAGCTTGTATTTCATTTGAATTCAAACAGTCTTTTTAACAATGTACAGTCTGCATATCGCCCTTGCCACAGTACGGAAATTACTCTTCTGAAAGTATTTAGTGACATTCTCTCTGCTTTGAATAGTGGAAAGATTACAGTCCTCACTCTCCTTGATTTATATGCAGCATTTGACACAATAGACCATGATATATTACTTCACCGTCTCCAGCATGTATTTGGTATTCAGAATATAGCCTTATAGTGGTTCAAGTCCTACTTAGTGAACAGGACACAAATTATATCTGCAAATGGAATACACTCCAGCCCAGTTGACGTATGTTGTGGCGTTCCACAGGGATCTGTTCTTTGACCTGTTCTCTTCATTCTGTATACTCAGCCGTTCTCAAATGTCATAGATCATCACCCAGTGTCGCACCAATTGTATGCTGATGACACCCAAATATACAAGTCTAGCCACCCAACTGAAGTTGTTGCTACCATCCATGGAGTAGAGAAGTGCATTTCTGATGTGAAATCATGGATGACATGTAACAAGCTGCAGATGAATGATGATAAAACTGAGGCTATTCTGATCACAACACAAAGACTTTCTCATTCACATCCTTTACCTCAAACAATAAATATCAGCAACACCAACATTAAATTCTCACAGTCAGTGCGGAACCTAGGCGTTACTCTAGACAGTACTCTCACATTGCACCAACATGTTATGAACATATGCAAGGCTGCGTATCTTGAATTGAGACGCATCAGTTCCATTCGTAAATATCTTTCAGTTGATGCCACTAAAACACTTGTTTGTTCATTAGTACTTTCAAGACTGGACTATTGTAACTCAATTCTGTCTGGTTCGTCACAATATTTACTCCAGAAACTTCAAAAAGTTCAAAACACAGATGCACGGATCATCTTTAGTGTACCTCGATCAGAGCACACCTCACCACTGCTCTGTACCCTAGACTGGCTATCAATTCGATACAGAATCAAACACAAAATTTGTTCTCTGTGCTATGTTTCAATGACAGACTCCAGTCCAACATACCTATCCAGTTTCACCCATGTGTACACACCAGCTAGATCCTTACGCTCTTCTTCTGATAATCGTATACTCATTGTTCGCAAGGTGAAAACAAAGTCATATGGACAACGTTCGTTTGAACACCAGGGCCCGGCGACGTGGAACGAATTACCCATTGAAATTAGACACAAAGACACAGTGGTCCTTCTTAAGAGTGCTCTTAAGATTAACCTGTTTCGACTGCAGGAACAAACTTAGCGACCTAATCATGTTTTGTATCTTATATGTTTTCAGCATGTTTTTATGTTTTCCAATTTCATTGTTCTGTAGTGTAGTCATATCATTATTGATGGTGTAAAGCGCTTAGAGCTTCGAAAGATTAGGCGCAATACAAAGTCCTGATTATTATTATTATTATTATTATTATTATCATATATATATATATATATATATATATATATATATATATATATATATATATATATATATATATATATATATATATATATATTATATATATGTGTGTGTGTGCTGAACCATTCAAGGTGGAAACCGGAGTGAAGCAAGGATGCATTCTCTCTCCAATTCTCTTCTCACTGGCCATTGACTGGATCATGCGCCGCACCACAGAGGGCAAGAGGCATGGAATACAATGGACGTTGACCTCAATGCTGGATGACCTGGACTATGCCGACGACATCGGGTTGCTGGCAAGCAGACACCAGGATATTCAACAGAAGACACAACAGTTGGTACAGACAGCAAATACCATAGGTCTTCGAGTCAACATAGGGAAGACAAAAGTCTTGAGGAAGAATATTAGAGTGGGCAACCCAATCACCATCAATGACCAGCCTCTGCAAGAACTAGACGATTTCACTTACCTGGGTAGCAAGGTCGCCACGGATGGAGATAGCACAAGGGAAGTCGTCACAAGAATCGGCAAGGCCAACCAGACCTTCGCAATGCTGAAGCCGATATGGAGGACAAGAAACCTCAGTGTCCACACAAAGATCCGTATCTTCAAGAGCAACGTGTTGAGCGTCCTTTTGTACGGCTCAGAGTGTTGGAAGTCCACTGCGAACATAGAACACAAGCTCGAAGTGTTTCAAACCAAATGCCTGCGACGCATCATGAGGATTTTCTGGCCAAACATGATCTCAAATGAGGAACTTCGGCACAGAGCGGGTGCAAGCACCATCTCTGAGATCATTTCAACTCGGCGATGGAGATGGCTCGGCCATGTCTGCAGAATGCCTCCTGACTCACTACCAAGGGTGGCACTGAGATGGATCCCACAGGGTAAAAGGAACCGTGGCAGACCCAAAGAGACCTGGCGACGAACAATGGAGAGAGACCTTAAGACCAGAGGCCTCACCTATCAGACCGCCCCTGCAATAGCTGCCGACAGACGGAAATGGTGCTCCCTTGCTGTTGCCTCAAGCACCAGACGGCGCAGAGAGGATTGATTGATTGATTGATTGTGTGTGTGTTCACCAGTTATTGAACAATTGGAACAAAAATCAATTGCTTTCTACTGATAGGCTCAGAGAATTCAAAGATAGCCTTGACCGTAGCATATATACGTTTAATTTGTCTTCTTTGATTGTATGTTTCTTATCCAGTAAAAAACGGTGTGTACATCATCACACAGAGAAACTCTCTCCACCTCTTTATATGTATGTCTGTCTGTCTGTCTGTCTGTCTCTCTCTCTCTCTCTCTCTCTCTCTCTCACACACACACACACACAATTATGATTCAGTGCTAAGAAAATGCATTGTCAACGCAAACTGGTACTCAAGGTAGGATGGTGGGTAAGTTAGGTTAGGTTGATGTTTATGTAAGGTAAGATATGTGTATATTAGATAGGTTCGTAAATTAGGATGGTGTATATGTAAGGTACGATGATGTGTGTAAGTTAGGATGATGTGTGTAAGTTAGGATGATGTGTACGTAAGTTAGGATGGTGTGTGTAAGTTAGGATGGTGTGTACGTAAGTTAGGATGATGTGTACGTAAGTTAGGATGGTGTGTGTAAGTTAGGATGGTGTGTACGTAAGTTAAGAAATGTGATTGTAAGGTTAGATGGTGCCCATTTATGGTAGGATATGTGTATATAATTAGGATGATGTGTATGTAAGGTAGAGTATGTATATGTAAGGTAGAGTATGTATAGGTAAGGTAGAGTATGTATATGTAAGGTAGAGTATGTATAGGTAAGGTAGAGTATGTATAGGTAAGGTAGAGTATGTATATGTGAGGTAGAGTATGTATAGGTAAGGTAGAGTATGTATATGTAAGGTAGAGTATGTATAGGTAAGGTAGAGTATGTATATGTAAGGTAGAGTATGTATAGGTAAGGTAGAGTATGTATATGTAAGGTAGAGTATGTATAGGTAAGGTAGAGTATGTATATGTAAGGTAAAATATGTATAGGTAAGGTAGAATATGTTTCAGCTATATTTAATCAAGTCTTATATTGATCCATCTAGTTTTCCTTTCTTATATTGATAACTATTGCTGTTTTTCAGTTCTGGAATGGTAATGTTGGGTTATCATGGTGTATCTCACCTTTAAGGGTCAAAGTTTAGGGGTCATAGTACACTCTTATTTGTCAAAATAATACAGTTGGACTTAGTATATGGGTAAGTCTTTTGTTTTTAGTTAGGACACAAGTTCAACCAGAATTGATATGAATTCTTAATTCTATTAATTAATAATTGTTCAAACAATGTTTTTGATGTGTTTTTTTAAAAAAATATATATTTACACCATTGTAATCCAATTGTGATGCATCGCATTATATGTCTTACCATTGCCTTTATAATACAAGATTAATTTGTAAAAGATTCCATTTTCAATAAATTCCTTGATACTTTTTATATCAGAATTGATTTCAGGCGAAAACTGACAAGTTTTGTTTGCTAAATATTAAGACCAAATGCTATCTCTTTTATGAAAAAGACGGAAGGAGCGTGGAATGGGTTTTCTAGGTACCTTATGTTGTTGTCTGGTTGAACCCTATTCTACGAGGGGGTGAATAATAATAATAATAATAATAATAATAATAATAATAATAATAATAATAATAATTATAATGAGGAGGAGGATTTTATATAGCGCCTAAACGTTAGAAGCTCTAAGCGCTTTACAACATCTATAATGTTATGACTACAAAAAACAAAACAAACACCATGAAATTAGAAAACATAAAATCATGCTGAAAATATTTCAGGTAGGAAACATTAATAGGTCTTTAAGTTTGTTGTTGCAGTCAAAAAAAGTAAGTTTTAAGAGCACTCTTGAAAGGGATCAGTGTCCTTGTGTCTAATTTCAAAAGGGCAATTCGTTCCACGTTGCTGGACCATGGTATGCAAAAGAACATTATCCAATGACTTCGTTTACATAGTGGGAACAATGAGTACAATTGTCAGAAGAGGAATGTAAGTATCTTGCTGGTGTGTACAAATGGGTGAGGTCAGATAGGTGTGTTGGACGGGAGTCTTTCAGTGAAACGTAGCACAGAGAACACTTTTTTTTTGTTTGAATCTGGATCGAATGGATAACCAGTGTAGGGTAAAAAGCAGTGAGGAGGTGTGCTCTGATCGTGGTGCCCTAAGGATGATCCTAGCAGTGCGTTTTGAAGTTTCTGGAGTAGAGAATGAGATGTACCAGATAGAATTGAGTTACAACAGACCAGTCTTGAAAGCACTAATGAACACACAAGTGTTTTAGTGGCATCAACTGTAAGATATTTGCGAATGGAGCTGATGCGTCTCAGCTTAAGATATGCAGCCTTGCATATGTTCATGACATGTTGGTGCAATGTGAGAGTACTGTCCAGAGTAACGCATAGGTTTCGTACTGACTGTGTGAATTTAATATTGGTGTTGCTGATATTTATTGTTTGAGGTAAAGGATGTGAATCAGAAAGTATTTGTGCTGTGATCAGAATGGCCTCAGTTCTATGCTCATTCATCTGCAGCTTGTTAAATGTCATGCATGATTTCACTTCAAAAATGCACCTCTCTACTCCTTGGATGGTATCATCAATTTCAGTTGGGTGACTAGATTTGTATATTTGAGTATCCTCCGCATACAATTGGTGAGACACTTGACTGAGTCTATAGAATGAAGATAACAGGTCCAAAAACATGCACCTGTCAAACACCACAACATAGATCAACTGGGCTGGAGTGAATTCCATTTGCAGATACAATATGTGTCCTGTTGACTAGATACGGACTTAAACCACGGTAAGGCTGTATTGTCAATACCAAATGCATGCTGCAGATGGTGAAGTAATATATCATGGTCTATTATGTCAAATGCTGCAGAAAAATCAAGGAGAGTGAGGACTGTAATCTTTCCACTATTCAAAGCAGAGAGCATGTCATTAAATACTTTCAGAAGAGTAGTTTCAATACTGTGGCAACGGCGATATGCAGACGGTACATTGCTAACAAGACTGTTTGAATTCAGTTGAGATAAAAGTTGGGTTAGAACAAACATTTCTAAGACTTTTGATATGAACGTGAGATTAGAAACTGGGCGGTAGTTCTTTAAATCGTTATGGCCGAGTGTTGGTTTTTTCTGCACAGCCTTTACAATAGCACTTTTGAAAAATGATGCGAATTCACAGGATGAGAGAGAGGTATTAATAATATAAGTTAGTGAAGACAATATTGGATCTAAGCACTCAAGCAGCAGTGATGTTGGAGCTGGATCAAGTTCACATCACTTTGGTGTACTCTTCTACACGAATGTCCGTTCTAAATCCACAGAGACAGGTTCGAATGCTGCTAACGGTTGTCGCTGAAATTATGGATGGTGACGACGAGTCAATTGAAATTGTGTTGTCAAGCTTATCTCTAATGATTTGTACTTTGTCACGGAGGAAATTTGCAGACAGGTACAGAAGGTCTTTTTGAGAGAAAATAGTTGGAAGTGGTGTATATTTGTTTCTTGACATTAGTTGTTTAGTAATCTCGAAGAGCTCTTTGCAGCTGGAAATCTCTGTGATTTTAGTACTGTAGTGTGATAATTTTGCAAAATGGATTATGTTTGTGACGTTCTTCTTAGCATCTTCATATATTTCTTTATGAATAGTGAGTCTAGTGGAAAGCCAAAGCCTTGCCGCTTTACGGCGGTCTCTTTTAGCAGTGCGAAGCTGGTCCCTAGCACTGCTATACCACGGAGAACGCTTTCGAACTGATACTCTGTACATGGTGGCTGGGGCATTTTTTTAAGCAATGAACGTAGGCAGTTATCGTGTTGTTCCGCTTCAGGAGGTAAGATGTTATGTTTGCTTGGATGTCATGCATTAGATTGGTTTTCTTTTTTATTATACGAATGTTTCTCTTAGTAGCAAATAAAGGTGGAGGGTTAGGTCTAGGGTGTCATGTAAAAAGATATCTCAATATCAATGTTAAATTAATTAAGGAATTTATTGCAACTAAAATATATTAGATGGCATAGTGTGAAGCGTGCAATTTGTGCAAAGCAATAGGTACCCTCACCCCCTCTATAAAGAGTTTTGATTATTTTTGTCTTAATCTTTGGCTATATTTAATATCTCGCACATCACCTCATATCAATTCCGACGGACAATTTATTAAGGAATCGATTCGAGAAGGAATCTCTGAGATAACGCTGTGTAAAATGTGCAATATTTTCAAATACGGTTGTGTGTACCCTTTTCCTTTATCTTCGCATAATAATAACACTATTTGTAAAAATAATTATATTACGAATTGGTGGTTAAGATTGAACACAATATAACGACTGCTATATTTCAAATCAAAAGAATTAGTAAAGTTCATATTGGGTCATTAAGGAAGAGAATATTAAAGGAATACATGTGTTACGGTTCGATTAATGTAGATCTCTCCATGTGAGGCCATTTGTGTTGATCACGTGACAATATGACGTCGACATTCGCCTGACTTAGTATAGCGGAGTGCAACGCAGGGAGCATACTAAGCAGGGAGCTATATTACTTACCGGGCTTTTCAAGGGTTCTTCTTCTACCAGTTATACTGGCCACCATACATAGCCTATATTGTGCTGATAATGGCGTTAAATCAACCCTACAACAACAACAATGACAACAACTGTCCTGCCTTGATGTACCTGAAGCAGAATAAAATTGTTTCTCCAAACTGAAGAGTATCTGTGTGCAAAGAGAAATATTGCACTTCAAGTAAATCATAATGATTCTGTTTTTTTTAATATTTTGAGCTTTAGGTCGCTGTGACATGCATTAGTTGATGGCAGCTGTGACCTACATATGTTTATATGTATTTAAGCATTGACATGCAGTCTTATTATAAATATATGTTCACACACGACACACCTTTTTCTGATCTTTTGTGCACATGTATTTGGAAAAAGACTTCGTGTACTATGTCTGATTTAGATTTAATTGCATGCAAGCCATTTACACTTTCACGCCATTTTATTAAAAGATAATTATCTTGTCATTATAAAGACATGATATAAATACTATTTCTTCAAAGAAAAGACCGAATAATAAAAATTATGAGGGAAAAGAATTTGTAATTTATGGCTGGCAAGGCCGCATATCGCGACACAAATGTGTGACCACTTGACTTTATCTACAGATATGGTGAAAATTTTATGTTTGGCGATGTCTTCACCTCATTCGTATGCATGTGTTTATTGGTTCCTGGGTCGAGTCGGATATATATGCTTGTATTATACTACATTTGTGATAACATTATAAGTCTGTTTATATGTGGCTACTAATGACATCTTACAGAAATAGAGCCGAAAAGTGTAATTGTTGCCTGCTGTATGGAGCCTGATTGCACCATTGATATTTTAAATAAAGAAATAACTGTACCCACACTCAATCTATATGGATAATATCGGAGATGTATTAGTCATCACACGTTATCAAGTTATTTTATCAAGACACTCGAAATGGGAAGGGCAAATGATACATCACTGAAATGAAACCGTAAATAGCCATAAACTAAAGCCTCACTGCGCATGCATTGAGCAAAAACCTCGATAAGATATCTTTAGTTCACTAACAATTCGAGATCATGAGCGTGCTCAGATCTTTTAAGCTAACGTTATTTAACCTGGACTGCGAGTCTAGGGCCTGACAGTAAAATACATTTCATGCTTCCTGACGTTGAGGCTGCTTTTTATTATCTAAATTAAAGTGAGGGTAGATTTACTACATCGTCTGGATCGTTAATAGTTGGTCCTTTAGTCCTAAAATGGCAGTGACAATGAGGGAAATGAAAGACAGATCTGGGAGTTTTACAGATATGAATGAAATATTTATTATTGGAGAACATATCAGGTAATTTGGAACAGAATATCTACTTAAAGACAACTCTCTCTCTCTCTCTCTCTCTCTCTCTCTCTCTCTCTCTCTCTCTCTCCGATCCAAATTATGCAAAGATTATCAACAGCATCTATTTTGTCCGGTCATACATAAATAATAATATGCGTACGTTTAATATTTGTTTGGTCCGATAAAGTTATGCCTTTATGTATCGGACAGAGTATTCAAGACATCTTACCTATGCCCTCGTAGTCCATTCATATGCATTACCGTAAGACAGACAGACAGACTGTAAACTTGTCCTATATTTGCTCTGAATCTTATTGATAATCCTGAATTTGCAAAACAGTTTTTAGAATAATTTAAGCTGGATGTTATTGGGGGGGATATGTGGTTTTTAAAGACATTTTCAGCACATGATACATGGCGGTCAGTATATTTTGTGGCTGAACACGGGAAGCTACTAGTAAGCTTTATCACATACACACGTTGTTGTCCGAGCCGAGACTCGAACTCACGCGGATATAGATGAGATGGCGGTGATATGTAAATGCGAGAGCCTTAGACCACTATGCCACCCAGGACACCTGGTGGTTATTTGAACAGACCGGAAATGAGATACTGAATATATGGCATGCGTAATGAGATACTGAATATAGGGCATGTGTAATGAGATACTGACTTTAGATTTTAACGTAAATTAAGGTCGAGGTGTTTCATCCCAAAAATGACATTGAAAGCTCAGAGGCACATATATGCTTGTAAGTTATAATTTTATTAATATTTCATATTCATGTTTGCATCATCTATGATTTAATTGTAATTATCTGTCTTCATTTCTTTTCACTTTACATGTGAATAAGTTGAAGTCGTTGCAAAGACGACATTGTTTAATAAGACTAAATAAATAAACAGATTGCTGTTGTTTCCGACAACGGCGAATTTGTCTCTATTTAAACAAGTTCTAATCTATTTACAAAAAATGGAACATAATGCAGGGCATGGATAGTATGTACAGATAAATGCAAACCTGTCTCGTCATACATTTCTTACTACAATGCGTTTATTACTATTTTACATCGATGAACTCTGTACAGATAAATGCAAACCTGTCTCGTCATACATTTCTTACTACAATGCGTTTATTACGATTTTACATCGATGAACTCTGTAACTGTAATCTTCGTCTCGCAAAGATTGGAAGAGTCTAAATGCTTATTGGTAGGTCATAGTTGCTTGCTTTCATTTGTGTAATGTTTATGTTGCTTGTTGCCATTTGTGACTATTTATGGATCTATCATAGTTGCTTGTTGTAAATGTGTAGTGGTTATGGACACACAATAGTTACTTGTTGTAAATGTGTAATGTTTATGGACACACAATAGTTGCTTGTTGTAAATGTGTAATGGTTATGGACACACAATAGTTGCTTGTTGTAAATGTGTAATGGTTATGGACACACAATAGTTGCTTGTTGTAAATGTGTAATGGTTATGGACACACAATAGTTGCTTGTTGTAAATGTGTAATGGTTATGGACACACAAATAGTTGCTTGTTGTAAATGTGTAATGGTTATGGACACACAATAGTTGCTTGTTGTAAATGTGTAATGGTTATGGACACACAATAGTTGCTTGTTGTAAATGTGTAATGTTTATGGACACACAATAGTTGCTTGTTGTTATTTGTGTAATATGTATAGACATATCGTTGTTTGTTGTTATTTGTGTAATATGTATAGACATATAGTTGTTTGTTGTCATTTGTGTAATATGTATAGACATATAGTTGTTTGTTGTTATTTGTGTAATATGTATAGACATATAGTTGTTTGTTGTCATTTGTGTAATATGTATAGACATATAGTTGTTTGTTGTCATTTGTGTAATATGTATAGACATATAGTTGTTTGTTGTCATGTGTGCAATGCTTAAGAACTGCTCAAACATTTATCCTTGTATCGGAGGCCTTATCGTCAACATTCTATTCTCGTTCAGTTACAAAAAGAACTCCGATATTACAGCACACTCCCTGAAACCTGGTCCCATTTGTAAGCAATCTTTGAACTCTGAGCACATTTTTAGCCCATTATCATTATTAGCATAATATCACGTCCATGTTGACCCTAATAGCTAACTCTAGTATTAAGTCGTACCAGAACAGGTACCCCTTTTTCACATATTTCACAACGGACAGACAGTTTCAAGTACAATTGTTTTCCAAGACTGCTAGTAATCCCCATGTAGAGAATAGTCATCTTGACATCCTTTAAGCATGAGGTAATCCTTCTTCAGGTTTAGGCCAAGGAGCTGAATTGCCATAGCTGTTTAGGAGTGGGAAAGTACTAATTGTTTCGGAGAGAGGGATCCGGTCGTTTTAGTTGGTTTGGGAGTATTTCGGAGAAAGCGGCCCGTCTGCTTGTTGAGTGTTGGGTATTTAGAAAAGACGGATTCAGTCTGTTTTTGTGACTTGCTGAGTATCTGGGAGAGACGGAACGAGTCTTTTTGGTGGTTTTGGGTGTGGTTAGTAGATTGAACCCTAGAGAATAACAATCGGTCTTAAGTGACTGGTTGAAAAGGGACACACTTTATTTCCTAATGTTTTGTAAGCATATCTGACAATAATGAAGGTATGTGAAAAAACTTGTCAGTAGCTTTCCATGAGTCGGTGGTTCTTCTCTGGGGTAACAATGGTTCTTCCTCCACCAATTATGCATGTACTGAAAATAATATAAAGCCCACAACAACAACAATAACAGCAATATTGCCGATTTGACGTTGATCCACTTCACGCTCATTCAGCTCGACAAGTCCGTGTCAAACGCTGATTTCCTATCAACCTAATGACCAATTATATATTATGCATTCGTTAAAATCAGAGCCTAGGTAGTCTAGACTAGATGAGTTGGTGTTTTCCCAATTACTTATTATTGCAATTTTCTTTTTTCTTTTTTCTACCATCCATATAATATTTGCTTATCTTTATTTCAACAACTTCTCAGTAAAGGGTAACCGCACCACAATACGGATGATTTTCAAGATTAACAAACGTTTTGTACTGTGCAGATGCATAACGTGTATACGTTAGTCGCTGTATACAAGAAATACACTTAAATCGGCCATAAGGAAAAAGTCATCATACAGTACTTCCTGTGATAAAGACGTTATATTCACACATCGTGACTTTGAGAAATGGCCATGAAGGGCTCAGTTCTAAGTACGCGTGTGTGTAATATATATATATATATATATATATATATATATATATATATATATATATATATATATATATATATATATATATATATATATATATATATATATATATATATATATGTGTGTGTGTGTGTGTGTGTGTGTATGTGTATGTGTATGTATGTGTATGTGTGCATGCGTGCGTGTGTGTGTGTTTGTGAGTGATTTGGATTTTTAACGTAGCTTTAAACAAAAATCGGTCATATCGCCAAGATGTCTACAATGTCACAGTTTATAGTGATATCTAGCACTGGGGCATCATGTCGCATTCATGTAGCATGATGTCCCACCCAGTCACATTATCCTGACACTAGGCCGACCAATCACAACACTAACTTCTTAATGTTTAACGCATAGAGAGGCAGCTGTTAGTACCATTTTTATACGTCTTTTGTATGACTCGGCCGGGTTCGAACTCGAAACCTCCTGCATCCGAGACGGAGGCTATAACTACTAGGCCACCGGAGCGGTTTGTTTTGAGTACGCAGCCAGAATGAAACATTTTATTAAGGCCTGTTGATAATGCATAATTCAGTAGAGGTGGGTGGGGGATTGTACTTTGATTGTAAAGAAATGGTTAAAAATTATGGTGGAGGTGGTGTCCCATTTCTTTCAGTTTAGTATCATATACCAGTTAGCGGTGAGTATACAGAATGAGATAATAAAAACAATTCCATAGGTTATTTTTGTGCAGTGTACAGCAATGTGGAGTCTATTTGTGGTGAAAATGAAATGTCACTGACACATACAATGTGGAGTCTATTTGTGGTGAAAATGAAATGTCACTGACACATACAATGTGGAGTCTATTTGTGGTGAAAATGAAATGTCACTGACACATACAAATAAACCATTTAGGAGCAAAAAAAGTAGACTTTGAATAAAATTTGAAGAAATTGAACATTAACTGTTTTTCTGCACATACTGTTTGCAAATAAAATGGATTCTAGTCAGTCCTACACATCTGTAATAATTATATTATGTGTCTTTTTACATATGCTGAACGATCTGTTGTTGTACAATAGTTGTTGATTCAGTTTTCTAAACTTTATTAATTGTTGAATATTGAGTTTAAATCCTTAACCACCTTCTTGGTTTCCTAATAATTATTTTGAAGGTAAAGTGAACAAAAATCTAAGACTTTGGTGTAAGACTTTCCCTTTATGTGGGTAACCAGTCACATTATATTTGCTTTCTTGTATCCTGGTTTTTGTAAGAGCCTGTCTTTGCAAAAGAATACACTGTACAGCGATAAAAATGAATTATTCCACAATTCCAATGGCATCCAAAAAAAACAAAAACAACATAAATAAATATTTATCACAAATACAGAAAAATGTAATTAAATATACACTAATATGTATATTGTAATTCTGCAAATAAGTGTCAACTATTTCCATAGACGTAGTCAATTCGACACAGTATAGAATCCAGTTTAGAAAACCACATGGATACATACATGACTACATGTCACTTTCACTGTCATTCACCATGTTGCGTTATACTTCGTTTAACATTTACGATTAGTGACAATCATGACATCCACAATATTTGTACGAAGCACCATCTTGTGAAATATGCAGCTATTCATATATCTTACCTGATCAGTTTGTAATATTCTTAAAAGTTTAATTTTTTGATAATTTGATTTGCACTCATGTTTTGCGAAAAGTGCATTATCATACACTAGCGGAAATTCATAATATACCTAGAGAAGTTCTTATACCTGCAATTAAATTCAATATACATCCTATTTATGTACACATATAAGGTCTATTTAGAATATGTAATTAATGACATATACTTTTCATTATCTGTAGACAGGTATTAAGAACGAAAGACATATGATACCCAAAGATATAACCCTTTGTGGATTAATACTTAGAGACGTACATGTGGTGAAAGTTAAGATAAAAGGAAGTCAAATGTTGACAAACAAATAAGTAATTTTATAGTATGTAATTCAGGAATGTGTTGTAATTATGTTTACTGTTATCAGTACTGACCACAACTGTAGTTTCAATATGGAAAATTTGATAGCTATCGGGTACGCATGTAATATGACTGTTAATCATGTGGCTGGGTTAACGTAAGAAGACCAATATGACAGCCCCCTTTTCATGGCATCCTGATGAATGCTAGATGCATTGTATGCAAGACCCATTGTATACTAAACATGTAACGCTCGTTGCGTCTAGAGTGGTCCTCATGCAACAAGAAACTTACAATGTATTAGCTCAGTGCTAATCAATGCTTTGGTCTGTTGCGGATAAAATACAATATTAAATTGTCTATTTAAACTCATATAAATATATTTTCAATAATATAGTTTAATACTGAAAATTTAAATGACATATTTTTGAGTTAATAATATACCACTTTAAACTCATTACGTACTATACGTGATATTTGACTATACCATAACGACCCACCCGTTATGCCAATTCATATTGTCAATAGCCCTTAAAGCGGGCTGGATTTTTGATTTGTTATACTGGCACTTACAACGCTGTATTGACTATATCATGAAAAGAATATGGGAGCTAAGATCCTTCCCACTGGCATACAGAGGCAGCCGACCCGGGCTTGCCTAGACATGTAGCAAACCTTCTCTCATGGATTACGAAACCGACAGTCCACCAACGGAGCTGCTGCGTCTCTCAGAAAGCGGGCTAGAACACATAAGGTTATACATGCAAGACATTTTTTAAGACAGGAAATCAGAACTAATTAGATCCGTATATACATATATAATAAATATTTACGTTGGAGTTACATGCGCAGACAGGTACCTACCTACCTACATGCATACGTACATATGACTACGGCTCTATGGTCTTAAACTTAGTCAAAGTCAACAAACAATTTGTTTCCCTAGAATACAAAATGAAAATTTAAAATGCACTTGCTTTGTGAATCATATTCCAAAATAATCCTAGATGCCCTATCATAAGTCCAAAAATACAGAATGCTCCGAATGAATTCTAACAGTCTTGAATGTATTGACGTACTAATAGTCCTGAATATGCAGGCGTACAATACTCTGGATGTAAGACAATGGTATAATCCAACGCGTCTTTGAATGAATTCACAATCATTCTAAATGTGTGCTTTGGTCCATAAAGCCAATGAGCACTATGTAATTCCAATGAATATTTGAAATTATTGCTTCTTCTCAAATTATATCTGAACACAACAGCAAAGGACTTATGATGCAATTTTATCTTCTAGAAAACTTCACTAACCTGTAAACTGAGTCAGGTTTTAAACTCAAATTGTAGTAAACAAAATGACAAGAATTATGGAGACACAACCCTCAGCTACGACAATGGTCATGTAGGCCAAAACTGTACCCTCAATCATGGACAAAGGTCAATGGCACAATATAAATAAAATATACATAACAATACCCACCTACGTACCAACCTATGCACATACATACATACATACATACATACATACATACATACATACATACATACAAGACAACACATGGTTCAGCTGCATACATAAGGCCAAACAAAAAATTACTTTCTCTATGCATGTAACAGATAGTTCCATTTTTTGATCATGTATTGGATAACAAACAACATTTTGGGTTGTGCATTATAAACGAAAGAATTTAAACGGGAGTAGATTACTAGCATTTTCTCTCTCCGTAAATGGCGTTTCATCAGACTCCATGGAACAGGTCAATGTCCGAAAACTCACTTTCTGGTATTGTATTAAAAGTATTTTTAGAAAAATATTTAGAATGACAGATTCAGAAACCATCTAGTTTACTTGTTCTCTTCGTTTGCTTATAGTATATTGTTTTCTTTTATACTTAAAATTATAGTTTTGTGCTACATTTTGTCAATATACGAGGCCATATTTTAGGGACAAGTTCAATGGGTTGATCGATGTGGGAGGGTCAAACAAATGTCTTAGTATGAGTGCAGTCTAAAATTTACCGGTTTAATGGCAGGGCTATACAGGTTAAATTTATTTTTGTTGATCCACGTTGATTATCGCCAGCATGCGCTCTACGCTTCTGAACCTCACGATAACTTTTAATCTGTATTATTGTCGGGTAAGGGTGAAAAGAAGAAAAAGAAAACACACGTTAACTTGAAACACTCCCAACAGCACGGGCCTTTCCTCTCCGTAATAACACATCTAAAGTAACCCCGGGTCTTTTAGCTCCAATTAAAGAAGGAATTTGTTTCTAAAGTTATCCGGGTTTTCCCGCCCCACCAAAACACGCTAAATGTGAAGACAATGATCGACATATTGAAACTTCTGAAATAAACTAATTACAATATGACTACTATTTCTGAGCAATTACAATACGACTACTATTTCTAAGTAATTACACTATGACTACTATTTCTGACTAATTACACTATGACTACTATTTCTAAGTAATTACTGTTTATATAAATTTGTAATAAACTAATTACAATATGACTACTATTTCTAGGTAATTACTGTTTATATAAATTTGTAATAAACTAATTACAATATAACTACTATTTCTAGGTAATTACTGTTTATATAAATTTGTAATAAACTAATTACAATATGACTACTATTTCTAGGTAATTACTGTTTATATAAATTTGTAATAAACTAATTACAATATGACTACTATTTCTAAGTAATTACTGTTTATATAAATTTCTAAGAAAGGCCAGAGACGTCTATTAGGGCAATAAATTGTCGGACATTAGCCAGTCTACAAAATTGGCAATTATTTATCGGAACTATTAAATTCATAGGATTTTCCATTGTGCTATATCACAATTATCGGACAGATATTCTTAAATAATAAACTGGCTAGTTCAATCGCGTTTGTGCCGCCATTCGCATTCATGCATCGAGGTTATACGTGGCGACTGAATAAAGAAAAGTTATTGATACGGTTTGCTAAGTTTCAACTGTTTACAAAAATTAAAATCTTCACATCACTAGACCATACATTTTAACCTTTGAGTTCAGTTTCTTTTGTTTCGTGTTAAACGACACAGAAATACATTATTGTATTATACAGGGGCAATTGGAGTCAAGTTCGCTTGCCAGAAACACAAGTCGACACTGACTGGTCATCTGGTCTAATCAGGATCCGAAAGCTGGTTCTTGTATCGTGTCCCGGTAGACGCTAAAGACTAGCAAACTTAGAACACTCGCCAAGACATGACAGACAAAACAAAATTTTATTAAACTCAGGTTGTAGAGTTTACAACATAGTAGGTGTATATAAAACAACATAAATATATCGTTTGATATCAAAACATTAATATCTCGCTTAATATCAAAACATAAATATATCGTTTGATATCAAAACAAAGGTTAACAGGGATTACACAATTCTGAAAATCTAAGAACCTGGGAAAATTTTTCAAGTGGCGCGTGTTACCAGAATTCTATAACTGATTTAACAAATAAACTTTAGTCCTGGAAATGCGAAAGTGGCTTATTAATTTTTCGTCTTTCAGCATGATAACCCAGAGAGTAGTTAGTAAAATTCATCACCTATGTCTAGCTGTTGACCGAGAGTGTAATATCTTTCACTATTCAGCTTTGAAAAGGAAACCTATAATTTGCAGTTATAACTTATTTCCGTTAGATAATGCATTGATGGCAGTTGTCTATGATTGCCTGTATTTGTATTTTAGTCACAGTTCTAAAGATGTTGTTAGTCATCCAACTCACACAAAGCGTAGTGACATTTACGTATAAAAACAAGATAATATTTAAATACTTTATAAATTCTATTATCTTTCTGGTTTTTTTTGTAAAGTGAGTATTTCCTTTTACACTGATATTAATAACTAGAGTATTGATTTACAAGAGTTTTCTTACTCTGTTTACCAGATGTTAGCATATCAGATTTACCTTGTGCAGTTTTTCTATTTTAGTAGGCTTTCCTAAACAAGTAGTCTCTTTTCTGGCTTGCATTTGCAGAACATTCACTTTTATATCTTTTTTATATAGAAAATATTATAAGTTCTGCAGAGCAAATAAAACCTTGTTTCTATCACTGATGATTATTTTTATATAGTATCGTGTTACATTAGCTTCATTTAGAAGTTCCTTCAATTTAATGCTGATATCATTCAGATTTTAGTCACTAGGAATCCATTATTTCTATTCGAATCCCACAATCTTCTAGTTCTAATTTCTGTGATAGAATCAAGAAGCACAAATGTAGCGAATTTCATCTAATGTGGTATGCTAAATCACGATGAATGTATGATGACTTCGAATTTGGTATGCTATTTCACTGAATATCGAATTTTGTATGCTAAACAAGAGTGAGTGTATGATTACTTCGACATGGGTATGCTAAAGTACATTGAATATATCTGATGACTTCGAATTTGGTATGCAAAATATCTGATTAGAGACGAGCACTTTAATATTGTACGACAACCGGAAGCCACTGAAATCAAATGCTAAATGATCAACGAGAGTCACCGGATGTGCTTTGTTCAACTCCCCTGTATTCCCCATCCTTCCATAACAAAGATACGTATTATTATTTATGCTAAAATGCGATATATGCATACCATACTGATTTCTATTTTAGTCTTCTCAGTATTGGACCTTGCAAATACTATATTTGTCTGAACGCTTTGCTCCCCCCCCCCCCCATATAATTTCGTTGGATCATTACATGCTGAACGTTTGGCGGTTCTGGCATTTAAATCTCCAGCTAGAACATATAAATGTAGCTATAAGAATTATGTAGCATTTCATTTTCTATTTCAGTAAATATTTTTTAAGAGATATACTCCGAAACTTCAAGTGGTAAATATACTGATCAAACAACAACAGGAACACTAATGGTTAATTTTCAATCTAATTGTAATCAGATTATGTTATTTCTATATTTTTAATTTTGATCCAAAGGGTTTATTATGATTCCGATTCTTCAATATCCACACAATCAAAGAAAAAACCTTCATAAGAACTACCATACTCCCGTGACGTTAGAGACATCTATGTTTGCTTTTTTCTGTCTTTTTTCTACTTCTGTATTCTGTAAGTATCTTATAACCATCGACACTGATTGCATCTATGTACTTAAGTTACAGTCATGCTGTACATGTTTGTAATTCTCTTGTCTACTTTCTTGACACCGTTAAGCGTTAACTGGGACAAATTCTGGGTCAGTATTATCTTATATACTATAGCTATGGTCCATTACATGCTGACCTTTCGTGAGCCATCTTCGGTAGCCAAGGTTCTGATGTGATAACCCCATCCACACACTGGTGTATCGAGCAGATATTTCTGTGATCCTGATCTTTTAATTTCACTGGATGCAAGCCACCACAATCAATGACAATTAAATTGTTCAAATTTGAACACTGTTCCTACAGGATTGAAACAAGGGGAGCACACACATTTAATGGACTGATAAATAACTACTTTTCCATTGCCGGTAACTTTCACTGAAATACACCTCCAATGGCTTCCCTTTGGTACATGATCATACTTGCGATGTTAAACTTCCAAAGTATCTTTTTAAGTCAATCGCCCCCACTATTTTCGGCCGATGTACAGTGCACTGTGCTATTGGTTATTTGCATTACATACTAAGGGAGGCAACTCATGAAATCCAATAGATGTCGCTGGAAACAAGCACAATAGAACTGTTCAATCCGCCAGGGTGTATATAAGGTTGTCATATCGGAACCTTGACTAGCAAAGATGTTTGTTAGCAAGCTGTACAGTAACTTTGTTTGTGTATTGTCGATGATCAAAAGTATGTTATTAGTGTCTGCAGTAAAATCAGTATTGGCATTAAGGGCTATTGGTAATGCGAATATGCTAAACAGGGTGGTAGGGTGTGATATACTACTATATAATCAATGAAACGTTATGAATTATTAAATAAAAAAATTTGCCAGTTTCCCGGAATTAACTTTTCCGGAGGGGAGGGGGTTTTGACGGGCTTGTTAATTTTCTTATATAGGCTACAACAATTTTACAGCACATGCAAATTCAGGGTTTTGCCCCTCCCCGCCCTCCACAAAGTTTGTCCCTGCTACAAACATATTTTAGCCTACATTCATATTACGTAATTGCTGCCCACTACATGTTTGACACCCAAAACACCTTCGAAACTAATTTTGCGCTCGCCCCTGATTTTTTGTTGCATTTGCGCCCAATAGACCGCTTCGGTAGCTTAGTGGTTAGAGTGTCCGTTTCGGATGTGTGAGGTAGCGGGTTTTAGCCCCGTCTGAGTCATAGCAACGACTTACACTAATCGTACTAACAGCTGCTCGCTTGACGCTCAGCATTAATCGACAAGTGTTAGGATTGGTCGACCCAGTGTCAGGATAATGTGACTGGGTGGGATATAATGCTACCGGTACTTGTCTGCGACATGATGCCCCAGTGCGAGAACTCGCTATAAACTGCCAGAATGTAGACATCCTAACGATATGACTGATGAATTGCTCAAGCTACGTTAATAATCTAAATCTTATAAACGCACAATAGACCATGGCACTAAGATAATTATCGTACTGCATGAAGATTATGCAAGATGCAACGAGCGTTATATTTTTCATATACACTAATCCTTGCTTACCATGCATGTTACAAAGAACGTTATGTCGTATAATTGGGGCTGCCATACTTGTCTGATAGGTTCATCCGGTTTCATGACTAACTGTCATATAACACACATACATGCATCCCGGTGGCTATCAGCTTTCCATATTGAAAATACAAATGTCATATTACACACATACATGCAACCCGGTGGCTATCAGCTTTCCATATTGAAAATACAAATGTCATATTACACACATACATGCAACCCGGTGGCTATCAGCTTTCCTTATTGAAAATACAAATGTCATATTACACACATACATGCAACCCGATGGTTGGCAACTATCCATATTGAAAATACAAATGTCATATTACACACATACATGCAACCCGATGGCTAGCAACTATACATACTGAAAATACAAATGTCATATTACAAACATACATGCAACCCGATGGCTAGCAACTATCCATATTGAAAATACAAATGTCATATTACAAACATATATGCAACCCGATGGCTAGCAACTATCCATTTTGAAAATACAAATGTCATATTACACACATACATGCATCCCGGTGGCTATCAGCTTTCCATAATGAAAATACAAATGTCATATTACAAACATACATGCAACCCGATGGCTAGCAACTATCCATATTGAAAATACAAATGTCATATTACACACATACATGCATCCCGGTGGCTATCAGCTTTCCATAATGAAAATACAAATGTCATATTACACACATACATGCAACCCGATGGCTAGCAACTATCCATATTGAAAATACAAATGTCATATTACACACATACATGCAACACGATAGCTAGCAACTTTCCATATTGAAAATACAAATGTCGTAGATAATGTTAAGAACAAAGAAAATTCCGAAAATTATTAAATTATATATTTGCTTGTTTACATTGTACTTCTTTTCGTCTCTTCTTTCTTTGTGTGTACCTTGTTCTGTTAATTGTACATGTAATAATCAGCGTAAGCCAACATTTTCATTAATTATAAGCCCTTTTTTCTTCTTACCCATCGAAAGAAAATAAACAGTACTTGACATTGATTACTTATCTTTAATAAACCTTATATGAATGCATGTACATGGGATGTTTATCGGTTGCATGTATGAGAACTATACTGTAGGTGTGCTATGTGTTTCCGCTCAAGTATGAGAAGGCACTTACCACAAACAAAAGTGTGATTCAAATTTGGAAGATGACAAATTTTAAAATAATTCAAAACTGATTACGCAGGTCACATAAACAGTTGTATACTTTACAAAATGGTCGTTCGGCTCTTATGGATGCTAAGATTGTCACTAATCGGGAATGTTAAACAAATTATTGCGTAACGTGCTTAGTCACGTTGCATGTGACATGCATTCGTTTAAATATCCATGAGCTAAAGTACATTGAATATATCTGATGACTTCGAATTTGGTATGCAAAATATCTGATTAGAGACGAGCACTTTAATATTGTATGACAACCGGAAGCCACTGAAATCAAATGCTAAATGATCAACGAGAGTCACCGGATGTGCTTTGTTCAACTCCCCTGTATTCCCCATCCTTCCATAACAAAGATACGTATTATTATTTATGCTAAAATGCGATATATGCATACCATACTGATTTCTATTTTAGTCTTCTCAGTATTGGACCTTGCAAATACTATATTTGTCTGAACGCTTTGCTCCCCCCCCCCCATATAATTTCGTTGGATCATTACATGCTGAACGTTTGGAGGTTCTGGCATTTAAATCTCCAGCTAGAAAATATAAATGTAGCTATAAGAATTATGTAGCATTTCATTTTCTATTTCAGTAAATATTTTTTAAGAGATATACTCCGAAACTTCAAGTGGTAAATATACTGATCAAACAACAACAGGAACACTAATGGTTAATTTTCAATCTAATTGTAATCAGATTATGTTATTTCTATATTTTTAATTTTGATCCAAAGGGTTTATTATGATTCCGATTCTTCAATATCCACACAATCAAAGAAAAAACCTTCATAAGAACTACCATACTCCCGTGACGTTAGAGACATCTATGTTTGCTTTTTTCTGTCTTTTTTCTACTTCTGTATTCTGTAAGTATCTTATAACCATCGACACTGATTGCATCTATGTACTTAAGTTACAGTCATGCTGTACATGTTTGTAATTCTCTTGTCTACTTTCTTGACACCGTTAAGCGTTAACTGGGACAAATTCTGGGTCAGTATTATCTTATATACTATAGCTATGGTCCATTACATGCTGACCTTTCGTGAGCCATCTTCGGTAGCCAAGGTTCTGATGTGATAACCCCATCCACACACTGGTGTATCGAGCAGATATTTCTGTGATCCTGATCTTTTAATTTCACTGGATGCAAGCCACCACAATCAATGACAATTAAATTGTTCAAATTTGAACACTGTTCCTACAGGATTGAAACAAGGGGAGCACACACATTTAATGGACTGATAAATAACTACTTTTCCATTGCCGGTAACTTTCACTGAAATACACCTCCAATGGCTTCCCTTTGGTACGTGATCATACTTGCGATGTTAACCTTCCAAAGTGTCTTTTTAAGTCAATCGCCCCCACCATTTTCGGCCGATGTACAGTGCACTGTGCTATTGATTATTTGCATTACATACTAAGGGAGGCAACTCATGAAATCCAATAGATGTCACTAGAAATAAGCACAATAGAACTGTTCAATCCGCCAGGGTGTATATAAGGTTGTCATATCGGAACCGTGACTAGCAAAGATGTTTGTTAGCAAGCTGTACAGTAACTTTGTTTGTGTATTGTCGATGATCAAAAAGTATGTTATTAGTGTCTGCAGTAAAATCAGTATTGGCATTAAGGGCTATTGGTAATGCGAATATGCTAAACAGGGTGGTAGGGTGTGATATACTACTATATAATCAATGAAACGTTATGAATTATTAAATAAAAAAATTTGCCAGTTTCCCGGAATTAACTTTTCCGGGGGGAGGGGGTTTTGACGGGCTTGTTAATTTTCTTATATAGGCTACAACAATTTTACAGCACATGCAAATTCAGGGTTTTGCCCCTCCCCCTCCCCGCCCTCCACAAATTTTGTCCCTGCTACAAACATATTTTAGCCTACATTCATATTACGTAATTGCTGCCCACTACATGTTTGACATCCAAAACACCTTCGAAACTAATTTTGCGCTCGCCCCTGATTTTTTGTTGCATTTGCGCCCAATAGACCGCTTCGGTAGCTTAGTGGTTAGAGTGTCCGTTTCGGATGTGTGAGGTAGCGGGTTTTAGCCCCGTCTGAGTCATAGCAACGACTTACACTAATCATACTAACAGCTGCTCGCTTGACGCTCAGCATTAATCGACAAGTGTTAGGATTGGTCGACCCAGTGTCAGGATAATGTGACTGGGTGGGATATAATGCTACCGGTACTTGTCTGCGACATGATGCCCCAGTGCGAGAACTCGCTATAAACTGCCAGAATGTAGACATCCTAACGATATGACTGATGAATTGCTCAAGCTACGTTAATAATCTAAATCTTATAAACGCACAATAGACCATGGCACTAAGATAATTATCGTACTGCATGAAGATTATGCAAGATGCAACGAGCGTTATATTTTTCATATACACTAATCCTTGCTTACCATGCATGTTACAAAGAACGTTATGTCGTATAATTGGGGCTGCCATACTTGTCTGATAGGTTCATCCGGTTTCATGACTAACTGTCATATAACACACATACATGCATCCCGGTGGCTATCAGCTTTCCATATTGAAAATACAAATGTCATATTACACACATACATGCAACCCGGTGGCTATCAGCTTTCCATATTGAAAATACAAATGTCATATTACACACATACATGCAACCCGGTGGCTATCAGCTTTCCATATTGAAAATACAAATGTCATATTACACACATACATGCAACCCGGTGGCTATCAGCTTTCCATATTGAAAATACAAATGTCATATTACACACATACATGCAACCCGATGGTTAGCAATTATCCATATTGAAAATACAAATGTCATATTACACACATACATGCAACCCGATGGCTAGCAACTATACATACTGAAAATGCAAATGTCATATTACAAACATACATGCAACCCGATGGCTAGTAACTATCCATATTGAAAATACAAATGTCATATTACAAACATACATGCAACACGATGGCTAGCAACTATCCATATTGAAAATACAAATGTCATATTACACACATACATGCATCCCGGTGGCTATCATCTTTCCATAATGAAAATACAAATGTCATATTACACACATACATGCAACCCGATGGCTAGCAACTATCCATATTGAAAATACAAATGTCATATTACACACATACATGCAACACGATAGCTAGCAACTTTCCATATTGAAAATACAAATGTCGTAGATAATGTTAAGAACAAAGAAAATTCCGAAAATTATTAAATTATATATTTGCTTGTTTACATTGTACTTCTTTTCGTCTCTTCTTTCTTTGTGTGTACCTTGTTCTGTTAATTGTACATGTAATAATCAGCGTAAGCCAACATTTTCATTAATTATAAGCCCTTTTTTCTTCTTACCCATCGAAAGAAAATAAACAGTACTTGACATTGATTACTTATCTTTAATAAACCTTATATGAATGCATGTACATGGGATGTTTATCGGTTGCATGTATGAGAACTATACTGTAGGTGTGCTATGTGTTTCCGCTCAAGTATGAGAAGGCACTTACCGCAAACAAAAGTGTGATTCAAATTAGGAAGATGACAAATTTTAAAATAATTCAAAACTGATTACGCAGGTCACATAAACAGTTGTATACTTTACAAAATGGTCGTTCGGCTCTTATGGATGCTAAGATTGTCACTAATCGGGAATGTTAAACAAATTATTGCGTAACGTGCTTAGTCACGTTGCATGTGACATGCATACGTTTAAATATCCATGAGCTTTTCTTCAGTGGATTCAACGGTGCGCTGAATCGGCCACGTATAGGGAAAGGGTTGACACTTGTTTGTAAAGTTAGTTAAATATATATTAGTGATTATTTAGTGACACTTGTGCTGTATTTGTCATATAGTTGTGCAGTGTAGTCATTTGCAAAACATATGCTGTTTTACAACACAAGATACACGGAGGCATGGAGGCGGAAAATACATCTCATGATAAGTTTCTACCATTTTCTCTAGCCAAGGTTCTGATATGATAACCCTATATACGCCTTGACGTATCGAGCAGATTTTTCTGTGCATCGAGTCTTTGAATTTCTTTGGATGCAGCGGCAAACCACACAACTCAATCAAAATTAAGTTGTGTATATTTGAACACTGTTCCTAAATGATCAAGACAAGAGGAGCACACAACTTGAATGGACTGATAAATAAACAATTTTCCAGTGCCTATTAATGTTTGTAGAAATACCTTGAACTCAAATACACCTGTAATGACTTTCCTTTTGGTACGCAGTTAATACTTTCGACCTTAAAATTACAAAGTATCCTTTTTAAGTCAGTTGCCTCCACCATTTTCGATTGATGTACAATATGCCGCTATTGGTTAGTTGGTATTACATACTAAATTAAGAAACTCATGAAATCCAAATAGATGTCGCTAGGACAAAGTACTAAACTATCTGTTCGATCCGTCAAGGCATAAAATGGGTTATTATATATAAACCTTGGCTAGCGAAGATGGATTGATGCCAAGTTTTATACAAAAATCAACTTCTAATTTCCACTCAATAGTCATTTATTAGTATCGCTGGCATTTCTTTTTCACTACATACAAGCTCATTATTGCTTTACACTACATCAAAGTCTGGATGAAAGGTATTTTAAATTATACGTTATTCTTTCACACACTCCTAAATAAACCGCTCCGCTGCCCTAGTGGCTAGAGCGTCCGCTTAGGATGTGAGAGGTCGTGTTTCGAACCCCGGCCGAGTCATACCAAAGACTTACAAAATGGTACTAACAGCTGCCTCGCTAGGCGCTCAGCATTAAAATGTTAGTGTTAGGAGTGATCGGCTTGTTGTCAGGATAATGTTACTGGGTGGGACATCATACTACATGTCTCCAGCATGATGCCTCAGTGCTTGTCATCACTATAAACTGCCAGACTGCAGACATCGTAGCGATAGGACTGAAAAATTGTTAAAGCTACATTTAAAATCACACACACACACACACGCACACACACACACACACACACACACACACATATATATATATATATATATATATATATATATATATATATATATATATATATAAGCGCACACACACACACACACACACACACACACACACATACAGACACACACACACTTTTAAATATTGCTGGCTACTTAACTGAAAGAATTGATACATTACCATTTCCATACATGTTTTTAAAAGCCATTTCTTCACAACCAGAATACATTCTCACCCACCTGGACTGAATTGTGCATTATGTACAGTCCATAATATCACCTATCAGCCAGGGAATATTTTGACATGGAAACGGAGGGTGTCTTTTCACATACGCTACTGCTCATTCATGAGTTTGCGATTGATGTCAAGTCTGTCTCGACTATCTAGATCATCTTTATCTGTTTTTAAGTTAGATCTTCCTGCCTTCCTGTTTTTTTTTTATAAACGTCAGTGATTTTTTTCAAAAGATTTAAGTTCAATTATCATACCTGGATTTCCTTTTGTAGCCCCCTAATATCTAGATCATCTGTTTGTGTGTGTGTGACAGTCGTTTCTTAACGCAATTGTTGTCTGTTTCGAAATTGTTTTATACATCAACATTCTGTTGGGCATTTCTTACTTGAGCTGTAGATAATACTGATATGGTATTACTAATAATTTCTTTGTATTGCCTTACAGACAAGAGCTACAATCGTTCAACCTGGTGAAAGATCGGACGTACCATCTTAGGCGTTATCGAAATTGTTTCGTGGGAAAGGAGACAGTCGATTGGCTAGTAAAGCGGAAGCACTGTGCAAACAGGCGTGAAGCAGTGGATGGAATGAGGATACTACAGGCGGCAAATATGCTGCATCATGGTGGTTTTGCTTTTTCTGTTTGTTTATGTTTAAAGCGTTTTTTTTTAAAAATGTTTGCCATGAAGTGTGCGGTCTATTTAAGATCAACTGATTAACAATACAAAATAATGCCCACCCCTTTGATTAGGAGGACTATGTTATGATTTGTGTCTTTTCTTGCTGCACAAATGACCGACCTAACTTAAACTAAAGTTCATATATATTTAGACATCAACGGTTTGTATCTGCTGCGAAGAATAATTAACTTGTCCTTTTATGAGCGTCCACGAGCCCTATCAGGATGAAGAACAAAAGGTCAGCTTGATGAACTTCGTTATGTGTTTTTACATCAAACAATCGAAGATAAATCTCCCTTGGTGCGGGTAGGTAAACCTGTCTCAGCGCTTGTTGTTCTAACCATACTCGAATAACTCCGTGGGCATACTTTGCTACATTCGCCATTTTTCCAGCAGCTTCTTCGCCCTTCCAATACATGCGCAGACTGCAGTATAATGTGGATAAAGGTCACTCAGAAGCTATGCTTTTCTTATTTGTCTTTGTTAAATTACATTTTAGCCTCCATTGAGTGGACTTTGTCCACCACCAATAAGAATCTTAAATTTCATATCTCCATTGATTATCTATCTAACGAATCTTTTTCCTAGATTACGACTGATCATGTTCAAGACATGGATGAAAACACTCTGATTCAAGTGAATATCGCTTAATGCTTTGTACGCGAAATCCTGTCGGTAACATGGCATTGACACAACTGATTGTTTCTTCTCCAGGCTTCATCCAGTCGTTAGAATTAACTCGTCTATCCAGCCCTGATCCAAGCCCACAATAAATGTATCCAAGGATATGTGTTTCACCAGTGGATTTGCTGGTTCCGATTAGCTCTGTTTACGTGGTAGCAATATCACCACTGAATATTTTACATGTGAAGGGTTTGGGACCGGAGCTTCTCAAAAACGTAAAATTATTTGTTCAACACCAAACACAAATTTCAGCTATCGTGGGTCTTCCATTACATGTTTGAACTCACATCGGATTTGCTGTACTAGTTTAAACATGGTATCTGATACAAGATAAAGGCATGATTGAGTTATGCAATAATTGATATTTAATATAACGTCGAAAAGAAGAAACTATTATACGGTCATGTACGTCTCTGCACAGTCAGTACCCAAACATGGCGACATATTTCCAAACTCAGTTCGTTCGTTTGCTTTTCGCACGGCAGGGGCAGAGAAAATGTCAACAGTTGGGAAATCTGATTAAGAGAGGGTTAACGTGGTATCGGTTGTCTTCGATTGCAACGTGGCGAACGATCAACCATGTTATGATGTACTGATTTTGTACTATTGATTTATTTTCAACAATTTATAAAGCTTTTGCCATGCATGACCTTGATCTGAGTGATCTGAGTGCGAACAATAATTATCTTGCTTGAACAGCATGACAGCCCAACTAGAATATATTCACGAGGCCGATACAAAACACAGACAAAAACACAGATCTGGATTATCTGACACGACGATAAGCTAACGTGTATAAAATGATTCAAGAAAATTGCCACATGTTATTGATATTTTGTGGCACGACACGCATGGCTTTGTGAACGTTCGTTGTATTTTGTGTGTCACTGACCATCAGCAGATGAGTTTCGGAATGTGCTTGGTTTGCTCACACAACGTCCGTTTAGTTTCCTTACTGATTTGACTAGGGCCTTCGGACATTGTCGATTCGGTTTTGTGACAAAGCAATTTAATAATCCCATAACCGAGCTGCTGACCGACCCCGTACTGCCACGATCAGCTGGAACGTATTCGCGAGCACATGGATGAATGCAGACGTGTCAAAGATATGTTAAAGTCGCGACAGACTGCACACAGACCCTATTGCTGGTATCAAACAAACATTTACACCGCTTCGCGTTATACAGACAAAATACAGGGAAGCAGTGTCTCCTTGTAAATAAAACTCAGAGCGTCACCTCACTGTGTTTCCTCTATAACCATACCTTGATGTGACTGTCTGCACCAATCACATTAGGAGAAACCCGCATACTAGCGTCCTTGCGTGTCTAGTAGAGATAGCCTGATATCCGATAAAACGTTTTGGGTGTCTTTCCGCGAATAACTCCTCTATGTTTTTTCTCGGAAGTTAGCGCCACGTGGAATGGACTTTCCACGAACGTGTACAACATGGGATCGATCAATGCTGAGCATATACACATTTACAACACGAGGGACTGTGCACCTCGCACATCCCCCTGCCAATGTAGATATAGAAAAGTTAACGTTTTTCGACCCAGTTATTGTGGAGTGTTAAGGAGATTTTCATGAATCTTCGTTATCGTTTTTCTGCGGATCCCTCCATCATATTTTCGGGTTTGCAAAAACGTTTGCAAGGTAATTTTCGGAACATACCGAAAGCCTAACAGCCATAATGCAATTTGGAGTGATGTTGGTGTTCCTTTCATGGCTTCAGTAAAACGTTTGTATTGTTTGTGAGTTCTCGAAGCACATCATTGCTTCTATTTCTTACGCTAATCATAAACTCCATAGAAGTCAACGTTCATTAGTTTTCGTTGCAAATAGCTACCGTTTCGAACTATAACGCATGTTCGCTGTTGATATCATAGCAATCAAATGATATTTGACTGTTTCTGAGTGTCTTAAGTTTCTTTACGGTTAAATGGTCTTCAGTAACCCGCAAATGTAATTTGATTGATTGTAGCCACAGTCATGTCGCACGTACATATCAGAACTTGTGGTCGTTTATGGATTTGGATCAAAACGTTGATACAAGTCTGTAGATTTCCTAGACAGATTTGACCACGTTTTACCGATTTATTATTTATCGTTGGAACACATGCAAATACAATCTGTGTTCGACGTGCATCTTCATGTGCGTGTAACTCCGGTCACCGACGGTGGTTACATAAGTATTGATGTAATTCTCTCTGATAACATGTTGTTGTTGGAGAGTGCATGTTGTCGAATGATGATTATTGACTCGCCTGTGAAAAAAAAACGTAATTTGTTTTAGTTGTTTTAATTAAACAGCATGATTAAAAATAATGTCATGAAGTTTTGTTTGGCCTTAGTCCAAAGCAGCTTGCAAACATAAAGAGCGCAATACATAACGATTGCGGGGTCACATTGAAAATTTTCTTTTGAATGGTTAACTGTCCACGTGTGATTAACCCAAAAGCAGCTTAACAACTTTAAAGAAGTCAAATGAACGAAAACCTTCGTGATATTACAGCTATTAAATTCAAAGGTGACACGAATGCAAAAGACCGGTGGAATAGCTTCATTCATTGCAGCCTGTCCAGCATTGCTAGCCAATGCGGATCCTGATGTTGAAAAAGCAACTGCGTTATGGGCCGTTAGAACTGCATCAGGAATGACCCTGACAAAAGCGGTCACTAGAAAGATCTACGACTTTTCTTGAGATTGCATAACGTTTCATAAATGATTAAAAACGGAAACGATCATTGACTACCCGACAAGACTCGCAAAACACACATAAGCAGAGGTGTTCGACTAGTCAGTACAACTCGCAAATAGCTGTCCGTTGACGACCACATTGCATCAATTGACCAATTTGATATACGCACTTTGACAAAGTCAGTCAAAAATTTCCTTGGCTTTTTATGCGAAATGAAATTTGTATCAATGATCCCTTGCTCGCAGAAAACCGGACTCCTTAAACTTGATTCATCAACCGAAGCTGCGACATAACCAATGGAAGAAAACGCCTTATACCACTGATTTACTCAACAATGCCATTACCAACACTTTTGGACAGACCAATATTTTGACATCTTACTGTTGAAGAGTTGCGTTCATGTGAGCGTACACCAACACCGCACTCTCTGGTTCAATTTACAGACGAATTTACATATTACACTTAATATCATATAAAATGGCTGCTAGCACTAACGGACGCCATTCAACCCTAACGTGGACCTGAGCAGGTTTGCCATTAAAGCTTTTATCAAGACCTGGATTGATGTAGCCTAGGCTGTGGTGAAACAATACATGGATTCAAATTTGTATTGGTGCCCTCACCACCATGTACAGTAACTTCATAGGGCGTAGTCAGTGAAAATATGACGATAAGAAGCAAACAGTCGACTTATTTTCATTACTGTTGGGGATGATTAGATGCACCTATTTGGTAGATCTTAAAGTTTTACGAGTCTGGATCGTATTTGTTTATTATAAAAGGATAAGTAGACGTGTAGAGGTAGAGGTTTGATGACAATAGCGATAAATAATTCCCTGCATAATATATTCATTACACTTATTATAAAAGACTGCATGCAATTTTATATATACGGTATCATTATCCTTAGTCGCCGAAGATGAGTATGGAGGATTCGGTATGTATCTAAAATGGTACAGTTTGTGATTAAGATTATGTTATCATATCATATAAAGTAATGGATTCTGAATGCGGAGATGAGGTTGCAGAATTAATTGAATCGGCTGATAGTGATGTTAATATCGATGGCGATTTTGTTCCATTTGCCGATGCTTATCTGTGTACCAAGAGTGTTAAACAACCCACGTATACAACTGAAACATAATCTTGTTAAAGGTCAAATAGAAACAACATTTGGGACGATCCTGACGTGCCAATGCCATCTCAAAGCCATTTTTGATCATTGTATTATCACGCTTGCAAAATACATCACCGGGCGTAAAACCACGCTTACAACGAAGAAGTGGAGTTCACAAACAAAGCCACCCCGGTTAATATGACTAAACGAGAAAGAAAAATATATCGACTGCTATTCAGTAAGTACGCACTTGCCCGTGTAATTGTTTTTGGGAGATGACTTGAACAATAATTGGAGTAAACAGTATACCTACATATCAACACGGTGCTAGCTCCTAGATGCCTAGAACATTCAATCGCCGAAGACATGCTTATTCCTCAGGTAGATATTTTCTATGATTTTATGGCAACTGTGAATGTAAAAAGCTGTGCGTTTGCGTGATGCGCCTAAACATGGTACGCTTGTCGAGCAATTATACTCCTCCATCACATTATTAATAGAAGAACTATGATTAGACCATCAATGTTACTAACGTGAGAAAATAATCGAAGCACAACTTCTCGCGGCATCACAAAGTAGTCTCAGTACTATTAAAAAAGACACTGCTCCAGGGCGATGGAGGATAAGATAATTGGCATGGTGAAATTCGAGCCTGTGTTGGCGTAAGTGGAGAACCATGGACAATTACGTGCGCAGATAGAAACCGAAACGATTAGCCCGAATCAGTAACAAAAGATCACAAGCCTCATAAGAATACGACTCTACGATAGAGGTTTCTATATCTAATGGAGTTAAACTCTAGAGGATAAATTAATCTGAGTAATTTTATAATTGGTAATTACCATTGTTTTTCTTTAAAGCGGATGTAATAAAGAACGAAATATTCTTGTTTTCCCTTCGTCTTAAGTTCATGTCTAATAAGAATTTTTTTCATTAAAAACTCCAGGGAGTGTCTTGATTCCTTGCGATTTACTACATGCCAGAGTACTATTAATAATAGATAGATATATTTAATATATAGGGCACTATGTTTGCAAATATTTTCCTCTCAAACTTATTTACATTATATATGTTTTAATTGCTACATTATATGGTGGTGTCTATGTTTGAAACGTTCGAAGTATCTGCTACTAACTGGCCTCCATCTGTATCATCAAACCTCTAGAATTCATTAAATATCATCATTAAGCTGGTCTTTAACTTCTGGTATAATTTTGTAATTATGGTGATTAAAAATAATATTTACTTTAAGCCCCAATGTCGCCGTTTTTCAAAACTTTTACCATGTTTCCAATCTAACTAAAATTTGGTAGGAAGGAAATTTTTTGTTAAACCGTTCTTCGTAATAATCTAGATGTTGTGTTTAAACGACCGTCAGATATTCAGTTTGGAATTAAGAAGTGCCATCTCTTAACTTAATTACCGAAGTCGCTTATAATTCAGTTCTTTTTCTGATTGCTTCAAAAGATGTGATGTCATAAATTCGACAAATTATGTTAATGTTAAATCTAATAGCAACAACATTAGCACGTGGCGGAAAAATCGATTCTAGAAGAATGAAGATAGGTATGTACTCATTTTAAGCAAATTTGAGAGGAAAATGAGTTCATTAGGTGAAATAACATTGGGTGAATAGTGGTGATCAGTTGGGTCGCCAGAATACTCTAAACGGCGAACTTTAAGACAAATACAGCTGTTGCGGATTTCCTCATTAATTGGTAAGCTATAACACGTACTTGTAAAAAAGATAACGCACGTCAGTTATTGATCTAAAGAAATAAATGTAAATGATTGGCCGCGTACTGGACAATACCAAACGCAAAATGAGAAAAGAGTATCATCTAAGGATCACCTACCGTATCCGACATAGCGTAGTGGTGTCTTCTTCTGTTTACAATGGCTAGGTCAGACAATATTATGTTCGAAATTTCGACTGAAATCGGTTGATTCGCGGATGTTGCCGATCTACATCAGATTAGTGTGTGCACGTGTGACAAATGCACGATTTTCTCAGTTCGAGAAAAAAATTGCATGACTCATAATGTGATAATATCTGGTTTTAATGTTGCCAGCCATGATTAGGATAAATATCTTTCAAGACTCTGTATTGTTCAGGTGATTTAGCAAATACGACGGTTTGCACGAACGGCGGCATTGTGGCTTTAATACTGAATTAAAACATCTTGACTCTTAATGACATGCTAAGTATAATAACTGAGCCGACCATTGTAACCGATCACTCAGCGACTATAGTAGATCTTATTATTATATCTGAAACTATAGATGGTATTCGGACCGGGTTATCCCTGTTGGTGCAAATGCTTGATATTTTATGACTCGGATAAATTATTACGCCTCAGCCTGTATTAACTCGTATTGGGACTCAGTAAATCATTGGATATAAAATGAAGGGTAGATTTTAGTGGGGAACAAATCTTATTACGGTCGAAATTTTACAATCTAGTGAAAAAGCTCGTTAGGGTCCATAGTTTAAAATCCAGTGATGAAATCTTGCTAGGATCCATCAAAATCCTTGGAAGAAGGCTTGTTAACGGTTATAATTTTAAAATCCTTTGAAGAAGGGTTGTTATGGTCCTTAGTTCAAAACCTTTTGTTAAAGCCTTGTTAGGGTCCATAGTTTAAACTCCTTTGAAGAAGACTTATTAGGGCCCCTAGCTTAAAATTTATTGTAGAAACCTTGTTAGGGCATATAGTTTAAATTCCTTTGAAGAAGACTTGTTAGGGCTCCTAGTTTAAAATTCATTGAGGAAGCCTTGTTGGGTCTATAGTTTAAACTCCTTTGAAGAAGTCTTGTTAGGGCTCATAGTTTAAAATTCATTGTAGAAGCCTTGTTAGGGCCTATAGTTTAAATTCCTTTGAAGAAGGCTTGCTAAGGCCTCTAGTTTAAAATTTGTTGTAGAAGTCTTGTTAGAGCCCATAGTTTAACATAAATTGAAAAAGGTTTGTTAAGGGTTATAGTTTAAAAAAGGTTTCTTAGGGTCCATAGTTTGGCATGAAATGCGTTCTCCTTATAGTTAATGTAAAGCTACCGTATATTTACTCTCCTATTTGGCGAAACCGACTCGACAACCTAAACGTTTGCACATCCAAAACGACAAATCCTGGAAGAATGGTTAAAGTCAATTAGCTAAGCAGAGGTTGGCGTAGTCCACAGTGTTGATAGTCAGTTCCAACCTTATATCGGCGGCACTTCTATTTCGCTACTTTGGCTTCGCTAATTTCGTCTAAACCGCCGCGCCTAATGCCAAGAAATGTATTCGAATTTCGTTTTGCACTTTTATAAACGTATAAAAGTATTCATATTTGCATTTACAAGTGAATTACTAGATATCCTGTTGCTGCTTTATCCGAACACAATTGTCTCATTTTCCAATTGGAATAAAATTGAGCCCTTTTCCAATTTGAATGTATATTTTTCGTTTTGTTTGTAGTATGTGATGACCACGTGTTTAAAGATGAAATGCTGTTCTTCAGATTTAAAAGAGAAGATGCTTCATACACTGATGACAAAGACCTTACACTGTTCTTCAGCGGATGGGATTTGTTTTATAGGTAAACCTTTCAAGTTACGTACTCATAAATATAATACATTATAATGAAAACATGTTTTTATTGTCTCCTACAACCACATTATCGCTTGGTTCTACAAATATGACAAGAGTTAGTTATCCTCTGATATGCACAATTGACCATCTTATCTTTGATATAAGGAGTGTGACGAAATGATCGTGTTTATGACTAGGTAACAACCTTATTAAAATAAAAAAAATATGCTAACATTATTTCCGATGAGGTGGGGTGGAATATCATTAGGCAAATGATTATAGGGTTGAAACATCTTGCCGCCTTTTTAATATATATATATATATATATATATATATATATATATATATATATATATATAGAGAGAGAGAGAGAGAGAGAGAGAGAGAGAGAGAGAGAGAGAGAGAGAGAAATGAGGTAAAATCACTTACTTCTTGAACAATTTTTCATATTGTCCGTCGTTGATGAGTTTATTTTCATATGAGTAAAAGACGACTAATGCTCTTTATTACATGTCAATTAGACTAGCTGTGGTCTCAATGGAACATGCACATTATTGGTAAATTATTCGTTAACAATTAAGGCTTCAACTTTGCCGACTTTATCTTCACGTCACTAAACGACAGCGTTAGAGATAAATGTTTGAAGAATCTATTGATATAAGTTAAAACTGTCATAGATTTCTGTATTTGAAACCCATGACAGGGGTATCACACAATGTGCTGACAATTTATCTTTCTTGTCTTGTTTAAATACTTATGTCAGTACCACCCTCCTATCCACAACCAATCTCTTCCATTATGCTCCAATCACTAGAAAATTAACAGCTGTGTTTTATTTTAACGCCAAAAGTGTCCGTGGAAGCTGTTTCGTCAGCCTTAGTTCATCATTTTATACTGTTTAGCAGGTGAATCCTTGTATTCACATTATTCATCCGATAGAATACGGGATGCAAGGATAAGATGGTATGGTGAATGATTAACTAAGACACTGGTGTTGGCCTTACATTATTATTCCTTTTAATGGTGTTAGTCCTTCGGGTTTGAAGACGACCATGACAGTACTCACTGGTTTGGTTTATTTGAGTAAGTTGACTCATAAGGCAAATTTGTACAATGAACTGTCTGTGGCAAACTTGGCAGGAGATGCCGATTGGTGTTTGCATGATCGATATAAGAGATTCTGCAGTTATCAAACGTATGCTGCTCGCGCTTCTGCACTTCCTGTGCAACTCTCTTCCGTTCAGAGTCTGTAGCTCGACTGTGAATGAAACGTCGCCAGGTTGTGTGATTCAGTGAGAGATTCTCCCAAAATTCAGGGTTAATGTTGAACTGTTTCAATTATGACTTGAGAGGATCTATGACGCTTTTCTTCTGACCACATGTGATCTCATTCTCTCCTTTGGCTCTTCATAGTGTATCTCCGTTGGTAGTCGCTCTTCTCATATCCTGGTGACATGGACTATCCCCGTCGCATATGTGTTTCATAAGGAGCGTGTGGACGCTTTGACTGTCTACCCTCTGAGATCCTAACTACCTGGGATCCTGTCCTGTTTTCTTATCCTCGTCGGTTTTCTCAGGCAACCCGTATGAAACGGTCCAGTTCTTACCATGGATCTGTACACCGTCCAGGTTTCGCAAACATACAGCAGGCAAAACTATGGTTTTGTAGACCTTTATTGTCTTGTAGATCAAGTCATCTGGTCTCCTACACATTTGCGTGTAGTCAGGCATGTGCCTCACTTGCTTACGCAATTCTGGCGTTGGTTTCATTAGCGATGAAGACTGCACTTGAAAATATGAACTTGTCACCTGCTATGAGGGTTTGGCCATTCACTTTGATTGTAGGCTCTGTGTAAGGCTTTTCTTGTGCAGGTTGGTACATCACCTCTGTCATCTTGGTATTGATTGTAAAACCAAACTTGTCACAAGCTGAAGAGAAATTGTACTTCAGATCAGACTTTAGATTTGGCATTCAGGGAACAACCGTCAGCAAATCGCGAATCATGAATAGTTACTTTTGTAACTTCGTCTTCGCATGTAGTCTCCTGCTACTGACAAGCTTTCTCACATACCCACATTGGCCGAATTCTAGACTCGAACCCACGCAGACTTAGGTGAGATGACAGTAATCCGTAACGGACAGCGCTTAAGACCATTCGGCCACTCCGGGCCCCTCATCATGGAATTACCGAGTTATCACGATGAAGTTTCCTGAGCAACTATATTTTGCCATGATAAGGCCTCCATGGCTGACTGTGTCAAAGGCATTTGTCAATTTAACTAATGTCGTTGACGGGTTGGAGTTGTGTTCCTGACATTTCTTCTTCAGTTGACGACGAACTGTAAACACCATATATGTGTTCCCTCGTCTTTATCTGAAGCGATATTGAGTCTCAGGCAGGAGCCATTGATAACACACATATGGATTCTGGTAGAAATATTTTTTCTTATATATTTTCTACATCTGTTAATAAGTACTGTATTTTCTAGTGTTTCTAATTCAAATCTATTAAAATTAAAGTATTTTCAAAAATGAGCTCAAAGTGATGTCATGGGCAAACGGGCATTTTTGAGAGGCTGAACTGTAAACAAAGCAACATGTCATTTGTCCAGATTTCACTCTTGATTATTCACTGTGCGCTGTAACCAACACAAACAATAACATCATACTGTTCATATTCAAAGGAATGCACAATTTTCTTTCAATCAAAACAAAGAATGACTAAATCTTAACCAAAGATCGCCCTCAAAACAGAAAAAAGGAAACAATATTGTAAAAGTAGATTTGAACTATATGTGTGGATATTGACCCGCAAGTAATAATTGTAACAAAGTGTTCATAAAGTATGTAGATAATCAGGGATTCCAAAATTGCTCAAAACTTTAGTATATAGGCCAGAATAATCTTTCCAGCAGATGAAACCTTTCCATTTACTCAGACCGTATCTCCATTTTTATCGGAACTCTTAACCTTATAAATTTACATTTAACTTTAAATAATACTTAGAAATAAGGACAATGGATTTTGTTATGGTGTGATGTTACACATATTTTTTCCACAAAGAAAATCAAGACAGTTCAATGGTTAGAACTATAATAACTCGAAGAATCTCATGACCAAATGCCGAGGAAGTCTGGATTATAAAGTAGATGAGGTCGCTTAAACCATATGAATTTTTCAAACTTCTGATTTTGAAATAGCTAATCAGCCATCACAGTACAAACTAATGTATGATTTTACAATACCCAGTCACGCCTAAATGTATTGACTAACGTCTGATTTTTCCATAGCCAATTATGCATCTGGGTGTTGGGTGGAGTATAATTGTTCGATAACCAGTCAGACTTCAGAGTGTTAGGTAGTCTGATTTTACTACAATAGCCAGTAAGGCATTAGCATGCTGGGTTGAATCGGATTTCACAACAGCTAGCCAGGCATCAGAGTGTTAAGTAGAATCTGATTTTACAATAGCCAGTCAGGCACCAGAGTGTTGAGTAGAATCTGATTTTACAATAGCCAGTAAGGCATTAGCATGCTGGGTAGAATCGGATTTTACAATAGCCAGTAAGGCATTGGCGTGCTGGGTAGAATCGGATTTTACAATAGCCAGTAAGGCATTAGCGTGCTGGGTAGAATCGGATTTTACAATAGCCATTAAGGCATTAGCGTGCTGGGTAGAATCGGATTTTACAATAGCTAGTCAGGCATCAGAGTGCTGGGTAGAATATGATTTTACAATAGCCAGTAGGGCATTAGCGTGCTGGGTAGAATCGGATTTTACAATAGCTAGTCAGGCAATAGAGTGTTGAGTAGAATCTGATTTTACAATAGCCAGTCAGGCATCAGAGTGTTGGGTAGAATATGAGTTTTCAAAAATAGCTAGTCAGGCATCAGAGTGCTGGGATGAATATGATTTGACAATAGCCAGTCAGGCATCAGAGTGCTGGGTAGAATATGATTTTACAATAGCCAGTCAAGCATCAGAGTGCTGGGTAGAATATGATTTTACAATAACCAGTCAGGCATCAGAGTGTTGGGTAAAATATGATTTGACAATAGCCAGTCAGGCATCAGAGTGCTGGGATTAGAATCTGATTTTACAATAGCCAGTCAGGCATCAGAGTGCTGGGAAGAATAATATTGTACAAAAGCATATCCGTCGTTAGAATGCTTCTGAAATTTTAGTTTGGGTGAGATAATTGTTTGACTCATGGGACCAAACAATTTCCCGCTGCTACCCAAAATACTACGCTTTCACAATTTTATTTGTAAATATCTTTTAGACTTTTGTACAGAGTTGACTTTTCGACATATTTGCAATTACAATGACATTTTATAACCTTAAGTGTGGTGATCTACCACCATTATACCATATTCAATCAATTCAAGCCAAAATAATTCGGAAATAACGGCGTCTAATTTTATGACATGGTATGTTTTACTAGGCTTAATGTTGAGTTTGTATGGCTTACAGTAAACATCTATTCTATCTAAAGTTTTTAATACTTAACATGGTTCATTATTGTGATAAGAAAATGATGAAAGTGTTTCTACGACCTTCATCATCGTATCGTTCTTTTCGGCCTAATTACGTTCGATTTTAGCTTCTACGTGTTTATGTTTATCCTTCCGTTTTGCATTCATGATTAAAATTTTTCTCTCTCTCTCTCCGATTCCAAGGTATTAATGTAATATTCATGGTGGCCATAAAACGAGAGGAAGAAAAATAATCACTGAAATACAACGCTTTTTTAAAAAAAAGGTCTTAATTTGAAACTTTAATGTAGAACTTTAAACCTCTTCTCTAGACATGACCTGTGTCTTTTTTCCGAAGCGTCTTCTTTTTCACCTTTTCCTGTCTCATTCATTAAAATCTGTTGTTCTCCTTTATTCTCAGCGCAAGCTCCAAAACTAGCGGCATCTGTCGGAACTATGAGCAAAATGGGGAACGTTACCGGAACGCCTTTTTTGGCTCACAACTTATCGATCATCTGATAATTCAGGGCGAGGCGAAATCTCGTATAGATGCCGCCCTTCTGGGACGACGATTGTTAGAGCACGATATTATTAGGCATGGTAAGTGTCTGGTTAATGTTGTTGCTGTTGTTTTTAGTGTAATGCCATTTTCAGCGCATATTAGGCTATACATTGCGGCCATTATATCTGGTGAAGGAAACCTCCGAGATACACCAGAACGAACCACCGACCGACCATGGGAAGCTGCTCTCTTGATTAATGGTAGAGGCATACGGGTAGAAGATTACTACTACCACTACTACTACTACTACTACTACTACTACTACTACTACTATTACTACTACAATAACTCGTGTACTTTGTTAAAATTTAATTGTAGAACAGTAGTGTGTACATGTATTTCCAAGAATACGTAAGCCATTTCCCCCTCCCCCCCCCCCCCCGAAATATGTCTACTTTTCAAAATTAACCAGATTTCTAACTTGATTTATCGCTCAGTATGTTAGTAAAATTGCATCTGCGTCAGTTGTCTGCTGTAGATTTCGTATAAACTTTAAAGATAAAGACGTCAGTTTGAATTAGTGCGTGAATTAGCGAGAGACGTTCTACTCAAGTGAATTGTATGTGTACTTCCTGTATATTGCCCTGCTCTGTGTTCATCAAAGTATTAAAAAGCCAACAGAATAATTTATTTTAGCATATATAATGAGCGAAATAACATTGATAATTCCCAGCAATATCTGCTGGGATGTTCAGTAACATATACAGGTACAAAAAAGCTCTTTAATAAGAAACATCTTATTTGAGTTATGCATCAGCTAAATGAACGTTTCATTTTTGCATGGATATTAATTTTCTTTCTTTAAACAACGACAGTTACCGATGTTGATGTCTGGGGGATGAGAGGGTTGATATTAACTTTCTCTTAAGCTCTAAAAGAAAAATGTGTCATTAACGTTTCATATACCTAATTATACTTTATTTATTAAAAACTTTTCATGACCAACGTTGACATTTTCTCTACCATTTCTTATATAATGTCTAATTTTTGCAGAATTACGTTAGAGAAATTAAACATATGTCTGTAGTTTTGACATTATTCAAGCGATTTGTTTTTCTTAATTATTAGTTACGGATGATCATCACTTCCGGGATGACGACCATCTTTTGTACCAATTTTCGTATGACTTCCAGCAGAAACGTATTCTTTCTGATGTCTTTAAATTCATCAAGCGGAAATCCACTTCTCTCAACTATTCTTGCATGGAGAGTAACGATGAGGTAGCAATTAAAAAATATGACATCGGAAATAGGGATATTACCTTAGCAACAAAAACAGGTTAGTAATATCAGAATTTTGGATATAGAACATGGACCCCCCACCCCCCCCACCCCCACCCCTCTCTCTCTCTCTCTCTCTCTCTCTCTCTCTCTCTCTCTCTCTCTCTCTCTCTCTCTCTCTCTCTGTGTAGACTGCATAATTCATGAGCTTAGAGCCTTGTAGATTTTGCCAAGTAAATCTTTTGAAGATTAATGTCTTTTTAGTGAAATTTTAAGGCCAAAGCGCCGAAAACTGTCCTCAGATTAAGTGCATTTCATCCTATGCTAGTTTGCATATTATAGATAAAGCCATGCAAGCGCTTGACAGTGATTAATGCATCTCAATTATTGATTGAAGACATTCCACACAGAAACAAGGTAACACTGTTTCGGATTTGCTACCATGTACTGATGGATAAAATAAAAATTTACGTTATCCATAATTGTTTCAAAAAATGACATTTGTCAAATTACATGATCAAAATGATTAATTTAAAAGTAATTTCCGTACTGTTACAGACAGTAAGAGATACGAAAGCAGCAGCATTGATAATGCAGACAGCGACACAGGAAGTTACTCAAGCAACAGGACAGCTAGTTCGAGTTCCAAGGAATATGAAATAAGACAAGAGATTTCTGAGGAAATTTGCGCGCCAGCCTCGGGTAAAAACCTCAATATTTTCTGTAATTTTGTTGGGGCTATCAAATTTAATTTTAATGTCACTGGTCATTCAATGAAATGACTGTTTATCAGGTCACAATAAATAGTGCTCAAGAGATCTATATTAATATCGTCGGTGCAGTTCCAAATATATAATTTTTCAAAGGAAAATAACTGTGCACAAATATCGTTTTTTTTATAACCTGTCAGTATTTCTTTTACCAGCTGTTACTTTTTTGGTGCTAAGTTCTGGTGATTTTCTCATTTTAAGTGACAAGGAACAGTGGGCATGTGCTTTCAAATGTAAGCGATCACTCGTTAACAACAACATCAATAAACACAAAATACTTAGGAATGTCACCCTGCCATATTATATATTGTTACCCACGGTCATCAGTTTTATGTAGATTCATATTAAACGCTTGTAGTGTTTGGACACATTCCCTAACACGTTCATTGCTTTTACACAGAATCATATTCAACATTTGTGTATGTAGACACTTTCCCTAATATGGTCATTACTTTTACATAGACTCATGTTCAACACTTGTGTATGTCGGCACTTTCCCTAATATGGTCATTACTTTTACACTTGTGTATGTCGGCACGTTCCCTAATATGGTCATTACTTTTACATAGAATCATGCGCAACACTTGCGTATGTCGGCACTTTCCTAATATAGTCATTACTTTTACATAGAATCATGTTCAACACTTGTGTATGTCGACACTTTCCTAATATGGTCATTACGTTTACACAGAATCATATTTAACACTTGTGTATGTCGGCACTTTCCCTAACATGGTCATTACTTGTACACAGAATCATATTCAACACTTGTGTATGTCGGCACTTTCCCAAACATGGCCTTTACTTGTACATAGAATCATGTTCAACACTTGTGTATGTCGGCACTTTCCTAATATGGTCATTACTTTTACACAGAATCATATTCAACACTTGTGTATGTCGGCACTTTCCCTAACATGGTCATTACTTGTACATAGAATCGTGTTCAACACTTGTGTATGTCGGCACTTTCCTAATATGGTCATTACTTTTACACAGAATCATATTCAACACTTGTAAATGTCGGCACTTTCCCTAATATGGTCGTTACTTTTACATAGAATCGTGTTCAACACTTGCGTATGTCGGCACTTTCCTAATATGGTCGTTACTTTTACATAGAATCATATTCAACACTTGTGTATGTAGACACTTTCCTAATATGGTCATTAATTTTACATAGAATCATGTTCAACACTTGTGTATGTCGGCACTTTCCCTAACATGGTCATTACTTGTACATAGAATCATGTTCAACACTTGTGTATGTCGGCACTTTCCTAATATGGTCATTACTTTTACACAGAATCATATTCAACACTTGCGTATGTAGGCACTTTCCTAATATGGTCATTACTTTTACATAGAATCATGTTCAACACTTGTGTATGTCGGCACTTTCCTAATATGGTCATTACTTTTACACAGAATCATATTCAACACTTGTGTATGTCGGCACTTTCCCTAATATGGTCGTTACTTTTACATAGAATCGTGTTCAACACTTGCGTATGTCGGCACTTTCCTAATATGGTCATTACTTTTACATAGAATCATGTTCAACACTTGTGTATGTCGGCACTTTCCTAATATGGTCATTACTTTTACACAGAATCATATTCAACACTTGTGTATGTCGGCACTTTCCCTAACATGGTCATTAATTGTACATAGAATCATATTCAACACTTGTGTATGTCGGCACTTTCCTAATATGGTCATTACTTTTACACAGAATCATATTCAACACTCGTGTATGTCGGCACTTTCCCTAATATGGTCGTTACTTTTACACAGAATCATATTCAACACTTGTGTATGTCGGCACTTTCCCTAACATGGTCATTACTTGTACATAGAATCATGTTCAACACTTGTGTATGTCGGCACTTTCCTAATATGGTCATTACTTTTACACAGAATCATATTCAACACTTGCGTATGTAGGCACTTTCCTAATATGGTCATTACTTTTACATAGAATCATGTTCAACACTTGTGTATGTCGGCACTTTCCTAATATGGTCATTACTTTTACACAGAATCATATTCAACACTTGTGTATGTCGGCACTTTCCCTAATATGGTCGTTACTTTTACATAGAATCGTGTTCAACACTTGCGTATGTCGGCACTTTCCTAATATGGTCATTACTTTTACATAGAATCATGTTCAACACTTGTGTATGTCGGCACTTTCCTAATATGGTCATTACTTTTACACAGAATCATATTCAACACTTGTGTATGTCGGCACTTTCCCTAACATGGTCATTAATTGTACATAGAATCATGTTCAACACTTGTGTATGTCGGCACTTTCCTAATATGGTCATTAATTTTACACAGAATCATATTCAACACTCGTGTATGTCGGCACTTTCCCTAATATGGTCGTTACTTTTACATAGAATCGTGATCAACACTTGCGTATGTCGACACTTTCCTAATATGTTCATTACTTTTACATAGAATCATGTTCAACACTTGTGTATGTCGGCACTTTCCTAATATGGTCATTACTTTTACACAGAATCATATTCAACACTTGTGTATGTCTTCACTTTCCCAAACATGGTCATTACTTGTGCATAGAATCATGTTCAACACTTGTGTATGTCGGCACTTTCCCTAATATGGTCGTTACTTTTACATAGAATCGTGATCAACACTTGCGTATGTCGGCACTTTCCTAATATAGTCATTACTTTTACATAGAATCATGTTCAACACTTGTGTATGTCGACACTTTCCTAATATGGTCATTACGTTTACACAGAATCATATTTAACACTTGTGTATGTCGGCACTTTCCCTAACATGGTCATTACTTGTACACAGAATCATATTCAACACTTGTGTATGTCGGCACTTTCCCAAACATGGCCTTTACTTGTACATAGAATCATGTTCAACACTTGTGTATGTCGGCACTTTCCTAATATGGTCATTACTTTTACACAGAATCATATTCAACACTTGTGTATGTCGGCACTTTCCCTAACATGGTCATTACTTGTACATAGAATCATGTTCAACACTTGTGTATGTCGGCACTTTCCTAATATGGTCATTACTTTTACACAGAATCATATTCAACACTTGTGTATGTCGGCACTTTCCCTAATATGGTCGTTACTTTTACATAGAATCGTGTTCAACACTTGCGTATGTCGGCACTTTCCTAATATGGTCGTTACTTTTACATAGAATCATATTCAACACTTGTGTATGTAGACACTTTCCTAATATGGTCATTAATTTTACATAGAATCATATTCAACACTTGTGTATGTCGGCACTTTCCTAATATGGTCATTACTTTTACACAGAATCATATTCAACACTTGTGTATGTCGGCACTTTCCCTAATATGGTCGTTACTTTTACATAGAATCGTGTTCAACACTTGCGTATGTCGGCACTTTCCTAATATGGTCGTTACTTTTACATAGAATCATATTCAACACTTGTGTATGTCGGCACTTTCCTAATATGGTCATTACTTTTACACAGAATCATATTCAACACTTGCGTATGTAGGCACTTTCCTAATATGGTCATTACTTTTACATAGAATCATGTTCAACACTTGTGTATGTCGGCACTTTCCTAATATGGTCATTACTTTTACACAGAATCATATTCAACACTTGTGTATGTCGGCACTTTCCCTAATATGGTCGTTACTTTTACATAGAATCGTGTTCAACACTTGCGTATGTCGGCACTTTCCTAATATGGTCATTACTTTTACATAGAATCATGTTCAACACTTGTGTATGTCGGCACTTTCCTAATATGGTCATTACTTTTACACAGAATCATATTCAACACTTGTGTATGTCGGCACTTTCCCTAACATGGTCATTAATTGTACATAGAATCATATTCAACACTTGTGTATGTCGGCACTTTCCTAATATGGTCATTACTTTTACACAGAATCATATTCAACACTCGTGTATGTCGGCACTTTCCCTAATATGGTCGTTACTTTTACACAGAATCATATTCAACACTTGTGTATGTCGGCACTTTCCCTAACATGGTCATTACTTGTACATAGAATCATGTTCAACACTTGTGTATGTCGGCACTTTCCTAATATGGTCATTACTTTTACACAGAATCATATTCAACACTTGTGTATGTCGGCACTTTCCCTAATATGGTCGTTACTTTTACATAGAATCGTGTTCAACACTTGCGTATGTCGGCACTTTCCTAATATGGTCATTACTTTTACATAGAATCATGTTCAACACTTGTGTATGTCGGCACTTTCCTAATATGGTCATTACTTTTACACAGAATCATATTCAACACTTGTGTATGTCGGCACTTTCCCTAACATGGTCATTAATTGTACATAGAATCATGTTCAACACTTGTGTATGTCGGCACTTTCCTAATATGGTCATTAATTTTACACAGAATCATATTCAACACTCGTGTATGTCGGCACTTTCCCTAATATGGTCGTTACTTTTACATAGAATCGTGATCAACACTTGCGTATGTCGACACTTTCCTAATATGTTCATTACTTTTACATAGAATCATGTTCAACACTTGTGTATGTCGGCACTTTCCTAATATGGTCATTACTTTTACACAGAATCATATTCAACACTTGTGTATGTCGGCACTTTCCCAAACATGGTCATTACTTGTGCATAGAATCATGTTCAACACTTGTGTATGTCGGCACTTTCCCTAATATGGTCGTTACTTTTACATAGAATCGTGATCAACACTTGCGTATGTAGGCACTTTCCTAATATGGTCATTACTTTTGCGTAGAATCATGTTCAACACTTGTGTATGTCGGAACTTTCCTAATATGGTCATTACTTTAAAACAGAATCATATTCAACACTTGTGTATGTCAGCACTTTCCCTAACATAGTCATTACTTGTACATAGAATCATGTTCAACACTTGTGTATGTCGGCACTTTCCTAATATGGTCATTACTTTTACACAGAATCATATTCAACACTTGTGTATGTCGGAACTTTCCCTAATATGGTCGTTACTTTTACATAGAATCGTGTTCAACACTTGCGTATGTCGGCACTTTCCTAATATGTTCATTACTTTTACATAGAATCATGTTCAACACTTGTGTATGTCGGCACTTTCCTAATATGGTCATTACTTTTATAACAGAATCATATTCAACACTTGTGTATGTAGACACTTTCCCTAACATGGTCATTACTTGTACATAGAATCATGTTCAACACTTGTGTATGTCGGCACTTTCCTAATATGGTCATTACTTTTACACAGAATCATATTCAACACTTGTGTATGTCGGCACTTTCCCTAACATGGTCTATACTTGTACATAGAATCATGTTCAACACTTGTGTATGTCGGCACTTTCCTAATATGGTCATTACTTTTACACAGAATCATATTCAACACTTGTGTATGTCGGCACTTTCCCAAACATGGTCATTACTTGTGCATAGAATCATGTTCAACACTTGTGTATGTCGGCACATTCCCTAATATGGTCGTTACTTTTACATAGAATCGTGATCAACACTTGCGTATGTAGGCACTTTCCTAATATGGTCATTACTTTTGCGTAGAATCATGTTCAACACTTGTGTATGTCGGAACTTTCCTAATATGGTCATTACTTTTACACAGAATCATATTCAACACTTTTGTATGTCAGCACTTTCCCTAACATAGTCATTACTTGTACATAGAATCATGTTCAACACTTGTGTATGTCGGCACTTTCCTAATATGGTCATTACTTTTACACAGAATCATATTCAACACTCGTGTATGTCGGAACTTTCCCTAATATGGTCGTTACTTTTACATAGAATCGTGTTCAACACTTGCGTATGTCGGCACTTTCCTAATATGTTCATTACTTTTACATAGAATCATGTTCAACACTTGTGTATGTCGGCACTTTCCTAATATGGTCATTACTTTTATAACAGAATCATATTCAACACTTGTGTATGTCGGCACTTTCCCTAACATGGTCATTACTTGTACATAGAATCATGTTCAACACTTGTGTATGTCGGCACTTTCCTAATATGGTCATTACTTTTACACAGAATCATATTCAACACTTGTGTATGTCGGCACTTTCCCTAACATGGTCTATACTTGTACATAGAATCATGTTCAACACTTGTGTATGTCGGCACTTTCCTAATATGGTCATTACTTTTACACAGAATCATATTCAACACTTGTGTATGTCGGCACTTTCCCTAAAATGTCATTACTTGTACATAGAATCATGTTCAACACTTGTGTATGTCGGCACTTTCCTAATATGGTCATTACTTTTACACAGAATCATATTCAACACTTGTGTATGTCGGCACTTTCCCTAACATGGTCATTACTTGTACATAGAATCATGTTCAACACTTGTGTATGTCGGCACTTTCCTAATATGGTCATTACTTTTACACAGAATCATATTCAACACTTGTGTATGTCGGCACTTTCCCTAACATGGTCATTACTTGTACATAGAATCATGTTCAACACTTGTGTATGTCGGCACTTTCCTAATATGGTCATTACTTTTACACAGAATCATATTCAACACTTGTGTATGTCGGCACTTTCCCTAATATGGTCGTTACCTTTATATAGAATCGTGTTCAACACTTGCGTATGTCGGCACTTTCCTAATATGGTCATTACTTTTACATAGAATCATGTTCAACACTTATGTATGTCGGCACTTTCCTAATATGGTCATTACTTTTACACAGAATCATATTCAACACTTGTGTATGTCGGCACTTTCCCTAACATGGTCATTACTTGTACATAGAATCATGTTCAACACTTGTGTATGTCGGCACTTTCCTAATATGGTCATTACTTTTACACAGAATCATATTCAACACTTGTGTATGTCGGCACTTTCCTAATATGGTCATTACTTGTGCATAGAATCATGTTCAACACTTGTGTATGACGGCACTTTCCTAATATGGTCGTTACTTTTACATAGAATCATATTCAACACTTGTGTATGTAGACACTTTCCCTAATATGGTCATTACTTGTACATAGAATCATGTTCAACACTTGTGTATGTCGGCACTTTCCTAATATGGTCATTACTTTTACACAGAATCATATTCAACACTCGTGTATGTCGGCACTTTCCCTAATATGGTCGTTACTTTTACATAGAATCGTGTTCAACACTTGTGTATGTCGGCACTTTCCTAATATGGTCATTACTTTTACATAGAATCATGTTCAACACTTGCGTATGTCGGCACTTTCCTAATATGGTCATTACTTGTACACAGAATCATATTCAACACTTGTGTATGTCGGTACTTTCCCTAATATGGTCGTTACTTTTACATAGAATCGTGTTCAACACTTGCGTATGTCGGCACTTTCCTAATATGGTCGTTACTTTTACATAGAATCATATTCAACACTTGTGTATGTAGACACTTTCCCTAATATGGTCATTACTTGTACATATAGAATCATGTTCAACACTTGTGTATGTCGGCACTTTCCTAATATGGTCATTACTTTTACACAGAATCATATTCAACACTTGTGTATGTCGGCACTTTCCCTAACATGGTCATTACTTGTACATAGAATCATGTTCAACACTTGTGTATGTCGGCACTTTCCTAATATGGTCATTACTTTTACACAGAATCATATTCAACACTCGTGTATGTCGGCACTTTCCCTAATATGGTCGTTACTTTTACATAGAATCGTGTTCAACACTTGCGTATGTCGGCACTTTCCTAATATGGTCGTTACTTTTACATAGAATCATATTCAACACTTGTGTATGTAGACACTTTCCCTAATATGGTCATTACTTGTACATAGAATCATGTTCAACACTTGTGTATGTCAGCACTTTCCTAATATGGTCATTACTTTTACACAGAATCATATTCAACACTTGTGTATGTCGTCACTTTCCCTAACATGGTCATTACTTGTACATAGAATCATGTTCAACACTTGTGTATGTCGGCACTTTCCTAATATGGTCATTACTTTTACACAGAATCATATTCAACACTCGCGTATGTCGGCACTTTCCCTAATATGGTCGTTACTTTTACATAGAATCGTGTTCAACACTTGTGTATGTCGGCACTTTCCTAATATGGTCATTACTTTTACACAGAATCATATTCAACACTTGTGTATGTCGGCACTTTCCTAATATGTTCATTACTTTTACATAGAATCATGTTCAACACTTGTGTATGTCGGCACTTTCCTAATATGGTCATTACTTTTACACAGAATCATATTCAACACTTGTGTATGTCGGCACTTTCCCTAACATGGTCATTACTTGTACATAGAATCATGTTCAACACTTGTGTATTTCGGCACTTTCCTTATATGGTCATTACTTTTACACAGAATCATATTCAACACGTGTATGTCGGCACTTTCCTAATATGGTCATTAGTTTTACACAGAATCATATTCAACACTTGTGTATGTCGGCACTTTCCTAATATGGTCATTACTTTTACACAGAATCATATTGAACACTTGTGTATGTCGGCACTTTCCCTAATATGGTCGTTACTTTTACATAGAATCGTGTTCAACACTTGTGTATGTCGGCACTTTCCTAATATGGTCATTACTTTTACACAGAATCATATTCAACACTTGTGTATGTCGGCACTTTCCTAATATGGTCATTACTTGTACATAGAATCATGTTCAACACTTGTGTATGTCGGCACTTTCCTAATATGGTCGTTACTTTTACATAGAATCATATTCAACACTTGTGTATGTCGGCACTTTCCTAATATGGTCATTACTTTTACACAGAATCATATTCAACACTTGTGTATGTCGGCACTTTCCTAATATGGTCATTACTTGTACATAGAATCATGTTCAACACTTGTGTATGTCGGCACTTTCCTAATATGGTCGTTACTTTTACATAGAATCATATTCAACACTTGTGTATGTCGGCACTTTCCTAATATGGTCGTTACTTTTACATAGAATCGTGTTCAACACTTGTGTATGTCGGCACTTAAACTTACATTCTGTTGAGTGTCCCTTTGTCTTCAATAAATTTCTATAAATAAACTTTACTTCACGGTGAGATCACGAGAAAACGACATACGAAGCATTTATATCAGTACAAATTAATAAAACATTACGTGGAAGTGTAATACATACATACTCATATACATACATAATCAAATCCTTCAAGGTCTGTAAATAATTGAGATTACCAGGCCAGGTCAACCAGGATCGGCGGCCTCCGTGTATTTATGCATTCAGTTCCTATTTTCACGCCATTGATTTGTCAAGAGTGTAGTTCAAACAAAACATTTTCTGATTAGTTGATTGATATTAAAGTCAGTTTTTAAAATAAATTTTAATATTGTTTAAACTTCATTTGAATGATGGGAAAGGACTTTTTTTCCTGACATTATATATATATATTTGTGTTTTTGTTACAGTCCTGCTTCGCTATGCTACTGTTGAAGAATTGGAATCTCCAGACACACCCTATGTCAAACAATCTATCAAGGTTAGACATCATAAAGGGGCGGTGAAGGCAAAGGAAGTGGGAGGAGAAAGTGGGAAATCAATCCTTAGAGAAGAATCCATATTTTCTAGACGATTACACTTTCAAAGACGTTTAGCATTAAACCAAACTATTTTACCATGCTTGATTTTGTTAAGACTTTATATTATTTGATAATTGACTAAATGATTCCCTTTATCATTGGGCGTGACTTCAAGTGCTTGTTATAGGTCAGGAACATTGTTGGTGGTACGCCCGTGTGGCCATGAACCTACAACTTTATTCGTAGAATTATCATCCAAATCATGAAGACACGCAATATAAATAATATATTCACCTTAATAACTATCTCCTTGAGGCTTGTTGCATGATCTCTTAACTAATTTTACCCCGTAAAGCTAACCTGGTAAATTTCCACTTCCCTTCCCAGTTCTGTTGCTTTGTCCAAGGCAATTTTATTGAAAGCGATGGTGTCTTCAGAGAAAGGAATAAGTATGTTATGTCATTTTGTTTTCTTCGAATTAATATTATCAATAAAATAGTAATTATTTATTAACTAGGTTCCTTCAGGTATTATTTTTTTTAAATCACGTCCCATGTGTTCACTTCACAATGCTTAATTGATTAAAATGTTTGTGTTCTCGTGCTTTAGTGATCAAACATGTTACAGTGAAACGTTCCTAGTTCTTTTTGGTTTGTATGATAGAGATACGATTGTACGAAATATAGAGGACTCTGTAGCTTGATAATCTTGAAATCTACCGCACAGTCTTCTTAATCATAAAGTAATCATACACATGATTTAAATATCAAACACCTAGTACAGTCCGTCGGCGGCACTTTTGTCAAAACATTATCTACTTTCTTGAAGTCATTTCCAATTCAAAAGAAGCCAGTTCAAATTGTACAGGTCCAGATGAATATCGTGCATTTTCAACTGCATAAATGTTAATTTGCAAGCCTCAATTGCAGTAATAACGATCAGCATGAAGTTTTGTTTCCCGAATGCTTTTTTTTCTTCTAATGCTTTGAGTATTTGAGGTTTGCTGATGCTCCATTACAAAAAAGAATGAAGTAAGAATACAAAGTGTTCGTAACGTTCGGCATTGATTATTTTCACAGTCGTTTAAATTATTAACCTTAAATTATATAAAAAGAATATTGTTCTATTTTTTGAAAAAACATTGTCAATAATTATTTCTACTAACTTTGGAACATTACAAAAAGATGCGAGAAACACAATGCGTCAGCTCTACATTACATCACACGACGTCATTCAGAACACTCCCAAAGTCCAATTTTTCAATGTTTTCATTTCATATGATTCCGAAAAAAGGTATCTGTCAGTGTACCGGGAGACTTCTAAATTTTAGTCCAGATTTATGATGCACCTGTTTAAACGAAGATTGTTAACGTGCGAAATAGTTCAAAATTAGCAAAATTTTCCCTCTGTCCATATTATGAAAAACGATTATTTTTTTTTATACACATATACAGTACTAGGATGGTGATTTAAGTGGCTTGTCTTTATGCAGACGACATTTGAAGAAAAACCTGACGGGATAAGTTTTTTAAAAAGTCATCTTAGAACCTTTCTACCCATATTTGCTTTTAACTGTTCAAATACTCAGAGCTCATAGTTTCACGTTCGAACTTGTAATCATATTCAGCCAGATGCACTCAGTACCTTGTACATAGTGAATGCTTAATAAAATTGATTCAAGCCAACATGTTATCCTTCGGGCCAAATGTGGGAACTACTTTTTCTTCAGAAATTTAGTACTTTTCAAAATCCGAAATAGCGGAGTAAACCCTACAATATCAAGCTGAGAATCCTTGCGTGTGTGTGGAGGGTGGTGGAGGTGGTGCTGAGTAGTAAACCAAAGACCATTCATACATGTTCATGCAGTATATACTTACTAGGATATGTTTTAATGGTTGTGCAAATTGATATTAAGATTACAACTACTTCATGACCATCACAGGTCAGTATTTATGTGCGAGAAATATGTTGGAATGGATGATGTAAAGGAATGTTTCGTCAGTTCCATTACAGACGTAGCGTTAGGAATGCTGAAAAAATCTTTAAAAAAATCAGGAAAAGAAGAACTTTTCATGCATCATTTTAAACAAATTGTAAATACAAATTTAGGTTGATGAAGACAGTTACAGAAATACCGAATTTGTATACTTATGCTTTACGATTATTGTGATCATTTAGCCTAATTTGTATTGGATTATGTGCCCCATAATTATCTCATTTATTCGTTCTATTTGCTAAACCATAACAGATTAACAGTGACCCGGTGGGCTTCGGTTTCGTGATACGGGGCAACTCTCCGACATATGTTCAAACTATTGACCCTTTGGGGCCAGCCGCAGTCGCCGGTCTTAAGGTAAAGTTCTCGAATTCTACATCAACAAGGTCACTGGTACACCAATATTACGATTGTGTCGTCGTTTTCGATATTGAAATCAATTTTGAAATGGTATAATTTTGTACCTAAATTCACTCTCCTAAAAGAGGGGCTATATGATATATATATATATATATATATATATATATATATATATATATATATATATATATATATATATATATATATATATATATATATATATATATATATTTATATATATATATATATATATATATATATATATATATATATATATATATATATATATATATATATATATAAGTATTTGACCGATCAGGATGAACATTTATTTTTTTCGGTGTAATCTATCTGACGGTCACGTATTGGTGTCCAGTGTCATCTGTTAAATTTTACATGGGTACTGATTATTGTGAATTAACATATAACATGTATAGATTAGGCTCAACATGCATATAAAGTAAACGTGCTAGATATTATCTTGTATGTGTGTGTGTATGTATGTGTATAGATAGACATATATATATATATATATATATATATATATATATATATATATATATATATATATATATATATATATATATATATATATATATATATATATATATCTTCTTGGTAGTCTATCGAGTCGAGGAAGACAAGTTGTGCACTTTCATTCAACGGTGGACGCGCATGTGACTCCGGAGTCCGAATTCCGATACACACATACGGTTGCAGGTGGGGCATGGGACACCGGTGGTTGTTGGTATCTGGGATACATTTCAGTAGGGCGTCTCTCACGAGTTGCAGCAAGACGCTGGCGGCGGTCAATCTCAAAGGTGGAACAGACTTTTCTGGTCAGGGCTCGCCAATGCTTTCTGTCTGAGGCAGCGAGGTCGAGCTGGCGTGGTTGAAGGTCTGCCCATTTGATGTTTGTCTTGAGGTTCTCTTTGTACCTCTTGTGAGAGCGGCCTTAGTTTCGGTTCCCCAGGGATAGCTCGCCATAGAACAACTGCTTTGGGATTCTGCTTTGATCCATGCGGATGACATGGCCAGTCCATCGAAGCTGGGCCTGGATTATTTTGGCTTCGATGTTTGTTGTGTTGGCTCTATCAAGGACTTCCAGGCTGGTGATTCGGTCCTGCCACTTGATCCGCATGATGGATCTCAGGGAGCGCTGGTGGAATTGTTCTAACTGACTGATGTGCCTTCTGTAGAGTGTCCACGTTTCACAGCCATATAATAGAGACGTGAGGACAACTGCATTGTACACCTTCAGCTTTGTTGACAGGCGTATGTCCTTGTGCTGCAAGACCTTGGTTTGGAGTCTTCCTAGTGCTTGACTGGCTTTTTGGGTCCTCGCAGTGATCTCTTTGTCCAGAGAGCCATCACTAGATATTGTGCTGCCAAGGTATTTGAAACTGTCTACATTCTTCAGCTGCGTGTCGCCAATGGTGATACAGGGTTGCGAGTGGACAGTGTTTGGGGCGGGCTGGAAGATGACTTCTGTCTTTCCTAGACTAATTGTGAGTCCAAATAGGTTGGAGGCTTCAGAGAATCTGTCCACGATTGCTTGTAGGTGAGTCCCTTCATGGGCCATGAGGGCGCAGTCATCTGCAAAGAGTGCATCAATGATGAGTCTTTCTAGTGTCTTGGTTTTTGCAGCTAGGCGACGGAGATCAAACACTGATCCATCCAGGCGATACTTAATGTAGATGCCAGTGTCAATGTCCCGGATGGCATGGAGCAGTACCTGTGTGAAGAAGAGGTTGAAGAGTACTGGAGCGAGTACACAACCCTGTTTGACACAATTAGATATGGGGAATTTCTCGGAGGGTTCACCATCTGAGAGAATCTCTCTATTCAAGTCAACGTGGAGGAGCCGGATGAAGTTGGTAAACTTCTGAGGACAACCAAGTTTCTTGAGTACTACCCACAGTGCGTCTCTGTTGACCGTATCGAAAGCCTTTGTCAGATCCACGAAGACAGCATATAGATTCATGTTCTGCTCAAGGCACTTCTCTTGGACTTGTCTCACTGCGAAGATCATGTCAACGGTGCTGAGGTCTGGGCGAAAACCACACTGAGACTCGGAGAGGTTATTTTCTGACACTGCTGCAATAAGCCTATTGAGCAAGATGCGAGCAAGTATTTTGCCAGCAACGGAAAGCAGGGAGATGCCTCTGTAGTTACTGCAGTCCATACGTGTGCCTTTATTTTTATAGAGGGTCACAATTGATGCATCACGGAGGTCGTCTGGCATCTCTTCTTCCGTCCAGATGCTGATTAGCACGTCGTAGAATGCCTCCAGAGACTGCTTACTGAGAGTCTTGTACACCTCCGCTGGGATACCATCCTTTCCAGGTGCCTTGCCACAGTTTGTTTGTTTAATGGCCCTTCTCAATTCCTCCATCTTTGGCGGAATATCCAGTTGGTTGAGCGTTGGCTGTTGGAGTATTTGGTCAAGAACAGATTGGCTGACCGATGAGGGCAGGTTTAGGAGCTGATTTTCCATCTTTCCTTAATGCCAATCTTGTCTTTTATTAATGTACTGCCATCTGCTGCAAGCAAGGGCATAGAGCTGGACTTTGTGTGGCTGAAGATTGACTTGATGGCGTTGTAGAACTCTTTGGAGTTGTTAGTGTCAGCATAGCTTTGCACTTCATCAGCTTTCTTTTCCCACCAGTGGTCATGCATCTTGCGGATTTCTCTCTGAGCCTCAACTTGATAGGATTTGAAGCGATCTTTTTCGGGGATTGAGTTTGTGTCATTCTGCCAGTCCATAAAAGCTTTGTTTTTTCTGGCAAGCAGCTATTCAATAGCAGCGTTGTTCTCGTCGAACCAGTCTTGATGGATTCGCTTCTTTGAACCCATGGTTGCCAGAGCTGTTTCTCTTATTACGTCCCTGAGCTTGTTCCATTTTTCAGAGGTGTTTCCACATAACGGTCCGTTTGTTGACAGCTTGTCATCTAGTCTCCTCTGGAAATTGAGCTGGGTGGAAGGCTACTGCAGTTTGACAATGTTGAGGGCTGTGCACACAAGCTTAGGACGTCTTAGGTGGTGAGGGTGTGTATGTATGTGAGTGTGTGTGTGTGTATATATATATATGTAAGGTGCTTGTCGGCTATCAAAGTGTTATTAGTACAATATCGCACAAGCCCTGGTCAGAGGTATTGCTCAACTTGGAAAAACAACACTCGAACCGCCTCCCGCTAATTCTCGTTATCTAAAGGAATGACCTCAATGGTGTAATCTGCCCGGTTAATGGATATGGTAATCTGAGATGTTACCTTGAACAAAGACAACACACGAGCCCCCGTAAAGATAAAATATGAATTTAATTACAATACAATTAAGAGAAGAATGACATAATAAATTACAATGTTCTTTCCTTCTGACGATTCTTCGTTCAGAAGTAATTCAAAACCCGAAGCTTTAAGATAGCAGATACGTTAATTAAAATTCAGAACACTAATAAAATAGATGAATTTAACCGTTAATGACTGATAGTACTTTCATCATGGAATCGAATGTTCATTAACATTGGACTGTTGGGTGATTCACAATGACCTTGTTCGTTGACTGTTTTTTATCTTTCTTTTTTTTCTGCGTGCGTCCGACTTCAGCTTGCCCATTGATTGAACGGGAATTCCACACTCTAACTTCTGACTTCTTTTCCCTCTTTTCCTTTGACTCCTCGCTGATTCTCACTCTTTCCAAATAACTATTTTCCTTGTGTTTTTGGCGTCTTACAATCGTTCCACATTCAGTTCCCTGGAACCACAATTTTACGAAGTCGTTCTTGCAACGAACCTTCGGAGTCCGGGTAATGGTTCTCTCTTGCAGAGAAATTTTTAGACTGACTAACCTCGTTTGATACGTAGTATATATTTCCCCGATTCTGGGGTTCGACACACCCCCTTCCCTATACATTTGACCAATCGGAATAAATGCTATTCCTACGGACCTTTTGAAAACCGTCTATCAAGATGCCAAAAATGCCACTTAGGGTCGAAATATCAACTTATCATTTGTTTCCAATCACTCTGACAGCTCTACGTGAGGAATCACCTATTTTAAGCGTGTCAAACACTCAGTCCGCTTTCACTCTAAATATTGTAACAGTCTGACCGAGGTAAACTAACATTCTTTTCGTTCAAAACTCTACTCCAAGATAATTAATTGTCGGCTAGCCTACGAATTAATTAATTAATGAATTTCACTGACGAAAAATTTGGCACTTGACATATATATATATATATATATATATATATATATATATATATATATATATATATATATATATATATATATATATATAAGTTATTGTCTTTAAAATAACTTCTGACGTTTGCAAAAAGTAAATTATAGTGACAAATTGCACTTTCAGTTGGTAGGTGTTGTGACAGAAAGAAATACTGAAATATGGCACACATGCACGCACACACTCAATGTTCTGAAAATTAATATATGCACACATTCATTTTATAGTTCTCTTCTTGTGAAGGTTCGTAGTTTCTACTCCACCTAAAAATCAATGCTGGACTTAAAGCTTTTTTCCCCAAAACTGTGAATCCCGAAGATGAAAGTGGACAAAATTTGTTCTTTAGCTTATAATTGCTTTATTCCGATTGTTGTATTTTTTTCTGTCGAAGTTAATACATGTATGCGTTTTTGGTCTTATTTCAGGTACGGCAGTATATCTACTCAGTCAATGGAATCAATGTGCTCTACATGAATCATAAAGAAGTGGCGAAAATGATGATGAAAAGTAGATCTTATATTAACCTCGTTGTTATGACTCATAAACGAGGTACATCATTGTAAAGTACGGATTGTGTGATGTCTTACAATTACACAAATGACCAGATCTACCATCTTTCTTGGATACCTTAATGTACATGCGCTGCAAAAACGTGATCCCAGTGGATGGTTTGTGCTCATGTTTTGTTTTACTTAAATCTAAAGTCGTTTTGAAGCAATCAAGTTCAAGAACTCTATCGGTAACGCAGTAACTTTATGGAAATAACATGAATTACAACTTGGGCCTTCTGGCGTCAGCTGCTTGGTGACTACTGTGACGATATTCCACTTCAGCTACAACTAACATTGTGAACGTTTCGAGAGATTGGTTGGTTTTGTTTTATATTTGTTTGTTTGTTTTTTAAGTCAAGATCTTTTTGTCATTTTAAACAAGGTATAGTCGTTTCCAAAGATGTATCTAACGCATTCCAAAGATGTATCTAACGCATTCCAAAGATGTATCTAACGCATTCCAAAGATGTATCTAACGCATTCCAAAGATGTATCTAACGCATTTCAAAGATGATGATCAAGACAGCAACTGAATTTCAGTATAACATCCAAACATGGTCAGGATGATTGTCCTGATTTGACGCTTGTAATTTTTTTTAATGCCACACAGGCTGTTCGGAGAACAGTTTGTTGTGCTCAGTACTCCATTTCATATGTATATGTTCTAAAATTCATGTACATAGTACTTTATGTAAGAATACGGATTGCTGTGGCCAAACATTTGCATGATACCGTCTGGCTTAAACTTTTTTCTCCTGCCCTGGTAAACGCTTGCACACTGCAGAAGGCATACAATCTCTATATGTTTGTATAATAAATGTAGAAAATAAATGTATGCGAAAAAACGATGGTTGGTAAAGATCACTGTTATTACGGTCAATAAAATTATTGGGTGACCATATATCTTATCCGATCTTTGCAGAGTTAAAGGCATCAGCTGGAACAGCATTTGGCAAAAAAAAAAATAGTTCTGGAAAATGTACTCCAACCAAGACTTGTGCGTGGTTTGCACTTGAGACAAAAAAAAGCAAAAATAAATAAATAAAAATAAGAACAAAAATTTAAACAGTATAATAGCCAAGGCCACAACAAACAATCTGATTAAAGAATATGAGTTATACCTTACGACTTAGGTAACAATCTGATTAAAGAATACGAGTTATACCTTACGACTTAGGTAACAATCTGATTAAAGAATATGAGTTATACCTTACGACTTAGGTAACAATCTGATTAAAGAATATGAGTTATACCTTACGACTTAGGTAACAATCTGATTAAAGAATATGAGTTATACCTTACGACTTAGGTAACAATCTGATTAAAGAATATGAGTTATACCTTACGACTTAGGTAACAATCTGATTAAAGAATATGAGTTATACCTTACGACTTAGGTAACAATCTGATTAAAGAATATGAGTTATACCTTACGACTTAGGTAACAATCTGATTAAAGAATATGAGTTATACCTTACGACTTAGGTAACAATCTGATTAAAGAATATGAGTTATACCTTACGACTTAGGTAACAATCTGATTAAAGAATATGAGTTATACCTTACGACTTAGGTAACAATCTGATTAAAGAATACGAGTTATACCTTACGACTTAGGTTCTGAACATTGTCCACTGAACAACATTTTTGTCTTTATAGCCTGAGGGAACTTACAAATTTTAGTCTCAGTATCTCATGGACAGGTTATTGTAATCCATTTCCAATACAGTCTAGAACCAGGAATTTCCTGCTAATGCCTAGAACTAAAAATACGAGGCGGACTTATAATGTACCGTTGTTTCATATTATTATGAAAACAATTTCAAGCTTCAAAATCCTATGATATTTTATTACATTTAAAACACGGATCACTGTTTAAGGTTAAACAATAAAGAAAAATCCCAGTAATAACAACAATAAATGAAAACAAGGAACAACGAAATAGTCTCATAAACAGAATGTTCCCAATGATGATCGTCAGTTTACAATTTGAGTACGCTTGGGCCTTTCGTCATGGATTGGAAGATAAACCTGAGGTGCTACAGTTTCAAAAACCTTTGAAACTTCTTTGTGAGTTAGGAAAGTATGATTTTAGACTTCAATCTCAAACACATGTTCTAAAGAGCAGACAGATTATAGTAGTGTGATGCAAGTTACAAAGTTTGAAAGGGTGGTCAAATGAGCCACCGCACCAAAAATAGTCCCTTTGATGTTCATTGTCCAGTCATTACCTTTATCTTTCTTTCTCTAACGTTAAATATCCTAACAAGTATTTCTCGATTCAATTTTTGTAAGTTTGGATATATTCCTGCATAATTGTTTATATGCGTTTTAAAGCTGCTTTTAATAATTACGGTAATGTAGATCGCATATTTGTAAATAAAATAGTAATTGTTGCAGTAGAAATGCTAATCGGTAAATATTCAAGAGCACAACAGGATGTGATCGGTCGACCAAAAGAGCTAGGACTGTAGCCCTGGACAACTATTGCAGCAATTCGCTTTATAATGCACATTGTTACCATCATTCAGACTGGTTAATTCTTATTATTGCCTGTTAGTTGCAGATACAAATTGATAATAACAAGAAGGACAAGTTGTAATTTGAATTTAATCATTGTCAAACTTATGTTTCAACTCGGGGATGTTTTAAAAGATTTTAATGTGAACTGTATCTTTCGCACGTTTTTAATCTTATGGTCAGTTTTTGTGCAGCAAATGTACTCTATTTTAGATTTTTTGACTTTTTGATTACTCTACCATTTAGACAACATTGTTTTATTTTAATGATATATGGTTTGGTTTCGACAAGGATGTATTTTATTTCACATAACTTGTGATCTCATTCCATTTTGAAAAATAACTCAAGGACTAATCCGATTTCACAGACACCGTTGTAGCGTAATTTACCTATGTACTTTAATCGTGCTTCATATTCCAACGTGATATTTAAAAAATGCTAACAGGATGCTAAAAATTGTACGTATATGAATATATTATGATTATTAATATTAGTTACTATCATATTGTATTTTTCACCAATAAATTCGAATTAAACGACACGTAATGTTGCGTTGTATTTAACAACGCAGTTGCACCTCAGCGACTAGTATTACTTTCATTTACCTGTTTATTACTGCGAACATTAATTACATTTGCATTTGTTTTTTTTCGTTTTCGAATAAATGTGTTAGTGTTTTAATATAAGAGATTTGGCGCGTGAACTATTAAGACTACTAATCATCGTGTCTGTTAATGATTGAGGTACAATATGAAAGGGTTATCATATTAAAGAGAAGTTATTAGGCTCATATGTAGACATGTGTGTTTGTGTGTGTGTGTATGTGTGTGTCTGTGTGTGTGTGTGTGTGTGTGTGTGTGTGTGAGAGAGAGAGAGAGAGAGAGAGAGAGAGAGAGAGAGAGAGAGAGAGAGAAGGAATTTTAACGTAGCTTTAAGAAAAATCAGTGTGTGTGTGTGTGATTAGGATTTGTAACGTAGCTTTAACAATTGTTGTCATATCGCTACGATGCCTGCAGTATGGCAGTTTATAGAGATGTCTAGCACTGGGGCATTATGCCACATACATTTTGCATGATGTCCCACCCACTCACATGATATCCTGACACCAGGAAGACCAGTTCGAACACTAACCTCTTAATTATTTGCGGACGCTCTAACCGCTAGGCCACCGGAGACAAATATCTCCGTCTTGTATATATTTTCTTGCTACAGTTGTTCTGCTGTTTGATAGTTAGGGATCGTCTTGTATCCTGAAATAGCTGAGATGAAATTTGTCCAACGGATTCAGAAAAATCATCAGTATAATAATGGTCTGACAATGTAAAAGCTATTCAGATCAATTGCTATCACAATAGCTATGTGAAAGGTATACAGATGGATTACTGTAACATTGGCTATGTGAAAGCTATATATAGATGAAATGCTATAACAATGGCTATATGAAACCTATACAGAGACGAATTGCCATAACGTTGGTTATGTGAAAGCTATAGAGAGAAGAACTGCTATAACATTGGGTATGTGAGAGCTATACAGAGATGAAATGCCATAACGTTAGCTATGTGAAAACTATACCATTGACTATGTGAGAGCTATACAGAGATGAAATGCTATAACATTGGCTATGTGAAAGCTGTAGAGATGAATTGCCATAAAATTAGCTATGTGAAAGCCATAAAAAGATGAATTGCTGTAACATTGGCAATGTGAAAGCTTTACAAATAAATTGCTATAACATTGGCTATGTGAAACCTATATATGGATGAAATGCTATAACATTGGCTATGTGAAAGCTATACAGAGATGAATTGCCATAACGTTAGCTATGTGAAAGCTATATAGATGAACTGTTATAACGTTAGCTATGTGAAAGCTATAGAGAGAAGAACTGCTATAACATTGACTATGTGAAAGCTGTAGAGATGAATTGCCATAAAATTAGCTATGTGAAAGTTATACAGAGATCAATTGCCATAACGTTAGTTATGTGAAGGCTATAGAGAGAAGAACTGCTATAACATTGACTATGTGAAAGCTGTAAAGATGAATTGCCATAAAATTAGCTATGTGAAAGCTATACAGAGATGAATTGCCATAACGTTAGTTATGTGAAGGCTATAGAGAGAAGAACTGCTATAACATTGACTATGTGAAAGCTGTAGAGATGAATTGCTATAAAATTAGCTATGTGAAAGCTATACAGAGATGAATTGCCATAACGTTAGTTATGTGAAGGCTATAGAGAGAAGAAATGCTATAACATTGGCTATGTGAAAGCTATACAGAGATGAATTGCCATAACGTTAGCTATGTGAAAGCTATATAGATGAACTGTTATAACGTTAGCTATGTGAAAGCTATAGAGAGAAGAACTGCTATAACATTGACTATGTGAAAGCCATAAAGAGATGAATTGCCATAAAATTAGCTATGTGAAAGCTATACAGAGATGAATTGCCATAACGTTAGCTATGTGAAAGCTATATATGGATGAAATGCTATAACATTGACTATGTGAGAGCTATACAGAGATGAATTGCCATAACGTTAGCTATGTGAAAGCTATATAGATGAACTGTTATAACGTTAGCTATGTGAAAGCTATAGAGAGAAGAACTGCTATAACATTGACTATGTGAAAGCCATGAAGAGATGAATTGCTGTAACATTGGCAATGTGAAAGCTTTACAAATAAATTGCTATAACATTGGCTATGTGACAGCTATAGAGATGAATTGCCATAACATTAGCTATGTGAAACATTTTGAGAGATTCATTGCTAATACATTGGCTATATGAAAGCTATAAAGATAAATTGCTATATTATTGGCTATGTGAAAGCTATAGAGATGCATTGCCATAAAATTAGCTATGTGAAAGCTATACAGAGATGAATTGCCATAACGTTAGCTATGTGAAGGCTATATATGGATGAAATGCTATAACATTGACTATGTGAGAGCTATACAGAGATGAATTGCCATAACGTTAGCTATGTGAAAGCTATATAGATGAACTGTTATAACGTTAGCTATGTGAAAGCTATAGAGAGAAGAACTGCTATAACATTGACTATGTGAAAGCCATAAAGAGATGAATTGCTGTAACATTGGCAATGTGAAAGCTATACAGATAAATTGCTACAACATTGGCTATGTGAAAGCTTTACAAATAAATTGCTATAACATTGGCTATGTGACAGCTATAGAGATGAATTGCCATAACATTAGCTATGTGAAACATTTTGAGAGATTCATTGCTATAACATTGGCTATGTGAAAGCTATACAGATAAATTGCTATATTATTGGCTATGTGAAAGCTATACCGATGAATTTCTACAACATTGGCTATGTGAAAGTTATAGAGATGAAATGCTATAACAGTAGCTATGTAAAAGCTATACAGATGGATTACTGTAACATTGGCTATGTGAAAGCTATACAGAGATGAATTGATATGACATTGACTGTCTGAAAGCTATACAGATGCATTGCTATAACATTAGGCTATGTGAAAACTATAGAGAGATGAATTGCTATTACATTGGCTATTTGAAAACTATAGAGAGATGAATTGCTATAACATTGGCTATGTGAAAGCTATACAGAGATGAATTGCTATAACATTCGCTATGTCAAAGATATAAAGATGAATTACAATAGCATTGGCTATGTGAAAGATATACAGATTATTTGCTATAGCATTGGATATGTGAACGCATACAGATGAATTGCTATAAAATTGGCTATGTGAAAGCTATACAGAGTTAATTTGCTATAACATTTGCCATGTGAAAGCTATACATATGAATTTTTATAACATTGGCTATGCGACACATATGCAGAGACGAACTGCCATAACCTTGGTTATATCTGTAAAAAGATGAATCATCACCATCATCAGTCTCTTGACCTAGTGTGGTCATTGACGCACTGTGCTGCTGGATATCTGTCCAGTTCCCTCAACTTATCTCGATCATGTGCCAATGCTTGTGTCTCCGCAAATCTTTTTCTGGTCCATTATACGATGTTGTCATTCCACCTTTTTCTCTGTCTACCTCTCCTTCTGCCACCATGGACGCTGTCCTGCAGTACTGTTGTGGATAGGCTGTTGGCTCTAGTGACATGGCCATACCATTTCAGCTTTCTCTGTTTGATAGTGGTGAGGAGGTCTTCACAATGGCCTACTTTGTGCCTGATGGTGTTACGCACTTCCTTATTTGTGATGTAGTCCATGTAAGAGATGCCAAGGATGGTTATGTAGCATCTTATTTCAAGTGCCTGGATTCTTCGTTGTAATTCTGTCAGGGTCCAGGCCTCACATGAATACAGAAAGACTGAGATGACTAGTGCTCTCAATCGTCTGATTTTAGTTTTCAGACAGATATTCTTGTCTCGCCATATGGGTTTTAGCTTTGACATAGCTGCCGTTGTTTGTCCTGCTCATGACAAAATAAATTTCTGCTCTTGATCCCTCATCAGTGATTATAATACCAAGATATCAAGATATTTGAAATCGTCCGCTGTTTCCAGTTTCTGTCCTCTAACTTTAATCTTAGTTGAGATTTGTTTGCCACTATTTGTAATCAGCTTTGTCTTCTCGTTTATTTCCATGTCAAATCTGGAAAATGTTTCATCCAAGTTCTTCATTAACGTTGCAAACTCGTCTTCACTGCCTGCAGCCCATCAATGTTGTCTGCAAAGCGTAGGTTGATGTTACGCCCTCCAATTCTGACTGTCATACAGATGATTTCCAGGGCTACGCTCATGATGCGCTCTAAGTAGATGTTGAAAAGCATGGGTGACAGGAGACAGCATTGGCGTACTCCAACTGTTGTCTTCAACCAGTCCCCCACAGAACCTTGAGCAATTACTGCACTGGTAGCCTTGGCGTACAGCTGCTTGATGATATTTGTCAACTTTTGACCCATGTTGTACTTCTTCATTGTGGCCCACAATGTATCATGCCACACTCTGTTAAACGCTTTTTTGAAATCTATGAACATATGATAGATGTCTTGTTGATGTTGCGAGTACTTTTCACACAGAACACTGAGATTGAATATTGGTTGCGTTGTGCCTCTTCCACTCCGGAACCCTGCCTGTTCTTCAGCAATTCTTTCTTCTGCTTGTGGGTTCAGTCTGATCTTCAGCATCACCTTACTAGCATGGCTGATCCAACTGATAATTCTGAACGTTTGGCACAGCTGGAGATTGCCTTTTTGTGAGAGTGTTATAATCAGTGACTGGGTCCACTGTGATGGCTATTCGCCTGTCTGCCAGATCCTGTTGCAGACGTTTGTTAGTAGCTCTATCACTGATCCCACCCACCCCACATTCTTGATAAGTTCAGCTTGGATGTTGTCTACTGCTTCCCATTCTTTAGTACTCTTATTGCTGACTCCACCTCTTCTTGAGAAAGGTGAAATCATCATCATTTGTGAAGTTTGGGACTTAAAGCACCTTTGGGTCCCCTGTGGACGGATGGTTGTACAGATCTTTACAATTATCAGTCCATCTTTCTGTAATGTCACTTGCTTCTGTGAGGCATTTTCCATTTTCGTCGTGAATGGTACTAACTCTTTGTTGCATCTGTCTGGTGAGTCTTTTCACAATTTTGAATGCCTTTTTGCTTTTATAATTTATCAGACTGCTCTCTTTTTCTGTGCACTTTTGTCCAATCCAATCTTCTTTGATTTCTTCATTTTGTCTTCTGATATTTTTGTTTATTTCTCGGTACTTCTTTGCCCCTGTTGTGTGTCTGGTGTTTTTGAGGTCTCTTCTTACATGACACAAATTCAGAATCTCTTCTGTTATCCAAGGGTTTTTTTTGGGGGGGGGGGGGGGCGAAGGAGGCCAATGATATCCTTGACAGCTGTTGTCCTGACAGTATTGATAGTGTCTGTCATCACTTTAACATCATCCCCTATCATAAGGAGTGAACTAAATTTTTCTCCAATTGTGGATTGGAATGACTTGCAGATGTTAGGGTCCTTCAGTTATTCGGGGTTGAATTTGAGCCTGGTTTTCTTTGGCTTGTTAAAGTTCTTCAGCTTCACTCGGAAGTTCATAATCACGAGGTCGTGATCACTTCCAACATCAGCACCTGGTAACGTTCTAGTTTTTGCGATCTGGTTAAGATGGGTCCATTTGGTGCGTGTCATGTCCAGAATCATAAAGCTTTATGCTGGCCCAGGGTATTGGCTTGTACCAAGTTGTTGTAGCTTGCGAACTCGAGCAGCAGTTTCCCTCTTTCATTGGTAAGCTCATTGCAAGAATGTCCACAATGATCATCCGAGTCTTTTAGAGCATCTTTGCCAACTTTGGCATTTCAGTATGCTGCGTTTTTATAATACACTGGAGTTTGTTGTAAAACTCGTTTATTTCTTCATCATTATGATCAGTCGTTGAAGCATAGACTTGGATAATTGTGATGTTAAAGGGAGATGATTTCAGGAGAAAGGGGCGACATTCAAGACATTTCAGGTGTTTTATGACATTTGAAAAAGAACACGTATTACCGCTAACAATTTTAGGAGTTGGAATCGATGACCTCATTTTGGTGTCCATTATGAATCAGAGATCAGTTATAAACAAGAAAATCCATCTGTGCATTTAACTTCTTTTTAAATTCCTAATATTTATTAATTATTAATTTAACTAAAATGTGTTAAGTTCAATCTTACTCCACAACACCTGTCATTCAGTATTCATTAAATAGCTGAACAAAAATGCCGTTATAAATAGAATTTTGTGTTGACACTTTGTCCACTGGCAGGAAAAGGTAAGTAGTAAAGAAAAGTCAAATTCAAACCTTTTTATTATTATTACTAACATCACCATAATTAACAATATCTTTGGTTCTTCTTGTCGTCCTCGTCGTGTTTATTTTTGCAATTTCTGCTTTGTCGCTCTGTTAAGGACTAAAGTAACTGTCCTATCAACGTATACAGATATGTATATAAGGATTCGGTTCAGTTTCGTTGGAAATCTATATTAAAAATATCTTTTACTTTTTACTATACTTCTTATACTCATACTTCTTTAAAAATTAGAATGGTACTCTTTTCTCATTTAATCCGTGAAGGAGCGTTTAAAGATCTGCAGTTCTGGTTACCTTGGAAAGAGAGAAATGAGGAACCAACGGAGAGAACCGGTTTCACCTTCTAAGACTAACTTTCGCCAAATTAACTCAGATATAATTGATAGTGACAAGCTCTTACCTTTTTGTCCTTACTTCCAATATTGCACGAGCATCGAACCTTGATAAAATGGAAATACTAACAAGAGAGAGAGAGAGAGAGAGAGAGAGAGAGAGAGAGAGAGAGAGAGAGAGAGAGAGAGAGAGAGAGAGAGAGAGAGATGTTGAATTATAGACGAAACTCGTCGATAGGAACTGAAGAAATAGGAACGGCTTAAAGGAAACCGCTACATAAATCCGGCACAAAGAGGACATATTCTACAAAACGTTTGCTCTCTGCATGAACCCCTACTACCTAAAATTTGCATATCAACTCCTCACTGACAAATTCTATTTGTCGAGCTGCTCTATAGTATTAAACAAGGGAATAAATATAACGTAAATGGAATATAACATTTCTTCATTCAAGAATTTTGATATGGACTCTTCTTTAGGATTTTATACCTAGAGATACATTTCATATCAGAGGAAGTATTGATAAAACTGTCGAGCGGAATGAGAGAGTGTCATTATGGTATCGACATTAACAAATTTAACTATATTAAACACGAGTTTAAGGATAATCAGTAAAGTACTTCTTTAAAGGGTTTAAAAAGGGATCTAATCATACAGTTAAAGGGGCTTAAATGTACGTTGCTTTAACAAAGTCTCTAAAGAGACTACCTCTTAGGTCCAAGTATGGACTCCACAATCTCTCATGGCTTACAGATTAACTCCCCTTTTTACCCTCTATGCCATGCCGTTATACCAGGATGTAATAGATCTAGACTTTTATGAGTCTTTGATAATTTGTATTTTGTTTGTACCCACCCAACAAGTATTGGCTAAATTCTTCGCGAGAAATAAGGTACATATTACAACGGATTTAATCTATAATTTGCACTATATAAACTCACACAGAAGTGAAGTATCGGAGTTCATTCCTTGATTTTGAATATAACTACCTTAATGATTTTGTACTGTGTCGTCAATGTAGTTTGATGTCACGGATGTGGAAGCTGAAGTGCGACATAACTCTAGTTAAGACCATCGATTTCGTGCTGACCAAAAAATAGTGTCATGAATTAGTATACTGTGTCCATGAATCAAACATCATGATTTTGTTTTAAAGATTTGTGAATTTCAATATGGACGTCTTGTTAGTTTAAACTGACTTCGAAGTTATGTACAGAGCGATCTATGCCGCTTCAGCGCTCCTGCTCATGATATCGTCGCCTACGTTCTCGGTTCCTTGCACTCATCTGATCTGCATCAGTTACTGCTTTAAGAACTGCAATCATAGCATCAAGCGTCCATTCGACAATTTCACCTGCGTCAGTTAGGCGAGAGGTGGGTGGTCGGTATCCAATATGAACATGAAACCGTATAAGTACCGCTCAAGTCCTCAGGCTTAACATACTTCTTATCGGCAAGGGCAATGTCGGATAATAGGATTGCACCTTCTCGAATGACATCTGCGGACGCAAGATATGCTGGTTTAGAGCTTGTCTCCGGCCTGCATTCAGTCCTAGCGTCAGCATTCACCTGGGTCTGCCTGGGTTCATCATTACCTGTAGATCTCTTTCCAACCTTCCCGTCGCCCTGACGGTTATGGACAGCCAGCTCTCCCTCAACCACACGGCGCGACTCAGTGTGTCGGGGTCAGTCCGTACCCCCAGAACCTCCACTATTCGAGTGTGCCTGCTCGAATCTCTCCATGCTGGTGATTACTTCGATAGCCAGGTGCTCTCTCTTCGCTAGGTATGCTATTAACGTGCGACGGTAAAAATTCAAGACATGCTCCTTGAGTATAACCTCACGTAAACCGTCGTACTACCCGTTCGTCTTCTGCTATATGTACCCACTTCTTAAAAAAAACCTCAAATACGGATGTGGAATTGAGAGTATGTTTTCGTTGCCTGTTTCGTCGAGTCCCAAAATGTTTACGTGAGTGAGCTCTCTTTCTTTTACAGCCACTCGTATCCTAGCCAGTTCCGTCTGTGTCTCTCTATACGCTGATATCTAGGCCAGCTCCAGCTCTTTCTATCTTTCTGTCAGCTGACTTTCGGTCCTTCATTCTTTGATTCTCTACTCTGTGCACGTAGCTAAGCGATCTCCCTCGTACCCTATATCTTCCGAGCCTAATGCGCGATACTTTTTAATCATCTGTTTTTCTGTAGCCATTTTCTGATGATACTACCAGTAAGTGATACCCTGTCTTGACTTTCTAAACAATTGACAGATGTTACACTTTCTTAATTTACGTGCTGACAACAAGCTAGCTTCGCTCAGATAATATATTTTACCCGATATTTGCTTTACAATTTATGCAAATAACTTGAAATCTACCAGGCATGCAAATATAAAAATATAACGTAAACAAATTGAAAATTCGTTGTTTTTTTTAAAATCAAATCCACAGGATGAAAAATATCTCACAACTGTTCACTAATACTTCCTAACAAATAAGACTTTAGGTCGTAAAGATAATATTTATGACTAATTCAGATCCCGGACGTAGCGTCCAATTTGGTATTACGGGTTGTTATGCCGCCACTGTGGTATGTATGTTATAGTTGAGATGGGGTGCTCGCAATATTTTCTTTAAATTATTATGAAAGTCCCACTCAGGTCAAATTTTGTTTTAAAGTTAACTTCGTGAAATATAGATGTACAACTCCGATCTCCCAGTCAGCAATGCCGACGGTTAAATAATTGAATATACAAAAACTGAAATCCAGTGAAAAACTATTTAATAAAATTCAATAGTCAAATGATTACAAGTTTCCATGTACTCTCCTTCCGCTCAACCTTGCAATAGCCTATTGCATCACTTGACTAGTAGTGTCAGATAGCTTTCCACCTGTCCTTGTATTCTACTAATCTGTATATTTTCCTCTCCTATTCCTCCAAGTCCTTCTCCTCGACCTCCCGACTTTCTCCAAATTCCTTCTCCTCTCGACTTCTCTATACTCTTTCCCTTCTCCACTTTCTCATCATCGACTCCTTTTCCTCCTCATTCTCAACTCTTTCCACCCACTAGACTTGTCGACTCTGACTGTTCTGCTAGTCTCACATTCACCTCCCTCTTAGAGACTCGGGACTCAGTTGTCCCCTCAAAAGCTTCCTGTGAAAACAGAAGGACGGTACAAAATTTTCCTTAGCACTCTTATCTCGCACTATACCCGGCCTATCTTCAGATAACGGCTATTAAATTTAGTCCGTAGCGCATTCATTCACATCGAATTCATTCACAAGAATAATCAATAGTTTACTACGAAGTATCCTAATAGCGAATTACCAAAATAATTCTATCCGTAAGCTAACAATCTTCATAATTCTATACATAATACTCAAGCAAATTTCTCACAAACACATGCAAGTTAAACACTACAAAGGTAATTCTACGTATTAAACAATCCTTTAATGAAGTACATACTACACATAATTACAATTACAATGCCGTATTTTTCTGCAAAAATCAAGCACATAGCTTACTGAAATGAACAAAACTTTGTCTTTAATTAGAATCTCCTCTCAAAGCTTTACCGCCAAATTACGAATGGCTTCCAAAAAGTAACCCTATTTTGCTCGGTAATCTTTCTAGATGAGACAAAATGTTTGTTTGCTAGTTAGAAGTTATAATTCAGACCAAATTGTAAAAAAAACTCGATCGAATCAACATAGCTGACTATGTCCTTCTCGCTGTCTGTCCACACGGGATCGAAATTATTGTCACAGGATGAAGCCGGGTTGGGACTGGATTAGTGAAGACACCGAAAGCAACTGCGTTTATAAGATGTTTTTTTTTTTTTATAAACGCAATTTAAATATAAACGAATCTGACACCATTATTAACAAAATATAAGGAAAATTATAAAGTTCCTAACATGTAACTATCAACAACAAGTAACTCAACGGAAAGAAACCAAAGGATTATTGTAACGAAAGGAATTTAAAACTAACGTGAATAACGTCTTCTCACCCGATCAACAAATATAAGTATATGTAAGAATTTACGAATATATCGCTCGTATAACGAGACCGATGTAAATGCCTGTAATTTTGGTTATATCGTTCATATAACGACTTAACAAGGTAAAGGTATGTAAGCTATGATTTTATCGTTCATGTAACGATATAGCAATGTAAAGGTGAAATTATGAATTTATGAATTTATCGTTCAAATAACGATTTTAATTTGTAAATGTGAAATTTTTGCTCAGATGGCCCAGCTATTCACACAGAAGGTGAGTTACAGCATCTGATGGGCTGCTTTGCTAAAGCATCGTGTGAGTTTAGGCTGACCATCAGCCTAAAGAAAATAAACGGCATGGCTCAGAACGCGGACCCCCCCCCCAGCATCATCATCAACCACTACGAACTTGAAGTAGTCAGCAGTCAGTTCACGTACCTCGGCTCTACCATCACCAACAACCTATCGTTCGATGCCGAGCTCATTAAGCGGATTCGAAAGGAATCAACCACTCTCTATCCAGGTTGTCGCAAAGAGCGTGGAACAACAGTACGCCAACCCTGAACACTACCATCTCCGTGTACCGTGTTTGCGTGCTAAGCACCCTCCTATATGCCAATGAAACATAGACTATATACACCTCATAAGAGAAAAGACAGGCCTTTCACATGCGATGTTTCTGACCCATACTGGGGAACAGTATATTTCAATATTTTTCAGTATTGATGTCCTTTGTCAACTGTCATTTAATTATTTAAAAGAAATTCTTTGCTTGTTACGGTAGAATGTTTTGAAAATGTGTTGTGTCGTCCCATTACAGCCTCAGTCAATACAAATTTAATTTGAAAAAATGAAAAATCTTCTGAGATCGTGAGCGTTTATTAGCGATCAGGCAAACATTGCATCTATCTTAAAATAGAGCACACATAACAGCTACATACATTTATTAACTTCTGTGTCATAACGAATCCGTGATTTGATTTTGCAAACAATATCGCCCGTCCACGTTTCGAAATTTCTGAATCCACGCCTGCAAAAGTTGAAAGGAAAGGGTTTTATTGCCATGGTTATTATTTTCGTCATAATAATCTTTTACCGGGTGATAATCAAAACTCGCACCTGCCGTTTAAAATGTAATAATTATTTTTGTTACATAATCAACCGAACCTTTTCCATGATCAATTGACATCCATAAAGTTAGTTATCATTAAATTTATAAAATAAATACAAAAGGTTTGAATTCTATTTAATGCATGGTCGAATTTTGTTTAAATAGAACACTCTTATGTCGAATCCTTCCAGAAACAAATCTTGCATTCTGCAAACCGACATTGTCTGCTAATACATATTTGTCTGCTGGGCCGTCCGTAACACAGGTTTTGTTATGATCCTAAAGCATCAGTCACCTCGAGGAACATATCGTGATGAATTGTTATAGTCAATATATTTGTCACTGTAAAATGTTTGTAGCTTTGTTTTAAATTATGACAAATTTCTTTTTGAACCTTCTTTCTTGACAATATAGTCAGTGAACTAACTCAGGAGCTCCAGACTATTCATATCGCTATGTATGCTTGCAATATCTCGAGAAAAGCGCAACCAACTTTCAAATTGTGGCCTTATTCCAAGTTGTTGTCAAACAGAGGTACCGGAAGTTTCACAATATTTTTGCGGGAAAGATGGATTCAGATAACATTGAGGTTACTTCGAGTGTTGAGAGGTTGTACGAGCCCTTTCTTTATTGACACAAAAAACTGATTCCATCTTTGTATAATTTATTTGTTTGCAGTCTTTTCACTAGCTTATGTACTCGTACTTGTATAGCTAGGAACTATTAGTACTCGTAAGTAATGTCAGTGTGATTTGGATTTTTAACGTAGCTGAAAGAAAGAAAAAAAAAGTGTAGTCATATTGCTACGATGTCTGCAGTATGGCAGTTTATAGTTATGTTTAGCACTGGGGAATCATGCCGCAGACATTTAGCATAACGTCCCATCCAGTTACATTCTGACACCAGAATTGGTTGCAATGAGATAGTGGCTGAGGAATGCCGAAGTAGGATTCAACAAGGCCATTTTATTTTAACAAAATGAAAGTATCAAGTATTTGAACAGCAAGCAACATTTTGTTTTGTTCAAGAAGTATTTTACGATTGGAACCTACTTGAACATACTTCGGTATACCTCGACCACTGTCGCATTTCAACAAATTCAAATGTATGTCAACTGAACAAGAAAATGCGTCCGTTTGCAAGTGTCAGATATTGATTCCACTAGGATAAAAACAGCACAGTAAGTATATTAATTAAACATAAATCAGTGGAAGAATGTTGTTATATAGGTTGCCAAGTATGTGCGATATTCCTGAAACTTTGACTACTCGTTCAGATGTCAACGACATCGGAACAGACTACACAATGCTGTTATTCAGATCGTAAGACATAGCACTTAAACAAAATCAACATGTGCTATGTCTTACAGGTAGGACTAAACCAGTCCTAACGAATGCTAGCTGATTCGGCCCAAATGACAAGCTTATATAGCCGTAGTTTGAGTTTCCTCTGTCCCTTTCCACCCCAAATCATATGTAACTCAGACTAATTCGGCCCAAATTACAGGCTGATTCGGACCATGTGAACTATTATTTGAAATACCGTATAACACATATTATTTAGTTTGGTAGCTATTACTGCTTTTGCAGATATACTTAGAGAATATAAAAAGTTGATATTCAGCTTTTAAATTTATGCAGGACATTTGTTAGCAAATTTCTAACCAGAATCAGAACAAACTCTATATTAACTATATCATTTAGATTTTTTCAACCAAAATAAAATTTACTTTCTGAGAATATAAGCATATAATATTTATGTGTGATATTTTATCTAACTAAATCCAAAATTGTACAGCACCTCACTTTCTCCTTTAAGATATCAGTTTTATGAAGTACTATTTGTATGTAGCAAAATATACAGTATAAATAAATTCTACATAAATCTAGCAAAGGCATAAACCTACCCAGACCTGTATGTGTGAACATAATGTAAACTCAGATCAATACGTATGAATAAATGTCGTTGCATGGATATTGTTTTAGGGAAACTTTTTTCCCCAGCAATCTGCATACAATATTTAATGATCGATTCCTTAAATGCATATTTGAACCGCTCACCGTAACTGGGAAATAATGAAAAATATGATGTCTTAACTCATTCGGCCTCGATGCCGTGTTTACGCGTAATCCAGTTTCTGCATTCAACGGCTGATACCGTATTTTAGCGTAGATTTTCGACTGCATTCAATGGCCGGTACCGCTTTTATACGGTCCGAATGTATGGTCGAGAGAAAGTCTCTGGTTGGTTACAAACAAGGCTTTTCCTAGCATCAGACCCACATGTAGCCAATCAGAAATGAATTTAAGTTCGTTTGGGCAAACTTTAAATGTTCGGAAACCAAGGATTACTACTTGGGATCCATTTCAATACACGTGTTTTTTTCTTAAAAAATCGTAAAATGATGGCCGAAGCACGAGTAGTTTTTTATGGCGGTGAGGGCGAGAATGAGGAGTTTCTCGGGTTTGATCTCGAAAATATTGAGTAATTAGAGGAGAGATATGTTCGACAGTTTGATAATTTGCGAGATTTCGAATGGGACATTGAAGATTCTTGAGATTGAATAGTCAGAAAAAGCGGATGCTGATAGCGAAAATGAAAGAGTTTCTACCGATCTAGCAGATTGGAGCGACCGTCTTCTGTCTATCCAAATCAATGATTTTAGTGGAATGAATCCTGGTACTACAACATACAATGACAAATTGACAAGGAAAAAAGAGAAATCTATCTTTTTTCACTTATAATTATTTCCGGAGAAACTTACACGGACATCGCAAACGAAACCAATACATATGCCTAAAAATGCATATTGGTATCACCAAACAAACGTAGTATCCAACCTGCAAAATGTGTTTATTGAACAAAGTTCTATCTTAACCAAAAACTGGATGTGAACATTGCCAAGTAATGTATGTACAAACTGTTTCAAACCATATCATATATTAAATTTTCCTGGTTTATTTTAATGGCTGATGATGTGATATTCCTAACAATGTTGCACATAATTTTGTAAAAAAAAATGTATAAATAAATTGTGAAAGACTTGGAAAAAAAGAAAGAAAAATACATCACTGTGAAGACAAACTAATTTGGATTATTTGGTGAAATTTTCATGGATTAATATTGGATACAAGAAGAGAAATTAAAGTAAATGTGAAGGCATGTGCATGATTTCTACAAAAATTTCCAAACAGGTAAAACACTCAGGGGCACAAGCAGCTAGTCACAGCTTAGTGTGGCTGGGGCACAGTAACAGTGTTACTGATAAGTTTCTTGAGGCTGAAAGAGTTAAACAAAGGTGTCACATGTAAATCTCAGACGAAACTTATTGATATTAAATTTTCACATGGTCAAAATCGGCAAGAAACCAGTTCATAATTTGGACTGATTAATCCTAATCAGAATCTGCCATGGTCGAAACTGCCTGTTACCATCCTAACTCGACCAGCTAGTCTTAATGCTGAGCACTCATTTACCTTTCTTATCCACTATTTTCGTTGAGATCGTCCGTCATATTCAGATAATGACTACTAATGTTCTCAACCTCATTTGTATGCAGTATAAGGACATTTAGGCTTTATTTGGAAACGTAAACAGGTCATAGTAAAAATATGTTGTGGTCTGAGTCAGAAATTCTGCACATTAGAAGTAAATACAGTTTATCAGTAACTTTGAAATTCCACCAGGAAGCCATTATTTGCCACTTGATTGATAACATGGATGTATTTGTCCAGCTACACACTGGATTTAGAAAGTCATTGACTTTGCTTTTTCTCAACAAAAGCTGGTTTCCACAATTAATGCAAGTATCCATTCTCCGTCTTCGCACATTATGTCATTCAACATTGATGTCATAGTGTATAATAGCCAAATATGGTCTGGCAAGCCTTATTTAGAAAACGGGTTAATGCAAGAGTCGCACGTTATCTGTCATGACAGACACGGTGAGGTTAGTGTAACCATGCCAATTTATTTTATTGTGTATGGGGTTAACAAATTCAAAATAAGCCAAACCTTTTCACGACATGATTATACTTTTGTAGTAGATTTCTACACTATTTGTTTTTCTGACTTTAGTGATGATTTGTTTGGATGCTCAATTACATGATGTGGGATTAGTTTGTAGCCTCAACCACTTCAAATCAAGTTGAGGCTATCATTGTAGCTACAAGTTTGACAGCTGTTAGTCTTTGGTATGACTTGGACAGGGTTCAAACCCTCAACCTTCCACAAAATGAGGCGCATTATCTAACCAATAGGCCACTGGAGCAGTCCAGAACTGAAGTAACATCAGTAAAAAAAGTCTCATTAGTGCTTATAGAGAAGGGCTGTTTTTGTAGTGGGTCTTAAAGTTTGCGATTTGCAAATAAGTTACCAACAAACACTGACCGAGATTACGTCCCTTTGTTATTTTGTATGTACATGTATATTAAAATGTATTTAATTTCCAGTTTAAAACAGATTTCTACGGAAACTACTGATTCACAGAGGGCATGTAGATTCTGGTCATGCAAAGGGAGTTACTCTGATATCCTAGCAATACCAAAAAAATATTTTATGATAGTTTATACTTGTACTAATGTTGTGAACTTGATGTATATTTTGCACAAAGTGTAATTCAGCTTGAAAATGGACAATGCCTCCATAGTTATTATTTCTCCACATAAATTCAACAACAGAAAATTTCAATGAATAAAGAAATGGATCTATAACAACCTGTCACACAGGAGTAGTCTCACAATATAAGACCTTGATTCTGTTTTGGGAATCAAGGTCTTATTGCCCAAATGATGGCGCTGTGTCGCGTGTTCTGATCTTGATTAATATCTGAACAATAAGTCAGATTTTCAGGAAAATCTCAGTCACATAGCAGTCCAGTTATAATGTTTTAGTTAGATTTGACTTTTTTGATGTCTTTTTCCTATTAATTCAATTTGCCATACAAATAAATTGACATGTTTTCTATGTGAAAGCTATACAGAGATGAATTGCCATAACGTTAGTTATGTGAAGGCTATAGAGAGAAGAACTGCTATAAGATTGACTATGTGAAAGCTGTAGAGATGAATTGCCATAAAATTAGCTATGTGAAAGCTATACAGAGATGAATTGCCATAACGTTAGCTATGTGAAGGCTATATATGGATGAAATGCTATAACATTGACTATGTGAGAGCTATACAGAGATGAATTGCCATAACGTTAGCTATGTGAAAGCTATATAGATGAACTGTTATAACGTTAGCTATGTGAAAGCTATAGAGAGAAGAACTGCTATAACATTGACTATGTGAAAGCCATAAAGAGATGAATTGCTGTAACATTGGCAATGTGAAAGCTATACAGATAAATTGCTACAACATTGGCTATGTGAAAGCTTTACAAATAAATTGCTATAACATTGGCTATGTGACAGCTATAGAGATGAATTGCCATAACATTAGCTATGTGAAACATTTTGAGAGATTCATTGCTATAACATTGGCTATGTGAAAGCTATACAGATAAATTGCTATATTATTGGCTATGTGAAAGCTATACCGATGAATTTCTACAACATTGGCTATGTGAAAGTTATAGAGATGAAATGCTATAACATTAGCTATGTAAAAGCTATACAGATGGATTACTGTAACATTGGCTATGTGAAAGCTATACAGAGATGAATTGATATGACATTGACTGTCTGAAAGCTATACAGATGCATTGCTATAACATTAGGCTATGTGAAAACTATAGAGAGATGAATTGCTATTACATTGGCTATTTGAAAGCTATAGAGAGATGAATTGCTATAACATTGGCTATGTGAAAGCTATACAGAGATGAATTGCTATAACATTCGCTATGTCAAAGATATAAAGATGAATTACAATAGCATTGGCTATGTGAAAGATATACAGATTATTTGCTATAGCATTGGATATGTGAACGCATACAGATGAATTGCTATAAAATTGGCTATGTGAAAGCTATACAGAGTTAATTTGCTATAACATTTGCCATGTGAAAGCTATACATATGAATTTTTATAACATTGGCTATGCGACACATATGCAGAGACGAACTGCCATAACCTTGGTTATATCTGTAAAAAGATGAATCATCACCATCATCAGTCTCTTGACCTAGTGTGGTCATTGACGCACTGTGCTGCTGGATATCTGTCCAGTTCCCTCAACTTATCTCGATCATGTGCCAATGCTTGTGTCTCCGCAAATCTTTTTCTGGTCCATTATACGATGTTGTCATTCCACCTTTTTCTCTGTCTACCTCTCCTTCTGCCACCATGGACGCTGTCCTGCAGTACTGTTGTGGATAGGCTGTTGGCTCTAGTGACATGGCCATACCATTTCAGCTTTCTCTGTTTGATAGTGGTGAGGAGGTCTTCACAATGGCCTACTTTGTGCCTGATGGTGTTACGCACTTCCTTATTTGTGATGTAGTCCATGTAAGAGATGCCAAGGATGGTTATGTAGCATCTTATTTCAAGTGCCTGGATTCTTCGTTGTAATTCTGTCAGGGTCCAGGCCTCACATGAATACAGAAAGACTGAGATGACTAGTGCTCTCAATCGTCTGATTTTAGTTTTCAGACAGATATTCTTGTCTCGCCATATGGGTTTTAGCTTTGACATAGCTGCCGTTGTTTGTCCTGCTCATGACAAAATTTCTGCTCTTGATCCCTCATCAGTGATTATAATACCAAGATATCAAGATATTTGAAATCGTCCGCTGTTTCCAGTTTCTGTCCTCTAACTTTAATCTTAGTTGAGATTTGTTTGCCACTATTTGTAATCAGCTTTGTCTTCTCGTTTATTTCCATGTCAAATCTGGAAAATGTTTCATCCAAGTTCTTCATTAACGTTGCAAACTCGTCTTCACTGCCTGCAGCCCATCAATGTTGTCTGCAAAGCGTAGGTTGATGTTACGCCCTCCAATTCTGACTGTCATACAGATGATTTCCAGGGCTACGCTCATGATGCGCTCTAAGTAGATGTTGAAAAGCATGGGTGACAGGAGACAGCATTGGCGTACTCCAACTGTTGTCTTCAACCAGTCCCCCACAGAACCTTGAGCAATTACTGCACTGGTAGCCTTGGCGTACAGCTGCTTGATGATATTTGTCAACTTTTGACCCATGTTGTACTTCTTCATTGTGGCCCACAATGTATCATGCCACACTCTGTTAAACGCTTTTTTGAAATCTATGAACATATGATAGATGTCTTGTTGATGTTGCGAGTACTTTTCACACAGAACACTGAGATTGAATATTGGTTGCGTTGTGCCTCTTCCACTCCGGAACCCTGCCTGTTCTTCAGCAATTCTTTCTTCTGCTTGTGGGTTCAGTCTGATCTTCAGCATCACCTTACTAGCATGGCTGATCCAACTGATAATTCTGAACGTTTGGCACAGCTGGAGATTGCCTTTTTGTGAGAGTGTTATAATCAGTGACTGGGTCCACTGTGATGGCTATTCGCCTGTCTGCCAGATCCTGTTGCAGACGTTTGTTAGTAGCTCTATCACTGATCCCACCCACCCCACATTCTTGATAAGTTCAGCTTGGATGTTGTCTACTGCTTCCCATTCTTTAGTACTCTTATTGCTGACTCCACCTCTTCTTGAGAAAGGTGAAATCATCATCATTTGTGAAGTTTGGGACTTAAAGCACCTTTGGGTCCCCTGTGGACGGATGGTTGTACAGATCTTTACAATTATCAGTCCATCTTTCTGTAATGTCACTTGCTTCTGTGAGGCATTTTCCATTTTCGTCGTGAATGGTACTAACTCTTTGTTGCATCTGTCTGGTGAGTCTTTTCACAATTTTGAATGCCTTTTTGCTTTTATAATTTATCAGACTGCTCTCTTTTTCTGTGCACTTTTGTCCAATCCAATCTTCTTTGATTTCTTCATTTTGTCTTCTGATATTTTTGTTTATTTCTCGGTACTTCTTTGCCCCTGTTGTGTGTCTGGTGTTTTTGAGGTCTCTTCTTACATGACACAAATTCAGAATCTCTTCTGTTATCCAAGGGTTTTTTTTGGGGGGGGGGGGGCGAAGGAGGCCAATGATATCCTTGACAGCTGTTGTCCTGACAGTATTGATAGTGTCTGTCATCACTTTAACATCATCCCCTATCATAAGGAGTGAACCAAATTTTTCTCCAATTGTGGATTGGAATGACTTGCAGATGTTAGGGTCCTTCAGTTATTCGGGGTTGAATTTGAGCCTGGTTTTCTTTGGCTTGTTAAAGTTCTTCAGCTTCACTCGGAAGTTCATAATCACGAGGTCGTGATCACTTCCAACATCAGCACCTGGTAACGTTCTAGTTTTTGCGATCTGGTTAAGATGGGTCCATTTGGTGCGTGTCATGTCCAGAATCATAAAGCTTTATGCTGGCCCAGGGTATTGGCTTGTACCAAGTTGTTGTAGCATGCGAACTCGAGCAGCAGTTTCCCTCTTTCATTGGTAAGCTCATTGCAAGAATGTCCACAATGATCATCCGAGTCTTTTAGAGCATCTTTGCCAACTTTGGCATTTCAGTATGCTGCGTTTTTATAATACACTGGAGTTTGTTGTAAAACTCGTTTATTTCTTCATCATTATGATCAGTCGTTGAAGCATAGACTTGGATAATTGTGATGTTAAAGGGAGATGATTTCAGGAGAAAGGGGCGACATTCAAGACATTTCAGGTGTTTTATGACATTTGAAAAAGAACACGTATTACCGCTAACAATTTTAGGAGTTGGAATCGATGACCTCATTTTGGTGTCCATTATGAATCAGAGATCAGTTATAAACAAGAAAATCCATCTGTGCATTTAACTTCTTTTTAAATTCCTAATATTTATTAATTATTAATTTAACTAAAATGTGTTAAGTTCAATCTTACTCCACAACACCTGTCATTCAGTATTCATTAAATAGCTGAACAAAAATGCCGTTATAAATAGAATTTTGTGTTGACACTTTGTCCACTGGCAGGAAAAGGTAAGTAGTAAAGAAAAGTCAAATTCAAACCTTTTTATTATTATTACTAACATCACCATAATTAACAATATCTTTGGTTCTTCTTGTCGTCCTCGTCGTGTTTATTTTTGCAATTTCTGCTTTGTCGCTCTGTTAAGGACTAAAGTAACTGTCCTATCAACGTATACAGATATGTATATAAGGATTCGGTTCAGTTTCGTTGGAAATCTATATTAAAAATATCTTTTACTTTTTACTATACTTCTTATACTCATACTTCTTTAAAAATTAGAATGGTACTCTTTTCTCATTTAATCCGTGAAGGAGCGTTTAAAGATCTGCAGTTCTGGTTACCTTGGAAAGAGAGAAATGAGGAACCAACGGAGAGAACCGGTTTCACCTTCTAAGACTAACTTTCGCCAAATTAACTCAGATATAATTGATAGTGACAAGCTCTTACCTTTTTGTCCTTACTTCCAATATTGCACGAGCATCGAACCTTGATAAAATGGAAATACTAACAAGAGAGAGAGAGAGAGAGAGAGAGAGAGAGAGAGAGAGAGAGAGAGAGAGAGAGAGAGAGAGAGAGAGAGAGAGAGAGAGAGAGATGTTGAATTATAGACGAAACTCGTCGATAGGAACTGAAGAAATAGGAACGGCTTAAAGGAAACCGCTACATAAATCCGGCACAAAGAGGACATATTCTACAAAACGTTTGCTCTCTGCATGAACCCCTACTACCTAAAATTTGCATATCAACTCCTCACTGACAAATTCTATTTGTCGAGCTGCTCTATAGTATTAAACAAGGGAATAAATATAACGTAAATGGAATATAACATTTCTTCATTCAAGAATTTTGATATGGACTCTTCTTTAGGATTGTATACCTAGAGATACATTTCATATCAGAGGAAGTATTGATAAAACTGTCGAGCGGAATGAGAGAGTGTCATTATGGTATCGACATTAACAAATTTAACTATATTAAACACGAGTTTAAGGATAATCAGTAAAGTACTTCTTTAAAGGGTTTAAAAAGGGATCTAATCATACAGTTAAAGGGGCTTAAATGTACGTTGCTTTAACAAAGTCTCTAAAGAGACTACCTCTTAGGTCCAAGTATGGACTCTACAATCTCTCATGGCTTACAGATTAACTCCCCTTTTTACCCTCTATGCCATGCCGTTATACCAGGATGTAATAGATCTAGACTTTTATGAGTCTTTGATAATTTGTATTTCGTTTGTACCCACCCAACAAGTATTGGCTAAATTCTTCGCGAGAAATAAGGTACATATTACAACGGATTTAATCTATAATTTGCACTATAGAAACTCACACAGAAGTGAAGTATCGGAGTTCATTCCTTGATTTTGAATATAACTACCTTAATGATTTTGTACTGTGTCGTCAATGTAGTTTGATGTCACGGATGTGGAAGCTGAAGTGCGACATAACTCTAGTTAAGACCATCGATTTCGTGCTGACCAAAAAATAGTGTCATGAATTAGTATACTGTGTCCATGAATCAAACATCATGATTTTGTTTTAAAGATTTGTGAATTTCAATATGGACGTCTTGTTAGTTTAAACTGACTTCGAAGTTATGTACAGAGCGATCTATGCCGCTTCAGCGCTCCTGCTCATGATATCGTCGCCTACGTTCTCGGTTCCTTGCACTCATCTGATCTGCATCAGTTACTGCTTTAAGAACTGCAATCATAGCATCAAGCGTCCATTCGACAATTTCACCTGCGTCAGTTAGGCGAGAGGTGGGTGGTCGGTATCCAATATGAACATGAAACCGTATAAGTACCGCTCAAGTCCTCAGGCTTAACATACTTCTTATCGGCAAGGGCAATGTCGGATAATAGGATTGCACCTTCTCGAATGACATCTGCGGACGCAAGATATGCTGGTTTAGAGCTTGTCTCCGGCCTGCATTCAGTCCTAGCGTCAGCATTCACCTGGGTCTGCCTGGGTTCATCATTACCTGTAGATCTCTTTCCAACCTTCCCGTCGCCCTGACGGTTATGGACAGCCAGCTCTCCCTCAACCACACGGCGCGACTCAGTGTGTCGGGGTCAGTCCGTACCCCCAGAACCTCCACTATTCGAGTGTGCCTGCTCGAATCTCTCCATGCTGGCGATTACTTCGATAGCCAGGTGCTCTCTCTTCGCTAGGTATGCTATTAACGTGCGACGGTAAAAATTCAAGACATGCTCCTTGAGTATAACCTCACGTAAACCGTCGTACTACCCGTTCGTCTTCTGCTATATGTACCCACTTCTTAAAAAAAACCTCAAATACGGATGTGGAATTGAGAGTATGTTTTCGTTGCCTGTTTCGTCGAGTCCCAAAATGTTTACGTGAGTGAGCTCTCTTTCTTTTACAGTCACTCGTATCCTAGCCAGTTCCGTCTGTGTCTCTCTATACGCTGATATCTAGGCCAGCTCCAGCTCTTTCTATCTTTCTGTCAGCTGACTTTCGGTCCTTCATTCTTTGATTCTCTACTCTGTGCACGTAGCTAAGCGATCTCCCTCGTACCCTATATCTTCCGAGCCTAATGCGCGATACTTTTTAATCATCTGTTTTTCTGTAGCCATTTTCTGATGATACTACCAGTAAGTGATACCCTGTCTTGACTTTCTAAACAATTGACAGATGTTACACTTTCTTAATTTACGTGCTGACAACAAGCTAGCTTCGCTCAGATAATATATTTTACCCGATATTTGCTTTACAATTTATGCAAATAACTTGAAATCTACCAGGCATGCAAATATAAAAATATAACGTAAACAAATTGAAAATTCGTTGTTTTTTTTAAAATCAAATCCACAGGATGAAAAATATCTCACAACTGTTCACTAATACTTCCTAACAAATAAGACTTTAGGTCGTAAAGATAATATTTATGACTAATTCAGATCCCGGACGTAGCGTCCAATTTGGTATTACGGGTTGTTATGCCGCCACTGTGGTATGTATGTTATAGTTGAGATGGGGTGCTCGCAATATTTTCTTTAAATTATTATGAAAGTCCCACTCAGGTCCAATTTTGTTTTAAAGTTAACTTCGTGAAATATAGATGTACAACTCCGATCTCCCAGTCAGCAATGCCGACGGTTAAATAATTGAATATACAAAAACTGAAATCCAGTGAAAAACTATTTAATAAAATTCAATAGTCAAATGATTACAAGTTTCCATGTACTCTCCTTCCGCTCAACCTTGCAATAGCCTATTGCATCACTTGACTAGTAGTGTCAGATAGCTTTCCACCTGTCCTTGTATTCTACTAATCTGTATATTTTCCTCTCCTATTCCTCCAAGTCCTTCTCCTCGACCTCCCGACTTTCTCCAAATTCCTTCTCCTCTCGACTTCTCTATACTCTTTCCCTTCTCCACTTTCTCATCATCGACTCCTTTTCCTCCTCATTCTCAACTCTTTCCACCCACTAGACTTGTCGACTCTGACTGTTCTGCTAGTCTCACATTCACCTCCCTCTTAGAGACTCGGGACTCAGTTGTCCCCTCAAAAGCTTCCTGTGAAAACAGAAGGACGGTACAAAATTTTCCTTAGCACTCTTATCTCGCACTATACCCGGCCTATCTTCAGATAACGGCTATTAAATTTAGCCCGTAGCGCATTCATTCACATCGAATTCATTCGCAAGAATAATCAATAGTTTACTACGATGTATCCTAATAGCGAATTACCAAATTAATTCTATCCGTAAGCTAACAATCTTCATAATTCTATACATAATACTCAAGCAAATTTCTCACAAACACATGCAAGTTAAACACTACAAAGGTAATTCTACGTATTAAACAATCCTTTAATGAAGTACATACTACACATAATTACAATTACAATGCCGTATTTTTCTGCAAAAATCAAGCACATAACTTACTGAAATGAACAAAGCTTTGTCTTTAATTAGAATCTCCTCTCAAAGCTTTACCGCCAAATTACGAATGGCTTCCAAAAAGTAACCCTATTTTGCTCGGTAATCTTTCTAGATGAGACAAAATGTTTGTTTGCTAGTTAGAAGTTATAATTCAGACCAAATTGTAAAAAAAACTCGATCGAATCAACATAGCTGACTATGTCCTTCTCGCTGTCTGTCCACACGGGATCGAAATTATTGTCACAGGATGAAGCCGGGTTGGGACTGGATTAGTGAAGACACCGAAAGCAACTGCGTTTATAAGATGTTTTTTTTTTTTTTATAAACGCAATTTAAATATAAACGAATCTGACACCATTATTAACAAAATATAAGGAAAATTATAAAGTTCCTAACATGTAACTATCAACAACAAGTAACTCAACGGAAAGAAACCAAAGGATTATTGTAACGAAAGGAATTTAAAACTAACGTGAATAACGTCTTCTCACCCGATCAACAAATATAAGTATATGTAAGAATTTACGAATATATCGCTCGTATAACGAGACCGATGTAAATGCCTGTAATTTTGGTTATATCGTTCATATAACGACTTAACAAGGTAAAGGTATGTAAGCTATGATTTTATCGTTCATGTAACGATATAGCAATGTAAAGGTGAAATTATGAATTTATGAATTTATTGTTCAAATAACGATTTTAATTTGTAAATGTGAAATTTTTGCTCAGATGGCCCAGCTATTCACACAGAAGGTGAGTTACAGCATCTGATGGGCTGCTTTGCTAAAGCATCGTGTGAGTTTAGGCTGACCATCAGCCTAAAGAAAATAAACGGCATGGCTCAGAACGCGGACCCCCCCCCCCCCCCCCCCCCAGCATCATCATCAACCACTACGAACTTGAAGTAGTCAGCAGTCAGTTCACGTACCTCGGCTCTACCATCACCAACAACCTATCGTTCGATGCCGAGCTCATTAAGCGGATTCGAAAGGAATCAACCACTCTCTATCCAGGTTGTCGCAAAGAGCGTGGAACAACAGTACGCCAACCCTGAACACTACCATCTCCGTGTACCGTGTTTGCGTGCTAAGCACCCTCCTATATGCCAATGAAACATAGACTATATACACCTCATAAGAGAAAAGACAGGCCTTTCACATGCGATGTTTCTGACCCATACTGGGGAACAGTATATTTCAATAATTTTCAGTATTGATGTCCTTTGTCAACTGTCATTTAATTATTTAAAAGAAATTCTTTGCTTGTTACGGTAGAATGTTTTGAAAATGTGTTGTGTCGTCCCATTACAGCCTCAGTCGATACAAATTTAATTTGAAAAAATGAAAAATCTTCTGAGATCGTGAGCGTTTATTAGCGATCAGGCAAACATTGCATCTATCTTAAAATAGAGCACACATAACAGCTACATACATTTATTAACTTCTGTGTCATAACGAATCCGTGATTTGATTTTGCAAACAATATCGCCCGTCCACGTTTCGAAATTTCTGAATCCACGCCTGCAAAAGTTGAAAGGAAAGGGTTTTATTGCCATGGTTATTATTTTCGTCATAATAATCTTTTACCGGGTGATAATCAAAACTCGCACCTGCCGTTTAAAATGTAATAATTATTTTTGTTACATAATCAACCGAACCTTTTCCATGATCAATTGACATCCATAAAGTTAGTTATCATTAAATTTATAAAATAAATACAAAAGGTTTGAATTCTATTTAATGCATGGTCGAATTTTGTTTAAATAGAACACTCTTATGTCGAATCCTTCCAGAAACAAATCTTGCATTCTGCAAACCGACATTGTCTGCTAATACATATTTGTCTGCTGGGCCGTCCGTAACACAGGTTTTGTTATGATCCTAAAGCATCAGTCACCTCGAGGAACATATCGTGATGAATTGTTATAGTCAATATATTTGTCACTGTAAAATGTTTGTAGCTTTGTTTTAAATTATGACAAATTTCTTTTTGAACCTTCTTTCTTGACAATATAGTCAGTGAACTAACTCAGGAGCTCCAGACTATTCATATCGCTATGTATGCTTGCAATATCTCGAGAAAAGCGCAACCGACTTTCAAATTGTGGCCTTATTCCAAGTTGTTGTCAAACAGAGGTACCGGAAGTTTCACAATATTTTTGCGGGAAAGATGGATTCAGATAACATTGAGGTTACTTCGAGTGTTGAGAGGTTGTACGAGCCCTTTCTTTATTGACACAAAAAACTGATTCCATCTTTGTATAATTTATTTGTTTGCAGTCTTTTCACTAGCTTATGTACTCGTACTTGTATAGCTAGGAACTATTAGTACTCGTAAGTAATGTCAGTGTGATTTGGATTTTTAACGTAGCTGAAAGAAAAAAAAAAAGTGTAGTCATATTGCTACGATGTCTGCAGTATGGCAGTTTATAGTTATGTTTAGCACTGGGGAATCATGCCGCAGACATTTAGCATAACGTCCCATCCAGTTACATTCTGACACCAGAATTGGTTGCAATGAGATAGTGGCTGAGGAATGCCGAAGTAGGATTCAACAAGGCCATTTTATTTTAACAAAATGAAAGTATCAAGTATTTGAACAGCAAGCAACATTTTGTTTTGTTCAAGAAATATTTTCCGATTGGAACCTACTTGAACATACTTCGGTATACCTCGACCACTGTCGCATTTCAACAAATTCAAATGTATGTCAACTGAACAAGAAAATGCGTCCGTTTGCAAGTGTCAGATATTGATTCCACTAGGATAAAAACAGCACAGTAAGTATATTAAACATAAATCAGTGGAAGAGTGTTGTTATATAGGTTGCCAAGTATGTGCGATATTCCTGAAACTTTGACTACTCATTCAGATGTCAACGACATCGGAACAGACTACACAATGCTGTTATTCAGATCGTAAGACATAGCACTTAAACAAAATCAACATGTGCTATGTCTTACAGGTAGGACTAAACCAGTCCTAAGGAATGCTAGCTGATTCGGCCCAAATGACAGGCTTATATAGCCGTAGTTCGAGTTTCCTCTGTCCCTTGCCACCCCAAATCAGATGAAACTCAGACTAATTCGGCCCAAATTACAGGCTGATTCGGACCATGTGAACTATTATTAGAAATACCGTATAACACATATTATTTAGTTTGGTAGCTATTACTGCTTTTGCAGATATACTTAGAGAATATAAAAAGTTGATATTCGGCTTTTAAATTTATGCAGGACATTTGTTAGCAAATTTCTAACCGGAATCAGAACAAACTCTATATTAACTATATCATTTAGATTTTTTCAACCAAAATAAAACTTACTTTCTGAGAATATAAGCGTATAATATTTATGTATGATATTTTATTTAACTAAATCCAAAATTGTACAGCATCTCACTTTCTCCTTTAAGATATCAGTTTTATGAAGTACTATTTGTATGTAGCAAAATATACAGTATAAATAAATTCTACATAAATCTAGCAAAGGCATAAACCTACCCAGACCTGTATGTGTGAACATAATGTAGACTCAGATCAATACGTATGAATAAATGTCGCTGCATGGATATTGTTTTAGGGAATTTTTTTCCCCAGCAATCTGCATACAATATTTAATGATCGATTCCTTAAATGCATATTTGAACCGCTCACCGTAACTGGGAAATAATGAAAAATATGTCTTAAACAAATGTGTCACATGTAAATCTCTGACGAAACTTATATTAAATTTTGACATGGTCAAAATCAGCAAGAAACCAGTTCATAATTTGGACTGATTAAGCCTAATCAGAATCTGCCATGGTCCGAATCTGCCTGTTACCATCCTAACTCTACCAGCTAGTCTTAATGCTGAGCACTCATTTACCTTTCTTATCCACTATTTTCGTTGAGATCGTCCATCATATTAATTCAGATAATGACTACTAATGTTCTCAGCTTCATTTGTATGCAGTATAAGGACATTTAGGCTTTATTTGGAAACGTAAACAGGTCATAGTAAAAATATGTTGTGGTTTGAATCAGAATTTCTGCACATTAGAAGTAAATACAGTTTATCAGTAACTTTGAAATTCCACCAGGAAGCCATTATTTGCCACTTGATTGATAACATGGATGTATTTGTCCAGCTAAACACTGGATTTAGAAAGTCATTGACTTTGCTTTTTCTCAACAAAAGCTGGTTTCCACAATTAATGCAAGTATCCATTCTCCGTCTTCGCACATTGTCATTCAACACTGATAACATAGTGTATAATAGCCAAATATGGTCTGGCAAGCCTTATTTAGAAAACAGGTTAATGCAAGAGTCGCACGTTATCTGTCATGACAGACACGGTGAGGTTAGTGTAACCATGCCAATTTATTTTTTTGTGTATGGGGTTAACAAATTCAAAATAAGCCAAACCTTTTCACGACATGATTATACTTTTGTAGTAGATTTCTACACTATTTGTTTTTCTGACTTTAGTGATGATTTGTTTGGATGCTCAATTACATGATGTGGGATTAGTTTGTAGCCTCAACCACTTCAAATCAAGTTGAGGCTATCATTGTAGCTACAAGTTTGACAGCTGTTAGTCTTTGGTATGACTTGGACAGGGTTCAAACCCTCAACCTTCCACAAAATGAGGCGCATTATCTAACCAATAGGCCACTGGAGCAGTCCAGAACTGAAGTAACATCAGTAAAAAAAAAGTCTCATTAGTGCTTATAGAGAAGTAACATCTGTAAAAAAAGTCTCATTAGTGCTTATAGAGAAGTAACATCAGTAAAAAAAAGTCTCATTAGTGCTTATAGAGAAGTAACATCAGTAAAAAAAGTCTCATTAGTGCTTATAGAGAAGTAACATCAGTAAAAAAAGTCTCATTAGTGCTTATAGAGAAGTAACATCAGTAAAAAAAGTCTCATTAGTGCTTATAGAGAAGTAACATCAGTAAAAAAAGTCTCATTAGTGCTTATAGAGAAGGGCTGTTTTGTAGTGGGTCTTAAAGTTTGCGATTTGCAAATAAGTTACCAACAAACACTGACCGAGATTACATGTCCCTTTGTTATTTTGTATGTACATGTATATTAAAATGTATTTAATTTCCAGTTTAAAGTAGATTTCTACGGAAACTACTGATTCACAGAGGGCATGTAGATTCTGGTCATGCAAAGGGAGTTACTCTTATATCCTAGCAATACCGAAAAAAATATTTTATGATAGTTTATACTTGTCCTAATGTTGTGAACTTGATGTATATTTTGCACAAAGTGTAATTCAGCTTGAAAATGGACAATGCCTCCATAGTTATTATTTCTCCACATAAATTCAACAACAGAAAATTTCAATGAATAAAGAAATGGATCTATAACAACCTGTCACACAGGAGTAGTCTCACAATATAAGACCTTGATTCTGTTTTGGGAATCAAGGTCTTATTGCCCAAATGATGGCGCTGTGTCGCGTGTTCAGATCTTGATTAATATCTGAACAATAAGTCAGATTTTCAGGAAAATCTCAGTCACATAGCAGTCCAGTTATAATGTTTTAGTTAGATTTGACATATTTTGATGTCTTTTTCCTATTAATTAAATTTGCCATACAAATAAATTGACATGTTTTCAAGTTCTGTTTCATTTGGCTGTAATGTGAGTAAGTAAAGTCTGACAAAAACATTACGACTTTAATTTGGAGAAAATTGTCATTACAGGCCATCAAATATATGAGATATTCCTTTAAAAAAAATTTGTTATGATATTAGTCAACATCAAAACATGCTGCACTCACCATTAATTAGGCAATAAAACCACAATGCCCAAAACATAAATATCAGAATAAAGGTCTTACATTGTACAAATCGTTTTTAGAGTTGACAAAATGCATTTGTTGTATTGAAAGCTATAGATGTATTGTCACATGATTTTTTGGGTTTTGTCTTTTACCTTGTTTTGTTCAATTTTAATTTCACTGTGTGTTAATTCACAAAATCTATATTTAGCCTATGCTGACCATGTTATGGTTTTGAAATTACGTCTGGTTGTAATCATCAAAGAGATGAACTCTACAAATGTGTGAAGCCAAAACTCTTATCGCAAAATTGTTTAGCCTAGTTCCTGTAAAGATCAGCTTTTATAGATAATCTTATAATAATATTAATCTTAAACTTATAATAATATTAATCTTAAACTTATAATAATATTAATCTTAGTGTTATATGTAAAGATCAGCTTTTATAGATAATCTTATAATATTATTAATCATAGTGTTAGATGTACTTTAGCCAACACTGTTTTCAGTAATGGAAACCTGACATCTGGAGAGGAATTGGTGGAAGAGATTATCTAATTACTTTTCTTACGATATGAATTATTGATTTTGGACACATTTGAATTAAAAAGTGGCTGCTTGTGAGGGGAATATACCATATTTACCATGTATGTTCGGACACTATATTTGTTGGGTCACATTAAATTAATTTTAAAAGTAATTTTTTGTGCACTATGTTCTGGGACACATCTTTTTTCTAGTCATAAGTTATGGGACACCTTTTGAGATATTAAAAAATTACATGTCAGAAAATGCACTCAAACTGAATTTTAAAAAATAATATAAAACTGTGCTAGAGATAAAACTATTAATCCACTGCTGATTTATCTCATCAACACAAACCTTCTTCTGTTCCATTCTTTTGGTTAAGGAATATTTTTTTTAGCTTTCTCATACCATAACAAATTATGGTTACAGGTAACACATAATGTGAAGCAGAAACTGCAATGATTAAAGTTAGATTTGTTCCCAAATCTGTATCATTCATGCTAATTCACACACTTTAGACCCCGCTTTATCATCCGTTCTTCTCACAGCATATTTTCTGCATCTAAGTTGTTGAGTTTTATTGCAGAAAGACACGAAATTGGTTATATTGCACCACACAGGATTGCAAATGGTACATAAAAATGAAATTAGTAGTGTGGCACACATACATGAACTTGATTATATTTCACCACACAAATGGCACACAATAAAATTGTATGGCACCACAGGATTGCAGATGGAACTAAGACATAAAATTGGCAGTATGACACAGACATGAAATTGGTTGTATGGCACCAAAGGATTGCAAATGGCATATACATGAAATTAGGAGTAGAGCTGTACCGATTAATTGCCCATACTCATAATCGGGCCGATTATTAGAACAATCGGTATAATCGGTATCTGCAGAAATAATCAGTGCCGATGTAAAAAAATTTTTTAAAAAAAACAACAAATTTCCAAAATGTAAATTTAATCATAACATTCATCTTGACATAGCTTTGAATTTTAAATCAAAATTAAATGCAGTCCTACCCGTTTAAATTGACATCACTTATATCGACAAGCCTCCTATGTCAACAAAAGCAAAGCCCCAGTCCCTTGGTCTACTATTACTACCAAATTGTTATGCTTATTTCGATGTCGTGATAAAAGATAAACGTACATGTCGACATAACCCCTTGGTCCCAGCTTGAACAAATCCTTTGTTTTCTAATCATTTATGCCGACAAGTTGCCAGTTCCAACCCATACTTTGTTCAACAATTAATTGATCTTGCTACCAGGCTATGATGTCGCGGTCAGATAAAAAAAAAAAAAAAACCACCCTTGACTTTTGTTTGGGCCTATAAAGCTAGCCTCTCGCGGCAACTTAAACGAAGTGAAATCTTATCAATTCTAGTGTTTTCCAAAGAATGCACAGAGGAAAAGCTAGGATTTTAAAACTAGGAATTCAAGAGTACCACCAGTAAATGTTACAGTCCCATACCAGAAGCAAATCGGGCCTACCTGCAATAGCTATATTTCCAGATGAGTAGAAACGGCGGATGCTATCGAGTTTAATTTTCAAACTTGTAGCACTGACATGTAGCCCTTGTGTGTCCATTAGAGTGAGAGTGAATTGTCAGGTCAAGATAAGGTCTTATTCCAGGCACTAAGTTAGGCATCATACATAGTGTTCCACGTGAAATGTCAGTTCTAGCAACTTCTAACACTGTTGAATTTCATTACAATATTTGCCTATTAGCCGTTTAACCCTTCTTGTTAAAATTTGCAAACAGCATTTTGTCCAACTCTCAACATGTCTTGATTCTGAGGTCACAAGCACTACTTAGATTGCTACGCTTGGAAATGAAAACAATAATGAAGGCGAAAGTTATTCACTTGATGTACTTTTATACACAAGTACATCAATGGCTCATTCCACCTCTGAAATCAGTCATATTGCAGATTTTCTCACTACTCTGCAGCTAGTCAAGGCTTTGATCTTGCCACCTATCTTGTGGGTCATGTTCTTCAGATGTACTCTTATAAAGACAACATGACATCTGAATTTTCTGATTGTAAACAACTAAAATAATCAATTGATCAACACATTTTCCCAGCGACGTTGCCTGGGTTGGTGTCACCCAGTGTGGTAAACTCATGGTGTCACCCCTCCAGACTGCGACCATGGATTTCTTCTTCTTAAAATAAGTCCACAGTATAAAACTTACAAGAACAAAAACAAATTAATTGAAGGTCAGAAGGTAAAAGTATTTAAGAACTGTAACAATGTTAAGTTATAGTTATTTTTACTTTAAACTTACTTTATTTAAAAAATTTCTGTAAAATTAACAATTTTTCATTTTGGTGTCACCCCTCTGAAATGGTGTCACTTGGTGCGGAACGCACCCCCCTAGCGACGCCACTGCATTTTCCCACTCTACAGGTGGTCGAAGCAGGACTAGCTAGCCCTTAAATTTGCCATCCAGCAAATTGATGCGTACTGAGAGCTCCTGTATACGTTATTGTCTGAATCCCAGATATAAAAAACTGTCAAAATACGTGTGATTACGCTTTACTGAGACCTTTGAAAGTGATCGGTGATTAAAACAAGTTTATTTTGCTGTGAAAGTTTCGTTTTTAACTTTATTTACATTTAAGATGGCTACCAACAGCAGTGTAAAACGCAGATTAAATTTACAGTCTCTGGAAACTAAATGTCTGGCTGTTAAGGAAATTGAGGCTGAACATCTCGCTAAGAGGTCTGTGAAATTTTTTTGCTTAAAAATTACACCTGTTCAGGAAGGATGAAAGCTGCTGAGTCTATAAAGAAAGACTATGTGAAAGATAACTGCTCCCCAAAGGAAGAAGCAAAAGACTGCTACATTTGAAGACGTGGAGGAAGCCACAAAATGGTTCAATGAAACATTTGCACACAAAAAAACTTAGTGTGGAGAACTTCGCTGCAACAAGTTGTTGGTCGCTTTAATGTTCGTCATATCATCCAATACAAAAGTATTTGTGGAGAATACATGTACTGGTGACAGCTTTTCATTTCCATGTGAATAGCCTTGTTAGCCTCAATAAGATGGGAAGAGACTGACCAAAATCAAGCCCAATTGAAGTACATGTACATGAAGCATGTGAATAACAGCTATACAACCATGTGCTAATGCCGACATTAAATATCGTACTGTTTTTCGTATCAGGATGTGATCGATGCAATATTGTATTGTGGATATTATTACACAAAGGTAACCAGAATGTAATTTGTCAATATACAAGTGTATTTCACACTGATTCTCTCTTCATATACTCGCTCTTTGCAGACGAATGTTAACTTTTCTCTTTTAAATCAATGATAGTACTTTATAACAGTTTAATAACTGTCGGGTCACCGAAAGTTATTTTTTTAAACTTGCATATGTCTTAGGACACAGAAAAAATTATTGTTTCATGTCCCAAGATTTACATCCGTTACAGTAGTTAACAAAAAGACCTAAAAACGGTAAAGTTTAAATATTAGTCCGCATATAAGCAAACTGCCCCCCCATTCCAGGCCTTTATTTTTTCCTAACTTATTCAGCTTATACGGGAGTATATATACTGTGATAATGAAATAGTCGGTCTCATAATCGGTATCGGCAGTTTTAATAATCGGCTATACGCTGTATCTGCATAATCGGCAAAAAGTGACATCGGTACAGCTCTAATTAGGAGTATGGCACACAGATATGAAATTGGCTGTATGGTGCTGTAGAGGATTGCAAATGTTGGGTTTGGTAACATCACCTTTTCAGTTAAGATCAAAATAAAGGAAAACAAAACACATTTTAATGTAAAAATACAAGCTGAGAAAAATACTTCATAAACTGGCAGACACTATATTTTTCTGCTTTTATAAACTTATATATTTCTAAATATAACAATAATTATTGACATGTGCATATACGCATAGCTGCTTGCAAACTGAGCATACTTGCATGCTGGTGGTAAAGAAAGATAAATTATGAGGGATTATCATTAATTTTCAATTTATCAAAGAACAAGAAAAAAAAGAAACAGCTGACAGGCTTTAGGAAGTGTTCTTTTTGTGGTATATCGTCGAAAGGAAGGTTCTAATCTTTTTTTGATGGTATCATGGTATCATATTGTTATCACTATAATATTTATAAATGATATCGCTATAATTTTGTATCAGCGGTATCCCTAATATAGTGTCAGTGATATCACTATTATATTGTATTAGTAGCATCACTATAATATTCTTTCAGTGACAGTATAATAGTGCAACAATAATATTATATATGATATCACTGCAATATTTTATCAGTGATATCATTACAATATTTTATCAGTGATATAACTATATTATTTTATCAGTGATATAACTATATTATTTTATCAGTGATATAACTATATTATTTTATCTGTAATATAACTATAACATTTTATCAGTGACATAACTATATTATTTTATCAGTGATATAGCTATATTTTATCAGTGATATCACTATTATTTTATCTGTGATATAACTATAACATTTTATCAGTTATATAACTTTTATTTTGTCAGTGATATCACTATAACATTTTATCAGTGATATCACTATAACATTTTATCTGTGATATAACTAATATTTTATCTGTGATATAACTAATATTTTATCTGTGATATAACTAATATTTTATCTGTGATTTAACTATAATATTTTATCATTGATATAACTATAATGTTTTATCAGTGATATCACTATATTTTATCTGTGATATAACTAATATTTTATCAGTGCTATCACTATATTTTATCTGTGATATAACTATAATATTTTATCAGTGATATCACTATATTTTATCTGTGATATAACTATAATATTTTATCTGTGATATAACCATAACATTTTATATGTGATATAACTATAATATTTTATGTGATATCACTATAATTTATCTGAGATAAATATTTTATCTGCTATAACTATTTTATCTGTGATATAACTAATTTCATAATGGGAGTTTCTTGATAAAACTTACTCATCATAGCCAAGATTGTCATTGTCATATATGAAAAGCATACACATCTATAGTATAAAAAATATGTAACATTCTGTGAAATGTAAAAGGTGCTGTAAATATGTTTTGTATCTGGCTGTAACTCGTTTTGTCAATTTTGATGTATTACATGACCATGTTCTAAATAGAATATGGCTTTATAATTGTTTCTTTAAAATTCATAATTATGTATAATTTAAAATGCCATTTTTTTGTCACATAATATGGAATACGTGGCATATAATTAACCCCAAAATAATACAATCTATATTCTATTTATAATACATTTTTTTATTCAGAAAATATTTCCACTGTAGCTTTATCCCCATTATACATGTAATAATTTTACCTGCTGTAGCAGTTGTTATGTTCCTTGTTGTATGCAGTATAGATGCTGTGACTTTTATATTTACCTGTGCTGGCATCCGCATCACAACTATGTACCTGACAATGTACATTAGTCTGTCGACTAAAAATGGCACATCATTAATATTGGACTTGCCGTTAATGACTCTTTGATTTCCAACTGACAGAACAAGCTTTGGTTTGAAATTTGTAAGGTTGGTAGGGATTAAATAATCCTCAGCTATTTTGTAATCTTGTAAGGGTTAAATAATCCTCAGCTGTTTTGTAATCTTGTCAGGGTTAAATAATCCTCAGCTGTTTTGTAATCTTGTCAGGGTTAAATAATCCTCAGATATTTTGTAATCTTGTCAGGGTTAAATAATCCTCAGATATTTTGTAATCTTGTCAGGGTTAAATAATCCTCAGATATTTTGTAATCTTGTCAGGGTTAAATAATCCTCAGATGTTTTGTAATCTTGTCAGGGGTGAATACTTTGAAGACAGTAGGCAGTATACAATTCATAATGGACTGTGGAAGTACTGATTGGATCATGAATCACATCATGTAAAATACATTCTGTTAGAAAAATATGCAAGAAATCCTTAATGAAATAGAATCTTTTTTGTTAATAATGTTTGTTTCAAAACTTAAAGTTGGCATCAGAAGTTTAGACAGATTGTTTATTTTCTTATTTTAGGACACTTGATGAAGTGGAAGCAGTACTGGAGTTTGCGAAGGTGGAAAGGAAAGAGATAAAAGCTGTTACTCAAATTGTTCACTTTTCACCGGACCTTGACAATGACAGTGTGCGTCTTTTAGAGCTAGACTCTGATGTGCTGGATGCTCTCAATCAGGGAGATAAGTAATAAACCGTACAAATATCCATTTTATCCTTTTTGACAAAAGCATAGCCGTCTGGATGATTTTGGTACTGAAAGTTCTGTGCTGCATTTCTCCCCAAACTGAGAGTCCGGTATTTAAAACTGTACATGATTGTTTGACAACTGAGACTCCAGTATTTAAAACTACATGATCGTTTGACAACTGAGAGTCCATGACCAGAAACTGAAGGGCCTGGAAAACTGTTGCTCATGCTGGACATTTTCTGCTTGATTTTCACATATTTCACACAATAGTTTCCATTTATACTTCCCTCTAAAATCCAAGGCAGGTGGCAAACATTGTTACATGCTCAGCATTTTTAGGTTTCTGCATGCAAAGAATTTTTACTGCCTGGAAAGAGTCCACACTGGACTAGGATTTTATGGTAAAGTGATTTCTCTTCCCTGCTACAATAGGGAAAAGTGGATAAGACATCAGTATTTAGAATGTTTAAAACATTTGTTTACATGAAACATTTTATTACTGTCTTGAGCCAAATAATATATGCATTTTACTATCCAAAATGGATGATAGATATCCAGATAGATGTTTCTATGTATACTTTTATTGGTTGAAATATAAAATAAGTTTGATTGATTTTACCAGCCTTATACATATTATAGTCTTTAAAAACTCTGGAGTAATAATACACGTTATAGCCTTTAAAACTCTTGAGTTATAATTCACATTATAGCCTTTAAAACTCGAGTTATAATACACATTATAGCCTTTAAAACTCTTGAGAGTAATAATACACATTATAGCCTTTAAAACTCTTGAGAGTAATAATACACTTTGTAGCCTTTAAAACTCTTGAGAGTTATAATACACATTATAGCCTTTAAAACTCTTGAGAGTAATAATACACATTATAGCCTTTAAAACTCTTGAGAGTAATAATACACTTTGTAGCCTTTAAAACTCTTGAGAGTAATAATACACATTATAGCCTTTAAAACTCTTGAGTTATAATACACATTATAGCCTTTAAAACTCTTGAGAGTTATAATACACATTATAGCCTTTAAAACTCTTGAGAGTAATAATACACTTTGTAGCCTTTAAAACTCTTGAGAGTAATAATACACATTATAGCCTTTAAAACTCTTGAGTTATAATACACTTTGTAGCCTTTAAAAACTCTTGAGAGTAATAATACACATTATAGCCTTTAAAACTCTTGAGTTATAATACACTTTGTAGCCTTTAAAACTTGAGTAATAATACATATAGCCTTTAAAACTCTTGAGAGTAATAATACACATTATAGCCTTTAAAAACTCTGGAGTAATAATACACATTATAGTCTTTAAAACTCTTGAGTAATGATACACATTATAGCCTTTGAAAACCCTATGTAGAGTACTATTGTATGACTGGTTTTCAAATAAGCAACAGAAAAAGTGAAGCCAAGAAGTTAAGTAAAATGCAGTATAATTTCTCATCAAATTTGTAAACAAAGTCAAGTCTGTTTACTTAAATTTTAACAACTAACCATACAAATATCAGGTAGACCATGCTTTTTTCCAGGGGAAAAACCAATGTCCTGAACTCAAATCTAAGTGGACAAGTTGCTTACAAATGATCATTATCTTAAAATATAATCTACAAACATGAACAAATAATAGCAATGTAAATTGTTGTTTACAAATGTTCATTACAGATTACAATCATGGACACATGTTAAATACCTATTATATAGGTATTACATAACATTATGTACATTACTGTTTTACAAGTACATGAAATCTAACTTTTACTGAGCTTCATTTGTGAATTTTTGGCATTAATTTAATAGATTGAACTGTAAATAATGATAAAGTTAACCAAACAGTACACAATACATCTTTAAACTATTGATTTTATTAGCCTAATTTGTCCCATAACATAGACCCTCCCTGTTTGATTTTATTAATCTAATTTGTCCCATAGCCTGGACCCTGCCCAGTTGATTTTATTAGCCAAATTTGTCCCAAAGCGTGGACCCTGCCTGTTTGATTTATTAGCCAAATTTATCACATAGTATGGACACTGCATGGTTGAATTTTTTAGCCTAATTTTTTTCCCAAAACGTGACTCTGTCCAGTTCATTTTATTAGCCTAACTTATCCCATAGCATGGACTCTGCCTGATTGATTTCTTAGCCAAATTTATCCCATAGCGTGGACACTGCTTGGTTGATTTTATTTGCTTAATTCTTTCACAAAGTATGGACTCTGCCTGATTTATGTATTAAGCAAACTTTTCCTATAGCATAGACTCTCCCATGTTGATTTAGTGACACTACCTGGAAACTGTTGAAACATCTTTGTATTGCAGCCACTCAGGATAGAAATGAAGACCATCATTATTAAGAGGCAATCTTTCTGTTCAGGTAAAAGCATTGGCTTACTGTAAAACTTAAAATGTGTTCATATTTACCAAGATGCTGCCAGGCTTACTTTGAAATTGAGCTTGCTGAATTGTGGACTTATATTTAACACCAAAGCACTTTTCAGCTTTATGAGTTTTAAGATGGAGAGTGTTACTTGATGTCTGTCTGGTAGAATACTGAACAGAGAAATTTATCATATTGACTCCGTTCAGGTGTTAATGAACCATATTTATATTGAAGTGATCACATGTTCAACACTTAGCTGTCACACCAGTTTTACGCTAATGCCAGACATAAAACATGACCAGCTTATATTTGCTTATAAGTATGGTTCATCTGCAAGAAACATTGACCCTGATCAGCTGTTACATAATGTGCCTGCAGATTAGAATCAGTTACATAATATGCCTGCAGATTAGAATCAGTTACATAATGTGCCTGCAGATTAGAGTCAGTGTTGTTTGTTCTACTTATTACTCATAACAAAACAGCATTTTAACCTGACTTGTTTATGAATATATATATATTACTAGATTTAAGTGATATTTTATGAAGATCACTGTTTTAACTTTTCAGAATAGTTATTCGAGGGGACAAGGAGGATGGTGCAGTATTGTGTACCAAGAATAAGTCTTATGATATCAAAGGAGCTGAAATATCCAATGCCATGCTGATTATGCCCAGCCTTCAGTTTGGTGACAGCCTGCCAGAGGATGGACCAGCACAGCTACACCACAGACAGGTACACATCAAAGAATTAACATAATATCTTCATAACCACTTAAATTTTTTACCTGATAATACTGTGAAAAAGTGTGTTATTGTATAAAGTGTTAAGTTCTATTGTAACAAGGACTAAGTGTTATGCTGATAATATATAAACTCTTGGTTGTTTACCCTATTCTAATGGCTAAGCACCTTTGTTGCATGTACAACATGATGGTGCCAGCATTCATTGATGGTCTAAAATCTACTACGAGGTAGATTGAGGCAAGTGTAACTGCTCCTCAGCTTTTGTTCATAAAATTTCATCTTTAATATTACTACCAAACATTGCATTTTTGGCATAATAATTACTGTTTTGTACACTGAATTATGTGTCATCATTGCCTATGCATGGATTATGAATTTTTAAACTCCATATTATATCTCAAATATTATTTATGTTAAAGAAAAGTTAAGAAATGAAAGCTCATGTGTAGCACATGCATATTTGAAAAGTACACATTTGTACTTTCCTTGTATTCTGTTGATAGCATCTTACATATTTCTTAGAAAACAGACTGATTTCTTTGTTGTGAAAACCTGTCTCACATATTCATTCTTGTAATAAAGCAAATTGTGTAGAGAACAAGTCTATCATTTGGAATGGCACAGTCATTTAAGGGACACATGATTGCGAGAAATGTTTAGGTGCAGTCTTTATATGAAATATGTTGGATTAAAAAGCTCAAATAAAGGTAATGCAGCAATTCAAAGACAGAATACATAAGCAGCTTAATACAGTGCTGAAGTTTACAACATTGCCTTACTTCCTGCAAGATTGAGTTGACCGGATCAGTCACATTGCAAAGTTAGACCTTCAGACTAGATAAATAAATTGTCTGTTATGAAGAAGATTGTGTATATCTTTTTTTTCTTTCAAATTTATGCAGTTTGGTATTCGAGTTAACACAGCTGCATATCCATATTAGTAAATCAATTAAATGTAAAATGTTTCATGCAGTTTGTTGTAAGTGTGACATATAATGCATGTTGATCATGGTACGACAAGGTATGAGTGACAGAAAAAAGGGTTTCCATGCAAACAATTTGGGAACCGCTTTGGTGACCTAGAGGTTAGAGCATCCGTCGCTGAAGTGGGAGGTTGCGGGTTTTATCTCTGGCCGAGTCATAACAAAGACTTACAAAAATTTTACTAACAACTGCCTCGCTTGACGCTCAGCATTAAGAAGTTAGTGTTAGGCCTGGTCGGCCTGGTGTCAGGATGATGTGACACCATGTCTACCTGCTACATGTCTGTGGCATGATGCTCCAGTGCTTAGACATCACTATAACTGCCTCACTGCAGACATTGTAGCGATATGACTGAAAATTTGTTAAAGCTGTGTTAAAAAATCGAAATCAAACAAACAAACAATTCGGATGTCTGCGTAGAAGACTATTAATCATGGGGTGGGTGTATAGTATACCATTTACAATACTCTTGTTGTCATCTTAGTACTAGTACCTCTCTAGGGATTTGCAGATATGTTAGAATCAACATGAAAGATTATATAACCTCATCCCTCTCCACTACACCCGTCTATTTATATAACCTCATCCCTTCACTACACCCCTTTCCATTTATATCGCCTCATCTCTTCACTACACCCCTTTCCATTTATATCACCTCATCCCTTCACTACACCCCTTTCCATTTATATCACCTCATCTCTTCACTACATCCCTTTCCATTTATATCACCTCATCCCTTCACTACACCCCTTTCCATTTATATCACCTCATCTCTTCACTACATCCCTTTCCATTTATATAACCTCATCACTTCACTACACCCCTTTCCATTTCTTTTGGCTCAAATCTACGAAGTTTGATCTCAGCCATTCTTCGTTCCTAGGTCTGAAACAACAGTGCACCTACATTGGGGATTGTGCTAATTTCAAGTACATACACATTCTTGGTTATGTTTTTACATTTAGCTCAGGTTTCTTTCACACTATAAATAATGTGATACTTGGAATCATGAAACTATGTTAGGTGACAAGAGATTGTCCTAGCTTTTAAAAAGTTGTTGAAAAAAAAATCATCATCCTCAATATTTTGTCGTCAATTTTTTTAAAATGTTGCCAGAACAAGTAGTAAATATTTTTCCAAGTCTATTAAAGTAATAGTCAATGAAAATTGAAAAAGATTGAATAGTTGTTCCTTTATTGACAACAAGCAATACAGCTATAATATCTCAAAATCATTACATGACTGTTTTGCACTACTTTCATGGTATTTGCATCCTGCATCACTGTTCTAATAGACACATCAGGTATTAAGTAAATCTTTTCTTGTATATACTTTTCCAAATAATAAGGAACTTTAATTAATGACATTTTAATACTGGTTTTCAAATTTTGATCTTTACGCGCAGATTCTTTGTTCTAATTCATATTTAATGCAGAACCAGTCTAAAAGTCATCAGTCTCTTGACCTAGTGTGGTCATTGAGGCACAGTCCTACTGAACATCTGGGGGCCCTGAGTGGCCAAGTGGTCTAAAGCGCTGTCCGTTACGGACCACTGTCATCTCACCTCTGTCTGCGTGTGTTTGAGTCTAACATTCGGCAAATGTAGTTATGTGAGAAAGCTTGCCAGTAGCTTCTCGTGGGTCGGTGGTTCTTTCCGGGGGTTGTCCGGGTTCCTCCTCCACCATTGATACTGGCCGCCATGTATAGCCTATATTGTGCTGAAAATTGGCGTTAAACCATAAAAAACAAAACTGAACATCTGAACAGTTCCCTCCACCTGTCTCGATCATGTGTCAATGCCTGTGCCAACGCAAAACATTTTCTGGTCCATTCTGTGATGTTGTCAGTTCACATTTTCTCTGACTACCTCTCTTTCTGCCACCATGGATGCTGCCCTGCAGTACTGTTGTGGATAGACTATTGGCTCAAGTGACATTGCCATACCATTTCACAGTTGCCCAGAATATGAAATGTGGGAAAGTTGGGTGAGTGGGTAGAGAATAATGCACTCAACAGGGAGAAACAGCGTGCCTTTTGAGAATTTCTTGTGTTTTGAACCTCAGTAATTAGTGAATATTTCGTAAAAACAATCCTTAAATATGCCGCAACAAACTTCCCTATAGTAGGTCCCAATCTGCCTGTTCTCTGATTCATTCTTCCAACTTGGTTTTTGAAAGTTTTTTTTTTTCCCCCATGACACTAGAATAACTGATCTGTATTAACTAAATTTATTCAATGACTATTTGATTTCTTTGGAAATTGTTCTGTATGTTTGAAACTTTAGTACAGAAGTGCATTTTTTGTTGGAACATATTCAGATTTCTTGATACTTTTGGAATTGGAAGGACTTTTTGGAAAAAGAAATTCTTTCAGCATCCTGTAGGTTAATTTAATTCATTTACTCCTGTATTTTGAGAAATAAATTATTTTAATTATGCAAAACAAATTTGTTTTGCTTGTTCTTGTTTCATAGTTTAAGTCCCAGGAGTTGTAACTTAGGATTGATTGCAAAAGTAAACGATCAATCAGTCAAATTAACATATATTACTTATGGTTTCCTGTTTGGTGATACACTACTTAAAAATGTCACAATCATTTGTAAATGAATTGACTACTTGTGCCTTGTTACATATATCACAGAACAGCTGCTTTTAACTTTGTATCATATCTCAACCAGGTACACTGAAGATTCCAGCTGTTGAGAACTTTTAGGGAACTTTTGACCAGTTCATCATGATGTGATGTTGCACTTGAATCATTACTGCCATCATTACATGTAGATGATATTTTACTGTATAATAATAATAATAATAATAATAATAATAATAATGAGGACTTTGTTTAGTGCCTAATCTTTAGAAGCTCTAAGCACTTTACAACATCTATAATGATATGAATACAAAAAACAAAAACAAACACCATAAAATTGGGGGAAAAAAATGCTGAAAATATTTAAAGCAGGAAACATTAATAGGTCTTTATGTTTGTTCTTGCAGTCAAAATAGGTGAGTTTTAAGAACACTCTTGAAAGGGATCACTGTCTTTGTGAGATTGGTGAGACACTGGGTGACGATCTTTGACACTTGAGAGTGGCTGTGAGTATAGAATGAAGAGAACAGGTATAAGGACATACCCCTTTAGAACACCACAATATAAATCAACTGGGCTGGAGTGTATTCTATTTGCAGATACAATTTGTGTCCTGTTGACTAAGTAGGACTTGGACCATGATAAGGCTGTATTGTGTATGCTGGAGATGGTGAAGTAATGTACCATGGTCTGTTGTGTCAAATACTGCAGACAAATGAAGGATGGTGAGGACTAATCTTACCACTATCCAAAGCAGAGAGAATGGCATTAAATACTTTCAGAAGAGTAGTTTCAGCACTGGGAGGATGATATGCAGGCTGTAAATTGCTAAAAACACTTTTATATGAACAGGTGATTAGAAACTGGCCGGTAGTTCTTTAAATCGTTATGGTCAAGTGTTGGTTTCTTCAGCAGAGGCTTTACGATGGCAGTTTTGAAAAATGATGTAAAAATTTCCCGGATGAGAGAGAGATATTAATAACATCAGTTAGTGAAGGCATATTGGATCTAAGCACTCAAGCAGCAGTGATGATAGAATTGGATCAAGTTCACGTGACTTTGGTGCACTCTTTTTTCCATATAACATCAAGTTCAGTGACTTTGTTGTCTGATGAATTTGCACTAAATCCAAATAATTAATTTGGTTAACTTACTCTTAGGATGACACTATGAATGTCTGACTTTGATAAAATTGCACTGTTGACAGTACTATTTAGTACTAATATTAGTAACTAACTAACTCCTACCTCGTGGAAGGGGTACTAAAGTGAGCCTATACATGTCAATGGAGCTGACGCATATTTTAGCCTAATATCAACAATTTTGAACATGTTCTTTGCAAATAATTAAATAAATTGAGTAGTCCTCTTATTTAAAATTAGAACTATCGCAAATCATTGCAGAAATAGTTGGATAATCATGTTTACATTTCTTATCCGATATTTTCATTTAGATCATACACTATTTTAGTTTAAATAATAACTGCTTCCATTCTCAGCCTTGTTTTTGTGTGTGCCATATAAGGCCATTGAGGCCTTATTTGGAAACATGAACAGATTGTACTGCAAATATGGCGTGGTTTGGGTTGGAAATTCTGCACATTAAAAGTAAATACAGTTTATCGATGACTAAAATTCCACCAAGAAGCCATTATTTTCCATTGACTTTTTATAAAATGGATGTATTATTTGTCATAATACCCACTGGATTTGGAGAAAGTAAATAAACAGTAATTATTGCTATCTTCATAAAATTTGTATTGTTATACTCTCCTTAAGAGGGCCTCAAGGGAGAATAATCCTTGACTAATGAGTCACTCTATAAATAAAGCATTATTATTATTATTATTATTATTATTATTATTATTATTATTATTATTGACTTTGCCTTTTCTCAACAAAAACTGGTTTCCGCAAATGATGCAAGTATCCTTTTCCATCTTCATGCATTATGTCATTTAACATCATGTGATTTAACAGTAATAACATAGCATATAATAGCCAAATATGGTCTGGCAAGCCTTATTCAGAAAAGGGGTCATGGTGAGAGTCTCACGTTATCTGCCATGGCAAACACAATGAGGTTAGTGTAACCATGTCAATTTATTTGATTGTGTAAGGGCTTAATAAATTCATAATATGTAAACTTCTTTCACAGCATGATTATACTTATGTAGTAGATTTCTACAGTATTTGTTTTTCTGATTTTACTGATGATTCTTTTTACTCCATTACATGATATTGGATCAGTTCATAGCCTCAACCAATTTAAATGAAGTTAAGGCCACAGGTGCTCGACGCGAGCTTGATGTGAAGAAAAAAATAATAATCTAAAGAAAAAAAACCACAGAGAGTGAGAAAAATACCTTAGAATACCCCCATGACCCATTCAGACATATGAGCCCCTCTATATTACTATATAAAAAGAGAAGGTTCGTAACTTCCGAACACTTGGTTCCACACATGACCCTCGATTTCATTCTGCTATTTCTTTATTTAAAAGCACACGACCATTCTCTATGGCTTGTTTTACTCCTGAGATATTTTTCTATTCATCAAGCCATCATTGACTGTTCTACGTTGTACAAAACTGAAGTTACGGCTTCCGAAACGTGCGATTTTCGCGAATTTTTCATCTGTGGACAAGTGCGAGCTACTTTGACAACCGGTAAAAAGAGCTAGATTTTCCATGTTTGCGACTCTACGACGTATGCCTTCTTCAATTACAGAACAGTGGTAAATGCAAAAGTAAGTTTTTACTTACCATTAACTTTATTCAACTTTAGAAATCCTGTTCCATGGAGGAATTAGACATTTTCTTCTTCAATGCACAAAACTTAAGCAATCAACTCTATTTTCAAAACAGTTAAACTATGCGGCACACACGTCAACGCCGAAATATGATTGGCTCAAAAGGTTATACTTAAATAACATCAATGCACAAGATAAATAAATATTTTCAGTCATTATCTAGCGTATTTCTGTAAATTTTAATTTAACGTAGTGCACTAATTATTATTTTATTGATTGTATAATAGTTAGTATGCATAGCTTAATTAATTCCCCTGAATTGACCCACTTTCACAACCAAAAAGTTGCGCGAAATTTAAACTTTGAGATGGGTCAGTTGCAGACGCTGGAATAGATACGACTGAACAGAAATTGGTTAATGGTTTAAATGATAGATTATCATGGCTGTTATGACTTGGCAAGTTAGGCTTTCTAAAAATTACATATATATTAAGAATTGAAAATAATTTGAACTTGTAATACTTTTTTCCAAATATTTGAACATATTAGAAAATAATTACTATAATAATAATAATAATAATAATAATAATAACAATAATAATAATAATAATAACAATAACATTATTAATAATAAGTATTATTATTATTATTATTATTATTATTATTATTATTATTAAGGAATAAAAGAAATTGTTATTAAAAAAAATATTATATTATATAGTAGTTTAAAATTTGATATAGGTAATTTACTCTGAAATTTACTTTATATATATATATATATATATATATATATATATATATATATATATATATATATATATATATATATATAAAAGACAGTATGACATTTGCTCATCACAATGGTCTTCTGGTTTTTATAAGTTAGGGAAATCCCTATTCTTTTATGAAGAAAAAAATCTTTTAAATTGATTGTTATTCAGAAATATGACATTAATCATTCAAACTTTGAAGAAAACTTATCATATAATATCAATTATGCATATAAAATATTCATTCCAGCAAGTACCACAAAAACAAGAAACACAACAGTGAAAACTGTACTCAATGCATATTGTACAGTAAATGTTATTTGACAAGATTATTTAAAACCTTTTCAAATCTGAAATGTTGTCACCTTGCTCTGATTAATTAATACACTTGCAGAACTAGTGTTACCAAAACTGAATGATTGTTATATGAAAAAATACATATATGACCTCTCACAAAAAATAATTTATACTATTTTCCTACATTGTTCATTTTGCATAGAAGCAAACAGGCATCAAACAAAAGGATCATATATTGTAAGTAATACACAACATATACTACTTTTTTCAAGATAAGACCATACATGCATGGGTGATTTTGTAAACAGTGGAGTGGTGGTAATAGACCTACAAAAATGTTCTTTTTGTTTTACAAAATTGCTTACATGTACAAAACCAGAATGATTATAAAATAAGAAATGTACAGTTATTGATCTACTATTAAGGTATGCACAATTTACTGATTGATTGGTTCTGTAAAATACATTTGCAATATAAAATTTCAAATATAGCTACATGAAAGTATATTATTGTAATCTTTCATCTTTCATATCAATAGTATTTTGAAATATGTCACTGAATGACTGGGTCTATCACAAAAATCCATAATAAAGTGATTTGTAAACATCAATCATACATTTATATTTTATGCTAAGCATATAATTGCATATCTCTAGGATCTGTTAATATTTCCAAACCAAGTGTACAAGATAAAGGTCTGTTCCAACCTTCTACAGCCAAGTAATTTGGTGACACCATCCAGAATTCCATGTTATGCTAGACATATATCTAAATGTTGTTATTATATATCACTTTCAAAGCCAGTGTAGGGTCTGTTCAATCTCTATATAGTCTAACTTACTTTCGAACATTAATAAAATAATAATGTGTCAAATGGCTAGTGCTTCCTTCATAATACTCTGGGTGAAACAATGTCTATTTATTCATCCAGTTATAAAAAAATATGTAAAAAAAATATAATATTGGTGTGACCATAATTGTTTCTTTTTTTTAATCATATAAAAATCCTTCACCACTGTGATTAAAACAAAGAATCATTAATTTTTTCTCTGTAACATATATATATATATATATATATATATATATATATATATATATATATATATATATATATATATATATATATATATATACAAGAGAGAGAGAAAGAGATAGAAGGAGAGAAAACAAATGGCAAAATAAGTTAAACACTGAATGGGCCATGCCTGCTCTTTAACAATCTAAATCTTCATTAATGTTAGTGGTGCCTAGCACTTGTATGTGAAGTACATGATAGTTTTACACTTAAAAAATTGGGCATCTTGTATGTAGCACATAACATGCTTCCGAAATGAATTTAATTAGCCCAGTAATGGTTTGTACTAAGAAAAGCAGAGATGTAAGAATGAAGTCTCTTCCACCACACTGTAGATAATACTTCTCCTGGATGCACACCATCAAAGCATAACCTGAAATTGTAGCTCCATTGCTTCTTCTTATTTGTTCTGTTCCTATAGTTCTATATGTCCAGGCTATATATAGGCGAAAATGAATCTTGTCGCTCATTTAAATGCATTATCAGCTCAATTACTAAATCAATGTGCTCCTTAAGCTGAATATCCTACTTCTTGAATAGTTTGGGGTCATCATGCCCTCTACTCATGTTCAATTCATAGACTGAGATATGAGGCATCTCAAGAAATACAATTTTACATTTTTTGTTTCTGCAGAGTTGGATGAGCCTACCATACTATGATTCAAAACGCTGCACAACTTTTCTGTATTTTTCAATCCTTAAAATAAAACCTTCCAGTTTATTAGTGAGATCGCATGTCCCTAGCCATATATAAATGCATAGTTTCCCATAGTCAATGTTGGTCTGTACACAGAATAACTGTTCTGCAATTCTTGCAAACCTTTTAGATGCAAAAATAACTAATATTCCAAAGTTATTCCTGGTTTTATACTGCTGATCCAAATACCTTCCCTTGCAAAGAATTTTAATAACTTTGGGATACTCATACTTCACACCAGGATGGCAATTTTTGGTTTGGTGATATGGAAATTGTTAGGGAATGACAATATTGGTCTTATCATTCCATTGTTCACATGCTTCACAAAATATGGATGCAGTCACATTTGCTTCTTCATGTATAAGAGCCAGTTACAACTGTTTTTGCAACAAAGTTATGAAATGATGTCATGATACTGTATGCTAAAATACAGAAATGCAGCAGTAATATTATGTGAAAAAAGAAGGATATATATGAAAATATATATGCATGAAGTTTGTTCATAGTATTCTAAATATAATCACATAAAATGTTCACAAGAAACCCTATAGGTCAACAAACTTGTAAAACACACAATATGAGCAACAAAATGAAACATACAATTATTGTGCATTTCCAGTTGTAATAATAAATGTAATTACTAAACTAAATGTTCATTGCCAGTGCAATACCTTAATGTTGCACACAGGCTTAAATAAATGGTATGAACTGATCACCTGTGATAGGAAGTGTAGACAGGTCTTTAAATGAAAACTTGTATGGCAAATATTGCATGCAGAAGACAGTGCCAAATGAATGTAAAATCAATATACAGTATGCTTAATAAATCATACTAATCAATATTAATGAGTGTCCATGGCATGCAATGCATAAGTATCTACTGATACCACAAACATGTGAATTTTATTCCAGTCTTACTGAATTTTTGCCATCTCTTAATTTTACTTCACCCTGCACATTTTCTATGATACCAGCCAGAACAAACATCACACTGTATCCAAAATTACCCTTCCACATATTCCTTTTGGCACAGCTTGCAAATTTCATCATTCTTCTCTTCTAACTCTCTTTCATCAGATTCATTATCATCTTCTTTGTCTGATTCATACAGTATGGTACTGAACGTCCATTTTCTGATGTCTGTTGTAATCATCAGCCATCTGATTGGTAGCAAAAAGTTTAAGACTAGACATCCCATCATCTGCCAGGGGTCTAGACAACTGGTCCATTAATGAAATTGTGTCCTCACCAATTTCTTTTCTGGTTCCAGATAGTTCAGCTAGAGCATTGATTAACTCATATTGAGTTTGCCTCCCAATATCCTTTAAAAATACTCTGTGTACAAACACCATGTCAACAAATCTGATTCAAAACAATAACTGCCATCATCATCGCACAAGATAATCCTCATAAGTGGCAACTGGAAGAAATCTCCACAAAAAATAATCTGCATCCCACCAAATAATTTTGATGGGTCCTTTAAGGAACAAATAGATTCCAAGTTCTCAAAATGTCGCTTACTAAACTTTGAGACTTCATCTGCTATTAAAACATCAGCAGATTTTATTTTCTCATAAGTGGTTTTCATGTTGCTATTTGTTGTAATGAAATGACCTATTTCTTTACATGTTAGCCTCCCATCTCCAATTCCAGACCACCTATGTATTGTCTCTGCACAAATGCTGGAAGGATAATCAGTGCATGCAATGCCAGTTGTACATGTTAAATATATAATTTTGCCTTCCTCTCTTAAATATTTTACACATTCTTGTAACAAGAAGGTTTTCCCTGTACCTGCCTGTCCTCCAATGTACACATTATGGCCCTTTTTAATGAGACACAAATGCCTCATTTTGCTTTAAATGAAACAAACATGATTGTCTACTTCTTACCTGTATTTTTTTAAACAAATTTTACTGATGAAGTTTAAAACATGTTACCTAAGCATGTTAATTACAAATATGCAACATGCAACCTGACCTTTTGAATGATTCAACCACATCCCATTGCAGTTGAGTAAATTGACAATACAAATTTATAATAAAGAATTCAAAAGAGAAGCATTTGGAAATTTCATTCAACATTAATAAAATGCCATGAACCAAACTAAGTGAAAATAACTGCTTTTTATTTAAAATGTATAAAAGTACAATACAGTGTTTCAAACAAAATGCCTCACTATGCCTTGTACAAAATAACCACTTTTGGTGTTAACAGAAGCTGGCAGAATATTGCCTGCTAATGACTAGGTCAGAAAGCGTTTAGAATCATACGTCACGAAAATAAAGTCTTGTCAAAAGAAAACCCAATAAACAATGTTGATCAAAAACTGAAAATATGATATACACAAAATTATGTATGCACATATTCATTGACGAAAGCTCTTCAAGTTTTGTAACGCACTTAAAGCTGACTACATCCCGCGATATGTCAAAACAGTTTAAGTTGATAAGTGCCGAAAACTCCGATTGTTATACTAATGCTAAAACACGATCATCATGACTAAGTTGTTAATTAATTTATGCAAATGAGTATCTGCAACACTAAATCTATACCCTCATTCAGTTTACATATTCGAATTATAACATAATGTGATCATGCTAATACCTATTTTTGCTGGGATACACAATAATCTGCATCGTGAAACAGACGCTGTGCATTGATGTTATTTAAGTATAACCTTTTGAGCCAATCATATTTCGGCGTTGACGTGTGTGCCGCATAGTTTAACTGTTTTGAAAATAGAGTTGATTGCTTAAGTTTTGTGCATTGAAGAAGAAAATGTCTAATTCCTCCATGGAACAGGATTTCTAAAGTTGAATAAAGTTAATGGTAAGTAAAAACTTACTTTTGCATTTACCACTGTTCTGTAATTGAAGAAGGCATACGTCGTAGAGTCGCAAACATGGAAAATCTAGCTATTTTTACCGGTTGTCAAAGTAGCTCGCACTTGTCCACAGATGAAAAATTCGCGAAAATCGCACGTTTCGGAAGCCGTAACTTCAGTTTTGTACAACGTAGAACAGTCAATGATGGCTTGATGAATAGAAAAATATCTCAGGAGTAAAACAAGCCATAGAGAATGGTCGTGTGCTTTTAAATAAAGAAATAGCAGAATGAAATCGAGGGTCATGTGTGGAACCAAGTGTTCGGAAGTTACGAACCTTCTCTTTTTATATAGTAATATAGAGGGGCTCATATGTCTGAATGGGTCATGGGGGTATTCTAAGGTATTTTTCTCACTCTCTGTGTTTTTTTTTCTTTAGATTATTATTTTTTTCTTCACATCAAGCTCGCGTCGAGCACCTGTGGTTAAGGCTATGACATTGTAGCTATATATAATTCTGATTGAGATGTTTTCCATTTGCTTTGTATTTATATATAGCAATCAGTTCTTCAAAGGTAATCAGTTTTCTTTGAAGTTTCAGCAAAACTATTTTGTTGGTACAGTTAAAATAAACAACAGAAGGATTATCTGTTGTTCAATTAATTCTAGCTGTTTCGTTTCTGTTTGCGTCTTATGAGGTCAGTAGATTATAGGTATAGTATGATAGCATGACTGAGTGTATCATAGCATACAGTACTGAGATTTGATGTCAACATAAGCAGATTATGATGTAGCAATGCACTGTAAAGATGGGTTTATCAGTATGATCAAAGGATTTGTTTATGTAACAGATAGATTCCAGTGCATTGTGTATCCAAGTAAGTGGCTTCCTTTTGGTGTTCTTTGAATGTCTCCACTCTAAATCCATGATTGTATGTACAAATTAAACAGCCAAAAAGGTTTTCGCCAAACAAATTGTATATTTTGTCGCCAATAAAGAAAGAAAATCGTAATTTGCAACATTAGCGAAGCTCAGGATGATCCCTGGGTGACATGCTTTGATCAGTACTTGATACTTGATTCTTATTACTAAGAGTAGATCACTGTGACTCATATTTCACAGTTCACTGACTCTGGTTATATCTTGTGTATTCTGTTTATTTCTCATGCCAGAATTGTCAAATCTGAATATGCATATATCTCTGTATCACTCCAGAATAGAATTGTTTTTTGCAACATATTCCATTCCTTCAGATTTCTCTTTATTGACAAAAAGTTTGAATAGTTGTAAGTAGAAACTGTCAAATGAGGAAATTACAAAGTCATATTTACACACACTTTTTTTGCAGGTGACTTCAACTCTGCACAGCTATTATGAATTGCGGCAGTGTAAACCTAAACTTAAGAAGCTAAAGACAATTTTGGAGGAGAATCCATATAATGGATGGGAAAATGAGGAGGACTCAGATCATCTTGGTAACAAGGTGAGAAGAACTGTATTTCACAAACATGTAGATATGTAAATAAGCCTGGGAAACAATGTATCTACTTGGAATAAACCGGTCTTGAACCAGGATAAACTGGTTTGAACCAGTTTTAGATCTCGCCCACAAAATTTTTATTCTTAGATGGGAAACAATGTAGATGTCACCCACAGAATTTATATTCATAGATGGGAAACAATGTAGATGTCACCCACAGAATTTATATTCATAGATGGGAAGCAATGTAGATGTCACACACAGAATTTATATTCATAGATGGGAAGCAATGTAGATGTCACACAGAATTTGTATTCATAGAGTAACTTTGAGTTAACTGGCATGAACGATGTCCAGACAAATGAAAGTCAGTTGGACTATGATGACTCCAAATACATTTATTGGACAAAGCCATCTTCTGGTTTCTGCAAACTTTAACCATTACCAATATACATTGAAGATGTAATGAAACAGCAGCGTGGGAGGGAAAAGTTAGACAAATCTGTAATTCAATCCAATACTTTTCATCATTCAGTCAAATTCGCTTTCAAAATTAACAATGGTCGTATATTTTGTCCATAAAAAACTAAAATATTTTGAAAATATGCTCAATACAGACATGTATTTCCACCCAGTTGTACCTAAAACACCACCTACAGTCAAATATTTAGTCTTGAGAAATTACTGTGCTAACTTTACTTTTGACATGAGTTGCAGAGAGCTAAACACATGTCTGGCAAAGTAGAATACTAACTTAATTCTTGATGGAAGTTGCACCGAGCTAAACCATCATCTGACTAAACAGCCTACAATAAAGACCCAGTAGCAAAAGCAATACAGAGAAACAAGCTAAAAACACAGCTGGCCTCCTGAAATACAAAGTTTTAGAAAATATGGAACAGTTACACTTCATGAATAACAATAGATTTTTATGCGAACCACATAAGTAATCATTCTGTACAAACAGTTGCACCATTCCATATTCCTCTAAACCACAGAAATATGATTGTCAGATCAAAGATGAAACTAGTCAGATCAAAGATGAAGCTAGCCAGATCTAAATCAAAGCCAGTCACATCAAAGATGAAACTAGTCAAGTCAAAGATGAAGCTAGTCAGATCAAAGACTGAGCTAGTCAGATCAAAGATGAAGCTAGTCAGGTCAAAGATAAAGCTAGTCACATCAAAGATGAAGCTAGTCACTTATCAAAGTTGGGAAGGAAAACGGACTATAACTGTACAAATAGAATAAGTTGGCTTCTAACAGAATTTGATGTCAAAACATTTAACATTCAAGGCTTTAAACACATTTACAGTTTGTCAGTACATGAATACCAGGAGCCTCATCTTTTTTCAGGTACAGAGACAAATTTTGTTGGTAAAACCGGCTTACCGGTGCAAAGGAACCTCTGATAAAGAAAAGCGATCAATTTTCACTTACAATTTTGGTCACTAACATTTTGCTACTAGCTAGTCAGCACTAACAAAAGAAAATACTTTTAATAAGTGCTGTCCAGCATGTACATGTACTTAAATTGGCCTAGATTTTGGTCAGTGTGAGAAAACTAATCCCTTGCTAACAAAGGGGTGAGGCTATTTGCAGGAAAATAAAAACAACTGTAAACCATAGATATTCCCACAATACATAAGTGTTGTAAAAATCTGTGACTTGTTACTTAATCTCATTTAAAAGATCGGCAATGTTTTCTGGCATGACTAAATTATTATTTTTATTGTGCAATAATTGCAATCCAAGTAGCTAGTTGAGGAAAGTAATATTTCCATTGGTCAGAATGTTACCACGTGATCAAAATGAATTGCATTCATTTCAGTATGAACTGCAAGGAGAACTACTTTTGTAATAATACCAAGTATATAAATAGAGTCACGTGTACAGCAGATGATAAACACTGCTAGTGAAGGCAGAAACAAAGTAAACATCAAAGGAAAAGAACAATTTTACAATTTATTTTAACAATAATTGAATAAATTTAGTTTGAAAGATTAAAGCAACATATATTTCACATTTTTTATAAAATCATTCTTTCTTTGTTGAAATATGTGAAAAGTATGGATAAGAATGATCGGCATTATGGCTATCCAACGCTGAAACTAAAATGTAAGAATTTGTCGATTTTTCACAAACTTTGCCTTATCAGATAGATTTCATGCATGATGATATTGAAAATTTTGACCCATCTATATTTTACGAGCCCTTTGAAGTGGAAGAAATATTACAGACTAAGTTATCATTTAGTTTGAATGAATCAACACAAGTCCAGTTCCTTGTTGATCACCAGGATTACCACTAGACCAACAATTTGTTCTCCGCCTTTTTTTTAAAAAAAAAATTCTTTGCCGCAAGTCAAAATAAAAAAAAAAGCAAAGAACAATTTGTTGGTCTAGATTACTACAAACCAAAAACGCTTCAAATCACTTAATGAGGAAGATCTCTTAAACATATCAGAATAGTGGTACTCAAAATCTACCAAGAAATACACTAAATGGGGCTACAAAACTTGTACAGGTAGATTTATTCATACATTCAATAATCATAATAAATTAACTATAATAATAACAATGACCATTATACTGGACTGTTCACTAATATAAGCATAAGTAATATTGCTTAATACTTAATATGTTCTTATCAGTTATTTTCCTAAATTATATATTATGAAAAGGCAATATACTGTTTATTTGTAAGCAAAAAAGGAAAAACAAATTCACGCCATTTTTATAAAAGAAGAGACTTAACATGCTTTTAAGTGAATAAAATGTAATTTATCTTTAAATTAATATTTGTGATAGCATAAAAAATTTAACAAATTTGTTATATAAATACAAATTATGGAAAGGAGATATGCATGAATGATTCTTCCCAAAGATCTAAATATTTCAAATGTTATAAAATAGTTACTATCAAGCTGAACAACATATGACTTTCAGAATGACGCAAAGAGAAGCATATATTGACAGATCTTAAGTCATCTGAGTCTGCACATTTGGCCCAAATGTTAACCATATTTATGCCAAAGCAGCCCCTAAGGTCAACATAACATGAAACAGGATGCTTCCTGAAGCTCGAGCTAAGGAATACCATAAAAACACTTTTAAAAATGCCAGGGCTAATATTAATTGCTATATTTAGGTTGAATGTGGTCATTCAGTTAATATTGTTACAGACTCTGAGTTTAAAAAATCAAATGGCATGTTAACTGGAAGACTGAAGTTGAACACAAAGAATGGCTTATCAAGATCAGCTCAACACAAACCAATTATTCCTCCATCTGACATGTATGCAATCAATCAGTACCTGATGCAAGATAATACTATCACACTCAGATAGAGGGTTTGGTTATACCTCTCCATCTACTATGTTAAACTTGGATTAGAATTCCACAGCCAATTGATACCCACCAGTCTCGAAATCAGATTTGATAAAACAGGGGCTGAATATGTCATTTTGACCCATCAAACTATGCAAACAAATCATCATGGAGACTTAAATGCTAAGGAGGAAAATTCTGACAAGAGAATGTATGCAACTGGTGGTCAAAACTGACCAGTCAGGTCAGTAAAATTCTACCTCACACGCATTAATCCAAGAGCTGAATCACTGTTTTGTCACATTGATAAAAATGCTTTTGAAAATCCCCAATTTTTTCAAATATGGTACACCACAAGATGTGTTGTACAGAGACAATTAAGCAGTTTTATGCCTGATGTATGTAAAAAATCCCCATATATCTGCAAGATATACTGCTCACTCTCTTTGTGCCAAAGTTTTGAATGCAATGATCGACACCAACCTACCTGCTAGGAACATTATATATCTGTCTGACCAATGCAATGAACTATCATTGAAACCGTCCGTACACAAGGTCCAGCACTCAACATAAACAACAAATAAGTAACATTTTTTTCAATTTATGTTCAAATATAGCATTGTCTGCTCAAGACTCCTCTGCAGTACTATTTAATGTAACTATAAATGTTCAAATGACCTCAACAAACTCAAGCAGTCCTACTCAAGAAAATGTTCAAATGACCCCTACTAACCCAAGCAGTACATATCAAGTAATTGTTACTGAATCAGCTCAAAATGTCTATTGAACACTATATGATATTACAGTGAACTCTATGACAGGTTTCATTAACCAATCCAACTATCATTTCAATAAATTCATCTTCCAGTTTAGTTGCAGCTAAACAAAGTAAGTGCAAACAAGTTAAGGAAATACATGATATTTAAGATAAGTATAACTATCCAGGCTGGAATAATAATTTTAAAAAAACATGTATAACTCCTGGTATTTTTTAAATGGCAATTTTTAATTAATAATTGTAGACAAATTTTCTAAACTGATGTCCCAAACTTAATGAGAGGGATCAGGTTATGAACCATTGTCACTAAACAAATCATGGAATAAATAGAGATTAAAAAAAGTACTAAATTATTTTAGACTGTGTATGTCTGAACCAACAAAACTGATCACACACTTTCTATAACCTAACCTCATTCACCTACATGTAATAGTCCAGGCTGTTTATAAACACGAAAATTGGTTTTGAAGAACGAAATTTGATCACTCATGTGTCAGAACAGTGATGAATATACTAAATCACACTGGCAGTCTATGAACGCATACATTCTTGGCCATGAATCGTGACTTTAAATATTGAGCTCCACTTTGAATACACGTTTCCATTAAGGTAAAATATCAAAATCACTGTAGCATTGTTAAAATTACATACATAGGCTTCCGTTGGATTGGTTTTATGATGACCTTTTTACGATCAAGCAGAACAACCCCAATTGCTATAAATAGCTACATAAAAAAAACCACAATTAAAATTTCAATTATAAGAGTTCAATGTTAAACTCTTTATTAGAAAAGCCATTTGTTTTTAGAAACAAAACTCCTCATTTTTCAGATGCACAATCATTGTTCTATAGTAGATTCATCAACTGAACCCTGATATCTCAGGACCCTCTTAGGTTGGTGATTTTTCGACACCCCTGGCATAAGATAATCAGGTTTTGCTGTAATTGTAGCTCTTAAGAGCTTTATTCACTAAACAAAGATTTGTTATCATAGCTTCAGATCATCCAAGTAAACCATTCTTTCTGCTAATAATCCAGTCAGTTTGCTTCCACCACTGTCATATTTATTTTCAGTATACTCTGAATGACATTTTAAACATGGTCCAAGCCAGTGAAACAGAGATTGGGGTTGCTTTAGAAAAATTACATGCTGTACAGATTAATGGTAAATATTTTAATTTATTACCCTTTACTGACTTACTTTGTTGTATAATCCATTTTCTTTGCTATTTTAATTCTAAATCCTGAAGCATCCAGTCTTTGTGTGAGGTACTTTTCATGATGCAGGAAACCTAAAACCTATGCTGAAGATACCTAATCACTCAGTGCTGAACTTTGACTTCTTATTTTGTATGCTTAAAGTTAGTGCAAAAATGAATGATGTTAAAAAATTGTCTTATAGGATTTCATATCACTGCTAAATGGAAGTTTTTGATTCATTGAAATTATTAGAATGTCATACTAGCAAGAAACACCACTGCTATGTTCTCCAACCATGTCCTAGCACATATATATTCAAAGATGCTGATAGTGTACACAAGTGCAAAATTTGTATGAATTTGTCTTCTTGGAGAGAACTGATTTGTGAGAACTCCAGAAAATGAGTTTAAAGTTGTGCATATAAAAATGTGTTCAGTATACAAGTTTTCTTTAACTGTTAACCCATAAAGTTAAGAAAGGCAACTGTTTACACACCTGGGTACTTCAGCTTGACATGAAGATGTTGTTGAACTAGAACTGATTAGCCCATTGGGCCCTGGAACAAGCATTCTGTTGTAGTTTGAACCTTGCATTCATTAAGGAAGCTTAACAAATGCATGTTTAAAATGTGGATTATCTAGAAAATACAAAATGGCTGACTTCCAGCAGTGTTCTTCTTCAGATGAATTGTGTTGCAAATACCGTCTGGGGATAGCAGACTTATAAGGTTTTGAAGTGTATCAGATTAGTGGAGCTCAATTTTTTTTTACTGGAAATGCCAGTTAAACTGAAAATGATGTACAGCACGAGACTGATGTACATGCCAGATAGACAAAAAGAAAAGGTATGCCAGTCAACCCCCTTATCAGTGGTATTCTAGAATTAAATGTTGAAAAGGCAAAATACAGGCAATTTTAAAAGTAGAGTGCAATTGTCATTTCTTTTCTCAAACAATTGAGCTGTAATGCAGACTTCCTACTTGGATTTCAAATGACAGAGGTGCTGTCCAAGGCAATTTGAGCGCATTTTGACAATGTTTTTAGATCATGGTACTTCATGTGTGAATGGATGTCATATCGTAACCAATAGGAGAGATAAAAAAAAAAAAAAGTAATTTCGACTAAACATTATTTATTTCTCAAACTATACACTATTTCAAACAACATGTGATTAAAACCTAGGATTCTTCTTTATTATTGGTTTTAGGCTTTGGGTTTGTTGCTATTTCATCTGTCCTAGTTTACTTGGTAGGATCATTTTGAGAGAATCTAAAACAAATACAAATGGTCATTTTACTCCTTCTGCTCCAATAATATTTAATTAATGCAAAGTTTTAAATTTGTGATGAAAATAATATAATAAAACAACAACAACAACAATAATAAATGACCTTATGGCCAACACAGTATATGATAATTAGAAAATTGTCATAAAAATTTAAACCATGAAACTTAAAAGTATAATTTCTTTATCACTATATATATATAATGTAAAGGATATTTTTTTTTTTAAGTTACATATCGTATTCATTGAAACATTCTTGTAATTGTCAGATATGTTAATTTCATTATAAAGGCAAATCAGAGACGTCAAGAAAGAGATATGCTTACATATTGTGTGTTCTGAATAAATTTTAGTCAATTGAACAATTATTTGACGAGTATAAATGAAGAATACATTCAATTGAGGGCTACTGCTCATCAATAATTATTTCTTTATACACACATGGGTAAGATTATATGGACCAAAACATGCCACATTTTTCTGTTATCATATGCTTTAAAGCAACACATACCCAACAGAAACGGTTTTAGCTTACTAATACATTGAGTCTTGATGGTGCAACTATTGGGGAATCAAATAGGAATAAAAAAGCATTTCAGCCTCGTGCATAAATTGAAATTATAATGCAGTTACCGAAAATATTCTATCACTTTCCACTTTTGCTTAGATCCCATCTTTGCAAGTGAACTCACTGTGGTAGGAATTCTCTGTGGTGACTGATAATAAACCTTAGCAATAAAATTGAAGTTAGCCAATGGTACGGCTGTGGCAAAACCAGACAATAGCATGGTGCCAGAACAGAATTAATTTTTGGAAGTGAATGATCAGGGCACTTTTAAATTTGATTGGCGTGTTCAAAGACATAACAAATTTGACGAGGCACTGACAAGTTGGACAGGGTGTATCACCCATCAATTATGCTTAGCTGGATCATTGTCTAATGTATCTTATGCTACAGAGCCATAGTTCTGTAAGGTTCAGATAAATTGAATATAGAAGAATCTTAAAAGAAATTTAAAACAACAAAATACCAATTAATCTTTAGCATTGTTGGACCATAAATAAAGCATCATGGAATACCGTATTTCATGTATTTTTTCATACACAATCCAGTTATCAAAATAATAATTGTCTAAATGTATCATAGCTTTTCGACATATCACTTTGTATTTTTGGACAAAATCAATTAAATTGTTGGACATTAAATTTCTACTAAGAAGATTTACGTTTCCAAAAAAAGATTGAAAATAGTGTGTTACCATTTTGTTTTAGAAAAATTAATAATTGTTGGTGACAAAATATAAAGATTGATGCATAAGCACGGGTGCTTGAAGCATAGGTCAAGGGGGTCAGATGACCCCCCCCCCCCCCCCGGAAATCATACTGCAAATATATAAATATATATATATATATATATATATATATATATATATATACAGGGATCGCGCTGGGCTTCGCCAATGTCGCAATTGCGATTTTTTTTTTCCCTTATTGGCGACAAAAATATCCCATCTGGCGATTTTTTTGGCGACAGACTTTTTGGTTATTTAATTTGTACATACAATCATGGATTTGGACTGAATAAATTAAATGAGAGAACGAAAGGAAGCCACAAACTTGACTAAGCAATGCATTGGAATTAATTTGTTACACAAACGATCCTTTGTTCGTATTGATCATCCCATCTTTACAGTGCATTGTTACATCATAATCTGCTTATGCCGACATCTGGGCTGAGTACTGCATGCTGTTATACAGTCAATCATGCTACCGTACTATACCTACAACTGACCGACTTCTGAAGACGCGAATAGAACAGAAACAATTTAATTGAATGGCTAATCCTTCTGTTGTTTTTTTTTACATATACCAATACAATAGTTTTTCTGAACCTTCATAGAAAACTGATAACCTTTGAAGTACTGACTACGGTGTATAAATAGAAAGCAAATGGAAAAAAAATCTAAATTATAATTATATCTGTCGCCAGTTCAACATTATCATGAGCAACGCAAGTTAGACGTTGCGATTTCATTATCTCATCCTAAGTTACAAAAATTAACAGCGTTTGGATTTAGTGCAAATTCATCAGACAAAACAATCGCTGAACCCGATGATAAACCTTGCAGTCCAACATCATCTACATGTAGCGCTTCAAGTGCAACACCACATTACGATGAACGGAGCAACAAGTCCCGAAAATTTCAAGACAGTTGGAAACTTGGGCGTCCGTGGCTCAGATATGATCCAAAGTTAAAACAGATGTTCTGTGATGTATGTATCAAGGCAAAGTTTGTAAATTCATTTACAACTGGCTGTGATATTTTGAAGAATGAGTGCGTCACCAAACATGAATCCAGGCGGGGTAAGTAATATTTTTGCATTTTACTCATTGATCTTTTCCTTTTGCCATCAATCCCACAGAGACTTAAAACTCCACAACAAGAAATAGCAACAAAAAAAAATCAAGTTTGCATAATTAAAAATAATTATTTATTTCTCAAAATACAGGAGTGAAAGAATCCATAAATTGGGTGTGAATTTATGCTTATATATACGGTCCAATATTGCCAGTTGTTAACTCGTGTAAGTTTCATTCGTGGGAATGGAGATCCTATTTTGCTTGTTGAGAAAATTTATACAGCATTCAGTGATCATTCTTGGGATTTAGGAAGCAATTCACTACAAGCTCTGGGAAGCTAGCCATAAAGAACGGGGAGGGGGGGTGCATTTAATTATGGAATGCATGCAATCGACGGCCGCATTATACGTCAATTATCTTATATTGCAATGTACGATCATAGGGTTTTATTGTTATTAAAATGTCAACTAAAGTTGATAATGCATTTTTTTCTTCTTCAGGTAACAACAGTCATACATGTGCACAAACGTTGATGCGGGATGCCAGCACCATGGAAGCAGCGAAGATCACTGCCATTAGCAAAAGCAAAATTGCTATTATTAGTGCTATGCGGAACACTTTCTTTGCGGCTTACTACAACCTGGCTAATACAATTGTCCCAAAGCTGCACCAGTTGTGTATCACACAGGTATTGAGAATATTATATTATAGCTTGTTAACAGTAATATTCTATGTATTCAAATGACAGTTACATAAGGAAAAAACACATGTATAACCTTAATATATTCCATGTGATATTACTGTAGTACACCGTGATTGTTGTATAAATGCCACTTTTTGTTAATCATATATATATATATATATATATATATATATATATATATATATATATATATATATATATATACACACACACGGTCAGAACATGTATAATAATAAATGAAATATTTATGGCATACAAAATTAATGATTATTTCTATTTCAGGGCGCCACCCAACTCTCAGACCTCAAAGTAGATAAGCACATATCGTATGAGTCACGGAAGCACCAGTGAGTTTCAGCAGTCGTTGGCTGATGTAATAGTTGATGAGATGGCTACCGAGGTCAAGGAATCTCGTGTTTACAGCGTCATGCTTGACGAGAGCACAGATGTTTCAGTACATCAGAATTTGATTGTTTATGTTAGGTACCTAACTAATTTGGCTGGCAGTGTTCAACCAGTGACTCAATTTCTAGGTATTCGTCAGCTTCAAACCGCAAATGCAGAATCTATATATTCAGAGTTGTTAGGTTTAATTCAGTCATTTGGTTTTAGTCTGGACAATCTGATTGGTGTATCAACGGATTGTGCTGCAGTCATGTTGCAACTCACTGCATTGCACATCGGTTAGCTCTGGGTACAGGCGCTGCAGCTGATGAGGTTAGATACTTGGTTAAGTTTCAAGATATACTGAATAATATGTACAAGTATTTTGCCTATTCCCCTCGTAATATGTGTAGACTTGAGGCAATTCAGTCAGTGTTAGAGTCTTCTCACACTCGCTTGCATCAGGTATTCCACACAAGGTGGCTGAGTTTTGAAGGTAGTGTACAGGCAGTTGTTGATAATTTTCAAGCTCTAGTTAGTGTCTTCTTGGAAGACAACTCTGCAAAGGCTCTTGCAATGTATAAGCCCATTGCTTGTTTCAAATTTGTTTATACAGCACACTATATGGCTGACATTCTCTGGCCTTTGGCAGTTCTGTGTCAAGCTTATCAGAGATCTGATATTGACTTTACCGAGGTTAATCCCCTTCTCCACTCCACTGTTGAGCTTCTTGAAAATCTGAGGTTAGAGTCTGGTAGTAACGTTTCTAGGTTTCTTTCTGAGATTCCAGCAGAACCAAGTTTAGATTCATCAGGTTTATGTACTTTTGAGTACAAAGGCCATACAGTTAGTGATAATGCTAAGCAAAGGTCAGAGGCTGCATTGTCTTGTGCCAAATTTATAGATATTGTTATAGATAATCTAAAAGCAAGGTTCACGGAGGAGGGTGATTCGATAGTTTTGAGTGCTCTAACAAAGTTGTTTGATCCCTATTTGTATGGTTCACAGGCTATCAGTTCCATTCTTTCAGAGGTTTCAGGCATTGTTTCAGATTACTTGTCTACTTGTGGGTTAGGTAATCAGTCAGAGGTTAGTCAGGACTTGGCTGGCTTTGTGGCTTATGCTAGGGTTCAAGTTCTCAGGAATGGTAAGGTGTATAGAGGTGTTAAGGATTTGATTCAGTTGGCAGTGAGATCCAGGACAATAGACCCTTGCGCATCTGCGGCTGCTGAGAGACTACTGGTGTCACCTGTCAGCACTGTTGACTGTGAACGAGGATTCAGTAAGATGAACCTCATAAAAACTGACATCAGAAATAAACTCTGCATCTCATCTCTCGAGAATTTAATGAGAATCAGCATGTACCGATATGAACATTTTGACTTTGAAACTGCATTCAGCAAGTGGGCAGCCGTAAAATCGCGACGGATCTTCACGTAACACTTTGTAACATTTTGTTAATGCTTGTTGTAATTAAAGTATTCATTTAATTAATCCATCTTTTGTCATTTTCATTGCCTTTTACATTAATAGATTACATTAACACTTGGAAAAATGTACACTACTTGTTATGGCGACACTTTTTGAAAATTGGCGACAAAATATTGATGTTGGCGATTTTTTTGGCGACAGCTTTTTAAAAGCCAGGACCATCCCTGTATATATATATATATATATATATATATATATATATATATATATATATATATATATCTGATATATAAAACTGAATGTTTGTTTGTTTGTGTCGTATGCGTTCCTATACCGTTCATCTGATTGCGATAAAACTTTGGTGAGTTGTTCTGCGCACGCCCGCGAAGGTTTCTGAATTAGTACAACCATTAAAATTGTAACAATTAACAAATGTGTTTTTACGACATTTACCGTGTGTTCGCTGTGAACTGTAGGCGCCTTTAGATACGTCACGTGATCGAACAGTAGGCGCCTTTAGATACGTCACGTGATCGAACAGTAGGTGCTTTTAGATATGTCACGTGATCGAACAGTAGGCGCCTTATATACGTCACGTGATCGAACAGTAGGTGCCTTAGATACGTCACGTGATCGAACAGTAGGCGCCTTAGATATGTCACGTGATCGAACACGGTCTGTAGCGATACCTAATTTCGCGTGTCTTCGGTGTGAACTGTAGGCGCCTTAGATACGTCGTGTTTATTTAGTTACGTTTGGCTCGCGCCTTGGTTACGTCAAACAATCGTGGTGTGAATTTGTACGTCACGTGATCGAACAGTAGGCGCCTTAAATACGTCACGTGATCGAACACAGTCTGGATTGGCTGAAACTATGATGACGTAATCTTCTATATATCTAATATATAAAACTGAATGTTTGTTTGTTTCTTTGTTTGTGTCGTATGCGTTCCTATACCGTTCATCCGATTGCGATAAAACTTTGGTGAGTTGTTCTGCGCACGCCCGCGAAGGTTTCTGAATTAGTACAACCATTAAAATTGTAACAATTAACAAATGTGTTTTTACGACATTTACCGTGTGTTCGCTGTGAACTGTAGGCGCCTTTAGATACGTCACGTGATCGAACAGTAGGTGCCTTTATATATGTCACGTGATCGAACAGTAGGCACCTTTAGATTCGTCACCTGATCGAACAGTAGGCGCCTTTAGATACGTCACGTGATCGAACAGTAGGCGCCTTAGATACGTCACATGATCGAACAGTAGGCGCCTTAGATACTTCACGTGATCGAACAGTAGGCGCCTTAGATACGTCACGTGATCGAACACGGTCTGTAGCGATACCTAATTTCGCGTGTCTTCGGTGTGAACTGTAGGCGCCTTAGATACGTCATGTTTACTTAGTTATGTTTGGTTCGCGCCTTGGTTACGTCAAACAATCGCGGTGTGAATTTGTACGTCACGTGATCGAACAGTAGGCGCCTTAGATACGTCACGTGATCGAACACGGTCTGTAGCGATACCTAATTTCGCGTGTCTTCGGTGTGAACTGTAGGCGCCTTAGATACGTCATGTTTACTTAGTTATGTTTGGTTCGCGCCTTGGTTACGTCAAACAATCGCGGTGTGAATTTGTACGTCACGTGATCGAACAGTAGGCGCCTTAAATACGTCACGTGATCGAACACGGTTTGGATTGGCTGAAACTATGATGATGTAAATCAACAGCTGTATGAAATTCATAATCGGTAGCGATACCTTATTTCGCGTGTGTTCGGTGTGAACTGTAGGCGCCTTAGATACGTCATGTTTACTTAGTTACGTTTGGTTTGCGCCTTGGTTATGTCAAACAATCGCGGTTTGAATTTGTAATAGTCGTTACAAAGCATTACTTTCGCTGTCAAATCAATTATGCCACCTAAACGAAAAGCTATTGGTCGATCTACACCTCAAGCAAGAAAGACAAAGGCATCACGAGCTTCAGAAACAGACGAGCAACGGAAAGCAAGATTGGAAACCGTTCGAGTTCGCACTGCTCAAACACTTTCTTTCATTGAGTGGCATTGCAACGCATGCCGGGTACTTGCTAGTATATATATATATATATATATTAGTGAGAAATACAGTCCAGTTTGCTGGTAAAGGTCACTATTTATGCTTTCCAAACAGCTGTTACACAAGGATACTCTTGTTTGTTTGGTAAATATGCATTACTAATGTGTAAATAGAACTTGTTGCAATTTGCTTTTATTGTTTAGATTATTTCAAACTTCATCTTATGCCCAAAATGGGAGCATCAAGAATCAGGGTTGTTTATTTAATTGAAATGACACTTTTAAGTTGTCAAAGTTTTGATTCCATCTCTTATGTTGTAATAAACATTTATTAAGTTTATTGCAAATTTGGAAAATTATTTGATACCAAACTTTCCTTTCTCCTGGCACTATTGGTTTGTTAAGGTTATGTCCCTGGATAGTTCCATGAAGTAAAGAGAAATAAAGATGTTTGTTACTTTAAGAACTCTATTCCCACTTTGCTTATTCATTAGGAGTTTATATGATCAAAGATTACCTTTTCATTAAACCATTGTTTTCTGAGTGAGATTCAAAGGGTCAGCATGTAGGACACTTTGTAATGAATGTTTTTCACAAGTTTATTTCAAAACATCTCATCCTGTTTACTAAGAATTTAACATCATCACATACATGCTTGTCACATTGTACTGCCTATGTTCGTTTAACTCATAAGTTACATTTAAAAATTCAAATCATTTAGTTTTATTTTGTGCTAATCGTTGTTAATGGTATCTCAAGTCAGTTATGCCTTACAGGCCTGACATGGTTCATGGCATGTTTCTGTCCAATGAATATTAATGGTAAATATGTCAGATATGCCTTACAGGCCTGACATTGGTCATGGCATATTCTTGTCCAATGAATAATATTAATGATCATAAATAAAACATATTGCATACTTTTTATGCCTTGCCCAAAAGCATTTGAATTAGGTTTTCTTGTATGTCTGCATTTTTTTATTTTAGGTTTTTGGAGGATATTAGATTTTGAATTCCTGACACAGGTCTTGAACCACATTATTCAGATGTGTGAAGAAAATGACTGGCTAAGCACTGGAATCCCTATGGAGGAGTGTCTAAATACTCTACAGGAACTATTTCCAAGGCAGGTGTACCATGTATTGAATTTATTACTATTGTTATCTTCATAAACATGGTGAGACATGGATATGACTTTCAGGCAGTGAGGAAGCAGTCTAATCTACATTCATGTTTTGTTTTAGTGTTTGATATAAGCAGGATACATCATTGCATAGATGTATATGTGACAGAATATTCCTGTCTTTATCATTAACATCACTTGAGGTACAGGGTTGTTATATTTTCTCATAAGCTTTAGGGATTTCAGGTGCTTCACTATTCTTGCTAGTGTATGAAGTCTTGGAAAAATGCATTGCCCAGATGCCCAGGACCCACCATGCATATGCACATGCACCCCACCATGATCATGCCCAACAGGGCAAGCTTTTAATGCTGAAATATTTATATCTGCATTCTTTGTAGATAACATATGTCACTGTCAGGATAAATACTCGCAGTATTGCAGCCAGATGTTTGAATTCAGTAATTGTTATTGTCAACAGACGTGTGTTGAAAACAAATGCGAGTTGTTGAGAATCAGCTGTTTACAGAATTTCACTCTATACCATGTTGATAATGCTGCGAGAAAAAACTGTGTTCATGCGGCATCAGGGACATTCTACCGGCATGCGTGCATTCCAGCCAGAAAATAACGGAATCCAGTAAATACACATAGTTTTATAGCAGTTGCTACTTTGCCTCTGTTTACGCGAAAAATAATACGATGTGGCATTTACGACTAATGGTGATACTAGTATTTATTATGAGCAGAAAGGGATAAAGTCGCTGGCGTTAAATCGCTGGATGGTGAGCGTAAGACTTTAAACAGCCTCGTAACGTGTATCAGATGAGGCATCTCTGGCAGGCCTGTGTTGGTTATTGCGTGCGATATATGCATGGGCATCCAATCCAAGATATTTTTTACACAAGAATTTTCAGGCATTATACAAGTAGGTGTGTTATATGTGCGAAAATACGGTACACTTGGTTTTTGTCAAGAAAGAATTGCTTGAGGCTAGACTACCATGTGCTTTAAACCAGGTTCACATGCTACTGGGAAATTGAGAAAAAGTCAGGAGAAATTATAATTTTTTTCCTGACTGGGAAAGTTCTTGGATTTTTTTAAATATTGACGCAAGTTCGGGAAAACCCAGGAATTTTTCTCTACAACTTGATGTCCAAAACAGTTACATAATCAATCGTAATTAAACTCTAAACTGAATGTGAGTTGAATTTATCGAGTTCTAACCAGAAAATTAGGAGTTTGCAGTGTGGATTATTTGGGTGCTTGCCATAAATATATTTGTAGAGTCAATCCAAACACTCAGTGGATTAGATTGATCTAGTTGATGTTTTGTTTTACAGACTGCATGATATCAGTATCTTTTTTTATATGGAAGATATGAAAACCAGTCAGCATCTGAAGTGGTCAACGTGATGGCGTTAAAGAATAGCCGCTTAGTGGATGGGCTAGCAAATGTAAACATTGTTAAATTGAGTTATACCTGTATGAAATCAATATGAAAATTATTTATTTTCTCAGAAATTGCAAGTATTATAATGACTTTTTATTGCTAGAATTTGTTATAAATTGTAGTGACTTGGATTTAAAGTAGTATCCAGTTGTGGTAAGATATTTTGACAAAAAGGAAGGGCAATTTATTTCTATGATATTGTTTGTGCATATTTTTGTATAGAAGGCCCTGGAGAAAATACTTTTAAATTATTTGATTCTGAAATTTAATTATAGTCTGTTCCATATAATAATATAATTTCACTTGGATGTGACAATTCTAATGGGATTGTTGGAAAAAGGAGTGTTTGGATATTTCTTACATAAACAACCAAAACTTTATTGCACCAATTGCCATGTTATTAGAAAAAAAAGTTCCATGAAGAAAGATTCCCTAAAAATCTATCAAGAATTTCACAGCAAAATGAAAATTGAAAAATGTTATAACATGCATATACTCATTAATTATCACTAGACAAGTATAATATAATTTAATAGACTCTGGACCATTGGACCCCTTGAAGGATTTTTTTGCAAATGAAGAGAAATTGTTTACAGATTGAAGTAGCCAGAAGAATTCAACACTGATGAACTAGTGGAAATCTTATCCATTAATATGTAAAGTTTATCTATTTTTTTTAAAATTATTTTTAATTACCTTAGTGTTAAAGGCAGCTACCTTTCTATATTTATTGTTCAACATTACTGTTTTTCATTGGAAGGGTTAGGTAACTCTGACTGTATAACATTGAAGTGGTGTACTGTAATAACTGGACCAAGAATTATGCTTAAGTTATGCATTTTAGTTTCTTATGCACTGTGGCTGCATGGTTATGCAGTTTTATATGTGGGTTATCTCTTGGTGAGCATAACCTCTTTCCACAAAAAGTAAGTCATTATAGCATATATTTCATAATTCTGTGACTGGTTTGGTTTTACAAAACTGAAATTTTCACATTTAATCTGCTTTCAGTTAGAAACTTTAATGTTTAAATATTTAATTAGCATTTTTATGTGCTTAATTATTTCATCTAGATTTTTGTAGTTTTCCATGTTTATTTCATATTTCATTAATATATTTATAGGATGGTGCTGGAACACATAATTAAAATGTATGCTGACAAAGTGGGAACCTCAAGTAATTCCGAGGAAGACGATGAACCTTTGACAATAGGTATAAATAAGCATAGTTTGAACTCGTAGATTTATATTGGTATTATTAATTATAATTTTAACTATATAACTTACATGGGTATAATTAAATATAAATAAAATTAAATAACTTACATGTGTATATTTAAAAATAATTTGAATTAAATAACTTACATGGGTATAATTAAATATAATTTGAATTAACTAAATTACATGGGTATATTTAAATTTAATTTGAACTAAATAAATTACATGGATATAATTAAATATAATTTGAATTAGCTAATTTACATGGGTATAATTAAAAATAATTCAATTAAAAACTGACATGGGTATAATTAAATATAATTTGAATTAAATAACTTCTATGGGTATAATTAAATATAATTTAAATTAACTAATTTACATGGGTATATTTTAATTTAATTTGAATTAAATAACTTACATGGGTATAATTAAATATAATTTGAATTAAGTACATGGGGATAATTAAATATAATTTGAATTAAATAATTTACATGGGTATAATTAAATATAATTTAAATTAACTAACTTACATGGGTATAATTAAATACAATTTGAATTAAAAAACTTACATGGATATAATTAAATATAATTTGAATTAAATAACTTACATGGGTATAATTAAATATAATTTGAATTAAATAACTTACATGGGGATAATTAAATATAATTTGAATTAAATAATTACATGGGTATAATTAAATATAATTTAAATTAACTAACTTACATGGGTATAATTAAATACAATTTGAATTACCGTATTTTCGCGTATATAAGACGCGTCTTATACAAAGTTTTACACACCCCGCACCCAGGATGCGTCTTATATATGGGTGCGTCTTATGTAAAATATTTTTACACAAATCGTCAAAACCCGCGTCTTATATACGGGTTCGTCTTATGTGCGCGAAAATACGGTAAGTATTTTTTTACATGAACGAACGGTACAGTGTGTGATATTGAAGGACGATTATTGCGGTTGATATTCACGTTTCACGATTTTCATTCCTAGTTGTAAAAACAGTTGGGTAAGTGTTCAGTAATTACCACGTGCACCAATCCAATGCAGGGCCTGGGATCGTCCTGGACTTCGCCAATGTCGCAAATTGCGATTTTTTTTTCCCTTATTGGCGACAAAAATGTCCCATCTGGCGATTTCTTTGGCGACAGACTTTTTGGTTATTTAATTTGTACAAACAATCATGGATTTGGACTGGATAAATTAAAAGGGAGAACGAAAGGAAGCCACAAACTTGACTAAGCAATGCATTGGAATCAATCTGTACACAAATGATCCTTTGTATTGACAACCCCATCTTAGCAGTGCATTGTTACATCATAATCTGCTTATGCTGACATCTGGGCCGAGTACTGTATGCTGTGATACAGTCAATCATGCTACCGTACTATACCTACAACTGACCGACTTCTGAAGACGCGAATAGAACAGATAAAATTAATTGAATGGCTAATCCTTCTGTTTTTTTTGTTTGTTTTTTTTTTTTTACATATACCAATACAATAGTTTTGCTGAACCTTCATAGAAAACTGATAACCTTTGAAGTACCGACTACTGTGTATACATACAAAGCAAATGGAAAAAATCTCAATTACAATTATATCTGTCGCCAGTGCAACATTATCATGAGCAAACGGAAGTTAGACGTTGCGTGTTCATCATCTCCTCCTAAGTTAACAAAATTAACGGCGTTTGGATTTAGTGCAAATTCATCAGATAATACAGTCACTGAACCCGATAATAAACCTTGCAGTCCTACATCATCTACATGTAGTGCTTCAAGTGCAACACCACATAATGATGAACAGGGCAAAAATTCCCAAAAATTTCTAGACAGTTGGAAACTTGGGCGTCCATGGCTGAGATATGATAAAAAGTTAAAACAGATGTTCTGTGATGTATGTATCCAGACAAAGTTCGTCAATTCATTTACAACTGGCTGTGATATTTTGAAGAAGGAGTGTGTCACCAAACATGAATCCAGGCGGTGCAAATAATATTTGTGCATTTCACTCATTGATCTTTTTCTTTTGCCATCAATCCCGTGTTACGGTTACAGAGACTTAAACTCCGCAAGAAGAAATAGCAAACAACAAATAAACAAGTTTTGCATAATTAAAAATAATTATTTATTTCTCAAAATACAGGAGTGAAAGAATCCCTATATTGGGTGTTAACTTATGCTAATATATATGGTCCAATATTGCCAGATGTTGACTTGTGTAAGTTTCATTCGTGGGAATGGAGATCCTATTTTGCTTGTTGAGAAAATTTATACAGCATTCAGTGATCATTCTTTTGGGATTTAGGAAGCAATAGAGCATTTAATGGAGATTTTGGCAAACTTCGTAATTTGCTCGGAATTTTTATCACGTGGCGGGTGGTCAGCTGACCGAAATAGTCACTCGATAGGTGGTGGGCAGAATATGGCAAACGCTTCATAATCAGCATCAATTTTCAAACTACAAATGGTGATGCGGGATGCTGACATCAGAAATAAACTCTGCATATCATCTCTCAAGAATTTAACGAGAATCAGCATGTACAGATGTGAAAAATTAGACTTTGAAACTTCATTCAACAAGTGGGCAGCCATAAAATCGCGATGGATCTTCATGTAACACTTTTTTATAACATTTTGTTAATGCTTGTTGTAATTAAATTATTAACTAACCCATCCTTTGTGATATTCATTGCCTGTTCAATTAATAGAGTAAATTAACACTTGGAAAAATGTACACTACTTGTTCTGGCGATACTTTGAAAATTGGCAACAAAATAATGAGGTTGGCGTTTTTTTTGGCGACAGATTTTTAAAAGCCAGGACCATCTATTGTACGGTACTAATCCCACTCGCTGAAGACTTGGCCTAGCAGATCAATGAAGCCGCCTTTACATCTGGCGTTTATGTTCTAGAATCTAGATACCAGGTACTCAACCCATCCGCTATTGGCCTGGCGGCAGATAAGAATAAATGATAATCGTTGCGGTCCTGCCTCAGACAATTCTTTGATCTAAACTAAAAATGGTAATGAAGCCTTGTTTACATCCGATGGGTAATGAAACATTGGACAAATTTTCATTTATGATAAAGGAAAGGAAACCACTGGATATAAATTGCTCAGTGTGGCAGATGGCTAGGCCGCGTGCGTCTTATGTAATTTTTGTTTACACAAATCGTCAAAACCCGCGTCTTATATATGGGTGCGTCTTATGTAAAATATTTTTACACAAATCGTCAAAACCCACGTCTTATATACGAGTGCGTCTTATACTTGGGTGCGTCTTATATGTGCAAAAATACGGTAAATAACTTACATGGGTATAATTAAATATAATTTTAATTAAATAACTTACATGGGTATAATTAAATATAATTTAAATTAACTAATTTACATGGGTATAATTAAATATAATTTAAATTAACTAATTTACATGGGTATAATTAAATATAATTTGAATTAAATGACTTGCATGGGTATAATTAAATATAATTTGAATTAAATAACTTACGTGGGTATAATTAAATATAATTTGAATTAAATAACTTACATGGGTATAATTAAATATAATTTGAATTAAATACATGGGTATAATTAAATATAATTTGAATTAAATGACTTGCATGGGTATAATTAAATATAATTTGAATTAAATAACTTACGTGGGTATAATTAAATATAATTTGAATTAAATACATGGGTATAATTAAGTATAATTTTAATAAAATAATTTACATGGGTATAATTAAATATAATTTGAATTAACTAACTTACATGGGGATAATTAAATATAATTTGAATTAACTAATTTGCATGCATATAATTGAGTATTATTTATTTTATATGATATTAAATAAATATTATAATTACATTTTTTTACATGTGTATATTTAAGTATAATTTGAATTTTCAAATTTACATGGGTATAATTAAGTTTAAATTGAATTCACTGGTTCACAGTAGTATAATTAAGTCTAATTCAAGTCCAATATCAGTAAATTGAAAGTTAATTAAAAAATACTGTTTGGTTGAGATTATCTTTTTGTAAATGGTGAAATAATGCAAATGAAGACTTGATTACCGTCATAGAAAATGAATCAGAACACTATAGAGTTATGTACCCATTTATTACTGGTTTCAATGCCTATGCCTCCACAGAACCTGATTTTATTATACGTGATGGTATTAGGATCATTGATAAGAATATTGCCTATGTTAAGGATATAGATTTAGGGGTTAGAGCAAATAAGGATAGAAAGGCACTAAATCACCATGGCAAAAATCTACTGACATTTTGTCAATTTTCAGAAATGAGTGTTGCAAATAGTAGTTGTGGGGATGAAAAAGGTATTGGAAACTTTACATGTGTACAAGACACCTCTGCTTCAACCATACACTGCTTACTTTTAGATCAATTATTAGTTGCATTATTTACTTTAGGTATGGTAATAAAATTAGATTAATTAATCAACCATTAATATTTATTTGGATCTAGCTGATCCCATCACCATAACATCTGACATTAATGTAAGTATTTCTCCAAGAGTAAGATATTTATGGAATGAAACAGAAAGAAATATATTTGTCCAGAAACCATCAGGAAGATCCAATTATATTTTTACAATGATTGAACAAAATCAACTCAATACGGCTCTGAATTCTATCATGGAGGGCATATTGAATCAGCCCAGACAATGAGAATAGATCAAAATGTTGTCATTAAAAGAAGTGATCGATTTTCGGTCACCAAATAACCATGGTATGATGAAGACTGTAAAGTAGCAAAATATCATGCACTTGATGCACTTAGAAACTTCAGATATAATAATATGGCAGATAGTTGGCATTATATAAGCACTTTAGAAATATGCACAAAAACACAAGGCACTAACACAGCTTATGCAGAATACAGAAAAAGGCAAGTCTTAAAAAAGCACTTTCAGATAAAAGCTCAAAATACTCTTGGAGATTTTTAAACTGTCCGAACACCATGCATGGAATAATTAACTGGATGGTACCAAGCTGTAACATGCTGCAGATGAATGATGATAAAACTGAGGCTATTCTGATCACAACACAAAGACTTTCTGATTCACATCCTTTACCTCAGACAATAAATATCAGCAACACCAACATTAAATTCTCACAGTCAGTATGGAACCTAGGCGTTACTCTAGACAGTACTCTCACATTGCACCAACATGTGATGAACATATGCAAGGCTGCATATCTTGAATTGAGACGCATCAGTTCCATTTGTAAATATCTTTCAGTTGATGCCTCTAAAACACTTGTGTGTTCATTAGTACTTTCAAGACTGGACTATTGTAACTCAATTATGTCTGGTTCATCACAATATTTACTCCAGAAACTTCAAAAAGTTCAAAACACAGCTGCACGGATCATCTTTAGAGTACCTTGATCAGAGCACACCTCACCACTGCTCTATACCCTACATTGGCTATCAATTCGATACAGAATCAAACACAAAATTTGTTCTCTGTGCTATGTTTCAATGACAGACTCCAGTGCAACATACCTAACCAGCCTCACCCATGTGTATACACCAGCTAGATCCTTGCGCTCTTCTTCTGATAATCGTATACTCATTGTTCCCAAGGTGAAAACAAAGTCATATGGACAACATTCGTTTGCACACCAGGGCCCGGCGACGTGGAACGAATTGCCCATTGAAATTAGACACAGAGACACAGTGGTCCCTTTTAAGAGTGCTCTTAAGACTCACCTGTTTCGACTGCAGGGACAAACTTAGCGACCTAATCATGTTTTGTATCTTATATGTTTTCAGCATGTTTTTATGTTTTCCAATTTCATTGTTTTTTGTCATTTGTTGTTCTGTAGTGTAGTCATATCATTATTGATGGTGTAAAGCGCTTAGAGCTTCGTAAGATAAGGTGCTATACAAAGTCCTCATTATTATTATTATTATTATTATTATTATTATTATTATTATTATTATTATTACCAGTACTTTAATACTCAGTATGAGATGGACCAAAATCTTAGATTCCATGAAACAACTAATATTGCCTTGAAAATCTGGACAGTAAAATAACTGAATCAGAAGTGCAGCATGCTGTAAAAGTTCAATTCAATGGATAGATTACAATTTTATATTATGATCAGAAGCAATCAGTGTTAGTTGGCTATGTATGTTCAGAAATGGATGTTTTCCCATAATGGCAAGTATAGGTAGGTATAAAAATATCCTATGTTGAAAGAGTATGCCCTTTTTGTGCAGATATAGATGAGTTTCACTTTTCTGTCAAGTGTCCCATGTATGATAATTTGAGAAATGTCTATGTACCTTCATACTTCAGTGTAATGCAAATAACATCAAGGTTTATAGCTTATTCAGAGATTCAATAGCAATATCCTACATAAATTCGCTGTTTATTTGGCAAAACCTTTAAAAATGATAGATTCAGTGTGTTAATCCTAGAATTATGTTTTGTTGTACCATACTTTTTTTATACCTGCAGATAAAGTTTGGCCGGTGGCCTATGTTACTTATAAAAAATATTATTATTTTTATTATTATTATTATTATTATTATTATTATTATTATTTTTATTATTATTATTGAGTATAATTTGAATTGCTGATTTCAATGGATATTTTTTAAAATTTGCATGGGTATAACTATATATTAATTTACATCAGGATAATTAAGTATAATTTGAATTTAGTAATTTACATATTTAGAATTAAGTATAATTTAATTTACATGAGTATACTTAGATATAATTTAGTTTACATGGATAGAATTAAGTATAATATGAATTCATTAATTTACATAGGTAGAATTAAGTTTAATTTAATTTACATGAGTATAATTAGATATAATTTAGTTTACATGGATAGAATTAAGTATAATATGAATTCATTTAATTTAAATGGGTAGAATTAAGTTTAATTTAATTTACAACAGTATAATTAGGTATAATTTAATTTACATTGGTAGAATGTATAATTTGAATTCAGTAATTTACATTGGTAGAATTAAGTATCATTTAATTTACAGGTGTATAATTAAGTATAATTTGAATTCAGTAATTTACATGGGTATAATAAGTATCATTTAATTTACAGGTGTATAATTAAGTATAATTTGAATTCAGTAATTGACATGGGTATAATTAAGTATCATTTAATTGACATGGGTATAATTAAGTAATTTGAATTCACTATTTGACTGGCATTACCAGTATTTGTGGATTTGTTTGGGTTACTGAAAATCAAAGACAATATGATCATTGTACATCTTTACTTTTAAGTGTTGATGATAGTATCCTTTTTTTGTGGCATATTCTAAGTCTTGCTAAATTATTTTGTAATACAATACATTTAAGATATTTAGGAAAAATGTGTTAATTAGGTGGGTGCTAAGTAAAATGGTGATCTTGCAACTGATTGGCTGAACTTGGGAACAGAATAGATGCCATATGTTGAATCAAATTTTGACCATATTTGGAGTGCAAGCTGCAATCAATGAGATCTCATGTTAGTGTTGAGCACACATTACATTACTTTGCTTCAATAAAAGTTTAACCTGATTTTTTCAGTTTGTATCACCAAGGTCTCAGATGTCCAATAATGAGTGACATCCATGTATATAAATAATGTCAGATTGGTTCTAATTGGTTGTACTGGTGAAGATTCTTGAGGCCATATTTCTGGTCAGATTTTGATCAGATTTGGTAAGTATGGTTATGTCGTCAAGATGAGTTAATTATGAATGATGTTCACACATATTAATGATGTAATCTTTTGTGTGATGACTGATCTTGTATACATCTTGAGGCCATGCTTCTGATCAAATTTGGCATGTTAGATTGTCTTATCGAGATCTCAGATGAATTTGATTATATGCAAGTTCCATGAACACTAATGAGGCTCTCAGGTGGACAGACTATAGTAATTGAACTTACAACTTTCTGGTCCAGAGTCCAACACCTTAGCCACAGAGCTAATGCAGCTCCATTGCATGGGGGACCCTCAATGGTTTCAAACTTATCATTTCATTGGTATGACCTCAGGGAGGTAAGGACACAGCTGCACATATTATAATGCTAAGTTATGTACATGTTCTTTGAATGCAGCTCAATGGGCAGTTTTTAAGAAAAAGTTGAATTAAGTCCAGAAAGAGACCTGGGGAAAAGTGCTGGTTGTATATATTTGTGTTATTGGTGCTGTAGTTTTGACCTATTCTGATTGAATCCAAGATTTATGAACCACATCAACACTTACATCATAGTAACACAAAAGAAAAGAAGTAATGCACAAAATCAGAGAATTGAAAACTCAGTTTTTTGTTTGTTAGTCTTTTTGACTGAATTTGAGTAATTATATTTCAGATATTGATTACTACAGGCTTAATGAGGACAAGATCTGTCGCTTCTTTGCAGAGTTGAATTTAAGAGAAGCTGGAAAGGTAGGTATATTTTCAAATTCACACAAGTCATATTTTACATATGTGTTTAGTTTTTATAAGAAGTGTGTCATCAATATACAAAATTTTGATTGAAATTATTAGAAAATGTTGTGATTTTATAAGAGCCATTTAATTACTTTATTCTTAGTAGTATGTTTATTTGCTGATAATGCAGTAGTCAGCATCCATAACTTCCAACTATGTTCTATACCGAATCACATGATAATGAGAACTGTGTTATGTACAGAACAATTTTATATTGAGAATAGCATAATATGCCAACAATGATATAGTAGACAACATCAAACTTTGTTAAATAATGGTGTTTTGGAAAGAAGTGTGTGTGTGTGTGTGTGTGTGTGTGTGTGTGTGTGTGATTAGGACTTTTAACGTAACTTTAAAAACAAATCAGTCATATCGCTACAATGTCTGCAGTGAGGCAATTTATAGTGATATCTAGCACTGCGGCATCACACCACAGACATGTAGCATGTAGCATAACACTAACCTATTACTGCTAAGTGCCAAGCAAGGCAGCTGTTAGTACCATTTTTGTAAGTCTTTAATATGAATTGGCCAGTGATTGAACCCATGACCACCCGCTTCCGCAGTGGACACTTTAACCAATAGGCCACCGGAGCAGCTTTGAAAAGGAATGAAGATAACACACTAAGTTTCGCCTTGCTATTTTTCAACCCATATTGTTATATGTTTGTGTGATTCTGGTCATGTGTCCATTTTAGTACGCATGATGACCTGAATCACATTAGTTGTATTATAATGTGAGAGAGCTTTACACTTTCTCCTTTAGATACATACCCCAATCATATTATGTTAGGACTATTTCCTGCTACCTCGTGAATCCAGCACTACTAAAAAATGAAAAATGGCTTTTTTCTATCTCAAATAGACAAAGGACAATAACTCTTGTCCATTACCTTCATTTGCCACCTCCAGAAGTCACCAGTTAGTAGCTTCACTGCTTTACTGAAAACATTGTACAGTTTACCTCCGATAATCCAAGCCATTTTTGTGTTCAAATTGGACCATCCAAAAAAGGATTTATTGTGTTAAATAATTATTCTGCTGCAGGTTTTGTAATTTATGTTCACAGTTTCTGCCAAATTTGAGTGATTTTGTCTTGTTAATGGACATTGTTTATTTAAAACAACATTATCATTGACCTTGTGTTGTCATTATGAGTAGCGGGAATGTCATCCAAGTGCATAAAGAGCACAAAGTTCAAAGCAAGAGAGGACAACCATGACTTCTGTATTGTATGTACAAAATGTATATCATCTCTTCCATTTTCCATATATAATATACTGGTCTGAAGAAGTCTGAGTTTTAGTTGTCCAGAAGGCTACTAAAGGGAAGGAATGATGGAATAAGTTGAGAAAGGAAAGAGTTGACACTCTCAGTAAACATCTTAAGTCAGCTCCAGGAGACAATGACACAGCTCTGGACATCATGACAAATTTTACTCCTTTTTTACTTTCATGCATTTTTATGACTCACTGTGGAAGTACTTCCCTAGGTTTAGGCAACTCAGTGGTGTAAATACCCCTGCATTCTTGGGAGGCAACGGAAAGGATTAATAGGGTCATTAACCAGGCAGCTCACTATACCATAGCCAATGCCTTGACGGCTTTGACCAAATTAGACCTGATATGATGTGAAATGATTGTGGAGACAGCACATCTAACTAACCCATCATACAGAACAGTAAGAAACTAAATTTCTCTGCCTACAAGGCTCTTAACCATAAACATTGACCTATCCTCCCCTCCCCACTGTATGCATTTTACTGGTGCACCATTGGCTCCTGAAATTTTGGGCTCACTGGGTCTCTTTTTTTTCTCTCAGAATGATTGTATGATCCAGGCCATTTCAGATGGGCTTTGGGTTTCATTTATCCAACCCCCTCTTCTTCACAGACATATTGTTAGATCGAGACAAGGATGCCTTCAAACAGCAGGAGATATGGTCCCTCATTGAAAAACAGGTTGTGGAAATTGTGCAAAGACCACAATCTCTGAGGTTTTATTCAAGGCTGTTTCTTAATCGAAAAGCAAACAGCAGGTTTAGGCCCATCATTGGCTTAAGTCACCTCACCTAATTCATTGCACTTTCAAAATTTAAGACAACAAAATCAGTCCATCTCTCCATTTGGCAGGACATGTATGCTATAAGTCTCGATCCAACTGATGCATATTTTCATGTCCCTATCCACCTCATGTTATGGAAATTTCTGTTTTACTTGCAGTGATATGCTTTATCAGTTCAAAGCCCTTCCCTTTGACCTCATTTTCAACCCTTAGGTATTACCAAGGTTATGGATTGCATTGTTACCCTGTTCCAATCTACATCATCAACAACAATGGCAGCATACCTGGATGGCATCCTCCAGAAACACATAGTAAATTCTATCCTGCTTTAAAGTGAGTGAACTGGGAAAAGTCCAACATCTGTCCCTCTCAGAATTGTTTCCATCTGGGTATAGAGTTTTTCGCCTACCCAAATTTAGTGCAGCTTTCTCATGTTCTCATAATCAGAATCATCAATCTCTAGTCCATTTCTATCAGGACTTTGATTTCTGCGAGAGTTCTTTGAGTCCTCAGATATTTCAGTGCAGTAGCCGACTTGATCCCACTCTGTCATCTTTTTATGTGTCCCTTGCTAGCACAATGACACCCTTTTTCAAGTCCTCTCGATCAAGCAGTCACAATTAAACCAGAGATATGATCATTCCTGCGTCTGTGGTACAGCCAAGGTTTGCTGACCATAGTGATCCTGCTGTAGAAGCCACTAGTGGAAATAATGGTGTGTATTGATGCCAGTACATATGGTTGGGGTGCCCCACCTGTTGCCGGACTTCATTACCATCATTGAGGAGCCAGGGGAACAGCTTCTGCACATCAACCTTCTGGAAATGAAGGCATCAACACTTTTGACTTCTGGAAAGATTGACTATCAGGCAAAACATTCCTTCATTGACTAATGTAACCGCTCCGGTGGCCTAGTGGTTAGAGTGTCCACTTCTGAAGCAATAGGTCCTGGGTTCGAGCCCCGGTCGAATCATACCAAAATTGGTACTTACAGCTACCTCAATTAGCATTCAGCATTAAGAGGTTAGTTTTTAGGACTGGTCGGCCTGGTGTCAGGATAATGTGACTGGGTGGGACATCATGCTACATGTCTGTGGCATGATGCCCCAGTACTAGACATCACTATAAACTGCCACACAGCAGACATTGTAGCGGTATGAATGAAAAATTGTTAAAGCTGCGTTAAAAATCCCAATCACACACACACACACACACACAAGGACTAATGCTATGCCAATAACATCCTCCCAATGAGGGCCTCAATCCCTCAACTGTCCAGATGTTTTCTGGCCCCAATTACAATATAAAGGCTATTGATCCATAATATCAAACACATTTTGGTATCATGATAGACATGACATTGGACATGATAAAGATCTCTTGGATCTTTTAGCCACTTTTTATCCCAATCCTAAATTCCCGCTGTTTCCAAAGTAGAATCTGTCCTGCATTTTAACTTGGCTCAATTCCATTACATTTAAGTCTCTGGTTACTATCAAACAAGACATGTTTCCAGATAGTTTAGCTTCAGAATGCTGGGTCAGAAAGCTACATGCCCTTTCCGTCGACCTGAACTATCTTCAATTCAGATTAGATGGCTTTTTGGTCCACTTGACACAGTGAGGCTTTGTAGCCAAAAATAGATTACTGTCTGTTGGTAACTAAAGAGTAGTCATTCACTCGGTATCTTCTATCAACAGGTAAATAAGCAGCAGCCATGCAAGATCCTGTTGACACACTCAAGCACTGCTTAAAATGCACAGTCATGATATGGCACGTGCAAATACCTCTTTCTCCCAGTGAAAGTCAGGAGACAGGATGTCATTCCTCAAACCCTTGCTTTACTCTGAGGTCTCACAAGATCAGACTCATGAACATTACTACTGATTTGAGCCATCTCTGCAAGCCTCATGTTCGAATGTAGCATTTCGATTTGAGATAAAACAGAAGTGTTTGGCTGGTATGCAGAGTCAACCTTCTCAAGTTTTTATGGCAGAGATTTAGCATTTTAGAGGCAAACTTTGAATCTGGTGGCCGCAGTACAGATGACTATCAGATCCAGTTGAAACAATCAACCTATCAGCTTTGCTGGATTCACCTGTGAAATTTTGTAGGTAAGAAGATTGCAATAATTATCTTCTAAACCATATGTAGGGGTCAACGTTCAGGTGACCTAAGGCTGTGTTGCTAATATACTTAGGAAAATGGATTATTGTTCGCGTGTGAAATCCAGCCTTCATTCCCTTGAAGGATACCCAAGGTAGATGTTGGATGCTCAGCATTCTCTCCTCCTATTACCTATTCTCCTAATGTAATGTAATGTGATTGGGGAATGTATTTGAAGGAGAAAGCAAATTTTTGATTATATTATGTTTCTCTGATAATATATACCTAATCACATGACATAAAAACCCTCCCAACCATCCCAACAAGCAAGCATCCTCATTGGTTATTATTTTATAATAAATGTACACTTCTAAAAGTAACACTCTTGTGCTTGACACATTGTGTGATTATGCTAAGAGAGGACACGATAAAATTTTAAAAAATACACTTTTATTAACATTACTAATCACAATGTCAAGAACTGGAAATGTCAAAATACAAGATACTTTAGACCAAAAAAATTCTTCATTCTGCAAGAAGTTAAGAAATGTTAATCACAAATAGAAAAACTATTTCCCAAGAGTGATAATAAATAATAGTTTTAACAAAATAGAGGGGATCACATTTTTTTAATCATTACTGTCACTGGCCAGTATTTGCCAATGAAAAATGTAATGAATCAGACATTTTGGGTTTTCTAGGTCTAACGTTAGACATGTATAAGCAATATAGATGTACATGTACCAATGCGTGCTTCATTATATATGCCATCTGTTTTCACTACAAGTGTATTTCTTATTTAATATGCATTAACTTAAGATGGTAACTACCAATTAAGCAAATATTTTTGCACCCACATTTATTTCTTACTCCACCCCTGCAAGTTTTTTGAGGTACATGCATCATTTTCTTCAACTAACTGAGCTAGTTGCTTATAATACAGTTTGATCTATACCACAGTCAGGTTCTAAGGCTCCCAACTTCTGTTATAGTTGGGTCACACTGTACTGATATGGGAAAATGCCCACTGGTTTAAGATATCATTGTCTTCATTAAATTTACATATTTAAACTTTAAATAGGACAGCTGCCATTACAGATAAAATGTACTGCTCCATTAGCATCCAGGCATTATAGAAAAGTCTCTTTGTGCTCCAAATGGTGATGATCTTAGCAGAAACTTCAAAATATGTGGAAACATTTAACGTTGTATGTAAAGCAAATAGCCTTCACATATACAGAAACTTGCAATCAAACATGGGACCATATAGTTGTAAAGAAAGTATGTTACTACTTTGTTCTGCTGCTCTTTTGTTTGTTCATCTGATATTGTTACAGTATGCAACAGATAGTTACAAACTTATGAAATGTGTTTTATTATTTTCCTTTGGTAATTCCAGTTTAATCTGAAGGACTTTTTGTCAGTGTGGCAGAAATGTGTCCCAGGAGGAATGAAAACAGGGCTTTATCAGATTGAGGTAAGCATCATTTTATGGACTTCTGTAAATAATACTCCTGTATTTCTTTTCCATATGCTGTTTAGGATTGTAAATTTTTCTTGGCATCGCATTTGTTACTTGATGTAAAATTTTAGTACTAATGAAAATCAGTAAAGACCCAATGGTATCTTGTTCAAAATTAAAACTATAAATAATAGTCACTACAGTGGTCCCTCTCTTGAATACCCCCCTTGACCAAAGCCACCTGCTTATTACAGCCGGACTCTCTAGGCACCAATGAGTTTGTTTTCTAAAGTACTCCTAAAAAATGGCCACCTCTCTAATGCAAACAGCATATTAGTACAAAAATGTAAAATGTTCCCCTCACAAGTGGACACTTTTTATTTCATATGTGTCCAGAACCAATAATTAATTCATATCATTTGGTAAGTAATCAGATTATCTCTACTGTCGATACCTGCCTCTCAATTTTCAGATTTCTTTTACTGAAAGAAGTGTTGGTTAAAGTACATGTAACACAAAAATTAATATTATATCATTGTCTATAAAAGCCGACATTTACAGGAAAAAATGGGAGCAACTGTGTTGTGCTTGAGTTTTGGGCTTCACACATCTGTTGAGTTCTTTTCTTTGGTGATTACAACAGAATAGATATCAGACTGATTTTGCTCTGTTTTAAAATGGAATTCCTCTTTTCTCCTGACTTGAATCTGATTTTTCTTGATATAGTCTGTTTTTTTAAAATGTGTCTGATCCGGTTTTTTCCCCTATTTTTAATCGTTCTTTTCAGTCCCATTCTGCAACAACCCTTGTAATGTATTCGCTCCATATATTAGTTAGCTCACGACTATCATAAAGAGTATTCTGATTGGTCAAAAGTTTAAATTCGTCCAATGAATTTTCGTGTAAAGGAAACTGATGACAATGGAAAGAAGAAGCGTGCTTGCAAAAAAGTTGTTGAGAGAGAGACGATGACATGAAATATTTAGATACAGGTTTTTAAAAAATGGAAGGGAGATGGCTGGAATGAATTGTCGACGGAAATTTAGTTGGTCAATTTATAAGAAAACTGAACGCTTGAGGACTGGCATTTTGTGCCCTCTGCAAAATATACATTACAGAAGTCGTGGTTGAAAGAGTCTGGAACCGCACCTACAAATGAAGCTGCATAAAGAAAAAATGAAGCCCTCTGTCAGAATATGTGCACTGCATGTCGCCAATACACGTTGGAGCTTGAAAGGAAAAGGCTCTCATTGAGAAGGAAAAGAAACGATTGCATGTTAAGCCAGCAAAATCATTGATGACATAAGGAAGACTAAAGAAATCTTTCTTAAAGCCGCAAAAAGATCTCAACTGGCATATCAACAGGTTGTGTTCAGTGGATAAAAAGACAAGTGAATATATGGGATTATTTGTATATAGATGATGTCTTTGAGTGTTTATTTTACATATTTGTTATGAAAAGAGAGAAGTGTAATATGCTGGCAGCAAAAGATGCCTAATTATTGACTTAATTACAATGTGAACACTGACATGCACATGAAATAACTTAAGTACCAATAGTATTGGGAACAAATTCATAAATATTGTAAAATTATTCAAATTTATGGTAAGCTTGTTAAGTTTTTCAAATGATTATTTTGTTACATATTATTATGGTCACAGGTTGCACCAGTAGCAGATTTTCATGCGTGTAAAATGCATTTTTAGTTTGGGGGGGTCTTTGACTCCCAGAACCCCCTGATCAGGGGGGCTGCCCCTCAAGACCCTGTTGGGGGAGTACCCCCAAACCCCCCTTTCACATTTTCAGTTGTTTTTTTTTTAGGTCAAAATCATGTCTACCATATAGAGTTTGCAGATGAACACAGAAAGAAATTAACTTTGAACAAAACATGGTTCCCAAGACAGAAAAATCATGTGACAATAAATCTATCACCTTCTTTTTGTCCACTCTACAAACGTTTTGTCTGCATAATTAAATTTCATACAGTTAGCAACATCGAAATAAATCATTAACAAAAATTAACATGTAATCACTTAAACAGAGACTTTTGAAGTTGGTTATAAAAATGGTACTAACAACTGCCTCGCTTGGCATTCAGCATTTAGAGGTTAGTGTTAGGACGGGTTGGCCTAGTGTCAGGATAAAGTGACTGGGTGGGACACCATTTGACATGTCTGCAGCATGATGCTCCAGTGCTAAACATCACTATAAATTGCCACATTGCAGACATCATAGCAATGTGTATGAAAAATTGTTAAAGCTATGTTAAAAGTCCAAATCACATCACACAACACATCAGATCACATGATATCAACAAAAAGTTACATTCCAATATTTTAATTTATTGAACAGAAATACAAAATATTAAATTATTGAAGTCACATACCGTAAAAGAATAAAAGGACACAATTCTGAATGTACTAGTCTGAGAACATCAACCAGAAACATGTCACTGTTGCAGCAAGAAAGTCAGATTCATCAAGAATAGAGCGTGTGTCAACAAGGGGTTTGTTTTACACCTTATCATGTGATTAATGCATTGACATGTGCTCTCTGTGGAAAATGTATGCACCTTGTTCTGCTGTATTCTCTTTATCGGTTTATTAGAATTTAAGTTTGGCTAAATATGTAGAACTATAGATCATTTACTATCTCCAATGCTTTGTATCTACTTGGAATGAGTTTGGATGCCAATACTTTCAATGTGTCATGTATTGAAGAAACCAATTACTTCTGATTAGTGGTGATTGTTTTACCCTGGACTTTAGACTTAACAGCAATAACCACCATCAGATTTGTATGTGATATATGTCATTGCATGACACCCCATAAGTGTAGCCATTGAATTTGATCCAAGTGGACAATATTTGAAAATCTTGTCACCTTGTGTTATTTGTTAGAATGCAAATAGATGTTGATAGTTTTTCTTTTTTTTTTCTTCATGTGGACAGAATGATTGTATGTGCTTCATTCGGCTGTCTCAGTTTCATTCTTAGTTTAAAGAATAAAAGGCAAACAACTAATAATATTAATGGCTGCTCAAAAAATATTTAAGTACTTTGTATTTGGTACCAGTAAGTATTGTTTTGCATCCTTTACTGTTTCGTAATGATTCTTCACCTCTTGTATCAATATGGGTATCGATATGGAAAAAATATCAATACATCAATATACTGATTAACTCATTTGACTTCTAGTCGGTAAGTCCAATTCCCTGAAGGTGGTGTCTGTTAGTGGAAAATTTGTCCGTTTTGCATACTGTCACTAGATTTGTACCCCTTAATCGCACGACTATGAGTGTTTTTTTTTTTTAACCAGTTTTTATGGACAGGGTAAGGGAACCTACTGGTAGTTCTTTGCTGTAAAGTTTTCTTCCTTTTTTTCTTCCTTTCCTTCTTGAGGGATGATTGGTATGCACAGGTAAGCAACTATAAACATTTTTAGCAACTTTAATAATAATAAAATTTAAAAACCAGTGCATAAGCACTATCATAGACATCTGAATGTTAGTGTCACAGAATTGATTCTTAGCAGTAATATCTGGTGAATACATTTTCAGAGTATACACAAATAGTGATGTCAAAATCTTTGATAATAAATATTATTGTAAAGAATTGTTCATTGGAATTCAATGTCTTTAACCTGCCTAAAGCTGGAAATTGCAACCACATTAGTCTCGATGTTCTTATTCCATTGACATCAACATATTTGACAATGTTTTTACCTTTTCAACCAATATACACAAACAATATATAGAAAGCTAACCAGAAGCTTTCGTCCTCATGCTAAGGATTGACTTCATCTGCAGACAGATTTAATATCAACTGACTCTTAATATCATTCAGTGGAATGGTGAGAGATGTTAACAAATTGTCCCAGATATGTGATGTTAACAAATTGTCCCAGATATGTGGCAGGATGAATGTTTCAGGCTAAGTTTCTATATATTATATTTTGTGTATGTTGGTTGAAAAGTTAAAAACATTGTCAAATATGAGTGATATTACTACACAGTTAAGATTTCACCACAGTATACATCCATATTTTTGCACCAAAATGTTAAAGTTTTTTTTTATTGGTCTGTTGCTCAAGTGCATTTGACCGAGTCAAATTGCAAGACATGGCCTAACATTTTGTGTTCCTTATGTAGTGACAGCTTAATTTACTGAAATTTCTATTATTCTGAGTCAAATTGCAGGACATGGCCTAACTTTTTGTGTTCCTTATGGAGTGACAGCTTAATTTACTGATATTTCTATTATTCTGAGTCAAATTGCAGGACATGGCCTAACCTTTTATGTTCCTTATGGAGTGACAGCTTAATTTACTGATATTTCTATTATTCTGAGTCAAATTGCAGAACATGGCCTAACTTTTTGTGTTCCTTATGGAGTGACAGCTTAATTTACTGATATTTCTATTATTCTGAGTCAAATTGCAGGACATGGCCTAACCTTTTGTGATCCTTATGGAGTGACAGCTTAATTTACTGATATTTCTATTATTCTGAGTCAAATTGCAGGACATGGCCTAACCTTTTGTGATCCTTATGGAGTGACAGCTTAATTTACTGATATTTCTATTATTCTGAGTCAAATTGCAGGACATGGCCTAACTTTTTGTGTTCCTTATGGAGTGACAGTTTAATTTACTGATATTTCTATTATTCTGAGTCAAATTGCAGGACATGGCCTAACCTTTTGTGTTCCTTATGGAGTGACAGCTTAATTTACTGATATTTCTATTATTCTGAGTCAAATTGCAAGACATGGCCTAACATTTTGTGTTCCTTATGGAATGACAGCTTAATTTACTGATATTTCTATTATTCTGAGTCAAATTGCAAGACATGGCCTAACATTTTGTGTTCCTTATGGAGTGACAGCTTAATTTACTGATATTTCTATTATTCTGAGTCAAATTGCAAGACATGGCCTAACATTTTGTGTTCCTTATGGAGTGACAGCTTAATTTACTGATATTTCTATTATTCTGAGTCAAATTGCAAGACATGGCCTAACATTTTGTGTTTCTTTTGGAGTGACAGCTTAATTTACTGATATTTCTATTATTCTGAGTCAAATTGCAGGACATGGCCTAACTTTTTGTGTTCCTTATGGAGTGACAGCTTAATTTACTGATATTTCTATTATTCTGAGTCAAATTGCAGGACATGGTCTAACCTTTTGTGTTCCTTATGGAGTGACAACTTAATTTACTGATATTTCTATTATTCTGAGTCAAATTGCAAGACATGGCCTAACATTTTGTGTTCCTTATGGAGTGACAGCTTAATTTACTGATATTTCTATTATTCTGAGTCAAATTGCAAGACATGGCCTAACATTTTGTGTTCCTTATGGAGTGACAGCTTAATTTACTGATATTTCTATTATTCTGAGTCAAATTGCAAGACATGGCCTAACATTTTGTGTTCCTTATGGAGTGACAGCTTAATTTACTGATATTTCTATTATTCTGAGTCAAATTGCAGGACATGGCCTAACTTTTTGTGTTCCTTATGGAGTGACAGCTTAATTTACTGATATTTCTATTATTCTGAGTCAAATTGCAGGACATGGCCTAACCTTTTGTGTTCCTTATGGAGTGACAGCTTAATTTACTGATATTTCTATTATTCTGAGTCAAATTGCAAGACATGGCCTAACATTTTGTGTTCCTTATGGAATGACAGCTTAATTTACTGATATTTCTATTATTCTGAGTCAAATTGCAGGACATGGCCTAACCTTTTGTGATCCTTATGGAGTGACAGCTTAATTTACTGATATTTCTATTATTCTGAGTCAAATTGCAGGACATGGCCTAACTTTTTGTGTTCCTTATGGAGTGACAGCTTAATTTACTGATATTTCTATTATTCTGAGTCAAATTGCAGGACATGGCCTAACCTTTTGTGTTCCTTATGGAGTGACAGCTTAATTTACTGATATTTCTATTATTCTGAGTCAAATTGCAAGACATGGCCTAACATTTTGTGTTCCTTATGGAGTGACAGCTTAATTTACTGATATTTCTATTATTCTGAGTCAAATTGCAGGACATGGCCTAACTTTTTGTGTTCCTTATGGAGTGACAGCTTAATTTACTGATATTTCTATTATTCTGAGTCAAATTGCAAGACATGGCCTAACATTTTGTGTTCCTTATGGAATGACAGCTTAATTTACTGATATTTCTATTATTCTGAGTCAAATTGCAGGACATGGCCTAACGTTTTGTGTTCCTTATGGAGTGACAGCTTAATTTACTGATATCTCTATTATTCTGAGTCAAATTGCAGGACATGGTCTAACCTTTTGTGTTCCTTATGGAGTGACAGCTTAATTTACTGATATTTCTATTATTCTGAGTCAAATTGCAAGACATGGCCTAACTTTTTGTGTTCCTTATGGAGTGACAGCTTAATTTACTGATATTTCTATTATTCTGAGTCAAATTGCAGGACATGGCCTAACCTTTTGTGTTCCTTATGGAGTGACAGCTTAATTTACTGATATTAATATTATTCTGAGTCAAATTGCAGGACATGGTCTAACCTTTTGTGTTCCTTATGGAGTGACAGCTTAATTTACTGATATTTCTATTATTCTGAGTCAAATTGCAAGACATGGCCTAACATTTTGTGTTCCTTATGGAGTGACAGCTTAATTTACTGATATTTCTATTATTCTGAGTCAAATTGCAGGACATGGCCTAACTTTTTGTGTTCCTTATGGAGTGACAGCTTAATTTACTGATATTTCTATTATTCTGAGTCAAATTGCAGGACATGGCCTAACCTTTTATGTTCCTTATGGAGTGACAGCTTAATTTACTGATATTTCTATTATTCTGAGTCAAATTGCAGAACATGGCCTAACTTTTTGTGTTCCTTATGGAGTGACAGCTTAATTTACTGATATTTCTATTATTCTGAGTCAAATTGCAGGACATGGCCTAACCTTTTGTGATCCTTATGGAGTGACAGCTTAATTTACTGATATTAATATTATTCTGAGTCAAATTGCAGGACATGGCCTAACCTTTTGTGATCCTTATGGAGTGACAGCTTAATTTACTGATATTTCTATTATTCTGAGTCAAATTGCAGGACATGGCCTAACTTTTTGTGTTCCTTATGGAGTGACAGTTTAATTTACTGATATTTCTATTATTCTGAGTCAAATTGCAGGACATGGCCTAACCTTTTGTGTTCCTTATGGAGTGACAGCTTAATTTACTGATATTTCTATTATTCTGAGTCAAATTGCAAGACATGGCCTAACATTTTGTGTTCCTTATGGAATGACAGCTTAATTTACTGATATTTCTATTATTCTGAGTCAAATTGCAAGACATGGCCTAACATTTTGTGTTCCTTATAGAGTGACAGCTTAATTTACTGATATTTCTATTATTCTGAGTCAAATTGCAAGACATGGCCTAACATTTTGTGTTCCTTATGGAGTGACAGCTTAATTTACTGATATTTCTATTATTCTGAGTCAAATTGCAAGACATGGCCTAACATTTTGTGTTCCTTTTGGAGTGACAGCTTAATTTACTGATATTTCTATTATTCTGAGTCAAATTGCAGGACATGGCCTAACTTTTTGTGTTCCTTATGGAGTGACAGCTTAATTTACTGATATTTCTATTATTCTGAGTCAAATTGCAGGACATGGTCTAACCTTTTGTGTTCCTTATGGAGTGACAACTTAATTTACTGATATTTCTATTATTCTGAGTCAAATTGCAAGACATGGCCTAACATTTTGTGTTCCTTATGGAGTGACAGCTTAATTTACTGATATTTCTATTATTCTGAGTCAAATTGCAAGACATGGCCTAACATTTTGTGTTCCTTATGGAGTGACAGCTTAATTTACTGATATTTCTATTATTCTGAGTCAAATTGCAAGACATGGCCTAACATTTTGTGTTCCTTATGGAGTGACAGCTTAATTTACTGATATTTCTATTATTCTGAGTCAAATTGCAGGACATGGCCTAACTTTTTGTGTTCCTTATGGAGTGACAGCTTAATTTACTGATATTTCTATTATTCTGAGTCAAATTGCAGGACATGGCCTAACCTTTTGTGTTCCTTATGGAGTGACAGCTTAATTTACTGATATTTCTATTATTCTGAGTCAAATTGCAAGACATGGCCTAACATTTTGTGTTCCTTATGGAATGACAGCTTAATTTACTGATATTTCTATTATTCTGAGTCAAATTGCAGGACATGGCCTAACCTTTTGTGATCCTTATGGAGTGACAGCTTAATTTACTGATATTTCTATTATTCTGAGTCAAATTGCAGGACATGGCCTAACTTTTTGTGTTCCTTATGGAGTGACAGCTTAATTTACTGATATTTCTATTATTCTGAGTCAAATTGCAGGACATGGCCTAACCTTTTGTGTTCCTTATGGAGTGACAGCTTAATTTACTGATATTTCTATTATTCTGAGTCAAATTGCAAGACATGGCCTAACATTTTGTGTTCCTTATGGAGTGACAGCTTAATTTACTGATATTTCTATTATTCTGAGTCAAATTGCAGGACATGGCCTAACTTTTTGTGTTCCTTATGGAGTGACAGCTTAATTTACTGATATTTCTATTATTCTGAGTCAAATTGCAGGACATGGCCTAACCTTTTGTGTTCCTTATGGAGTGACAGCTTAATTTACTGATATTTCTATTATTCTGAGTCAAATTGCAAGACATGGCCTAACATTTTGTGTTCCTTATGGAATGACAGCTTAATTTACTGATATTTCTATTATTCTGAGTCAAATTGCAGGACATGGCCTAACGTTTTGTGTTCCTTATGGAGTGACAGCTTAATTTACTGATATTTCTATTATTCTGAGTCAAATTGCAGGACATGGTCTAACCTTTTGTGTTCCTTATGGAGTGACAGCTTAATTTACTGATATTTCTATTATTCTGAGTCAAATTGCAAGACATGGCCTAACTTTTTGTGTTCCTTATGGAGTGACAGCTTAATTTACTGATATTTCTATTATTCTGAGTCAAATTGCAGGACATGGCCTAACCTTTTGTGTTCCTTATGGAGTGACAGCTTAATTTACTGATATTAATATTATTCTGAGTCAAATTGCAGGACATGGTCTAACCTTTTGTGTTCCTTATGGAGTGACAGCTTAATTTACTGATATTTCTATTATTCTGAGTCAAATTGCAAGACATGGCCTAAGTTTTTGTGTTCCTTATGGAGTGACAGCTTAATTTACTGATATTTCTATTATTCTGAGTCAAATTGCAGGACATGGCCTAACCTTTTGTGTTCCTTATGGAGTGACAGCTTAATTTACTGATATTTCTATTATTCTGAGTCAAATTGCAGGACATGGCCTAACCTTTTGTGTTCCTTATGGAGTGACAGCTTAATTTACTGATATTTCTATTATTCTGAGTCAAATTGCAAGACATGGCCTAACATTTTGTGTTCCTTATGGAGTGACAGCTTAATTTACTGATATTTCTATTATTCTGAGTCAAATTGCAGGACATGGCCTAACTTTTTGTGTTCCTTATGGAGTGACAGCTTAATTTACTGATATTTCTATTATTCTGAGTCAAATTGCAGGACATGGCCTAACCTTTTGTGTTCCTTATGGAGTGACAGCTTAATTTACTGATATTTCTATTATTCTGAGTCAAATTGCAAGACATGGCCTAACATTTTGTGTTCCTTATGGAATGACAGCTTAATTTACTGATATTTCTATTATTCTGAGTCAAATTGCAGGACATGGCCTAACGTTTTGTGTTCCTTATGGAGTGACAGCTTAATTTACTGATATTTCTATTATTCTGAGTCAAATTGCAGGACATGGTCTAACCTTTTGTGTTCCTTATGGAGTGACAGCTTAATTTACTGATATTTCTATTATTCTGAGTCAAATTGCAAGACATGGCCTAACTTTTTGTGTTCCTTATGGAGTGACAGCTTAATTTACTGATATTTCTATTATTCTGAGTCAAATTGCAGGACATGGCCTAACCTTTTGTGTTCCTTATGGAGTGACAGCTTAATTTACTGATATTAATATTATTCTGAGTCAAATTGCAGGACATGGTCTAACCTTTTGTGTTCCTTATGGAGTGACAGCTTAATTTACTGATATTTCTATTATTCTGAGTCAAATTGCAAGACATGGCCTAAGTTTTTGTGTTCCTTATGGAGTGACAGCTTAATTTACTGATATTTCTATTATTCTGAGTCAAATTGCAGGACATGGCCTAACCTTTTGTGTTCCTTATGGATTGACAGCTTAATTTACTGATATTTCTATTGTTCTGAGTCCAATTGCAGGACACAGGCCAATTTTTTGTGTTCCTTATGGAATGACACAGCTGAAATACTGATATTTCTATTGTTCCTATTTCTTCAACAATCAGGGTATGGCCCTTGTTGACCAGAATTCCACCCCAGAAACCATAATGTACCTAAATGTAGCCGATTTACCTGAAGAAGTGGAAGAGAGGTAACTATCTTACTTTGTTTTATTGCTGTCGAAATGTCATGTCATAAAAATATCTTGTATCACACTTTGGCATAAAAACCTGGAATATTAGAATAAAAGTAGCAAATATTTTAAGAATTTAAGTTTTTAGACAGGAATTTTTCTTTGAGTGTGCATTTTAATTTGCATGTTTGTAATATTCTATTTTTACTATTTACTAGTAAGTTACTATTATGTATTTAAAAAATGATTAATGAATGTGTTTTATATATAAAAATTAAAAGTCCCCAATATCCTCATTAAAACTCGGTATACAGATAAAATATGTTTAATAATACATACACAGTAAGGAGATATCTTTTTAAGAAAAGAGTTTCTGCTGTATATCTGTGCATGCATCTATTTTCTTAATTTTAATTTAGCTGACCTTTAAATTCTTCAACATTATCATGTAATCGTCACAGGCAGATCTGTTTCTATTGGATCTTAACCATTGTGGACACAGGGCAGTGTCCTATTATGTTTCTATTGGATCTTTATTATTGTGGACACAGGGCAGTGTCCCATTCTGTTTCTATTGGTTTTTATCATTGTGGACACAGGGCAGTGTCCAATTCTCCTTATATCGGATCTTTTTCATTGTGGACACAGGGCAGTGACCCATTGTGTCTACAAGCAGATCAGTTTCTATTGGATCTTTATCATTGTGGACACAGGTCAGTGTCATGTTGTCTCTACAGATATATTTCTATTGGATCTACACCATTGTGGACACAGGTCAGTGTCCCATTAACTCTACAGGCAAATATGTTTATATTAGATTTTTATCATTGTGGACACAGGGCAGTGTCCCATTCTTTTTCTGTTGGATCTTTATTGTGGACACATGGCAGTGTCCCATTGCCTCCACATGCAGATCACTTTCTATTGGATCTTCATCATTGTGGACACAGGTCAATATCCCATTGTCTCTACAGGCAGATCTGTTTCTATTGGATCTGTATCATTATGGTCACAAGGCAGTGTCCCATTCTGTTTCTTTTGGATCTTTATCAGTGTGGACACAGGTCAATGTCTGTTGTCTCTACAGGCAAATCTGTTTCTATTGATTCTTTATCATTGTAGACACAGGGCAGTGTCCTATTGTCTTTACAGACAAATCTGTTTCTATTGATTCTTTATCATTGTAGACACAGGGCATTGTCCTATTGTATTTACAGGCAAATCTGTTTCTATTGATTCTTTATCATTGTAGACACAGGGCAGTGTCCTATTGTATTTACTGGCAAATCTGTTTCTATTGATTCTTTATCATTGTAGACACAGGACAGTGTCCTATTGTATTTACTGGCAAATCTGTTTCTATTGATTCTTTATCATTGTAGACACAGGGCATTATCCTATTGTATTTACAGGCAAATCTGTTTCTATTGATTCTTTATCATTGTAGACACAGGGCGTTGTCCTATTGTATTTACTGGCAAATCTGTTTCTATTGATTCTTTATCATTGTAGACACAGGGCATTGTCCTATTGTATTTACAGGCAAATGTTTCTATTGATTCTTTATCATTGTAGACATAGGGCATTGTCCTATTGTATTTACAGGCAAATCTGTTTCTATTGATTCTTTATCATTGTAGACACAGGGCATTGTCCTATTGTATTTACAGGCAAATCTGTTTCTATTGATTCTTTATCATTGTAGACACAGGGCAGTGTCCTATTATCTTTACAGGCAAATCTGTTTCTATTGATTCTTTATCATTGTTGATACAGGGTAGTGTCCTATTGTATTTACTGGCAAATCTGTTTCTATTGATTCTTTACCATTGTAGACGCCAGCGTTTCCCTTTACCCTCATTTGTGCATCAGAGACACATTTTTAATTTTACCCCCAGTTTTCATTCCAACATTTGTTGTTTTACTCAGTTTGACCCTCAGTTTTGACACTAATGAGTCTTTTGACTCTCAGTCTTGGACCCCTAGTGGAGACTGAGACACAGGGCAGTGTCCAATTGTATTTACAGGCAAATCTGCATAGTGGTACACAACAATGGGACATCCAGTTTGGCTTTCTTTTGAACTACATGATATAACAATGGAACATCTTGTTTGGCTTTCTGTTGAACCACATGATGGCACTTAACAATGGAGCATCATGTTTGACTTTCTGTTGATTAGTATGGTGGTACTTTGTAATGGAACATCATGTTTGGCTTTCCTTTGACTTTGCTTCTTGACATTGCATCATCAGGTTTGGTTTCCTATTGACTTTGTTACTTGACATCACATCATGTTTGACTTTCTGTTGATCAGTATGGTGGTACTTAACATTATTATGGTTTTACATTGCATCCTACTTTTCACTGAACTTTAATAGAAATTTCACTAGAGATAGAATATTGCTGCTTAATCATTATGTAACATTGACAAGAGAATCTTTTATTTTATTAATATAGATTTGTTACTAGTTATGTTGCACTTTGTAATGAGGTAATAAATGACTGTCACACATTCAGTGGATATGCTTTTATTGATCAACAAGGATATGTTCAGTGCAAAGTGCTCTTATTTTCCATTTCTAGGTTCAATTTCCTATTTAGGACTAGAGAGAAGTGGAGTCTGGAAGATATCACACCATTTATCAGGTGAAAAGAAACCCACTTCTTACTTCAACCCCATTTTGGTCCCACCTGTAAATGGCAAGACATTGCAATAACTCTTCTTATAACAATGATAGCATCTAATTTTAAGGCAATGTGTTTAAGGTGGCATTTAATTCAGCATGGGGTGCATTTAATTTAGTCAGTCTAAAATCAGTTATAGGGACCTTTTATCCTTTTTTTTTCTGGGATATTTGTACACATCTTATAGCCACTATAGTGATATCCTTCTTGCCAGAAAATAAGGATAAAAGGAGATATAGCTATTACAATAGGTCATTACAAAAAGATAAATTCCTTACTGTTTGTATTCTGTGCAGACTATACTAGTATTTATGGGAAGAAAACTATTTGTGGATACTATAAACATTTCCACTGTGTGGCTACCTCTATCAGTTTAAACTTTCTAAAAGATCTCATTCTATCTCCTTGAAATTCATTGGATTTCACAGGAAATATTAACTATCTGCTAAGTTGGTATTGTTTATTAGGTCTATGGTATTGTTATTAGGTCTGTGGTAATTTTTATTAGGTCTATGGTAATGTTTTTTAGGTCTGGTATTGTTATTAGGTCTATGGTATTGTTATTAGGTCTATGGTAATGTTTATTAGGTCTGGTATTGTTTATTAGGTCTATGGTATTGTTTATTAGGTCTATGGTAATGTTTATTAGGTCTATGGTATTGTTTATTAGGTCTATGGTATTGTTTATTAGGTCTATGGTATTGTTATTAGGTCTGTGGTATTGTTATTAGGTCTGTGGTAATTTTTATTAGGTCTATGGTAATGTTTATTAGGTCTGGTATTGTTTATTAGGTCTGGTATTGTTATTAGGTCTATGGTATTGTTATTAGGTCTATGGTAATGTTTATTAGGTCTGTGGTAATTTTTATTAGGTCTGGTATTGTTTATTAGGTCTATGGTAATGGTTATTAGGTCTATGGTATTGTTTATTAGGTATATGGTATTGTTATTAGGTCTGGTATTGTTATTAGGTCTGTGGTAATTTTTATTAGGTCTATGGTAATGTTTTTTAGGTCTGGTATTGTTATTAGGTCTATGGTATTGTTATTAGGTCTATGGTAATGTTTATTAGGTCTGGTATTGTTTATTAGGTCTGGTATTGTTATTAGGTCTATGGTATTGTTATTAGGTCTATGGTAATGTTTATTAGGTCTGTGGTAATTTTTATTAGGTCTGGTATTGTTTATTAGGTCTATGGTATTGTTATTAGGTCTATGGTATTGTTTATTAGGTCTATGGTATTGTTATTAGGTCTATGGTATTGTTATTAGGTCTGTGGTAATTTTTATTAGGTCTATGGTAATGTTTTTTAGGTCTGGTATTGTTTATTAGGTCTGGTATTGTTATTAGGTCTATGGTATTGTTATTAGGTCTATGGTAATGTTTATTAGGTCTGGTATTGTTTATTAGGTCTATGGTATTGTTATTAGGTCTATGGTATTGTTTATTAGGTCTATGGTATTGTTTATTAGGTTTATGGTATTGTTATTAGGTCTGTGGTAATGTTTTTTAGGTGTATGGTAATGTTTTTTAGGTCTGGTATTGTTATTAGGTCTATGGTATTGTTATTAGGTCTATGGTATTGTTATTAGGTCTATGGTGATATTTATTAGGTCTGGTATTGTTTATTAGGTCTATGGTATTGTTATTAGGTCTATGGTATTGTTATTAGGTCTATGGTAATGTTTTTTAGGTCTATGGTATTGTTATTAGGTCTGTGGTAATTTTTATTAGGTCTGGTATTGTCTATTAGGTCTATGGTATTGTTATTAGGTCTATGGTAATGTTTTTTAGGTTCATGGTATTGTTATTAGGTCTATGGTATTGTTATTAGGTCTATGGTAATGTTTATTAGGTTTATGGTATTGTTTATTAGGTTTATGGTATTGTTTATTAGGTCTATGGTAATGTTTATTAGGTCTATGGTATTGTTTATTTGGTCTATGGTAATGTTTATTAGGTCTATGGTATTGTTTATTAGGTCTATGGTATTGTTTATTAGGTCTATGGTATTGTTTATTAGGTCTATGGTATTGTTATTAGGTCTATGGTAATGTTTTTTAGGTTCATGGTATTGTTATTAGGTCTATGGTATTGTTATTAGGTCTGTGGTATTGTTTATTTGGTCTATGGTAATGTTTATTAGGTCTATGGTATTGTTTATTAGGTCTATGGTATTGTTTATTAGGTCTATGGTATTGTTTATTAGGTCTATGGTATTGTTATTAGGTCTATGGTAATGTTTTTTAGGTTCATGGTATTGTTATTAGGTCTATGGTATTGTTATTAGGTCTATGGTAATTTTTATTAGGTCTATGGTATTGTTTATTAGGTATATGGTATTGTTTATTAGGTATATGGTATTGTTTATTAGGTTTATGGTATTCTTATTAGATTTACTGATCATATTAATTTTCTTTAATTTTCTATTGATATTTTACATCATTGTGGTGGTGTTTTAGACACCCGTTTTTAGCTTTTAAGTTGCAATAAATTATTTTTTGTCATCACTGTCTTTTTAAATCATGCAAGTTAAAAGGTGGATTATAGATTTTACATGCATTATTAGCTGCATCTATCTCACAGAAATCATTTTTATTTTGCTTGCAATGTAGGTTTTGATAATTAAAATTTTAATTAATTGTGTCAGTGTTCTCTGCTATCTTTACAATAATATAACTTGATATCTGTATTCTGTCTAAAAGGCAGAAGTCTTTCAGCCAATTAGGTCATCATTACCATTTTTTGATGATCAGTTATTTGTGCCATCTCTGTATGGCAGGGTCCTTTTCTCATGTACCACTGTACACATGGTACAGAATTGCAATAAGCACATGCATCCATTATAAGGAATTGGTTTCTTTCATTTACATGTATATTAGAATGGTACCAGTGGCATTCTTGCTATTGACAGTGTTATGTGTTTAGGCTCTAACAAGAAAAAAGGAAAGACAACAAGCTTTGTAAAATTTAGCAAATAATTTGTTTCCCTAGAAAAACAAGATAAAATTGAGAATAAGAACTTACGGTTTTATGAATCAAATCCAAAAAAAATCAAAGAATTAAAAAATGGAAGTCCTAGTAATATAAAGTCCAAATGAAACAATCCTGATGAAATCCAAAATGGAAGGTGATGATGTATGCCATGGTCAGCGTCATACTGATGTGTCAACCATTTTTTGTTGAATCACAGAAAATAATATTCAAGTGTTTGAATTCTCTGTAAATTTTGATAACTGTCCTTGTGCAAGAATTAATTTAGAGCACAAGTATTTCCAGAGAAAAGTGATCTCTTGGAATATAAATAATTTGAAGAAAACAAAGTAATTAGCCACAAACCTGGTCACAACATATCTGACTTTTCCAGTGTTAAGGCAAGTAATGACTCTTCTTTCTCAAAACATCAATAATAAATATGGCTACCATGCAAAACAGATGCCTGGATGTGGGTCAATTGTCTGGAAAAACCTGATTGATACATGTTATTTGTCATGTACTCCAAGTATGTCCTTGTTTTCACTTTATGAATCTTACTCTAAGAAAGAATTTTTTTTATTATTAAAAAAACCGGTTGTTTACTATAACTCTTACTGGTTCTGAATCAGAGTCAGGAACTAGGTCAGCATTAGATACAAAGTTTGTTATTAGTTGTTTACAAAAAAAAACAGGTAAAACAGAATTTAACTGAATTTCTGGGCAATGTCAAATCCAGTAAATAAAGTTACATACAGTACAATAGCATGTAATGGTAGATATAAAAATGTAAAACTAACAAACAAACAAACAATTAAATTAAATCAAATGTAAATGAAATCAATCATACATAACAACAGCCCTATTTTGTTATCCCCTAAACCCAAAGAAGATAAAAACTTCAAGCTCTTTTCTTGTAATGAAAACACATTTGAAAGCAAAGCTGTCCAAACAGTATTGTCACATGGTCATCAATGTACACTTTGCAATTGAGATAGGAATGATGTCACTGTGATATTTAAATAGATGCCATACATTTATTCAAACTCAATGGCTAGATGTACTAACAAATTATAATTTATTTAATATTTTGTCAGATTTATCAAGACAGTAATAGATAACAGTATTGTAATAATGGCAAAAAGACATCCAAAATGATATCATAATGTAAATTCTATTGTTTTTTAAAATTAAACATAGAGATGTTAAATATCGACATTTCATGAAAAATACATAATATTATGCATACTGGATTAAGAATGAACCTTGACTAATATCAGCAACCATTCTAAAAGAGGTTGTTTCATCAGTATGCATTATTGTGTATTTTGCAGTCATCCTCCTACAGAATAAAACTGAAAGGTTGTTAAATAAGTAATGCATTCTTGTTTCTTTTGCAGTGATCTTGCTACAGAAACAACCGACGTTAAGGCCCTGTTAACTAAGTATGCCAGAGCTTCAACACATAATGGTATTAAGGTCTATAACTCCAGGAAGTCAGTCACATGATATAAGCAGTGCAGATTTGATTTACAAAATATGTACTTTGGACATTGTTTATTTAAAGTGACTCCAGTTCATAATAATACTCCATAATAAAATTGGTTTGAAATGTGGGTGGTGTAATTCATTTGTAGTTGACCATGAGGAAGAATGAGCTTGTAGTATGGCTATATGTGTTTCCATAAATATTTTATTGTTACAACTGAAGGCCATCTTTTTCATAAAGTTGTGATCAGACTTGAAATATAGGTTTATATCATCATTATTATCAACTGAACTCAGATTTGACATAATCTTGCATATTGATTGCTTGAGCTTGTCCTGGATTATTCTTGGAGATTTCAACTTTCACTTTGACTGTCCTGGAAACTGATACACATTACAACTCCTAGATCCATGTTTTCAGCATCAAACAGTCAGTTAAACAACCCACCCATAAACATGGTTACATTTTATTCTGGATTCTTCATAGACCTAATGATAATATTCTATGGTCCACCCTTGTATCCCACGAACTTGCATCAGATCACCTCTGCATTATATGCCATCTTGACATATCAGTCCCTAACCCTCCACCTTTATTTGCTACTAAGAGAAACCTCTGTATGATAAATAGAACCGAGCTAATGCATGACATCCAAATAAACTTAACAACTTGCTTACCTCCTACAGCAGAACAACTTGATAACTGCCTGCGTTCATTGATTGAAAAACATGCCCCAGCCACCAAGTGCAGTGTATCAGTTCAAAAGTGTTTCATTCATATAGCAGTGTTAGGGACCAGCTTTGCACTGCTAAAAGAGACCACCGTAAAGCAGAGAGACTTTGGCTTTCCACCAGCTAAATATTCACAAGCATATCTAGGAAGCTGCTAAGAAGAAGGTCACAAACATATTCCATGTTGCAAAATCAGCCCATTATAGTACTAAGATCATGGAATATTTTAGCTGCAAAGACCTCGTCATGATCACTATCAAACTATTGTCAAGGAACAAATCTACACCATTTCCAACCACCTTCTCACCAGTTGACCTTCCAGACCTGTTTGCAAATTTCTTCCATGACAAAGTACAAACCATCAGAGATAATTTCAATTGACTCGTCACCTTACAGTGGCAATACAGAATTTCAGTGGCAACCATTGGCAGCATTTGAACCTGTGTCTATAGATTTAGTATGTACAATTGTGATGAAGAGTGCACCAAAGTCATGTGAACTTGATCCACTTCCAACATCACTGCTGCTTGAGTATTGCTTAGATCCAATATTGCCTTAACTAATGTTATTAATAACTCTCTCATCCGGAGAATTCCCATCATTTATCAAAACTGCCATTGTAAAGCCTCTGCTGAAGAAACCAACACTCGACCAGAATCTAGCCACCCAATTGAAGTTGATTTTACCATCCAAGGAGTGTATAGGTGCATTTCTGATGTGAAATCATGGATGATGTGAAACAAGCTGCAGATGAATGATGATAAAACTGAGGCCATTCTGATCACAACACAAATACTTTCTCATTCACATCCTTTACCTCAAACAATAAATATCAGCAACACCAACATTAAATTCACATAGTATGAAACCTAGGTGTTACTCTGGACAGTACTTTCACATTGCACCAACTTGTCATGAATATATGCAAGACTGCATATCTTGAGCTGAGACATACATGGATCAGGTCTATTCTCAAATATCTTTCAGCTGATGCCATTAAAACACTTGTGTGTTCATTAGTACTTGCAAGACTGGACTACTGTAACTCGTATTCTGTCTGGTTCATCTCAATATCTACTCCAGAAACTAGACAATGTTGAAATCACAGCTGCTCAAATCATCCTTAGAGTACCACGATTAGAGCACACCTTCCCGCTGCTGTGTACCCTACACTGGCTATCCATTCGATCCAGGATCAAACACAAAATTTGTTCTCTGTGCTACATTTCACTGACAAACATAACTATCCAACCTCACCCATGTGTATACACCAGCAAGATACTTGTGCTCTTCTGGTGAAAATTGTGAACTAATTCCCACTATGAAAACTAAGTCATATGGGCAACATTCTTTTGCATACCAAGGCCAGCAACATGAAACGAATTGCCCATTGAACTTAGACACAAAGACAGTGATCCCTTTCAAGAGCTCTCCAAACACACCTATTTCGACTGCAAGAACAAACTTAAAGACCTAATAATGTTTCCTACTTAGATATTTTCAGCATGTTTTTATGTTTTCTAATTTCATGTTTTTTATTTTAATTATAAAGTCACATCATTATATATGTTGTAAAGCACTTAGAGCAGCTAAAGATTAGGCGCTACACAAAGTCCTCATTATTATCATCATTGTTATTACTATTCTGGAGGCCAGATTTGATTTTAATTAAACTTGGAATGTGTTATTTTTCAGTCAGGATCTTGGACAGTTTCCATAATGAGCGAGCTCCATGCATATTGATGTTTTTTTTTTTGCATCTAATTGGTTTAGCTTGTTACCACTTAGCAAAGTCTGTATTTCTGAAGACATGGAATACCAATATCATCACTGATAATGAGCAAGATCCATGCATATTAATGAAGTTATCTGATCAGCTGAGATTGTTACAGCTTTGAAGTCCACATGTAGGGTCCTGTTTTATTTAAATTTGGCATGTGGGCTTATTTTATCAACCCCTTGGACGAGTTTAACAACATTCATTTATAATAATGTGGTGATACTGCATCTGATTGGCAGAACTTGTTGGGACTTTGGAGGCCATAATTTTGATCAGGTTTTGATCAAACTTGGAATAAAGGCTTATATGATTGATGGCAAATAAGATTGACACATAGTAATGAAGTGATCTTTTATCTGATTAGCTGAACTTTTTACTTCTCTGGACTAAGAGGCTGGTTCCATTAGACAGATATTAAAATAGAAATGGACAATTCTTTTGAATGAAACCTTTATATAAAAACCAAAGACACCATAAGAGGACCAGAATGAAGATCAAAAGTTCATTTCCAGAACATTCTAAGTTGTAAACTAGGTCAGGTAATACTTAAATATTAATAAAGATCATAACAATAATCAGGTAGACCAGGAATTTCCAAGGTGAAACACAATGTCCTGAAATTCAGAACCAAGTTTACAAATATTAACTTAAAGTTTAGTCTATAATCATGGAAACGAGTTAGCTATGTAATCTGACCCTTACAATCCACAATCATGGACAAGAGTTAAACACACAACAGTGTCAGCATGTTCAGCCCCTTATATATAAGCATAAAGGAGACATTCAGTATATGTTCCTCATGTACAATTCAAATAGTTTAGGAACCATATAATAACTACTTTTACAGGAACCTTCTCTTTTGTCTACTTGGATTGAATGGAAGGCTACTTTTGATTTGTTTCCTGCAGTGAAATATATTACATTCAATCCTGATTTGTAGTTATTATTTGCTCAGGTCCAGTGTAGACCAATAACCATCAATCAGAACTGTAGGTTATTCACCATGCAACACATTAAAAGCATTGCATCAAAATTCCATCCAAAAAGATACAACATGATAGGCTTTACACAAAAAATGACCTTTTTTTTAAGGTACTTAAATTGTACAAGGAAAACAAGTTTAGAATGTCTTCTTTTGCACTGATATATGAACTGGCGAGGGAGCAAGTTCCAATCCACCCGAGTTATAGCCATCAGGTCTTTGTGGAAGAGGAGAAGGTGTTTTCAATAATTTAATTTTACTCTCAAAAGCACTAGCAAAAATGAGTATATTTGGCCACAGCAATTGTTTTGCATCTACAATAATTACAATACCATGGATTTGCTTGTTATTATTCACCTTTGCTTCGACACTGAGAATGACATAAGTGCAAATAATAAGTATATTTATCTTTAATCTACATGCTAGAAATACAACCATAAAATAGCACCACCCTACCACTAAGAGACCCTCTAAAGATTAAAAGACCATAAAGTTCATGTGTAATGATAATGCATAGTATCATGGGCTGTGTATTGTGAATTGTATCAATATGTAGCATAAGAGCGTCATTTTACCCCAAGTTATAAGTGGGACTGCATTATATTGAGGTATCCTACTTTTCATGGGAGCCATAAATATGACCCATGATATAAGCAAGGCCACATTATATTGGGGTATCCTACTTTTCATGGGAGCCATAAATATGACCTTTGTAATAAGCAAGGCCTCATTATCATGCTTTTCATGGGAGCCATAAATATGACCTTTGTAACAAGCAAGGCTGCATTATATTGGGGTATCCTACTTTTCATGGGAGCCATAAATATGACCTTTGTAATAAGCAAGGCCTCATTATCATGCTTTTCATGGGAGCCATAAATATGACCTTTGTAACAAGCAAGGCTGCATTATATTGGGGTATCATACTTTTCATGGGAGCCATAAATATGACCTTTGTAATAAGCAAGGCCGCATCAGACTGGGGTATCATATCCTGCATGGGAGCCATAAATATGACCCACGATATAAGCAAGACCGCATTATACTGGGGTATCATGCAATTCATGGAAGCCATAAATATGACTTGTGTAATAAGCAAGGCTGCATCATACTGAGATATCATGCTCTTCATGGGAGCCATTAAAGTGACCCACATTATTAGTGAGGTCACCTTATACTGGGGTGTGACACTGCAAGAGTGTCAAACTAGCATTGCCTATATTGGCTACAAAGGCCATAATTTGACCTGCATTATTGGTGAAGTCGCCTTGTACTGCGTATGATGCTGTCCATATTTGATATCACATAATTTTTGGCAGATTTTTTTTGCCCCTTCCCCACTCATCACATCCAATCACAATAACTCAGATACCCATAATATGTCACAAAAGTTTGCCATCCACCCCACAAAAAAATAAAAAAAATAAAACTGGTTTGAGATCGATTTGTATTTGAAAAAGACACAATAATACAACACTATATTTTGAATTATTTGTTACTTAAATATCCTGATCAATCCAGGGTTAGTCCTAAGAAATCTATCCTAAAGAGAAACATTATCATTAAGAAAAGACTTAAAATGCAAGGTAGACGTATCACATGAATTTATTTCTTAATGTTCACATCCTCCCATTGTGCTGGTATTGTTTTCATAAAATTATATTTTTTAAAATCCCACCTACCCCCATCATTAGTGCTGCTTTTTTGTATGTTGCTCAATTGTTTCTTTTATCCATACATATTGATGGTATATATTTTTTTAAAAAATTGCCATCTGTATTCTTTACTGACAATTAAACTAATCAGATTTTCCAGAAATTTTTATTGATGGCATCACATGTGAAATCGCTGATGTTCATTATAGGTAAGAACATTGCATTCCAGATTTGTCTTTGCCGTTGAAGTGCAAAGTAATAGAATTTTTAATTTGAATCTGAATTCAGTCACCTAACTGGCATCTACCTAAAGACAGCAGTTGGTCCAGAAATCTGAATTCAGTCACCTAACTGACATCTACCTAAAGACAGCAGTTGGCACAGAAATCTGAATCAGTAGGATGCTTTTCAAACAATTTTTTAATATTGCTGTTGATTAAACATGTTAAGAAAACAACTTTCTGTGTTTTTATACCTTCAAAGAATTTCAGGTCTCAATAAAAAAACTATATAAAGTTTATTTTTTTGATTTTTGATCCATTATAAGAGATCATATGCAACATAGAAATGTATGTCAATGCCAGTAATTCCTGATAAAAATTGGTAAAATTTATTGTCAAAATGTTTTAAAAATAATATATATATATAAAAATATAAATTTATTCACTCCACCTGAATAATAATAATAAAATTGCCAATTATCATAATTCTTAGCCCTCATTCTCACATACAAACAACCACTATTACTTCCACAAAATGTAATTTAAATCAGCAACACGTCTAAATGTTTTTTTTTTAATTTAAAAATTAAAATTTATCGTACCTATTATGTCTTGAAGAAGGAAAAATGAAAATTGATTAGGCTTTTTGATGAGTCTCTTGATACAAAAACAACATGCTTTCCCTTAGCTACTTTTAATGAGGGATCAGAAGTCTTTGCCTTTAATTTTAATTTGCAAACTAAGTTGCTTGGATTGCTGTCGATTAATCCATCCGGTTTACAATTTGGCATATTGTTCAGTTGTGTTAATATTAGGCAACAAATATAGCAATGATACAGGCCCATATTCCAAGTTTGATCAAAAACCAATCAGAAATATGACATTCAAAATAGTAACATGCTCAATTAACCAGATTCAAGTGTAGATAAAAACTGAATTAAAGATATAGTTCTCTGGGTGAACCTAATTAATATGCACAGATATCGCTTATTAACTTGTTCTTTATGAAAGTTATTTGAGATCATTATGATACAAGTTCATTATCCAGATTTAAGCAAAACTGAATCAGAAATATGGCCTCCAGAGTTTAACAATTGTTGACAGGCATATAACAGATGCCAGTCTATACCATAAGCTCATTGACCTTATCGCAAGATGAGGTAAAAATAAATTACACATTGTAATAATAATTACATTTATTTTGCATGAACAGGCATGAATCAAAGTACAGCAACATATAACACCAAAATGATCATGTAATACAGTCTGTATGTCCAGCTATCACAGAATTTTACAAATATGGGACTTGTCTGCTTATGCAATTCTGCACTCACTGCAAAACAAAACTCAAGAATTTATAAATATTAAAACTACACATCTTATTTTAGTTCTAAATAAATTTTACAACATTTTCTTTGATTTGGTGTCAATGGTAGGGACTATACAAGTATTTTCTTGTAAGTTATAAAGGCAAAATGCATTATTTCATCTTTTGGAATTTTTATTTTACCTGGAATACATTTTACAAAATGCATGCCATTTCGTTTTTTGAATGACCAAACAAGATCTTCAGGTACAAGTGAAATTGTTTAAATTACCAAATATATTCACTTATAAGTCTCGCACAACTATAAACAACATAAACCCTTATCTGTCATTGTACACATGCTGGTAGACCAGGGTCTATGTTGTTTTTTCTACTGATTAGTCCCAACAAACTGCACGGACCTAGAACAGCCAGTGCATTATGCAATCTTAGGTCTGGGTCTGTGCAGTTTGCAACTGGATCTAGCATGTGACTATGAAAGGTGATAAAATATGGCCTTTTCATGTAAAGACATCATGAACTAGATCAGGATCCATTTTGAAAAAATCTTTAAATATTATCTAGTGGCTTAACTTTAAAACTTTTTTCCATTTGTACCATACTGACATCCAGTCTTCTGCATATCTGAAAATTTATACCTGTCACATATTGTTAATTTAAACCAATGAAATGACGTAGAGTGAACAACAGTGCAGAAATTAAAGAGCAAGAATGTTGAAAAATTAGAAAAATTAAGTTAAGGGTGCACAAGAATACATGTGTCATTTATAACAATAAACGTGTGATATAGCATGATAAAACGATTAGGTACTCAAAACTTTCAGCAATAAAGAAGAGTGAAATTAGGTTAAGATAATTGGCATTGTACTGAGTAATACGATTCAGTACAATTCAACATGGGTTTGAAGATGCACATAATGTAAGAGATAAAAAATTTATTGATACAATGGATTCTCTCAACATGATAAATTACCGGGAAATACTGTACCTTCTGATAATAATTTGAAGTTTGTAAAGGATAAATATTGAAAAGAGACAAAACTCATTGAATCAAAATTGTATTCAACTCACATTAATACATACTGTACTTAATGATGATACTACTTGTATTAAGTAAGACTACTTGATAATTTTGTTAATAAGTAAAAACTTCTGTGATGTTATAAAAAATATGGAGAAATAAATGTACAGTATCTTGGACAATGGCACATCAAAACATTTCAAGTTACTTTTTATGTTTCACCTTGCTATACTGGTGGGGGTATACAGTGTTACCTATGTCTGTCGCATCACACCTTGATTAAGTTTGTGTTTAGGCAATTTCAAGTAATGTGGTAGAGCTTAGGTTATTCCATGAATACATCTCTAGTCTTTCAATCTCTACATAAAAAAACTTATTGCAAGAAATTCTGAAGTACTTATCCTGAAAAGCTGAAAATTAGTTTGGAACATTTTTAAATAATTCTTTTTTAAAAAAATGTTAATGGCCTGACTTATTAAAAACAAGTGTCATGGATGGGTTGAGTAGAAACGTTAATCTGCTAACCAACAATGTCTCTCTTCTCTGCATTAATAACACTAATCACATCAAAAACTTATTGATGATGTTGTTGATGAACCAGGTCTCTGTAAACTGAAGGTGGTCTGTGTCAGAGCTGAGGAAGTGAAGCCGACTTGTGCTGTTCAACACTTTCAGACCAAGCCAGTCCTGAAATCAAACAGAACATGGCTGACCAATGAACTAACCCATAACACAATGTATTTAGATTAAATGGTGCTATATCACTAAGAGATATTACGATTGGTTCTATGCTGTAAAAGGCTATTCAGATTGGTTCTGTGCTGTAATAGGCTATAGGCTATTCAGATTGGTTCTATGCTGTAAAAGGAAAGTGTAATGAATGAATTACCATACATTAAAAAAATTTAAAAAACAGTTTTTGGCTCTTTTTTTTATACAATTTGCCTCTGAAGTTCAGGAAGTGAAAATGCCCATTAGGAGCTTGCACTTTTTTTAAAGATGCATATCTGGAGTAAGGCCAAACTGAATACTTTATACCCCATATTATACCTATCAATCAGACACCAAAAAAAAAAAGGTAATTGAACTTTGAACTATACCTAAGATATACAAGTTGTTTTTTTAAACAGCCAATATAACCAGTGAGTAAAGCCTGGGAAATTCTTTTTCTTTAAAATTCTAACCCTATGCAAAATACAAAACTCTAGAGTGTCACTTAACAGAAACTGCATTACCTTTCAGACAAAGAAATTATTGTTTTCCACACATATCCAACTTTTCACCACATGCTCCTTTACAAAGTTATATCCCTACAAACTTGACAACATTGTTAAAATATCCTGTTGTTCTATATCATCTTTTTTATTTAGATAGGGAAAAATAGTTTACAGACTGTTAAAAATTAAATTTACTGCAACAGCTCAGGTCACTCCAAACCTAATGTCCTCTCAGATTATTGTTCTTGTTACTCATGAGGACATAAATGCCATTGAAACAGGTGAACTGGGGTACTGAGGAGTGAATTTAATCTTCAGAGTTTTGCTTTAGAAGTCTGGTATATAATAAACAATACCTTGTATCATACAATTGGAATATCCTGGGTATTAACATAAAATAAGAAACACCCTCTATATATTTGTTATACATGTATCACTATACTATAAGTATATCAATTATTTATAAATCAAACTCTATTAAAGTTATTTGGAAGAATATATTCTGTAACAGCATAATTTTCATCAAGAAACACATATAAAAACATGTTGAAAAATAGCAATGAATAATTAGAAATACGGAGTCATGGTTTAAAAGACAATACTGAAGTATTGTGCAAATTAAAATCTAATTACTATACTGAAATCAACCTGTAATTACAATAAATACATTTCATAAAGTCTTACTGATACAAACTGTAATTACAATAAAGACATCCCATAAAAGTCTTACTGGAATCAAACTGTAATTACAATAAAGGCATCCCTCAAAGTCTTACTGAAATCAAACTGTAATTACAATAAAGACATCCCTTAAAGTCTTGCTGAAATCAAACTGTAATTACAATAAAGACATCCCTTAAAGTCTTACTGAAATCAAACTGTAATTACAAAAAAGACATTTCTTAAAGTCTTACTGATACAAACTAACTACAATAAACACATCCCTCAAAGTCTTACTTATACAAACTGTAATTACAATAAACACATCCCTCAAAGTCTTGCTGAAATTAAACAGTAATTACAATAAAGACATCCCTTAAAGTCTTGCTGAAATCAAGCTGCAATTACAATAAAGTTAGTGTTAGGACTGGTCGGCCTGGTGTCAGGATAATGTGACTGGGTGAGACATCATGCTACATGTCTGCGGCATAATGTCTCAGTGCTAGACATCACTATAAACTGCCTCACTGCAGACATCGTAGCGATATGACTGAAAAATTGTTAAAGCTACGTTAAAAATCCTAATCAAACAAACAAACAAACAATAAAGACATCCCTTAAAGTCTCACTGATACAACATGTAAATACAATAGACATTTCTTAAAGTCTTGCTGAAATCAAACAGCAATTACCATCAAGACATCCCTTAAAGTCTTACTAATACAAACAGTAATTACCATAAAGACATCCCTTAAAGTCTTACTAATACAAACAGTAATTACCATAAAGACATCCCTTAAAGTCTTACTAATACAAACAGTAATTACAATAAAGACATCCCTTAAAGTCTTACTGAAATCAAACTAATTACAATAAAGACATCCCTCAAAGTCTTACTGAAATCAAACTGTAATTACAATAAAGACATCCCTTAAAGTCTTACTGATACAAACAGTAATTACCATAAAGACATCCCTTAAAGTCTTACTGATACAAACTAATTACAAAAAAGACATTTCTTAAAGTCTGATACAAACTGTAATTAAAAAATGTACAAAAATGCAACATTCTGATCGGCCAACAGACAATCAAAAGTCGCACACCCTGATTGGCTGATGTTTACATGCCTTTTCAAGGGAAGGTCCTAAATTGTATTACACATTCATGCACTCTGTTCAACAGAATGTTAGACTTGAGCAACTTTGAGATAACTTTCACATCTACACATCAAGGATCATTTTGACTATTCTACACATCAATGATCATTTTGAATCTATTCTACACATCAATGATCATTTTGAATCTATTCTACACATCAATGATCATTTTGAATCTATTTCCAAACACATTTAGAGAACTGGTTTGCAACTCCTTGAAATGTAGTTACATCCTCAGGATGCTGGTACTCAACACATTGTATCAAGATAAACAAAAGCAGGATAGTCAGGTCCACACACATATATAAAACCACACACACTCTCTCTCATCTCCTGGTTGATTTCCATCCCATAAATTTACAATGGTATTGCACCAGTCTGTGCAGTTACTTATGTGATCTATATTTGTGCACCCTTTTATGTTCAAGCTATTGAGGGAGTGGTGTCTGAGTTTCTGCAAGCACTGATTGACCCTGTCACTGACAACTTAAAGTAATTTGATATGCAATGTGTACTAAAGTAATTTGATATGCATTGTGTACTATAGCAGTTTGATATGCAATGTTTACTATAGTAGTTTGATATGCAATGTGTACTATAGTAATTTGATATGCAATGTTTACTATAGTAGTTTGATATGCAATGTTTACTATAGTAGTTTGATATGCAATGTGTATCATAGTAATTTGATATGCAATGAGTACTATAGTAATTTGATATGCAATGTTTACTATAGTAGTTTGATATGCAATGTTTACTATAGTAGTTTGATATGCAATGAGTACTATAGTAATTTGATATGCCATGGTTACTATAGTAATCTGATATGCAATGTGTACTATTGCAATTTGATATGGAATGTGTACTATAGTAATTTGATATGCCATGGTTACTATAGTAATTTGATATGCAATGTTTACTATAGTAATTTGATATGCAATGTGTATTATAGTAATTTGATATGCCATGGTTACTATGGTAATGTGATATACAATGTGTACTATTGCAATTTGATATGGAATGTGTACTATAGTAATTTGATATGCAATGTTTACTATAGTAATTTGATATGCAATGTTTACTATAGTAGTTTGATATGCAATGTGTATTATAGTAATTTGATATGCAGTGAGTACTATAGTAATTTGATATGCCATGGTTACTATAGTAATCTGATATGCAATGTGTACTATTGCAATTTGATATGGAATGTGTACTATAGTAATTTGATATGCCATGGTTACTATAGTAATTTGATATGCCATGGTTACTATAGTAATCTGATATGCAATGTGTACTATTGCAATTTGATATGCAATGTGTACTGTAGTAATTGGATATGCAATGTGTACTATATTATTTTGATATGAAATGGTTACTATGGTAATCTGATATACAATGTGTATATTTGATATGCAATGTGTACTATAGTAATTTGATATGCAATGTGTATTATAGTAATTTGATATGCCATGGTTACTATGGTAATGTGATATACAATGTGTACTATAGTAATCTGATATGCCATGGTTACTATAGTAATCTGATATGCAATGTGTACTATTGCAATTTGATATGCAATGTGTACTATAGTAATTGGATATGCAATGTGTACTATAGTAATTTGATATGCCATGGTTACTATGGTAACTTGATATGTAATGTGTACTATAGTAATTTGATATGCAATGTGTACTATAGTAATCTGATATGCAATGTATACTATAGTAATTTGATATGCAATGTGTATTATAGTAATTTGATATGCCATGGTTACTATGGTAATGTGATATACAATGTGTACTATAGTAATTTGATATGCCATGGTTACTATAGTAATCTGATATGCAATGTGTACTATTGCAATTTGATATGCAATGTGTACTATAGTAATTGGATATGCAATGTGTACTATAGTAATTTGTTATGCCATGGTTACTATGGTAACTTGATATGTAATGTGTACTATAGTAATTTGATATGCAATGTGTATTATAGTAATTTGATATGCCATGGTTACTATAGTAATTTGATATGCAATGTGTATTATAGTAATTTGATATGCCATGGTTACTATGGTAATTTGATATACAATGTGTACTATAGTAATTTGATATGCAATGGTTACTATAGTAATCTGATATGCAATGTGTACTATAGTAATTTGATATGCCATGGTTACTATAGTAATCTGATATGCAATGTGTACTATTGCAATTTGATATGGAATGTGTACTATAATAATTTGATATGCAATGTGTACTATAGTATTTTGATATGAAATGTTGATATGCCATGGTTACTATGGTAATTTGATATGCCATGGTTACTATGGTAATTTGATATGTAACTATAGTAGACAACAGAAAAGTAGTAGGCTAAGCAAAACAAAAAAAGGTTAGTTCTGTGGCAGCTTTGTTTGTTTCTTTTTCCTAGAAGTGACTGTTCATGAGTTTGACTATATTTTAATGTCATTAGATTCATGATTAATTATATTTGTGTCATTGAAGTCCAACACACATTTAATTTCGAAGTTGTCATATGGCTTATCATTTAACTGCTATTACCTCTCTGTACAGCGGGGTCTCAAAAAGGTTGTTTATGTCCTTTGCTTGTCCAGGTTTGTAGAAACCAAACCACTGAAGAGAAAATGACAAAATTAAAGTTATTTGTTCTATCTTGATTTGAAATTTTAAGAAGTTCATTTTAAATACTACCTATGAGTTTGAAGATTATTAAAACTTGAATTCAATAAATATGTATTATTCTGTATTTAAAAAAATGGCTAATTAAATTAAATTAAATTACTTACAATGAACAATAATAGTACATTAAAGGAACTGATAATCTAATGGCTGAAAAGAATTTCCAGAATTTCAAGTTGATATCATTTCTTGTTTCTAGATGTCGAGTAATGAAGCCATCTCTGGTATTCTCGAGTCATACAAATTTCATACAAATTTCAACTTAGCCACAATAGCAGACATACTGAACCTATGATCAGAACAATTTTAAATCAGGCCAAATTTACAACATTAAAATTTTAAATTCGGCCAATTTGACAACATTAGAATTTTTAAATTCTGCCAAATTAACAACATTAGAAGACTTTTGATGAAAACCACATCTTAATAAGACAATCCTTTCCTGAGAATTAGTGACACGATTTTCAATACGTTCATTGCGGCAGTTAGTTTGGCACCATTTCTATTCATTTATTTAGATATCACAGAAGTCTTCTGGTAAAAATCCAATATTGATATGATTTTCAATCTAGGATTTGTAGCAGTAAGATATTGGATGGAAAACAAATAACACTTGCTCATCTGAATCAAGAAGATTATAATTAAATTAATACAAAGATTTCATGTAGCAGCTTGTTTCATTGGCCAAAATGACATCATATAACCATGGTCACTTAACAATATTTCTGAAAGAATCATCAGAACTTTCAAGTGATAAAAAAAGCAGCATGCAACCAACTAACCAAACATAAATCAAAATCAATGGCAACCACAATTGTTTGTGATTCAATTATGAAAATTTGTACCTCTGCAAAATCAATAAAAATAACAAAACTGAATAACTGCAATCTCCCCTTCGGTCAATAAGACATCAAACATGCATTGGAAGCACAGACTGGGTCCAATTTACTTTCTAAAATTTTAGGTGTGACACTAGGTTTTGCAAAGTTATTGTCATTTAGAAAGACATACAAAGAAATAATTCTTAGCTGTGACTGCGGAGTTGCAAAACAAGTGAAACACATGGCTATGCCCGAATTGGTAATGATTATACACATTTAAGGGGAGATAATTACCTCACTCTCCTTTGGCTCAACCATAGTGTCTTTAAGAAATTGGACCATCACAAAATTCTTCAGTTTCTCCAGGTTAGCTTTATATGCTGGGTTCTTGACCTTGCAAATTAATTATATAGAAATGAAAAGCTTATTTAAAAGATGGACAATTGTTTTACCATATGCATACCATACAGTCCCACCATAGGCATACTACAATTCCCACCATAGGCATATAATGCATTCCCACAATGGGCATACCACACAGTCACACCATAAGCATACTATACATTCCCAACACAGGCATTCTATGCATTCACACCATATGCATACTACAGTCCCTCCATATCATTACTATGTATTCCCAACACAGGCATACTATGCATTCCCACCATAGACACATTACATATTCACACCATAGGCATACTACGTAGTCCCACCATAAAATTATATGCATACCCAACACAGGCATAACATGCATTCCCACCATATGCATATTATACATTTACACCATAGGCATACTACAGTCCCATCACTGGCATACTATGCATTCCCACCATAGGCACATTACATATTCACACCATAAGCATATTACATAGTCCAACTATTGCCATATTATACAGTCCCACCATAGGCATTCAATACTGTCCCATCATAGGCATTCTATACTGTCCCATCATAGGCATTCTATACTGTCCCATAGGCATACTAAACTGTCCACCATTTCAATACTCTGTACACAATCATACACAGGGACTAATGTTCTATTTTTAAAACAAGAATTTTTTAAAAAATGTGTCTTCTCTGCTTAAATATATTCTTTTTATGGATAGAATACTTTTATATGAAGATAAAATACTTTTAAATGAAGGAAAAACTTACACATGAATATTTTATTATATTATAGGTAGATAGGTAGGTTGATTATAGGTAGATATGTAGGTAGATTATATGTAGATAGGTAAGAAGATTCTAGGTAGATAGGCAGGAAGATAATTAATAAATGTTTTACCAAGATACGTATGTATTCTAAATATGCTAACCTCACAAAGATGATAATTATGTTAAATTATATTACAAAAAAATCAATTAAATCTACAAAAGGCCATGGTGGACAAAGGTAATTAGTTTTATCTTAGCATTATTCACAAAGCCTAGTTTTGAAACAAAACATAATCCCAGGTGTATGATCTGCATTAACTCTTCTAACAGAATTTTCAAATATACCCAAAGTTGAAATAATAAAAACAAACTTTTATTGTATATGTAGGGTCACTTTAGTGGCAAATTATTCACCATTATTGCTAAAAATTTCACCAATCATGGAAAGCAATAAGCTGGTAGCCATGAATAGCTATGCATGTCCTGCACTCAGCACCACTTCAAGTGGGCTGGGTTTATCAAATATCATGGCCTACCAGAATGAATTCATACTGTTCACATTTTGACAGTTTATTTATTGTTATATTGTGACATCTTCCACCATTTACTACTGTTTGAACATATTATTCCCCTGGCATAACAACAACCAACACAAACACATATTTATTTTCTCAACAATGAAACAGATGAGTGCAGAACATTAGAGATACGTAATGAATAATACATATTAGTATGGCAAAATATCTCATTGTGTCCAAGAACATCTCATTCGGTGAATCTGGCCTGCTGACATTCATTAATTATTCATAACCATTATGAAAACATATCATCCTCTATCTGTTCTAGAAGCTAACAGAAAATAGCTTTGCTCACATTTTCCTGATTGATATCTGCCAAGAAGATACTGGCTTTTTTGTACTCATCCTCATTCAATGGGTCATGCCAATACTCTGCTTGAACTAGGCTGTGGATGGGAATAAGAATCAATAATATGCATACAGAAGAACTATACCATAATGCATGAAAGTCAAGTTAAGATTATAAGCTATAACGCATATTATTATAACAAAGTCATGCCACGATTCCATCCTATAATACTGTTGGAATAACACAGTCATTTCATGATTCCATCCTATAATAATATTGTTTGTTTGTTTGATTAGGATTTTTAACGTAGCTTTAATAATTTTTCAGTCATATCGCTACCATGTCTGCATTGAGGCAGTTTATAGTGATGTCTAGCACTGAGACATCATGCCGCAGACATGTAGCATGATGTCTCACCCAGTCACATTATCCTGACACCAGGCCGACCAATCCTAACACTAACCTCATAATACCGAGCGTCAAGCGAGGCAGCTGTTAGTACCATTTTTGTAAGTCCTTGGTATGACTCTGCCGGGGATTGAACCCATGACCTTCCATTTCCGTGGTGAACGCTCTAACCACAAGGCCACCAAAGCAGTTCTATAATATTGTTATAATACAGTAAATGGTCCCATGCTATAATGCACATTGTTACAAGTGTCATGTCATCATTTCATACTATTATACTTAATGTATAGCACAATCATGTCATCCTTCTATGCTATAATGCATACTGTTATAACAAAGTTATGTAATGGTTCCATGCTAAATTGCATTTGTCATAACAGTCATGCCATGGTTCCATGCTATTATTCATATTGTTATAACATACATGTCATGGTTTCATGCTATTATGCTGATTGTTATAACAAAGTCATGCCATGGTTCCATTTTAAATTGCATATTGTTATAACAGTCATGACAAGGTTCCATTCTAAACTGCATATTGTTATAACAGACATGTTATGGTTCCATGCTAAATTGCATATTCTTATAACAGTCATGCCATGGTTCTATTCTAAATTGCATATTGTTATAACAGTCATGTCATGGTTCCATTCTAAATTGCATATTGTTATAACAGTCATGCCATGGTTCCATTCTAAATTGCATATTGTTATAACAGTCATGCCATGGTTCCATTCTAAATTGCATATTGTTATAACAGTCATGTTATGGTTCCATGCTAAACTGCATATTGTTTGAACAGACATGTAATGGTTCCATGCTATTATGCTGATTGTTATAAAACAGTCGTGTTAAGGTTCCATGCTAAATTGCATATTGTTATAACAGTCATGCCATGGTTCCATGATAAATTGCATATTATTATAGCACTGTCTTGTCAAGGTCCCATGCAACAATGCATATTGTCATAACATAGTCCCAGTTCCTGATCTTTTGTCTTAGATATCTTTTATCCCCTCACAATAGTCAAAATATCATCCCAGCTAATAAACAGTAATTAAGCTAAGTTTCAGCTTCCTGATCATAATTATTGTTCTTAAACAGTACTGATTTATTTGACCATTATATAAATTGTAACAAAATTATTACTTTATGTTAAACTGACAATATAAATCTAAAATATTAGACTTGCACATGATGTATTGAAATACTTAATAGCTTACTTAATCATACACAGCAACAAAAAAATACAACCTAACAATCAATCTACTATTATGACTGAATATCTAATGAACTGATTCTTGCTGTCAGCATGTCTTTATTTTACCAGCATGGAACTAGAATTACCTCACTATAACAGTTTATGAGCAGTGATTGGTTTGAAGATTTTGGAATTTCTACCCATTAAAAGCAAAATCACTCAATCAATGATGGATGTCATATCTATAAAACAGTAAGTACATATCTGACAGGAAAACATCATCACATTGTTCAACAGTTGTAGTGGTCATCTGTGCCTTTAAACTGGCTATCATATTTCAAAGTAGTTACAAAACATTCTAGCTGTCTGTTGTCTTTTTAAACAGGCTAGAAGTTATCATATTTCAAAGTAGTTACAAAACATTCTAGCTGTATGTTGTCTTTTTAAACAGGCTAGAAGTTATCATATTTCAAAGTAGTTACAAAACATTATAGCTGTCTGTTGTCTTTTTAAACAGGCTAGAAGTTATCATATTTCAAAGTAGTTACAAAACATTCTAGCTGTCTGTTGTCTTTTTAAACAGGCTAGAAGTTATCATATTTCAAAGTAGTTACAAAACATTCTAGCTGTCTGTTGTCTTTTTAAACAGGCTAGAAGTTATCATATTTCAAAGTAGTTACAAAACATTCTAGCTCTCTGTTGTCTTTTTAAACAGGCTAGAAGTTATCATATTTCAAAGTAGTTACAAAACATTCTAGCTGTCTGTTGTCTTTGCAAAATCAAAGACTAAATGAACTATGTGATTATGTATTTTTGTTATACCAGTAAAATCTAACACGCACACACACAGAAGAATTCCTGTCATGAGCGTGTTTGTGCCACTGATGCAGGAATGACACAACCTCATTCATGATCCTCCTTTGATCAAGTGAACTGGGAAAGGGGCATTGAGCCAGTAAGGTCATTTATAATTGGCATATGAAAAAATGGCCCATTGTAATAAGACTGGCTGCTGCATTGAATAATCTGAGGAGTTGCAAAAAATCTCTTGCTGTAATCAACTTCTTTTTGGATGAGTTCTCTGAATTTGACAATCCAAACCACACAAATATGTGTGTGTGGGGTCATGTTAGATTCAGATTGGTTATAAGCTTGATGCCCAGCATGGATAAAAACCCTGGAATGGACAGGTCTGGCTGTTCCCAGTTCACTAGAAAACCGAGATAACTCAAAATAGGAAATGGTTTCCGCCCTTGACAGAAATAGAAATTACCATATGTTGCTGGAGGATGTCATCCAAATGTGCTGTCATCACTGTGGATGATGTCAACCAGAATAAGATGGCGACACAGTTTATAGTCTTAATAAACACTCAAAGGTTAATGTTTAGACCAAATGGAAGAACTTGGAACTAGTATTCCATCAGTATGAAAATCATAGGAATCTCCATGATTATGCATGGACAGACACATAAAAGTATGTATCTGTCAGAACAAGACTAATGGTGAACTCATCCCTCTATTATAGAGTAAAATGGATCTGTCGCCATCTTTAATTTTGACAAAACTATGTATTTCTTTCGATGGCTTAGGTCAATGACTGGCCTGAGCTTGCTATTGACTTTTTGCATAAGAAAAGGCCTATAATAGAACACTGATGACTGCATTTTCTAAACAATCTCCACCACTAACCTGTCAACTAATGACCAGATCCCTGCTTTTTGGATGAGACTGATTAGGCGTATATGACGGTTAAGGAAAAGAAGCAAGTTGGAGGGACAGTTCATGAGTCGTTTGTCTCACTTCCTTGATTTTTCCTCCAAACGACATTGGCAATGTAAATGGTCTCAGCCACATTACCAGGGCATGATGCAGCCTAAGTGATGTTGAATGAAGACCTGCATCTCTCAACCACAATTCTAGTCATTGACTCTTAAGCATAACTTTTACCCTTTATTTTGGGAAAGCTGGAAATTTCTAACAAGATCAAGTTTAACAATGATGATGTGGCTCAGTATTACTTACCAGTTTCAATGTTGTGTGGAACAGGTTTTTATCTTTATAGAAAATAGGAGCAGTCATGTGTGCAGCTGCTAAATTATTGATTAAGACTTGGGGCTCAGTCTAAAATGCACCCGAGTGCAACTTCTACCAGCAAGATGAGAAAGTTGTTCTTAACTAGCTCTCTAAAAAGAAAATTTTAGAACTGTCTGGATTAATGTGTAATAATTGTATCATCTCTTCCTGCACCAGGTGATGCATCTGTAGTTCTAACAATGGTATGCAAAACTGTGAAGATGGCAAAACTACAAAATCTTGCCCTTCCAATTATGCTAATATAATGGTGGCAGATGGAATCCAAACAAAATGCATGGCTGATTCCATCTCTGAGTGGATACCCCAATTGTCAGACTGCTTGTTGTGAAATTTGTCAGTTTTCTCCAATTTTTAACATGCTTCCAAAGGACAATTTGCCAAATATCCTCTGATCTGATGGTGCAAAATCTGTGCAGGCCTCAGTTAATGTGCATTTTGAGTAGGTAAGGCACATGTTGTGTAGCCTCGGTGGCCTTTAACTTCTTATATTTGGGTCATTTCGTTGTCACTGATTAATAAAAATAAGAAGAACAACAAAAAAGTTAATAAATTAACAAGTCCAATGTACTCATAATTTGCAAAACCAACACATGTTAATAACTGAGTGAACAAAAACTACAATTAGCACAAAACATGAAAAGTAAGATGCATCTATGATAACATGATGAAGTCATATGGTCAAAATTATTGAAGCCTATGAATGTGATAAATTCACATAAAAAATTGCTCAAAATCAAAATATAATGTATACCACCTGTAGTAGCTTCCTTTCTATACACTAAAAACCCAAATAATTGGATAGATGGTTGAAAACCATGGAGATAACATCAGTTCTGGGTCTACAGTATGATGCTGCATGTCCAGAAACAAAACTGCTGATACCTGGCAGTGGCAATGGGTAATGGGTAGGAGTTACTGCCCTTCATATTATTATAGAGACAGAAAAGACGGTTTTTGGGACAGTTGGACTCAGGAAGTAACAAGTTTTTTTTCTATACATTGTTGTGATCAGGGAATTTATCTGAAAGAAAAAACCCAAAGTTCATCTGACCACCCACAAAGAAGGGGTAGCAATAACAACATTTTCCAGATGTCTGCTGGCCATATTGGATGTTCTAGCAGCACAATTTTCATTGAGATCCAACAATACTTTAGGGTAAATGTGTGTGCTAAGTTTCCTGGCAATAAGTCATGTAGTTTACGAATGTACTTCCACTAATATTGATAATTTGGGGATAACTATTGTTTTCAAATTTGCTGAATTTGTTCAAATTATAATGGTGGTGATACAGATTTCAAATATATTATTAAGCAGTAATTGGGGTCCATAAACTGCTGACTACATTATGTAATTGACTAAAGTATAGTAAGAATAACCAGCAAATCTGTAGAATGCATGCATGCAGGAAATAAAGACAAAATGTCAAGCTTCCATATGATATGATGAATGCATGCATGCAGACAAAAAAGACAAACTACTAAGCTTCCACCTGATGAATGATGTATGCAGGAAATAAAGACAAACTATCAAGTTTCCATCTGATGAATGATGCATGCAGGAAATAAAGACAAAATACAAAGCTTCCATCTGATGAATGATGCATGCAGGAAATAAAGACAAAAAAATATCAAGCTTCCATCTGATGAATGATGCATGCAGGAAATAAAGACAAAATATCAAGATTCCATCTGATGAATGATGCATGCAGGAAATAAAGACAAAATATCAAGATTCCATCCGATGAATGATGCATGCAGGAAATAAAGACAAAATATCAAGATTCCATCTGATGAATGATGCATGCAGGAAATAAAGACAAAATATCAAGATTCCATCTGATGAATGATGCATGCAGGAAATAAAGACAAAATATCAAGTTTCCATCTGATGAATGATGCATGCAGGAAATAAAGACAAAAAAATATCAAGCTTCCATCTGATGAATGATGCATGCAGGAAATAAAGACAAAAAACAAGCTTCAATCTGATGAATGATGCATGCAGGAAATAAAGACAAAATACAAAGCTTCAATCTGATGAATGATGCATGCAGGAAATAAAGACAAACTATCAAGATTCCATCTGATGAATGATGCATGCAGGAAATAAAGACAAAATACAAAGCTTCAATCTGATGAATGATGCATGCAGGAAATAAAGACAAACTATCAAGTTTCCATCTGATGAATGATGCATGCAGGAAATAAAGACAAAATATCAAGATTCCATCTGATGAATGATGCATGCAGGAAATAAAGACAAAATATCAAGCTTCCATCTGATGAATGATGCATGCAGGAAATAAAGACAAAATACAAAGCTTCCATCTGATGAATGATGCATGCAGGAAATAAAGACAAAATACTAAGCTTCAATCTGATGAATGATGTATGCAGGAAATAAAGACAAAATATCAAGTTTCCATCTGATGAATGATGCATGCAGGAAATAAAGACAAAATACAAAGCTTCAATCTGATGAATGATGCATGCAGGAAATAAAGACAAACTATCAAGTTTCCATCTGATGAATGATGCATGCAGGAAATAAAGACAAAATACAAAGCTTCAATCTGATGAATGATGCATGCAGGAAATAAAGACAAACTATCAAGTTTCCATCTGATGAATGATGCATGCAGGAAATAAAGACAAAATATCAAGTTTCCATCTGATGAATGATGCATGCAGGAAATAAAGACAAAATACATAGCTTCAATCTGATGAATGATGCATGCAGGAAATAAAGACAAACTATCAAGTTTCCATCTGATGAATGATGCATGCAGGAAATAAAGACAAAATATCAAGCTTCAATCTGATGAATGATGCATGCAGGAAATAAAGACAAAATATCAAGATTCCATCTGATGAATGATGCATGCAGGAAATAAAGACAAAATAAAAAGCTTCAATCTGATGAATGATGCATGCAGGAAATAAAGACAAAATACAAAGCTTCCATCTGATGAATGATGTATGCAGGAAATAAAGACAAAATACAAAGCTTCCATCTGATGAATGATGCATGCAGGAAATAAAGACAAAATACAAAGCTTCCATCTGATGAATGATGCATGCAGGAAATAAAGACAAAATACAAAGCTTCAATCTGATGAATGATGCATGCAGGAAATAAAGACAAAATACAAAGCTTCCATCTGATGAATGAGGCATGCAGGAAATAAAGACAAAATATCAAGCTTCCATCCGATGAATGATGCATGCAGGAAATAAAGACAAAAAAATATCAAGCTTCCATCTGATGAATGATGCATGCAGGAAATAAAGACAAAATAAAAAGCTTCAATCTGATGAATGATGCATGCAGGAAATAAAGACAAAATATCAAGTTTCCATCTGATGAATGATGCATGCAGGAAATAAAGACAAAATACAAAGCTTCAATCTGATGAATGATGCATGCAGGAAATAAAGACAAACTATCAAGTTTCCATCTGATGAATGATGCATGCAGGAAATAAAGACAAATTATCAAGCTTCAATCTGATGAATGATGCATGCAGGAAATAAAGACAAACTATCAAGTTTCCATCTGATGAATGATGCATGCAGGAAATAAAGACAAAATATCAAGTTTCCATCTGATGAATGATGCATGCAGGAAATAAAGACAAAATACAAAGCTTCAATCTGATGAATGATGCATGCAGGAAATAAAGACAAACTATCAAGTTTCCATCTGATGAATGATGCATGCAGGAAATAAAGACAAAATATCAAGCTTCAATCTGATGAATGATGCATGCAGGAAATAAAGACAAAATATCAAGCTTCAATCTGATGAATGATGCATGCAGGAAATAAAGACAAAAAAATATCAAGCTTCAATCTGATGAATGATGCATGCAGGAAATAAAGACAAACTATCAAGTTTCCATCTGATGAATGATGCATGCAGGAAATAAAGACAAAATATCAAGCTTCAATCTGATGAATGATGCATGCAGGAAATAAAGAAAAAATATCAAGCTTCAATCTGATGAATGATGCATGCAGGAAATAAAGACAAAATATCAAGTTTCCATCTGATGAATGATGCATGCAGGAAATAAAGACAAAATACAAAGCTTCAATCTGATGAATGATGCATGCAGGAAATAAAGACAAACTATCAAGTTTCCATCTGATGAATGATGCATGCAGGAAATAAAGACAAAATATCAAGCTTCAATCCGATGAATGATGCATGCAGGAAATAAAGACAAAAAAATATCAAGTTTCAATCTGATGAATGATGCATGCAGGAAATAAAGACAAAATAAAAAGCTTCAATCTGATGAATGATGCATGCAGGAAATAAAGACAAAATATCAAGCTTCCACCTGATGAATGATGCATGCAGGAAATAAAGACAAAATACAAAGCTTCCATCTGATGAATGATGCATGCAGGAAATAAAGACAAAATATCAAGATTCCATCTGATGAATGATGCATGCAGGAAATAAAGACAAAATATCAAGCTTCCATCCGATGAATGATGCATGCAGGAAATAAAGACAAAATATCAAGATTCCATCTGATGAATGATGCATGCAGGAAATAAAGACAAAATATCAAGCTTCCATCTGATGAATGATGCATGCAGGAAATAAAGACAAACTATCAAGTTTCCATCTGATGAATGATGCATGCAGGAAATAAAGACAAAATATCAAGCTTCCATCTGATGAATGATGCATGCAGGAAATAAAGACAAAATATCAAGCTTCCATCTGATGAATGATGCATGCAGGAAATAAAGACAAACTATCAAGTTTCCATCTGATGAATGATGCATGCAGGAAATAAAGACAAAATATCAAGTTTCCATCTGATGAATGATGCATGCAGGAAATAAAGACAAAATACAAAGCTTCAATCTGATGAATGATGCATGCAGGAAATAAAGACAAACTATCAAGTTTCCATCTGATGAATGATGCATGCAGGAAATAAAGACAAAATATCAAGTTTCCATCTGATGAATGATGCATGCAGGAAATAAAGACAAAATACAAAGCTTCAATCTGATGAATGATGCATGCAGGAAATAAAGACAAACTATCAAGTTTCCATCTGATGAATGATGCATGCAGGAAATAAAGACAAAATATCAAGCTTCAATCTGATGAATGATGCATGCAGGAAATAAAGACAAAATATCAAGATTCCATCTGATGAATGATGCATGCAGGAAATAAAGACAAAATAAAAAGCTTCAATCTGATGAATGATGCATGCAGGAAATAAAGACAAAATATCAAGCTTCCATCCGATGAATGATGCATGCAGGAAATAAAGACAAAAAAATATCAAGCTTCCATCTGATGAATGATGCATGCAGGAAATAAAGACAAAATAAAAAACTTCAATCTGATGAATGATGCATGCAGGAAATAAAGACAAAATATCAAGTTTCCATCTGATGAATGATGCATGCAGGAAATAAAGACAAAATACAAAGCTTCAATCTGATGAATGATGCATGCAGGAAAAAAAGACAAACTATCAAGTTTCCATCTGATGAATGATGCATGCAGGAAATAAAGACAAAATATCAAGCTTCAATCTGATGAATGATGCATGCAGGAAATAAAGACAAAATATCAAGCTTCCACCTGATGAATGATGCATGCAGGAAATAAAGACAAAATATCAAGCTTCAATCTGATGATTGATGCATGCAGGAAATAAAGACAAAATATCAAGTTTCCATCTGATGAATGATGCATGCAGGAAATAAAGACAAAATACAAAGCTTCAATCTGATGAATGATGCATGCAGGAAATAAAGACAAAATATCAAGTTTCCATCTGATGAATGATGCATGCAGGAAATAAAGACAAAATATCAAGCTTCAATCCGATGAATGATGCATGCAGGAAATAAAGACAAAAAAATATCAAGTTTCAATCTGATGAATGATGCATGCAGGAAATAAAGACAAAATACAAAGCTTCCATCTGATGAATGATGCATGCAGGAAATAAAGACAAAAAAATATCAAGCTTCCATCTGATGAATGATGCATGCAGGAAATAAAGACAAAATATCAAGATTCCATCTGATGAATGATGCATGCAGGAAATAAAGACAAAATATCAAGCTTCCATCCGATGAATGATGCATGCAGGAAATAAAGACAAAATATCAAGATTCCATCTGATGAATGATGCATGCAGGAAATAAAGACAAAATATCAAGCTTCCATCTGATGAATGATGCATGCAGGAAATAAAGACAAACTATCAAGTTTCCATCTGATGAATGATGCATGCAGGAAATAAAGACAAAATATCAAGATTCCATCTGATGAATGATGCATGCAGGAAATAAAGACAAAAAAATATCAAGCTTCCATCTGATGAATGATGCATGCAGGAAATAAAGACAAAATATCAAGATCCCATCTGATGAATGATGCATGCAGGAAATAAAGACAAAATAAAAAGCTTCAATCTGATGAATGATGCATGCAGGAAATAAAGACAAAATATCAAGTTTCCATCTGATGAATGATGCATGCAGGAAATAAAGACAAAATACAAAGCTTCAATCTGATGAATGATGCATGCAGGAAATAAAGACAAACTATCAAGTTTCCATCTGATGAATGATGCATGCAGGAAATAAAGACAAAATATCAAGCTTCAATCTGATGAATGATGCATGCAGGAAATAAAGACAAAAAAATATCAAGCTTCCATCTGATGATTGATGCATGCAGGAAATAAAGACAAAATATCAAGCTTCAATCTGATGAATGATGCATGCAGGAAATAAAGACAAACTATCAAGTTTCCATCTGATGAATGATGCATGCAGGAAATAAAGACAAAAAAATATCAAGCTTCAATCTGATGAATGATGCATGCAGGAAATAAAGACAAAATATCAAGCTTCCATCTGATGAATGATGCATGCAGGAAATAAAGACAAAAAAATATCAAGCTTCCATCTGATGAATGATGCATGCAGGAAATAAAGACAAAATATCAAGATTCCATCTGATGAATGATGCATGCAGGAAATAAAGACAAAATATCAAGCTTCCATCCGATGAATGCATGCATGCAGGAAATAAAGACAAAATATCAAGTTTGTTTGTTTGTTTGATTAGGATTTTTAACGTAGCTTTAACAATTTTTCAGTCATATAGCTACGATGTCTGCAGTGAGGCAGTTTATAGTGATGTCTAGCACTGAGACATCATGCCGCAGACATGTAGCATGATGTCTCACCCAGTCACATTATCCTGACACCAGGCCGACCAGTCCTAACACTAACCTCTTAATGCTGAGCGTCAAGTGAGGCAGCTGTTAGTACCATTTTTGTAAGTCTTTGGTATGACTCGGCCGGGGATCGAACCGATGACCTTTCGCTTCCGGGGTGGACGCTCTAACCCAAAATATCAAGCTTCAATCTGTTGAATTGGTTTATTGAATGGATGACATTATGGGTGGAATGAAAATCTCCGGAAGCTTATTATTTTGTCTTTATTTCCTGCATGCATCATTCATCAAAATATCAAGCTTCAATCTGATGAATTATGCATGCAGGAAATAAAGACAAAATATCAAGATTCCATCTGATGAATTATGCATGCAGGAAATAAAGACAAAATATCAAGATTCCATCTGATGAATTATGCATGCAGGAAATAAAGACAAAATATCAAGATTCCATCTGATGAATGATGCATGCAGGAAATAAAGACAAAATATCAAGATTCCATCTGATGAATTATGTATGCAGGAAATAAAGACAAAATATCAAGATTCCATCTGATGAATGATGCATGCAGGAAATAAAGACAAAATATCAAGATTCCATCTGATGAATGATGCATGCAGGAAATAAAGACAAAATATCAAGATTCCATCTGATGAATTATGTATGCAGGAAATAAAGACAAAATATCAAGATTCCATCTGATGAATTATGCATGCAGGAAATAAAGACAAAATATCAAGATTCCATCTGATGAATGATGCATGCAGGAAATAAAGACAAAATATCAAGATTCCATCTGATGAATGATGCATGCAGGAAATAAAGACAAAATATCAAGATTCCATCTGATGAATGATGCATGCAGGAAATAAAGACAAAATATCAAGATTCCATCTGATGAATGATGCATGCAGGAAATAAAGACAAAATAAAAAGCTTCCTGAGATTTTCATTCCACCCATAATGTCATCCATTCAATAAACCAATTCAAGTTGAATGGTCTTCAGATACAATTAGCATTTAATAGAAATTCTACATTCAATACAATTAATTTTTAATACAGTTACAGTCACTGGGTCTGAAGTAGTATCATATTATCAAACAAGACCGTCTCAGTATGGCAGTCAATTTTATTTAATAAGGTGTAACAAAATATCATGTACATGTACTGCTATTCTCAAGTTGAAAAATATGCATTTAAAATGTTCAAAAATGTGATCTGTGACTATTACGATAGTAAATATAATGTTCAACTTAAAAGGTTGTAAAGTACATGTAGAACTTATTTATCTCCGGTACAGTTTCAGATGTTGCAGTTTCAAATCATATGGAGTTAAATGGCTTCTTGCTATTTCCCATTGTGTATGGGATTTTATAGCAGGATTATTTAACAATCAGATTAAATTACATACAAACAGGGTCCTGCAGATGAGTCACTGATTTTCAATTTCTAAGTCTGTAATACATTAAAATATATTAGGAGTGGAAAATATGATCTTACTGGTTCTGTATGTAGCTGAAAAAAAGAAAAAAAAAGCTATATTAAATTATTTGACAAAAGAAAGTTATTTTAAAGTACTTAAACAAAGTTATATTAAATTACTTTTAAAAAAATCACATGATATATTAAATGACCAGATAACAAATTATTCAAAAATAACCACACCAGAATACCACATTATTGTTCTGTTCAAAGTTGGATAAAAATGAAAATTACATAAATCAAAACAATAAAATTACTCAATAATTTAAAATCATAAAATATTATCATCTCATACTTTTCTGAGAGGCTCTAAGTATAAAATGAACTGGATGACTTTTTTCCCTTATATATAATGCATACAATAAAATGCTTCCAGTTGAATTGGAGGACCTTTTTCCTTGATATATAATACATACAATAAAATTGCAATTTTCCCCTGCTTTCTGAGAATATTTATTTTTTCATGTAGTAGAGATTCTAATTTCATCGTATTTATAATAGTGTTTTTGCAAGAACAGAATTATACGAAAGTAATATTTATATTATATTTTTTTATGAACCCACTATAGGTAGGGCCTAACTGAAAATCGCCTCGGACATTTGCTTCGGCCGAATATCTGGTTTTTCAGTACTATTCGGAAGTATTCGCCTCGGAAAATAATACGCGCACAAATGGTTACAAGTAAAATAATTCAATAAATATCAAACTTTTAACAAAAAAGTTTTTTAATACATAATAATTTTAGCTAATAATAAAATGTTTCATTTTATAGGCAATATATACGGTATATGGTACATGAAAAGTTTAAGCTTTGTATACGATAATGAAACAAACAGCACTCTCTGGAGTCGCACCTACTAGTTGGTTCGTGCCTGGATCCGGCAAATAGTACATCCAAGTACTCGGATTCGGTATTCAGCGAAAATTATCTACTCGGTTAGGCCCTAACTATAGGCAAGAAACAAAATACAAACTTTTCACACAATTTCTTCAGAAAGATTGTGTTATCATTTATCTGGATATATTTATTATACCCAAATGGCACTGATAACATTTATTCAGGAGTTATAGTGAAGCAGTCATCCAAATCTGAGCATGCAAAACATTTATCTTTCCAAAAACTTAAAATTCTGTGAAACTATGTGGAATCCTTCTTTCTTTACACCACTACCCCCCCCCCATATATTGTCACTTACAGACTCGTCAAGAATATCTATAAGAAGAAAATGTTTCTATGGTGAATGGTTAAGTGGAACATCACATTTTTTTATCATTATCATCTTAAGTGTATGACAAAAAGATTGAATGTTTGGCATCTTCAGCTCATCATCTTGATAGTCATTGACTTTAAGATTCCTTTTAATTTTATATTTTTTCGCTCCAATGGAAATTAATAGACTATTGCAATATGCTTTTTGATTTCCTTTAGAGGGTCAGGAGTATCATAAAACAGTAAACAAAACAAAATATTTTATTACTGTGGTTTTTCCAACAATGGACAAATGTTTAAAAGACAAATTAGCAATTAATTCAATTTTACTGATTCTATTTTTTCTCTTATAATTTACGACAGTAGTATTGTTTTTAATCAAATCAAATATAATTCTAAGAAACATAAAACAACCAGAGTAATTACTTTTTGCTGTTCTTAATTCTTCATCACCAGCTCCTTTTTGGCAACAAAATATTTGACCTGAATTTTGTCATGTTCACACCCCAATAAACATCATTCCAATTTTTTAAAATAACATTTCCATGTGTTTACAAGATTTGTTTCAGGATGAAATAAAAAAATTCAAGGTTTACATATGACTATATCTGAATGGAAAAAAAGAACTTTTTATCAAATAAAAGAGCATTTATAAATTCAAAAGATGTTTCTATTTCTAGATTCACCCACAACAACTGAATCAGACATGACAATGTGATAAACTACAAAAATGCTGAAGATAAATTTGCATGTTAAGTCATTTCAATTTACAAAATAAATATGTTAACTTTGTTTTGCTGAACATTATATATTAGTTTGAGGAATGGAATGAACAACGGAAATTAGTCTTGTTTTCCTTTTAAACTTTTATTATTAAAAGAAATCAGAATAATCAATTGTAAGTGAAGACAAAAATGTCTCAGTATAATATCTATTAACTGACATATCATTTAATTATGGAAAAGAAATATTATTAATGCCAGCAAATCTACAGGCCTGTTCGATAAGGGTTGCTACTGCCCCTGACAATAGGCTTCCTTGAAATGCTCTTTGGTACATTGAAATCAGAAACCGTGTGCATGAATTTACAATCCTTACTTCCGGTGAGCAATACTCCAGTTATGGATCCATTAACTAGTTAGTCGCTAACCATAAGTGATACCGAGTAAAAAAAATACCAAAATTTTTTTCCCCAGTATTACACATTTCTTATGGCATAGATCGATAGGGAACATATAAATTGATTTCAAATTTGTCATATTGGCATGGCTTATTTGCCTACATGGAAATGTTTGTACAGGAAGGCATTAGGTTCACGGTCGGACAAATGAATATGTATTTAATAAAATATAAACACACATTATATACTGTTGGATAGCCTTAATTCTATGCTACAAATCTATAGCATCAAAATATGTAGTGCCATTGCAAAACAGCATGGGTAGAGGTACATAACACATATGTAGATCAGTAAAGTCGCTAACCCGAAGCAATATTGAATTTAAAAAATACCAACTCAATTATTTTGCATTTTTTCAAATTTGAATTGGCATAGATCAATTTAGAGTTATAAGAACGATATAAATGTTATCAAATCTGTCGTAATCAATAGTATATATGATTGGTATGACTTAGTTGCCTATTCAGAAAAAGTTTGAATAGGGAGGCATTGAGCAAATGGACAGACAAATGAAGACGTACTTAATAAGATACATACACATATTATATACTGTTGTATAGCTTGGATTCTATGCTTCACATCCATAGTATTATCATCAATATATGTTGCACCATCCCAAAATGGCATGGGTAGACACATGTATCAAGGATTTGAAGATCTGTAGCATTTGTATGGGAGGCATTAGTTATATGGTCATTCAAATGAAGTTACATAAACATATAACAGACTGTTCTTTAGCTTGACAGACAAATGATGATGTACCTAATAAGATACATACAAATACTATATAATGTTATATAGCTTGGACTCTGTGCTTCACATCTGAAGCATTAGCATCAAAATATGTGGCACCATCGCAAAACGGCATGGGTAGATTCATACATCAAGGATATGAAGATTGGTAACGTTCATATAGGAAAGCATTAGGCAAACAGACAGATAAATGAAGTAATTAAAAAAATATATGCATATATTATATACAGTTCTATAGTCTGAATTCTATGCTTCACATATATTATATTAGCATCAAAATATGTGGCACCATCGCAAAATGGCATGGGTAGAGGCAAACAAATTATTGAAGAGAACCTTATAAATTGATATCAAATGAAGACATGATTAATAAGACATGCAACATTATACATGTGTAACTAATCAATCAGAAACCTCTGTGCATGAGTCATAGTTCAACTGGTACTATCTACAGGCATCTGCCTCTTTGATACCACTCTGTGTTAAGACCACAGAGTCATCATTTATATATATTAATGTTATTGATAGCTCAAACATGTGGTCTCATCTTATTTTTTTAACGCAAAAACACAAAAGCGTTTGATAGCTTTAATTCTATGCTTTGTTGGCCTCCATCACAGCATATAGATCTGATCGCTGGAAGAGTGTTGCATCAAGGGGAAATAATAAGTCAAGGGATGTAACAACTGTTATCAAACAGGCCTATAATAGCATGATATACAAGTTAAACATTTCCTAACAGAGTATAAAAACACTATATATGCAAAATATGCTTATCTCATAAATTAAAATGTTTTAAACCTTGAATTAATTTGAGCCAATAAAGATAACTAAGAACATTTTTCAAATGACCCGAACTTCTCAACACAATTTAGTTTAAAAAGCCATCACTTAAAAAGCCCAAATTACAATGGGTTGATCTAATTTTGAGAAAAAGACCTTCAAAATTATATCCTATTGTATAAAAAAAGGATAGATTTTCTGTAAAATTCAATTTTTAATTATATCTGCAGGTAATCTGATAAACCAGTTACCAAACCTGTGCTAATACAGAGCATCATTTTATTTCTTAAAATTTACCTAATACATAATACAAGGGGCAATATTTCTCTAATTTCTCATGTGACCTATTTTAAGAATTGATAAAGATATTTGAAGCTTCATCTCAAACAGCGTAATGAGTTAGCATCAATGTTCAGCTCAGAGATTTAACATTTGAGGCTATATCAAATCTGACTTCTACTCTATCTAAAAGCAATGGTGGCCCATTTATCACAATGGCTGGGAGTGGCCAAGGTTACTATTAACAATAATAGCTCCCTTTATTAACTACCAAATAAAATGCTTTATCACAATACACTTTAAACAACTTTACATATCAAAACAGAAACTGGTGATAGTATGTTGGATAATATATCTTTTAAACTCTCCAAGATCACATGTCGCAGATATTTTGTCTTCTTGTATGCTAGAATGGTCTACATACCTTCTTCATTAGGACACTGATATGGAGATGTCTGTAGACAAACCAGTCTACTCGATGAATCTAATCAAATGACTATTTTGATTGACTATACAAATATGTTTACAGCAACCACCCAAATGATCCATATTGCAACATCCAAATATTCTGGTCAAAACTCAATAAATTTAAATCAGTTCAGCTATGAGACTATTATAACTGTTTCTGTAATCAAGTGGTGGCAGAAAATTCCCAGGTTTTTACCTGACTTCATCAATATTTGCAATAATTAAGGTTGGGAATTTTAAAAAATCATTTCTCCCAACTTTTTCACCATTTCCCTGTAGCACAGAACTCTGAATCGAGAGCAGCAGGACAAGCTATCTTGAAATTTTAAAGCTGCATTGAGGGAAGTGTATCATCATTGCTAGTTCACTTCTATCACCAAGGTTAAGCTTCTGTATCAATCTTTCAATGTAATGTCTTTTCTCAATAAAAAAAAAAAGAATTTTAAAGTTTTGCTCTTAAGACCATGCCTTTAATTGTTTCTTCTTGGAGAATTTTCAAATTTACTTACCGAGTATCATTAGTTTCAAAGCTTCCCATATCAAATTTTCAAATTTACTTACCGAGTATCATTAGTTTCAAAGCTTCCCATATCAAATTTTCAAATTTACTTACCGAGTATCATTAGTTTCAAAGCTTCCCATATCAAATTATCAAATTTACTTACCGAGTATCATTAGTTTCAAAGCTTCCCATGTCAAATTTTCAAATTTACTTACCGAGTATCATTAGTTTCAAAGCTTCCCATATCAAATTTTCAAATTTACTTACCGAGTATCATTAGTTTCAAAGCTTCCCATATCAAATTTTCAAATTTACTTACCGAGTATCATTAGTTTCAAAGCTTCCCATATCAAATTATCATTTATGTTAAAATTAGTTGCATCATGAACGTTATTATCATTATTCGTTTAATATTCATCACCCGAGGTGGTCAAGTAGTGCTCATCTTTACTGATTGATGTCATCTCACCTATGTTTGCATGAGTTTAAATCTTATTCTGGGCCAATGTGGGAATGTGAGAAAGGTGCCAGTAGCTGGGGTTTTCCCAGTCTACCTCAATCAGCTATATATGGCATTAAACCCAAAACAACAACAATTCATGATGGTAGCTGATATAACATGCCTAAACTTTGTACCCTGTAACAAATATCACCACATGAAACACAATTAAATGTAATATTGATATTTATATATTAAAATAACACACCTGACATAGGCTCCAACATTCAGCATCTCACGGACTATATTGCATACTGTGCTATTGTCTCCAGGACAACGTGGAAAACCATACACACCTACATAGAAACAAGAAATATTCAACAATTTACTTTAAAAAGACTATAAATAGCTCTTTACACAGATCTGTATAAACTGAAGAAAAAAAATGCATATGTGTACAACAACTACAATGCTGTATTTTTAGGCTGGCACTAAGTGCAACAACCAAAAGACTCTTACTAAGTTAAACATTCAATTTAACAACCAAATGTCAGTTACTGAGTCTGGCACTCAGTGTAACAACCACATGACAGTTACTAAGTTTGGCACTTAATGTAACAACCATGTGACAGTTACTGAGTTTGGCACTCAGTGTAAAACCAGAAGACTGTTACTAAGTTTGGCACTCATTATAACAACCACAAGACTGTTACTAAGTCTCGCACTCATTGTAACAACAACATGACAGTTACTAAGTTTGGCATTCAATGTAACAACAACATGTCTGGCACTCAATGTAACAACCACAAGACTGTCACTATGTCTTGAATTGCGACATTATATTCAAATGCAAGGCTTGTAGAAATTGCATGTATTCAGTTAGCTGAAATTATTATGAGGCATACATGTTTCTAAGAGAGGATATCTGCCTTGCACCAGGAAACTAGCACTTATGACTTGCTCTCTGGACTTGAGAGGCAGAAAAAGTCTGATCTGGCCATTGCATACATGATCTCAGAACTTCACTTCCCTCAAATTATCAACTGAGGAGAGGGGACGAACAAATATTTACCGATTGTCTAGTGACAGCATTGTGTTTATTTTCTCTATAAAATGAGGTTGATCCATCAGGATGGAACTGCCTGTAGTCTGGGTCCACAGAGAGGATATAAAACATAATACTCTGCAATCACTATCAGGAAACAACTTGTAGGATAACTAACTGATGGATGTGGATGACAGGGCCTCAAGCTTAGATGAATTAAGTCATGTCAACAACCAGCAAGATTCTATTTTATGAATATAAGTGAATGTTGTCTGGATAAGTCTAAACTAGAAGTTGGGTTGGAAAGGTCCTTGTTGTATCCAATATCCATGATTTTAGAAATTTTGTCTAAGATCAGGACAGATATCCCATCATACTGATGAGGGTTAACTTCCTGTCTTCAATGAGAAAGAAGTTGGCCAGCTGATGAGTAAGTGTGAAGGAGGATATGGATGGGTCAGTGGTGACAAGGGCTGTTTAAGCAGGGTGTAGGTCACTGTGACTTTTCTGGGGTATATCTGTTGCTATAGCAATCAGATCATTTATCCCAGATTTGTCCCATCATCATCAAGAAGTTTCATCCCTCCCTGTTTGATGAAGTACAAGATCACTTCTGAATTGTCCAACAATATTGGTACTGTATGGTCATAAATGCAGAATACCCAAGAGCTGGAGGCATCGAAAATGGCTTTCATTTCCTGTAAGCTGATGTGAAGAGCCATCTCTTTTAAAATCCATGATTGCAAAGTCTGGTAGCAAGTGTGCTCCCCATCGTGACAGACTATCATTTATATAAATCATTATTTCCAGTTATGGATTTGTTAAGAGCATTCCTGTCATAAGCCACTTATTGTCTGGCAATGGAGAAAGATGTTTCTGATGTGGTCACGATAATAATCTAGATGGCCTATGAAGGTAGACATTGAGCTGAAAAGGACATTTATAATGGGCTTATGTAAAGGCTGCCATACTGAATCGGCTGAGGAGATGAAAACACATTCTTGCTGTGGCAAACATTTAGTTTGAAATCTTTATGTGACACATGAATGATGTTTTCAATGTGTTTGGGAGGGAGATGTATGAGAATGAGATGTGTGAAAATCTCCATACTAAGATGGATCAAATGTTGAGAGGGAATAAGATCTAATATCTTGACATTTATTATACAAATTAGATGGTGAATGAGGACAAGAAGGTTTTTCATTTCTTGGACCAAAACTGAACTTACCCAATGTTTTGAGCAATGTAGTCCAGGTATGTTACTGTCACCTTAGAGGACATTGTCATGAACTTTGGGATTACAAAGTTAAACTGTAGGTTACGTCATCAAGGAAGAGTATGGAATTGATCTACTTTACCGCTTAAGGTCAGAAAAAAATATTAGTGCCAAATCAAATGGATTGGAATGTCAAAATATGCTTCAAACAGGCATAGACTCATCCAAAGCTAACCCATTGCGCTGAAAGACACACACACTTGCTTTCTCCATCTTGAATTCAGAAACAGAAAAGAAGTGTATCTTTCCAATGAATTGTATTGATTTTCCATTGTTTGTAATTGATTCAATTTTTATTCTTTTGTATACGGGGGCTTGAGTCATTCTGTTCTATATATCTGCTCTGATTCCTACTTATTCCACCTTTAAGTTTACTCGAACCGGGTGAATTATATCAAGGATGGTCATCTCCTAGAAAGAGGTAGTGTATATAATAACATTATATACACCACCCAGTAACAATAGTATAGAGTACAATACAGTGGACTAATGACTTAGTAAACTATACAACATATTGGGCTACTGACCTAGTAAAGTATACAATACATTGGGCTAATGACCTAGAAAACTATATAATAATTTGGGCTACTGACCTAATAAAGTATACAATACTTTGGACAACTGACCTAGTAAATATTTTGGGCTACCGACCTAGTAAAGTATGCAATACTTTTGGCTACTGACCTAGAAAATTATATAATACTTTGGACTACTGACCTAGTAAAGTGCACAATTAAAACTCTTAAAACTCACCTTTTTCGACTGCACGAACAAACTTTAAGACCTTGTAATGTTTCCTACCTTAAATATTTTCAGCATATTCTATATTTTCTAATTTCATGGTGTTTTGTTGTTTGCTTTTTGTAGTCATATCATTATAGATGTTGCAAAGTGCTTAGAGCTTCTAAAAATTAGGCACTATACAAATATTACATTATTATTATTATTATTATTATTATTATTATTATTATTAATAAAGTATACAAGACTTTGAGCTGCTGACCTAGTAAAGTATACAATATATTGAGCTACTGACCTAGTAAAGTATACAACACACTGGGCTACTGACCTAGTAAAGTATACAACACACTGGGCTACTGACCTAGTAAAGTATACAACACACTGGGCTATTGACCTAGTAAACTAAATAATACTTTGGACTACTGACCTAGTAAAGTATACAACACACTGAGCTACTGACCTAGTAAAGTATACAACACACTGGGCTACTGACCTAGTAAACTATACAATACTTTGGACTACTGACCTAGTAAAGTATACAATTCACTGGGCTACTGACCTAGTAAAGTATACAATACACTGGACTACTGACCTAGTCAAGTATACAACACACTAGGCTACTGACCTTGTAAAGTATACAATACACTGGGCTACTGACCTAGTAAATTAAATAATACTTTGGACTACTGACCTAGTAAAGTATACAATAAACTGGGCTACTGACCTAGTAAAGTATACAATACATTAAGCTACTGACCTAGTAAATTATATAATACTTTGGGCTACTGACCTAGTAAAGTATACAATACACTGGGCTACTGACCTAGTAAACTATATAATACTTTGGACTACTGACCTAGAAAAGTATACAATACACTGGACTACTGACCTAGTAAAGTATACAATATGCTGGACTACTGACCTAGTAAAGTATACAAGATGCTGGACTACTGACCTAGTAAAGTATACAATATGCTGGACTACTGACCTAGTAAAGTATACAATACACTGGACTACTGACCTAGTAAAGTATACAATATGCTGGACTACTGACCTAGTAAAGTATACAATACTTTGGGCTACTGACCTAAAAAACTATATAATACTTTGGACTACTGACCTAGTAAAGTGCACAATTAAAACTCTTAAAACTCACCTTTCTCGACTGCAAGAACAAACTTTAAGACCTTATAATGTTTCCTACCTTAAATATTTTCAGCATATTTTATATTTTCTTATTTCATGGTGTTTTGTTGTTTGCTTTTTGCAGTCATATCATTATAGATGTTGTAAAGCGCTTAGAGCATCTAAAAATAAGGCACTATACAAATACCACATTATTATTATTATTATTATTATTATTATTATTATTATTATTATTTATAAAGTATACAAGACTTTGGGCTGCTGACCTAGTAAAGTATACAATACATTGAGCTACTGACCTAGTAAAGTATACAACACACTGGGCTACTGACCTAGTAAACTATATAATACTTTGGACTACTGACCTAGTAAAGTATACAACACACTGAGCTACTGACCTAGTAATGTATACAACACACTGGGCTACTGACCTAGTAAAGTATACAATACATTGGGCTACTGACCTAGTAAATTATATAATACTTTGGACTACTGACCTAGTAAAGTATACAATACTTTGGACTACTGACCTAGTAAAGTATACAATACTTTGGGCTACTGACATATAAAGTTTACAATACACTGGGCTACTGACCTAGTAATGTATACAATACTTTGGGCTACTGACCTAGTAAAGTATACAATACACTGGACTACTGAAATAGTAAAGTACAGTCGACTCCGGTTAACTACACAGCAGGTCTGTAATGAGACTGTGCAGTTAACCGGAGTGTGCAGTTAACCGAAGTACGGTACAGTACAGCTTTAAATCAGCACGGCACGAATATGTAAAGAAAAAATTTAAACAATGATTAGAATCCACTCTTTCAACTTTTACTTAAATGTTAAGCTTGTTTTCCTTCCTTCGAACACAACTTCTCTGATTCAACCAATGGATCAAGGAATTATAGCGAATTTAAAAAAATTCTTTAGATCATTTGTTATTCAAAAACTGCTGTCAGACATTGATGGGTCATCTCCCGAAGAAAACGCGTTCAGCTCCAAAGTCGTCTGCATCCTGTTTTTCGCCGTGTTGTCGTTTAAATTGAATTTTGTTGCGAATTTTCCATCGTTCCAACCATCCATTTGTTTGTTTGAAATCAAGCAAACCCAAACAGTTTAGAGCAATGTTACCCATGCTGTACTCTGATTTTTCCCACGCTATTGCTCCCTAGTGGGAGCGGATATATATGTATATATCATCTAAGGTGTCCTTTACATGTCAATCATTTACAAAGTTGCATTTACCGGCTTGATTGTCGGCTTATTTGAAGCGCTACAGCAGTGGACTGGCAATAACTGATTATGACTATATATTGTGCAGTTAACCGGAGTAAAAATGTATTGAATAATGTGCCACGGGCGGAAGTTTATCGTGCTATTACTGGGAGTGTGCATTTAAGCAAAGTGCAGTTATCCGAAATTTGTTTCCATTGAAAAGCATTGGGAAAAAACAGGACCGGCTTAACTTCGTGCAGTTATCCGGCGTGTGCAGTTAACCGATGTGCAGTTAAGTTGAGTCGACTGTATACAACACTGACCTAGTAAAGTATACAATACACTGGGCTACTGACCTAGCAAAGTATACACTACTTTGGGCTACTGACATAAAGTTTACAGTACACTGGACTACTGACTTAGTAAAGTTTACACTACATTGGGTAATTGACGTAGTTTACTATACAATCCATTAGACTATTGACCTAGTAAAGTATACAATATAATGGATTACTGACCTTGTTGTTGTCCTCCAACAGATATAAGGTTTAGCATTGGAGGGTTGGGACATCTTTGAGCAACAGCTCGCCTGCAACAAAGATGTATATGCAAACAATATTTCCCAATAAAACATAGATATCAAACTGCAGACATAGTCTGGACCCAAATTGGTAGGCACTTATTAAACAGAATATACAGGTCTATCAAAACTGTTTGCACAATAAGCAAAAACATCTGGAATATTATAAGGTATTCAAAAGTTCTGATCACAAAAATGATTTTTTTAAAAACTAGTTCCTAAGCAAGTGTGATGGTAGACAGCTGAATGATGGCCTCATTAGATATTCTTGTTGTTGATGTTGCTATTGCTAATGTTGTTAACTGTTGCTATTATTTTTAATGTTATTTCGATGGTTGGTACTGTTGTCATTGTTATTGCTGTTGGTATTGTCAACAAAATCTGGCTCTAAAGAGACTTACAAGAACTGTCCACCCTGTGAAAATCCAATGGCATTATATCCTTCTTGAAGTTTGGTGTCATTGGCCAGTTTCCCACATACAATCTTCACCTGATCATTGACATTCATGAAGAAGCCATTCAATGTATCCTACAATATGTATAAGAACATTGCTAATTGATAAATACTTTTACAATTAAGAATCCACACAAGACATAAACCAAAAAAAACCACAGCACTTATTATTTTATTTCAGTTTGAAGAATTAGATTAGATTACCTTCACATGACAGCCACAGAATATAGTTTTTAATATTAACAAGAGCTGGAACTGGAACATACTCCTGTATATCATAAATACAAAACAGATAAATGTAATCTTTGCTTCCCTATGATACAAGAATGCTGACAAGATTATTCTCATTCAATGAGTGTTTCATTATTTTTTTTGAAATAACTCCAATTAATGACTTTACTATTTGTAGAATGCACTGAATAATTTCGTCAACTTTTATTGCAAAATGCAGCCTGAGAAAAGAAGGAGGAATGGTAATTTATAGCTGCCTGGGATTACCCTCCTCTCATTGGATTAAAAATTTACGTAAAAATAGTATCTAGAAACAGTCCATGGTTTTAAAATGGGGATTCCATTCAGTGCAAATGAGGCACCTACCTGTTGTAAACTTCATTCCAATTAATTTATTCCCAGGTAATGCATTGCTTTTATGGTAGCATAATGCAATAAAAGTTAATGAAAATGGCTCAATGCAAGGCATAATCTACTGATTGTATTTGCATATAAGTCAAGTAAAACTGCAAGCAACAAAGATACTGATCTGCCATAGCATTATGCACCTGCAGATCAAGGTAGTGTTTGTTCTACTGATTATTCCTAACAAACTGTACATACCAAGATCTGCCAGCACATTATGCAACAGCAGATCTGGGTCTGTGGAGTTTACAGCTGGACTTGAATTATAAGCAAGTATATACAGTATTACAATGAAATATATTCATTGGACATATTCAACACCATGTAATGGTGAATTATCTGCAGGCATACCTCCACAGTGGGAAAGCAAACAAGGTGGGTTTCCATCCATGTCTTTTGTCACAGAATTAGGCGAAAATTTGAACTGATTTTTGTTGTACTTGAATTGCAAACGAAACTCACCATTTTCTTGATTTCGTCGTACACGCATTACCTGGGGTGATTAAGTGGCGTGTAACGATTTGCATGTGCCAATTTGTAATTTACATGAAATCCGAAATACTCGTTTTACGTGGTGCACGGCAAGCTCGATGTGATTTATGTTCACCTATTGAGAGTATATAAGGCGAACTATTTATCATAATTTTTTACGGGAACCAAAATATCTAATCGAAGGATAGATAACCTCGTCTTGCAAATCTCCAGCCAAAGGGGTGAGTGTTAAATTTACATTTCGTTTCATTGTGAATTTTATTCAGATTATCATTTCGTATAATGATGCTTTTATTGCAATTAAACGTGGAATATTTGGAATTACTAGTCACTTTTAGACTTTAAATACAATATCGTAATCTACGGCTTAGATTATTTTTGAGACAACTATTATTAGTCTGGTTTTGTTTATTATAGCTGATTCCGTCGTTGATTCCGTCGTTGATTCCGTCATTGATTCCATCGTTGATACCGTAGAAGTACATCACTGATAGCGCATCTAATAACATCGTTGATACCGTCTCTGATACCGTAGCTGCTAACGTAGTTGTTACAATGTATCTGATACCGTAGCTGCTAATAACATCGTTGATACCGTAGCTGTTAACACATCTGATACCATCTTTTGATAAACGTCTTTGATATCGTCTGATTTGTTGTGGGACATCTATTGTTTGTTCTGGAACATCTCTGTATAAATATCTGAATGTGCTTGTGCCGTTAATTTGTGCAAACGGAATTGAAGTATCTGTCTGTGTGTCGAACTGTCTGTTCGTCAACATCTGTGTAACATGTAAATATCCGGAAAGCTAGAAGTCCGAGTGTCGGAGCTGTCTTAGAGTTGTAAAACGTCCGGGTCGACATCTAGGGGAGTGAGGAACCGTTGGTTCTGGTAGATGTTGTATGCTGTCTGAACGTATAACTGTGGTGGATCCGTGTAGGGAAACGTCCGATAATAGTATTGGTCAACCCTCGGTTCTCGGGGAAACTGGGAGACGATTCAACTGTTGCTGAATCGTGCGGTTATACAGGGGAGACACATAGGTGTATTGAAATTGTAATATAATTTAATACATTGTTGAATTTGCATGCTTATGTCAGATCGCAATAATATTTCAAGTGATCACATAGATATCAATAAAAGCTAGCAACTTGATTGAATACAAGTATATGATCGTGCTAGTTATCGCAATCCATCGTGCGATAGATAGTTTGTCGTTTGTGTTTATTTTTTTCGTAAATCATACTTGCATTTATTTAACTTTCGTAAAGGATTCTTGGATCTGTGTATAATCCAAGAGATCCCTTTACATTTGTGATTCCTTTTGTATTGTTATTTAATTTATTCATGTATTGTGAATGGTTGTGAGTGTAATTGTGGGTTGAGCGCGTGAGTTATTGTGTTAATACATCTGTATTTTTTTCATTTATAATTTATTACATAAATTTATATTTTCTTTCACAAATTGTGTTTGTATTGTTCATTTAATCCACCCTCCTCTCGGTAACAATTCTGTTACAATGGTGTCAGAAGTGGGATCGTTGGATTAAGTGAACTGTCAATCATTTTTGTGAAGGTATACATTTAATGTTTATATTCGAGCGTGACCTTCTGTTAAGATAATACTCTAGTTGGAGTTTATTTTTGTTTAGTTTACCTAGGTCCGTGTGTCCAGTATAAACGTGTTTAAATTATTGGTTTGGTTATATATCTATATTCATATTACAATTGTCATGTCATCCCTTAAGGACTTGGTTGCCTTAGGCAAAGAATTTGGATATGAAGGTGAAAGCTTAAGGAGATTTATTCAAGAAGAACAAGCCCGGGAAAGGGAAGAAAGGGCAAGGGCAAGGGAATTAGAAAAGGAAGAAAGGATAAGGTCAAGGGAATTAGAAAGGGAATTAGAAAAGGAAAAGGGGGAGGCCGAAGAAAGGAAAAGGGAATTAGAAAGGGTAGCCGATGAAAGGAAACGGGAATTAGAAAGGGAATCTGAAGATAGGAAATGGGCATTTGAGAAGAATAAGATAGAATTAGAGAAGCAGGCCCAAAGGGAAAAGATAGAATTAGAGAAGCAGGCCGAAAAGGACAAGATAGAATTAGAGAAGCAGGCCGAAAAGGATAGGATAGGATGGGAAATGGAAGCGGAGCAAAAGTGAATAGAGTTAGAAGAAAGAGCAAAACAACGGGATCATGAGCGTAAGGTGGAATTAGCGACATCTGGAAGAGAACACGATTCTGCCTTTAGCAAATTAAGGGGCCCCAAATTACCTCCCTTTGACGATGAAAAAGATAACATAGATATTTATCTTCATCGGTTTGAGCGGTATGCCGAAAACCAGAAGTGGAGTCAAAATGACTGGGCGCTGCATCTGAGTGCTTTATTAAAAGGTAAAGCACTGGATGTATACTCGCGACTTCCTAGAGACGATGTGTTTAAGTACGACGTCCTAAAGGAAGCACTTCTCAAAAGGTACGAGCTCACTGAACAAGGTTTTCGAAAAAAGTTCAGGTATAGCAAGCCCGATAAGGGAGAAACCTTTGGTCAGTTCACCGTCAGAATTGCGAACTATTTTGAGCGGTGGATTGAATGCGGCAAAGCGGTGAAAACGTTTGAAGGGTTGACTGATTTCTTGCTCAGAGATCAATTATTTAATACAGTTGGGCGAGAATTAGATCAATTTCTGAAGGAGAAAGTCTTCACAAACGTAAAAGATATGGCTAAGCAAGCCGATTTATTTGCCGAAGCTCATGGGGGAACTCAGAACGTGGTTTTAAAAGATTTTAAGTCTGGAAACCAGTCTGTAAGACCTATGCCTAGGGAGCCTGTAAAATCAGCTGAGGTAAAAAGGTCAGTTGGGAATCCAGTTTTTCAGCGTGTGCGGTGTTTCTTGTGTAATGCATTGGGTCATGTTCAAAAAGACTGTCCTAAAAGAAAGGCACTTATACATAAGGTAGCAGTGGCTATACAAAGTAAAGGTATATCCGATAACAACGTACATGTAGAACCTTGTATTCATTCACTTGGCACGTGTTTATTTCCTGAAGCGCGTGTACCAACCGCGAGAGGGTTTGTCAACGGTCGAGAAGTCGTGGTATTGCGTGACACTGGTTGTACGGGCGTAGTGATCAAACGTAGTCTCGTGCAGGATAACCAAATGCTCGGGTGGGAATCCCCATGTATGTTGCTTGATCAGACGATGGGTCGCATTCCCGTAGCAAGGATCACAGTAAAAACACCTTTCTTAACGGGAACTGTTGATGCCCTTTGTATGGACAATCCTATATACGATCTGACGATCGGTAATGTTGAAGGTTCCCGTCTTCCAACCATGGCCGATTTTAAAATACCTTTGGCCCAGGCAGTCGAAACGCGAGCGCAAACACGGCGAGAGAAATCCGCGTTTCATAAATTAATAGTCCCTGAATCAATCTCAGGAATTTCCCGTGATGATTTCAAACAAGAGCAAGAACGTGATGAGTCCATCAGAACAATTGTTGAGAAAATCACGTCCGGCGCGATTAAACATTGCAAGCGTGGGGGTAGCTCTAGATTCGTACGCAAGAACGGATTAATTCATAGGGAGTTTAGCGCTCGGGAGGGTAAGAAGTATTGGCAAGTGGTCGTACCCCAGAGATATAGATCTCAAGTACTTAGGGTGGCGCATGAGTCAAGCATGGCAGGACACCTAGGTAAGGCTAAGACCACTAGCAGGGTAGTCGCTGAATTCTACTGGCCCGGTGTTAATGGCGATGTCACACGGTTCTGTAGGTCGTGCGACGTATGTCAGAAAACCGTTTGTAAGGGAAGGGTCACAAGGGTGCCCTTAGGACAAATGCCATTAATAGATACACCGTTTAAAAGAGTGGCAGTAGATATTGTAGGACCAATACACCCGGTTACCGAAAGAAAGAATCGGTACATACTTACTCTGGTTGATTACGCAACCAGATACCCCGAAGCCGTAGCGTTACCAACTATTGAAACGGAAAGGGTAGCTGAAGCATTAGTTGATATCTTCAGTAGGGTAGGGGTGCCAGAGGAAATCCTCACTGATTGTGGTGCCCAATTCACCTCTGACCTCATGGGTGAAATAAGTAGGCTGTTATCCATCAAACAGCTAAACACTACCCCATACCATCCGATGTGCAATGGACTGGTAGAGAAATTTAATGGTACCCTGAAAAGCATGCTACGGAAGATGTGCGCGGAACGTCCGCAAGACTGGGACCGTTATTTAAACGCTGTTCTGTTCGCGTACCGTGAAGTACCGCAGGAAAGTTTAGGGTTCTCACCCTTTGAACTGTTGTATGGTAGAACAGTTCGAGGCCCGATGCGGATACTACGCGAACTATGGACTGGTGATGTCGCGAACGAGGAAATAAAAACGACTTACCAGTACGTGTTAGATCTAAGAAACAAACTTGAGAGTACATGCCAGATGGCACGTGACGAATTGATTAAATCGGGGCGCAGATATGCCAAGTATTACAACCGCAGAGCGCGTAATAGGAAATTTCTTGTGGGAGATCAGGTGCTATTGCTTCTTCCAACGAGTTCGAATAAGTTATTAGTCCAGTGGAAAGGTCCATATGAAGTTAAAGAAGTAAAAGGTGACATGGACTATAAAATTGACATGGACGGTAATGTAAAGACATTCCATGCAAACATGCTCAAGTTATACATCAAGAGACAGAGCGACAATGTCAATAAGGGGAGTTGAAAATATAGGCGCAGACTACTTGAGTAGGGCATGATGGGAAATTTGTATGAATTTGCCCAGTAATAAAATCCAGTTTGTAGTATAACCAGTGTAAATGTTGTAAGATATCATCAGTAGTTATTTTTCTTCTATTCTGTGTTAGTTTTAAAAATGTGTACATTTTTATTCTTAGGGGGGAGGTATTGTCACAGAATTAGGCGAAAATTTGAACTGATTTTTGTTGTACTTGAATTGCAAACGAAACTCACCATTTTCTTGATTTCGTCGTACACGCATTACCTGGGGTGATTAAGTGGCGTGTAACGATTTGCATGTGCCAATTTGTAATTTACATGAAATCCGAAATACTCGTTTTACGTGGTGCACGGCAAGCTCGATGTGATTTATGTTCACCTATTGAGAGTATATAAGGCGAACTATTTATCATAATTTTTTACGGGAACCAAAATATCTAATCGAAGGATAGATAACCTCGTCTTGCAAATCTCCAGCCAAAGGGGTGAGTGTTAAATTTACATTTCGTTTTATTGTGAATTTTATTCAGATTATCATTTCGTATAATGATGCTTTTATTGCAATTAAACGTGGAATATTTGGAATTACTAGTCACTTTTAGACTTTAAATACAATATCGTAATCTACGGCTTAGATTATTTTTGAGACAACTATTATTAGTCTGGTTTTGTTTATTATAGCTGATTCCGTCGTTGATTCCGTCGTTGATTCCATCGTTGATACCGTAGAAGTACATCACTGATAGCGCATCTAATAACATCGTTGATACCGTCTCTGATACCGTAGCTGCTAACGTAGTTGTTACAATGTATCTGATACCGTAGCTGCTAATAACATCGTTGATACCGTAGCTGTTAACACATCTGATACCATCTTTTGATAAACGTCTTTGATATCGTCTGATTTGTTGTGGGACATCTATTGTTTGTTCTGGAACATCTCTGTATAAATATCTGAATGTGCTTGTGCCGTTAATTTGTGCAAACGGAATTGAAGTATCTGTCTATGTGTCGAACTGTCTGTTCGTCAACATCTGTGTAACATGTAAATATCCGGAAAGCTAGAAGTCCGAGTGTCGGAGCTGTCTTAGAGTTGTAAAACGTCCGGGTCGACATCTAGGGGAGTGAGGAACCGTTGGTTCTGGTAGATGTTGTATGCTGTCTGAACGTATAACTGTGGTGGATCCGTGTAGGGAAACGTCCGATAATAGTATTGGTCAACCCTCGGTTCTCGGGGAAACTGGGAGACGATTCAACTGTTGCTGAATCGTGCGGTTATACAGGGGAGACACATAGGTGTATTGAAATTGTAATATAATTTAATACATTGTTGTATTTGCATGCTTATGTCAGATCGCAATAATATTTCAAGTGATCACATAGATATCAATAAAAGCTAGCAACTTGATTGAATACAAGTATATGATCGTGCTAGTTATCGCAATCCATCGTGCGATAGATAGTTTGTCGTTTGTGTTTATTTTTTTTCGTAAATCATACTTGCATTTATTTAACTTTCGTAAAGGATTCTTGGATCTGTGTATAATCCAAGAGATCCCTTTACATTTGTGATTCCTTTTGTATTGTTATTTAATTTATTCATGTATTGTGAATGGTTGTGAGTGTAATTGTGGGTTGAGCGCGTGAGTTATTGTGTTAATACATCTGTATTTTTTTCATTTATAATTTATTACATAAATTTATATTTTCTTTCACAAATTGTGTTTGTATTGTTCATTTAATCCACCCTCCTCTCGGTAACAATTCTGTTACATCTTTATTATACAACGGTGTTCAATCCATATTTTTTAATGTAGACTGTCAAGCTATGGTTCTTTCATAGTTTGCTTAAATCTTATACTTACTATTCCAACTTTACGTCCAATACACACATTATTTATTTGTATGTTCTTCATGGCTGAATTATGTGGGCCCATAGCATTATAAATTCTCAAAAGCAAACTTTTATATACTTCATATTCTTTTTATCAACACTAGAGAAAACACAAATTTTATGGAAATTGTTTTAAATTAAAAGATACATTGTCAGTAAGATGGTTACAGATATCCTTCTACTTGTGTTTTAAAAGCAACAGTTTGGCCAATGTTTATAAAATATTAAAGTAGGTCACAGTGTCTGAGTTTTCTACAAGCCATGCATTCCATCACAAGATACATTCATAATGGTATTAATTGGTAATCTAAAGAGAAATCATTATTTAATCTGAACAAGATTTTTAAGCCATATAGATTTCTCACCAGGTGCTGCAAATAACTTGATACCAAGCCATTGGTAACTGTTCTAAGTTCTGTGCAGTATTTTTGCACACACCTTGCATTATGAGTAAACTCTTCCCACTGCTAGTTCAACAAATTGTCACAAAAAACTAAGGGTCATCTGGTAAATAGTCCTGTCTGGCAACTGCTGCAAACCCTCTAGAAAACAGGTTACAGTGACTCCATGTTAGAAAGGTGAACAACTTTATTCCAAGTGGACTCAAATCTGGTCTGTATGGTATACAAAAAATGGGTTAAAGATAGGACAGGGAGGTGGAGAATAGAATAAAAAAAAAAAGTATACCCTACTGTATATACAGCTTGCTTTTCAAAGCAGGGGTATAAAGATTTATATAAATTATACATTCTAAAACTTAAATTAAAACCCAAAAGAAATGGTATACACATGGACAACACTTAGTAGATTTCTATAACTTAATGAAGAATCAACTTTGACATATAATCTTAAAAGAATTCAGAATTACAATGTGAAATATTTTGACTAAATCCTTTGGTCTAAAGACAATATAAATACATGAAACTATACAACTTGAGGACATATTATTTAGTTCTTCACATGAAAATGTTATATTAGTTATCTCTTCATAAGATTGTTTACTTGATCGAATCAGTTTCGCCAAAATTTTTAGTACCAAATTCTGACTATTGAAGGGAACACAAGCATGTTTTTTTTCTGTTGACTGAATTTTTAAACTTAAACAGGAGCTAGATAACTCTAAAATGGATTCACGTTTAATAACACTGGATGACTTCTAAATAGATTTAGGTTTGGTAACAAAGCCATGATACTAACATCTACCGTATTTTGTTGTGTATAACGCACACTTTTTTTACCTAATTTTCTTATGTTAAGTCGGGGGTGCGCGTTGTATACAAGAACTAAAAAAAAAAGATTTTTTCCAGTTCGATCTGAAGAGGATGAAGGCACTCACTACTTGTGAAATATTAAATCCATTGTACATTGCCTTGTAACTAAAATGTTTACCGGTACTAGCCGTATTAAAGAAATAAATAATGCTTACAAATAGTCTTGTTCTTTGATTGCTTATGTTAATAAATTGGTTTCATTTCACGTCACTGTGTCAAGTTTTGTTCTCTCCCACGGCCGGAAATACATGTACATAACGACTGGCAACTTGTTCAAAAGCTGTGCAAAGTGCCGCATTGGAGTGGAACAAATACCACTGTGTGGATTACCGTACTTGTTCCGTAAATGTTCAGTACCGTATTCCATAACTGTTGATCTGATCGAATTTTTCTTCATTTATTATTGGTCGAATTGAAGTATAATATGTGTAGAATTCAACTAGTGTTAATGTTCTCATCAGAGCATCTGTTGGGGACATATATATTTTTGCGACTACGGGTTCTTTCTTACGGGAACACTGATACGTTGTGGAACAAAATAATCAATGTATGAAGTCGGGAAACATTTTTTTCCTCTTTGGAAAATAAGCTTGCTACTTAGTTTTATTTCTCATCTTAAATCATAGTATTTGAGATATCTTTGCGATTATACAGTGATCAATGGCTTCAATGCTTCATCGACTCGGTGTGGTCTTTTCACGGTAATCGGCGCAAGGTAAGCTTTGATGCGCTCAACATAGTTTCAATGCTTTGTCTCGGTGAGCAGTATTTAATTGATTCAGGACATACAGCGACTTTTCGAAAGTGATGAAGACCAAGTGAAATTTGAGGGATTTGATGCAATAGACTGCGTCAACTAGACGAACATTTAAAGGGCCCTTTTAAGGGCCAACAATAAAATCGGAAAGATACAATATCAATATTGCCACTTTTTCATTCACTATCTAAAATGACCAACTGTTGTTGCACTATGAAAACGGAGCGAAATAGCGGTAGTCAAAATTTTAAAATGCATTATATCACATGCGCGTTATATGGCAGAACTACGTTTTTTCCACTTATTTTGGGTCGAAAATCGGGGTGCGCGTTATACACACCAAAATACGGTATCATTCTGAATAACTCTAAATGGATTCATGTGTTGTGAATAATTAAGCCATTATACTAAAATCTATCATTCTGGATAACTCTAAATGGATTCATATCTTGTGCATAATTAAGCTATGATACTAAATGATATCATTCATAACCCTCCTGATTACCTTTTTGATGTGTTGAGCAAAAATATAACACACCTGTCAGAAAATGCGAAACCCTCCTAATGACAAAAAAAGTGTATAAATATTTTCGTTCAGATTTCCACGGTAAGACCTGAAGAACTATTTACAGTCAGTAAAGAGTACTTTTCAGTATGTACAATCTAGTCAACAATTTTTACTGCTGGTTTTCCAGTATTTGAAGGAATGGGTCCTTGGAATTCAATCTTAAAATCCTAAAGGGTCTCTGCTTAAAGAGGGCTCTGTTTTACCCTATATCACCTTACCTCAGCAATGCTGTTCCCAATTTCCAAGGATGTGACATAGACCCCTTGAATCTTCTCTTCAATCAGTTTCTTGATGGACCCCATGCTTAAAGGGTTACAGCAACTATCTCCTGTATAAAGAAAATGAAAATATGTAAAGAAACATCATTATCAGCACAATTCTATTTGGAGTGAAAACCTAGTATTGAATGCCATGTCATAAACTGGTGTAGGAGTACAATTTACATGGTGTTTTGCTTGAAATAAAAACAATGAACAAATGCAATTTACATGGCATTTACTTTAAAAGTAGTGATAGAGTATATATTACATGGTATTTCGGTTAAATAAAAGCAGTGAATGAGTAAAATTTATATGGTATTTACTTTAAAAATAAGCAGTGAATGAGTAAAATTTATATGGTATTTACTTTAAATAAAAGCAGTGAATGAATTCAGTTTACATGGTATTTACTTTAAATAAAACCAGAAATAGTTTGAATAATTATTAATTAATTACGTTTGTATTCTTTAAAAAAAAGAATCCATCTGAGAGAATGGTAGCAGGCAGAAGTTAGCTATTTCAGTAAGAAAGAAGAAATACTGACAACACCCACTCACCTTCCACAAATATGCAAACACAAGGTGACCAACTCACATTGTGTAAAATATGCTCATCATCACTAATCTCCCCAGCATGCTCAGCTAATAATAACATATATCAAGTTAAAGATGACATTCCATATTTTTTCATCATGTATGATTTAACTGCTTTACTGATCATTTCATAAATACATAAGTATCATTTCATAAATACATAAATATCATTTCATAAATACATAAATATCAGTCTTTTGAATGTATGATCAGAGTTGATAGTGTTATGCATATTTAATTTACATTGTTTGTTAGTTTTTTAACATTTATTTATTTTATTTAATATATTTCATTTTATGCTATTGATAATCCAACACTGTATGTTTGACTTGACCTTGTCCAAAATCAAGTTCATTCTACCTGACCCGAATTATTGATTTTGGTTTTGTAGTAAACATGTTTATCTCAATCTGAGTCTTAAACTTTGGAAATTCCCCAAGAACTGCCAGGACTACATATTGTTTACTACACATTTAAATTATAATTTTAGAATTAGACTTCTAATTATAACTAAGATTTTATCTTGTAACTATTAATAACCTTCTAGAAGGTTATTTTAGAAATAGGTTTGCAACCTGCAATCTCGTAGAACACTATATAATCTTGTTATTGGAAAATTATTCATTTGTGCTTGGCAGAATTGATCATGTTGTGTCCAGTAGTTCATTTGGGCTGGAATTTATTTTTTCACACTATTTAATTCAAGTGATTCTTTTCTGGAAATAAAAAGTACTATTCAAAAATAACATTCTTTGAAATACTGACTTGAATTTATACTGAAAATTCAAGTAAGGATCAAATTTTTGTCTTTTAATATTGTGATCAAACAGAAAAATGTTGGCATCAGCATTATATGGGCTACAAGAGGCACAACAATACTTCCAGTATTTAAAATAATTTGGATGTCGACTAAAGTTTACTCAGAACTTTAAACATTAAGAATTGTGTCTGTAATTCTAAGATTATTTGGGACTAAACATGCAATACCATAAACTTCTTTTTTACTTTGTATTCTAGGGAAAAAAAATTATTTGTTGAATTTTACAAAGCTTCATGCTTCTCACTCTTCTATTACATTTTTTAAAGATAAATAGTAATAATAGTTGTGTTCAGATATAATTTGAGAAGAATTATTATTTAAATTATTCATTGGTGACATTTTAAACTAAAACACTGTTTTCAGATTATTGAGAAGACATTCTGAATTATATCATTGTGGTTTAATGAACAATCAATTCAGTTGGAATTCATTTGGAACATTATGTACTTTTGATCTTGTGACTGGAAATTTAGGATTACTTGGAACTTAATTCACAATACTGTCAGTATCTTTGGAAGTTTAATTTTGTATTTTATATAAATAAATTATTTGTTAATTTTACTAAACCTGTTAGTTTCACTTTCACTTATAATTTAAGACTTAGTGTAATAACAATTCAATGAAACAGAGAAACTAACTTAAAAATGGCGTTGGAATGTCTCCTTTAAATGTTGATGTGTGTAATCTGTGACTGTGCCAGTGGGACAAACAAAATAAATGTGCATCAAATCAGCAAGCTGGCGGATTACAAACAGCACAAGTTATAATAACCTCTTAATTCATAGCAGAGGTGTGGGTGTTATCAATAATTTTCATCATCACTCACAGCTGTTTAGGATCTGCAGTAAACTGGAGGAATTTGATATTCACCTCTGCTTCCTTACTTGGCCTTGTTCTATAAGAATTTCATGAGGAGTTTGCAACATTTCATCTACTCTGAAGATAACACCATAATAACTTCCAAATTGAAGTGAAGTCATGAAATTTAAAATAAAATGTTTCAAAAGTATTCATGCAGTGCGAAACAAAGGGCATGGTGATCGAATCTTGCAAATGACCCAATGGAAAAGCCTGACATGGTCTAAACAGCTGAATAAACCTTGCAAATGACCCAATGGAACTGCCTGACATGGTCTAAACAGCTGAATAAGTCTTGAAAATGACCCAATGGAACAGCCTGACATGGTCTAAACAGCTGAACAGCCTGACATGGTCTAAACAGCTGAACAGCCTGACATGGTATAAACAGCTGAATAAAACTCACTGACATCTAACATGTAATCCATTTTACTTTTTTTATCTTCTCCTGTATAATTGCATATGAACAGATGGTAAGTTTATGAATGTCTGTAATCTGTCTGTAATCTGCATGCTTGAGTACATCCAATACGTCAGTCCTAGTCCTACATGTAAGACCTGACGCTGATATTTATGTTTTGGACAAAATCAACATGTGCTATGTCTTACATGAAGGGCTATGTCAGTCCATATAAGAGAACACCTTTGCGATGAAAGATGATAAGAACATCAAATTCATATGTGTATCGATAATGCATTGTATCCTAGGTTGTTTAGTTGTATTGATACGCTGTAGTTCTACAATGTAAGACTTCGACCCTGATATTTATGTTGGGTCGACGTCGTGCATTGTATTTGTAGTGCTGCGATACGCCGCAGAGGTGTGTCGTTTCACCCATATTGTACATTCATTTGATGTCTGTGTCACGTCACTTTAGCTTACCCATTCCATGCCAAATAACAACAGGCACCGGTGAGGCGTTGCAGTGGACAACCGTATTCAGCAAAAACAGAAAAAATAAAATTGAAATTGGTAGTCTTGATTTAATGTTGTTGGCCATTTTGTTTGAATCCTAAATCATGTGACTTTTTAGGGATGTCTTCATCTCCGGATAGTGCATAGGAAAGCCATTTTCTTTTTGTTCTTCTTTTGTGTTGGCACTAATTCAGCTCAGGCTGTCAAATGAAGGTATTTTATTTTAACATAAAATAAAAATAAGTTAAAAATTATATTATAATCGATTTCATAGCAGTTATGTTTGATCAGAGTATATTTGCATGTCTGTGTTTATATTTGCTTTAATGGAGGGATCCTTATGGCAGATACATAATAATAACATCGTTTTAAGAAGCAGTGCATGGACAGCTGTACTTATTTATGCGGGAAATTTAATTATTTGCATTTGCCTACGTTGCACATTCATGAATTGTTAAATTTTGGATTAATCATTTAATTGAGAGAGACAGCGATTTTTCAGCAAGGATATTTCTTTTTCTTTCACCTCAATAACTTTTTCCAATTAACTGATATAGTTTAAAAAAAATAATGTGTTCTTGTTTTCTACCATCCATCATAACAAAATAATTTTAAAACTATTTGCTGGTCAGATTCTTTAGCATCTTAAAGGTTCCTACACCAATCACCCACTCATCTCCACATAAATTAAACTGTCAATCTCCTATTGTTTAAAATCTATTATCTATATGGATACTTTTCTCTAGAAACATATCTTTGGTTAGACAACATAAAATAGTATTAGAAAGAATCCTAACACAAATTGTCTTTCTCTTTCTCTCACTTTGTTGGAGGGGAGATGGGCCACTAATGAAGGGATTAAGGGATTAAAGAACTGTTTGAAATGGGGTAATATTTTGAAACCAATGTTCTGGATGTGGGTTCCTTTTCTGTGTTTGGCACAGGCTAATAGAAGATGGTAGTAGATTTACTTTTCACAAGGTAATTGAACATCTGTTCACCAGGTAAGCTTAGCCAAAATAAAGAAAAAATAGTTATCTTGGCAAGATTAAATATCTAAGTGCTCTTTTTCACCTAGTCCACTTGTTGATTTTTTTTAAAGCTCTTTTTAGTATAAGTGATCTCTCTCTCTCTCTCTCTCTCTCTCTCTCTCTCTCTCTCTCTCTCTCTCTCTCTCTCTCTCTCTCTCTCTCTCTCTCTGCTTGCTGTATACTGGTTCAGAAGATGGACATTCCTAAACTAATTCAATAACGTTTTACCAACTCCATATATATATATATATATATATATATATATATATATATATATATATATATATATATATATATATATATATATATATATATATATACTGAATTTCTAAACAATGTAAAGTATTAAAGTATTTTGATATTCTCTTAAGGGTATTATACTGGTAAATAAGGACTAATTTTGATGAAATGTCTCACTGTGTCATCTGATACTATGTAATTTTTTTCCAATCAGAATGAGTATGGGATATTATTATATTTAATTACAGTTTCTTTCTTAGTTTGGATTTTTTAAAATAAAAAATAATATGGATTGCTGTGCAGGGTCATGAAGTCAACATAAAACTGGAGATTCAATGAATTTATTGCAGCTTGGTGGTGTTGAATGTGTAAAATACTATTTGTCATGCTTAGACTTGTTCTATTTCAATAATTATAATGAAATAGATTTGTCAAAAATTAATTTTTTATATCAATATTTATGATATAAAATATTTGTATTTAAGAAGAGAAAATAAAGTAAGTTTGTAAAAGATGGAATATTTGATTCAAAATCAAGTACTCAGTGTTTAAAATCAGAAATATTTTTTATGTAAAAGATATTGATTCCTTATATTAAATATTATATTCTTGCATACATCTATACAACTACATGTATTAGTATATTTGCTTGGCAAAAATTACTAAACTCTTTTCCTAAAAACAAGAAACCTTGAGCTGTTTTGTGACTGACATAAATCAGAGACTTTCCTATTATGTTCAATGTGATTTGTTAGAAAACAACAATTTGACATAAATCTAATCCATTACATATTGTGCACAAGTTCTATTTATCTGATTCTGATCCTATTTAGTCAGACATCTTAAACTGGCACACACACACACACACACACACACACACACACACACACACACACGTACGTATGTATGTGTAATAATAATAATAATAACAATAATAATCATCATCATAGTTAAAACTTTATTTCAAAATTAAGTCAATAGTCAAAAGCAAGCAATTTAACACAAAGTGAGAGAAACAAAAATATTATTACAACAATTTTTAATAAATTTTTAATCCTACAATAAATGTACTAAGTGTATATATATATATATATATATATATATATATATATATATATATATATATATATATATATATATATATATATATATATATATATATGTTCACGTAAATGTTCACGTAAGTTTAGGTTCAGTCAGTAGCATCTCGAGGGACTCTATGGAAACCCAGTCAAGTTGTAGTAGTTGATGAGTTTAGTGATTATTTTGCTGTGAATGTGAACATTATTTTTTTTTTTTTTATTTAAGTTACTGAGGCATATAAATAAAGCATAGGTTCAACATTCCAACTTTTGACTGAGACTGAAGTTAACCCCTATCATCCAATTTCTCATGGAGGTGGTAATGGGCCTATGTTTGCAAATTTGGCATTACTTGTCTTTGCAGCAATATGTTCCTGAATCTGTGTTTGAAGTTATCTTAGTATGTATTATATGGTCCTTCAGAGTTTTAGATCTTGGCCACACAACCACAGGAGCTCTGCTTAAAATGTTTTTCGGACAGTCAGAAGGTTAAGCTTGGTGCCAATGCTTCTAAATGGTCTGTTATAAGTTTGGGACATAAGGGTGGAAATTTTGGGACATGAGGGTGGAAATTAAAGAGACATTTTTTGTCAAGATTTTATATTTCATGAGCTCTCCTCTATCAAGGGAGATAATGCATTCATTGAGTCTTGTTTTGATAATGCATTCATTGAGTCTTGTTTTGATAATGCATTCATTGAGTCTTGTTTTGATAATGCATTCATTGAGTCTTGTTTTGATAATGGATTCATTGACAAGGAGTCTTGTTTTGATAATGCATTCATTGATGCAGTCAAGGTGAATCTCTTAAATGCTGTCAAACTTGATATGGTATGTTTTCTAAGAAGATTAAATACTGTCAAACCTGATATGGAATGTTTTCTAAGAAGATTAAATACTGAAAACTTGATATGGTATGATTTCTAAGAATATTAAATACTGAAAACTTGATATAGTATGTTTTCTAAGAAGATTAAATACTGAAAACTTGATATGGTATGTTTTCTAAGAAGATTAAATACTGAAAACTTGATATGGTATGTTTTCTAAGAAGATTAAATACTGAAAACTTGATATGGTATGTTTTCTAAGAAGATTAAATACTGTCAAACATGATATGGTATGTTTTCTAAGAAGATTAAATACTGTCAAACTTGATATGGTATGTTTTCTAAGAAGATTAAATACTGAAAAACAATTTGGCTACTGATGAAAAAGTTTCACATTTACTGTGGACTTTCTACTGGATGAAATCACTTTATGTGATTAGTTTTTTAATATCTCAATATATTTGCTAAACTTTTTTAAGTCAAAAATCAAATTTCTCATCAAATATTTAATCTGATGGCTGATATCACAAAATAAATTTCACAAAATCAAATATTATAACTATAATATGGTTTTTTTTCATTTAGAGAAAACAAAATATTATCTGGGTGAAAGTACAAAAGCCAATTTTCTTTCCACCTGTATACAAGTTTAAGAACAGTAGTTTTTGGCTGGTACTTTGATCTTGTTTTGTTTTTTTTTTTCATCTAGCAACTGTATAGTTTAATACATTATGCTGTCATTTGTAAATATTATAAAAGTGATATCTTTCCTGCAGACAGATAATTTATATAGATCAAGAAAAATATCAGACCAAATTTTACCAAGTATGATGCTAGATGGAAATGGTATAGAAAGCCCAAAACTATCATGGGTGACCCCAAATGTAATGGACTCCAACACTGTCTCACAGGTGACTCCAGGTGTAACTGGTATACAGTCAGAGCTCAAAACTATCATGGGTGACTCAAAATGTAATAGACTCCAACACTGTCTCACAGGTGACTCCAGATGTAACTGGTATACAGTCAGAGCTCAAAACTATCATGGGTGACTCAAAATGTAATAGACTCCAACACTGTCTCACAGGTGACTCCAGATGTAACTGGTATACAGTCAAGAGGAAAATAGATCTCAAAACTGTGAATACATGACTCTAGATGTAACATGTTAGAGTGCAGGACTCTTGACAAAAAGGATGCAGGTTTGAATCATATCATTGAAACAGTCTGGTCAGCTGATGTGGTGTATACATGGATGGGGTACTCAACTCCAATTGCCTTTTCACTAATAAAAACTTAATACACCAAACTAAATCAATTTTGTTTCTTGCCTAATGACTCTTCAACAAATTTGCAGCAAAAATTCCTATCGTTTAAAACACAAAACTTGAATTAAAAATGAAACTAATGGAAAAATATGAGCAATATGTGTCATTATTCCAATAAAACCTATACCAATAAATAGAATTATAATAACATGATAATTCTGCCTAAATTTATCAAATTTGTTTAATACTTAGGACTTGTTACAAAAAGAACTATACAAAAAAAATGAACAAGAACAGCAACTTCTATCTAAGCTACTACTAATTAAAGGCATTTTTTTCCTCCAAATCAAGAACAAAATTAAAATGTAACTAATTTTTGCTTTAATATTAACTTTTCACTCTGCAATATTGGGGCATCTGAAATTAAATTGCAACAATGCTTATAAATGATGAAGGATAGGATGTTAGAGGCAAAAAGTTATTGTGCTATAAATTCCCATTATGAAAGATTCTCAATTATGTGGCTTAGACCTCTAAAATTTTATTTTTGGAATCATCCTTGAAATTTGTTAAGTTGATTTTTGACAAATTTCAGTTATTATCAAGTTTCATATAAAAATTAAGGAATAATAATAAATGCCAAGCAATGCATTCTTCATCATCGGCTTTTATTTCTGTGGTGGAGAGAATATTTCAGCAATTAATTCACTTTCACCATCCAATATATGAATTTTAGCTGTAAAAATCACAGTTTATCTTTACAGTTTTGTTTTCGTGTGTTTCCACATGCCTTTTTGAACAGATTACATATCCGGAATTTCGCTCTATAAAAATCAGCAAAATAGAATATCTGCCTCTCTAATTGGTGTTGGCCTTATAACATGCCCTGTAGTGAGTCACATGATGATTATTTGGTCGCCCTCTGCGTTAACGTCCTTACGAACAGCGATATCAAGAAGATTGAGCATCGATCAAAGGAAGTTGGTCAGCAATCAAAGGGCAAGGAGTACAATGTCACTGTCAACGTATCTAAGGACTTGCAGGATTTGTTTATTTTATCGTTTGTCACAGAAATTCCCGACGAATGCACGAAGTGGTTATAAACATACCCAAGTTCCCTTAAAAACGAACAGATTCAAAGTTTATAGAGAGTTACATGGCACTATTGAAAGTGACACTAATGCCAAAGATTTTGTTTATGCTCTTAAACCGGGTGAACGAACTTTGTTATTAACAGAATTACAAAAATTCAAAAGTGAACAAGGTAAGTCTGAAGTCTGTTATATTTGTGTTGCTACAGGTTTTGGGTCAGTTTGATCCAAAGCCAGTTCGCCCAACAGGTGCTCATATCGTTGCTTACAATGGACACAGGAGTCTGACGTTTTATCAGTAAATTACGGCGAAGTCTCTGATAACATGAATTCCCCTTATCGGTAATATGAAACGTCAGACTCCTGTGCAATGGACATGTTATACATGTACAATATAATAACTAACAAGGGATAACACTTCTCTCCTTTCTCGCGCGACCCATTTAAGAAAAAAAAAAACAGTTATTTCAAGCTACGTTTTGCGTACCGTAATACATTTGGTACTGATGTTTAGCTCAGGCATTCGACTGTTGAATGGTTTTAAATTTGTCTTTCCTTGATGTTATATTGTCTGAAATAATTTATGGAAGATAAATCTTGCACAATATCCAAAAATATAAATTGGATTTACTATGATATTTATGTATACCATGCACTTGTGAAATTAAAAATATAATTGACTTGAAAGTAATATGAAAAAGTAGCAAAGGAATGCAAAACAGAGGACAAAAGTCAAGTAATTGGTATCAGTACATGTAAAAATACTGATGCATTGATTTATGTGATGGACTTTAAAGAGAAAATGTAAAAAATGCAATAATATTAATCAAGTCAAAGATATTTTGTTATTGATGTGAAACATTAATATGATTTAATGACTACACATAGTGGTGCTTGCTTTCAATGGACTGAATGTTTCAGAATTGCTGACTAAAAGCACAATATTTATAATCTGAGTAAAGGTTATGCTTGCATTTTACAAATTTGGTGGACTTCTCAAAACAAGTACTTGTGAAATCAAATGCAAACATCCTTGCAGATTGATGAAGCCATAAATTTAGAAATTTGTTTTTATTTTTATTATATTGAGTCGTATACTCAACCCACTATGAAAACAAAGTCGTATCGACAACGTTCTTTTGCATACCAGGGTACAGAAAAATGGAACGAATTGCTCATTGCAATTAGATACAAAGACAGTGATCCCTTTCAAGAGTGCTCTTAAAACTCACCTTTTTCGACTGCAAGGACAAACTTATAGACCTAATAATATTTACTACCTTAAATATTTTCAGCATTTCTTACTTTGTAAAAATTATGTTTTCTAATTACATGGTGTGTTTTTTGTTGTTGTTGTAGTCATAAATATATATGTTGTAATGCGCACAGAGTTTCTAAATATTAGGTGCTGTACAAAGTCCTCATTATTATTATTTATTATTATTACTTCCATGTGCTGAGTAGCAATAACGTGTTAGAGTATAATTTTTCTAGAATAACATTATGATAATAGTGTTCACTGTACTTACAATGATGAGAAAAGTCTGGTAGGCAAACATTCCATCCACACACAGTCCTCAATCATGGACAAAACTTGTGCACTCAGTATATCTACAAATAACTACTTATCTTTTCAGTAAGATCTTGACCTCTCTGAATCATAAATATCAGGGTCAACATCTTAAATTTTAGGGCTGTTTATAGCTTTTTTTTCTTTTTACAATGGATAGGAAGCAAAACTATTTTTTGGGGGTAAGACACTTGTTTCATTATTGTAATTATTCAAGCCTACACTTATTTGTACATGTATATTATTTTATACTTGATTTCAGATCCTGGCCTTGCAGTTGAGCCACCTACACGAGAACAGTTAAAACTAGGTAAGGACACACAAGTATCTGTTCCATTGTTTGGACTGGGTTGTTGTTGTTTGCAGGTCATTATTTCCCAGTAGTCACATGCAGCCTTTCTTGATTACAAATATCTCATAAGTCTCAGATTGCTGTATAAATTTAATTATCGTAGTGCAACATAGAATACTTAGAAGGAAAAAAAAATTGATTTTTGTTTATGTTAAATGTTGTAGAAAATAGACCTGTTCTTTTCACATTTCAAATGAAAAGCAAAATCGCTAACCAATACATCATCAGCAACTTTGATCAATGTTATTTAGGAAATTATTGTAGGGGGGGGGGGGTATTTTTGGGTCAGTAAAGCATGTAAATCTCCTCACCCAATCTACTACTGAATCTCACCTGGGAATGAGAATCATAATACAGAACCCATTTTAGGGAATGGGTTTTAAAGAAACACCATCTTCCACAGGGAAGTGATTTTCCTTTCCCCATCATGCAGCCATGTTCATCAGGATCTGGGCCCCTTGGTAGAGAGGTTGGTGCTGCAGTCCATGGACTAACATCTTCATCTTATAAAATGGGGTTAAAAAAAGGGGAAGGGGTACATAGATTCTTCTCCCAAATCATCATAAGAGGATTGAAAGTCAACCACAAGGGACAGTCCCTTCCTCAGTCATGGTTGCAGAGGAGTAAGAGATCTGGGGGGGGGGGGGTTGGTGACAAAGCAGTTAATGAGGTTTACTGTCTTTTGCCCAATGATCTGATTCACAAGCTTTCAGGTTCTGAGGACACTAAAATTCTCTTCAGTTGGGACTGGTTTCCCATGCTACCAAGAAATTGGTAAAGAGGCAGGAGAAAATATTTTTTTCCAAACCATGAAAAGTCATTGATCTTTGCAGAAATGAATGAAGGGGGTGGGAGCATGGAAATTTTCCACTACCACTTCATGACACAAACAATTTCATAATGAAGCGAGATTTAAATTGAGTTTTGACCAGACCAGACTGTTTGGAAGTTGTAATCAGACATTGGGGGAGACCCTTAATGAGCTTGCTTGTGACAAAGCTAAACTTTGAGTTTCCCAGTTTGTTTTCTCTGTTCTCAGCCAGAGGATATGGGAAATGGACCTGAATTGTGATCGCTTTGCATACATATTTTCATGCTGCAAGAACAAGTGTCATGCTTGCTAATGCCAGTGAAATCTCTCATGGTCTCTTAACAAAATCTTCTCTCAACCCATAACACTTCTTTTGATGACCTTACACACAAAATCTTTTTTGGTGCTATATTTGTTGTTATCAAGACAACAGTGCACTTCATGCCCTTTTGATAATCAGGATGTCTGATTGTGATTGAAATATTGAGTTCGCTGCCCTCAATGACCAGTCAGGGTTCTTAGCAACAAAAAAACCCAGCTTTCATCAGTTGTTCCTTTCATGATAATGGTCTCAGTTGTGTCTGTACTGAGGATCAAAATAGACTTTTATATTCAGTCAGAGATTAAGGTTTTCGTTTGGTTGCTTGTAAAGGGAAATGGAAGGGAAGGAAATGTCTTTTTCATCCCTACTGATACATCCACCCTGTTTAAGTTCATGCTAAAATTGTTTATTCATTCATTTTTTAAAAAAATCAACTTTTAAATATTTGACATGGATTGCAGGTGGGTAGTACATGTATTACCAGGTAGCATATAGTGGTTGTAAATATTCAGGAGCTAAATATTCAGGAGCACTATTAATGTATATCTGGTACATTACTTTGGCTTTTCACAATGAATTTAGTCTTTAATATGTAATATTTTAAACCTACCAGCTAAATGTTTCTTGCTTTCTTTTTGGGTTAATATTAGTCCAAATGTTCTTTTTTGAAGATGTGCTAGCTTAACTATGCTTTTATTCTTTGAATTACTCCATACTATATTTCAGCAGTCTAAAAAGGGTTTTATGTTACTGTTATAATATAGATTCTGTGCCTTTCAGGGAAAAAATGTCTTATCCGACTGAGAAGTCATAAACTTGAATTGATTTTTTTTTACTATGTTTATTAATATGTTCAGTCCATGATTGGTTATTATCTTCCAAAACACCAAGTAGTCTGTCATGACAGACAATTTGCAAATATTTATCCTACCATGTCAGACATAGTTGTCTATCAAGATTTGTTCTTTTTTGCTATGTTGAGACAAGTAATATTTTTGTTTTGCCAATATTTACCACCATTGAATGTGCACCAGTTGTCCAGTTTGTTTAGGGCATCCTGTAAAGAAGATTCCAGTTCATGCTTTGTATTATGGATTTCTGACACAGTTGTGTCATCAACATAGTGATTTGTAGATGAAATTGAGTCCCTGATTAAAATTGTTAGGTCATTAATAAATAATATAGATACATAGTAATGGACCTAGAAGTGAGCCTTGTGGTATTCCATATCTAATTGTTCAATGTTCTGACAGTACATTATTTATATCAACATGTGTTCTATCACTTAAGTTTGAAGTAAACCATCTGAGTTTGTTTTCTTCACATTGGTACATTTTCAGTTTCTTCAAAAGGATTTCATGATCTACCATTTCAAAAGGTTTCCTAAAATCTACAATACAGTTCCTATTATTCTACCTTGATAAAGTGCATGAACCCATTTATCAGTTAGGGAGATCACAGCAGTCTCACATGACTGTTTCTGTGTATAGCCTGATTGATTAGTGTGTAACAGTAAGTGTTTTGGTTAAACATGACATGAATGAGTCATGGACATGTTTATCACTCGATTTTGACAAGTTTGGTAGTATTGAGATTAGCTGGTAGTTATCAGCATCATCCATAGAACCAGGTTTGGGGATAAGCATTACTTTTCAGTTTTCTATATTTGGGGACAGATAAAGTTGCAGTACATAAATTGAATCTTATATTATCTGAAATAGCTGTGGCTGAAGATGTAATGAACCAATCTAAAAACAAATTAACAGAAGTACCTGTCTGCAATATACAGTTATTTTTTATGCTATTATTATTATTATTATTAATAATTCATGATTTATTACTTATTACTAAAATAAACATGTATCAGAAGGAATAACTACAAAAATAATAACCAGAATGAAACAGTAATTGTACAAGTTTTATCCTTTAATATGGTTAGGTTGACAAGTATCATACAGTTGCTGGATTGGTGCAGCTGTGTTTGGTCCAAACACACAGGCCATAAGGTAAATTTCTTATTATGTGATTAAGGTGGCATATTGTCAGGTGCAGATATATGGTAGAGTCAAACTGGTTTCCACTTCCACAAAATTTTTTTAATGATACAGTTATACAACAGTATGTACATGTTTTGGAGTTAATCAGACTTTTCATTAAAGGGATAATAAACATGTTAAAGAGTAAAATAATGAGAACAATAAAATGAAAAACAGTATAAAAATGTGCAATATATATATATATATATATATATATATATATATATATATATGAAGCTATGTCATTACAATTTTGAAATGCCATTTTTTCTAGTCAACAAGCTCTGTCGATTCTCAATTTTAAGTTAATTTACCATTATAGAGTGGATATAAAGATTGCCATGGGTATTACCCGTAGATCTTCAATCACCAACTGATGAAACACATGAAGGGGTTGAATTATCACTTCAAAAATATAACTTACAAAATGTTTTTAGAAAATCACATTTTGAGCAAAACATTTTGATCATACAGTGTGTCTATACATTTTTCCACATTGATTGAGCTTATGAGTGTTTAACATTCTAATTATGGTTTGTATAAGGTTTAGTGATTTTTAATGCCTCAACTCTTGGAGTAAGGAGTGACAATTTAAGCTGACACAGACTTATGCAGTGGCAGGATTCAACCTTTCGCACTTGTGAGTTCAGCATGTAACTACATGTACTGTGCCCCCACATCTCCTGTCTACATTTGGAAACTTATGGGAGGGCACATCATACCTATTCTACATTTCAAACCTGCAGAGGTGGGATTGATATTGTAGAGAAAAAAATGGTTGACATATCTAGTGACCTAAGCTTCCAAGTGTTTTGTTTGCTGCAGTTATATAGCAATTGTTTTATTTTATTATGGGCTGAACATATAGTGGAAAGTCTAATGTGACTTTTATTATTATTATTATTATTTAAAACTAAGTTTTGACTATTAGATCTCTTTCTCCCCCCACCCCACAAAAAAATTCTCATGCAAAATGAAAGAAGCTGTTACTATCATTACATTTTCACAAGATTCCTGAGGACTTTCTGTACATTCCTTACTGACAGAAACTGCTAAAGTACATGAGCAGTGCAGAAGTACAGTAATATGTACCATCAGATTAAAAAAAGACAATGGTAAAACAGTAGTATAACACTACACACCTCTGCTGCAAAGCATTAAATCTGTTAAGATACACACTCTCTATGTATTGAGGTACAAAGCTGTGGGAAAAAAAGAGCAAATGATGCAAAAAAGTGTATGTCCTAAAGGATAACCTTGATTGAATGTGTCAGAGTTTGTGTAAATGGGTATCCAGTTAAATGATTATTTTTCGACATATAGATATAGTAAAATAAAAAATAGTGCCTGATAGTGACATCTGTAAATAATAGTACATGTATCAGAGATTTATTTGACAAAGAACAGAAAAAATTGTACATGAAACATGGAAATAAATAGTTGTCAGTCATATGGAATCATCATGAAAATTATAGACAGGTACTATCCCGTTAGAAGTATCTAGTAAATGACAAAATGGGATAACTGAATTCTGGGGAAATCACATGGGTGGATGACTTATCTGAACTAACCTACAGAACTCTCTGAACATTTAAAATATATATGTGCTGTAAGTGAGGGTACATGGTATGCTTAGCATCTAAACTTAAGTCATTCCAAGAATGGAATCCATGGCCATACCATTGTTACTGTAGGCTGAATGGAATCCATGGCCATACCTTTGTAACTGTAGGCTGAATGGAATCCATGGCCATACCTTTGTTACTGTAGGCTGAATGGAATCCATGGCTATACCTTTGTTACTGTTGGCTGAATGGAATCCATGGCCATACCTTTGTTACTGTTGGCTGAATGGAATCCATGGCCATACCTTTGTAACTGTAGGCTGAATGGAATCCATGGCCATACCTTTGTTACTGTAGGCTGAATGGAATCCATGGCCATACCTTTGTAACTGTAGAATGAATGGAATCCATGGCCATACCTTTGTTACTGTAGGCTGAATGGAATCCATGGCCTTACCTTTGTTACTGTAGGCTGAATGGAATCCATGGCTATACCTTTGTTACTGTAGGCTGAATGGAATCCATGGCCATACCTTTGTTACTGTAGGCTGAATGGAATCCATGGCCATACCTTTGTAACTGTAGGCTGAATGGAATCCATGGCCATACCTTTGTTACTGTAGGCTGAATGGAATCCATGGCCATACCTTTGTTACTGTAGGCTGAATGGAATCCATGGCCATACCTTTGTAACTGTAGGCTGAATGGAATCCATGGCCATACCTTTGTTACTGTAGGCTGAATGGAATCCATGGCCATACCTTTGTTACTGTTGGCTGAATGGAATCCATGGCCATACCTTTGTAACTGTAGACTGAATGGAATCCATGGCCATACCTTTGTTACTGTAGGCTGAATGGAATCCATGGCCATACCTTTGTAACTGTAGAATGAATGGAATCCATGGCCATACCTTTGTTACTGTAGGCTGAATGGAATCCATGGCCATACCTTTGTTACTGTAGGCTGAATGGAATCCATGGCCATACCTTTGTAACTGTAGGCTGAATGGAATCCATGGCCATACCTTTGTTACTGTAGGCTGAATGGAATCCATGGCTATACCTTTGTTACTGTTGGCTGAATGGAATCCATGGCCATACCTTTGTTACTGTTGGCTGAATGGAATCCATGGCCATACCTTTGTAACTGTAGGCTGAATGGAATCCATGGCCATACCTTTGTTACTGTAGGCTGAATGGAATCCATGGCCATACCTTTGTAACTGTAGAATGAATGGAATCCATGGCCATACCTTTGTTACTGTTAATGCTGCAAAGCATTAAATCTGTTAAGATACACACTCTCTATGTATTGAGGTACAAAGCTGTGGGAAAAAAAGAGCAAATGATGCAAAAAAGTGTATGTCCTAAAGGATAACCTTGATTGAATGTGTCAGAGTTTGTGTAAATGGGTATCCAGTTAAATGATTATTTTTCGACATATAGATATAGTAAATTAAAAAATAGTGCCTGATAGTGACATCTGTAAATAATAGTACATGTATCAGAGATTTATTTGACAAAGAACAGAAAAAATTGTACATGAAACATGGAAATAAATAGTTGTCAGTCATATGGAATCATCATGAAAATTATAGACAGGTACTATCCCGTTAGAAGTATCTAGTAAATGACAAAATGGGATAACTGAATTCTGGGGAAATCACATGGGTGGATGACTTATCTGAACTAACCTACAGAACTCTCTGAACATTTAAAATATATATGTGCTGTAAGTGAGGGTACATGGTATGCTTAGCATCTAAACTTAAGTCATTCCAAGAATGGAATCCATGGCCATACCATTGTTACTGTAGGCTGAATGGAATCCATGGCCATACCTTTGTAACTGTAGGCTGAATGGAATCCATGGCCATACCTTTGTTACTGTAGGCTGAATGGAATCCATGGCTATACCTTTGTTACTGTTGGCTGAATGGAATCCATGGCCATACCTTTGTTACTGTTGGCTGAATGGAATCCATGGCCATACCTTTGTAACTGTAGGCTGAATGGAATCCATGGCCATACCTTTGTTACTGTAGGCTGAATGGAATCCATGGCCATACCTTTGTAACTGTAGAATGAATGGAATCCATGGCCATACCTTTGTTACTGTAGGCTGAATGGAATCCATGGCCTTACCTTTGTTACTGTAGGCTGAATGGAATCCATGGCTATACCTTTGTTACTGTAGGCTGAATGGAATCCATGGCCATACCTTTGTTACTGTAGGCTGAATGGAATCCATGGCCATACCTTTGTAACTGTAGGCTGAATGGAATCCATGGCCATACCTTTGTTACTGTAGGCTGAATGGAATCCATGGCCATACCTTTGTTACTGTAGGCTGAATGGAATCCATGGCCATACCTTTGTAACTGTAGGCTGAATGGAATCCATGGCCATACCTTTGTTACTGTAGGCTGAATGGAATCCATGGCCATACCTTTGTTACTGTTGGCTGAATGGAATCCATGGCCATACCTTTGTAACTGTAGACTGAATGGAATCCATGGCCATACCTTTGTTACTGTAGGCTGAATGGAATCCATGGCCATACCTTTGTAACTGTAGAATGAATGGAATCCATGGCCATACCTTTGTTACTGTAGGCTGAATGGAATCCATGGCCATACCTTTGTTACTGTAGGCTGAATGGAATCCATGGCCATACCTTTGTAACTGTAGGCTGAATGGAATCCATGGCCATACCTTTGTTACTGTAGGCTGAATGGAATCCATGGCTATACCTTTGTTACTGTTGGCTGAATGGAATCCATGGCCATACCTTTGTTACTGTTGGCTGAATGGAATCCATGGCCATACCTTTGTAACTGTAGGCTGAATGGAATCCATGGCCATACCTTTGTTACTGTAGGCTGAATGGAATCCATGGCCATACCTTTGTAACTGTAGAATGAATGGAATCCATGGCCATACCTTTGTTACTGTTAATGCTGCAAAGCATTAAATCTGTTAAGATACACACTCTCTATGTATTGAGGTACAAAGCTGTGGGAAAAAAAGAGCAAATGATGCAAAAAAGTGTATGTCCTAAAGGATAACCTTGATTGAATGTGTCAGAGTTTGTGTAAATGGGTATCCAGTTAAATGATTATTTTTCGACATATAGATATAGTAAATTAAAAAATAGTGCCTGATAGTGACATCTGTAAATAATAGTACATGTATCAGAGATTTATTTGACAAAGAACAGAAAAAATTGTACATGAAACATGGAAATAAATAGTTGTCAGTCATATGGAATCATCATGAAAATTATAGACAGGTACTATCCCGTTAGAAGTATCTAGTAAATGACAAAATGGGATAACTGAATTCTGGGGAAATCACATGGGTGGATGACTTATCTGAACTAACCTACAGAACTCTCTGAACATTTAAAATATATATGTGCTGTAAGTGAGGGTACATGGTATGCTTAGCATCTAAACTTAAGTCATTCCAAGAATGGAATCCATGGCCATACCATTGTTACTGTAGGCTGAATGGAATCCATGGCCATACCTTTGTAACTGTAGGCTGAATGGAATCCATGGCCATACCTTTGTTACTGTAGGCTGAATGGAATCCATGGCTATACCTTTGTTACTGTTGGCTGAATGGAATCCATGGCCATACCTTTGTTACTGTTGGCTGAATGGAATCCATGGCCATACCTTTGTAACTGTAGGCTGAATGGAATCCATGGCCATACCTTTGTTACTGTAGGCTGAATGGAATCCATGGCCATACCTTTGTAACTGTAGAATGAATGGAATCCATGGCCATACCTTTGTTACTGTAGGCTGAATGGAATCCATGGCCTTACCTTTGTTACTGTAGGCTGAATGGAATCCATGGCTATACCTTTGTTACTGTAGGCTGAATGGAATCCATGGCCATACCTTTGTTACTGTAGGCTGAATGGAATCCATGGCCATACCTTTGTAACTGTAGGCTGAATGGAATCCATGGCCATACCTTTGTTACTGTAGGCTGAATGGAATCCATGGCCATACCTTTGTTACTGTAGGCTGAATGGAATCCATGGCCATACCTTTGTAACTGTAGGCTGAATGGAATCCATGGCCATACCTTTGTTACTGTAGGCTGAATGGAATCCATGGCCATACCTTTGTTACTGTTGGCTGAATGGAATCCATGGCCATACCTTTGTAACTGTAGACTGAATGGAATCCATGGCCATACCTTTGTTACTGTAGGCTGAATGGAATCCATGGCCATACCTTTGTAACTGTAGAATGAATGGAATCCATGGCCATACCTTTGTTACTGTAGGCTGAATGGAATCCATGGCCATACCTTTGTTACTGTAGGCTGAATGGAATCCATGGCCATACCTTTGTAACTGTAGGCTGAATGGAATCCATGGCCATACCTTTGTTACTGTTGGCTGAATGGAATCCATGGCTATACCTTTGTAACTGTAGGCTGAATGGAATCCAAATATCTTAACTACAATCATCAATTTTCATTTTTTGGACTGGTACATAATTGCTGGTAAGAATATCCAATCTTTAGACAGTGCTACAGACATGTACAGATATAAAATTGCATTTGAACCACAATTTGCATTTATTATATATTCTTATTCAGTCTAAATAACCAGACAGTGATGCATGAATACCATATTATTATAATCTGTTGTCACGTGGATGATCAAGATCTACTGTCAGTTCATCACTGAATGATTTCTGATCGAAAGCGCAAACTTTACCTGACAACAAATAATGCATCTGTAGCACAGAATCCATTTTGTCTGTTGTTCAAAATGACTTCAGTCAAATAGCACCAGAGCTGAACCAAATGCCAAATTTTAAAAGTTCTAGCTTCGCACTTATGACCCTGGTGCATGTATTCTAGTCCACATTCCCTTTTTGGTAGAATGTCGTTATTGTGTTGGTCTAATTTACTCTTACAAGAAAATTTCCTTTGCTTTGCTTGACACATACATCATGAATTAAGCATTTTCAATTTGTGCATTATTTTTACTGTGATTTCAACCATTATTCCTGGTTAGAATTAGTTCTTTTTTTAAGATATCGACATTTTTTGGTTACATTTTCATAACACAATAGCTACAGATTGTGTATTACAAATGATTTTGCATGTCAGTGGATATAATCTTTGGATGGAATGCATTATCAGCAATTCACAAGCCATTGCTATTGCCCTAGCTAATACCCTTCCTGGTGGAAATTCCATTGCCTTTATGTTGAAAATTCATTCTCAGTAGGGTGACTTTTTCAAAGTCTCAAACTTGTGACCCAAACCCATGGATGCTAACCTACATACTCTTTTGGTTGACTGTCAATATCATGGTGCTCAAAGTTCCACTTCGAAGAAAATTGGCTTCACTTGGAGTTGTACATAATGAATAAAGCAATTTCATTGTGTGTACCATTTTATTTTACTAAGTGAAATTAACCTCATATTCATGTACATGTATTATTCTTGTGCAATATTAGCTTTCTCAAGAGAGATTTTGCCAGGACATTTTGTTTTTGTTATTTTCATAACTTTTTATTTAGAATTGTTAGCCTTTCAGTAAATAACTACAGGTTATGTATTACTGATATTAAAATGTAGCTTGTTTTTTGTGAGCGGGGTGGGTAAAGCTATCATACTTACCTGTTGCTGTTGCCAGGCTCCCTCTTCTTACTTAATTTTTATGATTATATCCTAGTGAGGGCTAGTACACATTAGCCTGGGTCATTGGTTTCCAGAAAGTCATCCTATGGGAAGAAGATTTCTCAACTGAGGGTATTTTTTGTCATTAACAATAGCAACAGGTAAGTCTTACACCATTAAAATGTACCCTCCCCCAAGGAAAACTACATATTACAAACAGATGTGATTGATATGTATATTGATCTATCAACAGATGCAGTCAGTGTATGATATTTATCAACAAATATGAAAAATGTATGGAATTATCAACAAGTATTAGTAACATATGGATTTATCAACAAGTATGACAGATGTATGGATCTATCAACATTTGTAATTATCAATAAGTCAAATGATGTTTTATACTGATTGTCACGCATACTGTGATAATCCTCTTTAGGTTCAAAATGGAGCATAGTATATAATCCATGAACATATATGATGATTAGGGCCTAACCGGAAATCGCCACGGACATTTGCTTCGGCCGAATATCTGGTCTTTTTGTACTATTCGGAAGTATTCGCCTCAGCAAATAATACGTGCATGAATGGTTACAAGTAAAATAATTCAATAAATATCGAACTTTTAAAAAAATTTTTTAAATACATAATAATTTTAGTTAATAATAGAAATTTTCATCTTTTAGGCGATATATACGGTATACAGTACACGAAAAGTTTAAGCTTCACATGCGATAATGAAACAAACAGTACTCTCTGGAGTTGCACCTACTATTTGGTTCGTGTCCAGATCTGGCAAATAGTACATCCAAATACTCGGATTTGGTACTTGGCGAAAATTATCTACTCTGTTAGGCCCTAATGATGATATTTATCTCATGGCTTCCAGTTGCTTGGCATGGGATATATCAATTAAAGAATGACCTCATGTTGTCTGCTCCCTCCAGCCTGCCAAAGGTTCCCACAAGAACCTCCCTGATCCTTGGACCCATTGGTCCAGAACCATTGGCACCTCACAGAGTTCATTAGTATCATCCTGCAAACTAATGCCACCATTGACTACAGTATCTGGATTACACAATGCCAGAGATTTTGATAACTCCCTATATTAGCTAAAACTACAATGACTGAGCCATGTAATAAACTCTTTGTCACATTTAAGTGCACATAGAGTGATATGCATTATGTATGTACACATATGAGTTGATTTCATTATGCATTAAATTCTTTCAGCACAATGACTGTGCAATATTATAATTATTTTAACCATGTTCATACATGAATCTGTCTCCAACAAGAACAAGTCGCACTTGATTATAAAAAGTCAAAATTCCATTTCTTCTCGTCTTTTAGTTTCTTAATTTGGAACAGACTATATTCTATCTGATTAAATGCTGTTGAATCTCATTAGACTGATTTTATAGAAAATTTGGAATAAATTCCAAAGCATTCAATATGTGAAACAATTTTATCATGTGAATGGATAGCAATAAACTATATTTCATATACCTCTGCAGGTGAAGATTGCTTCTGTAAAGTGGACATCTTCCTGCCAACACTCATAAAGTGCATATAGCAGTTTGTGAACAAACATCAGTATTTCTAAATTACCATTGTTTAAAGTAATACACCCAGGTAATAACTGTACATATTAACCAAAAAAACATCAATATTTTTGTTCATATATGATGCACTTGCATATTTGTACACAGAATTCTGTGACATATTCATTAAATGTATTCAAACAGGATCTAAATATTTATCACTGTGTGTGTTTGATTTGGATTTTTAGCATACATTAACAAATTTTCAGTTACTTCACTACTTTGTCTGTAGTGTGGCGGTTTATTGTGATGTTTAGCAATTCTAAGTACATCATGCTGCAGACATGTAGCATCATGTCACATCCAGTCACGTTATCCTGACTCATCTGAGGTGGACACATGAACCATGTAGGACAATGGAGTGGTCTATTCATTAGTGTTAATAAAGATCTGATTTTAAAAAATTCATCCTCGTTTCTTTGTCTACTTTTGTGTTTATTATCCTCCCTGTTCCCAACCCAACCAAGCCAAAAAGAAAATACCGAACTATGTCATCTTAGATCTAAATCTTAATTAAATGACACTGTTGGGGTCTCACGTAAGTTTTGGATGATTTAATTGAAAATCTGATTATTGAATTTTATTTTTTTTCACTGTTTATTTTCAAGCAAAGTACAAATGTTAACATTCCTTAATACTCAAGATGGACAGTTATGAGCAAAATGACCACATGTTTAGTTAAGTGTGGGAAGATATGTAAATATATCTGTAAATTGAATATTCCAAGTCAACATCACATGAATGTATGGTCAGTTTAATTTTATTAAATTTAGATATGTTGATTGCAGTTCCCTGGAAATTCTTATACTAGTATATGCATGTCATGTCCAATGGGACAGATAATTTGACCAACTATAATATTGAACATTAAGATTTTCTGTTAAGCCTTAGGAAACTTCTATTCAGGCTTGCAGGCTCAAGCTACCAGGTGAAGTGGGTGACTAAGTCGCTGTGATTTTTAGACATACATGTACATTGGTTGATCATAGTTTATTTAGATGTTCCCTTGCCATAGCCAGATTAGTTCTAGTGTTGTATTCTTGCAAAATGTATTCATCACACCTCCATTAGCTAGTGTTGATGTCAGTTAATTCAAAGGCATGTGCTATGATATATGATTTGCCATTAACCCTTTCCCGAGTAAGTTAGCAACTATCGCTGCTGGATTTCAGCATGTTATCCTTTGATGATAAATACATACAAACTTGTGTTTTGAAAGTTAATAGTATTTATATAGCAATTTGTGTTTTAAGAACAGAATCAGTGAGCTCCATTATTTGAAATGACTCTTGTGAAAAGCACAATATTTTGTCATAAAATTAGCTCGAAACTGTAAGTGAACCAGTATAGAGGAAATAATGGCAGTACCAGTTTATAGATTGTCTCTTTTCATTAATCATTGGGTAAATATATTCAGAAAAATATACAATTCATATAACGCAAAGCCTAGGTATTATGCTAATGAAGATTGCAAAAAAGCAACAAAGCAGGTACTTATTTAACCATGCCTAAAAATACAAAAGTACACAGACAATAAATAATAAAACCATGAATATGCAATCCTATCAATGGACTGTTGTAAGCTAAGTGAGTGGTTACATTACAAAAACTACTTCTCTAAAAATAGATGCACTCACATGTCTGTGTTGATTCGGTTGGAAAGAATGGATTACTTTTTATATACCGGTATTTGCTATAATGGAGCCATGTCTGTAATTTTCAGTGTGTTTTATATGAATAGTTTCCAGAATGTTTTATCTGCAACAAATAAATTATGACAAACTGTCGACACTGAAGACACGTTAGAATTTGCCCTCATGCACATGGTACTAGGGTTGTTTCAAAAATGTTTACTAATCATTCAAGTGCCATTTAATTTGTGAACTTTAGAAAGTAAAAGAAATTTATTAAGGGTAGTTGATGAAACATCTTTTATAAATTGCAATTACAATAATGTAATCTGGTTTCTCAGTTAAAATTTGTTACCATATAGTTTCTGTTACTCACTTTTAAAGTGATATGGGCAAAATAGCAGCAGATTTTCTACTTGAAAAATATAGTATTCTGTATTGCTTAAATCCAGGGTTAAATGCAAATATGAATACATAGAAATTGATGACAGAATTTAAAAAAGAGAATGTACATTATATATATAGTTATTTGTTATGTTCCAAAGTCTTTTCAACCAATCAGATTACAATGCATTCCTGACTTTTAAGAAAATATACAAAAAGGAGGCAAAGATGAAAGAAAAGGGTACACACAACGATATTTTGTTAATAATACATTTATTGCACATTTTACAGAACGTCATCTCAAAAATTCCATTTCCAATTGCTTCCTTGATAACATTCACATTTTACAGAACGTCATCTCAAAAATTCCATTTCCAATTGATTCCTTGATAACATTCACATTTTACAGAACGTCATCTCAAAAATTCCATTTCCAATTGATTCCTTGATAACATTCACATTTTACAGAACGTCATCTCAAAAATTCCATTTTCAATTGATTCCTTGATAACATTCACATTTTACAGAACGTCATCTCAAAAATTCCATTTCCAATTGATTCCTTGATAACATTCACATTTTACAGAACGTCATCTCAAAAATTCCATTTCCAATTGATTCCTTGATAACATTCACATTTTACAGAACGTCATCTCAAAAATTCCATTTCCAATTGATTCCTTGATAACATTCACATTTTACAGAACGTCATCTCAAAAATTCCATTTCCAATTGAGTCCTTGATAACATTCACATTGAGATTGATATGAAGTGATGTATGACAGTCAAAATGTAGTCAACTTTTGTTTGCTAAAGAATAAGACCAAAATGCTATCTCTTTTATAAAGTTATGGGGAAATTGGGTGGAATGGGTTGTCTGGGTAAAGCATTCAATAAAATTATGTGCCAAAGTGAAGGCTGTCATCTACCACCTTACATCAATGTCAATGTGAAGGGTGTCAAGGAATCGTTTGCAAATGATTTTTGTACATGATGCTGTGTAAAATGTGCGATATTAAAAAAATATAGTTGTGCGCACCCTTTTCCTTCATCCTTGTCTACTAGTGAAAATATTGGTTACACTTATTTTATGACCTAATTGGTGGTCAAACTTGAAAACACAAGATAACGACTGCTATAATTCAGATCAAAAGTATTGGTAAAGTTCACGTTGTGTCACTAAGAATGGGAGAGTTGCAGGAATAAATGTGCTGCTGTTGGATTAACTAGATCTCTCTGTATGAGGCCATTTGTTTTGATCAGATGACAATATGGCATTGGCACTGACCTGACTTAGTATAGCAGATCATACGAAGCATGAAACCAAAATTTTCATCAGTTTCATGTATTATATGTTTCCTTTCATGGAGTGTAGTGAATAGAAATGGTGATGTTGTGAGCAATGTGACAATTCTGAAATTTGACATGGTATAGGCTGAGTCAAAGTTTCAAGTGATTTAGCAGGTTTTAAGTTGGTTTCTGTAAACTACCGGTAAATAATTTGTTGTTGCATAATTTACATTTTGCCTTAATTTTTATCAATTGCAAAATGTGGCCAAACTCACTGGGTAAAAAACAATTATTTAAATACTAATTTTCTATATAAATATTTGCAAAAAGTTATTCTAATTGGAGTTTTGTGATTTCAGTTCTAAAGAGCAGAGTACTTGTTGTTTATGTAAGAAATGGTTTATCAGTTGACAGGAGAAATGATCTAGAATCAGACGAAATTGAAGCAATATGGATCCAGGTAAATCAATCAAATACAAAGCCATTCCTAGTGGGCTTTGTCTATAGGTCCTCTTCTGCAAAGGTCGGATGGAATGAGCATTTTGAAAAGCAACTAGATAAAGTGATTGATGACCAAAACGAAATATACATATTAGGTGACTTCAACAGGGATCTTATGAATAATCAGATTGAAAGAAATTGGTTAAATTTCACAGAAACTTTTGGTCTAACCCAATTAGTGGACCAACCAACACGAGAAACTGATCACTCAAAAACTAGATCATATCTATACAAGCATGGAAGAAAATGTGACAAAAATACATATTCCTAGGATAGGTCTTAGTGATCACTTCCCTATTTTTCTCACCAGAAAATCCGGCTTAAAAACAGGTGTAAAATCCAAAACTAATAAAACCATAACATACAGATCATTTAAGCATTATGATGAAGACAAATTTCTGGATGATCTCAGTAATGTTCTTTGGAGTATTGTATCTATGTTTGATGACGTGGATGATGCTCCTGATGTATGGACTCAACTTTTTACACAAGTAGTAGATAAACATGTACCGATGAAAACACATAGAGTAAAACTGGACTTCCAACCTGATTGGTTAATTCCTGACATTCTAGATGCCATGAAAACTCGAGATTATTTCAAATCTGTAGGTTAACAAGCACATTACAGGACATGGAGAAATAAAGTAACCAAAATGATCAATGGGGCAAAGAAGTATTACTATCAGTCAGCTTTGGAAAATAATTGCAATACAAATTCTATGTGGAAAGTTTTTAACAAACTAGGTGCAGGTAAAAGGTCCACAAGGTCATCCAAAACCAACAACTTAGCCAGAAAAGCTGGATTATTGATGAGGATGTTGAAATAGCAAATACATTCAATGAATTTTTTGTCAGCATAGCTTCCAGAATTAAGGAACCCATTGTAAACTCTAATCATGATGAATTAAGAAATTTCTGTTCGGAAAAAAAATCCACCCGACACAAACTTTTTTATCTATGCAATACCAAATGAAAAAGTTTTAAAATTTTTGCAAACTACTGAAACAACGAAATCAACAGGCCTAGATAATATTGGACCATGTCTCCTGAGGGCTGCTGCAAACATAATATTTGCGAGCATAGCTTACATATGTAATCTAAGCATATCCACCTCAGTGTTTCCCCAGACATAGAAACTGGCAAAAGTTACCCCCATTCACAAGTCTGGCAGTAAAGAAGATGTCAATAACTACAGACCAATATCTATATTGCCAAAACTGTCCAAACTACTTGAAAAGCATGTCCATGACAATCTTTCGATGTATCTATCAAACTATAAATTTAATTCATCAAAACCAATCAGGGTTCCGAGAAAACCACTCCTGTGAGACAGCTTTGGTCTCCATGATAGATAGATGGATTACTGCCTTGGATAAGGGAAAATTAGTTGGATCCGTACTGGTTGATCATAGAAAGGCTTTTGACCTTGTTGATCATGATATTCTTATCAATAATTAGGCATTTATGAAATGTGACAATTCAACAATTGATTGGTTTACATCATATCTAACAATGAGAAAACAGTGTGTCAAAATAAATAGCAGTTTTTCTAAAAGAAGAACCAATTACATGTGGAGTACCACAAGGATCAATCCTTGGCCCACTCCTCTTTCTCATTTTCATAAATGATCTACCACTGAAAATAGGCAACTGTATTTCATCTACCGACTTATATGCAGATGACACCACTCTATCAGATTTCAAACAACTAAAATCAGACCTAGAGGTCTCACTTCAGACAGCTTTACTTAGAATAGATTCCTGGTGTAAGGAAAATGGCATGAAAGTAAACACAGACAAGATTAAAGTATTAATGATTACTACCCAACAAAAAAGAGCAAAATTGGAAAATAACAATTTGAATCTCAAGTTGAATGAAATTGGTCTACAAATGGTAACCCATGACAAAATCCTTGGGGTAATGGTTGACAACAATTTGCAATGGAATGAACATATTCAAGTCATATGTCATAAAGTCAATTCATGTCTTTGGCTATTAAGCAAGATTAGGCCATATTTATCAACAAAACATGGGTTAATATATTACAAAAGCTATTCAACTACACCTAGACTACTGTAATGTTATCTGGGGAAACACTTCTGACAATATTTGCAAATTATTCCGCTTGCAAAAAAGAGCTTGAAAACTCATCCTAGATAATGCTGAAAACATCCCAAATGCAATGAATAATATTAAAATGTTAACAGTAAGTGAATTAATATTTTTGAGAAAGGCTAGACTTGTGCACAGTTTCAAACAATATGGCCCCATCGTATCTCAAAGAACTATTTCATGCTAGAAAACAAGGCAACACTCCCAATATAAGATCAATTTCAGCTAACCACCTCAGCATTCCAAAACCAAATAAAGAACTCATTAAGAAATGTTTTAAATATTCGGGGTCACTAATTTGGAATCGAATCCCAAAGGAAATTTGAGAAAGTACAAATATAAATACATTTAATTATCATCTAATTCAATGGATGAAAAGTGGAACCTGTTTGATTTGACAAATACATTACAACTTAAAGCATAATATTCTCAAACCTTCCATTTTGTTGTCTCACAATTTTTATACTGTATATAAACAATGTACCTAGCTTGATCATGTTTTACAAAACTTTCTGTTTATTATGTTCATATATACATGTAGCTTATTATCAGTGCTTTATTATTATTATTATTATCATTATTATTATTATTATTATTATTATTATTATTATTATTATGCAATTATGCACATGTACTCTGTATGTAAATATGCATATAATAGAGGGCCACAAGGAGGATTAGTTCCATGCAACTAATTGTGTGACCCTCTTTAAATAAAGTCATTATTATTATTATTATTATTATTATTATTATTATTATTATTATTATTATTAAAGGCATATTACAGCAGGGCAAAATTGGATCCACGCTATAAATAAGCATGTACATGTTAACTTGATATACCATTTATCTTACAGTAATACCACTAATGCTGGTAGTTACACCCAAAAAAGAATGAAGTATAGAATGGGAGACTAATAAAACAGATTTTAGCACTGATCACTTACAATGTGTAGTAATATTGGAGGTTTGTTTTTTGTGCAAGTGTGTGTGTAGTGGTGTAAGAATTTTGTGCAAGTTATTCCTTTAGGCAGGGTTTATGGATGCTGTGTGTTAGATGTCATTAAGGCATGTTACATTATTCCTGGAAATGTTTTCTTTCATAAGCATTTTTGTTGGATGTATCTTGTTTGTTTTATTAACCAAAATGTCTCAATATCTTATAACAAACAAATAACTCCCACCAACCCTAAAGAGCTGTTTAATGCAACCTCCTATGATTCCAATCCATGGCTATCTAATATATTCCTGCTCTTCACAATATATTTAAATTTACATGAAATGATTTCAATGCCCTTGAAAGCCCCAATTTTATGGTGTGCTGTACATAACTTGGTAAAGGACAGCACAATCCCTTCAAAATCGACATCTCCACCTTTTCTATTATAGTGTGCGTGTCAGTGTTTATCTCTGGCCCAGTCCCAATAACATAATCCAAATATTAATATAGCTGCAAATGTATCTATACATTTTGCACTTGTATCAGTTTTCAGAAAAAAATACATCACTAGCTTTTCACTTCATCTGTAATAGAGAGAAACAACTATTAGAGGATCGTCTGAATGTGTATTAACTGAGGCACAGCAGTATGCCTTCATATGATTGACCGTGTGTATGAATTAAACAAAACAGTATGTCTATATAGAATTGACAGTGTGTATTAAGTGAGGCACAACAGTATGCTTTTATATGTGCCTTAAATATGCACAACAGTGTGTTTGTATAGGATTGACTGTGTGTATTAATTGAAGCACAACAGTATGACTGTGCATTAATTGAGGGACAGCAGTATGTTTATATAGGATCAACTGAATGTGTATTGAGGCACAACAGGATGCTTGGCTGTGTGTATTAATTGAAGCACAACAGTATGTTTATATAGGATTGACTGTGTCTGTATTAACTGAGGCACAACAATATGCTTTTATAGGACTGTCTGCATGTGTATTAATTGAGGCACAACATTATGCTTTCATAGGATTGACTGTGTATTAATTGAGGCACAATAGTATGTTTATATAGGATTGACTGTATTAATTGACGCACACACAACAGTATACTTTTATATGTGCATTAAATTGGCACAACAGTGTGTTTGTATAGGATCGACTGCATGTGTATTAATTGAGGCACAACATTATGCTTTTATAGGATTGACTGCATGTGTATTAATTGAGGCACAATAGTATGCTTTTATAGGATTGACTGTGTATTAATTATAAGCACAACATTATGCTTTTATAGGATTGATTGCATGTGTATTAATTGAGGCACAATAGTATGCTTTTATAGGATTGACTGCATGTGTATTAATTGAGGCACAACAGTATGCTTTTATAGGATTGACTGCATGTGTATTAATTGAGGCGCAACATTATGCTTTCATAGGATTGACTGTCTGTATTAATTGAGGCACAACAGTATGCTTTTATAGGATTGACTGTATCAACTGAGGCACAGCAGTATCCTTTTATAGGATTGACTGTGTGTATATTAATTGAGGCACAACAGTATGCTTTTATAGGATTGACTGTAATAATTGACGCACGACATTATGCTTTTATAGGATTGACAGTGTATTAACTGAGGCACAACATTATGCTTTTATAGGATTGACTGTATCAACTGAGGCACAACATTATGCTTTTATAGGATTGACTGTATCAACTGAGGCACAACATTATGCTTTTATAGGATTGACTGCATATTAACTGAGGCACAACATTATGCTTTTATAGGATTGACTGTATCAACTGAGGCACAACATTATGCTTTTATAGGATTGACTGTATCAACTGAGGCACAACATTATCCTTTTATAGGATTGACTGTGTGTATATTAATTGAAGCACAACATTATGCTTTTATAGGATTGATTGACTGTGTGTATATTAATTGAAGCACAACAGTGTGCTTTTTTTAAGATCGGTCATGCTTGTCTGCATTTGATTCCAAATGAAAGTAATATATAGAATGTATAGATAGCTCTTTATTCTTCATATATAGATAGAATGTATAGATAGCTCTTTATTCTTCATATCCCACTTTGCATCCCAAAAATATGCAAAGCAGGAAGTAGGAGGCAGTAGATTTAACTTATGCTGGTTCTCAATTACATCTGAATGGATTATACATACATCTAAGTTGCTGCTGGAAAAATCAGATATGGTCAAAATCCTATTTGTGGACGATTTTGTTTAATCTTATTTTTGTTTCCTGTTTTTTTTTCTTCAGGGCATCATGCAGAAAGCAGAACAGGTTTTATCCATGCTGTGTAGATAAACTAACTCGATAATCTATTTCAAAAGTTGATTGTTATATTCCTCATAATAACTTTGAAGAGAATATAACTTCACACATAAGACATAACATTTTACACATTCCACTGAGCAAACACAAAGTACAGAGACTCGTGTCCTGTTACTTTAACAGATGACCAATCTCTTACACTACATTCTGTGCTTTGATATTTTTTTAATTACTTGTCACATGGCCAAGTTGCTTTCAATCTAACTTCTTACATGATAGATATATGTATTACACGCTCAGTACTATATATAGCCACTGAAGAACATACATGACCTAACATGATTAACAGTTATGTGTTTTATTTACTGGTAAATGTTACGCACAAAAACAAAACTGGGTACTAACAACATTAATAGATGCATAGAGTTGAAATAAAAGGCCCACTTTTTAACATTTATGTTTTATTTTTTCCATTTTTTTAGTATAAAACAATACTTCTGTAATTTGTACATTTCTTGGTCTACATTTGAAGCACATCATGAAATATGCCTTTGATATATTTTTTGAAATTGTTAGCTACTTGTTATACTCCAGAACCACTAGAAACATTCTTTTAAAAATATTGGATAAAATGGAATGAAAAATTCAGTAATTACAAAAGTTTAGGCACCTTGTTGTAAAACAAACTATTAAAGAAATTTTCAAAAAAAATTCTGTTTTGGTAGGCCAACTTTAGAAAGTTTCAGCTTTCAGGAGCCATTTTTAAAGTACTTATATGAAAGATAACTTTATGGCTACCTAATAAATAGAGTGCTTTTTTTTTTAGTAGCCCCACCTACCGTTAATAACCGTGAATAATTTTTTGATTTTTGTTTATCATCTTAACCCTCATGCTCAGTAAAATCAAAACAGTGCCATCCAATTTTCCTGCCATAGACTATCACCACAGTATTTATTCCACTAGTTTTTTTGCATAACTTGTGCAAAAGTTTTTATCTGTTTTAGTCAATTATTAGTTAAGATGCATTTATTTCTTCATTTGCATATTCCAATGCATACCATGGAAAAGGCACTCCTATTTCCTCGGCATATGATCAAACTACATGCAAGTTGTCAGTCTAATAATCAAACCCTCCTACATTATGTAGTGCTGTTTAAAGACTGGTGTTTGCCTGATAAGAATTAATGGCAAAGGATATATCTTGTTCTTGCAAGGATTAAGTCAGTTAGTTGATAATTTCTCTTATTGATTCAGTTGAAACAACAAGAAAATTGTTTTGTTCATCCTGCAGATAAATTTGTGATCACATCAGGGGCTTATTTCAGGTGTTTTCTGGTATCTTGTTGAAAATAAGCACCTGTAGTTTATCACATAATAAATACCATCAGGTTTATGGTATATCTTTTTTTATTTATGTGTAGTTTCAGGTTGAAAATGAAACAGCAGCATCACAAACTTAGGCAAACTAGATACACAGTGTGTGTGAACTGTTAGTAATTAGAGTGTCCGCTTGGATACAAGAGGTTGTGGGTTCAATCCTCGGCTGAGTCATACCAAAGACTTTTCTAAAAGTGGTACATCCGTTTGCTTCACTAGGCGCTCAGCATTAAGATGTTAGTGTTAGGACTGATCGGCCTGGTGTCAGGATAATGTGACATCATGCTACATATCTGACATGATGCTCCAGTTCTAGGCATCTCTATTAACTGCCACACTGTAGACATCATAGTAATATGACTGAAAAATGCTAGGTAAAAAAAAATCCAAAATCACACAGTGTGTTGTGTGAGAGAGAGAGATTTGGATTTTTAACCTAGATTTAATAATTTGTCAGTGATGCCGGCAATGTGGCAGTTTATAGGATAGGCATTTAATATGGCAAAGTAACTCACTGTTTTTGTAAGGATCATTTCACTGTTACCATATATACTCTTACAAGTGGAGTCAGACTCCAAACAACAAAGATCCTTGGTAAAAGCACAGACCCAGATCTTCTGGTACATTATGCAATGGCAGATCTTTGTCTGTAGCTTGCATTTGGACTTGTCTTATAAGTGAGTATATATGGCAATTTTTAATGGTTTACTTTTCTTTCTTTTTACCCAAACTTCACAATACTACTACTACTACTACTACTACTACTACTACTACTACTACTACTACTACTACTACTAATAATAATAATAATAATAATGATAATAATAATAATAATGATAAACTTTATTCTATGAGGATAACTTGGTTAATTAGAATATATTATTCTCCCTTGAGACCTCCAGGATGAAAAACTTTGGAATGCAAAAGACATAGTACAAACATCATTTTTATAAAAGTTGTAATTTGCAGCTTTAGTGGGGAAAAAAAGAATGTACTTAATAGTTTTGTACAGAAAATTATATGAACATGTTCAGATGTAACTTCTGCATGAAATATTTAACAATGAAATATTTTTTATTTTATTTTTACTCTTACTGGTCATTTACCATATCTTATGGGATGGTCTGTTGTCCATCTTCTAATAGAACAAATTTGTTATAGCTTCTCCACCTGAAATACTTGGATTACAATGAAATTGTACACGAACATTCAGCCTTTGATTTGGTTGGTCTTAATGAAAATATTGCCACTTGAACAAAATGTATGGCCACCACAGCAGCTATTTTGTTTGTGAACAAGAAAGTCATAAGTCATATTGACATGTTGTCACTCTATGGTCTTAAATTTTAAAAAAAAGAAAATAGTGAAAACTACCAAGTTCAGTAAAATTAAAAGAATAATTTACTTTCCTTGACTTCAAAGTGAAAATTTAAAAAGAACTTATAGATTGTGAATTAAATTCCAAATAGTCCTTGAAGTTCTATCACAAGTCCAAAGGACCAAAAGTATAGAGTATTCCAAATGAATTTGATGTTCCAAATGAATTTTAATATTAAAAGTGCTGATGTATCTGATGTCCATTATCACTACTATAGCAGCCATTTTGAAAATCATTATCACAGTAGTACTCCTCCAGAATGGATGATCTTATCAACATAAACTTGTCACTACAGGATGCTTTATTGTGCCTAGTGGTCGTCAACGAAATCGGTGTGAATCTGATAGCCATGATGGCTTCCACAGCAGCCATCTTGAAAATCTTGTTATCACTACTCTGCATGAATGGAAAGTCATATTGACATGAGATTTCCACCAGAAAATGTTTTATGATGTATGTTTGGTTCTGAATGAAAATACTGGTAATGCTGATCTGACTTTCAATACGGCCTCAACAATAGATATCTTGAAAATTCTTGTTATGGTTACTTCTCCTAGAAAGCTGGTTATATTGATATTGTGCTTTCACTGTAAGATTTATTATGATTACTACTAATCCATTATTGGATACAGCCTATGAGTGGCAGCCATCTTGAAGACCTTATTATTGCTGCTTCTCCAAAATGAAAAGTCATTCCATCATGTTGTTTCCAACTGAAGACTTTTTAAGATAACTTGTTGGTCCTAAATGAAAATTGTGCCGGTCAGACATCCACAGAAACTAATTTTGAAAATGTTGCTATTGCGAAAGTATTTCACATGGTTTTAACACCCACTACTTAAAAGGAAGAAATGGTCTTGAATTATTGGAAATTTTCTTCAATCACAAGAGTACTGGTCTCTTTGGAGATACTCTTGTTTTACCCTTATATCTTGTTATTATTTTTATTCATGTTGCAGTAGTCTTTCTATAATGTGTCCGTGACTTATTTATGTCAGACTAAAATGAGGTTTCATTTACTGTCTTCCCCACTCAAAATAGTTGATATATGATGCAGTCTATAAATTAAATTACAAGGACATTTTAGAGTGTTTTAGTTTCTTTGAATATGAAACCTGCTGACCTCACAATGCAGTGAGAACCAAGGCCATGTTGGTTGCTGTTATTGTTAATCTAACTGGAACTTGATTTTTGTAAAAGGCTTAGGATAAAACTCTGGGTTATTTGTAGTCAGATCCATGAATGTTCTCTTTCGTCCAACTCTTAAATCCACATAGGCATCAGGGCTGACAAATAATTTGGCAGATTATATATTCATGTATGTATTTGCTGTAAGGATTGTGTGTACTGTATACTTGTTGCAGCAAAAAACTGCACCCATACTGCCATAATTGAAAGAACAGATTATTTGTTTTGCTATCAACAGCTATAAATCCTATGATCATGAAATGACTAAATGGAAGCTTATACCACAGGATGAAAATATTTGAAAATATAGGGTTCCAATAATAATTGGACATATTCCTTTTCTTTCAGTTTCTCAAGGTCTTTTTACAGTATGATGCAGGATCATGTATATATCTATTATATATTTGCAAATCTTTCAGTTCCTTATGGAAATGATTAATATAGCCATTTGTAGGTTGCTTATGTTATTTCCTTCCAGAAAATTAATGTATTGATAATGTAAGGAACAAACACATTTAATCCAAAGCCACAAACAGGATGTCTGCAAGTGGTAGTCTTCATTGTAACCTGCCTAGTTGTGTAGAATATTTTTAAAATGAAGCTGCGAAACAAACATGAAAGTGAAATTTGTGTACCTTTTTAGAGGCTAGAGATGCATTCATGAGGTTTATTTAAATGTGTAGCCTGTTTCTTAGATGAAACAGAATGGTATCATCAAATGACCTTATGCTATAATGTCCATCATTTTCACTTTATGATGTTAAAATATATCAGAGATACACTTACTTAGACGGCTTGATAATAGGAGATTCTCACTAGCTGTTCCAAAATAACTCATTATTGCTAATATAAGCATGTGATAAGAGACAGAATATTGTAACCAGAGGTAAGGGCAGAAAACAGACTTGGCTGAACACTAAATATTAATGGAATGAAAACTGACAAAACTGAATTTTATCATAATGGAATGAAAACTGACAAAACTGAACACAATGTCTGAATGAAATTAAGTTATCTGACAAAACTGAACACAAAGTCTGAATGAAAGTTATCTGACAAAACTGAACACAAAGTCTGAATGAAAGTTATCTGACAAAACTGAACACAAAGTCTGAATGAAAGTTATCTGACAAAACTGAACACAAAGTCTGAATGAAAGTTATCTGACAAAACTGAACACAAAGTCTGAATGAAAGTTATCTGACAAAACTGAACACAAAGTCTGAATAAAAGTTATCTGACAAAACTGAATACAAAGTCTGAATAAAAGTTATCTGACAAAACTGAACATTAAATCTTAATACATGTAGAATGAAAACTGACAAAACTACTAAATCCAAATGGTATGAGATGTGACAGAACTTCACACTAAATCTTCATGGAATGCTGCTAATTCTTCAAAGCCGTGTTCTGCAAATTTTGAATCAAATGGTAAAACAGGAATAAAACCTAGTAACCAGATTAAAAATTTAGTAATTCACCCCAAAAAATCATGCATGTGAAAAAGACTTGAAGATTGTAAAGTAGGTGTGTCAAACTCATTTGCTATGGCAGGCCAGATTTTATATAAATGTATCAGGCCATGTTTACCATGATCTATGATACAAATTTGACAATTACAGGAGACCTGGTTCATAGTGGTCCATAATGTTTGACACCTCTTATGTCATCAAATAATTCTGACATTTGTACCCGGTAACCATCTTCACTAGCCAAGGTTCTGATATGTTAACCCTATTTACACCTTGGCAGATCAGTCAGATATTTCAGTGCTTCATGTCTTGCCAATCAAAATTAGATTCTTCAGATTTGAACACAGCTCCTACATGATTGAGACAAGGGGATTAATTAACTGGAATTTAATCATAAATAAGCAATTTCCACTGCTGATCCATATTTGTACAAATATATCCATTCCCTCAAATTCACCTGTAATTGCTTCTCTGTTAAATAGTCATACACATGGTGTTAAACGTACAAAATATCCTTTTGAAATCAATTGCCTCCACTATTTTCAGACGATGTGCAATGCACCACTGTTACATGATATTGGTTAGTTGGGATTATGTATTAAGGGAGACAACTCATGAAATCCAATAGATGTCTCAAGGACAAAGCACTGAAGTATATCTGATAGATCTGCCAGGGTGTATGTATGTATGTATATATATATATATATATATATATATATATATATATATATATATATATATATATATATATATATATATATATATATATATATATGGTAACACATCAAAACCTTGGTTAGAAAACTTAACCTGTAAGCTATTTTTCTTTTTTTAATTTTCAGTTACTCTGCACAGTACACTTCCATTTATAGGCTTTGGGTTTCTTGACAATTTCCTGATGATTATAGCTGTAAGTATAGCTTCATGCTTGATATGGCTTTTATTTTGGTTCATCTGTACAATATATATAAGTATTCAACATAATTTCTCTACTGTCAGCTTAAACAATTATTATCTGGATTAATTTTGTGATAATAGAAAAGTTACTCTCCGCTTTGGAGGTGCATTCTCTTTCCATGTGGTATAACGGTACCAATTGCGCATGTGAATGTGGGAGGTGCTTAAGGTGTAAGGTCCATTGCAATCCGAAATAAACAACAACACATGCTTTGATTGGTGGATTATGTAAGAGTTGTACTTTCTGTTAGGCTTAAAAAATAGTTTAGCCTCTTGGCAACATGTGAATTTATGCTAATTCCTAAATAGATCAAATTTTGTATTTTTTTTATGATTTTTTGAAAATGTAATACACATGACTGAAAATAGGTACATGTATGTTGTGACTAGATAACTCATACCCCTGTCTAGTTCCAGCAGAGTTATCTCTCTTAAATGCAATGGAGTACCTGGTTTTGTCATCATCAAATTGACAATCTAACATTGTTTCTATAACAGTGTGTGAGATGCATGCTAAATTAGGATAGAAAATATATTTATCTCTCCAAATATTAGCATTGAGGTCTATGGAAAAACAATTGGTACTGTGATACCTAAAAGATAATACCAGCTTCACAGTGTATGCGTAGTAACGAGTATACATAACCACCACTTCTATACTGTCATAGTGTTATTTGGTTAAACAATGGATATTGAGATGTTTTGGTCTAATATTGACAGACTTTTACATAGAAAATGTAGAAAATAACACACATTAACTTTGGAATGGGGCTTTTGTAACTATATCTATAGCATATATAGACTGATGGCTTTGTGACTGTAGTCAGCTCCAATATTAGCATACAGGCAAAAAAAGGTTATGTAAAGTTAATATAGTTAATTTTAGCCAAAGTATTGACTATTTTATGCGCAAAAGATGAAAAATCATGGATAAAAAACAACTCTCTTGTTCTTCTAAAGCATGTTATAGACCAAGATAGAGGACACTACTGGTCCTCTTGTAGATAGTTCACTTGTACCATAAAGAATATTCTGGTATGAGTATTTTAGGTAATTTATTAAAGATATGGTATTCCTTCCTATTTTGATTTGAATAGTCCTGCTCTAAATGTCTTTTTTTTTTGCTGTAAACTTTTGTGCCGTGAAAAATGAACATGCGATTTCTTAGTTATATAATCATTCTTGTGGTCTCTACTACATATAGAAACCTGGATTTTAGGTTCTCACTTTATCAGTAATGCATTTTTGGATAATTTAATTGCATTGAAGTTAATACATGTGTCCTTGAACTCATCTATATATAACATGGATAATATTTTGGAGGAAATAAAAAGACCACACCTTATGTATATCATTAAGTTATCTCCCTTACACCAGACCTAAAATTTCAATAGATAAAAACCCACAATTTAAGTTAATTTGTAAGAAAATCAATAGAAGATTTGTGAAGAATCATATTAGCCCTTGGTCTTGATGCAAATTGAACTAGAAGTACTTTAATAATTTTTCCCAGTGAAGTTAAAAAGTTTGAAAATTGATCAAACATGCTTTGTTTGGTTTAGGTATTTTCTGTCTAACAGAAACACATTATTGTTAATTTCTTATTTAGAAGAAATATAACTTATATGCATCTATATTATCTATATTATTCACCCTTTTATATTAGCTAGGAATGAACACCATGTCACCTGATATTTGGTGCTTGTAAGGGATGTTATAGCACAGGTGCCTTTTTTATTGTCCCTGTACCTATGGTCCACTGCCTCCAAATATTGTCCAAGGTAACATCATCAAGCTCTCGCTTCTCATTTTTCTCATTGCTGCTTGTGTCTCCTTTAATTCCAGTATCATTAGCTACATCTCCCATTTAGATACACACTTTTCTCCTGTTTTTAAATCCATTGGACTCACTATACTCATTGTTAAACTTTAGCCTTTTTCTGTATATTAGTCCACATTTTCAACCCCAAATCCATGATAACCACTTAGAAAAGCTGTTATCTACTTTATTTGGTGTCAGATTGGCTTATTGCATCAATTGTATGCACTACAGAAAGGAGGGAAACTTTCTATTTGTATGACAAAGAGGCTGGGTAGCTTGACCTTTGTGTGAGGACTAGAGGTTAGTGACCTCTTGCATATGCAGACAGTGTAAAGTGTTCAAAGCTAATACTTTATAATTAGATTGGGCCATGTCCACCTGTCCTTGTTGTTACTTTCTGTGTTAATGAAACAATTATAAGTACTTTATTTTAGATCAAAATCTCTCTTTAAGAGTAGAACTGGTACATGCTAACTAGTGTGTTGACCTTTGACTTTACTATTAAACAATATGACATAATGTGATTTATCCCATATCACCAAAGTGAAGTTTGATAAGTGCTAATATGAATAAAACACAACTCATAGTCAAAAGAATTCATTTTATTTCAAAACATGAGTTTGATAGTGAAGCAAAGTATGAAAACAAGAGTTCCAACAGCTCAATAACATATCTATACACAATCATATAGAACATAGCTTAGTACTTCATAAAATTGTTTTTGACAAGTGAGACTAAGTACACTTGTTAGTTATATAGTCCCGAGCTATTTCACAGATTATTGGAAAAATCAAGGTTTGCTATAGGTATAACGGTACCAATTGCGCATGTCCATGTGGGAGGTGCTTAAGGTGCAGGGTCCATTGCAATCCGAAATAAACAACAACACAAGCTTTGATTGGTGGATTACGTAAGAGTTGTACTTTCTGTTAGGCTTGAAAAAAAGTTTAGCCTCTTGGCAACATGTGAATTTATGCTAATTCCTAAATAGATCAAATTTTGTATTTTTTTATGATTTTTTGAAAATGTAATACACATGACTGAAAATAGGTATGTTGTGACTAGATAACTCATACCCCTGTCTAGTTCCAGCAGAGTTATTACTCTTAAATGCAATGGAGTACCTGGTTTTGTCATCATCAAATTGACAATCTAACATTGTTCTCTATAACAGTGTGTGAGATGCATGCTAAATTAGGATAGAAAATATATATATCTCTCCAAATATTAGCATTGGGGTCTATGGAAAAAACAATTGGTACCGTGATACCATGTATGGTTGTGCTGAGTGACACTGGTTTACCCAGAAAGGTAAGTGATAATGAGATCACAGACATGCATGATGACAAGTTCTGAGATCACTTGTTTTTGGTAGTGTCTAAATTAGTTAGCAGATTGTTTCACAATTAAAGGAACTTGGTGGTATGTTTATGCCGAAACATTTACCCAATGATTATTTTGTCATAATCAAATGTTTTGATGCAGTAATCATATAAAAGCCTTGCACAACATTTTAACTTCAAAATGTTTACATTTGTGCATAAGAACTAAAAAAAACTTTTGTTTTTAGAAGAGCATTTTTAACCTAATCATAAAACTCTGGATTATGGGTGTATTGTTGTGGCTGATATGGGGTGGGTGGCAGCAACATTGGGGAATTAGCTGGTAGAGCCAACAAACAAACATCTAGGTTACATATTTTCATTAATTCAAATTAAAAAACTGTCCCCCTCAGCCAATTCTCCTCTGGTATCTATATCAGCCTAGAACAAACTTCACAGGAGACAACTATCATATTTCTGTAACTGGCTTGAATTGTTTCAGTGGTACATAGATCTGTGTTTCCTACATTAAACTAAACATTTGATATCTCACTAATGAGTTGTCTAGAAGTTGATTTGAAAACATATAAATGATTATAATATATCTGATCAGACTCACACTCACTTTCAACCTCTTCCTCAAAATACAAATGTTAATTAAATGTGTTGTAAGTGTAAAGGTTGACAGAGATTGTCAGAGTTCAATTATAAAATGTATATTTCTTTAAAATCTATATGAGATACTCTTGCTAATTAGAGAAACATAATCTAATATCTTGTCTCTAATATCATCAGCATTTTCAAAATCTAAAACTAATAGTAAGTAAATAATCATTTAATTAATTTGCAAAAACACAACTGCCTGTTCTCACTAGACTTGTTAAACCCAACTGATTAATGTCCTTAAGGTCATGGGGTGAGTGTACTGTAAAGATTCTGCTTGTATTGTTTTGGAAGATGTGGATTCTATTCAACATGACTGTACCAGACTAGGAAAGACTAGGAAACTGGAAAACAGTTAAATCATCTTAAAGTCCCTGCTACAGTATAATCATTAATGAAATGATGCATATTAACAAAGATATTTATCATGGGTGTACTGTCAATAATGTCATGATGCACATCATGATTTTTATTATGTGTATACAGTCAATAATGGAATGATGCACATCAACAAGATCTTGATCATGGGTGTACAATCAATAATGGAATGATGCACAGCAACAAGATCTTGATCATGGGTGTACAGTCAATAATGGAATGATGCACATCATGATCTTTATTATGTGTATACAGTCAATAATGGAATGATGCACATCAACAAGATCTTGATCATGGGTGTACAATCAATAATGGAATGATGCACAGCAACAAGATCTTGATCATGAGTGTACAATCAATAATGGAATGATGCACATCATGATCTTTATTATGTGTATACAGTCAATAATGGAATGATGCACATCAACAAGATCTTGATCATGGGTGTACAATCAATAATGGAATGATGCACAGCAACAAGATCTTGATCATGAGTGTACAATCAATAATGGAATGATGCACATCATGATCTTTATTATGTGTATACAGTCAATAATGGAATGATGCACATCAACAAGATCTTGATCATGGGTGTACAATCAATAATGGAATGATTCACAGCAACAAGATCTTGATCATGAGTGTACAATCAATAATGGAATGATGCACAGCAACAAGATCTTGATCATGAGTGTACAATCAATAATGGAATGATGCACATCATGATCTTTATTATGTGTATACAGTCAATAATGGAATGATGCACATCAACAAGATCTTGATCATGGGTGTACAATCAATAATGGAATGATGGACAGCAACAAGATCTTGATCATGAGTGTACAATCAATAATGGAATGATGCACATCAACAAGATCTTGATCATGGATGTACAATCAATAATGGAATGATGCACAGCAACAAGATCTTGATCTTGGGTGTACAGTCAATAATGGAATGATGCACATCAACAAGATCTTGATCATGGGTGTACAGTCAATAATGGAATGATGCACATCAACAAGATCTTGATCATGGGTGTACAATCAATAATGGAATGATGCACAGCAACAAGATCTTAATCATGGGTGTACAGTCAATAATGGAATGATGCACATCAACAAGATCTTAATCATGGGTGTACAGTCAATAATGGAATGATGCACATCAACAAGATCTTAATCATGGGTGAACAGTCAATAATGGAATGATGCACATCAACAAGATCTTGATCATGGGTGTACAATCAATAATGGAATGATGCACATCAACAAGATCTTGATCATGAGTGTACAATCAATAATGGAATGATGCACATCAACAAGATCTTAATCATGGGTGTACAATCAATAATGGAATGATGCACATCAACAAGATCTTGATCATGGGTGTACAATCAATAATGGAATGATGCACATCAACAAGATCTTGATCATGGGTGTACAATCAATAATGGAATGATGCACATCATGATCTTTATTATGTGTATACAGTCAATAATGGAATGATGCACATCAACAGGATCTTGATCATGGGTGTACAATCAATAATGGAATGATGCACAGCAACAAGATCTTGATCATGAGTGTACAATCAATAATGGAATGATGCACATCAACAAGATCTTGATCATGGGTGTACAATCAATAATGGAATGATGCACAGCATAAAGATCTTTATCATAGGTGTACAATCAATAATGGAACGATGCACAGCAACAAGATCTTGATCTTGGGTGTACAGTCAATAATGGAATGATGCACATCAACAAGATCTTGATCATGGGTGTACAGTCAATAATGGAATGATGCACATCAACAAGATCTTGATCATGGGTGTACAATCAATAATGGAATGATGCACATCAACAAGATCTTAATCATGGGTGTACAGTCAATAATGGAATGATGCACATCAACAAGATCTTGATCATGGGTGTACAATCAATAATGGAATGATGCACATCAACATGATCTTGATCATGGGTGTACAATCAATAATGGAATGATGCACAGCAGCAAGATCTTGATCATGGGTGTACAATCAATAATGGAATGATGCACATCAACAAGATCTTGATCATGGGTGTACAATCAATAATGGAATGATGCACATCAACAAGATCTTGATCATGGGTGTACAATCAATAATGGAATGATGCACAACAACAAGATCTTGATCATGGGTGTACAATCAATAATGGAATGATGCACATCAACAAGATCTTGATCATGGGTGTACAGTCAATAATGGAATGATGCACATCAACAAGATCTTGATCATGGGTGTACAGTCAATAATGGAATGATGCACATCAACAAGATCTTGATCATGGGTGTACAATCAATAATGGAATGATGCACATCAACAAGATCTTGATCATGGGTGTACAATCAATAATGGAATGATGCACATCAACAAGATCTTAATCATGGGTGTACAATCAATAATGGAATGATGCACATCAACAAGATCTTAATCATGGGTGTACAGTCAATAATGGAATGATGCACATCAACAAGATCTTGATCATGGGTGTACAATCAATAATGGAATGATGCACATCAACAAGATCTTGATCATGGGTGTACAATCAATAATGGAATGATGCACAACAATAAGATCTTTATCATGGGTGTACAGTCAATAATGGAATGATGCATAGCATGAAGATGTTGATCATGGGTGTACAGTCAATAATGTAATGATGCACAGCAACAGGATCTTAATTATGGGTATATAATCAATAATGGAATGATGTATAGCAAGATTGTGTGTGCATCTGCATGATTTGGATTTTTTTACAGAACATTAAACAAATTTCAGTCGTATCACTACAATATCAGCAATGTGGCAATTTATTGTGATGTCAAGCACTGGGGCATAATGCTACAGACATATAGTATGATGTCCCACCCAACCACATTATCCTAAGACCTGGTTGACCAGTCCTAGAACTAACCTCTAACTTTATAAGTCTTAGTATGACTCAACAAGGGCTCAAACATGCGACCTCCCACATCCAAAGCACATGTTACATCCACTATGCCACCAGAGCAGTGTGCAGCGAAATCTTTATCATGGGTGTACAGTCAATAATGGAATGATGCACAGCAACAAGATCTTTATCATGGGTGTACAGTCAATAATGGAAGGATTCACAACATGATCTTTATTGTGGGTGTACAGTCAATAATGGAATCATGCACAGCAACATGATCTTTATCATGGGTGTACTGTCAATAATGGAATGATGCACAGCATGAAGATTTTTATCATGGGAGTACAGTCATTAATGGAATGATGCACAGCAACAAGATCTTGATCATGGGTGTATAGTAAATAATGGAATGATGCACAGCAACAAGATCTTTATCATGGGTGTACAGTCAATAATAGAATGATGCACAGCATGAAGATCTTTGTCATGGGTGTATAATAAAGAATGGAATGATGCATTGCGACAAGTGTTTGAGAAAAGAACTTCAAATCACTGATTGTGGAGAATACAATTAGATTGATTTTACTGGCTCAAATTTGTTTCATTAAATCTGAGCAGATCAGAAAATTCATTTCAGTGTCTGCCTTGGAATGTGACAGTGTTATACAAGAGAAAGAAAGAATATATGTAATTTTTAATTGACCTATTGCCACTTGTCAAGCATGCTGTTCAATTAACCAATCAGTGGGCATAAACTAGAAACACTTCCAGGCATAATTTACATCCACCACCATTTCCTCTAACAAGATGACTGTTGCTTTAATTAAATTAGTTATTGTCAGTATCCAGAATGTGTTTATGGATGAATTTTATTTATTTCTTGCTTGACACATAGATAAAACTGAGATGCAGTTGTGTAGTTATTCACATGGAGACTAATGATGGCAATAAGCACATGTTTGTTTGGTAATAGTATTTATCCAATTGATAATCTGAAGAAAAAAATTAAGAGAGAAATAGAAAAAAATGCAAATATGAATGTGTCTAGAATACATGTATTTTGTTGTGTATTTTTTTTCTTCTGCAGGAAACCTCATATTGCATTATTTTGAAGTTTGAGAAATTTACACTTTCATTTTGGTTTGTCTAAAAAATAATGCTTCGTCATCTTGATCTTTCAGCTATTTGAGTGACTTCTTTCAGGCATTGAACTAAATGAGGGGTGAGGGATGAAAATGATAATTAATAACAAAGAACAAAACTTTGATTTCAGATATTTATCTTCCAATATGTTAAACATTTATTTACATGTTTAATCAAAATCCTCCATCTCATATACAAAGTAAAACATTAATATTCTTATACACAACAATATGTATTATTTATGATTTTTTTTAAAATTAATTTTTAATTCATCTTCCTGTAAGGCAGCATAAACAAAAGTCATTTAAACTTATTAAAGATGAGAATTGATACCAAATACACATCCTTTTTAGTGAATTTTATCTTACAGGAACATCCCTGTCTTAAGCCACTTTAAATTGATTTTCTTGACTTGCTGAAATAAAACACATAGTTTTTACCACCATATACATGTATACTCGTATCAGCCAAATAATTTAGGAAAAGCAAAAGCCTTGAAGAAGGAGTGGTCGGTTTATCCACAGGCCAGATGTCTAAACTTGACAGTTTTTAGGTCATTTTGTTGACTATTGTAATGGCGGTAAATTTTGGGACACGAAAATATAAATTTTTCAGTGTTTTAAGACATAGGCATGTAAAAAAAAAATGATTTTTGTGACTTGATAATTATTTAACTGTTATAAAGTACTAAGGTTGACTTTGTTATTATTTTGCATGTGCATATTTTCTGATTTCTTCAACATGAAATTAAATAAAGTTAAATACAGACTTCATAATTTCGGTTCTGCTTGAGCTCTTTTGCAATCCAGCCATAATCAGTTAATATCTTCAATCTTTTCTGAGTCAACACTGATTACACATAGCAGAATCCTACAATTATTTTTTGGTTATTGTTAGTACATATAGTAATTAAAGTGTCATGCTTGCCACGAGAAAGCAAGATCAGTCACATGATCACAGGAAGTCTCTATTGTAAATATATTACACAGGAATCAAGGTTTAACCAAAAATGTTAAATTATCTTTTCCAGAATTTTTTTAAGTACACCACTCCCTCGATAAGACGTACCCTGATAACCTGCTTAAAATGCAGGGTCATGTGTGGATCCCGTTTTTATATCAGAAAATACCCCATAATCGGCCCCTATTTATTGAACTTGAACAAAATTGCAATCAAAATTGGTAATGGAAACTGATATATTGCTCGTTTTGTCGTCAAACGGTAGAAAAGACCTGGAAATTTTAATCAACATTAGGAAATATCTTTTTAAAGAAGTAACAAAATTTGTTACATTTTCTTTCTGAACGACATTCTTAGAGCACCATAATTAATGATATTCAAGTACATTTTGACAATGTCACTCTTAATGAAACCAGTACATTATTAATGATTGAAATAGTATTGTGCAAGGTTTATGTGCCTTCATACGATAGGTCGGATGAAAATAAACCCACTGTGAAAAGGCAATCACTGAAATGTATATATTATTATGGTCGTAAAAGGGATGAGAATCTGTGTATATAAATATTTGCATGAAAAGCATTTCTTTAGGCATTTTCACACATTTTTTTTACCACACAGCCTTCAATAGTGAGTGAATATTTGTATTTCCAGCCCCATTTCAGATCAATATCAAATAAAATCATGGAAGTTACCATAGTAGCAGTTTTGCAAGGAAGACACACAAATTTAAAATAACAGCAGAAAATTGGCTGTATTCAGGCAATGTTTGTGACAAATTTATTTATATATATATATATATATACTCTGAGAATTGCCAAGCAAGTGCCCATGCAAAGTTGGTTCCACTGGATAGCCACCCATAAAATAAGACTTTAAACTTCATCTTAGATCCATCTGGCATAAAGTTTTCAACACAAAACTGATGTTCCAAAATGCCTTCAATAATTGGATATATATTCATAAAGATACTGTGAGATAACTTATCAATATTTCTAGTATTAAAAACAATCCCATTTGTTAAGGGGTTGTGATATATCTAAGAAAATATTTTATATTTCTTTTACAGAGTTCCATGAGACAAATATATTTTGGTGTAGAGATCATGGAAAATGTTGGAGAAATAAAGAACCTAACCTTATATTTCTATTGATATTAAACCTGATTTTGACTCACTTATCGCACTTTGGTAGTTAAGAAACCTATAGATACTTCAGGCATACTCCCCAGCCAGTCTGAAAAACAAATTAAGGTATTTCTTATTTCTGCTATTTACATTAATCCCACTTTGTTTGTTTTCAGGGAGAATACATTGAAAGTACATTTGGCATGTATTTTGGAATCTCTACAATGGCAGGTATGTAGTGGAGTGTTTACCATATTTAAAAATGTACAGCAGTCCTTCATTATTTAAAGGATTCTTACGAATGTGCTGTGTTATAAATAAGGTTATCTTCATACTGGTTCAGTATCTAAACTAGTGGTGGGGTCCATACCCATGGTATTATAGGGACCATGCTATGCACTTTTATTGAGTGGGACCACTGTAAAATGTCAGCTGTGGGATCAGTGACCATGATACTAATGTATATATTTATATATGGACCTGTGTATAATGTCACTATGGTCATAGGATCCTTTGCTATTACTGCCATAATTTTATGCAAGTATTTTCTGTTATTATATACTGAATATTCTGTTCTACGTTATTTTATTTGCATTTTCTGTTAATATATGCTGTATATTTGTTTCTGTTGGTCAAAGATAATGAGATGATCTGTTGGTCAAAGATAATGAGATGATCTGTTGGTCAAAGATAATGAGATGATCTGTTGGTCAAAGATTATGAGATGATCTGTTGGTCAAAGATTATGAGATGATCTGTTGGTCAAAGATAATGAGATGATCTGTTGGTCAAAGATAATGAGATGATCTGTTGGTTAAAGATAATGAGATGATCTGTTGGTCAAAGATAATGAGATGATCTGTTGGTCAAAGATAATGAGAAGATCTGCTGGTCAAAGATAATGAGATGATCTGCTGGTCAAAGATAATGAGATGATCTGTTGGTCAAAGATAATGAGATGATCTGTTGGTCAAAGATAATGAGAAGATCTGCTGGTCAAAGATAATGAGAAGATCTGCTGGTCAAAGATAATGAGATGATCTGCTGGTCAAAGATAATGAGATGATCTGTTGGTCAAAGATAATGAGAAGATCTGCTGGTCAAAGATAATGAGAAGATCTGATGTTTGTTGTATATCTGTTAGCACAAGTTTCTTATTGCTACTCCTTATAAACAAGTTGGAGGATCTAGTTTTCAGGAGAAATCCTGGTCATTTGATGAAGCAGTAAATGAGATTTACCAACTCTTAACCAGAGATATATGTATTCCAAACTGTTAGAGGTGAAATGATACACCTGTGTTGCATATCAATACAATTCATGATACACAACCTATAATACAATACATATCAATACACATTTGAACTTGATGGTCTTTCCATCCTTGGAAGGTAGTTAGTAAGTACCCTTTCATGTATATTGACATTCTTGGTTGTATTTCCAGTATGCATACTATAGAGAGACATATAGTTATCATATATTTATATGCAATTCCCATTTATGAGAAGATAACAATAATGCTTTCAGACTACGTGTTGGTTGCAATGAGGTTTTTCCAACATTTTAGGCTGTTTAATGGTGGTTTCATTTAATTCCCTTTGTTTTGTACAACATGATTGATTTGAAAACATCTTATTACCAATTTAGTGTCTTAGTTCAACATGGAAGACATTATGATATAATCTTCAAAACAGAAGAAATAATGCATTTTCCTCACGCAAAGAAAATCTTATTTAGAACAAATTTGAGTATGTTAAGGTTGAATACCAAATCTAGCACATTTTTTCTTCCTGCAGATGTAAAAGATCATTGCATTGGCAGGTATTTTTATTTGTTAATGAATAAGGCAAACTATTGACTACACCCAGTCATATGCTATATTTCTTTTTTAGTTACACAAGGTGTTAAACTCCAGCAGTTTGAAATCGGCCCCATACCTCTTTCTATGCTAATTTCTTTTATTCCATCAGCACCTTCATTCAGTGCTTAAATATATCTGCATAAAAAAGGAAATTCCATATTTGTTCCCCATGTACAATATAAGCAGAGATGATTACAGGTTTTTATCTTAAGGATAAAAATATTATCTTAATCTTTATCTTTATCATATATCGATATTCTTCTAAACTTCAATATTATCTCTTTTTTTCCTGCTCCACGTTTTTAGAGCTCTCCGACTGATGTCACTTCTAGTTTTATAAGCATTAATTTTTTAATTAATTTTGAGCATACTCTGCTCTTTTTCTTTGTATCAATATTTTTCTGAGATTCTCTCTGAAGGGAATAAACACAGCTAGCTTTGACAGCTTGAAAATGTTGGCAAACTATCTTTGTGATTGTCATGTACAATTTTCCAGAGCTCACAGATTTTATCTTTTGAATACATCTGCTCCAAAATAGGAATTTTCACTAACATAAATGTCCTTTGTTAAATCAGTAGATTACTGACTACTATGCCAAATTTCTTATCTGTTCCATGATGCTGTAAAATGGTATTAACTTCATCAATGCAGACAGAGGTATTAAAATAAATATAGGTTAATTAATTTCCTTAATTTCATTTTTTTAACCTTTATTTTACTAAGTTTTTCTTAACTCTAATATGGATACACTTATATGGTTTTGTAACATATGATCTGCTAGGCAAACTTTTTTAATTAAAAAAATTGAAAAGTGCATTATACATTTAAATTTTCTGTGTTTTAATTAGGCTGAGTATTCTGCCCTTTGTAAATTTAAATTCGAAATAACACTGAAAGTGTCATGCCATCTATTTTTGCCCTTCTTAAAGGAGACCAGAAACCAATGGAAATATAGAATAATAATAACAACGCTAATAAAGAAATCCTTATTCTGAAGTATTATATGCAACCGCAATCCCAGTATTTAAATATTGGCATATGTTCAAAGAGCTGAATTTCCGTGGCCTCATATGCAAAATTTCCACACCTATTCGGTTACTCTCGTGATGTGACATCATAGTAGCGAATCCAGCATCCCGACTGGCAATTTTGTATTGCTTACGGGTGTAAATAGCACATTAAGAAAAGGCTGTGGACAACATTTTTTTCTTCTCTTTTCCAAATGATAAAGGCATAAAGAAAGCATGGATACATTATTACAAGCGAGTCGATTTCAATGCAACACATACAGCACTCCGTGCTCATTACATTTCTCAAAGGAATGTTACCAGAGGGATCCTGAAAATTAGAAGCTCTAGGATACACGAATGCTAAGCCTTGACTAAAAGTTGAAACTGTTCCAGACATACCATTGTATATTTTAAATCCTGGTATAGAGTGTCAAATGTACGAGTTACGAAAATAGGTAGAAGGCCGAGTAAGTGCTAATAAAAATATGACAGCCTGACACCTGATCGTGCTGATGAAATGAGTAAATGTTTTTTTTCAAAATCACAATCTAAATAAATTCACTACTGTCCTATGTGAAATTGAGAGTTGACTTTAATCAAATAGAAGCTTTGTTAAAAAGAAAAAAAAATAAGATTCTTAACCCTTGACATGGTCGTGTTTTGAGAAAAACAATTTTGAGTAATCTTAAAAAAAATAAGAAAATTAATTTAAAAATGCACAACGTTTCAGTATATGCCTATTACACGTAAAATGTATAAACGGTAATCTGTAATGATTGGAACTGATATAAAACTATCCCTTGGGCAGTTTAAATAGCAGTGATTAAAATAAAAGAGATCCGATATAAAATCAAAGTTTCACATTAACTGGCTGACAATAGAAATTGGGGGAGGTGACTATTGACATAATGGCAGTTTAACAAATTACCAATTATTCCATATCATTGCACTTATCTTGTGAAAAGGACTGGCTCTATGACATAATTCAAAGAAACCATGTGCTACAGAGTGTGTATGTAAGCACCAGAAATTCATTGGCAAATAAACAATGCCCAATTTTGTTGTAACTTCGAAGCCAAAGACTTCATTTTAAGAGTTCAAATCTGCAGTCAAACGTTACCGTACATGTATGTGGCCATTGTTTTCCCACATTTTAGATCCCACCCTATTTCCTTTAGTTTAAGTGTTAAGATATGTAAAACTGTTTACTGAATGAAATATTTATTTTGAATTAGTTTCTTAGGGGCACATATACTGCGTCATATATTTTATTTTTTTCCTTTTTTTAATTTAATTATGGTAATGAAACTTTAGATATATGGTAGAGGAATGTCAGGTGTTAACTGGCCAAGTTTCTTTGGCGGAAATGGAGATTTTGTTTGCAGAGAAAATTACGCAGCCTTCATTGTGATCATTCATTGGTTTTAAAGTAATTGGTGACAATTGTTTTTACAAGAAGTACTTCTGTAGTAGTTAAAAAATCTGAAATTTACGTGAATAATGTTTAATCTTCATCTATTTACTGAAGACAAAATCTGTCGTGTGATATTAATTATTTCTTCACTACAATATTCACAAGTGATAAAATAGAATATGGCATCTGTGGATTGCACACTTGATAAAAATTTATATATGGTTTTTCTTTTTTTCTTTCTTTCTTCTCCCGGCTCGAAAGTTAACAGATATGAACTGTTCGGGTTTGTGGAATTTTCTGTAATACATATGACACAGATCACTGCGGTATAACCCATTATCAATGATACATCAAATTAAAAGGAATTAAAGGTTCTTTGCACAATACTAAATTTATACATGTGAAAGTTTTTTTAAAAAAAAAATAGCCAGTTTAACCAGTGAGGAAAACCTAGAAAAATCTTTTTCTTAAAAAATGTAACCCTATGCAAAATATGAGACAGTATATTGTCACCTAATGTATCCAGCAGATTATTGTTAACTAACTTAACTTATGCCCATAATTAGTGTGTCTGGCAGGTAATTATTGTATTTTGCCCATAATTATATCTGTCATTTATTTGTTAATTTTCAGGAAGCAGTTTGTTTGTTTGTAATATTTCTCACAATACATGTACATATTATATTTATCACCAAGTATCAGGCCATTTGCATTCTGTAATGTACATGTAGAAATGTAATCTGTAGCTAATAGCTATTTAATTTTTTTTTTTTTTATTGGAAGTATATTGATACCCTGATGTCAGTTATACAATGTCTTGTAAACTCACTTCATGAATGTGTCTCATTATGATGTAGTAAATGTTATTAAAGTCACATCCCAGGTATTTGAGTGTTTTCTAATCATGTCTAAGTCACAGTTAAATAAACAAAGGCCAAAAGTTGAATATTAGCATAAAACATTTTATTGGTCAATTTTAACATAGACTTCAATTACAGCCAATCAGATCATTGCATTATTGACCTAAGTTCAAGTTTAGACATATGTACTTTTAATTGGAAATTTTTAAGTAAGATTTAAACTTCATTATGTCAGATCTCTGAATTCTAGGCCTAAGTTTGTTGTTATTGCTGATCAGTAGAACTACACAGGCCCTGATCTACAAGCATGTTATGTTTTTAGCAAATTGATTCCCTGTATATTATTCTGCTGATGAGACTATATCAGGTGATTATCATTAAAATATTTTTTTATTCAGCTGCAGCCCTTGGTAACTGGGTCTCAGATGTTGCTGGGATAGGGTAAGAATTTATAAATGGTCCTCCACTTTGAGATTCCACACCCACAGAGAAACTCGTCCTGTATGTAAAATTTGCATTCGGTATAAAATATTTTCATACGCAAATCATAAAGCCAAGAGCAATTTCTTCTAGTTGATGGGGCTGAGTTATAAAATGTACGTATTGATATATTTCTTTGCAAGCGTTCTGTGTCAGGAAATATTTAAATTGAATTTCACATTTGCTTTACAAATGAACTTGTTTATTAAAGTTTGTCTTTATATCAATCATGTCAGCTAGTTTTTGTCACAATTTTCATAATGTTGATATTCATTCATTGTTTTTTTTTTGTTTTATCAAGAAAGCAAGCATAAATAAGTATTTAAATGAATATATTTAACACACAAATAAATCAGTTAAATAATAATTTAAATGATTCATGAAATTATTTAATTGATAAAAAATGCAATTCTGTATAGTTTTCTGATGATTGTCAATTTTTTTTGGTATTAGCTGTAGTCTTAAAAGATACAAATTGTTTTGTCTGTTAGAAATGTTGGTTCATTCACAATATTTTTGTGATTTTGCTTAAATCATTTAAACTGCACAAGGAAATAAATAAAATTTAACTGTCATCAAGACTGAATTTGAAAATATTTTTCCAGATAAACAATGCTTATTACCTGATAGAGAAGTTTTTTCTTTATAATTAAATTTAAAGGCAGGAAGGAGACAAAAGAATTTACCTGTAACTCCAATATCCATATGATCATATCTGTCACTAAGACATTAATAAATTTATATTTATTAGTAGTCAGAAAGGTCCTTTATCATAAGCAGCATAAAATACATTACTTCCAAAAACTAATTAACAGATGTTCACAATTATTTAATGAAAATACTGTTTTACTAATAAGTGCAGTTTTCATTGTTGCTCAAAAAGAATGCAAAGTAATTGTAAGACTATTTGTTTTTAATTTATTAGCATGTAAGGTTAATTTATGAAACCATCAGGTGTTAAAACGGGGTGATTTTCAAATAACTAGAGTATCTCGGACTCTATTTTAGATAAAAACTTTGTCAGATTTCAGAGTTCCTTTGTAAATTGGAATTTTAATGCTTCTTTTTAAAATAATTTTAAGTTCCATTCATTTTCCATGGACAGTGGGTTAACACTACATTTCTTTCATGATGACTTGTGAGAAATAGATGGTGAAATTTAGAAAAATGTAGTGTCATGATTAAAGTTTCATTCCTTATATTTTGTTGTAACTTTCTGCTCAGTGTTTGGGAATACAAATTCAGGGCTTTCTGCAGACATTAAGTTAATTCAATAAAGAAGTATCTACAGTGAGACCTTTTTGTATTCGGACTTTTATGGGTCACACATATATAGTCAGTACCATAACTCATTAACCCCTAGAGATTTTTGTCATTTTTACCAGAAATGGGAGTAGGTCACATTTTTTAAAGTTACTTCTGAATACATCCAAAAACATCCACGTCCAAGAGATTTTCATTTAGCAGGATGCCTAGTTGCGAAAAAGACATTGTTTGATGGCTATTTCACTCATGCATTTGCAGAAGGGTAAAATTGGACTTGGGGTAGAGGTGGGGTGGCTTAATAGACCCATCATTTTCGTCCTGGCCACATTTTACTCGCAATCTTAAACTTTTTCTACCTTTTGTAAAGGTTCACCAATCCATGTGTAGTTCAAACAGGTCTGCTTTAGATCTCCAGCCAAAAAGTCTAAAATATGGATGCAAAATATGGTTCTGACTACCGGCATAATTTTTTTGTTGAATCAGGTCTAAAAAAAATAGATTTTTTTCTCAATATTTTGTAATATAAGTATAAAGTCAAGCTTATTTGGTATCATGGTAGAGTTACATCTGTCTACATTTATGTAATACCATCCAGTTTAGTGTATCTTACATGATAATGATAAAACAGAACTCAGAAGTAAGGTACAATCTTCTGATGCATCAACATGGCATTAGTTGTTAATGAGTTAGTGTCAGACAAATTTTCTGATGTGTGTGGCCAAGGGGAAGGTATATTTAGCAGAGCTTTCAAAATCAAGGTCTATTAGGTGTCATTCAAGGAAGTTGAATGGAAAGCATTACATATTACTTACATGACCAAACAGGCGCGATACATGGGTATCTGAGAAATACAGAACAATTTGGATAAAATTTGTACACATCATATCTGCTGATGAGCCCTGAGTGGCAGAGTGGTCTGAAGCGCTCTCTGTTACGAATCACTGCCATCTCACCTCTATCTGCATGGGTTTGAGTCTCAGATTCTGCCAATATGGGTACGTGTATGTGAGAAAGATTACCAGTAGCTTCTCATGGGTTGGTGGTTCTTTCCGTGGATTTTCCCAGATTCTTCCTTCACCATTAATACTGGCCGCCATGTATACCCTATCATGTGCTGAAAAATGGCGTTAAACCCTACAACAACAACAGCAACAACAACAACAACATATCTGCTGTTAGTCATTTTTAAAACGTCTATTTGAAGACAATTATAAGTAGAAATAATTTGTAAAGAATTAAGGAATCAAAGGACTTGATATGTGTGGCATACTTTTAAAGCATTTGTTACATGAGAAAAAGAATGAATCTTCTAAATAATGAATATGATCTTGAAGGTTTAAATGAATCTAAACAATGAATATTGTTATTTTAGAAAAACCATTTAATACAGATACAGGCCTTGGAAATTTTGAATTTTTGAAGTCCAAATAATTTTAAAACCAAGGTACTTGATCTTTTTTATGATTTATAAATGCTATTTTTATTGGCAGACTTTACTTTTAAATGGGTTCTATTGTATATTGCATCTTTGAAAATAAATAATTTCCTCCAGGTCTGCTCACTATGTGGAAGTGTTAGCCAGTAAGTTTGGACTGAAGTCCCCATCCTTATCTGCTGTTCAAGTTGACATGAAACAGACAAGATGGGCTTCCAATATAGTAAGTATTAATCACATGTGTGTTGTTCATTCATGAACAATTGTTTCTTACCAGTTAAAATTGAATCAAACTTGGAATATGGACATATATAATCAAAGACTCAGACAAGCTTGATAATGAACAAGATCTTTGCATCTTTGATAATTGAGAATTTGATAGGTTGATCTTGTTACTTATTTGAATGCCATATTTTTTTTTTTTATTAGGTTTCGATCTAACTCAAGTTTTAGTCTTATAATTATCAAGGTCTCAAATGATTTCAGTAATGATTGAGATCCACACATATTGATGAGAAGTTTATTAATCTGATTGGCTTGTTACTACTCTCGAGATCATTTTTTCCTTCAGTTTTGATTACATTTTTAATATTTGTTTTTATATGAAGATCTTGGGTGAGTTTGATAATGAATTAAGATCCATGCATATTAATCAGTTGATCTTGCACACGATTTGTGGAGATTGTTGTGTGGGGTTTTTATTAATAGGAAAACAAGGGAGGTAACCCTTGAAAAGGACTATTTACAATCACAGGTTTTGAGTTATGCAGAGTTCTTCCCCATGCCGAATAAAAAATACAAGATCAAAATTAGAACACAATATGCTTACAATTCAGTAGAACAAGTCATAAAAACACACTAATACACAATATTGATTATAATGAATGATTTTAAATTTAAACTGATGACATACAAAAGAGTAATAAAACAAGCTGGGATGGTGCAAGGTAATATGACACCCTGTGCAAAACAGACAGCTGCCTGTCCCTCTCCCCCCATCATTAAACTATTTCCTGATAAGAAAACTAGCTCATGAGAAATTGCTGTAAGTTGATTAAAAGATTTTTATGTGAAGAAACTTTAGCTTTCTCGTCTGATTGTAGTGCCCTTCTCCTTTTCAATATGGCATCACAGTGAAAATGTCTTTCATTGCAAGCTCACTGCTTACACATTGCTTGCACTGGCCGGGATAGAAAGTATTACTATCATAGATGCTAATTTATAACATTATGACTACTTTATAAAATACCAGTGACAGTTTGTGGACGAAGAGGTTCTTACTAAGTAAAGTGAGAGAGGCAAGGTAGCTCTTTGGTAGTCCATTTTGACTCTGATGCAGGATTACTGGTCTTAATTCCTATATTAGGCCTTCTTATCGGCCATGTTGTGACCTTAGAGAAAAGTGCCTTACTCTAATGGCCTACAAAAAGTAAGTAAAGTCATCACTGGGTCTGTTCTAGATTCCTGAATCATCAAGGGTTTGGAAGAGCTCGTAGGCTGTTCTGAGTGGCTTTTTTTCCAGGGTTTGGAAGATAGTGTAGACTGTTCTGAGTGGTCTTTTTTCCAGGGTTTGGAAGACAGTGTAGGCTGTTCTGAGTGGCCTTTTTCCAGGGTTTGGAAGACAGGGTAGGCTGTTATGAGTGGCCTTTTTCCAGGGTTTGGAAGACAGTGTAGACTGTTCTGAGTGGACTCTTTTCAGGGTTTGGAAGACAGTGTAGGCTGTTCTAAGAGGCCTTTTTCCAGGGTTTGGAAGACAGTGTAGGTTGTTCTGAGTGGCCTTTTTCCCCAGGATTCGGAAGTTAGTATAGACTGTTCTGAGTGGCCTTTTTCCCCGGATTTGGAAGACAATGTATTTTCTTTAGAATTAATTTTTTCCAGAGGTTTGGAAGATGGTGGAGTCTCAACGCAATGGATTTTTTCAGGGTTTCTGAAAACTGTAATCTCAACTGAATGACTTTTTGCAGGGTTTTGGAAGAGAGTGTAGACTTTGTACTGGATGTTTTTTTCTCCCAGGATTATTAAGGCTCAACTAAAAGGCTTTTTTTCAAGGGATTGGAAGATTGTGAACGCTCTGCTGAATGACTTTTTTTTTCTCCAGGGGTTTGAAAAACACTAAGCTGTATTGACTGACCTGTTTTCCAGGATTTTTCAAAGACAGTGCATGCTGTACTAGATTAGTTTTCAAAGGGTGGAAGACAGTATAGTTATTATTGGAAGACAGTGTAGCCTGTCCTGAAGTTTTTTTGAAAGAGAGTGTAGTCTCTACTGAATGGCATCTTCCAGGTGTTTGAAAGACAGTGTAGTCTCTAGAGAATGGATATTGTTCATGAGTTTGATGATACTGTTAGCTGTACTGAATTGTTATTCCCAGGTGTTCGGAAGACAGTGTAGTCTCTACTGAATGATTTTTGTCTAGGGGTTTTGAGGACTGTGGTTTCTACTGAATGGCCTTTTTCTCCTGGGTTTTGGAAGACCATGTAGGCTGTATTGGGTAAATGAGCCTAAATATGTATTGGGTGAGATCTTTATGTAAATGGACCTAAATAAATATTAGTTGAGATCTTTATGTAAATGGACCTAAATAAATATTGGGTGAGATCTTTATGTAAATGGACCTAAATAAATATTAGTTGAGATCTTTATGTAAATGGATGTAAATAAATAATAGGTGAGATCTTTATGTAAATGGACCTAAATAAATATTAGTTGAGATCTTTATGTAAATGGACCTAAATAAATAATGGGTGAGATCTTTATGTAAATGGACCTAAATAAATATTAGTTGAGATCTTTATGTAAATGGACCTAAATAAATATTAGTTGAGATCTTTATGTAAATGGACCTAAATAAATAATGGGTGAGATCTTTATGTAAATGGACCTAAATAAATATTGGGTGAGATCTTTATGTAAATGGACCTAAATAAATATTGGGTGAGATCTTTATGTAAATGGGCCCAGCGCCAGATTAAGCACCGTGGAGGCCCATAGGCAGTCAAACTTTTGGGGCCCCAGACCCATGGTCACGGTCTCATGGGGGCCCCTGATGGGGTCCATAAAAGTCGCGGGGCCCATAGGCAGTTGCCTACTCTGCCTAATGGGTAATCCGGGACTGAATGGGCCTAAATACATATTTGATGAATGGTGATAATGGTCAGTTAGCTGTAAACCTATTTTCTTTCAGCCTGTTTACAAGTATCAGTTGTCAACTCTTTAAATGAATTAAAATCTGGATCCATTACAGCAAATTATGTTGCTCTCCACAGTTACATTTTGTCACCTAGCAACATTCACTAGTTATAGTAAGTGTTATCCTTAATAGTACCTTGAATTTGGTCCTGTCCAACTTGAAAAAAACCACTTAATTTAGATGATTACAGTTTGGTAGGAATATTTGTATGCATATTAGATTTACATTCCATTATTGCAAATTGTTACACTTTTATACAATTTATAACATTTAGATTTTTAAAAAAATGAAAACCTTGATCTTGTTAGAACAATTAAACAAAACTACATAAAACTAATGAAATTTGATGAACATGTTTGTAAGCATATGTAAATAGCTTAATAAAATTTGTATTCTGTTGTGTAATTTTTTTGCATTTTATAAGTATTTGTGCTCTTTGGAATTGGATATTTTTACTACTTTGGGAGCAGAGAACATGCATGTTTAAAAAAAGCAGATCTTGATTTCTTTCCTGTTATTCTAATCATAGCTACCATTAAAGTAGTGGTCTTGGTTGACCAAGAAGTCTAAAGCACTTTCATTTACTGATCACTACCATCTCATCTCTGTCAATGTGTGTTCAAGTCTCGAGTTAGCCAATGTATATGAGAAACCTTACCAATGGCTTCTTTTGGGTTGGTTGTTTTAGCTGGGATTTTCATGGGTATTTCTTCCATCACTTATACTTACCTATTTTGTGCTGAGAAATGACGTTAAACCATTAACAGGAATAGAAACCAATAAATTAAAACTTCAAGCAGCTTGGCCTGGTTTGTATCAGCAGGCATATTTTATCATGGAAGTTTGCTTGTACTTGTAATTATCAGAACTGGCTTGTACTTGTATGTATCTAAATTGGGTTGTACTTCTATGTATCAAAATTGGCTTGAACTTCTATGTATCAAAATTGGCTTGTACTTGTATTTATCAAAATTGGCTTGTACTTCTATGTATCAAAATTGGCTTGTACTTCTATGTATCAAAATTGGCTTGTACTTCTATGTATCTAAATTGGGTTGTACTTCTATGTATCAAAATTGGCTTGTACTTGTATGTATCAAAATTGGATTGTACTTGTATGTATCTAAATTGGGTTGTACTTCTATGTATCAAAATTGGCTTGTACTTCTATGTATCTAAATTGGGTTGTACTTCTATGTATCAAAATTGGCTTGTACTTGTATTTATCAAAATGGGCATGTACTTGTATTTATCAAAATGGGCTTGTACTTCTATGTATCAAAATTGGCTTGTACATGTATTGTATCAAAATGGGCTTGTACTTGTATTGTATCAAAATTGGCTTGTACTTGTATTTATCAAAAATTGGCTTGTACATGTACTAGATACAAGAGGAACTCCCAATCACACTTTCTGTCACTTCAAAACATGAGTTTAGATTTACAGGCTGATTCTTTTTTCTCTAAAACTTTACCTGATAGACTTGTGGATAGGTAAATTAATTGGTACATATATTGAAGAACAGCATGTTCGTTCTAGTGGTAGAGATACACTTTTATTGATTTTACATTAAAATGCATGTCACAATCTTTCTATCTGATTTTGGGATTTCTTAGCTGTTATTCGATCATATTGATAAGGTGAATTGGGACTAACAAATAAAAATCATTCAGATGTAAAATGTGTTTGTTTTGTAATAATTGAGTTTATCCTGTGCTTTTAATAGCAACAGTTCATGTTGAGTTAGAAAAGATTGCACATCTTGTAAAAGGAAAGGAACAACATATAGTTCTAACTTTAACAAAGTTTTATTTAAGAGGCCAATTCACATAGTGCAAAATATTTTTATATTTTACCTAAAGACAATGTCATAATATTTAATACACGAGTTTTTTTTAAACTTATGCCTGATTTTGATTCTTTCAGGGTAAAGCACTAGGTATCACAATTGGATGTTTTCTTGGAATGATACCACTGCTGTTTTATGAACCTCCCAAAAAAGGAATGATTAAAGAGGAAACCGACAAGAGCTAAACCATTGCTGAACACTCACCATGGAAGTTTTAACTATCATGTTACCTATTTTAATTTAAATCTTTACTGCATATGTGGCACAACGAAGACCAATGAGACTCCATGGTTCAAGCCTTAAAATTTTACTAATCAAAAGTGACCAATGAGACTCCATGATTCAAGCCTTAAAATTTTACTAATCAAAAGTGACCAATGAGACTCCATGATTCAAGCCTTAAAATTTTACTAATCAAAAGTGACCAATGAGACTCCATGGTTCAAGCCTTAAAATTGTACTAATTAAAAGTGAGAAAAACTGGAAATCTTACTTAATCTTTTCCAGAATTTCCACATTTATTGTGTATATATTTTCGAAATTCTTTCATAAATAAATATTATTTGTATGCATTAGTGTACTAGTGAACTGACAAAATGATTGTGAAAAAGCACTGCAAATGTTGCAACACCTTCAACAGTAGAACAAGTTGTAAAAATGACAGAATAAATGAAAAATTACTAATAAAGAATTTTAAACAGCTTACATGTATATGATGCATAAGATTCTTGACCTCTTGACCTCTCTGATGCACATAGTATATACAGTGGTCCTCACTATAATCCCACTCAGTACACAACATTCAAGTTCTCGTCACATGAGTAGGGACATGGAGGCCAATAGTAATTATTTATTCATAGGACTTTATCTTTCTCTTATCAAGAACAGTAATAGCTTTGTTACACATGTATTGTAGCCAATTTTCTAGATTTGTTACAACCATGCACTTTTTGTGACACATCTTTGCTTGTAACACACCTCAGTATTCGGATATAATTGGAACCAGAAATTTGTGCTGTTTACTGAAATGCATTTTGTATATTTTATGACTATGCTAATGTTTAATGGGATTAATATTTAAGGGAGTTTCCTCACAAAGGTTGCAAAATAATTTTATATTTATGAAAATTCCTATGCTAAAGAATGAGATTCACTTTGAGCACATTATTATTAACTCAGATATGTCAGAAGTATTCTTTAAAATGGTCTGAAATGATATTTATTTTTATTTTACATTGAAGGTAATTTTTTATGCCATCTTTTTCAAGCAGCATCATTTAAGTTCAACTAGACATAGACCAGAAGAGCTTATGCAATGGTCCATTGTTCATCGTCTGACAACCAGTCTTTTTTTGGCACAAATTTGTTAGTGCTACTTCTCCTAAACTACTTTGAGGATTGCCATGAAACTTTACATACACATTCATCATAAGGTCTAGCTGGTTCTAAGTGAAAATGGTTTTGCTCAAAGATCCATATGGTCACCCCAACAGCCATCTTAACAATCTTTGTTATCACTGCTACTACTAAATGATGGTCATTTCAACATCGTTTTTCATTGAACAGACTTCTTGCGATGTCTAGTTATAAAAACAGTGATGCCAGTCTGATATCAAATATCTGGCAGCAATCTTGAAAATCCTGTTACACTTTATCCTTCTCAACAGAAAGTCACATCTGCATGATTTTTGAACCAGAAGTCTTCTTATGATGTTTAGATTTTCCTTAACGAAAATGGTTCCATTCAGATATCCAATATGGCCACCAAAAAATGGCAATCTTGAAAATCTTATTTATTCTAAATAGAAAGTCATATTGGCATAATAGAGTTTTCATTAGAATTTGTATGATATATTGTTTATCTTAAAATGCCCAGACATCCATAAAATACTTGATACCTTGACAACTTTGTAAATATCTTGCATTTAATATAAGAATCACACCAATTGATTTTGGAGTCAGAAGGTCAATGGTCACATTGTTGGATTCCAGGAAGGAAAACGGAATGTTTAATGTGCAACAAACCATGACCAAACTTTGTGGATGGCATGCATTTTAGACAAGAAAGATACCTGGTGGTTTCGAGTTCAAAAGTTTAAGGTCCATAAGCAGAAATATTTTTCACAAAATAGGTCGACACGGCAAATATAAAAGGTCCTGTTTATTGCACTCTTGCTAGAAATTTAAATCCTTGGCTTGGGGAAAGAGTATTACTCTTTCCACAGAAGGATCATGGTGAGTTTCATAGTTATTGTTTACCGTAACTATGAAAGCCAGAATAATTGATTCAGAGTTACAATTAAAATGTTCTGTAAAAAAAATCATTTCAAAAGAAGTACATTTGGAAGACTATCCCAAATAACTGTTGAATTATTTCTTGTTAACTTTGATCTGTTATGACTGCAGTAACCAGCACAACTTTGAAAGTCAAATTGGAATGGATTTCATCTGAATCAATTTTAATATCATTCTAGTTTTTGACAGTATATACTTATAGTATATCATTTTAAATTAGCAACTTAAAATTGCTTTCAATTTATGTGTAGATTAAACAATTAAATTTCCAAGGATAGTTACAGTGGAGTCAATGTTGACATTTTGTATTAAACATTTTGTTAGCCAGATGTGAGGGGTAAATTATTGCATGTGCTCCTGGTCAGAAACCGCATTTCATGGAAGCCTTGTCATATGAGGCCTTTGTTATTTTCCTATGGTTTCTGTTGCATTCAACATAAAATAAAGTTTTTGGATTGCGCTTTGGGAGAGTTTGTAGATTGCAGTAAAACCTCTTATGAGGGACTGCCCATTCTGCCAACAAAAAGTGAAGTTTTACACAAAAAGACCAGTTTCCATGGTCCAGTTTCAGAACAGTTTAAAAAAAAATCTGCAATCACCATACAGATATTATATTCTTTTATTAATAGTTATTGCTAAAATACTGTATGCATTCATCTAAAAACAAAATTATAAAGCAATAAAGATATACTTCTATCCTTAAACATGAAATCACATTTACATTTGAAGATCACATATTTTAGCATATAAAATCATTTCTGAAATGTTCGTTTTCCCTTATAACAACTTAAATTTGTTTTACCAAATTTTAAACTGCTTTTTTTGAGTGGTCTGCTCTTTTTCACTTCTTTTAGTTACAATCATTATTTTCTCTAGGCTTATAATTTGTCAGTCATATCACTACAATATCTGCAATGTGGCAGTTTATAGTGATGCCTAGCACTGGGGTATCATGTCACAGACATGTAGCATGATGTCCCACCCAGACACATTATCTTGACACCAGGCTGACCAGTCCTAACACTAACCTCTTAACGCTGAGCACCAAGCAAGGCAAGTGTTAGTACCATTTTTGAAAATCTTTGATATGACTCTGATTGATCCTAAGACCTCCCACATCCAAGGCAGACGCTCTAACCACTAGACCATCGAAGTGGTCTCTCTTTAGTTGGAGGTTCAACCATTGTTATTAAGCTTCTTGGTATTAAAGTTATTAGTGCTTAGTTGTTATATCGAATGTAAAGACAGTTTTTACTGTTAAATGGGAAAATAAGAAAACAATTTGTATGTTCACGTACATGATGTATAACAATTGATGAAAAAAATAAAAAATTATCTCATCCATAAGCAGACTCAGAGACATAAGTCAATGGCTTCATTCAAAGAAAACATACAGGGATTAACTCCATAAGTAAAATGTGTAACCCATTCACATTGACTTGAATAGATGACAGCTTTGAGATTGGGATGCATTCACTTAACATCAGGTGGAAATAACAACAAACATCACAAGTCTTGAACATTATCAATCAAATCCTGCAAACAGTTTAATAAACATGACATTATTCACCCCAGGCAATACGGATTAACTTTAAAGACAAACAGTATACATGACCACTACACAACTTTTGCACTACAACAGTAATTTATAACATTAGCCTGGTTTATGGACTGTAGCATTTATAACTGGTAGCAACAATCCTTATTTCGTTTAAGATTCCTTTATGTTTGTTTTTTATCACAATAATCATTACTAATCAAGCGGTCGTTGTAACAATTGATTACATATGTCAGTGGTATCTGTCCTTGCAATACAGTTGTTGATAATTAGTCTGGTTCCCTGCTTTTTATGATCCCAGTGTTGCTCACCCCTATATGAATAGTGGAGAACAATGCACGGAGCATGTGAAGCAGGGAACTAGACTCGTAAATCATCTATATATACTTTAGTCTGATTTTCAAGACAAACTATAAAACAATATAGGCATAGCTTTAAAAAATCAGACATCAGTAGCCAGCCTTTTTCTAAAATTTGTTAAACTTCATGTTACGTGCTTAGGCTAGAATAAGCAGCAACACAGAAAGAGTGAAAACTAACAAGCTTGTAAAACTTTAACAATGATTTTTATTAAGTACAATTATTTTCATAAAATAATTAAACTTACGGTTTTAGAGAATCAAATCCAACAAATATAGAATTCACAAAAAATAATCCACTAATGGAATTTCAAGTCCTGATAAATAAATGTTCTAATAGTTCCAGGTTCGAATCTTGACGATGTAATAATCCAAAATGGCTGACAATGTCACGTGATGCAGTTCTTGTTTTTAAATCATCCAGATGAAATTATGAAACATATGTCCTTTTCCAGATAAATAGAATAATTCTTCTTTTCCAACGAATTGACACAGTCCAGAACAAGATATTAAACTCTAACAGAAAATACACAACTTCTTTAAAATAAGCCCAAATTATATTCTACTAAAGTTAGCTTCTAAAAAACACAGCTATATATATTGTAATTCCCTCGTAAACAAGAGGAATCATGTGAGTCTGGAAGGTCATGGAAAAAGTACCTTCTTCAAGTCACGTAGAGATAGAATGAACCAGAAGGAAAAATCAGCCACTAATAAAATGCTGTCCCCGAAACCAACCAATAGAATTGAAGACTTGTTGACAATGTCTAAAGCAAGGTCAGATATTGAGGTAACCAAGCCAAGGTCAGCCTGTTTACCAGAAAAGTCCAGGTCAAGTGAATTTTCTAGAAAAATTTCCCATTTAAATAATAATAAACCCTAAATGACAAATTTGGATTTAATAATTAAAAATAAATAAAATTAAATCCAATAGCCGTAACATTCATGATCACAGGCAACTAATTAGTTCCTGAGGTACAGAACAGTCTTCATGTAGCGCTATATGAAATACCATATATTTAAAAGAAAGAATTGTCTAAAAATAGTTCTCCTGAAAAGTTAACCTAATTTTTTAGACGTTTACATATGAACAACTTCTGTGCTGTTGTAGGCTTGAACCTTAAATCATTTTCAGTTTATTGCACAGGTATTATTGGATGGACACGGAGAGATCTCATTATTTAGAAGGCACATTCAAAGGAATTTATCTTTAAAATTAGCTATACTGAATGTATTTTCATCATTGAATAGTTTCTATTTGGATGGATCATTCATAGGTTGTAATCATGATTTGGTGGTCTTGCAGTGTAAGTATAGTAATTTTGCCAGACCTTAATGTTACTGACAATCAGAAATGAATTTAGTTGTCTGCATCTTTTAGCAAAAGATGTACCTAGTGGGAAAGGATACAGATAAAATGTGCCCTACCTCGTTTTCACCTGTTTTATCAGCTTGTTGGGACAAATCTGTTGAGGATTTTGTTACATTTTATTAATAAGTTTTCTGTTGGAACATTTTAATAAAAAGCTATGTAAGGTTTTTTCTCTGCAGCATTTATAAATACATATAACACATGTACCCTAAAATATCTTGGCCTTAAATTTGAATGCATAAATGTTTGATGAACAGTTCTTTACTTCTCAAAGATAAACTAGACAATAACTGCAATTATTATAGGTTAAGGAAGAAAAAACTTGAATTTTTATAAGAAAAAGTGTTCTAAAAATATTGCATTTTCACTTATTGTTTTTCGTTTTAAACCAGGTGTATCTATCCAGACACACCTGGACCACTAAACAATTTTAAATGACCACTGTCAGATTTGATATCATGCTTTGCAACTTTGCAATTAATTTGAGATTTTTTTTCTTCTGCTTTTGCAATAATTTTCATCTAGTATTTCAAACAGTTGGCTGATTTTACTACATGTAATGATTCCAGAATTATTCCCCATTTTTGGTCTTTGTTTTTTGCAGTGTGCATTGAAGTTCATTTAGCTTAGTATACATACTACTACATATCCACATAGTAATTATAATGCTTTTTTGTGTAGATCAAGAAATATGAAACGGAAGATAAGGATACACACTACTACATATCCACACCACATAGGAATTATAATACTTTTTTGTGTAGATCAAGAAATATCAAACTTTTGTTCTTCAGTGGAAATTTTATCATTTCATTTTAGCATGCTCCCAAAAATGAAATATCCTTGATATCTTCAAAATTATTATTGTGAGACAACCATCTTATTGTAAGACTTATATTAAAAGCAAAATCTAATCTTAGGTCACAGACAAAACAAATTATTCTATTAGCTATTGTTGTTGTTGTTGTTTTAGGGTTCAATACCATTTTTCAGCACACGATAGGCTATACATGGCGGCCAGTATTATTGGTGGAGGAAGAACCCAGCAAAAGCCCCGGAAAGAACCACAACCCACGAGAAGCTACTGGCAAGCTATCTCACTTAACTACATTAGCCGCATGTTAGACTCAAACCCATGCAGACAGAGTTGAGACGGCAGTGATCCATAACGGAAAGTGCTTTAGACCACTCGGCCACTCGGGGGCCCTATTCTATTAGCTAAAGAACCAGCCTTTGTGTTGTGGGTATATTGAATACCATATTTACAAATGGTGGTTGCTCATAGACTGAAAATACTAACCTGACAAAATATGTAATTTGTTTCAGACAAACCCTGCATATGGGTAAATTGTACACCTTATGCCATTTTCATTTTACAGTACACAAGTACTACTGGATGTAAACAAAGATCTCATCAGGTTTTGCTTTTTATAAGTCTCCAGTGGGCACCCTGCAATGGAATTATTGTATAAAATGAGGAACACAGGATATAATTTTCATTATTTTAAAAATTTCATCTTGGATAATTTATTCATAGGATGTACCATATATACTCCGTTCGCATATAAGCCGCCCCCCCCCCCAAAATTGAATTGGTAAAACTGTTATAAAGTGCATGACCCGCGTATAAGCTGACCCATAATTTCTAGAGTACTGGTACATCACAAGATGCACAAAGTGAGTTCTGAATACGTTTATTTAGGCAAATCACATTATTACATAAAATGAAAGTAAGAAATCTAATTCTAAAGTGTTAAGTCTTAATGGATATTTAATTAATCCTCATTCTAAAATCATGAATTATAAAAGTTCAATCGCTTTTAGAATCCTTCAAAATCGGGCTCTGTATCAGACTCTCCAAAAAGTTCACGAAACTCTGCTTCTGTTACAGGCATGCTTTCATCATATACATCGTCATTGTCAAGTATTGTGACAGTTTATAAGTTTGAGCAGAAACCATGTCCACTACCATAATATTAAACAATACATCTGAGAGTCAGTGTGTATTAGCAAAGTCATTGGCATTGTGCAACAAAACAAACCTATTATCTCTGAGGCATTTACCACAGATTAAGCATATGGTAGCTATTGTACAACACTCTACCGCTAAAAAACCACTTTGCTTTACAAACAACTAAACAACAGTAGTATATAAACTGTGGCTGCTGATTACTTCTAAAACACCTGTCAAAGAAATCCCACAAATTATATTGTTTTACAATTATTCACGCTGACTCGTATATTTCGCTGTTGTTTACCCTTCCTAAGCGTGTATGCAACTCTCGCTATTGTTCCTTTAAGACTATCGTACATGTATTTCTACTCTCGATCAAAATGTTTGTCATATATACCTTCAGTATCATAATTTTTTTTTTTTTTTTTACATTGATTCTTTTCATATTTACACTGAAATAAGCTAGCATGCATTTGTACGATACTGTCGAGTTTAATGATTACTGATTAGCTGATGGTTAAATACTTGACTGGAGATTACTAATATGACAGTTCTTTTGGAAAATACACGTACTACAGTGGCTCAAATAACACATATGGCTGCATTTTCTGGTGGATGGACATCTGTCAAATAGACGTCAAGTATTTAAAAGCATGTTTTTCGTTCATTATCCTACCACTTAAGTTAGAAAAAATATTTGTTTCACTTCACGACAGCACAGATCTTATGAGCCATGTGGCATCATTAGGCATGTGATCTCATCTTTGGCGATCGACAGAAATGATAAATACTTGAAATCGAGGGAATAAAAGCACTAAAAATTTTAGACCTGGACCTTGGCCCGCAGATAAGCCGACCCCTCCCCCTTCTTCCAGGCCAGGCCTTATTTTTTTCCTAAATTTTTTTGGCTTATACACGAGTATATACGGTAAGCCTGATTTTCAGTTCTTTCCACATAAATACAGTTGTTAGATCAAATCATAATGATAGTCTTTGAAAATTGAATTAGTTCCCAGTGCACATATATATAGTTCCAGGGTGGTTAAGCCAGTTTCACTTTATAAATTCTTTTGTAGGTAAATTAAATACAAGTCATTAACATTTGTACAGTATTATTTGTCAAGCCTACCTTGGCTGAAGCTCAAAACAGCAATTACTGTGATGTCCATTTCCATTCATCCATGCCTTAGATTAACCATAGTGTTAAAGTTTGAGAATAACCTCAATTCAAAACTTTTCCCTTAGCTACATAAATGATGGGCTGGACAAAAAGTGGAATCTCTTGTTTTAATTCTAGCCCAATATAAAACAAGCTTATAAAAATGATTTTACTAACCAAGGCTATTGTAAAGCATTATATAGCATACTGAAATTTTGCTTCACTGATTTAAATATTGGTACTTCATATTTGATAATTAATATTTTTATTTAACATATATGAATAAGTTTGTTCCTTTGATTTAGAGAAATATCAGTTTATGCAACTTTTTTTTATGACTTTTCTTTTGGTGCTATAAAGGAAACTGCTTTTTTGTAAGTCTGACTTTTGTCTACCACAATTCAGACAAAATTGAACATAATAGAGATATATACCAAAGTTATATATGTTCTTTGTTGTGATTTATATATGTATCATTAAGAAGCCTATTTATTGTACATGTTTGTGGAATGAGACAATTGAGATGTATGTAAATCATTTCAAAATACATTGCTGGTTCTCAATATCAGGAGCAAACTGTATTTGTGGCCATTAACAATACTGTACTACCAGGTCTTTATATTAAGTGCATTGTGTCATTAACAATAATGTACTGCCAGGCCTTTATGTTGAGTACATTGTGTCATTAACAATACTGTACTACCAGGCCTTTATGTTGAGTGCAACATGTCATTAACAATATTGTACTGCCAGGCCTTTATGTTGAGTACATTGTGTCATTAACAATACTGTACTACCAGGCCTTTATGTTGAGTGCAACATGTCATTAACAATATTGTACTGCCAGGCCTTTATGTTGAGTGCAACATGTCATTAACAATATTGTACTGCCAGGCCTTTATGTTGAGTGCATTATGTCATTAACAATACTATATTGTCATGCCTTTATAATGAGTGCAGTCTGTACTGATCTTTTTTAAAGAGGGTTAGTCAGTAAAATATAATAGTCAATTCTGTTGGTCAAATTCAAGCTTCGTAGTTCAGGAAAGGTCACAAGATGGATGTATAATGTGCTATATCTGGCACTGTTTTTATGATGGACATAAAGACACTTATCAAGCTTAATTATACCCCAACCACAAATGAAGTTTGGTTAGTATATTATTTTTGTTGATTTGTTTGTCACAATTTACCTAATATCTAAAGAACCCGAGATATCTTCATTAAATTCGGCAATAATTTTGTATTTAGACAACACTGTCCTGTAAAATAATAGAATCCATCTAATCAGCATTACAAGTTCTCATTAATTTTATTACAAATTGTTTTCATAAGTCTGCATCCTATAGCAACAGATGTACCCACAACACTCTTATCCACTGAACATTTCCAGGACAATTTGAGATAATTTTCTAAAAGTTGGTAGACCTTGGAATCTTGGAAAGAGTCTATGTCCCATATATGATTTGGCTTTTGCAGATTAGTACATTTAGAGTTACCTCCCCAATTTTTTAAAATTTGTATGTTCACTTCATATTCTTTGGTGACAGGTTGTATACCATCCGATGATCAAAACCAAACTATTTGATTTTATTGCATAAAATGTGCATTCTGAAAACCCTAAAATCAAACCAAAACATAATCATATCTTTATTTCTTTATTGGCAACATTTCAGAGGTTATTATCAAGATTATATTCAAGAACATATTTAAAGTTAATTTTGGCAGTAGGGAATTTCAGTTCGACTCATATCCCCAGTTTAATAATAATAATAATAATAATAATAATAATATAATTATATAACTAATCCTTGTGGCCCTCATTTAACTGCATATTTATATTTACATACTTGCTCACATAATAAATAAAGAAATATGCATTTTGTAAATCATTCTGTTGAAGAAAAAAAACATCCTCCAAAGAATTTACAAAGGAAAATGTATGTATGGATATAATTTTTTTAAACAGGATTTTAAAGGAACATGCTCCATCTACATGTATTGTGTATGGACAGAACAAAGCAAAAGTTTTAGAATTTATACTTTAACTTGTAATACATTTGTCAGATCAAACAGATTAGATTATAATTAAATGCATTTATATTTTGTTTTCCTCTAATTTCCTGTGGGTTTCTGTACCAAATATTGACAGTATTTCTTAAGCAAGTTCTTTATTTTGTTTTGGAATGTAAAAAATGTTGTTATTCATGTAATAACTCATTTAATTTTTAAAGTATTTATGAGACATTTTCACAAAAAATTTTATGTTGTATTTATGCAAACGTTTCTTATGCTTCCATGTGCTAACTTGATGTTGTAAAGTACTTAGAGCTTTTCTTAAAAGATGAAGTTCTTGATTAAGTCAATATTGTTATTATTAAAATTATTATTATTACTATTGTTGTTGTTGTTGTTAGCTGACATTGATCTGAAATGGGAAGTGTTGCCTTGTTTTATCGCATGAAATAATTCCTCAAGATGGGGCCATATTCTTTGAAATTTCATGCATACATTTTAGTCTTTCTTGAAAATATTCATTCACTTACTGTTATTATTATAAAACATTGATTGCATTTAGAATATTTACTGTTAATATTTTAATATAATATATTGCATTTGTGATGGTGTGTTAATATTTTAATATCATTTATTGCATATGGGATGTTTATGTTTAATGTTTTAATATCATAACAGCATTTGGAATGTTTTCAGCATTATCTAGGATGAGTGTGCAATTTATATTTTATTTGCAAGGGGAAAAATTTGCAAATATTCTTGTCAGAAATGTTTGCCAAAATATCAGATAACATTAAACTAGACCAAGTATGGCTGTATGTAGCATTTGTAATATATTAACCTATGTTTAGTTGATGCATATGACCTTATCTTACTAAATAACCACAGACATGAATTGATTTTATGACTTAATATGACTTTAATCTTTTCATTCCATTACAAATTGGTTGTCAACCATAACATCAAACATTTTGTATTGGGTAACCATTTGTAGACAAGTTTATTTTATTTCTTTTGTTGGGTAAATCATTAATAGTCTTTTCTGTGTTGGCAATCATGCCATCTCCTTATATCAGGAATGTAAGCTACATGTCTTTTACTTTTTCAAGAACTTTCAAACAAAAAAACTTGTAAACTTACTTACTTTTTGTAACTTTGCATATTTCACTATTTCTGATAATTGGGAACATTTTCAAATTTATTAAATTGCATGTCAATTTCGATCTATTTTGTTGATTGCCAGAATGAATGATAAATACAAATACCTGTTATAGAAGGACTACATGCTTAAAGGAGACCAGAAATCAGTGGAAATATAAAATAATAATAAAAGCACTATAGAAGAAAACCTTATTCTGAAGTATCATCTGTGACATTCCTACTTATGATATACCACCCTACTAGAATTCTATTTTGTCTTAGAGTTATTTACTGTCAACTCAAAATTAAATATTTTAGTACATAAATGTATGTTTCTTTTAATGTCTGTTGATATTTATAAGTGTACAGATCAGATTATTTACTAGTATTCCATCACCCGGTGTATTTTTGTGTTGTCACATTTTCAAATTTATTAAATTGCATGTCATTTTCGATCTATTTTGTTGATTGTCAAAATGAATGATAAATACAAATACCTGTTATAGAAGGACTACATGCTTAAAGGAGACCAGAAATCAGTGGAAATATAAAATAATAATAAAAGCACTATAGAAGAAAACCTTATTCTGAAGTATCATCTGTGACATTCCTACTTATGATATACCACCCTACTAGAATTCTATTTTGTCTTAGAGTTATTTACTGTCAACTCAAAATTAAATATTTTAGTACATAAATGTATGTTTCTTTTAATGTCTGTTGATATTTATAAGTGTACAGATCAGATTATTTACTAGTATTCCATCTCCAAGTGTATTTTTGTGTTGTCAGATTTTGTTATCTCTCATGTTGAACAAAATGCAGAAATGAGGTAGCAGTTGTATGCAGGCATTCACAAAAAGGACATAATGCATAAATAAAAGTTCAACTTTGACCTGAGTGCATACCTTTCCAGTGTCCACTAACAGTGTGCCCTATTTACATGATGTTTTCACTGGAACACTTCTTTATGATATCTAGTTGTTCTTGAGCCTATCATACATCCAATATGGACATGATGGCAGCCATACATACAATATGGCCATGATGGCAGTCTGACATACATTATGATCATGATGCCAATCTGACATACATTATAGCCATGATGGTGGTTTAACATGCAATATGGCACCCCGTCGTTAGCATGGTCAAAAGCGCGCCAACAATAGCGAGCAGCGAAATATGCCCATCAAATGTGTGCCTTCAAAAGCGTGCAGCATAAACTCCATGGGCTATTTTCTAGTGATCATACATCAAAGAGTGTAGAATTATTATATTTAGTAGAAATAACTAAACAGTTTAATCAGTTTGAACATACATCAAAGTGTGTTCACTCTTAATATTGAGTAGAAATAAACTACCGGTAATAGTTTTCAGTGAGCAGACATCAAGATGTGCAATTATGCAGTATAAGCCTAGACAACTATAAATACAAAATATATTTTGTGAAAATTTGAAAAGTGGTAGATATAATAAACTGAAATTCATTTTAATTTTTTTTTCATTTTGTGCGTTTGTTTGTATGTATTATGCACATAACATTGCAATTTGAACAGTGATAGACATAAAAAAAATTGTAACTCATTTTAGTAATAGTAAGCCTTATTTAAATACCCGATTATTTTCTATTGTATGAATTATTTATATGTATGAATCTTTTTTATTTGACATATTGACTTTTAAAATGTTTGCCTTGCGCGCTTTTGACGGTACTCTGTTGTCTTGTGCACAATTGTCGGTGCGTGCTTTTGTCAGCGTGTATTTTCGGTGCACTTTTAACCTGCACACTAACAACGGGATACCATGCAATATGGCCATGATGGCAGTCTGACACACAATATGGCCAAGATGCCAATCTGGCATACAGTATGTCCATGATGGCAGTCTGACATACAATATGGCCATATGCCAGTCTTACATACAATATGACCATGATGCCAATCTGACATACATTATAGCCATGATGGTGGTCTAACATGCAAAATGGCCATGATTGCAGTCTGACATACAATATGGCCAAGATGCCAATCTGACTTACAATATGTTCATGATGGCAGTCTGACATACAATATGGCCATGATGCCAATCTAGCATATAGTATCCATGATGGCAGTCTGACATACAATATGGCCATATGCCAGTCTGACATACACTATGGCCATGATGCCAATCTGACATACATTATGGCCATGATGGTGGTCTAACATGCAATATGGCCATGATGGCAGTCTGACATACAATATGGCCATATGCCAGTCTGACATACAATATGGCCATGATGCCAATCTGGCATACCATATGGACATGATGGCAGTCTGACATACAATATAGTCATATGCCAGTCTTACATGCAATATGGCCATGATGGCAGTCTGACATACAATATGATCATGATGCCAGTCTGACATGCAATATATCTATGATGCCAATCTGACATACAATCTGGCCATGATGCCAGTCTGACATACAATATGACCATGATGGCAGTCTAACATACAAGATTGCCATGATACCAGTCTGACATACAAGATTGCCATGATTGTAATCAAGATCTTCTACCATGTTGTCTTTGCAGGATAGTCTTACAGACACATGATTATTGCTCAGCTCACTATAATTTAAAAGTCACTCCAACCCACATTTGTTTGCTTAACAGTTCATACTTATTATGACTGCAGAAAACTGTTATATGCTTTCCAGAAGCAAGATATATAATTGTAGATATATAATAGTGATTATTGTGAGTTCTTGAACCTTGTAGTGAGTGGTAGCCTAGGTGAATTTGTCATAGGTTAACTAGTGTAGCCTTTTGAAAACTTTATCACCTTCATAACAATAAATATAGTTATGCAAGTGGCAAATAATATATGTATCTTCTCAGTAATGTCAATTAGTAAACAAATATAGAGATGGAATAAAAGACAATGTCTTTTAGTGAGGGTGTTAGGAAACAAATAAAGCATGTAGAGATGGAATATAAGCAATGTTTTTTTTAGTGAGGGGGTTAGGAAACAAATGAAGTTGAAGTTTCCAAGGAATGTTGTAATGGCAAGTTAAACAGTTTATCACATGTAGAGCACGTTACTTAGAAATTAAAATAATTACTGAAAAAATGGATTTATATTATAAAGAATGTTCATATTTGGGATAGATGAAGAGAATTCTATTAATTTTGAATGAATTGTAAGATAATAAAACACTGGACAATTTAGATGTTTGCAAGGCACCCCAACAGTCTAGATGATGAGGAAACATGGGAATGGTCAGATGAAAAGTAGAATAACGTTTCTATTAAATCACAGAGTGGACATCTATAGTAATAATATTTCTGTCTGCCCATCTGTCTGTGCAGTACATATTTAGATGACAGTGGGAAGATGATTACTACATGTAGCTGTTCCTTTTCAAGGCATTGTTTTGTTAGGTCCAGTTTTGATGGAGTTATTTCCCTTTTCCAGTCTAGCTTAGCTGAAGCAAATCCTTGGATGGTATTTCATCACCCCCTTCCCTCTGATAAACTTATTAGCTTGTGATTCAACCACTCTGTCTGTCTGTCTGTCTCTCTCTCTCTCTCTCTCTCTCTCTCTCTCACACACACACACACATATATATATATATATATATATATATATATATATATATATATATATATATATATATATATATATATATATATATATATATATATATATATATATATATATATATTACAGTACATGTATATATATTGCCATATGACTAAAAGAAATTAATAGAAACTACATTGTATCAAATTTTAAATGATTAACCAGATTACAATGTAATTTAAATTGTCATAATTGTAAATTAGTAAAAATGCTTAATCAACTACCCTTAATCAATTTTTTAAAAAAAAAATTTTATATATACTTTATACGAGTTCACATCAAAGTTTCTAAACCTGCTGTTTGAGCAACAACTGTACAATATACATGAGGGCAAATACACACGTCTTCAGATCATACTGTTTGTCCTCATTTCTTTGCTGCAGATAAAACATTACCGTAACTATTCAAACATAACACATTAAAATGCATAAAATTACAGACATGGCACCTTTATAGTCTGTATATGTACTAAACCCTTCTTTCCAGGCTAAGACTTAAATGGTACTAATACCTGCCTCGCTTGGCGTTCAACATTAAGAGGTTAGTGTTAGGACTGGTCGGACTGGTGTCAGGATAACATGACTGGATGGGACATCAAACTACATGTCTGTAGCATGATGCCCCAGTGCTAGACATCACTATAAACTGCCACACTGCCGACATTGTAGCAATATGACTGAAAAATTGGTAAAGCTACATTATAAATCCAAATCACACACACTTTTTCCAACCGAATCAACACAGATGCAAATGCATCTATTTTTAGAAGGAGGGGTTTTCATAATGTAATACTTGATACAGCTTCATTACAATAGTCCATTGATTGGATTCCATATTTATGGTTTATTTATTTGTCTACGTCCTTTTAGTAATTTTAGGTATTGATTAAATAGTATCTGCTTCACAGCTTTTTTTCATATTTTCCCAAATACAAGCCAAGTCAGAAAATAACTTGGAACTTGTAACACTTCTTGTGAATTCCACAACATCGCTATGTTCTGTATGTCTGGTTCATCTCAATATCTACTCCAGAAACTTCAAAAAGTTCAAAACACAGCTGCTCGAATCATCCTTAGAGTACTGCGATCAGAGCACACCTCCCCACTGCTCTGTACCCTACACTGGCAATCCATTTGATCCAGAATCAAATACAAAATTTGTTCTCTGTGCTATGTTTCACTGACTGACTCCAAGTCCAACATACCTATCCAGCCTTACCCATGTATACACACCAGCAAGATACTTATGCTCCTATGCTGACAATCGTATACTCATTATTCCCACTATGAAAATGAAGTCATATGGACAACATTGTTTTGCATACCAGGGCCCAGCAACATGGAATTAATTGCCCATTGAAATTAGACACAAAGACACGGTGATCCCTTTCAAGAGTGCTCTTAAAACTGCAAGAACAAACAATAAGACCTAATAATGTTTCCTACCTTAAATATTTTCAGCAGGTTTTATGTTTTTCAATTTCATGGTTTTTGTTTTTAGTTTTTTTTTGTTTTTTTTTTGTAGTGTGGTCCTATCATTATAGATGTTGCAAAGCGCTTAGAGCTTCTAAAGATTAGTCGCTGTACTAAGTCCTCATTATTAGTATTAAATACTTCCAAACATGGAACATAACTGAACACATGTCATTTAATATCCAATGGAGCTTCATTTAACTAACATGAATGTGAAGCTTTATGTGAAGAATTATAAAAAAAAGTAATATTGAATTTCTTGCATATGAGTGGGAGTTAGTTAAGCAAAAGATTGTAAATAAATCCATAGATCAAAACGTTGTTGAAAACCAGAGCGAACCGTAATAAAATACTAAGCCAAAATAACTGATTAACGATGGATAGCATAAAATAGTAAAATAAACATAAGAAGACATAGAAGGAAACACATCATTAATTTGTGCCGACTTGATATTGTTTTGTGTTTAATGTTAGTAGTGAAGCGGGGGGGGGGGGCTGTATGGTGACAATGGGAAAATACATTACAGACCCTTCTAGGGCTATATGGCAACATGTTTTTAAAATCACCATGGGGCTGTATAGCAACATGGGAATGTGGGGATGAATAGGAATGGAACAGTGTGGTGACATTACAGTACTTGAGATTGGGACTGACCTAAATACACGCTACTTTAGGGGGCGAGGAGAGGTTAGAGTGTCGGCTTGTTTGAAGAAAACTTTCGTATGACATCTTCCAAAACTCGGATAATAAGTTCGATCTATGTTGGTTCTTCCGTCGTTCTGGTTTGAGAGTGAAATAAATAATGGGAGGGTAGACACTGACCCTAAATATATACACTGGTCTGACATTAATATAGAGTGGACCATTGCGTTTAAAATGTAATAATTTGACCTATTACAGTCAATAGGAAACGATCGTATCATTCGTGGAGAAATTAGAAGAAAGTAAGAGGAATAAACATAAAAGTCTTGGTCAAATTCATGCCAGCGATTTTGAAGATGACATGAGTGAACCATAATCTAGACCCAGGGAATCTACACCCAACCAAAGTCCAGTACCAATAAACCCTGAAAAGTACTACCACATTCAAGGGATGGAAAAGCGCGCTTCTAAAATATTTGGAAATTGGTCCTAAACGTACACGGTGGAGTTTGAAGATTTGAAGTCCGATATACCGTTGGATAAAGCAGAAGAGTTCATCGCCGAGGTGTGGGAATCTTTGTTTAACCAGACTGAAACGGCACTGTCAAGCATAAGGCGTTCGCTTGAGACTTTCCATTCAACACGACAGTTTGAAGTCCCCCGTTTAGATTGAGTTTAGCAGCACAGCAGAATTGACGATGTTACGAAACACCCAAATCAACTCAATTCCACCCAAATCCACCAAAAGCAACTCAATTCCACCCAAATCCACACGAAATCGCATTGTGTCTGCTATCTCATCTATAAATTACAACGTTCCCCTCCCCACCTTTCATTTTTAAACAATTCTTTTTTTCACAAACCGATTTTTTCCTAATAAAAAACAACCTAAATCTTACCAAATTCGGTAGTGGTTTAAAATTAATGTGAGTTATTCTACTTTATGAATATGTTCTTGTATAAAGGCGTTAGGTGTACGGAGAGAGATAAATGAAGACGCACATAAAAAGGTATATGCACATAACATATTATATTATGAATTTTTAATTTATACTTCAATTCTATAGTGTTAGCTTCAAAATATGTGGCACCATCGCAAAAAAGCAAGGATAGAAGCACATAGTAAGTAAAACTTACCGACTTTATATATTCTATTCATCTAGGCATTCGTTGTAGGCCAGCCTTGATGTTTCCATCATCTCATACTCTTCTTGTCTTTTTAATCTTCTTTTTTCCTTCCTTCTTCTTTTTCTTTCAAAGTAAAAATGTTATTCTGCTGTCAGGATTAGTTGTATTGTTTCAAGCCTGGCTTTTCTTCTTTCTGTTGTTTTATTTTCCCCTGATTTAGTTCTTGTTGTTGCTTTTCTGTCTGCTCATGGATTTGATTTAGGGGAAGATACTTGGAATCTCGGCCTGGATTTGTTTGTTCTGTTGTTTCCTGCTTGTCATCACCCCCAACAACCTGATTCTCTTCTTGATTTCTCTGGTGTAAGTCTTGCTGTTGTTGTTGTTGTTTATTCTGTTCGTCTCTCATTTGGAAACAAAGCTTAAATACTGCACATTTTTTGTTTTCATTTGTGATTTTTTAAGTGAATCATTGCAGATTTCAGGATACAAAACGCGTAACCAGGTTAATAAGTTTGACGAAACAAAAAAAAACCTGTTGTCATTGTTTATATCAGCCAACAGATGGATGATACGATCAGAAACTGTGAAGGAGATGACGGGAGTGTTCTAGGTTTTGATAGAACTTTCAACTTCGGACATTGTTATGTCACAGTCTTTTCCTACAAAAACCGATGTGTGATAAGCAATAGAACCAACAATTTCCCGGTAATATTTGGGCCGTGCATGATACACTTTGATGCCGAAGAGGAAACTTACAGGAACGTTTTCTCACACGTTAGGGATTGATTTGGACACAAAGCGCGATTAACCATTGGAAGTGATGATGAAAAGAGCATGACGAAAGCCCTGAAAGCCAAATTTCCGCAGGCTAAATTTTTGTTATGTACCAAACACATTAATGACAATGTCTGACGACATCATCAAGAAAATGTGACATGTGTACTGGCCCATAAACGAATTCTCCAAATCATTTTTGGAAAAAATGATTGAATAATATTTGCCTCAGATGATACGGAATTTGATTCAATATGTCGGAACTTGGAACCATGTTTACAACAATCTTCAGTTTTCAAATCACTTTGGCAAAGATTCGTGTTGGGAAAAATCAACACTTACGTTTTCCGCCCATTACGCGAAGGAGTAATCAGTGTACTGTGGGCAAATACTAACAGCGAGTCAATGAACCGTAAGTTAAAAGCGATAGTTAATTGGGACAGAAAACAAGTTCCCCGAACTTATTTTGACAAACCAAATTCTGTTTCTCATATGTGCTATTTATAGCAATGGTGACTGGCGTCTAGCACCTTCAATGGAACAGCATGTTATTCCGCTACTAGTATGGCATGGTATGCCACAAATGGAGAAAGATAGGCATATACACAAATTTATGTTAGCAAAACCGCCACCACCAATAAAATCCAGATATATCAGTACCAGCAACATAAACTTTAAGTGTCTCAAGGCTTCCGAAAATGTTGGAAAAAAAAACAACAGGCCAGTGGAAACAGCCAACATCAGAACGGACTAAAAAGTATTATAAATGACCAATTGGAGAAAGTAATTCACTCACAGATTATTCTTTTTCACCATCAGAATACCGAATCAATATATAAATATAATAACGAATCAAGTTAATTATATAGGAGTGGTATTTTGTGTGTGTGTGTGTGTGTTTGAGAGAGAGAGAGAGAGAGAGAGAGAGAGAGAGAGAGAGAGAGAGAGAGAGAGAGAGAGAGAGCTTCTGTATGACAATAAAATATTTGCAACATTTTTTTTTGGTAATGTTTATATTTTATAAGTCATTTTTATGGAATCCTATTAGGACCAATCTCTCCATCGTGTAGTATTTGGCCGGGCGATGGAGTGATGAAATGATGCGATGGAGAGATTTGTCATTTATTTATTAATTGAATGTAGATTACAGTCGAAATATATAATACTAGTAAATTGCATTTTTATTTATTACTGATCAATCTGACACAAGATCGCAAAGTTTTAAAGAAAAAAAGTCGGTGGAGGGGAGAGTGTTTTTTAATTTATAGATGAGACGGTAGACTCAATGCGATTTGCTGTCAATACGGTCTATTTTGGGCTGATTTGGGTGTGGATTTGAGTGAGTTTGTGTGTTTCGTAACACCCCAGAATTGACACCTTCCAAAGTCATCGATAAGATTTAACACCTACAACAATCCAACCACAAGTTTCACACCACCGATTAAAAGCGACACTGTTCATGACCCATGTTTCTCTAATCAAATGGACTGGACGCAAAAAGGTGTTTATGGTGGACGACCTTCGTAGCACCAAGAGGAGCCTCACTTGAATTAACAACACTCAATACAATATGTGTTTAGCAGAGTCTGTAAACTATTCAACGATCTGACTGAGCCAAATAACGAAGAGCAGTAAAACTCCTGTTACAGCAGTCGAAGATATCCAAATACTCTGTGGCATTCCTGAAATGTAAATATTGCAAGGCGTCTTGGCTCCATGCTACACCTTGAAAGTGCATCCTCACGAAGTTCTCGGACCTTTGTTGTTTTGAGGCTAAAATTTCAAGGATGGAAAATGCATTTAAGTCTATCATCACGATGAACATTTCAATGCCATCACCAGGATACAGTTATTATTGTGATAAACGTGTGATTGTGGCTATAATAATCGAGAGCAACACAAGCATTGTGAATCAAAATGATAAGGATGTTTGGCCTCTCAACCCTGTTTTCAGAAAGGAAAAGAACAAGTGCACTGCCCAGCTTGTCAGCACACTTTTGTCAGCCCTGCGTGTAACCCACATTTGAAGACGCAAGTTTCACAGCAGAAACGTACTTGTCATCTCCTGAGATTGTGTCCTACTTGTGGACAAGTCATATATAGAAATAATGCCAATCCGCACGTATGTCGAAGAAAGAAATGATGCCTCATTTGTCACCAAACATCAAGAAGAAGAATATATACAGAAGAAAGGGAATTTCACTTTTTTCGATTTCGAATGCATGCAAGAGACTGGCATTCACATTCCTAATTTATGCATAGCTTATCGAGTGTGTGAGCAGTGCATCAAAGAAGCTATATTTAGTCATTACGGAGCCAAACTCATTTCCTTGCAAGTGGGACAAGCGCAGTGTAAAGATTCGATGAATTTTTTGGTCATGCGTTTGAGTCGAATGCCTAAAACGTTTGGAATGAACGAAATGGTCAAAACTTATTTTCTGCACTTGTTCAGAACCCCAAACAATCAACACATCGTTATACACCATTTGCCCGAGGCTCTCTACTACGACCCCGACAACATGCGCACCGAACAACGAAAAGCTTTCTACGCATGGTACCAAACTCACACCTCGGGCCACTTATACGTTCTGGAAGAGGTGTTAAAGTATTGTCGTTCCGAAGTGGACATTTTTTGGCATGGAAAATTTCAATAATTATTCATGGAGCACGGAGGGATCGATCCTTTGAAATTCAAAGAGAAATACTGGGAGCAGGAAGGCATCACTTCAGACAACGTGGTGAAAGACGAAGGAAGGTGATCGTTTTCCAAAGTGATGTTGAATTGTTTGTGGGGTAAAATGGCACAACGACCTTGTTTACCCAAGACGGAGTATTTGACATAACCATATCGCTACTTCCAGATGATTGACGACAACTAAATACAAGAAACACGTGGACGTCGTTAGTAAGGACAGGATCTTAGTCAATTACGAAGAATTGGACGTTGTAGAAGCCGACTAATGTAGAAATGTCATCATTGCGTCTTACGTGACAGCCCATGCTCGCTTAAAATTGTATGAAAATGTAGAACTGTTAGGAGATCTCGTCCTGCATTTTGACTCGAACAGTTGCATGTACTTCGATCGCCTGGGTCACTGTCACCCTGACATTGATGGAAAATGTTTACAAGCCTGTACGGACGAGCACACCGATGACAATATTTGCTTGTGGCGGTTCTAACAATTACGGCTACACATACCTGGACCAGGCCCGCACCTAGGAAATTCTGGGCCTCGGGCAGCTGACAGAGTTCGGACCCCTTTCGTGTTTCAAATATGTGCGTATATTTTAAAACTCGGAAAAGGGCGGGCCCCTATCTAACTCGGGCCCCTAACAAGTGCCATGGTTGTCCCCCCCCCCCCCTTAGGTGCGGGCCTGCCTGGACCCACAAAAAAGGTGCCCACGAAGTGTAAAGTGCAATGGTTGACTCCCCATTATCGCAACAGTCGAGTGGTGAACTTTGCCGTGCTGAAATAAGCCTTGGAGACTGGATAGATTAAAAACTTTAAAACGACCACATACGAACCAAACAAGATTCTCCGTTTACCCACACATCAAAATCTTCAGTCAAATTTGGATAAAGTATATCAAATCGTGTACCAAAGGAGAGTTATACTTAACAGCCACTTCACTTTACGGTACGAACACGTCGATATTGGTCAGCATATAAAAAGGGAAAACGTCCAAGACCGATAGTTCATTGTTACTACCAACGTGAAGCGAGAAAGATAAATACTTTTAAACAGACATCATTCGAGTTCGGGGATTCTCCAGTAGAGTGCGATGAAAGCGATGTCGTACGCTGTGACCTCAGTGATTCAGTATCACATCATGGGAACTTTGCTATCACTACCACCACTACACCTACCATGAAAGTGATGTTGTGCGTGCCAAACCGGATGGATGAAAAAGCGATGCCACTCCTTATTGTGGACATTTTACTAGTTTTCATGGAGGATGTCAAACTCTGCGCAAGACCATGCGTCTACCACCTTACGGATGTCATGCAACCCTAAGTAAACTCTTGATGATTTCACCCTACCTTCATCAAAATTAATCTTTGGGAAACGAATATTCGTTTATTGTGTGTTTTCATGAATACTGCCGAATTTATCTACTTGAGCGAAGGGGATAACGTCAGGTGCTTCAGTTGCGATTTGTCATTTCACGAGTGGGAGCAGAAATATTCTGCTTACCTGAACATGCTTGATGGTCTCCGAATTCTCACTACCTACCTCTAGTGGATATTACTAATCTCTGGATGGATACTTTACAAGAGAACATTTATGGTTTAATTGTGGAATTGAGAAAACGTTTCTACCCGGAGTTGGTCAAAATACAAGTGAAACGCAAAATCAAAAATAATTCAAGGCTTGGATCCAAGAAGTTCCAATTATGCTCAAGAGTTGTTATCCTCGATTCAGCGTCCAGTAAAAAAAGTTCTGTTTAAACATGTGTTAGTGACAGGGTCAGAAAAAGAAGAACCTCTCATCGACGACAACCACTGCCTTCAGGATAGGACTGTCATGGCCATTCTTGAAAAGCCATTCCCGGAGGACACTTATGTTACTGTACCCAATGTTGAGACTAAGAGCACTACACGCTGTCCCCTGGACATCTTTGTAACCAAAACATGTAAGCACAGAGACCTGTTTATATTCCACTTTGATCGTTTTGATAAGCATTTTATTACTGTACTTAACCATTTAAATTGTATCTATTTTTGTTTTTCGTTTTGTTTCATTTTAAACATGTGTTGAAATAAACTTGTGCTGAAAAAATATAAAAACTCTTCTCTTGTCTGTCTTCGTGTCAAAAATGATATTCCCTACGCTATTATGGCTACCTCTGTTGTTTCTGTTTTCTCTTCCTCCAGTGCCAGTTGGAAGGCATTGTATCTTCGCCATCCCTTTAACATGTTGACCCAGCAATTCAGGCAAAAACGAATTTGTCAAACGTTTAATCGAATATAAACAATATTTGATCCATCGTCCACCTAAATGGACCGTGTGGTTATAAAAAAAAAAAGTGGCGTACAGTCTCTTGCGAGAAATTCAAGGATATTCCATAGTGTTTGTGGAAGGCATTCCTGTCAAAACAACGGAATCGTGTCTAACCTCAGTCAAATCCATCTGGCCATTTCCGAGATGTTAGGAGAAGTCTGTGGTTTACTCTAAATGCATCCTCGTATTGCTAGTGTCATTTATATCACTCAAAATTTGTTTCAACAAAGTAAAGCCCATCGCATCATCAGTTTCAATGCTCATAAAGTTGTCTTGCCTAAAAGTCCTAGAGATAAATCTTAAGACAAACCTAGGGTACGTCAATGGCCCAATGATTTTCATTCACAACGTTGTCGTCTTTGCCAAAAATAATTTGCTAGTTTGAAAAAAAAATGTTTGTTTTAAGATTAATTTTTGGTTATTCGAATTAAAATAAAAATTAATAAAATTGTGAAAAACATGTGTCTGTCGTTTGTTTTCAATTTTTTATCAATATACATGCTCTTTGACTTCTCTCTACCTCACTCTAAAATCAACTATCATTACGTTCCGACATAACTAAAATTGTAAGGATGTTTTCTATCGCGTCCACGCTTGAATCATATAAAGCGAAGCAGTCTCCAGTCAGACTAGGGTACAACATATATGATCCAGGACAAAATAGCCAAAACAACAACCGACTTTTTCAACAAATATTCAAGAAAAGGGGCACAAACACTATTATCTGCGGCGACTTCAATGCACATCACACAGAATGGGGTAGTGACCGCACAGATACAAGAGGGGAAAACATCTTAAAATACATAACAGAAGAACAACTAGAACTTTTGAACAACGGAACCCCCACACGTATAGACCCCAGCCAAGGCAAACTCTCTACCATTGACCTAACCATTGCGACGCCTAGCCTGGCTGTAATTACCCAATGGGAAGTGATGCAACATTCTACATTAGGCAGCGACCACTTCCCCCTATGTACCACCATATACGTCTCGTGCCCAACGGAGCAACAAAAAACACAACAAAGATGGAAACTCAAAAAGGCAAATTGGAACAGCTTTAAAGACCAACTTAAATTAGTAAACCTTGCGGAAATCCAAGATGAAGATACAAATAAATATTATGACAATCTCATACAAATTATAAACGAAGCGGCAAATAAGAGTATACCCAAAACAACAGGTTTCCATTATAAACAGACGGCAATCCCCTGGTGGACAGAAAATTGCAAAATTGCCATTCAGAAGAAAAAAACAGCCTTAAATCGCTTTAAACACACAAAAACCGCCACTGACTTTCTTATATACAAACAAACAGAAATCAACACTAGGACGGTAATAAATGAGGCAAAAAAGGACTCATGGAGAAGATACTGCACAACGCTCAATCATAAAACAAATACTAAAGAAATCTGGAATAAAATAAAAGCCATGAAAGGCAAAACACCCACAACAGCGCCGAAAATCAAGGGAACCAAAAACAACATGGAAGTAGCAGAGAAGTTAGCCCAACACTTTGCTAACTCCAGCAGCGATAACAATCATAAACATGAGTTTTTACATCAAAAATCAACATTAGAAAAAGAATTTCCCCACATTTTCAAAGATCGAGACAACAGAGATTCGCCACTGGATGACCCTTTTTATCTGAAAGAATGGAGACAAGCCCTCAGCCAAAAAAAAAGTACATCACCAGGAGAGGATAACCTAGGCTATGAAATATACAAACAATTACCACCCAATATGCAGAGCATTACCTTAGACTTAATAAATCTGATATGGAGAACAGGTCGCATCCCCACACTATGGAAGCGAGCCATAATCATAGCCATCCCAAAACCAGGCAAAGACCCTACTAATGTAACCTCCTACAGACCTATTTCACTAGCTAATACAATCTGTAAAGTAATGAAAACAATGGTTAACAATAGATTAAAACACCACCTAGAACAAAATCAACTACTGGCTGAAACCCAAAGTGGATTTAGGAATAAACGATCTACACTTGATCAATTAATCCGTCTGGAAGCCAACATCAAATTAGCATTTAATGCCAAAAGAAAAAGAGATAGACACCTAATAGCAATATTTCTAGACTTAGAGAAAGCCTTCGACCTAGTCTGGACCAATGACCTCATATCTCAACTCAACCAATTTGGCATAACAGGAAGAATGCACCGCTGGATAGCAAACTTCCTTACGGAAAGAACCTTTAAAACTAGAGTAAGAGAGGCCTTGTCCCAAACATATACACTGGATAATGGAACCCCCCAAGGAAGTGTGATTAGCCCAACCCTATTCAATCTAATGGTCAACAATCTAACCAACTATCTCAAAAATTGCCCAGTTGATCTGTCACAATTTGCCGATGACAGTAGTATCTGGAAAGCAGGAAATCCGAATAGTCAAAAGAACATCACTCAAATTCAGAAAGGACTAGACATCATCGGCACATGGGCCAACAACTGGGGTTTCAAAATATCCCAAATAAAAACAGTTGCCATGCTCTTCTCCCCAACTAATAAACAACCTAAATACCCTAAACTATATATGCAGAATCAGCCCATCCAATTCCAAAAGGAGACCCACTTCCTGGGAATGCTACTAAATGAAACAATCAATTGGAAATCACACATACAACAAACTATTCAAAAATGTCAAAAAGATCTAAACATACTTAAAAACATCAAAGGTACTACATGGGGAGCTGATCAGCAAACTATGCTAATGATCTACAAATCTTTAATTCGAAGTAAGATAGACTATGGCTCCCAGATCTATTCCTCAGCCAACAAGGAAACACTTAGACAACTAGATAGCATCCAATATAGAGCACTTAGACTTTGCACTGGTGCATTACCGAACACCTCCCTGGAAGAACTACAAATCCTCGCATGTGAACCACCATTACAACTGAGAAGAGAAGAACACATACTTAGATACGCCTGTAGAATCTCAATACATAAGGAGATTAATCCCACCAGAAACATAATAAGTAAATGTCAAACCACCTTTAGCTCAAGACTGGTACCACATCCTCCAGCAGCTAACAAAATACACACACTCTGCAAAGAACTCAATCAAATAGAACTCCAAGCAGAACAACTACTTATCAAGGACCCCACACCTTGGAGAAATAACCAACCTAACATCAACCTAACAGCACTCTAACTGGTACATAAGCGCGACAACCCCAATATCACATTAACACAAGTACAAAACCTCGTCAACAACAACTATGATGGATATGTAAAAATCTATACTGACGGCTCAAAATCTAAAGAACTACATAGAACGGCCGCAGCGGTAGTGATCCCAGAACAACAGATCACATTTACGACAAGACTAACGGATGACTGTTCCATATATACCGCGGAATTCTGGGCCATCAACCGAGCCCTAAAATGGATAGCAACACAAAATCAAAAAACAGTACGTAATCATAACAGACTCACTTAGTGTACTTGAAAGTATTGAGACAGGTAATTCCAAAAGTAGACAAAATCTTCTAGAGGACACTATGCTGACCATCAGGGAAGCAGATAAATCACACCAAACCATACACTTCTTGTGGGTGCCATCTCACATCAATTTGCCTGGAAATGAAAAAGCAGACAAAGCAGCAAAAAGCAGTCTGATGAAAGACCAAATTGAACCCGTACAGTACAACACTCAGGAACTATATAGTCAAGTCAGGGACAGAATTAATAATAAATGGCAACAACAATGGGAAAACTCCACAAAGGGTAGACATCTATACCAACTACAAAAAGAGGTCACTAGAACTCAACGTTTACCAAAAAGCCTGGCAGCCATTGATATTAAAATAATCAACAGAATCAGAACAGGTAAAACACTACTAAATGGCAGTTTTATGAAACATATAAGTACAGGACCCACGCCGGATAAATGTCCACACTGTCCAGAAACTGAAACATTGGAACATGTATTCAACATATGTCACAAATATCATCGACAACGTACCGTCTTCCAACTACAACAAAGAAAACTTGACTCAGTTACATCATTCCCCCAAATTCTAGATAAAAGGTATAACAAAAACGTAAATGCTACCTATATAAATATACTTAATTACCTAAAATCAATAGACATAAAACACAAAATATAAATATCCAAACCATCAAATAAGTAAATAAACATAAACATAGTCAAAGAGTTAATATTTATCAATCAAGGGGCCAGAGCAGATAATAACATCGCTAGCTCAAAAAACAGACCCACGTAACAATGCCTGAAATAAACGGAAAAAAAAAATTATAACTATCAAATAGATAAATAATTAACGAGGCCATATCGGTTAAAGGGGCCAGAGCGGATAGTAATACCGCTAGCTTAAAAAAGCAGAACAGCTTAACATTACCCTAAAATAAATATATAAAATAAAATAGAAAAGGGGAAAGGAAGGGAAAGGGGGGATAATATAAACATTGTAATGCGAGGAAAAAAGGAAGAAACGGGAGAAAGGGAAGAAGGAGAAGGGGAAAAAAAGAGAAGATTACACTAAGTAGTGGCACAATGTAGGTACAGTAAAACCAGTCAACCGGCAAGTGACAAGATAAGTGTGATGAGAACACCGGGATCAAATAGTGATAGCTCAAGGAAACATAACATCAACAAACCGACAAGAAAAAGTAAAAGGAAAGGGAAAAGAAGGATGGAAGAAGGAAAAAGAAAGAAAGAGGGAAGAAGGAAGTAGGAAGAAAGTGGGAAAGAGAAAAGGGAAAAGAAGAGAAAAAGAAGAAGGAAGAAATGAAATAACACCAAACACACCCCCCTCCAACTCTAATCTTTTTTTTTTTTTTTTAATTTTTTTTTTTTGTTAATTTATTTTTTTTTATTTTTTTATTTTTTTTTATTATTTTTTTTTATTATTTTTTTTTTCTTTTGAATTTTATATATATATATATATATATATATATATATATATATATATATATATATATATATATATATATATATATATATTTTTTTTAAAAATATTTTTATTTTTTAATTTGTTTTGATTTTTTTTAAAATTTTATTTTATTTTATTTTATTTTATTTTATTTTATTTTTCTCCCCAGGGTTCTAATTTGGTAGGAGAACCCTTTTCGAACAATCTCTTTCTCGAAATCTAACTTGATCAATTTTGACCACCGCTCAAAATTAACAAGCTAAAATACCTAACAGTGACTACACTTATTTATGTCGCTAAGACATTTTAGCAATTAAATTTGTTAAGGACCTACAACATGTACACTATGTACTAGAAATATTTATTGATAGGAAAGATGAAAAATTCTATGACTATATGGATTTGATATAATTGCACAGATGGCTTACACAATATTGGTATTTGTTCTGCCTTCCTGCTTTGCCGTGACCCGACATTTTACTCTAAGGCGAGACTGCCATTTAACGCGGGTGCCGGGGAGACTGCGACAACACAGCCTAGTGTAGTCAAAGTTACATTTGGTCCCGACCAATCAAATAGCCCGACCCTCGGGCATTAACTGGTCGCGAAAGCACATAGTTGCGCATGCGACCTTAATTCATATTAAAAAAAAAAAAAAAAAATTCAATACAAAAAAAAAAAAACAGACCCATTTAACGAGGGTGCCGGGGAGACTGCAACAACACAGCCTAGTGTAGTCAAAGTTACCTTTGGTCCCGACCAATCAAATAGCCCGACCCTCGGGCATTAACTGGTCGCGAAAGCACATAGTTGCGCATGCGACCTAAATTCATATTAAAAAAAAAAAGTCAGACTAGGAAAGATGAAAAATTCTATGACTATATGGATTTGATATAATTGCACAGGTGGCTTACACAATATTGGTATTTGTTCTGCCTTCCTGCTTTGCCGTGACCCGACATTTTACTCTAAAGCGAGACTGCCATTTAACGCGGGTGCCGGGGAGACTGCGACAACACAGCCTAGTGTAGTCAAAGTTACCTTTGGTCCCGACCAATCAAATAGCCCGACCCTCGGGCATTAACTGGTCGCGAAAGCACATAGTTGCGCATGCGACCTTAATTCATATTAAAAAAAAAAAGTCAGACTATTCCTTCCTGCTTTGCCGTGACCCGACATGTTACTCTAAGGCGAGACTGCCATATAACGCGGGTGCCGGGGAGACTGCGACAACACAGCCTAGTGTAGTCAAAGTTACCTTTGGTCCTGACTAATCAAATAGCCCGACCCTCGGGCATTAACTGGTCGCCAAAGCACATAGTTGCGCATGGGACCTTAATTCATATATTAAAAAAAAGAAGTCAGACTATTCATTGTTGACTCATCCTCCTATGAAGATATGTTCGAGACTAGCTGAACTAAGCTTACGTGAATTTACATCGCGTCAGGCAAAGTCTGATACTTAAGCCTGAAGAGATAGAGAATGTCAGGATATTAAAAGTGGTCGAAGATCTGATAGGAGAAGTTTTCAGATAGGAAGCCAAGAAAGAGCAAGAAGAGTGTATGGAGAAGTAAAGACTTCAGAAGCAAAGAAAGCAGAAATATCAGTGTTACGTGTATTTGATTTGGGTCATTTATATTTATTTTTGTAATTGTTTGTTTGTCAGATTCAAATTTTACATTTCAAATTCAAGTTTAAGATTCATTCATTGGGAGATATTTTTTAGAAAGTGGGATGACATGTACTCTAAAAATAAACACCAGATGTTGACCTCATTTCTGACCTGGCTTCAGAGTTGTAAACAAGCTTTTAAATTGATTGGTTGATTCCAAGGACATTATGGAGCTTTCTTATAAACATCTTTCTATTTTTAGTTGGGTCATACGGTGTGTACGAGAATTTTTGAACGTAAATTCGATCTAAAATATTCTAGAAGATCATGTGACCCCTTTCCTGTTTACGTAAAAACAGGTGTATAAATTATGCTTTGGAGCGAACTATTTAGTAGAAGTTGGGCTGTTAGAATACTAAGTTGTGTGTCGTTTTTCAGTTATTTTAAATTACCTTGTTTTGGAAATTATTTCAATTCGTTTGGATCAAGAGGATTTATTTTGTTATTTATCAGGAAAATAATTGTGCTCATTGAATTTCATCACCAAGAACTGACTTCATCACGTGACAGCATCTTCCATCTTGGATGCTTCACTAAGATTCGAACTTGGAATTATTTGGACATTTTATTACCAGGACTTTTGCAATTTCTCTAGTGGATTATATTTTGAATTATTTTTGGATTCATTTTGGAATTGATTCTTAAAACCGTAAGTTTATTTTTCTTTTCTGGAAAATATTTGTGCTCAATAAATTGTTTATTAAGTTTTTACAAGCATGTTATTTTCACTCTTTCTATGTTACTGCTTATTTGAGCCTAAGCACGTAACAATCAGCAACAGCAACAATAACAAGAACAGTAACCAGACAGAGGATTTGTTGACTGCCGTGTCGATACGAAAGAGTTCTCCTTCTATTTCCTGAAGAAGCAGTCCCTCTCCCGTGGGAAAACATGTCGCTAGACTGGGACGCAATCGTAGACGATATAAGATTGCCATAACTCCCTGGCCACAAAACAGCCTTTTTTAGGGCTAGCTCAATATTTTAGAAAGTGATACTAATTCAAATGCCAGCTTTATATTAGTTAGTTAACAAACGGACGTGTGTCTATAAGCACTTCGTTTGTTTGACTTTGTTAGAAATGTGTCTACCCGCTTATCCTTCCATGTCTTGTTAAATAGTATGGGCGCATTTTGTTTGTAGCTAATGTTTGTAAGTAAAAGGGAGTAAGTGTTTCTTTTTGGTCCTGGCATTCCATGTTTATGGGGTTATATGGGTTTTATTGGTTTTGGTGACAAGGATGTTTTCCTTTACGTCCGTGTTTGATACATGTAAAGGGAAACATTCGTCAGTCTGGCTACATGGCGTTTACTCGTTAATTACGAAAAATGAACAGCAGAATTAGCATATCATTGGAACTGCAAATACACCTGGAGTATGCCAAGCGCCTCCTAGATGAGATAGCCATGAATGCAATCCAGGAAATTGCAAAAATTGAAGAGGATGAAGGGCAAAATGAAGAAAGAAGAAGTGAAAAAGAAGAGGGATCCTGTCCCACTTCATGCTAAGACCTCTATATGAGGTCAAGCCTGAGGTGAAAACACCTCCACAGCTTGTACCAGTACGACCACAACCACGTCAGCTACACCCAGAGATACGGAAGCCACAACATCCCAGACTACAACATAGACAGAAGGAGGTCTTCCATATCCCTCAAAGTAAAGCCTGTGTTGATGAGGCCACTCATGCCACGTTCTGCATTCACAAGAACAACTGATGATGATGATGATGATGATGATGATGATGATGATGATGATGACATGTTTGTGTGGATAGTAGATTTTGGAGTCATTATGCGTTCATGTTCGTTTGTGTGGATAGTAGATATTGTGTGTTTTTCTCCTTCCCGTGTGTGCATAGTATTTATGTATTTGTTTCTTCTCCTTCCCGTGTGTGGACAGTAAATGTATGTGGTTTTTTTTTAAATTACCTTTCCTTCTGTATGGATAGTAGATAATACGTAATACGTGAAGTGAGTGTAAGAGATGTTTTACTTCACGTACGTGCTTGACACGCGTAAAGTGAAGCGTCCGTCATTCGCGCCATAGTTGCGAGAAAGTAGAGTCACAGAGCACACGCCGCAAAGGAATCAGCTAACATCAACGGCGATTATTCCTGCTTCAGCATTACGGACAAATAAAGCCTTAGGTAAGGCTAAAGCAGACAGCTGGAGGCTGAGAGCTGGAATTAAAATAATGACTTTATTGCTAGTCTGTGAAAAAAGGGAAGGGACGAACCAAGATTCTGCTAATTCTGAAGACTATGACAAACATAGGAGGAACAGAAACAAAAAACGGAGAGGAGAAAAGCGGCCTTACTAAAGACTACGAAATACTATACTGCGTTAGATGAACCTGTCATGGAAAATGAGGGAGTCTCAAGTTGTTGCTTGAACAGTCTTTATTAACACACCTTCACAGTACACGTCCATAACTTTCTATATTGTATCGCGGCGCCCCCTATCCAAGGAGCAGTCCCTATCTAATGTTGCAACTACTAAGGGGAGCAGTTATTAATTAGAACTAACAAGTAAACTACAATATGTCACATCTCCCCTCTTCTAAGGTTATCAGAACATAAGATTTTGCTTATCAGTAAATAAGAAACACAATGAATCAATTCCATTAATATGAAAACATTAAATAAGTAAACAATGAATTTACTGTCTTTGTATCTGAAATGTCCACTGACAGAAATTAACGGAGTTGATTTATATAATAGGTTACTGTAAACTTGCACAAGATAGTCCTGAATATAATACTATAGAAACCTAAAAGTCCAATTCAGAAATCGAATACTAAACTACGCGTTGGCACATTTATAAAAGTCACTTTCTTAGACAAAATCATTGAATCTGGCTGGTTTTCGGACGACTCTCCCACTTAACGTCCGCACTGGAGTGTTTGGGCTTTTGGACCCATTTGGTACCGCTGGCTTGCTGGGGGTTGACGTCCGCACTGGAGTGTTTTGGCTATTGGGGGTTGGCTGGACTGGGTCAGACTGGGTGGTACATTCATATCTTTGTTTTGTCTTACGGTCTCTCTGCCTGATAATTTTTAGATTTGGCCACTTGGGGTTTAACTTCTTTTCAATAATGGGCAGGTGGTCCTCATCTGGCGTCCCATCATCAATTGAGCTGGGCTGGCACCTGTCGCAGCCGTCGGTGTGGCTCTATAAGCCATCAAGGCAAGGAATACATCATCCTGCATAAGTATAGATTTTGCTATTTTGACACCACTTTCTGCCTCACCATTCGCTTGTGGATAGTGAGGACTGGTAAATACTTGTTTGAAGTTGTATTTCTCCGCAAACTCCTTGAATTCTGATGAAGTGAACTGGGTCCCATAGTCTGAAACTACAATTTCTGGGATTCCCCATCGTGCAAATGTGCTCTTTAGCTTTCCAATTACTTGCTGGGAGGTTATTTTTGTTAGATGCATAATTTCCAGATAGCGTGAAAAGTAGTCAATAGCTACCTAGTATCTTTCTTGTCTGACTTCACAAATATCAATTGCAATTTTCTGCCATGGTCGGTCTGGTAGAGAGGTTGTCTTCAATGGTTCCCTCTTCTGTGCTGGTTTTCTAATCTGACGAAATTCACATGTCTCTATTTTGTCTTGGATCTGTCTCGCGATTCCTGGCCACCATACACAACTTTGGGCTCTTTCACGACATTTGGCTAATCCCTGATGACCCTCGTGAATGTTATCCAGAATTCCGGGCCTCAAGACTGTAGGTATAATAACCCTGTCCCTGAAGAGAAATAGGTCATTCTGAACTGAGAGTTCACTGCGTACAGCAAAGTATGGTTGTACATCTAGGGGACAACTATTTTTCTTATCCGGCCATCCATTTCTGGTGAAGGTCATTGCAGTCTGCAGATTGTGGTCACTCCTGTAACCTTCTTTTATTTGTTCTAATTTCGTATCGGAAATTGGCCTGCATGCCTCCATTGACTCTATAAAAACTTCCACTTCCTCTTCGTACGTGGCGTCCTGGTCCAGGAGAGGGCTCCGAGAAAGGGTGTCTGGAACTACTAAAAGCTTCCCAGCAACATACTCTGCCTTTGCGTTGAAGCGTCTTAACCGCATCAACAGTCGTTGACACCTTAAAGGGGCTTTATCTAAATCATGTGTGTTATCAATGGCACTAAAGGTTTGTGGTCTGTATGCAATCTGAACGAGTCCAGTCCAACAAGATATCGTGAAAACTTTTCACAAGCCCACACACATGCAAGGCACTCCTTCTCTATCTGTGCATATTTAATCTCTGCAGGGGTGAGTGTTCTTGAACAAAAGGCAACTGGCTTGAGTTTTTCTCCTTGTTGTTGGAATATTGCCCCACCAATTCCATAACTGCTGGCATCAGCGCTGACAACAGTTAACTTGTTAGGGTCATAAAACGCTAAGACTGGCGTGGATGTCAGCATCTCCTTGACTTTCATGAAGGCATAATCCTGGTCCGGGCCCCAATACCAGGCTGTGTCTGATTTCAGCAGGTTTAAAATTGGTCGCATTATTGTAGATAAGTCTGGGAGAAATCTACCAAGGTAGTTGATCATGCCCATGGTGCGACGAAGCTCACTGATATTTAATGGAGCAGGAAGCTCTTTCACTACAGCAACCTTTGCTGGACTGGGGCGTATGCTATCCTGGCTAATCACGTGACCAAAGAATTCCAATTTATTCTTTCTAAATTCACATTTTTCTTTGTTGAGCTTCAGTCCACTCCTGTTGAGCTTTTCTATAACCAAATTTAGTCGTCTGTCATGCTCCTCTAAGGTTCTGCCATAAATGAGTATATCATCCATAATGGCCTCAGCCCCTTCATAGCCAGTCAGCAGCTCTGTCATTTTTCTCTGAAAAATCTCTGGAGCCGACGTAATACCAAATGGAACTCGTTTAAAACAGAAGCGACCCAGCGGAGTAATAAAGGTGGTCAGTTTTGCACTTTCTGGATGTAAGGGTATTTGATAAAATCCGCTTTCTGCATCAAGTTTGGAGAAGACAGTGGAGCCTATCAGCTTCGGTGATATATCATCTAGAGTAGGGAGCATATATCTCTCCCGTCAAACAGCTTCATTGAGCTTCTTCAAGTCAACACAAATTCTGACTTTGCCATTTTTCTTAGGGACTGATACCATAGGCGCACACCATTCTGTGGGCTCTGTTACTTCTTCAATGATGCCTTCCTGCTGCATATGGAGCAATTCTTCTTTCACCTTCGACAACAAAGGAAACGGAACACGCCTGGGTGCAGCTATACTGTATGGCCTGGCATCATCCTTGAGAGTGATCTTCACTGGCTCACACTTCAACAGGCCAAAGTGCCCAAAGGCTGTTTTGTTGATCTCTTCAACTCTTTTCGCAAGACCCATCGCGTGTGCAACTGCACGACCAAGGAGATTATTGGCACGTTGTCCCTTGATAACAAATACCCGAAACTGGTATGATACTTTCTTATATGTAGTATGTGCCATAAACTCGCCTTTTGAATCCAGAATCCCTCCAGGGCTACACAACCTGGATTCCGATTGTCTAAGCTTTGGTCTTGTTGGAAGAGAGTTGTATGTTGCTTCAGACTAAACTGTTGCATCTGCTCCCGTGTCTATTTTGAAGTGAACTGGGGCTCCAAAAATGTTCAAAATCACACGCCATGCCTCCTTATCATCGTCACACATAGTTACTGAGCCAAGGAAGTATGTTTCTTGGTATTCTGCATAATCTGTAGCTGGTGTTTCATTAAATGTGACCTCATTTACTTTATTAGAGCGACAGACAATGGCAAAGTGGTCAAGTTTGTTACAACTTCTGCACCGTTTTCCTTTAGCGGGACATCTCTCACCTCTACCATGCCGCCTGTTGCATTTGTGACAGGTTTGTTGTGCTGTTGTTTGACCAATCTGATTTAGTTTGCGCCACTGACGTTGTCCATTTTGGTTGGTCGACCATGGTTTAGTGCTTGATGCCTTGTTCTGTTTAGAGTTAAAGCTCTCCGGTGCCTGGAATTTCGCCATTTTCACTCACTACAAAAGTTTATGTATCCTTTGGAATCACTTCTGACACCATGTCATGGAAAATGAGGGAGTCTCAAGTTGTTGCTTGAACAGTCTTTATTAACACACCTTCACAGTACACGTCCATAACTTTCTATATTGTATCATGGCGCACCCTATCCAGGGAGCAGTCCCTATCTAATGTTGCAACTACTAAGGGGAGCAGTTATTAATTAGAACTAACAAGTAAACTACAATATGTCACAGAACCCCTTTTGGGAAGTCAACGACCAGAACTGAACAAGGTGACCTCCACTCCCCAGATTACATCAAAATGACGACAGGTTAACAGTAATAACGTGGAAATACAAACTGATTTCAGTATCCTCGTCTCAGATGATAGCAATGAGGAAGAATAAGCTGAAAGGAAGAGGAAAAAGACGAATCGGAAAAATTGTTGGAAAACACACTAAAAGCTGCACTACACAACACAAGAAAGGCACATAACTACGTCACTGCGTTAAAATACGTGGGGTGGCGACAGCTTGCGGTTAGGTAACCGACAACCCTATCCTAGACCAGTATTAATGGGACGCCTTCCATAAACAACTCCATGGACACCCTGATGGAAGCTGCAAATCAACTCACTGCAATACACGGGCTTGAGTCATTCCCTGAACAGCGACGTAAAGAACCACGTTATGCATCGGAAATTATAGATGAAGAAGACAACCGCTGTTCATTTATATTTGGACTGCTGAACTAATGCCTTTCTGTGGGTAATTACTACCAAAAAAATCCCTCTTAATTAAGGGTTTTTAATTTGGCCTAAAAACCCGATTTATTAAACTAAAACAGCACATGTAGTCCTTTCGTGACCGTTCAAAATTCATTCCATTCAAATAACTAATATTGACAGAAATTCACAAGTCACTTTGACTACATTTAATTACGATTTTACACTTTGAATTGTATGTACGCTTAGTACACTAAATTCTTAAACTTAGGGCAGTAGGAAAGTTTAAAACTGATTAAACGTGACGTTAATTACGTTTGTGGCTAACACATAATTGGTACTTGGGACCCCCATAAAATTACAACTGGGATAATTTCACTTAGAATACGGTTTGGGTGTTTTTGTTTGTTCGTAATAGTTTGGTTGGTTTCGAATCCATTTAGTAAGGCTAAATCTGAATGATGGTTGAAAACTTTGGCCAACTTGGTATGTGTATAGGTCCTCCAAGTCAATAATGTTAACTACGATTTGAATTGTAGTAAAAGCCTGTAGTTGTTTCTCAGCTTGTTTGACTTGGATGTGCAGTCTAATTTGATTGGTAGTTGAATCCTTTGGTGCACTCTCTGATTTTGTACTAACTCACTTGGGGAAGTTATGTAAAGTCGATTCTGATTGGTAGTTGAATGCGTTGGTTGGTTTTCTTACCTTGTATGTGTTTGTATGTTAAAGGCATACAACCTAAGTTAAAACGAATGAAATTATTTTGTTCTTTTTTCAGTTCGTGATTACTTATTTAGTTGAAAAATTACGATTCAGGCTGTTTCTGAGGCCGAAATCAGGCTAGTATCGGTAAATTTTGTGATAAAATACGCGATTTTCAATTATTGTCTGCAGACAAAAATTCGCTATTTGCCACGCCTATATTCATGTAACCTCTGTGTTGACCTCTCCCGAAGATTAAGAATTTTAGCCATGCGCAAACACGTGTTTACAAAATTAATGGCGTGTCCGCAACTAGATCGAAGACAACACTTAGATTCTGAAAGGAGGAGGGAAAAAAAGCTGTTTGGCAAATTATGTCAGCACACGCATATGTATTGGTGACCAGCATGAACGATGGAATAAAAAGAAGTCCACTTTGAGCCTAGAAAATAATCCAGAGGTCGCCAAATTCTTGCTGGATACTGGTGAGTCAATTTTGCAATGAACAGTCAAGTTTTTATACCGCTGTTTTATTTTTGTATTGTTAACTCTTTATCAAACCTCTTAAGATAACATATTTTATATAAACTGGCATTATTCCATTTAGCTTGAAATAAAATGCCACAGCCCTGCAACAATATCGCTGAAATCAGCATGTACATGACATACAGCAGCTGTTTATTGAGGCTCCGAAGGGGTATTAATGATCATCTTCATTTTCGCATGCAACCATAAGACTATTTAGGGGCAAGCAGACACTACTGTTTTTTTTTTTTTTTTAATACAAATTATTTATAATGTAAATAGTGATGGCTGTAAATAAAAGTAATGCAATACAGTTAAGTATATTTTGTGCATGACCAAATTAAATAGCACACTATGTGTGCATAAATGCCCGTGGGGATGTGGCATCATTCCTTACCCCACAGGAAAAATTAAATAACTTTCTTTTGAAAGATAAAACAGTGAATAATGTCCCACCAGGGCCGGTTCACTTTAATTTAACATTCATTCATTCACTATTATTTGTAAAATATATATAAATTTTTGTGTCTAATGAAATATTTATTTTCCCTTGCTATATTAGTTATGAATTTAATGCCAGTCAGAAACAGAGGATTGTCAAAGAAGACATGGCCACAACTTTCACACCTGGGCCAACAATTCATCGGATACAAATTCCTGCTGTCTCTGATATAACCACATCAGAATCAGATATGGCATCTATGTAAGTATTACTACATTTTACTAAATTTTATGTATTTTTACTAGTTTACAAATATTTTGGTAGATGCACCTGGAAATGTATCATTCTATACTAGTTTAATATTTTGCAGTTGGAAAAGATTGTACATTTTGTTAAAATATAATTTGTTTTATTTAGAATAATATTTTTGTTGTAAATTGTTGGCACATGTCATTTTTGTTATTGATATGTTCCTCATCATGCTGTTTGTATTTTAGTTAGTCTCAAGTGAGAATAGTCTTTGACTAAATGAGTCACCCCTTTAAATATATTATTATTATTATTATTATTATTATTATTATTATTATTATTATTATTTCTTGAGGCATTATCATTCCCATTATAATAACCAAGATAAATGATAATGCTTTCTTTTGATACAAAACTAAAGATTTCCAAGTTCAACATTAGTATTTACACATTTCAAAATTTTTATTTTAAGGGATTCAGTCTTGTCTGAAGTTGAAAAACTTAAGGAGAAGGAAAGTGTTATGATGGAAAAGTCTAAAAGTTTTATCAACCCATTTGAGAAAGTATACTAACAAAAATAATTGTGATACATACAAAAAAGGAGAATATTCATGTTAAGTATACTAAAAAGCAACCATATATATACATGTATAATATTGTAATGGTATTTGTGGATGGTATTTGTGTATAAACCAGAAAATTGCTCCCACAAAAGCTTTCTTTGCAGTGTATGAACATACAAGTTAAAAATGTGTAATTACAATATATCTTAAATATAGTATTGATGCGTAATTGAAAAAATGAAGATATACTGGTTATCATTGTAAGAATATGAATACATTGTATTACAAATACAAACCACACTAAGGCCATAGTTATGGTTTGTCTGTTTAGTACACTTGGAGAGGGCAAGGGGGGGTTTACCCAAATGCATATGCTTGTGTATGGGGGTAGGAGGTCTGCTGATTATGTATTTACACATATACCTCGATAGTAATTTGTCTAATATGTAACCTGCTTGACTGGGTTCAGTTGGTGTTTGAGTTTTAGTGGACAATCAACAAACTTTTTAAAGTTACACAGCTTATTTATTTGATGCAGCCAGACATTCAACATTGGTGGACTATCTGTTATATTAAATACATAATATTATTAATCCTTGATCTTTTCTGTGTGGATTAAATATAGGCTGTTCTACAGAATGGGGAGGGCAATTGCATGTACGCAGATGGGGTGTGTGTAAAAAAATAAAGTATGCATGTGTACAGGGAGGAAGGGGTCAAGCTTTACCCGATTTTTGTGCACATGCCCATTGTTGGAATCAGATTTTGTTTCCGGAATTTTTACTTTTTTGCTTGCAGTCTAATTCATATCGGTCTGAGCTATACACAGACAGATAAACATTTTCAGAAGTAGGATAAATTGGGGATTGGAAGTTTCTTGTTTGTTAACATAATAATTCCTTTACGTTAAAATATTAATGCTTTACCTGAAAGTTGATAAACCATCTGTTTGTGGTACAATTTAATCTTTTACAGAAGAAATTTTTTAAAATAAATTTCATAAACCAATTTTGGTTAGAATTAGTCTAATGTAATTAGAAAATTCTGTAAATAATCTAAACATTTTTATGATATATGGGTTAGATACAGGTTTGCTATATTTACATTTTCATCTGTAGCAAAATGATTTGTTACATGTAATTGAATGCAGTTTTTATTTGGACTTTTGAGAATTAAAAAAAATATAAAATGACATTGTCAGTGAAATGTTTGCATTTTCTTGTCAGATATCAAAGGTCATTCAGCAAAAAAGTGAGAGATGGTCTGCAAACCCAAAGAAAGCTGATTTTGAAAATGAGGTTAGATGATAGAGTTGGAATGAACCAGCCAGTTGTTTTGGTCATAAATGATCATAGGTGAATATATGATGTACTTGCTCCAATACCACCACCACCTACAGAACAGATTGTTACAAAACAGAAATCTCATTTTAAGTTTAAATGGTTTAGGCCTTTTAGTCAGGTAACACCTATTGATATCAAATTGTTATGGAGAGACTATACTAGTGATTGTATGATAACAAATGATCCCTACCATGGACCCATATAGACTTTGACTTTCTTGAAGTGTCTACTATGAGCCAAAGTCCAGCAACTGTTTGATTTCCAAGATTCAGTTTATCTTCAGACCACTGTTGATTATGTTCTTAATGCTTTTAAAAAAAACATGCATTTGAACCACAAGAAGTAGGACCTTTTCAAACTTTTCATACTCATTGCATTTATACTTGTCTTCTATGTATGTTTAGATTGAAGTAAATGCAGTGTATTTTGGCCATATGATGTATTAAAAAAAAGAACAGCAGAAACTATTCATTGTAATTCATTTAATCTTATAGGAGTAACAAGATTAAAATCGTGTAATTGCAAGTCGGTATTATTGCATAATAAAGTACCTTTTAATAATTTTAATTTCTACATGTTTTGTGTAAAATTGCAGTCACAAAGATTTCTAGGATACTTTGAAGAAGAAAAAATGTACATTGGAGCAAATGACTTCAATCCATGTATGTATGTATGTATGTATGTATGTATGTATGTATGTATGTATGTATGTATGTATGTATGTATGTATTTTCATGAAAATGAATTAAATCAGAAAACAGCATTGAGCTTAACAACATTGTTTCGAATTCCACAGCATAGTATTGTCCCATATTTCTTTTTTCATTATTAAATATTTAGGCTAAATTTTCTAACACAAAATAATTAGACTTTGTTTTAATTAAATTATATATTTTCCTGAATTTATTTGCCCAATTTTTTAAGAATACAATGTAATGAAGTGGTTTATCACAGGTGCAGCGATGTCTGCTATTACCGGTTCACATACAGTTTCAAACTAATTTTATAAAGAAAAAAATGCTGTTAACTTCTGGGGTTTTTTTGTTATAAAAAAAGAAATCAATTAAAAATGATACTGATTATATTTGTTAACAACAAATTACTATTAACATACTGGTGTTGACCGTTCCAGTGGCCTAGTGGTAGGAGCATCCACCTCAGATGCAATAGGTTGTGGAGGCCTTGATCCCTGGCAAGGTCATACCAAAGACATAAAAATGGTATTAACAGCTGCCTCATTTGGTGCTCAGCATTAAGAGGTTAGTGTATGGACTGGTCGTCCTACTGTCAGGATAATGTAACTGGGTGGGATGTCATGCTACATGTCTGTGGCATGATGCCTCAGTGCTAAATATCACTATAAACTGCCACACAACCAGTCATTTTACGTCTAAAAAATCAAGAGGTCAAAGTCTCCTCGCCTGGTAACATGACCCCTGCATTCCTGAATTTGATATGTATATCTGAGCCAGTTTTGCATTGTACTTAGTACATTATATATACTATTCAGTATATATATATATATATATATATATATATATATATATATATATATATATATATATATATATATGTGTGTGTGTGTGTGTGTGTGTGTGTGTGTGTGTGTGTGAGTGTGTGTGTGTGTGTGAATGAGTACCTAGCTACCCTAATTTTAAAAGAAATGCAATAGGAAACATACATGGGGGTGGGCTTAATTTCAATATTTGTTTCTCTGGAGTAGTTTGTTTAGGTGATGTACTAAAGTTTGGCATTGAGTAATTGGTAATCACTTGAGTCAAAAGCATAGAAACCAAGCACAGGATACTAAAACATCAATGTAATTTCTATTGAACTGTCTAGTACATGTATTTTGGAATAGGATGTCTGTAATCATTTATAGTAATGGTACACTAGTTTCTCATATAAAAGTCTCTGGGAGACAAAGAAAAAGGAAGAATGGAGGCAGAAGTGTGATGGACTGAATGGAATTGGACCACCAGTCCAGAGAAAGATCATACAGACGAGTAGGAACACAGGACAAGAGGAAAATCTATTACACTAAGTCAGATGATAAAATAGGTCATAACTTGGTCGAGTTAAAGACGAGTGATAGGGTTTTAATTTGAATTTCATTTGAGAGATGACTGTTATTTAATGAGATTAAATTGTTGTTTTTTTGACTTTCACATTTTGTGTATTCATTAATTTAACTGTTGGCACCACTGACTGGGGGCTCTGAGCATTGCATCTGTCTATCACAACTTCAATTCCTCACAAAAACATGCCAAGGGGGTCTTTTGTAATAATTTAAATAATATTGGGAGCACCCCACCCAACCTAAATAACATGGAAAACCTCTATATATGCCATAATTATTCTTAGATGATATCCTTCAGTTTTTTATGCCTGACTGTACATGTACACTTGAATTAAAGTTATACCTGTACGTGCACATTTGTACTTATAATATATAATAGTTAGTTTTACAGTGTATGCAGTTGTGTACATTCATCTGGGTATTCATATAAAGGGTATAATTATTTCTATGGTAAATGAACATTTTAAAAAACTGAAAATTTGATGCTTTTAAATGGTGTCGAGTATATTTGATTTAGTTGTAATAAGATGGCTGATGATCCACATATGTGATATAAGCATTCAAGGTTGCTTTAGATGAACTAGTATTTTAGTCTTAAAAACCTTATTCTGTTTCCAGAGCCATTTTGTATTACATGATATTGTAATTAATGAGCAGTGTCTGGATAGAATAGTATCCTAGTGTTTGTAGTTCTGTTGATATTTGCAAACCAATCTGTATTCATGAAACACTGCAACAAGTTTTACTTTCTCAACTCAATATGAATATGCATTATTTATCATTTAACTTAATGTGTTACTGTATATGCACGATTAAAATCATGTTCACCAGTGTACTTTTGTTTTTTCTATTCTTTGCATCCCAAGACAATGCAAGTCAACTTCAATTCATCCTATGTTTTTAATAAATAGTCTCCTCACAGTTGCTTTCAAAACATTGCCATACATATAATCATTCTTTAGTGGGTAAGTAGCTAAAAAAATGTTTAACAAAACTTGTTCATGCAAAATAAAAATTGCATACTACAAAAGAAATGTTTTATACAACAGAAAATCAACATAAATTATATTATTCACACATCATATATTTGGATAGATCATCCAAGTCTTCCTTGTGTAAAGCCATGGTACTGGCCAAAATTATTTATCCATTATACCCCATACACAACAGCTTAGAATGAGATGTCTGTTGCCAGTACTTAGGTATCCGTTAAGTCCATAAAATAAACTGCCTATTAGCAGTATGCCTTTTCCCCTGGTTGTAATCATTATCTTCTTCTGCTGCCAGGACATCTTGAATATACCTCTGTGCAACAAGGAGCACGACTTCCTCTAAAACAACCAGGTCGAAGTCCTGCAGAAATTTTTTAAAAATTGTCAGTAAAAAAAATTCCAAATAAAATAAATCCATTAAAAATATTATGTGGGAAAATATTAATTTTTGTGTTATGCAATTAGTTCGGCAGCATCCAGGGGTGACTGAGCAGACCTTTTTAGGATGGCGCTGCTCACCCTGAATAGGGAGAGGCCTAGAAAAGGTGGCCTAAAAAAAGCTTGCCTTGTAAAAATCTGGTCTGCATACCGCGGCTGGCAAGATCATCCATATCTGCGGTCGAAACAATCAAAGAAGAAAACTTATTATTGGAGCATGGAACATCCATACTCTCATGGACAAAGAAAACGTATCAAGACCCCACAGGAGAACAGCTTGGTCCAAAGAAGCGAATACATCAAGACTGGTTTGATGAGAACAACGCTGCCATTGAAGATCTGCTTGCCAGAAAAAATAAAGCTTTTATGGACTGGCAGAATGACACAAACTCCATCCCCAAAAAAGATCGCTTCAAATCCTATCAGGCTGAGGCTCAGAGAGAAATCCGCAAGATGCATGACCAATGGTGGGAAAAGAAAGCTGAGGAAGTGCAAAGCTATGCCGACACTAACAACTCCAAAGAGTTCTACAATGCCATCAAGTCAATTTTCAGCCACACAAAGTCAAGCTCTACGCCCTTACTTGCTGCAGATGGCAGTACACTAATAAAAGACAAGAATGTCATTAAGGAAAGATGGAAAGAGCACTTTAATCAGCTCCTAAACCTGCCCTCATCAGTCAGCCAATCTGTTCTTGACCAAATACCTCAACAGCCAATGCTCAACCAACTGGATATTCCGCCAAAGATGGAGGAATTGAGAAGGGCCATTAAACAAACACTGTGGCAAGGCACCTGGAAAGGATGGTATCCCAGCGGAGGTGTACAAGACTCTCAGTAAGCAGTCTCTGGAGGCATTCTATGACGTGCTAATCAGCATCTGGACGGAAGAAGAGATGCCAGACGACCTCCGTGATGCATCAATTGTGACCCTCTATAAAAACAAAGGCACACGTATGGACTGCAGTAACTACAGAGGCATCTCCCTGCTTTCCGTTGCTGGAAAAATACTTGCTCGCATCTTGCTCAACAAGCTTATTGCAGCAGTGTCAGAAAATAACCTCCCCGAGTCTCAGTGTGGTTTTCGCCCAGACCGCAGCACCGTTGACATGATCTTTGCATGATCTTCGCAGTGAGACAAGTCCAAGAGAAGTGCCTTGAGCAGAACATGAATCTATATGCTGTCTTCGTGGATCTGACAAAGGCTTTCGATACAGTCAACAGAGATGCACTGTGGGTAGTACTCAAGAAACTTGGTTGTCCTCAAAAGTTTACCAACCTCATCCGGCTCCTCCACATTGACATGAATGGAGAGATTCTCTCAGATTCTCTCAGATGGTGAACCCTCAGAGAAATTCCCCATATTTAATAGTGTCAAACAGGGTTGTGTACTCGCTCCAGTTCTCTTCAACCTCTTCTTCACACAGGTACTACTCCATGCCATACGGCATCTACATTAGATATCACCTGGATGGATCAGTGTTTGATCTCCGTCGCCTAGCTGCAAAAACCAAGACACTAGAAAGACTCATCATTGATGCACTCTTTGCAGATGACTGCGCCCTCATGGCCCATGAAGAGACTCACCTACAAGCAATCGTGGACAGATTCTCTGAAGCCTCCAACCTATTTGGACTCACAATTAGTCTAGGAAAGACAGAAGTCATCTTCCAGCCCGCCCCAAACACTGTCCATTCGCAACCCTGTATCACCATTGGCGACACGCAGCTGAAGAATGTGGACAGTTTCAAATACCTTGGCAGCACAATATCTAGTGATGGCTCTCTGGACAAAGAGATCACTGCGAGGACCCAAAAAGCCAGTTAAGCACTAGGACGACTCCGAACCAAGGTCTTGCAGCACAAGGACATACGTCTGTCAACAAAGCTGAAGGTGTACAATGCAGTTGTCCTCACGTCTCTATTATATGGCTGTGAAACGTGGACACTCTACAGAAGGCACATCAGACAGTTAGAACAATTCCACCAGCGCTCCCTGAGATCCATCATGCGGATCAAGTGGCAGGACCGAATCACCAACCTGGGAGTCCTTGATAGAGCCAACACAACAAGCATCGAAGCCAAAATAATCCAGGCCCAGCTTCGATGGACTGGCCATGTCATCCGCATGGATCAAAACAGAATCCCAAAGCAGTTGTTCTATGGCGAGCTATTCCTGGGGAACCGAAACCAAGGCCGCCCTCACAAGAGGTACAAAGGCAACCTCAAGACAAACATCAAGTGGGCAGACCTTCATCCACACCAGCTCGAGCTCGCTGCCTCAGACAGAAAGCATTGGCGAGCCCTGACCAGAAAAGCCTGTTCCTCCTTTGAGGATGACCGTCGCCATCGTCTTGCTGCAACCCGTGAGAGACGCCACAGAAATGTATCCCAGATACCAACAACCACCGGTGTCCCATGCCCCACCTGCAATCGCATGTGTGTATCGGAATTTGGACTCCGGAGTCACATGCGCGTCCATCGTTGAAGGAAAGTGCACAACTTGTCTTCCTCGACTCGAGAGACTACCAAGAAGAAGAAAAGAAGATGTATGTATGTATGTCTAGGTCTCTATACATGTTTCTATGTGCACCTAAAGTCGCGGATATATAAAGCAAACCCTGATGTTCCGCCTGATTCAGGTCAGTCCCTTTCAACAATCTTCAGTAACGTGACGTCACCTTATCTGTTCAATTCCTATTCACCCCCAGTTTATTATGACACAATACTGGGCCAATATTTCCAATGTTCAATTTCCTTGGTCGATATACAGACCGAAGGGGTGGGTCGTAATGTATTTTCACATTGTTGTTATACTGTGTCAGTCTTTGTAAATAGTTTAATGAATATCCAGGAAGAGGTAAATATTGTAGTCATTCATTAGGGTTATTAGGTAAATATTGTAGTCATTCATTAGGGTTATTAGGTAAATATTGTAGTCATTCATTATGGTTATTAGGTAAATATTGTAGTCATTCATTAGGGTTATTAGGACAGAAAGTAAAAGTAATAAGAGTTCAATTTTCTCTGAATTGTATTAGAATTATTTTTTTTCATTAAATTATATTAAAAGTAAATTTCTACTCAAATATATTGAGATTAATTTCATATATTTATCTACTGCAACTAACAACTATTTTTTTAAAATAAAGATAGCGCCCTTAAGAACAGGTGCAAAACTATCTTGTACTATACATGTCTCTTGTATCCAAAAATCAGCAAAACCTACACTCGATAAGTCGTATATGTTGCTGTACTAAGAGATTCCTTAAATTATCTTCGAGTAAGTTACAAATTTCGTGTGTTTTCCTGGACATATAAGATGATATGGCCGAATTATCTGTCTGGTGACGTGCACGGACGTTTCAGTAGAGATTGTGAATAAATTATGAACAGCTATGCTCAGAGCTCGTTCAGAATCAGAAGACTGTCTCTCATTCCAGGTTAGAATTGTCTGTGTTCGTAAAGTTCTTTTAATAATATGCACTTTTTAATGTTAGAGATTTTTAATGGTAAAGTTCATATTTTGGCAACATTTTTCTGAGTTCGTCTATTTTATATTATAATATAATGGAATGTTTAATTGTTTTAATGAATTGATATTTATTTGTAATTTTTGTCATTATGATTGGAAAAGACGAGTTCGTTACCAACTTCATGTTTTAGATTTAGTGTGGAAATAAAATATTCTTTAAATGTAAAGAATGTTATTTAGTAAGTTATTCCAAATTGGTATTAAATTGTAAATTTAGTAAAATACATTTTTTAAAAATGATAGTTTCTTTGATCGCAACTATTGAATTTATACATTCTGGCTATCATGAAGTTAATTGAGATTTAACTATTTGTATTATATTCTAAACTGCAGAAATAATACAAATGTATGAAGTGGGTAAGCTCGAAGGAAAAGTGTAATCTTATATGTATTTCGTGCATATTAAATATAAAATATATATGTTTATATATGTATCTCTAGAATGTAGTATATATATATATATATATATATATATATATATATATATATATATATATATATATATATATATATATATATATATATATATATATATATATATAATTTAAATAAAATTAGTCGTTCGTTCAGAATCAGAAGAGTCTGTATCTTATTGCATCATTCCGTACCTCCGCATCACCATGTACCCCAAAATAGTCGTATTTACACCGTTACAAGTGACACACCTTGGTTTGGAACTCCCCCCCCCCTCTCTCTCTCTCTCTCTCTCTCTCTCTCTCTCTCTCTCTCTCTCTCTCTCTCTCTCTCTCTCTGAGCAAGACTTTTCTTAGCTGATGAGTAATTCCTTGCATAGCAAGAAATGGGAAGAAGGTTATGATACAAATCCTATCGTAACAGGGTTATTAAAAAATCAGTAGAGTCACATTACGGTGGCTTCCAGAAACTGAGAAGGTTGGATATTGATGTTCCAATTCGAAATGATAATTGTTAGGAGCATAACGGTTCATATTAGCATTTTGTATGTCACGAAACATTTCATGCTGAAACCACTAATCCAATTTGCAAACAAGTAATAAATCTGAAAGGGATGCTTATGCTGTGCGTTTTTTAAATTTGGTGTTTAACACATTAACCCTGGAGGTTTTTGCTGGTTTTGCATGAAATGCGAGTAGGAAACGCATTGTGGGGACTATTTCTTAATGCATCTAATACATAGACTTCCAAGCAATATTTCATTAGACCAATGCATAGTTGTGCTTTAAAAAAATGTTTTCAATTGGTTAATTTGCTGGCGCATGAGCAGAAGGTGAAATGTTGGAGTTTTGTTGGGTATTTTTAATACTTAACGGACCCATATTTTTCGTATGGAAACGACTCTTTATTCAAAATGTCCACCATATCCTACTTTTTGGACAGTTTCACCTGTCTGCGTGCGCTTCAAAACGGCCTGACGTAGATCTGACGCCATAAAGTCTAAAATCTGGACACAAAATCGGATTCCGACCATGGGGGAATTTAGAGTGGAAAAGAAAAAAAAAACGGGTGCAAGAAAAACAAGGGTTTTCCCTCTGATATTTTGTAGTGCAACTGAAATGTCCAGATTATTTGGTATCATTATAGAGCTAAATCTGTCTGTGAAACGTACTCGCAACATCAACAAGACATCTATCATGTGTTCATAGATTTCAAAACGGCTTTTGACAGAGTGTGGCATGAGGCATTGATGGCCACAATTTAGAAGTACAACATGGGTCAAAAGTTGACTAATACCATCCAGCAGTTGTACGCCAAGGCTACCAGTGCAGTAATTGCTCAAGGTTATGTGGGGGACTGGTTCAAGACAACAGTTGGAGTATGTCAAAGCTATTAAACGTGCATCATGAGCGAAGCCCTGTAAAACCAAGGTGGGACAGTCAGCATCGGAGGGCGTAACATCACCAACCGACGCTTTGCAGACGACGTTGATGGGCTGGAAGGCAGTGAAGACGAGCTTGCCACCTTAGTGAATGACCTGGGTGAAACATCTTCCAGATTTGACAATGAGTTAAGCGCCGAGAAGACAAAGCTGATGACAAATAGTGGCAAACAAATCTCAACCAAGATTAAATTCAGAGGACAGGAACTGGACACAGTGGGCCAGTTCAAATATGTTGGTTCCATAATCGCCGAAGAGTGATTAAAAGCAGCAATGTTGCCACGAGCAGCACAAACAACGGTAGCTATGTCAAAGCTAAGACCCATATGGAGAGACAAGAATATCTCTGAAAACTAAAATCAGACTATTGAGAGCACTAGTCATCTCAATTTTTCTGTATTCATATGGGGCCTGGACCCTGACAGCAGAATTACAATGAAGAATCCAGGCACATGAAATGAGATGCTACAAAACCATCCTTGGCATCTCTTACATGGATCATATCACAAATGAAGTACGTAACACCATCACGCACAAAGTAGGCCAATATGAAGACTTCCTCACCACTGTCAAAAAGAGAAAGCTGAAATGGTATGGCCATGTCACTAGAGCCAACACTCTATCCACAACAGTACTGTGGCAGCGTCCAGGGTGGCAGAAGGAGAGGTAGAGAAAGAAAAAAGTGGACTGACAACATCAAAGAATGGACAAAGAAAAGTTTTGCTGAGACACAAGCATTGGCACATGATCGAGACAAGTGGAGGGAACTGGTCAGATGTTCAGCTGCATAATGCCTCAGCGACCACACTAGGTCAAGAGACTGATGATGATGATGATGATGATGATGATGATATGGAGTAGAGTAAATGAAAGACCCTTTAAAACTAAAAATAAATAAAATGTTGGAGTTGTGTAAAGGATCAAAATGAATGTACTTCCAATTAACTAAACGATGAATTTTTGGATATTTATAATTTCTTTATAACAGCACACATTTTAATTCATAAATTTAAGAAAAGTTGATTTGTCTCAACAAATTAACACCTTAAAACTCGTCTCCACAAATTAACACAATATAGACCTCGTCGACACAATTTGACACAATATATATTGTCTCCACAAATTGCGATACATTTGACCCTCTCTCCACAAATTGACACAGTTGACCCTGTCTCCACAAATTGACACAATAAACCCTGTCTCCATAAATTGCGACAATATACCGGGTCGCCACAAAAGGACAATATATACTTTATTATGCCTTGTTCGTTATCGTAATCAACACCATGACATGTAACCTGCTTATATAATTATATGCGAACGTTATTTCCAGTGTTAGGGATGAAATGACACTCCACATATCGTTAGAAATGGGAGTGCACACGTCAGCTATGAATAAGTAGCTTGAGCAAATCTAACAATAATATTTTACGAGCATAGTCCTGACTATGTATTGCTCCCAAAAACATTTTAAATTATAGTTTTAAAATACAAAGGGAAAATTGTAGAACACTTTATAAATCGTTTCAAACAAACATATAAATTGAAACGTTCAAGAGAAGAGCGAACAATCTTAAAAGGGGTAAGAGCTGCTAAAATCTTCAGGGGACAAAATCCTTCTTACAAGATAAACAATAGAAGGTTAAAGATATCAATGCCGACTCCCAGAGGTCTTTCGTTTCAGTTTGAAACGTACGGTGTATGCTTATAATGGACCATAGAATACTGTTTGCCTGAAATTGTAAAATGATAGTTATGAATACCCTTTTCCTTCATTCGAGTTTCCAATGGGAAATTATATCTTTATTGATGAAAAATATTATCACAAAGCAACAAAATAATTACGCAAAACGGGAAAGATTAAGACCTCCATTTAAGACAACAACAAATTACTATTTTTGTTGTACTGAAATGTATTTCACTCTTATTTTGAGAATTAGCCCTTCATAAATATTTTGAACCATCTTTTGTCTTAACTTCTTGTCAGACTTGTGTACAATCTTATGAAACGATTTCTTGACAAAACTGAATTGAAACATTAAATTTAAATATTTATTTGTAATGTTTTGAAGCAAAATAAGCCACGTTATCATAATATGTGCATTAAACTTGTAAACTGCTAATCAAACATATTCTGTGTCCTCAGTCTCTTTAATACTAGGCTCATATTTCATGGACGAAACTCCGGTAAGCTGGACAACGTAAAATAGGCACGATACGCCGTCCCGCATGTCGGACGGCGTCACTAATAAAAATATTATCTCCACTCGTCTTCAGCGTTTATAGTGCCGGATTCTTGACCAAAAGGGTTCGGGTTCGAATTCTACCACTGGATCAGCATGGGTCGGCGACCGTAGGGAATCAATGGTATTACGACTTTATTATCTTAATATGAATAATAGAATAGAGTAAGAACCAACAGGTTTGTAAATTCAACAAATAATTTATTTCCCTATGATACAAAGTAAACAATTTATAAAGAACTTACAAAATTGCGAAATAATTTCCAAATAGTCCTATAATTTAGAAAACGAGCCAGATCCTACGTATTAAAGTTCTGAACAAAATCTAGTGGTATTCTATAAATAAATAAAAATCCAAACACTGGAAGTGTTGATTTGCCTGTGATGGCCTATGTCGTAGTGATGTGTCAACATGTTTTGAATAACGGTAATGCAATCAAAGAATCAGTCCTTTTTTCAATTGCACAATGAATCCAGGTCTCTATTTTCAAAAATGTTATTTTTAGCACTATAAATTTCCATTGAAAAATAACTTAAATTAAGTTTAATAAACAAATTTCAGCCCAAATGAAACACTGTACACAACAATAATAAAACTGATTCTGCTAAGATCTTAAAGTACGAATAAACAATTTTTTAGAAAAACAAGATTATATAGTTCTCTGCCTGACCTCGGGTCACAATTACATAGTGGAACATTTCATTCTGGAAGGTTCCAATTGTTGACACGCTTAAGTCTTAGATATGATTAGAAGGTTTACTACTAAAATTATAATAAAGAACAATGTAAGCACAATGTTCTTGACTCAGACAAAGATACTAATCTTAATAGTTAACCCATACTCATACAGAAAAAGTATTAGCTATCTAATAGTTAACCCATACTCATACAGAAAAAATATTAGCTATTTAATAGTTAACCCATACTCATAGAGAACAAATATTAGCTATCTAATAGTTAACCCATACTCATTGAGAAAAAATATTATCTATCTAAAAGTTAACCCATACTCATAGAGAAAAAAGTTAGCTATCTAATAGTTAACCCATGCTCATAGAGAAAAATATTAGCTAATATTTAACCTATACTCATTGAGAAAAATATTAGCTATCTAATAGTTAACCTATACTCATTGAGAAAAATATTAGCTATCTAATAGTTAACCTATACTCATTGAGAAAAATATTAGCTATCTGATAGTTAACCCATACTCATAGAGAAAAATATTAGCTATCTAATAGTTAACCCATACTCATTGAGAAAAATATTAGCTATCTAATAGTGAACCCATACTCATTGAGAAAAATATAAGCTATCTAATAGTTAACCCATACTCATAGAGAAAAATATTAGCTATCTAATAGTTAACCCATACTCATAGAGAAAAATATTAGCGATCAAATAGTTAACCCATACTCATTGGGAAAAATATTAGCTATCTAAATAGTTAACCCATACTCATAGAGAAAAATATTAGCTATCTAATAGTTAACCCATACTCATTGAGAAAAATATTAGCTATCAAATAGTTAACCCATACTCATTGAGAAAAATATTAGCTATCTAAGTAGTTAACCCATACTCATAGAGAAAAATATTAGCTATCTAATAGTTAACCCATACTCATTGAGAAAAATATTAGCTATCTAATAGTTAACCCATACTCATTGAGAAAAATATTAGCTATCTAATAGTTAACCTATACTCATTGAGAAAAATATTAGCTATCTAATAGTTAACCTATACTCATTGAGAAAAATATTAGCTATCTAATAGTTAACCAATACTCATTGAGAAAAATATTAGCTATCTAATAGTTAACCAATACTCATTGAGAAAAATATTCGCTATCTAATAGTTAACCAATACTCATTGAGAAAAATATTAGCTATCTAATAGTTAACCTATACTCATTGAGAAAAATAGTAGTTATCTAATAGTTAACCCATACTCATTGAGAAAACAGTATTAGCTATATAATAGTTAACCTATACTCATTGAAAAAACATTAGCTATCTAAGTAGTTAACCCATACTCATAGAGAAAAATATCAGCTATCTAATAGTTAACCCATACTCATTGAGAAAAATATTAGCTATCTAATAGTTAACCCATACTCATTGAGAAAAATATTAGCTATCTAATGGTTAACCTATACTCATTGAGAAAAATATTAGCTATCTAATAGTTAACCTATACTCATTGAGAAAAATATTAGCTATCTAATAGTTAACCAATACTCATTGAGAAAAATATTAGCTATCTAATAGTTAACCAATACTCATTGAGAAAAATATTCGCTATCTAATAGTTAACCAATACTCATTGAGAAAAATATTAGCTATCTAATAGTTAACCTATACTCATTGAGAAAAATAGTAGTTATCTAATAGTTAACCCATACTCATTGAGAAAACAGTATTAGCTATATAATAGTTAACCTATACTCATTGAAAAAACATTAGCTATCTATTAGTTAACCCATACGCTTAGAGAAAAATATTAGCTATCTAATAGTTAACCCATACTCATTGAGAAAAATATTAGCTATCTAATAGTTAACCCATACTCATTGAGAAAAAATATTAGCTATCTAATAGTTAACCCATACTCATAGAGAAAAATATTAGCTATCTAATAGTTAACCCATTCTCATAGAGAACAAATATTAGCTATCTAATAGTTAACCCATACTCATTGAGAAAAATATTAGCTTACTAATAGTTAACCTATACTCATTGAGAAAAATATTAGCTAATAGTTAACCCATACTCATTGAGAAAAATTATTATCTATCTAATAGTTAACCCATACTCATTGAGAAAAAATATTATCTATCTAAAAGTTAACCCATACTCATTGAGAATACAGTATTATCTAATAGTTAACCTATACTCACTGAGAAAAATATTAGCTATCAAATAGTTAACCCATACTCATTGAGAAAAAATATTAGCTATCTAAAAGTTAACCCATACTCATTGAGAAAAAATATTAGGTATCTAATAGGTAACCGATACTCATTGAGAAAACATATTAGCTATCTAATAGTTAACCCATACTCATAGAGAAAAATATTAGCTATCTAATAGTTAACCGATACTCATTGAGAAAAATATTAGCTATCTAATAGATAACCTATACTCATTGAGAAAAATATTAGCTATCTAACAGTTAACCCATACTCATTGAGAAAAATATTAGCTATCTAAATAGTTAACCCATACTCATAGAGAAAAATATTAGCTATCTAATAGTTAACCCATACTCATTGAGAAAAATATTAGCTATCAAATAGTTAACCCATACTCATTGAGAAAAATATTAGCTATCTAAGTAGTTAACCCATACTCATAGAGAAAAATATTAGCTATCTAATAGTTAACCCATACTCATTGAGAAAAATATTAGCTATCTAATAGTTAACCCATACTCATTGAGAAAAATATTAGCTATCTAATAGTTAACCTATACTCATTGAGAAAAATATTTGCTATCTAATAGTTAACCTATACTCATTGAGAAAAATATTAGCTATCTAATAGTTAACCAATACTCATTGAGAAAAATATTAGCTATCTAATAGTTAACCAATACTCATTGAGAAAAATATTCGCTATCTAATAGTTAACCAATACTCATTGAGAAAAATATTAGCTATCTAATAGTTAACCTATACTCATTGAGAAAAATAGTAGTTATCTAATAGTTAACCCATACTCATTGAGAAAACAGTATTAGCTATATAATAGTTAACCTATACTCATTGAAAAAACATTAGCTATCTAAGTAGTTAACCCATACTCATAGAGAAAAATATTAGCTATCTAATAGTTAACCCATACTCATTGAGAAAAATATTAGCTATCTAAGAGTTAACCCATACTCATTGAGAAAAATATTAGCTATCTAATAGTTAACCTATACTCATTGAAAAAAATATTAGCTATCTAATAGTTAACCTATACTCATTGAGAAAAATATTAGCTATCTAATAGTTAACCAATACTCATTGAGAAAAATATTAGCTATCTAATAGTTAACCAATACTCATTGAGAAAAATATTCGCTATCTAATAGTTAACCAATACTCATTGAGAAAAATATTAGCTATCTAATAGTTAACCTATACTCATTGAGAAAAATAGTAGTTATCTAATAGTTAACCCATACTCATTGAGAAAACAGTATTAGCTATATAATAGTTAACCTATACTCATTGAAAAAACATTAGCTATCTATTAGTTAACCCATACGCATAGAGAAAAATATTAGCTATCTAATAGTTAACCCATACTCATTGAGAAAAATATTAGCTATCTAATAGTTAACCCATACTCATTGAGAAAAATATTAGCTATCTAATAGTTAACCTATACTCATTGAGAAAAATATTAGCTATCTAATAGTTAACCTATACTCATTGAGAAAAATATTAGCTATCTAATAGTTAACCAATACTCATTGAGAAAAATATTAGCTATCTAATAGTTAACCAATACTCATTGAGAAAAATATTCGCTATCTAATAGTTAACCAATACTCATTGAGAAAAATATTAGCTATCTAATAGTTAACCTATACTCATTGAGAAAAATAGTAGTTATCTAATAGTTAACCCATACTCATTGAGAAAACAGTATTAGCTAAATAATAGTTAACCTATACTCATTGAAAAAACATTAGCTATCTATTAGTTAACCCATACGCATAGAGAAAAATATTAGCTATCTAATAGTTAACCCATACTCATAGAGAAAAATATTAGCGATCAAATAGTTAACCCATACTCATTAGGAAAAATATTAGCTATCTAAATAGTTAACCCATACTCATAGAGAAAAATATTAGCTATCTAATAGTTAACCCATACTCATTGAGAAAAATATTAGCTATCAAATAGTTAACCCATACTCATTGAGAAAAATATTAGCTATCTAAGTAGTTAACCCATACTCATAGAGAAAAATATTAGCTATCTAATAGTTAACCCATACTCATTGAGAAAAATATTAGCTATCTAATAGTTAACCCATACTCATTGAGAAAAATATTAGCTATCTAATAGTTAACCTATACTCATTGAGAAAAATATTAGCTATCTAATAGTTAACATATACTCATTGAGAAAAATATTAGCTATCTAATAGTTAACCAATACTCATTGAGAAAAATATTAGCTATCTAATAGTTAACCAATACTCATTGAGAAAAATATTCGCTATCTAATAGTTAACCAATACTCATTGAGAAAAATATTAGCTATCTAATAGTTAACCTATACTCATTGAGAAAAATAGTAGTTATCTAATAGTTAACCCATACTCATTGAGAAAACAGTATTAGCTATATAATAGTTAACCTATACTCATTGAAAAAACAATAGCTATCTAAGTAGTTAACCCATACTCATAGAGAAAAATATTAGCTATCTAATAGTTAACCCATACTCATTGAGAAAAATATTAGCTATCTAATAGTTAACCCATACTCATTGAGAAAAATATTAGCTATCTAATAGTTAACCTATACTCATTGAGAAAAATATTAGCTATCTAATAGTTAACCTATACTCATTGAGAAAAATATTAGCTATCTAATAGTTAACCAATACTCATTGAGAAAAATATTAGCTATCTAATAGTTAACCAATACTCATTGAGAAAAATATTCGCTATCTAATAGTTAACCAATACTCATTGAGAAAAATATTAGCTATCTAATAGTTAACCTATACTCATTGAGAAAAATAGTAGTTATCTAATAGTTAACCCATACTCATTGAGAAAACAGTATTAGCTATATAATAGTTAACCTATACTCATTGAAAAAACATTAGCTATCTATTAGTTAACCCATACGCATAGAGAAAAATATTAGCTATCTAATAGTTAACCCATACTCATTGAGAAAAATATTAGCTATCTAATAGTTAACCCATACTCATTGAGAAAAAATATTAGCTATCTAATAGTTAACCCATACTCATAGAGAAAAATATTAGCTATCTAATAGTTAACCCATTCTCATAGAGAACAAATATTAGCTATCTAATAGTTAACCCATACTCATTGAGAAAAATATTAGCTTACTAATAGTTAACCTATACTCATTGAGAAAAATATTAGCTAATAGTTAACCCATACTCATTGAGAAAAATTATTATCTATCTAATAGTTAACCCATACTCATTGAGAAAAAATATTATCTATCTAAAAGTTAACCCATACTCATTGAGAATACAGTATTATCTAATAGTTAACCTATACTCACTGAGAAAAATATTAGCTATCAAATAGTTAACCCATACTCATTGAGAAAAAATATTAGCTATCTAAAAGTTAACCCATACTCATTGAGAAAAAATATTAGGTATCTAATAGGTAACCAATACTCATTGAGAAAACATATTAGCTATCTAATAGTTAACCCATACTCATAGAGAAAAATATTAGCTATCTAATAGTTAACCGATACTCATTGAGAAAAATATTAGCTATCTAATAGTTAACCCATACTCATTGAGAAAAATATTAGCTATCTAAATAGTTAACCCATACTCATAGAGAAAAATATTAGCTATCTAATAGTTAACCCATACTCATTGAGAAAAATATTAGCTATCAAATAGTTAACCCATACTCATTGAGAAAAATATTAGCTATCTAAGTAGTTAACCCATACTCATAGAGAAAAATATTAGCTATCTAATAGTTAACCCATACTCATTGAGAAAAATATTAGCTATCTAATAGTTAACCCATACTCATTGAGAAAAATATTAGCTATCTAATAGTTAACCTATACTCATTGAGAAAACAGTATTAGCTATATAATAGTTAACCTATACTCATTGAAAAAACATTAGCTATCTAAGTAGTTAACCCATACTCATAGAGAAAAATATTAGCTATCTAATAGTTAACCCATACTCATTGAGAAAAATATTAGCTATCTAATAGTTAACCCATACTCATTGAGAAAAATATTAGCTATCTAATAGTTAACCTATACTCATTGAGAAAAATATTAACAATCTAATAGTTAACCTATACTCATTGAGAAAAATATTAGCTATCTAATAGTTAACCAATACTCATTGAGAAAAATATTAGCTATCTAATAGTTAACCAATACTCATTGAGAAAAATATTCACTATCTAATAGTTAACCAATACTCATTGAGAAAAATATTAGCTATCTAATAGTTAACCTATACTCATTGAGAAAAATAGTAGTTATCTAATAGTTAACCCATACTCATTGAGAAAACAGTATTAGCTATATAATAGTTAACCTATACTCATTGAAAAAACATTAGCTATCTATTAGTTAACCCATACGCATAGAGAAAAATATTAGCTATCTAATAGTTAACCCATACTCATTGAGAAAAATATTAGCTATCTAATAGTTAACCCATACTCATTGAGAAAAAATATTAGCTATCTAATAGTTAACCCATACTCATAGAGAAAAATATTAGCTATCTAATAGTTAACCCATTCTCATAGAGAACAAATATTAGCTATCTAATAGTTAACCCATACTCATTGAGAAAAATATTAGCTTACTAATAGTTAACCTATACTCATTGAGAAAAATATTAGCTAATAGTTAACCCATACTCATTGAGAAAAATTATTATCTATCTAATAGTTAACCCATACTCATTGAGAAAAAATATTATCTATCTAAAAGTTAACCCATACTCATTGAGAATACAGTATTATCTAATAGTTAACCTATACTCACTGAGAAAAAATATTAGCTATCTAAAAGTTAACCCATACTCATTGAGAAAAAATATTAGGTATCTAATAGGTAACCGATACTCATTGAGAAAACATATTAGCTATCTAATAGTTAACCCATACTCATAGAGAAAAATATTAGCTATCTAATAGTTAACCGATACTCATTGAGAAAAATATTAGCTATCTAATAGATAACCTATACTCATTGAGAAAAATATTAGCTATCTAATAGTTAACCCATACTCATTGAGAAAAATATTAGCTATCTAAATAGTTAACCCATACTCATTGAGAAAAAATATTAGCTATCTAAAAGTTAACCCATACTCATTGAGAAAAATATAAGCTATCTAAATAGTTAACCCATACTCATTGAGAAAAAAATATTAGCTATCTAATAGTTAATCCATACTCATAGAGAAAAATATTAGCTATCTAATAGTTAACCCATACTCATAGAGAACAAATATTAGCTATCTAATAGTTAACCCATACTCATTGAGAAAAATATTAGCTTACTAATAGTTAACCTATACTCATTGAGAAAAATATTAGCTAATAGTTAACCCATACTCATAGAGAAAAATTATTATCTATCTAATAGTTAACCCATACTCATTGAGAAAAAATATTATCTATCTTAAAGTTAACCCATACTCATTGAGAAAACAGTATTATATATCTAAAAGTTAACCTATACTCACTGAGAAAAAATATTAGCTATCAAATAGTTAACCCATACTCATTGAGAAAAAAATATTAGCTATCTAAAAGTTAACCCATACTCATTGAGAAAAAATATTAGCTATCTAATAGATAACCGATACTCATTGAGAAAACATTATTAGGAATCTAAAAGTTAACCTATACTCATTGTGAAAACAGTATTATCTATCTAATAGTTAACCCATACTCATTGAGAAAACATATTAGCTATCTAATAGTTAACCCATACTCATTGAGAAAACATATTAGCTATCTAATAGTTAACCCATACTCATTGAGAAAAATATTAGCTATGTAATAGTTAATCTATACTCATTGAGAAAAAATATTAGCTATCTAATAGTTAACCCAAACTCATTGAGAAAAAATATTAGCTATCAAATAGTTAACCCATACTCATTGAGAAAAAATATTAGCTATCTAAAAGTTAACCCATACTCATTGAGAAAAAATATTAGCTAACTAATAGATAACCTATACTCATAGAGAAAAATATTAGCTATCTAATAGTTAACCCATTCTCATAGAGAACAAATATTAGCTATCTAAATAGTTAACCCATACTCATTGAGAAAAAATATTAGCTATCTAAAAGTTAACCCATACTCATTGAGAAAAATATAAGCTATCTAAATAGTTAACCCATACTCATTGAGAAAAAAATATTAGCTATCTAATAGTTAATCCATACTCATAGAGAAAAATATTAGCTATCTAATAGTTAACCCATACTCATTGAGAAAAATATTAGCTATCTAATAGTTAACCCAATTCATTGAGAAAAATATTAGCTATCTAATAGTTAACCCATACTCATAGAGGAAAAATATTAGCTATCTAATAGTTAACCCATACTCATAGAGAAAAATATTAGCGATCAAATAGTTAACCCATACTCATTGGGAAAAATATTAGCTATCTAAATAGTTAACCCATACTCATAGAGAAAAATATTAGCTATCTAATAGTTAACCCATACTCATAGAGAAAAATATTAGCTATCTAAAAGTTAACCCATTCTCATTGAGAAAACAGTATTAGCTATCTAATAGTCAACCTATACTCATTGAGAAAAATATTAGCTATCTAATAGTTAACCCATACTCATTGAGAAAAATATTAGCTATCTAATAGTTAACCCATACTCATAGAGAAAAATATTAGCTATCTAATAGTTAAAAAATACTCATTGAGAAAAATATTAGCTATCTAATAGTTAACCTATACTCATTGAGAAAAATATTAGCAATCTAAAAGTTAACCCATACTCATTGAGAAAAATATTAGCTATCAAATAGTTAACCGATACTCATTGAGAAAAATATTAGCTATCTAAATAGTTAACCCATACTCATTGAGAAAAATATTAGCTATCTAATAGTTAACCCATACTCATTGAGAAAAATATTAGCTATCTAAAAGTTAACCCATACTCATTGAAAAAACATTAGCTATCTATTAGTTAACCCATACGCATAGAGAAAAATATTAGCTAATCTAATAGTTAACCCATACTCATTGAGAAAAATATTAGCTATCTAATAGTTAACCCATACTCATTGAGAAAAAATATTAGCTATCTAATAGTTAACCCATACTCATAGAGAAAAATATTAGCTATCTAATAGTTAACCCATTCTCATAGAGAACAAATATTAGCTATCTAATAGTTAACCCATACTCATTGAGAAAAATATTAGCTTACTAATAGTTAACCTATACTCATTGAGAAAAATATTAGCTAATAGTTAACCCATACTCATTGAGAAAAATTATTATCTATCTAATAGTTAACCCATACTCATTGAGAAAAAATATTATCTATCTAAAAGTTAACCCATACTCATTGAGAATACAGTATTATCTAATAGTTAACCTATACTCACTGAGAAAAATATTAGCTATCAAATAGTTAACCCATACTCATTGAGAAAAAATATTAGCTATCTAAAAGTTAACCCATACTCATTGAGAAAAAATATTAGGTATCTAATAGGTAACCAATACTCATTGAGAAAACATATTAGCTATCTAATAGTTAACCCATACTCATAGAGAAAAATATTAGCTATCTAATAGTTAACCGATACTCATTGAGAAAAATATTAGCTATCTAATAGTTAACCCATACTCATTGAGAAAAATATTAGCTATCTAAATAGTTAACCCATACTCATAGAGAAAAATATTAGCTATCTAATAGTTAACCCATACTCATTGAGAAAAATATTAGCTATCAAATAGTTAACCCATACTCATTGAGAAAAATATTAGCTATCTAAGTAGTTAACCCATACTCATAGAGAAAAATATTAGCTATCTAATAGTTAACCCATACTCATTGAGAAAAATATTAGCTATCTAATAGTTAACCCATACTCATTGAGAAAAATATTAGCTATCTAATAGTTAACCTATACTCATTGAGAAAACAGTATTAGCTATATAATAGTTAACCTATACTCATTGAAAAAACATTAGCTATCTAAGTAGTTAACCCATACTCATAGAGAAAAATATTAGCTATCTAATAGTTAACCCATACTCATTGAGAAAAATATTAGCTATCTAATAGTTAACCCATACTCATTGAGAAAAATATTAGCTATCTAATAGTTAACCTATACTCATTGAGAAAAATATTAACAATCTAATAGTTAACCTATACTCATTGAGAAAAATATTAGCTATCTAATAGTTAACCAATACTCATTGAGAAAAATATTAGCTATCTAATAGTTAACCAATACTCATTGAGAAAAATATTCACTATCTAATAGTTAACCAATACTCATTGAGAAAAATATTAGCTATCTAATAGTTAACCTATACTCATTGAGAAAAATAGTAGTTATCTAATAGTTAACCCATACTCATTGAGAAAACAGTATTAGCTATATAATAGTTAACCTATACTCATTGAAAAAACATTAGCTATCTATTAGTTAACCCATACGCATAGAGAAAAATATTAGCTATCTAATAGTTAACCCATACTCATTGAGAAAAATATTAGCTATCTAATAGTTAACCCATACTCATTGAGAAAAAATATTAGCTATCTAATAGTTAACCCATACTCATAGAGAAAAATATTAGCTATCTAATAGTTAACCCATTCTCATAGAGAACAAATATTAGCTATCTAATAGTTAACCCATACTCATTGAGAAAAATATTAGCTTACTAATAGTTAACCTATACTCACTGAGAAAAATATTAGCTAATAGTTAACCCATACTCATTGAGAAAAATTATTATCTATCTAATAGTTAACCCATACTCATTGAGAAAAAATATTATCTATCTAAAAGTTAACCCATACTCATTGAGAATACAGTATTATCTAATAGTTAACCTATACTCACTGAGAAAAAATATTAGCTATCTAAAAGTTAACCCATACTCATTGAGAAAAAATATTAGGTATCTAATAGGTAACCGATACTCATTGAGAAAACATATTAGCTATCTAATAGTTAACCCATACTCATAGAGAAAAATATTAGCTATCTAATAGTTAACCGATACTCATTGAGAAAAATATTAGCTATCTAATAGATAACCTATACTCATTGAGAAAAATATTAGCTATCTAATAGTTAACCCATACTCATTGAGAAAAATATTAGCTATCTAAATAGTTAACCCATACTCATTGAGAAAAAATATTAGCTATCTAAAAGTTAACCCATACTCATTGAGAAAAATATAAGCTATCTAAATAGTTAACCCATACTCATTGAGAAAAAAATATTAGCTATCTAATAGTTAATCCATACTCATAGAGAAAAATATTAGCTATCTAATAGTTAACCCATACTCATAGAGAACAAATATTAGCTATCTAATAGTTAACCCATACTCATTGAGAAAAATATTAGCTTACTAATAGTTAACCTATACTCATTGAGAAAAATATTAGCTAATAGTTAACCCATACTCATAGAGAAAAATTATTATCTATCTAATAGTTAACCCATACTCATTGAGAAAAAATATTATCTATCTAAAAGTTAACCCATACTCATTGAGAAAACAGTATTATCTATCTAAAAGTTAACCTATACTCACTGAGAAAAAATATTAGCTATCAAATAGTTAACCCATACTCATTGAGAAAAAAATATTAGCTATCTAAAAGTTAACCCATACTCATTGAGAAAAAATATTAGCTATCTAATAGATAACCGATACTCATTGAGAAAACATTATTAGGAATCTAAAAGTTAACCTATACTCATTGTGAAAACAGTATTATCTATCTAATAGTTAACCCATACTCATTGAGAAAACATATTAGCTATCTAATAGTTAACCCATACTCATTGAGAAAACATATTAGCTATCTAATAGTTAACCCATACTCATTGAGAAAAATATTAGCTATGTAATAGTTAATCTATACTCATTGAGAAAAAATATTAGCTATCTAATAGTTAACCCAAACTCATTGAGAAAAAATATTAGCTATCAAATAGTTAACCCATACTCATTGAGAAAAAATATTAGCTATCTAAAAGTTAACCCATACTCATTGAGAAAAAATATTAGCTATCTAATAGATAACCTATACTCATAGAGAAAAATATTAGCTATCTAATAGTTAACCCATTCTCATAGAGAACAAATATTAGCTATCTAAATAGTTAACCCATACTCATTGAGAAAAAATATTAGCTATCTAAAAGTTAACCCATACTCATTGAGAAAAATATAAGCTATCTAAATAGTTAACCCATACTCATTGAGAAAAAAATATTAGCTATCTAATAGTTAATCCATACTCATAGAGAAAAATATTAGCTATCTAATAGTTAACCCATACTCATTGAGAAAAATATTAGCTATCTAATAGTTAACCCAATTCATTGAGAAAAATATTAGCTATCTAATAGTTAACCCATACTCATAGAGGAAAAATATTAGCTATCTAATAGTTAACCCATACTCATAGAGAAAAATATTAGCGATCAAATAGTTAACCCATACTCATTGGGAAAAATATTAGCTATCTAAATAGTTAACCCATACTCATAGAGAAAAATATTAGCTATCTAATAGTTAACCCATACTCATAGAGAAAAATATTAGCTATCTAAAAGTTAACCCATACTCATTGAGAAAACAGTATTAGCTATCTAATAGTCAACCTATACTCATTGAGAAAAATATTAGCTATCTAATAGTTAACCTATACTCATTGAGAAAAATATTAGCTATCTAATAGTTAACCCATACTCATAGAGAAAAATATTAGCTATCTAATAGTTAACCAATACTCATTGAGAAAAATATTAGCTATCTAATAGTTAACCTATACTCATTGAGAAAAATATTAGCAATCTAAAAGTTAACCCATACTCATTGAGAAAAATATTAGCTATCAAATAGTTAACCGATACTCATTGAGAAAAATATTAGCTATCTAAATAGTTAACCCATACTCATTGAGAAAAATATTAGCTATCTAATAGTTAACCCATACTCATTGAGAAAAATATTAGCTATCTAAAAGTTAACCCATACTCATTGAGAAAAATATTAGCTATCTAATAGTTAACCCATACTCATAGAGAAAAATATTAGCTATCTAATAGTTAACCCATACTCATTGAGAAAAATATTAGCTATCTAATAGTTAACCCATACTCATCGAGAAAAATATTAGCTATCTAATAGTTAACCTATACTCATTGAGAAAAATATTAGCTATCTAATAGTTAACCTATACTCATTGAGAAAAATATTAGCTATCTAATAGTTAACCAATACTCATTGAGAAAAATATTAGCTATCTAATAGTTAACCAATACTCATTGAGAAAAATATTCGCTATCTAATAGTTAACCAATACTCATTGAGAAAAATATTAGCTATCTAATAGTTAACCTATACTCATTGAGAAAAATAGTAGTTATCTAATAGTTAACCCATACTCATTGAGAAAACAGTATTAGCTATCTAATAGTTAACCTATACTCATTGAAAAAACATTAGCTATCTATTAGTTAACCCATACGCATATAGAAAAATATTAGCTATCTAATAGTTAACCCATACTCATTGAGAAAAATATTAGCTATCTAATAGTTAACCCATACTCATTGAGAAAAAATATTAGCTATCTAATAGTTAACCCATACTCATTGAGAAAAATATTAGCGATGTAATAGTTAACCCATACTCATAGAGAAAAATATTAGCTATCTAATAGTTAACCTATACTCATTGAGAAAAATATTAGCTATCTAATAGTTAACCCAGACTCATTGAGAAAAATATTAGCTATCTAAAAGTGAATCCATACTCATTGAGAAAAATATTAGCTATCTAATAGTTAACCCATACTCATTGAGAAAAATATTAGGTATCTAATAGTTAACCTATACTCATGAAGAAAAATATTAGCTATCTAATAGTTAACCCATTCTCATAGAGAAAAATATTAGCTATCTAAATAGTTAACCCATACTCATTGAAAAAAAAAATATTAGCTATCTAAAAGTTCACCCATACTCATTGAGAAAAATATAAGCTATCTAAATAGTTAACCCATACTCATTGAGAAAAAAATATTAGCTATCTAATAGTTAATCCATACTCATAGAGAAAAATATTAGCTATCTAATAGTTAACCCATTCTCATAGAGAACAAATATTAGCTATCTAATAGTTAACCCATACTCATTGAGAAAAATATTAGCTTACTAATAGTTAACCTATACTCATTGAGAAAAATATCAGCTAATAGTTAACCCATACTCATAGAGAAAAATTATTATCTATCTAAAAGTTAACCCATACTCATTGAGAAAACAGTATTATCTAATAGTTAACCTATACTCACTGAGAAAAATATTAGCTATCAAATAGTTAACCCATACTCATTGAGAAAAAATATTAGCTATCTAAAAGTTAACCCATACTCATTGAGAAAAAATATTAGCTATCTAATAGATAACCGATACTCATTGAGAAAACATTATTAGGTATCTAAAAGTTAACCTATACTCATTGTGAAAACAGTATTATCTATCTAATAGTTAACCTATACTCATTGAGAAAACATATTAGCTATCTATTAGTTAACCCATACTCATAGAGAAAAATATTAGCTATCTAATAGTTAACCGATACTCATTGAGAAAAATATTAGCTATCTAATACATAACCTATACTCATTGAGAAAAATATTAGCTATCTAATAGTTAACCTATACTCATAGAGAAAAATATTAGCTATCTAAATAGTTAACACATACTCATTGAGAAAAAATATTAGCTATCTAAAAGTTAACCCATACTCATTGAGAAAAATATTAGCTATCTAAATAGTTAACCCATACTCATTGAGAAAAAAATATTAGCTATCTAATAGTTAATCCATACTCATAGAGAAAAATATTAGCTATCTAATAGTTAACCCATTCTCATAGAGAACAAATATTAGCTATCTAATAGTTAACCCATACTCATTGAGAAAAATATTAGCTTACTAATAGTTAACCTATACTCATTGAGAAAAATATTAGCTAATAGTTAACCCATACTCATTGAGAAAAAATATTATCTATCTAAAAGTTAACCCATACTCATTGAGAAAACAGTATTATCTAATAGTTAACCTATACTCACTGAGAAAAATATTAGCTATCAAATAGTTAACCCATACTCATTGAGAAAAAATATTAGCTATCTAAAAGTTAACCCATACTCATTGAGAAAAAATATTAGCTATCTAATAGATAACCGAAACTCATTGAGAAAACATTATTAGGTATCTAAAAGTTAACCTATACTTATTGTGAAAACAGTATTATCTATCTAATAGTTAACCCATACTCATTGAGAAAACATATTAGCTATCTAATAGTTAACCCATACTCATAGAGAAAAATATTAGCTATCTATTAGTTAACCAATACTCATTGAGAAAAATATTAGCTATCTAATAGATAACCTATACTCATTGAGAAAAATATTAGCTACCTAATAGATAACCTATACTCATTAAGAAAAATATTAGCTATCTAATAGTTAACCCATACTCATAGAGAACAAATATTAGCTATCTAATAGTTAACCCATACTCATTGAGAAAAAATATTATCTATCTAAAAGTTAACCCATACTCATAGAGAAAAAAGTTAGCTATCTAATAGTTAACCCATGGTCATAGAGAAAAATATTAGCTAATAGTTAACCTATACTCATTGAGAAAAATATTAGCTATCTAATAGTTAACCTATACTCATTGAGAAAAATATTAGCTATCTAATAGTTAACCTATACTCATTGAGAAAAATATTAGCTATCTGATAGTTAACCCATACTCATAGAGAAAAATATTAGCTATCTAATAGTTAACCCATACTCATTGAGAAAAATATTAGCTATCTAATAGTGAACCCATACTCATTGAGAAAAATATTAGCTATCTAATAGTTAACCCATACTCATAGAGAAAAATATTAGCTATCTAATAGTTAACCCATACTCATAGAGAAAAATATTAGCAATCAAATAGTTAACCCATACTCATTGGGAAAAATATTGGCTATCTAAATAGTTAACCCATACTCATAGAGAAAAATATTAGCTATCTAATAGTCAACCCATACTCATTGAGAAAAATATTAGCTATCTAAAAGTTAACCCATACTCATTGAGAAAACAGTATTAGCTATCTAATAGTCAACCTACACTCATTGAGAAAAATATTAGCTATCTAATAGTTAACCTATACTCATTGAGAAAAATATTAGCTATCTAATAGTTAAACCATACTCATAGAGAATAATATTAGCTATCTAATAGTTAACCAATACTCATTGAGAAAAATATTAGCTATCTAATAGTTAACCTATACTCATTGAGAAAAATATTAGCTATCTAAAAGTTAACCCATACTCATTGAGAAAAATATTAGCTATCAAATAGTTAACCCATACTCATTGAGAAAAATATTAGCTATCTAAATAGTTAACCCATACTCATTGAGAAAAATATTAGCTATCTAATAGTTAACCCATACTCATTGAGAAAAATATTAGCTATCTAAGTAGTTAACCCATACTCATAGAGAAAAATATTAGCTATCTAATAGTTAACCCATACTCATTGAGAAAAATATTAGCTATCTAATAGTTAACCCATACTCATTGAGAAAAATATTAGCTATCTAATAGTTAACCTATACTCATTGAGAAAAATATTAGCTATCTAATAGTTAACCTATACTCATTAAGAAAAATATTAGCTATCTAATTGTTAACCAATACTCATTGAGAAAAATATTAGCTATCTAATAGTTCACCAATACTCATTGAGAAAAATATTCGCTATCTAATAGTTAACCAATACTCATTGAGAAAAATATTAGCTATCTAATAGTTAACCTATACTCATTGAGAAAAATAGTAGTTATCTAATAGTTAACCCATACTCATTGAGAAAACAGTATTAGCGAAATAATAGTTAACCTATACTCATTGAAAAAACATTAGCTATCTATTAGTTAACCCATACGCATAGAGAAAAATATTAGCTATCTAATAGTTAACCCATACTCATTGAGAAAAATATTAGCTATCTAATAGTTTACCCATACTCATTGAGAAAAAATATTAGCTATCTAATAGTTAACAAATACTCATTGAGAAAAATATTAGCTATCTAATAGTTAACCCATACTCATTGAGAAAAATATTAGCGATCTAATAGTTAACCCATACTCATAGAGAAAAATATTAGCTATCTAATAGTAAACCTATACTCATTGAGAAAAATATTAGCTATCTAATAGTTAACCCATACACATTGAGAAAAATATTAGCTATCTAAAAGTGAATCCATACTCATTGGGAAAAATATTAGCTATCTAATAGTTAACCCATACTCATTGAGAAAAATATTAGCTATCTAATAGTTAACCTATACTCATAGAGAAAAATATTAGCTATCTAATAGTTAACCCATTCTCATAGAGAAAAATATTAGCTATCTAAATAGTTAACCCATACTCATAGAGAAAAAATATTAGCTATCTAAAAGTTCACCCATACTCATTGAGAAAAATATAAGCTATCTAAATAGTTAACCCATACTCATTGAGAAAAAAATATTAGCTATCTAATAGTTAATCCATACTCATAGAGAAAAATATTAGCTATCTAATAGTTAACCCATTCTCATAGAGAACAAATATTAGCTATCTAATAGTTAACCCATACTCACTGAGAAAAATATTAGCTTACTAATAGTTAACCTATACTCATTGAGAAAAATATTAGCTAATAGTTAACCCATACTCATTGAGAAAAATTAGTATCTATCTAATAGTTAACCCATACTCATTGAGAAAAAATATTATCTATCTAAAAGTTAACCCATTCTCATTGAGAAAACAGTATTATCTAATAGTTAACCTATACTCACTGAGAAAAATATTAGCTATCATATAGTTAACCCATACTCATTGAGAAAAAATATTAGCTATCTAAAAGTTAACCCATACTCATTGAGAAAAAATATTAGGTATCTAATAGGTAATCGATACTCATTGAGAAAACATATTAGCTATCTAATAGTTAACCCATACTCATAGAGAAAAATATTAGCTATCTAATAGTTAACCGATACTCATTGAGAAAAATATTCGCTATCTAATGGATAACCTATACTCATTGAGAAAAATATTAGCTATCTAATAGTTAATCCATACTCATTGAGAAAAATATTAGCTATCTAAATAGTTAACCCATACTCATTGAGAAAAAATATTAGCTATCTAAAAGTTAACCCATACTCATTGAGAAAAATATAAGCTATCTAAATAGTTAACCCATACTCATTGAGAAAAAAATATTAGCTATCTAATAGTTAATCCATACTCATAGAGAACAAATATTAGCTATCTAATAGTTAACCCATACTCATTGAGAAAAATATTAGCTTACTAATAGTTAACCTATACTCATTGAGAAAAATATTAGCTAATAATTAACCCATACTCATAGAGAAAAATTATTATCTATCTAATAGTTAACCCATACTCATTGAGAAAAAATATTATCTATCTAAAAGTTAACCCATACTCATTGAGAAAACAATATTATCTATCTAAAAGTTAACCTATACTCACTGAGAAAAAATATTAGCTATCAAATAGTTAACCCATACTCATTGAGAAAAAAATATTAGCTATCTAAAAGTTAACCCGTACTCATTGAGAAAAAATATTAGCTATCTAATAGATAACCGATACTCATTGAGAAAACATTATTAGGTATCTAAAAGTTAACCTATACTCATTGTGAAAACAGTATTATCTATCTAATAGTTAACCCATACTCATTGAGAAAACATATTAGCTATCTAATAGTTAACCCATACTCATAGAGAAAAATATTAGCTATCTAATAGTTAACCGATACTCATTGAGAAAAATATTAGCTATCTTATTGTTAACCCATACTCATTGAGAAAAAATATTAGCTATCTAATAGTTAACCCATACTCATTGAGAAAAAATATTAGCTATCTAATAGTTAACCCGAACTCATTGAGAAAAAATATTAGCTATTAAATAGTTAACCCATACTCATTGAGAAAAAATATTAGCTATCTAATAGATAACCGATACTCATTGAGAAAACATTATTAGGTATCTAAAAGTTAACCTATACTCATTGTGAAAACATTATTATCTATCTAATAGTTAACATATACTCATTGAGAAAACATATTAGCTATCTAATAGTTAACCCATACTCATTGAGAAAAATATTAGCTATCTAATAGTTAACCTATACTCATTGAGAAAAATATTAGCTATCTAATAGTTAACCCATTCTCATAGAGAACAAATATTAGCTATCTAAATAGTTAACCCATACTCATTGAGAAAAATATAAGCTATCTAAATAGTTAACCCATACTCATTGAGAAAAAAATATTAGCTATCTAATAGTTAATCCATACTCATAGAGAAAAATATTAGCTATCTAATAGTTAACCCATACTCATTGAGAAAAATATTAGCTATCTAATAGTTAACCCATACTCATTGAGAAAAATATTAGCTATCTAATAGTTAACCCATACTAATAGAGGAAAAATATTAGCTATCTAATAGTTAACCCATACTCATAGAGAAAAATATTAGCTATCTAAAAGTTAACCCATACTCATTGAGAAAACAGTATTAGCTATCTAATAGTCAACTTATACTCATTGAGAAAAATATTAGCTATCTAATAGTTAACCTATACTCATTGAGAAAAATATTAGCTATCTAATAGTTAACCCATACTCATAGAGAAAAATATTAGCTATCTAATAGTTAACCAATACTCATTGAGAAAAATATTAGCTATCTAATAGTTAACCTATACTCATTGAGAAAAATATTAGCTATCTAATAGTTAACCCATACTCATTGAGAAAAATATTAGCTCTCTAAATAGTTAACCCATACTCATTGAGAAAAATATTAGCTATCTAATAGTTAACACATACTCATTGAGAAAAATATTAGCTATCTAAAAGTTAACCCATACTCATTGAGAAAAATATTAGCTATCAAATAGTTAACCCATACCCATTGAGAAAAATATTAGCTATCTAAGTAGTTAACCCATACTCATAGAGAAAAATATTAGCTATCTAATAGTTAACCCATACTCATTGAGAAAAATATTAGCTATCTAATAGTTAACCCATACTCATTGAGAAAAATATTAGCTATCTAATAGTTAACCTATACTCATTGAGAAAAATATTAGCTATCTAATAGTTAACCTATACTCATTGAGAAAAATATTAGCTATCTAATAGTTAAGCAATACTCATTGAGAAAAATATTAGCTTACTAATAGTTAACCTATACTCATTGAGAAAAATATTAGCTATCAAATAGTTAACCCACACTCATTGAGAAAAATATTAGCTATCTAAGTAGTTAACCCATACTCATAGAGAAAAATATTAGCTATCTAATAGTTAACCCATACTCATTAAGAAAAATATTAGCTATCTAATAGTTAACCCATACTCATTGAGAAAAATATTAGCTATCTAATAGTTAACCTATACTCATTGAGAAAAATATTAGCTATCTAATAGTTAACCTATACTCATTAAGAAAAATATTAGCTATCTAATAGTTAACCCATACTCATTGAGAAAAATATTAGCTTACTAATAGTTAACCTATACTCATTGAGAAAAATATTAGCTAATAGTTAACCCATACTCATTGAGAAAAATTATTATCTATCTAATAGTTAACCCATACTCATTGAGAAAAAATATTATCTATCTAAAAGTTAACCCATTCTCATTGAGAAAACAGTATTATCTAATAGTTAACCTATACTCACTGAGAAAAATATTAGCTATCATATAGTTAACCCATACTCATTGAGAAAAAATATTAGCTATCTAAAAGTTAACCCATACTCATTGAGAGAAAATATTAGGTATCTAATAGGTAATCGATACTCATTGAGAAAACCTATTAGCTATCTAATAGTTAACCCATACTCATAGAGAAAAATATTAGCTATCTAATAGTTAACCGATACTCATTGAGAAAAATATTAGCTATCTAATAGATAACCTATACTCATTGAGAAAAATATTAGCTATCTAATAGTTAATCCATACTCATTGAGAAAAATATTAGCTATCTAAATAGTTAACCCATACTCATTGAGAAAAAATATTAGCTATCTAAAAGTTAACCCATACTCATTGAGAAAAATATAAGCTATCTAAATAGTTAACCCATACTCATTGAGAAAAAAATATTAGCTATCTAATAGTTAATCAATACTCATAGAGAAAAATATTAGCTATCTAATAGTTAACCCATACTCATAGAGAACAAATATTAGCTGTCTAATAGTTAACCCATACTCATTGAGAAAAATATTAGCTTACTAATAGTTAACCTATACTCATTGAGAAAAATATTAGCTAATAATTAACCCATACTCATAGAGAAAAATTATTATCTATCTAATAGTTAACCCATACTCATTGAGAAAAAATATTATCTATCTAAAAGTTAACCCATACTCATTGAGAAAACAGTATTATCTATCTAAAAGTTAACCTATACTCACTGAGAAAAAATATTAGCTATCAAATAGTTAACCCATACTCATTGAGAAAAAAATATTAGCTATCTAAAAGTTAACCCGTACTCATTGAGAAAAAATATTAGCTATCTAATAGATAACCGATACTCATTGAGAAAACATTATTAGGTATCTAAAAGTTAACCTATACTCATTGTGAAAACAGTATTATCTATCTAATAGTTAACCCATACTCATTGAGAAAACATATTAGCTATCTAATAGTTAACCCATACTCATTGAGAAAAATATTAGCTATGTAATAGTTAATCTATACTCATTGAGAAAAAATATTAGCTATCTAATTGTTAACCCATACTCATTGAGAAAAAATATTAGCTATCTAATAGTTAACCCATACTCATTGAGAAAAAATATTAGCTATCTAATAGTTAACCCAAACTCATTGAGAAAAAATATTAGCTATCAAATAGTTAACCCATACTCATTGAGAAAAAATATTAGCTATCTAAAAGTTAACCCATACTCATTGAGAAAAAATATTAGCTATCTAATAGATAACCGATACTCATTGAGAAAACATTATTAGGTATCTAAAAGTTAACTTATACTCATTGTGAAAACATTATTATCTATCTAATAGTTAACATATACTCATTGAGAAAACATATTAGCTATCTAATAGTTAACCCATACTCATTGAGAAAAATATTAGCTATCTAATAGTTAACCTATACTCATTGAGAAAAATATTAGCTATCTAATAGTTAACCCATTCTCATAGAGAACAAATATTAGCTATCTAAATAGTTAACCCATACTCATTGAGAAAAAATATTAGCTATCTAAAAGTTAACCCATACTCATTGAGAAAAATATAAGCTATCTAAATAGTTAACCCATACTCATTGAGAAAAAAATATTAGCTATCTAATAGTTAATCCATACTCATAGAGAAAAATATTAGCTATCTAATAGTTAACCCATACTCATTGAGAAAAATATTAGCTATCTAATAGTTAACCCATACTCATTGAGAAAAATATTAGCTATCTAATAGTTAACCCATACTAATAGAGGAAAAATATTAGCTATCTAATAGTTAACCCATACTCATAGAGAAAAATATTAGCGATCAAATAGTTAACCCATACTCATTGGGAAAAATATTAGCTATCTAAATAGTTAACCCATACTCATAGAGAAAAATATTAGCTATCTAATAGTTAACCCATACTCATTGAGAAAAATATTAGCTATCTAAAAGTTAACCCATACTCATTGAGAAAACAGTATTAGCTATCTAATAGTCAACCTATACTCATTGAGAAAAATATTAGCTATCTAATAGTTAACCTATACTCATTGAGAAAAATATTAGCTATCTAATAGTTAACCCATACTCATAGAGAAAAATATTAGCTATCTAATAGTTAACCAATACTCATTGAGAAAAATATTAGCTATCTAATAGTTAACCTATACTCATTGAGAAAAATATTAGCTATCTAAAAGTTAACACATACTCATTGAGAAAAATATTAGCTATCAAATAGTTAACCCATACTCATTGAGAAAAATATTAGCTCTCTAAATAGTTAACCCATACTGATTGAGAAAAATATTAGCTGTCTAATAGTTAACCCATACTCATTGAGAAAAATATTAGCTATCTAAAAGTTAACCCATACTCATTGAGAAAAATATTAGCTATCAAATAGTTAACCCATACTCATTGAGAAAAATATTAGCTATCTAAGTAGTTAACCCATACTCATAGAGAAAAATATTAGCTATCTAATAGTTAACCCATACTCATTGAGAAAAATATTAGCTATCTAATAGTTAACCTATACTCATTGAGAAAAATATTAGCTATCTAATAGTTAACCTATACTCATTGAGAAAAATATTAGCTATCTAATAGTTAACCTATACTCATTGAGAAAAATAATAGCTATCTAATAGTTAACCAATACTCATTGAGAAAAATATTAGCTATCTAATAGTTAACCAATACTCATTGAGAAAAATATTCGCTATCTAATAGTTAACCAATACTCATTGAGAAAAATATTAGCTATCTAATAGTTAACCTATACTCATTAAGAAAAATAGTAGTTATCTAATAGTTAACCCATACTCATTGAGAAAACAGTATTAGCTATCTAATAGTTAACCTATACTCATTGAAATAACATTAGCTATCTATTAGTTAACCCATACGCATATAGAAAAATATTAGCTATCTAATAGTTAAACCATACTCATTGAGAAAAATATTAGCTATCTAATAGTTAACCCATACTCATTGAGAAAAAATATTAGCTATCAAATAGTTAACCCATACTCATTGAGAAAAATATTAGCGATCTAATAGTTAACCCATACTCATAGAGAAAAATATTAGCGATCTAATAGTTAACCTATACTCATTGAGAAAAATATTAGCTATCTAATAGTTAACCCATACTCATTGAGAAAAATATTAGCTATCTAAAAGTGAATCCATACTCATTGAGAAAAAAATTAGCTATCTAATAGTTAACCCATACTCATTGAGAAAAATATTAGCTATCTAATAGTTAACCCATACTCATTGAGAAAAATATTAGCTATCTAATAGTTAACCCATTCTCATAGAGAAAAATATTAGCTATCTAAATAGTTAACCCATACTCATTGAGAAAAAATATTAGCTATCTAAAAGTTAACCCATACTCATTGAGAAAAATATAAGCTATCTAAATAGTTAACCCATACTCATTGAGAAAAAAATATTAGCTATCTAATAGTTAATCCATACTCATAGAGAAAAATATTAGCTGTCTAATAGTTAACCCATTCTCATAGAGAACAAATATTAGCTATCTAATAGTTAACCCATACTCATTGAGAAAAATATTAGCTTACTAATAGTTAACCTATACTCATTGAGAAAAATATTAGCTAATAGTTAACCCATACTCATAGAGAAAAATTATTATCTATCTAATAGTTAACCCATACTCATTGAGAAAAAATATTAGCTATCTAAAAGTTACCACATACTCATTGAGAAAAAATGTTAGCTATCTAATAGATAACCGATACTCATTGAGAAAACATTATTAGGTATCTAAAAGTTAACCTATACTCATTGTGAAAACAGTATTATCTATCTAATAGTTAACCTATACTCATTGAGAAAACATATTAGCTATCTAATAGTTAACCCATACTCATAGAGAAAAATATTAGCTATCTAATAGCTAACCGATACTCATTGAGAAAAATATTAGCTATCTAATAGATAACCTATACTCATTCAGAATAATATTAGCTATCTAATAGTTAACCCATACTCATAGAGAAAAATATTAGCTGTCTAAATAGTTAACCCATACTCATTGAGAAAAAATATTAGCTATCTAAAAGTTAACCCATACTCATTGAGAAAAATATAAGCTATCTAAATAGTTAACCCATGCTCATTGAGAAAAAAATATTAGCTATCTAATAGTTAATCCATACTCATAGAGAAAAATATTAGCTATCTTATAGTTAACGCAAACTCATAGAGAACAAATATTAGCTATCTAATAGTTAACCCATACTCATTGAGAAAAATATTAGCTTACAAATAGTTAACCTATACTCATTGAGAAAAATATTAGCTAATAATTAACCCATACTCATAGAGAAAAATTATTATCTATCTAATAGTTAACCCATACTCATTGAGAAAAAATATTATCTATCTAAAAGTTAACCCATACTCATTGAGAAAACAGTATTATCTATCTAACAGTTAACCTATACTCACTGAGAAAAAATATTAGCTATCAAATAGTTAACCCATACTCATTGAGAAAAAAATATTAGCTATCTAAAAGTTAACCCATACTCATTGAGAAAAAATATTAGCTATCTAATAGATAACCGATACTCATTGAGAAAACATTATTAGGCATCTAAAAGTTAACCTATACTCATTGTGAAAACAGTATTATCTATCTAATAGTTAACCCATACTCATTGAGAAAACATATTAGCTATCTAATAGTTAACCCATACTCATTGAGAAAACAGTATTAGCTATCTAATAGTCAACCTATACTCATTGAGAAAAATATTAGCTATCTAATAGTTAACCTATACTCATTAAGAAAAATATTAGCTATCTAATAGTTAACCCATTCTCATAGAGAACAAATATTAGCTATCTAAATAGTTAACCCATACTCATTGAGAAAAAATATTAGCTATCTAAAAGTTAACCCATACTCATTGAGAAAAATATAAGCTATCTAAATAGTTATCCCATACTCATTGAGAAAAAAATATTAGCTATCTAATAGTTAATCCATACTCATAGAGAAAAATATTAGCTATCTAATAGTTAACCCATACTCATTGAGAAAAATATTAGCTATCTAATAGTTAACCCATACTCATTGAGAAAAATATTAGCTATCTAATAGTTAACCCATACTAATAGAGGAAAAATATTAGCTATCTAATAGTTAACCCATACTCATAGAGAAAAATATTAGCGATCAAATAGTTAACCCATACTCATTGGGAAAAATATTAGCTATCTAAATAGTTAACCCATAATCATAGAGAAAAATATTAGCTATCTAATAGTTAACCCATACTCATTGAGAAAAATATTAGCTATCTAAAAGTTAACCCATACTCATTGAGAAAACAGTATTAGCTATCTAATAGTCAACCTATACTCATTGAGAAAAATATTAGCTATCTAATAGTTAACCTATACTCATTGAGAAAAATATTAGCTATCTAATAGTTAACCCATACTCATAGAGAAAAATATTAGCTATCTAATAGTTAACCAATACTCATTGAGAAAAATATTAGCTATCTAATAGTTAACCTATACTCATTGAGAAAAATATTAGCTATCTAAAAGTCAACCCATACTCATTGAGAAAAATATTAGCTATCAAATAGTTAACCCATACTCATTGAGAAAAATATTAGCTCTCTAAATAGTTAACCCATACTGATTGAGAAAAATATTAGCTGTCTAATAGTTAACCCATACTCATTGAGAAAAATATTAGCTATCTAAAAGTTAACCCATACTCATTGAGAAAAATATTAGCTATCAAATAGTTAACCCATACTCATTGAGAAAAATATTAGCTATCTAAGTAGTTAACCCATACTCATAGAGAAAAATATTAGCTATCTAATAGTTAACCCATACTCATTGAGAAAAATATTAGCTATCTAATAGTTAACCCATACTCATTGAGAAAAATATTAGCTATCTAATAGTTAACCTATACTCATTGAGAAAAATATTAGCTATCTAATAGTTAACCTATACTCATTGAGAAAAATAATAGCTATCTAATAGTTAACCAATACTCATTGAGAAAAATATTAGCTATCTAATAGTTAACCAATACTCATTGAGAAAAATATTTGCTATCTAATAGTTAACCAATACTCATTGAGAAAAATATTAGCTATCTAATAGTTAACCTATACTCATTGAGAAAAATAGTAGTTATCTAATAGTTAACCCATACTCATTGAGAAAACAGTATTAGCTATCTAATAGTTAACCTATACTCATTGAAATAACATTAGCTATCTATTAGTTAACCCACACGCATATAGAAAAATATTAGCTATCTAATAGTTAAACCATACTCATTGAGAAAAATATTAGCTATGTAATAGTTAACCCATACTCATTGAGAAAAAATATTAGCTATCAAATAGTTAACCCATACTCATTGAGAAAAATATTAGCGATCTAATAGTTAACCCATACTCATAGAGAAAAATATTAGCGATCTAATAGTTAACCTATACTCATTGAGAAAAATATTAGCTATCTAATAGTTAACCCATACTCATTGAGAAAAATATTAGCTATCTAAAAGTGAATCCATACTCATTGAGAAAAATATTAGCTATCTAATAGTTAACCCATACTCATTGAGAAAAATATTAGCTATCTAATAGTTAACCTATACTCATAGAGAAAAATATTAGCTATCTAATAGTTAACCCATTCTCATAGAGAAAAATATTAGCTATCTAAATAGTTAACCCATACTCATTGAGAAAAAATATTAGCTATCTAAAAGTTAACCCATACTCATTGAGAAAAATATAAGCTATCTAAATAGTTAACCCATACTCATTGAGAAAAAAATATTAGCTATCTAATAGTTAATCCATACTCATAGAGAAAAATATTAGCTGTCTAATAGTTAACCCATTCTCATAGAGAACAAATATTAGCTATCTAATAGTTAACCCATACTCATTGAGAAAAATATTAGCTTACTAATAGTTAACCTATACTCATTGAGAAAAATATTAGCTAATAGTTAACCCATACTCATAGAGAAAAATTATTATCTATCTAATAGTTAACCCATACTCATTGAGAAAAAATATTAGCTATCTAAAAGTTACCCCATACTCATTGAGAAAAAATGTTAGCTATCTAATAGATAACCGATACTCATTGAGAAAACATTATTAGGTATCTAAAAGTTAACCTATACTCATTGTGAAAACAGTATTATCTATCTAATAGTTAACCTATACTCATTGAGAAAACATATTAGCTATCTAATAGTTAACCCATACTCATAGAGAAAAATATTAGCTATCTAATAGTTAACCGATACTCATTGAGAAAAATATTAGCTATCTAATAGATAACCTATACTCATTCAGAAAAATATTAGCTATCTAATAGTTAACCCATACTCATAGAGAAAAATATTAGCTGTCTAAATAGTTAACCCATACTCATTGAGAAAAAATATTAGCTATCTAAAAGTTAACCCATACTCATTGAGAAAAATATAAGCTATCTAAATAGTTAACCCATGCTCATTGAGAAAAAAATATTAGCTATCTAATAGTTAATCCATACTCATAGAGAAAAATATTAGCTATCTTATAGTTAACGCAAACTCATAGAGAACAAATATTAGCTATCTAATAGTTAACCCATACTCATTGAGAAAAATATTAGCTTACTAATAGTTAACCTATACTCATTGAGAAAAATATTAGCTAATAATTAACCCATACTCATAGAGAAAAATTATTATCTATCTAATAGTTAACCCATACTCATTGAGAAAAAATATTATCTATCTAAAAGTTAACCCATACTCATTGAGAAAACAGTATTATCTATCTAACAGTTAACCTATACTCACTGAGAAAAAATATTAGCTATCAAATAGTTAACCCATACTCATTGAGAAAAAAATATTAGCTATCTAAAAGTTAACCCATACTCATTGAGAAAAAATATTAGCTATCTAATAGATAACCGATACTCATTGAGAAAACATTATTAGGCATCTAAAAGTTAACCTATACTCATTGTGAAAACAGTATTATCTATCTAATAGTTAACCCATACTCATTGAGAAAACATATTAGCTATCTAATAGTTAACCCATACTCATTGAGAAAACAGTATTAGCTATCTAATAGTCAACCTATACTCATTGAGAAAAATATTAGCTATCTAATAGTTAACCTATACTCATTGAGAAAAATATTAGCTATCTAATAGTTAACCCATTCTCATAGAGAACAAATATTAGCTATCTAAATAGTTAATCCATACTCATTGAGAAAAAATATTAGCTATCTAAAAGTTAACCCATACTCATTGAGAAAAATATAAGCTATCTAAATAGTTATCCCATACTCATTGAGAAAAAAATATTAGCTATCTAATAGTTAATCCATACTCATAGAGAAAAATATTAGCTATCTAATAGTTAACCCATACTCATTGAGAAAAATATTAGCTATCTAATAGTTAACCCATACTCATTGAGAAAAATATTAGCTATCTAATAGTTAACCCATACTAATAGAGGAAAAATATTAGCTATCTAATAGTTAACCCATACTCATAGAGAAAAATATTAGCGATCAAATAGTTAACCCATACTCATTGGTAAAAATATTAGCTATCTAAATAGTTAACCCATACTCATAGAGAAAAATATTAGCTATCTAATAGTTAACCCATACTCATTGAGAAAAATATTAGCTATCTAAAAGTTAACCCATACTCATTGAGAAAACAGTATTAGCTATCTAATAGTCAACCTATACTCATTGAGAAAAATATTAGCTATCTAATAGTTAACCTATACTCATTGAGAAAAATATTAGCTATCTAATAGTTAACCCATACTCATAGAGAAAAATATTAGCTATCTAATAGTTAACCAATACTCATTGAGAAAAATATTAGCTATCTAATAGTTAACCTATACTCATTGAGAAAAATATTAGCTATCTAAAAGTTAACCCATACTCATTGAGAAAAATATTAGCTATCAAATAGTTAACCCATACTCATTGAGAAAAATATTAGCTCTCTAAATAGTTAACCCATACTGATTGAGAAAAATATTAGCTGTCTAATAGTTAACCCATACTCATTGAGAAAAATATTAGCTATCTAAAAGTTAACCCATACTCATTGAGAAAAATATTAGCTATCAAATAGTTAACCCATACTCATTGAGAAAAATATTAGCTATCTAAGTAGTTAACCCATACTCATAGAGAAAAATATTAGCTATCTAATAGTTAACCCATACTCATTGAGAAAAATATTAGCTATCTAATAGTTAACCCATACTCATTGAGAAAAATATTAGCTATCTAATAGTTAACCTATACTCATTGAGAAAAATATTAGCTATCTAATAGTTAACCTATACTCATTGAGAAAAATAATAGCTATCTAATAGTTAACCAATACTCATTGAGAAAAATATTAGCTATCTAATAGTTAACCAATACTCATTGAGAAAAATATTTGCTATCTAATAGTTAACCAATACTCATTGAGAAAAATATTAGCTATCTAATAGTTAACCTATACTCATTGAGAAAAATAGTAGTTATCTAATAGTTAACCCATACTCATTGAGAAAACAGTATTAGCTATCTAATAGTTAACCTATACTCATTGAAATAACATTAGCTATCTATTAGTTAACCCACACGCATATAGAAAAATATTAGCTATCTAATAGTTAAACCATACTCATTGAGAAAAATATTAGCTATCTAATAGTTAACCCATACTCATTGAGAAAAAATATTAGCTATCAAATAGTTAACCCATACTCATTGAGAAAAATATTAGCGATCTAATAGTTAACCCATACTCATAGAGAAAAATATTAGCGATCTAATAGTTAACCTATACTCATTGAGAAAAATATTAGCTATCTAATAGTTAACCCATACTCATTGAGAAAAATATTAGCTATCTAAAAGTGAATCCATACTCATTGAGAAAAATATTAGCTATCTAATAGTTAACCCATACTCATTGAGAAAAATATTAGCTATCTAATAGTTAACCTATACTCATAGAGAAAAATATTAGCTATCTAATAGTTAACCCATTCTCATAGAGAAAAATATTAGCTATCTAAATAGTTAACCCATACTCATTGAGAAAAAATATTAGCTATCTAAAAGTTAACCCATACTCATTGAGAAAAATATAAGCTATCTAAATAGTTAACCCATACTCATTGAGAAAAAAATATTAGCTATCTAATAGTTAATCCATACTCATAGAGAAAAATATTAGCTGTCTAATAGTTAACCCATTCTCATAGAGAACAAATATTAGCTATCTAATAGTTAACCCATACTCATTGAGAAAAATATTAGCTTACTAATAGTTAACCTATACTCATTGAGAAAAATATTAGCTAATAGTTAACCCATACTCATAGAGAAAAATTATTATCTATCTAATAGTTAACCCATACTCATTGAGAAAAAATATTAGCTATCTAAAAGTTACCCCATACTCATTGAGAAAAAATGTTAGCTATCTAATAGATAACCGATACTCATTGAGAAAACATTATTAGGTATCTAAAAGTTAACCTATACTCATTGTGAAAACAGTATTATCTATCTAATAGTTAACCTATACTCATTGAGAAAACATATTAGCTATCTAATAGTTAACCCATACTCATAGAGAAAAATATTAGCTATCTAATAGTTAACCGATACTCATTGAGAAAAATATTAGCTATCTAATAGATAACCTATACTCATTCAGAAAAATATTAGCTATCTAATAGTTAACCCATACTCATAGAGAAAAATATTAGCTGTCTAAATAGTTAACCCATACTCATTGAGAAAAAATATTAGCTATCTAAAAGTTAACCCATACTCATTGAGAAAAATATAAGCTATCTAAATAGTTAACCCATGCTCATTGAGAAAAAAATATTAGCTATCTAATAGTTAATCCAGACTCATAGAGAAAAATATTAGCTATCTTATAGTTAACGCAAACTCATAGAGAACAAATATTAGCTATCTAATAGTTAACCCATACTCATTGAGAAAAATATTAGCTTACTAATAGTTAACCTATACTCATTGAGAAAAATATTAGCTAATAATTAACCCATACTCATAGAGAAAAATTATTATCTATCTAATAGTTAACCCATACTCATTGAGAAAAAATATTATCTATCTAAAAGTTAACCCATACTCATTGAGAAAACAGTATTATCTATCTAACAGTTAACCTATACTCACTGAGAAAAAATATTAGCTATCAAATAGTTAACCCATACTCATTGAGAAAAAAATATTAGCTATCTAAAAGTTAACCCATACTCATTGAGAAAAAATATTAGCTATCTAATAGATAACCGATACTCATTGAGAAAACATTATTAGGTATCTAAAAGTTAACCTATACTCATTGTGAAAACAGTATTATCTATCTAATAGTTAACCCATACTCATTGAGAAAACATATTAGCTATCTAATAGTTAACCCATACTCATTGAGAAAACAGTATTAGCTATCTAATAGTCAACCTATACTCATTGAGAAAAATATTAGCTATCTAATAGTTAACCTATACTCATTGAGAAAAATATTAGCTATCTAATAGTTAACCTATACTCATTGAGAAAAATATTAGCTATCTAAAAGTTAACCCATACTCATTGAGAAAAATATTAGCTATCAAATAGTTAACCCATACTCATAGAGAAAAATATTAGCTATCTAATAGTTAACCAATACTCATTGAGAAAAATATTAGCTATCTAATAGTTAACCTATACTCATTGAGAAAAATATTAGCTATCTAAAAGTTAACCCATACTCATTGAGAAAAATATTAGCTATCAAATAGTTAACCCATACTCATTGAGAAAAATATTAGCTATCAAAATAGTTAACCCATACTCATTGAGAAAAATATTAGCTATCTAATAGTTAACCCATACTCATTGAGAAAAATATTAGCTATCTAAAAGTTAACCCATACTCATTGAGAAAAATATTAGCTATCAAATAGTTAACCCATACTCATTGAGAAAAATATTAGCTATCTAAGTAGTTAACCCATACTCATAGAGAAAAATATTAGCTATCTAATAGTTAACCCATACTCATTGAGAAAAATATTAGCTATCTAATAGTTAACCCATACTCATTGAGAAAAATATTAGCTATCTAATAGTTAACCTATACTCATTGAGAAAAATATTAGCTATCTAATAGTTAACCTATACTCATTGAGAAAAATATTAGCTATCTAATAGTTAACCAATACTCATTGAGAAAAATATTAGCTATCTAATAGTTAACCAATACTCATTGAGAAAAATATTCGCTATCTAATAGTTAACCAATACTCATTGAGAAAAATATTAGCTATCTAATAGTTAACCTATACTCATTGAGAAAACAGTATTAGCTATCTAATAGTTAACCTATACTCATTGAAAAAACATTAACTATCTATTAGTTAACCCATACGCATATAGAAAAATATTAGCTATCTAATAGTTAACCCAAACTCATTGAGAAAAATATTAGCTATCTAATAGTTAACCCATACTCATTGAGAAAAAATATTAGCTATCTAATAGTTAACCCATACTCATTGAGAAAAATATTAGCGATCTAATAGTTAACCCATACTCATAGAGAAAAAATATTAGCTATCTAATAGTTAACCTATACTCATTGAGAAAAATATTAGCTATCTAAAAGTTAACCCATACTCATTGAGAAAAATATTAGCTATCTAAAAGTGAATCCATACTCATTGAGAAAAATATTAGCTGTCTAATAGTTAACCCATACTCATTGAGAAAAAATATTAGCTATCTAATAGTTAACCTATACTCATAGAGAAAAATATTAGCTATCTAATAGTTAACCCATTCTCATAGAGAAAAATATTAGCTATCTAAATAGTTAACCCATACTCATTGAGAAAAAATATTAGCTATCTAAAAGTTAACCCATACTCATTGAGAAAAATATAAGCTATCTAAATAGTTAACCCATACTCATTGAGAAAAAAATATTAGCTATCTAATAGTTAATCCATACTCATAGAGAAAAATATTAGCTATCTAATAGTTAACCCATTCTCATAGAGAACAAATATTAGCTATCTAATAGTTAACCAATACTCATTGAGAAAAATATTAGCTTACTAATAGTTAACCTATACTCATTGAGAAAAATATTAGCTAATAGTTAACCCATACTCATAGAGAAAAATTATTATCTATCTAATAGTTAACCCATACTCATTGAGAAAAAATATTATCTATCTAAAAGTTAACCCATACTCATTGAGAAAACAGTATTATCTAATAGTTAACCTATACTCACTGAGAAAAATATTAGCTATCAAATAGTTAACCCATACTCATTGAGAAAAAATATTAGCTATCTAAAAGTTAACCCATACTCATTGAGAAAAAATATTAGCTATCTAATAGATAACCGATACTCATTGAGAAAACATTATTAGGTATCTAAAAGTTAACCTATACTCATTGTGAAAACAGTATTATCTATCTAATAGTTAACCTATACTCATTGAGAAAACATATTAGCTATCTAATAGTTAACCCATACTCATAGAGAAAAATATTAGCTATCTAATAGTTAACCGATACTCATTGAGAAAAATATTAGCTATCTAATAGATAACCTATACTCATTGAGAAAAATATTAGCTATCTAATAGTTAACCCATACTCATAGAGAAAAATATTAGCTATCTAAATAGTTAACCCATACTCATTGAGAAAAAATATTAGCTATCTAAAAGTTAACCCATACTCATTGAGAAAAATATAAGCTATCTAAATAGTTAACCCATACTCATTGAGAAAAAAATATTAGCTATCTAATAGTTAATCCATACTCATAGAGAAAAATATTAGCTATCTTATAGTTAACCCATACTCATAGAGAACAAATATTAGCTATCTAATAGTTAACCCATACTCATTGAGAAAAATATTAGCTTACTAATAGTTAACCTATACTCATTGAGAAAAATATTAGCTAATAATTAACCCATACTCATAGAGAAAAATTATTATCTATCTAATAGTTAACCCATACTCATTGAGAAAAAATATTATCTATCTAAAAGTTAACCCATACTCATTGAGAAAACAGTATTATCTATCTAACAGTTAACCTATACTCACTGAGAAAAAATATTAGCTATCAAATAGTTAACCCATACTCATTGAGAAAAAAATATTAGCTATCTAAAAGTTAACCCATACTCATTGAGAAAAAATATTAGCTATCTAATAGATAACCGATACTCATTGAGAAAACATTATTAGGTATCTAAAAGTTAACCTATACTCATTGTGAAAACAGTATTATCTATCTAATAGTTAACCCATACTCATTGAGAAAACATATTAGCTATCTAATAGTTAACCCATACTCATTGAGAAAAATATTAGCTATGTAATAGTTAATCTATACTCATTGAGAAAAAATATTAGCTATCTAATTGTTAACCCATACTCATTGAGAAAAAATATTAGCTATCTAATAGTTAACCCATACTCATTGAGAAAAAATATTAGCTATCTAATAGTTAACCCAAACTCATTGAGAAAAAATATTAGCTATCAAATAGTTAACCCATACTCATTGAGAAAAAATATTAGCTATCTAAAAGTTAACCCATACTCATTGAGAAAAAATATTAGCTATCTAATAGATAACCGATACTCATTGAGAAAACATTATTAGGTATCTAAAAGTTAACCTATACTCATTGTGAAAACATTATTATCTATCTAATAGTTAACATATACTCATTGAGAAAACATATTAGCTATCTAATAGTTAACCCATACTCATTGAGAAAAATATTAGCTATGTAATAGTTAATCTATACTCATTGAGAAAAAATATTAGCTATCTAATAGTTAACCCATACTCATTGAGAAAAAATATTAGCTATCTAATAGTTAACCCAAACTCATTGAGAAAAAATATTAGCTATCTAATAGATAACCGATACTCATTGAGAAAAAAACATTAGCTATCTAATAGTTTACAGAGATTTTTTAAAAAAAAAATGAATTTCAGATAAGGTAGAAAATGAACTTGACTTTGGACAAAGTCAGCTACAAAATTACAATTTTACATAACCTACATATAATGAAATAAAAGAAGTATTAAAAAAATAACAAGCAATGCGAATTAAATATGCATAACACAGTGCAAGTGATATTACTCCAATTGCATTGGCACTAAATAACCGTATTACTGCTGATGTGCCGTAAAGCATACAAAAACAAATTTTAAAAAAACTTTCACACACGAGTTCGAAATATGACGGGGAATCGCGTGGATGCTTTCATAGAGATAGGATCAGTATCATTCGTATATGAATTATCGCCATTAGCAAAACAAATTAATATTTCCCCTAGCACCTTGTGTACACAAGGTTCGGACGTCACTGACATTGCTTAACGAGTGATCAAGTAATGAACACTGAAGGATGATACCAAGCGTTTCAGTTCGTTATTTATAGAAGGATGACTATCAGAGATGCAATCGAGATGAGATGGGTTTATTCACAATTTTGTAGTTCATATGTCAAATATTAGATTGTGCCGACAAAAATAAACAAATTAACAGATATACGATCTTGCTACACTAGATATATGGTTTATTTTCACCGTAAGAGAATCATTTGGGAGATGACGTAGGCTTGTCGTGAATATGTGACTTTTAGGTTAAATCTTAGGTATTAAAAACAAGTGTAGGTTAATGGAAAGATGCTATCTGTTGCATTATACTTGCACACGCGCGTTATATTTCTCATGCACCGGACACTATAATACGCCTGAGACAAATGAACCGGTATCAGACGATTTTTCACAGATTCACTTTGGTTGTGGCTGATAACTGTGATACAGTTTAAATTGAAGTACTATTCAGGATTCAAAGTATTGAGGTGACCGGTTTAATTCCAAAACCATTGCTGAGGTTCTGGGAGGTAACTATGACTGCATCGAAATTAGAACATATATGTTTCACAGTTTCAGTTGCATTTGAATCGATAAATGCTCACCTTCATGCCTTCTTTCCTGAAATCAGTTAAGAAGAATGTTTATATATAACATGGCATAATACCATTAACCTTTGGTGTTGTAAATACATTTTTAATTTGCCTCATGGGAAACAAAAAAATTACCCAATACATCAGACCAATGTTGATATTGCCAGATTGAGAGTGTTGCTAAGCATCGTAATGCGAAGAGAAAAATTGAAGAAGATGATTGTATGACACATTTCCTATGAACGATACCGTTCGGAAGATTCCATTGAAAATTCCGATCTTACTGTAAAGTATAACAGGTAAGGAACCATACATTTACAATTATTCTTGGAACAATATATGGTCTCTTTTGTAATAACTTTTTCGCCATTTTTTTATTTTATTCTCCGCATTAGAAAAAAATTAACGACAACCAACATAACATATCGAAACAGAAAGAATAACATAAGGAAATATACATAATATCATAAGAAAATAGAAATAATATTGATCATTGGTTAAATTTGAATCATTTTTCCTCTGTATCAAATCCAATTACAAAGATCTGAGGGGCATAAGCCTGTCATTTTGTATTGTATGTCTGTCTGTCTGTATATATATATATATATATATATAGAGAGAGAGAGAGAGAGAGAGAGAGAGAGAGAGACACACACACACACACACACACTAGAATAAACAGACCGCTAACAAAAGGAAAATGTGTGCTTCACAAGAAGGAGAGCGCATTCATTAGTAATTATATTTCCTCTGATAAAAGATCTGAATAATTGTCACAGTTAACCTCCTGCAAAATTCCATTTCAATCTTATTCATGTTGTGTGATTCATAGAAAATCATGTTTAAAATATATCGTAATACGTGCACAAGCAATATCTGTAAACATATACACACCTATAGAATCTATGAATTTGTGAAGATTCGAAGTAACAAACTCTACCGCTTCATTGGTACAGTGGCTAGAGCGTCATTCCCGGATGCGGGAAGTCGCGTGTTTTAGCCCCAGCTGTGTCATATCAAAGACTTATAAAAATCGTACTTTCAGCTTCCTTGTCATTCACTTGAATTGAAAACTGATATATTCAGTACAAGTTCCGTGTCATTCACTTGAATTGATGACTGACATGTTCTGTACAAGTTTCATGTTATTCACTTGAATTGATGACTGACATGTTCTGTACAAGTTCCATGTTATTCACTTGAATTGATGACTGACATGTTCTGCACAAGTTCCATGTTATTCACTTGAATTGATGATTAGCGTGTTCTATACAAGTTCCTTGTCATTCACTTGAATTGATGACTGATATATTCAGTACAAGTTCCGTGTCATTCACTTGAATTGATGACTGACATGTTCTGTACAAGTTCCATGTTATTCACTTGAATTGATGAAAGACATGTTCTGTACAAGTTCCATGTTATTCACTTGAATTGATGACTGACATGTTATGTACAAGTTCCATGCTATTCACTTGAATTGATGACTGACATGTTCAGTACAAGTTCCATGTTATTCACCTGAATTGATGATTTGCATGTTTAATACTAGTTTCATATTGTTAACCTATAATTGATGACTGACATGTTCTGCACAAGTTCCATGTTATTCACTTGAATTGATGATTAGCGTGTTCTGTACAAGTTCCTTGTCATTCACTTGAATTGATGACTGATATATTCAGTACAAGTTCCGTGTCATTCACTTGAATTGATGACTGACATGTTCTGTACAAGTTCCATGTTATTCACTTGAATTGATGACTGACATGTTCTGTACAAGTTCCATGTTATTCACTTGAACTGATGACTGACATGTTCTGTACAAGTTCCATGCTATTCACTTGAATTGAGGACTGACATGTTCAGTACAAGTTCCATGTTATTCTCTTGAATTGATGATTTGCATGTTTAATACTAGTTTCATATTGTTAACCTATAATTGATGACTAACATTACAATAAAAGTTCCATATTATTCACTTGAATGATGACTAACATATTTAATACAAGTTCCGTGTTATTCACTTGAATTGATGACTAATATATTCAAGTTCCATATTGTTTGCTTGATGACTAATTTTCAAACAGACTATTCAACACATGTTCTTTTTTGCTCACTTGAATTGATGACTAACATGTTCAATAAATGTTTGGTATTTCACTATTTATTGCTGTTGGCATTTTATATTGTTTCATACAATATTTATGTTTACAGAAATTTGTTCGTTCATTTGTAACCAGTCACTAGCAGAATTAAATGTGACCAATATAAAATGTTTATAATAAGTGTAATCCAACAATGTTTCAACATCCTGGTGAGTTCAAATTTATATATGGTATTCACTTTACGAAGTCTAAACAATAGCTTCAGCTATATATATTTGTCTAAAATATGTTGACAACATATGACATAATATGAAAGTTTGCCAGTAAAACAGCTTTATAACATTTAGACCCATACTCAAGGAAGAACAGAAGAAAGAATTATAGGAGGATAAAGCAAAAATATTTATATTTAAAAGGTGTTTATTAAAATCTCGCCATTTTGTCATTGCCTAAGAAACAAGAATATCCATCAATTAATATGTGATATTTTTCAACATATTGGTTATGTCCTACAAATTATTGAGTATTACAGACGTGTAATTAACCCACTCAGAAAACGGCACTGGCATCGATTAATGATAAATTAGTGCTTTTGGTCTTTCAAATCCCTGGAATAAATTGTAATAGTTAATCAAAAAGTGCAGTGCCTCCAAAGGAAACCAATAAGGTTCAAGCCAACTCACAGAACGTTTTCAGCAAAAAATACTGATACTTCTGCTCAATTTCGGTATCTGCTTGTTTGAGCTATCAAAAATGAAACTGATCTCGCAACAGTAAAAAAAATACTGAATTTGAAGGGAGAGGAGCAGTGTATAACTATATAACAACCCTCCATATGTAATGCGCAATATACATATGTATTTTTCCTCCCAAAAATGGTTTAACCATGAGATTATCAAATTTGCAACGATTATTATTTGAATTTGCATTCCCTTATTCGTTCATATTATCGATAGGTTTTATTTATTTATTTATTTATTATAATTTTGTAATGACACCTTTCAAACTTTATTGGCTTCATCATGCCAAGGAGATAGGAGCAAAGTTTTTTTTCCAAAGATGTACAGAGGCGGAAAATTCCGCATGATCTAGACAATAATGGAACCAACAATCAGGGACTTCATTGCGGTGGGTGGGGGAAATTTGCAATTGCTGTAGGCTATATACGACCATTAACAAGCCCGTCATGCCCCCCCCCCCGAAAAAAAAATTAAATTACGCCCCTGCCAGCAACCTTTTGATTCCGAAGCTTTACCAACTGAACTACCCAGGAAAGAAAATGTCATTTTCATCAGCCCCAGTCAGTGCTAAGGTCTACTGTCGTTCCATCGATGTAATCAAAAACTTTGCGTCCATACAAATTAATCCTCACAGCGAGGTCAGTTATAATAGAATATTCAATTGATATTCCTGTGGATTATAGTGTCGAAGTAGGCATATATAATATCTGGAAGTTTGTAATGGCAGGAGGGACTGCTGTATTACCATCGCTGTCATTGAAAAGATGATTTGGTTTACTGGGACTGTGTAGGAATTGATTGATTCTATTTGGTGCCTATTGGGCGTTAAATTGGGCACTTTACAAATCAAAATGAGTTTAATACAACGATATTACATGGCAAGACGTGAATTCTACTTCGATGATATTGGAAAATGTCCTTTATCAAATCCGTAGAAGCCATTATACCAAATGATGTCTTTGGAATTATGGCTACTACATCGTTTTACTAGAGTACTATAGTAATTATACATCATAGTATCTAACATCTGTAGTAATATATTGTACCATTGCAAGAGACTTGTTGATTGTATACAATTTACTTGGTAAACTTAGTTGATTTATCCTTCTGGTTCCTTAAAACTGGTATCTTCAATTCTCATTCATATTGTCCGTGTTAGGTCATTGGCTTGCAGTATTCCAAGTTTAAATTACACCATACGAAAAGAAGTTTCTTCTGATTTCAGTCTTTGCAAATTGTTTAATGAGTTTAAATTACTCTATGCGAAAAGAAGTACTTCTGATTTCGTTCTTTGTAAATGTCTTAATGAATATCTAGGAAGAAGTAAATCATGTCTCGAAATTTAGCTAATTGGAAGTATAAAGACCACGAATGAATTTCAACATATGAGAATTATTAAACTGTTTCTTTTGTTTTATTTCCTTTCCCTGTTGAAATTAATCTGTAATAATAATAATAATAATAATAATAATAATAATAATAATAATGACTTTGTAGAGCGCCTAATATTTAGAAGCGCTAAGCCTTTAACATCTTTATTGATATGGCTACAAAAAAACACACCGTGTAATTGTGAAACATAAAAAATGCTGAAAATATTTAAGGTAGAAAACATTATTAGATCTTTAATTTTGTTCTTGCAGTCGAAATATGTGAGGTTTAAGAGCATACTTGCAAGGGACCACTTTGTCTTTGTGTCTAATTTCCATGGGCAATTAATTCCACGTTGCGGGCCCTGGTATGCAAAATAACGTTTTCCATATGACTTAGTTTACATCGTCGGTATAATGAGTATATGATTGTCACTAGAGGAGCTTAAGTATCTTGCTGGTGTGTACGAATGGGTGAGGCCGGATAGGTATGACGAACTGGAGTCCGTAAGTGAAACGTAGTACAGAGAACAAATTTTATTTGATTCTGGATTACATGGATAGCCAGTGTAGGGTACAGAGCAGTGGGAAGGTGTGCTCTGAACGAGGTACTCTAAAGATGATCCGCGCAGCTGTGTTTTGAACTTTTTGAAGTTTCTGGAGTAGGTATTAAAACGAACCAGACATAATTGAGTTACAATAGTCCAATCTTGAAAGTACTAATGAATACAAGTGTTTTAGTGGCATCAACTGAAATATATTTGCGAATGGAGCTGATGCGTCTCAGCTCAGGATATTCAGCCTTGCATATGTTCATGACATGTTGGTGCAATGTGAGAGTACTGTCAAGAGTAAAACACCTATATTTCCTAGAGACTGTGTGAATTTAATGTTGGTAATGCTGATATTTATTGTTAAAGGTAAAGGATGTGAATCAAAAAGTCTTTGTGATGTGATTAGAATGGCCTCACTTTTATCATCATTCTACTGCAGCTTGTTACATATCATCCATAATTTCACATCAGAAATGCACCTTTCTACTCCTTGGATGGTATTATAAACTTCATTTGGGTGGCTAGACTTATATATTGGGTGTCATCAATTGGTGAGACACTGGGCGATGATCTATGACACTTGAGAGCGTCTGAGTGTATATAATGAAAAGGAAAGGTCCAAGGACAGACCTCTTGTGGAACACCACATAGATCAACTGGGCTAGAGTGTAATCCGTATGCAGATACAATTTGTGTCCTGTTGACTAAGTAGGACTTGAACCACAGTAAGACTGTATTGTAAATACTATATACATGTTGGAGACGGTGAAGTAATATATCATGGTCTATTGTATTCAATGCTTCAGACAAATCAAGGAGGGTGAGGACTTTAGTCTTTCCGCTATCCAAAGCATGGAGAATGTCAATAACTACATTCAAAAGAGTATTTTCAGTACTGCGGCAAAGGCGATATGCAGACTCTACATTGCTCAAAATACTGCTTGAATTCATATGAAGTCCTCACTCTCCTAGATTTATCTGCAGCATTTGACACAATAGACCATGATATATTATTTCGCCGTCTTCAGCATGTATTTGGCATTCAGAATACAGCCTTACAGTGGTTCAAGTCGATAACCTGACTTTTTGGAACAAGCCTTGATTGTAACCATAAAGCGTCTAAAACAGTTTTCTATGAAGATGACTGATTTTTTAAAAAAGAAAATGCTATTGATTCAAAAGACAATGTAGGGACTTGCAAAAGGCCGAGATAAAGAAACTATGAACTCCTCCTTTAAATTCAGTCTCTATATGTATTTACTTTTGTTTTCAGATATTATTTGATAAGAATCTTTTATTTAAAATTATTAATTGGAATTACAAAATGTTATAATATTTTGGTCAATATCATTATTTTGGGATTATTTTGAATTAGTTCAAGTACGTTTTGAATTATATCGTTGCAGACTGTTGGTGCATCAACTATTATTCAAAATATTAATGCACCATCACATTCAAGATTGGAATTCATTTGGAATACTCTTTACTGTTATACTTGAAACGGACCTTTTAGGATTATAAAAGATTTCATTCATAAGACGGTCAAATCCTCTTAAATGTTCAGTTAAAAACCGTGGGATTAAGTTAAATGTTCATTTGTTTTAAATGTTCGGTTTGCTTTTTCTGTTACTTAGATCAGAATCATGGCATCATCACATGCAACTTCTATTTGTTGTAACTGTTAAACATTAAAACTCTTTAGTTGAAAGTGTGTGCCATGATAAATGGTCCCCAAGCGCTCTAATCAAAATAAAAAGTGCATGAAACGAACCACGTGACATCCCTCCTTGGAATATCTATTGATTTGTTTTTCAGGATCTCCGAGTCAATTATATACACGACACACGTGCACCTGAAAGACAAATAAAGTTGTCATGGGAACTGTCCATTGCTGTTCAATACTAAAATACGTAATAACTGTTTTCCCTTGAGATATACTTTGCAAAACGTATCTGACTGAGATTATTCTGTTTTCGCTCAATATGATATAGATTGTTCCTATCATATGTCAATTTGTACTGCATACCGAACATATTACTGCAAATCAAGTGTAATGGCCTACATGTAAAAGCTGCTTATTTATGGAAAGGTTTTATGAAAGTAAATAGACAAGAGTTATTCGATAGAACTGTGGGAGGCCTTATTTACATATCGGAAGCCCTGATATCGTTTTGTATTGCACAACTTACATACTTACAAAATCTGGTTTGAATAAAAAGTTAACTACGTGCTCCTAGGTAGAAAACATACCGAAATGTATTACAGTCACAAAACATGACAGCGTCCATTACCGACTGGTTATAGCGATCGTTAGCTTTGACTTCTGGCAAACGTATAGCTTTTGAATAGGCCTGATTCATTGGAGGTTGCATTCTTTACTTCTCTCTGAAAATACAGAAAGCCTCAGGGTTGTGTGATTTCTCGACTATGTTAGATAATGTAGAAATATCGTTAGTTACATGTACACCCATTTTTCCAATCAATTTTGCATATGAATAGCACAGAGCAATATTGGTGACATTTGTCTTGGACTGCCAGGGTTCCGCTTCGGGTCCAGCTTACATAAATTTAATTTTAAAAACGAAAAATTCAGGTAATATTGCTCATTGTATTTTTTAAAAATACAAGCATCATGTCAATGCACCAAGTTAAAGCCAAAATTAAAATCAACACAAAATGAATATGTGGTAAACATTGCCGAAAAATGTTCCTAACTTGATACATGTATTGTGCTCCTCTGTGGACAAACTTTAGTGAATGTATGAAAAGAAAACTAGTTATTGGTCATACTAATAGTCTTCGTTTTCTATTAGGTCTTCCAAGGTGGAACAGTGCCTCCAACATATTTGTTAACTATAATGTATTCAGTTTTGATGAAATAATGAGAAAGTATGTATTCTCAATGATGACAAGAATATTTAATAGTAAGAATTGTAATTAGATATTTCTTTGGAACTATGACATTCATGTAAATTCTCATATTATTAGTACATGGAACAAATTACTCTTTAAATGAGTCATTTAATTTTTATTATTAATAATGCATGACGCAGTTAATAGTTGCAGATGTTGTTGCATATATATATATATATATATATATATATATATATATATGTGTGTGTGTGTGTGTGTGTGTGTGTGTGTGTGTGTGTGTACTTTTATGTTTAAAATGTTTCTGTTTTTTTTATAAAACTTTTTTTTTAAATTTAGAGGTATGGACTTTGTAGTCTGAAATAAACAATTCTTATCTTATCTTACATCCGAACGATGACTCTATGACCTGTGTGAAACAATGGTACTTCCTGCTGTTTACAATAAATATTGGCAAATCACTTACTGTAATCTCTGTTTTTATTTGTGCACATGCGTATACAAACCCGTAATGATGTTTCCAGGCGGCGTGGGCATCGCGTGACTACATGACGTAATAGCCTCGTACGTCTCTCTTCCGCGCGAGTTGAGAAGCGGCATTTACGAAATTTTTAATTCAGGTACCAAGTCAGGCATAAGTCAGCAAAGGTTTGTATAACTTTCAATAATATCATTATTATGTTAACAAAACTTGAACCAAATACTTTTTCTTTCTAAAAAAAAATTACAAACTACGACATTTTTATAACAAATAGCAATAATATACAATGTTCTATATGGTGGTCGGATCTACGCTGGGTTAATTTACATAAGAGGGCAATTCCGACCTAGAACACATGCTAAAAGACATTGTAGACTTATGATTGGCGTCTACAGGATTTTGGGGAAGAAAAAAAACCCCAAGGAATAAATATGTAGATAAAAACAAATAAATAGAAAAATAAAGATATGAATGTAAAAAAAGACAAAAATAAGCTGACTCTTCACAAGTATGTAGATAAAAATATAGCTTTTAATCTGATATTTTTTTCTGTCTGAATAAAAAACAACAAAACAACCAAAAACATGAAAACTATTAAATGAAGTGTTTTTAAATCTGCAACAGCAAAACAATTGTATTTTACAGCTGAAATTTATGTATGTACGGTTCATATATGTGGTTGGAATGCACCATTGGGGTCCAAGACAACTTGAGATTGGGAATGTCTATTATTTGAAAAGTGAAGAAGTCAATCCTTATGATAAAAATGCTGTGTGTGGCTTCCAAGATAAAGAATGTAGAAGACGTGCCGCCTACTTCCAGAGGAAATATGCAGCAAAAATTACAAAACTTTGCTCACTAAATCTAGCACAAGGATATATATATATATATATATATATATATATATATATATATATATATATATATATATACAGAATCCCAAAGCAGTTGTTCTATGGCGAGCTATCCCTGGGGAACCGAAACCAAGGCCGCCCTCACAAGAGGTACAAAGACAACATCAAGACAAATATCAAATGGGCAGACCTTGAACCACGCCAGCTCGATCTTGCTGCCTCAGACAGAAAGCATTGGCAAGCCCTGACCAGTAAAGCCTGTTCCACCTTTGAGGCTGACCGCCGCCAGCGTCTTGCTGCAACCCATGAGAGACGCCACAGAAATGTATCCCAGATACCAACAACCACCGGTGTCCCATGCCCCACCTGCAACCGCATGTATGTATCGGAATTGGGACTCCGGAGTCACATGCGCGTCCACCCTTGAAATGAAAATGCACAGCTTGTCTTCCTCGACTCGAGAGACTACCAAGAAGAAGATATATATATATATATATATATATATATATATATATATATATATATATATATATATATATATATATATATAAGCAAAATGTGCTGTAGAAGCCTGGTAAAAGAGAACTGGTACTCGTCAAAGATATGATATATGTTTTGAATGTGCGGAAAAAAATATAGATAAAATTAAAGAATTGCTCTCTGGATTCTTTCTTGAAATAGTTTAAATTCTGATTTTGAAATAAAAGTCTTGTGCTTTCTTCAGTTCTTTCTCTTTCAAATCATATGGTTAGCATTTATCTGCTACATTTTTTTCCAGAATGCCTTGAAAATTAAAAACAAGGCATATGCAGTACGAAGAAAAGTCCCTTTTGAAAGCTGTAGATGCGGTTAAAAGAGGCGTAAGGAGTTACCGGACTGCAAGTCAAGAAGTTGGCGTTCCTAAGACGACAATTATTGACAATTTTCAAGGGCGTTATGCCCCTGCTTCAAATCCAGGACGTCCTTCGGTTATTCCGGCCACTATAGAAAGATCTATTGTTGACCGCGTCGTTGAGAAATCCACGAAAGGGTTCGGCATTACCAAGCGCCTACTGCTTTTGAAAACAGCTCGTCTATGTAAATCATTATATTTAAAGACCCCTTTCAAAAATGGTATATCTGGCGACGATTGGTGGAGGGGTGTTAAATGAAGACACCCAGATCTGGTATTTAAAAAACCGGAAAAACTTAACATCTCTCGCGTTAATTTACCTTCGTGCACAGTTTTTTCACCATCAGCTTCTGACCAATTTCCTATCCCTGTTTCTGTCCTTAACCTAAAACTTGAGGAAGAGAGCCAAGCATTCTCTTTCAGCACATTACCCAGACCAGTATCTAGCCAAAATTTACTGTAAGTTCTATCACATCATCTGCTTCTACACAAAGATACCCTTCAGAACCCATCGTGTTAAGAAATGTGCCAACAGATTTATTTGAGTATGCATCCAACCCTTGCAAGGCAATAAGTGGCTCTGACGTTTATCTTCATTCCACATCACTTAATATGGTACCATTTATAGAAAAGTACAGTCCTAATGGACCAGGTATCCTAGCAAATGACTTTGAAGCTACTTCTGTTCTGATGTCCCTGGCAAACGGAAACAATTCTGCAGTAGAGGACTTGGAAGCTACTTCTGTTCTGATGTCCCTGGTAAACGGAAACAATTCTGCAGTAGAGGACGTAGAAACTACTCCTGTTTTGATGCCCCACGCAAATGGAAACTCTTCTGCAGCCGATATTGGCAGTGAATGAATCCTGCAAGAAGGATTTGATTCCCTTCCTGGAAAGCATACATGGAGTTCTATATGGAACAATTATTTGGAAACTATTTTTGGAATTACACCAGATGCCCGTGGGAAAAAACTCAAGTCAAAAGCATTAACATGTCACAGGCTTTTGACATCTGATGCAATTATAAAAGATAAGAGAAATGCTGAAATTTTAAAGTCAAGGAAAGCAGCAGCGAAGGAGGAGAGGAAGAGAAAGGCGTTAGACAAGAAGGAAAGGACAGAAAAAAAGAAAGAAAATTAAAACTATTTTAATCAGTTTTCAGTACTTTTATGAGGCTGAAAATTTTAAATATTTGATTCTTATTAAATTAAATCATTGCACCTTTTAATGATCTCTCTCTCTCTCTCGTGTTTATAGTACTTTGCATACATACACACATTTACAACGACATACACACTGACAATGGTTTTCTTCTTGAATTGATGAGTGTACATTAAACACAACTCAGTTCAAAGCTTCTTTAGCACACTACGAAAGATGTCCTGAATCGTCTTTGTAGATATATGCTTTCCGGATTCTACGTTTTTGTGCTTGTGAGATGTAAACTTTATCATGCATGTTTACAAACTCGGGTCGCCATTTCCCCATGGTGGTCGGAGTTACACATACCAGAGGTCGGCATAAGCCACAACACGGTCGGATTTACCCCCTGCATATATAATCATAATAAAACCTCGTTTCACTACGAAAAATTCAAATTATATGCTTTTTGAAGAATGAAACTTGTTGCAAGAAAACCGATTTACTGCTCCCCGTATGGTACTTTGACATGCAGTAGTCGGCTTCGATAAAGTAGTTGTCGATATCGTGTCAACGACCTAAGTGGTCAGAATATGACCGGATTACCCTAGACTGGAAAATGTACCGTTTGACGTATAAATTAGACTGGGAAATGTACCCTTTGACGTATAAATTAGACTGGGAAATGTACCCTTTGACAAGTTAGACTGGAAAATGTACCTTTTGACGTATAAATTAGACCGGGAAAGGTACCCTTTGACAAGTTAGACTGGAAAATGGACCGTTTGACGTATAAATTAGACTGGGGAAGGTACCCTTTGACAAGTTAGACTGGAAAATGTACCGTTTGACGTATAAATTAGACTGGCAAAGGTACCCTTCGACAAGTTAGACTGGAAAATTACCGTTTCACTTGAACTGCATAGTGTACAAGAATTGCGCTGGCTGCTAGGTCGTATCTCTCCCGCTCCTTTGCTGTACTGTCCGACAACCTAAAATAGTCAGTTCGTGTCGTTATTGTTGTAGGGTTTAACAAAATTTTTTAGCACACGATCAGGTATACATGGCGGCCAGTATTAATGGTGGAGGAAGAACCCGGGAAAATTCCAGGAAAGAACCACCGACACAGGGTAGAAATTTTGTACTATCGACGTGGCCATACATGCTACATTCTGCATTACTTGTTTCATGGCTCTCATTTTGATTAGATAAATAATATCCATTGGTCTTAATTCCAGGACCATGTTAACATTTCCAGCACAAAAGACGAGACTTAGCGAACATGGTAACCAGCCGAGCATGGCGATATCACTAAACATGTACTGTGATGAAATTCTACTGTGGCAATGGTGAAGCACAGATTAGACTCACCAGGCTGGCATAGAAATTAACACGTTAGTTTCATGTCTGTCTCAGTGGTTCTTAAGGGGTAAAATGCATAAACAGGGGTGGGGTTGGGGTGGCAAGATGAATTTTTACTTTGATTCTGAAGATATGATCTATGACCTTCTCTGTGATGCATAACATACCATTCAAACAGAAACGTAGGTCTTAAATGGTTCATCCTCGTAAGACAACAACTTTAAGTTGTCAGAAATAAAGACAAGGAGAAAGACAAGTTGATCATTAGAGACCTGGAGTTTGAAGATCGAACACAAAATGTGGTATGTATAAGTGGCAAATTTCTTGTGAGATTATATTAATCTACAAGATTTTATCTATTTATCTCAAACAGCTCTCAAGTTATAAAGCAACAGTGGAAATTTTATTCCGCTATACATATTGGTTGGCAACTTTCACCTCTGATATGGGACTCCAGTGTTGTACATCATACACCTCCTAGTGGTAATTAATCTGAAAAGTCAACCCCAGATATGTTCTGGGTATGATTAAAATTGCAAATTATCTCCATGCAAAAATTTCTGGAACAAATCTGCATACACTTTCGGCACTTATTCGCATTTGAGAAAGAGCCATATCTGGCGCGAAATTCAAAATCGCCACAGGAGAGTGTTGTGCTATTCCACGTGGATTTACAAGTTGCCACTCATAGGATGTTCTCCGGAAATATAATTTACATGTCACCAAATTAACCCTTCAGCCGACTGTGCTTCCACATTTGCGAGAAATACGTGTGAGTGTATAAAATGTACACCAATGTATGCATACAAATTTGGCAGCCTACTTTTGCAAGTATTAATGAACACACGACATCGACCCCTAAACCGCCTGTCAATATCAGTGATTTTGTTCTGCCTAAATGGTAATATATGAGCTTAACAAGATTTACCTATTTATCGCTCGGATCTAACGCCACTGATTTGAAAGAAAAGTGTAATTGCCTTTGTGACCTCAACCTTTGTAGACAGGAGTCGAAGTAGTGTGTACAGTACGCGCAGATATATAATCAAACCATTTTCATACATTATTTCAAACGGCTATAAGTTATAGAGTGAAAGCAAAATGTGAGATATGACTTAGAATATGGACCTTTGACCTTGTCTCTGAAGATAAGGCTTCCAACGCGGTAGGCAATACACCTTCTAATAATGATATAAATACACAGTTTTATCCATCAATCGTAAGGCCTGATAGATGAAGTGGAAAAGTATGACCCCAACATTGCACGTCACACGCCATGTAAAGATGATGTATACGTACACCTAGGTTCGGTTCTTAATCTCATACTGCTCAAAACATTTATTGGCAGACTTTGATCAAATTTTGTATTCCCAGAAAAGTATGATGATTATTAACTGGCTTTGCCACCACTCTGGACAGATTTTAATAAAACGTATGATAAGCGCTTATATCACCAAGACTTTGGATGCATTTTTCATCATGAGCGACATAACATAAATTGATGACGTGATATTGGATTAGCTTCGCACTCTTATTATCATTCTTGAGACTGTATTGCCGTTCTTTGGCAAGTTCAATTTGATAGGCTAATCATAGAGGCGTTACGTTGAATTTCTCATCAGGTTAGGATTAAATGTGATATCATTAAGATACTGGATAAGTTGGACTAATAGCAACATCTGCTTTTATTGACTGGCCCTGATATATTTTTATTGACTCATCCTGAAAGATATATGTCAGACCAAAGTTTGCTCAAACTTGGTATTTAAGCTTATCTAAGCAAACTCCTGGATGCTTTATGTTATGAGCAACATCTACGCATATAAATGAATATGTCTAGCAACAGATTTTCTACGACAACAACCATTATATAATTTTGGTTAAATTTGTTACATGTAAGCCACACGATCTTGCATGAATTCGATTATTAGCGGTATTTGCACATGTTATGACATCTGAATGACTGAGCACGCAGCCAGTCTAGAAAATGTATATCTGATTCAGTTTTGGGGCAAATTTGTAAACTGTTACCATCGAAACCTATGAGGAGATTTATTATCAGCGATATAGATGCATATTTATTAGGAGCTATTACCTATGAAGGTGAGCGATATCAGGCTCACTGGTGCTTATTGTTTATATTAAATGGATAGTTGAATAATGCAGTTGAAAATTTGGACTTTATAATTGAGAACCGTCAAATTCTTCTTGTCATCCAATATAATGTCTGTATATATACAAGGAATTACGAATAAACAAAAAATATAATGAACCAATTTTACCATCGTGCGTAAGATAGACTAATTAAAATTCTTTTGACCTAAATGACGTAATAGTGTAACTCTATGAACTCAGATCTTTTATCTGGTAAATCTTTCCAAAAACCCAATTTGTGAGGAAATAGTTTAACACACACACACACACACACACACACACACACACACACACACACATATATATATATATATATATATATATATATATATATATATATATATATATATATATATATATATATATATATATATATATATTTGTTCCATCATGACTGTAGCCAAGTATGAAGTATTGGAAATGATGGACGTTTTGTTCCTTCATGACTGTATTTAATATAAAATATAGGAACTAATGGGCATTCCGTAACCTGGACTGTATTCAATTATAAAACATTGATGAATACTTGTTTAATCAAGAATGCATTCAGATGTAAAGTATTGGAATTGATAAACATTTGTTTCATCAGTACTTTGTATTCAAGCATAAAATATTGGACTTTGATGGACATTTGTTTATCAGGACTGTATTCAAGTATAAAACACTGGAATTGATGGACACTTGTTTAATCAAGATTATTCAAGTAAGAAATATTGTAATGGATGGACACTAGATTAATCAAGAGTGTGTTCAAATATAATATATTGAATTTGATCGAAATGTATTGTCATAACTTGGACAAATCTAAAATGGCATAACATTTTTACAGCTTTTTCAAACATTACCAATAACAATAGAAGTCAATCTATTTTTAAAAAGAAATGAAAATGTGCTCATAAGAACATAAGGACATTTAAATGAAGATAATTATTCAGAGCTTATACATCACTTTGTAGCAGGAGTCAGTTTGATTTATCTTTCTACGTAACATTTCAGTTAAAATTTGGATGTGATTTATTAAGTTATTTAAGCAGTTAACGGAAGTAATCTGAGTTACTAACTGTGTCCCATAATGATACTCCATGGTTTTATTTATCTTTTCCATCAACTACGGCTGTTTGACGAAAGCGAAATAGTAACATGTGATTAATGGTAAATTGTCAAGTCGGATTCAATTTCAGATTCTAATTAACATACATTCAGAATTGGTAACACGTGTGAGGTACTTTCATAAATACTTCTTGTAACTGTATGAACTTCATAAAGATACATTGATCAAGCAAATTATTACAGTAAATATGACATAATTATCTGTAATCGACTGACAATATGAAATAGAGATTAGTGGCAATAAAAATAGTGTATAACGGCAGGTAACATATAATTATGTATAAGTGAACGACATATGAAACAACTATGAGTGCCAAGTATCAAAAAGTCATATTTAATGAATGACAGTATGAAACAACTATGAGTGCCACGTAGCAAATAATCATATCTAAATGAACGACCGTATGAAACAACTATGAGTGCCACGCAGCCAATAATCATATGTAAATGAATGAACGTATGAAACAACTGAGTGCCACGTAGAAAATAATCATATTTTAAGGAACGACCGTATGAAACAACTATGAGTGCCATGTAGCCAATAATCATATGTAAATGAACGACCGTATGAAACAGCGATAAGTGACACGTAGAAAAAAAATATATTGTATGGCTATTGTACAAAACGATCGTTTACATAATGAACAAATACAAATGATGTTATCACCAGTCAGGATATAGTGTTAATGTACATCACTAGCCAGGATCTGATGTTAATGTACAAGACTAGTAAATATACATTGTTAATGTACATCAGTAATCAATGTACAGTGTGTGTGTGTGTGTGTGTGTGTGTGTGTGTGTGTGTGATTTGGATTTTTAACGTAGCTGTAACAAAATTTCAGTCATTTCACTACAATGTCTGCAGCATGGAAGTTTATAGTGACCTCTAGCATGATGTCCCACCCAGTCACATTATCCTGACCCGAGGGCGACCAGTCCTAACACTAATCAAATAATGCTGATAGCCTAGCAAAACAGCTGTTAGTACCATTTTTATAAGTCTTTGGTATGACTCGGTTGGGGTTCGAACCTGCGACTTCCCGGACTCCCTAACCACTAGGCCATCGTAGCGGTTTATAGTGTTAATGTACATCATTAGTCAGACTACAGAGTTAATGTACTACAGGATTGCCAAAACATAAAATGGGGTGGGTGTGTTAATAAAAATCATAAATTGTGAAAGATAAATATATTATTAGCTGCCTACAGTTTTGTAGGCGTTCGGCTCCAATGTTTGTTGTAATCGTTGAATTCAATTTGTCTTTAAATGAAACAATAAATGCTTTTGAAGATACCCACAGAAATGGAGAAAAGAAAAAAAGAAGAAATAAGGTGTATTATAATATGACGAAGATGATAACGAAGTTGAAATTTTGACTGGTGATGGGGCCAGTGACTATGATGAAGACTTTTACAGTACGGATGATGAAGACGATAAAAGTAGTCTTGATGCTTGAAAAAGTGACGGCAATTTAGATGACAAAACTTTTATGAAAACATATGAAAAGAAATATATTTTCAAACAAGATTTTTGCTGACCATGAATGAAGACTGTACCTCAAGACGATATTCCTTCCGTGATAATAGAAACTCTTAAATCTGGTCAACCCACGCTATTCGACATTGCAAGAAACAGTTCTGTCTATCCTATCCATTCCTTGATTGATAAGCAAACTTAACTGTGTACTGAGGGACTAATGAAAAATGCTTCACCAGCGTGCCTCGCTGACCACTGATTTCATCTAGTAATATCCACGGTATCGGATGGGCAGTAGTGACTTCTGTCTTCAAATAGTAACGCAGTAGTTACTTCTGTCTTCAAATAGTAACGCAGTAGCGACTTCTGTCTTCAAATAGTAACGCAGTAACGACTTATGCCTTCAAATAATAATGCAGTAGCGACACCTGCCCTCAAATAGTAATTCAGTAGCGTGTTTGTTTTAAATAGTAATGCAGTAACGACTTTTGTTCTAAATAGTAATTCAGTAAAGACTTTTGTTTTAAATAGTAATTCAGTAACTACTTTTGTTTTAAATGGTAGTTCAGTAACGACTTTTGTGTCAATAGTATTTCAGTAACGACTTTGTTTTAAATAGTAATTCAGTAACGACTTTTGTTTTAAACAGTAATTCAGTAACGACTTTTGTTTCAAATAGTAATGCAGTAATGCCTTTTGTTTTAAATAGTAATTCAGTAACGACTTTTGTTTCAAATAGTTATTCAGTAACGAGTTTTGCTTTAAATAGTAATTCAGTAACTACTTCTGGCTACAAGTAATCTAAAAATGTTAACATCTTGATTTGAAAGGAACTCATAACAAGAGATTAGTCGATTGCACCGACGAGAATGGGAAATTGGAAAAGCATAGTTTCTTTTTTATTCCTATATTTCCTTTTTTAAAAAGGGAAGGACTTTTTGCAGTAGGATCATACACCAGTGTGTGTGTGTGTGTGTGTGTGTGAGAGAGAGAGAGAGAGAGAGAGAGAGAGAGAGAGAGAGAGAGAGAGAGAGAGAGAGAGAGAGTTGTTCTCTAAATCACTCTGGACAAAAAAAGCACTAGAGACCCTTATTTCAGGATTCAATCACCTTTGAAAGCGCTACATTATCAGTCTGCAGTGCAGGGACGTCATTTAAATTTTTCAGGGGTGGGGGACATGGCGGGGTTGTTAATTTTCGTATATAGTCACATGCAAATTTAGGAAGGGGCAGACATGTACCATGATGTCCTACCCAGTCACATTATTCTGACACTAGGCCGACCAGTCCTAACACTAACCTCTTAATGCTGAGCGCCAAGATAGGCATCTGTTTGTACCATTTTTATATCTTTGGTATGACTCTGCTTGAGTTTGAAGCCGCGACTTCCGCATCTGGGGCGGACACTAACTATTAGGCCACCAGAGCGGTTACTGGAGAGGGCAAGCAACTATTCTTTAAAAATTGTCACTTGATATTTTACATAAATGACAAATGTTTTCTCCTTGTCATTTTTATTTCCTGTTGGATGTTTGCATACAATTTTGTGCGAGAAAACATTTTCTAGTGACCGAGAGTGTATAAGCCTTACCTTCGTTCAAAGAGAAAAAGACGACATTGCTAATATGAATGTCCTTACAGTAGTAATACGGTTAGTTTCTGTGTAGAAAACTCGATCGTTAGTTACGTCCATGTTACTTTACTGGTGATGGTATTAAATTCGTCTAATCTTTCTAAGACAACATAGGCTAAGTCAAAGTAGGTTTCAAGCGTTTACTACAAAAAATTCGCTCACCATTTATGTAAAGGTTTACTAAAAATTTGAGGAAATGTAAATGTCACTCCAAGACGTGTTTGTAAATTTGATTCATGGATGTTTTTAAGTTGAATCAATTATTATTTTATTTTTGGGGCAAAATACTCATACCATTTCAGCTGGTGGTAAACCTTTTAATTAAACCTGAGTTTGTGTCTTCAAATAGATTACATCTTTGGTTAAAAAATATGTATAAAATGTTTCCAAAGCCACGAATTGGATGTCACGATAATACGCTGAAGAAGAATAAACGGCATTTCTACCAGTTATATTAATTTTTCTAGTCTTATAGGAATTCGCAATAATGAATTTTCCTTCTTAAATTCCACAACGGAAACAGATCATTTTAATTCGCAGTAAGAATTTCTGAATGAGTGGTCAGACAATAAATCATATAGAAAATTTGGACCCTATGCAACAATTGCCCATTTACTTTTGTCTTGTTGAAAATACATTTCCTTGTGAAGAACAAGTCCAAACTTGCAAAGGATATGGATATATTACATTCTGGTTCTTCAATTTGGAACAACATAATAACAAATTTGTTGTTCAGACTACTAACTGGAGCAGACTAAAATGAATGCTGAGCCGATGGTCACCAAACTAAATTCCATCAATCTTCTCAGCAAATTGTACTGGAATCGAAATGAACAGAATATTGATTCATGTATAATAAATAGAAGCTCTCGTCTTGGCAAATTGTATTGGGATCGGAATGCACAGAATGTAGTTTTGTGTATCTGTTTCATGGAAGTAACTCAAGTGCAACATGGAGCAGAGAATACTTTTTGTTAAACGCTGTTTCATTCCTCTAGACAATTCAAAACTATTTAATTATGTATTTGTTTTCTTGTTTAAGAAACGAAAACACAAAATAAATAACTAAAAGAAACGAACAGTATGTAAAAAGATAGACTAGTGGGATTTCTGGCTTCACAGCAGAAAACTTTTCACGATGATATAAATACAATGTTTAATAATGAATCACTTGAATGAGCAATTGATTATGAATATGTGCGTGTATATTTAATCCAAATATTGGATTAATTAACATAAGAATGTACAAATGTAATAATGAAAAATACAAATTACTCTATTAAATACAAACACAAAGGGTCAATGATTCACAGTGACCACACAGTGGAAAGATGGATATAGTTTACTCGGCAAGCAAAATATGTAGAATATTACTCTTGCAGTAAAATGAATTCACTCATAGTGGAATTATGCAAAAGAAAAAGGACAGATATACAACAACATGTACAATATACTGTTGCAAAGACAATGCTCAACGCATCAATATCGCGTTGGCAACTTTTGCCTTGTTCAATTATAAGAGCGTCTAATGGTCCATTTGTAAAGTAAATTCACTCCCAAAACGGTACGTATGGAATTATCCTCTCATCCATACTATGGCTAGGCACTCCTTCTCAATCACGGAGAATTTTTGTTCCCTAGAGACCAATTTCCCACTTGCATAAGCAAAGACCAATTTCATCCCCTCTAGCTCCTGTAGCAGAACAGACCTAGGACCCGTATTGGACTCGTAAGTCCTCAATACAAACGTTTTGTTCAATTCTGACAACTTAAGATTCGTGCAGTTACGAGTTTCTGTTTTAAAGAGAACTTTAATTGTCTGCCCTTTCCTAGTCAAGTCGTTTAATAGGCTGGCAATAGCCGCAGAATTGGAAACAATTTTCCTGTAAAACCCAATCTAACCTCTGATTGCTTTTATCTGGGTGAGGTTTTACCTGGCCTAGTCTACTAATAAAATGTCCCAAACATTCTAGGCTAAAATATTCTACGTTACATTTAGTGGGCCTAGCTGTAAAATTCAAGTATGAAGTCTGTAGAAGAGATTCCGTAATACGTTAACATGTTCATCCCATGTATGTATATAAACAAAGAGATCATCTACGAAACTGTCGACATTCCCTTTCATACCGTTTAACAATTTGCGCATTAGAGGAACACACGACGCACCGGCGTTAACTTTAAATTGATAAAGACCTTTGGGAGTAGTGATTGCCGTTCACTTGCGGATATTGTCAGCAATTGATATATGCCAATATCCCTTCGTAAAGTCTAATTTGGAAATGTATTTATGACCTGCCAACTTTGAAAATCCCGAAAGTCAACGCAAAAACGGTCGATCTCGTCTGTCTTATTGACCAAACGGTACTCAAGTTACCCTTTCCTTAGAGACTGTCTTATAATAAAACCGCGTTACTTGGCAATTAACACCAGGCCAATAGAATTTTCTTAATACCTTAACAGTCGTTTTATTCATACTCAAATGGCCTCCCGCACTCGACTTACTCACCACCCTGAGTGCGTGTGACCTAAATTTCTGGGGAACAATTAGCTGCAGCGATTTTCTACCAGTTTGGGTTGTATACTTTCTATACATGAAACCTTTTCCAAATAGAAATTTAGAGGACCCTCCGTTCTTACACTTTCTCATGGCACCCGATAATGCTGTCTCTGCGCTTGCACCTGAGACGCGTCACGTTCTTGCTCATTCTGAAATTCTTCGAGGGAGATATCAGTAATGATCTCCGGTACTATTAATTTACGTAAAGGTTTGTTTTCTTCCTTTACCTGAGCCTTAGTTTGCACTGCTTGAATGATCGGGAATCTGAAGTCTGACATGATTGGGAGTCTAAATATCTGTACATTGCCAATCGTAAGTTCATAGATCGGGTTGGCTATGCACAAATCTTTCATGGTTCCAGCTAAGAAAGGTGCTTCGATATCTATCCTTGCGACAGGAACGTATTCGATTGTTTGGTCTAGTAGCATACATGGTGATTTAAGCCGAAGCAACTGATCATCGCGGAATAGGCTCCATTTCACGACTACATATAGTGCACCCTGTGTTTCGTAAAACAGTTACTTCTTGTCCATTGACAGTGAATTTACCGTCGGTCCTTTCCTTGAGAGAAGGGCCCATAACTTCCGTTACGAAAACTTTGCATTTGATATCCACAGAATTCCTTTCTGCATGATTTGTTACATGCGGTTACTGATCCTATCATAAGCCATTTGCAATGGTTCGTTATATAATAAATTCTTTTTTTAAATACTTGTTTTAATTATAATAATGGAAGAGTTCGAGAGATTATCGAAAATTAAGCATTGGAAAAAATTTAAATTCAATCTCGATAGAGTCTCCGTAGATGTACCAAAGGGTCTAATAAGTGATAGAAGCATGATAGGTAAAATCCGAGATGATTTTAATGAATTCAAGCGTGATGGAGCATCTCACTATTGGTCAACATTTCGAATTGATGGTAGTGTTGATGCTACCATGAACGATGAAAGAGCTGCACTTATAATCTCACATCTTGACAAGAAAAATATTTCTTTAGAGTGAAATTCATTATCCGTTCGGAAACGGGGAATTGGATTATTCGAGACAAATTTGAACCAATTTTGAAAGATAAAAGAACTATCACTTTGAGTCATGATTCCAAACCAGGATTGCTGACTGGGATTGACAAACCGTACTATGAAAGATCTTATCCTATAACAGCAGTTGTTTATGGAATCTATTCGTTAAATGATAAACCGAGTATTGAAAAATTAAAACCAATGAAACTGTCATCGTTGAATTGTGTAGCAGAACGAATAATAGAACACTTCACAAAATGCGTTGCGTGGAAGCAAATTGACTGATCTAAGACGTAAAAAAATAAACGAATGGGAATTAACAGTTAGGAAGAACGGAGCATCAATTCAAGATATAACCAAATTAGAAACATCATTAAGATTTCCAATAACCATAATGACAATAACAGGAGAGGTATTACACGAATCAAAATATAAATCAAAAGGAGCTCCAATCAAAATTATTGATCATAACGAACACGCGTGGACACCTGCGGTAACAATATTTCCGCGGGATAGAACAATAAAATATTACGGTGGAAATTTATTTGATTTTATTTCTCAGTCAAGTAAAAACGATCCTGTATCAGTGTGGTTACTTCACAGTTTTGAAGACGAAGAGTGTAAATTCGATCAATTTGTAAGACCAAACGGAGAATTATACCGTACGGAAGCCCTGCACAATGAAATGAAAAAACTAGCTAATGGTTTTTCAACAGAAGACAATGAACAATTATTAACAAATTGTTTTACAATTCCGTCGGTTGCAGCTCATTTTGCGAGAAAGAAAAACATGTGGAAACCAACAAGAGCTGAATTTCTATCAGATATCAAATCAAGCTGCCTTGAATATAACCATGGAGGATTATGGAATACAAAATACACCTCTGAAAGTATTATTTCGGTTGATATAGTTGCGTGTTATCCCGGGAGTTTTCTCGGGTATGGAGAATGTGCTGAGTATTTTAAACGATTTGGACATCCCACACATAAAATGACCCGTGTTGCTATTAATGGACCACTGTCTGATTTTGATTTAACTGGATTTGCTCGTGTGGTATCATTTGAATTGGCTACAGGACTTCATCCGTGTTGTTATATTTGGCTTGGTAGACACATCTCTGAAAAACACTGGATGCCAATAGTGTTATTATGGTATATGATTGATTCTAAAGTGCTAATATCGCTGATTGTCAGTGAAGCGATTATATCATATCGAGCGCAGACTGAGGTCTGGTTACCACAACCTGATAGTCTAGATAGTATAATCAGCGACTATAGAAAACAATTTCCTGATCTAGACGAAGAATCGTAAAACGCTCAAAAGAAATCTTTGAAGTTAGAAATAGACAAGCAAAGGATCTTGGTAGAAGAATAATCGGTAAGTTCACTCAGGGTGGACAAAAATATGACAATAACAGATATTCTTCACGGTTGATTATAGATGATGCTGAATACGATTTTAGGGTATATATGTCGATCGTAAAGACGCTTTCTTGTCCGATGGAACCAAATTGGGTACAATTGTTACTTACAACGATGGAAAAAATCTTCAGTATGCACATTTAAGGGCGTCTATGCTAGCTTATGCTTCTATTAATTTATTTTCAATGATAAATATATTTCCTGGATTTGCGGTCAGGGTAGCAACTGATTCATGTTATATAAACGCGAAACATAGCGAAGCAGTGGCTGAATTTACAAATTCTGACGAGAGTTGGGGATCATGGAGAATTAAAAAGGAAATGCTGCGTGATTATTCCAAATCAGCAGATGTTACGATTGAAAACAATTACTTGAAAAATAATCAGATATCAGAACTATCTAATGCACCGTCGATATCTGATCCAATATGTAGATATAAAACCAGCTACCTAAACGGCTGTGGTGGGTCAGGAAAGACGACTCGTGCGATTGAATTATTTCGTGGAAACGCTAGCGTTTTTAAATCAAATATGATTGTGCTAACACCGACCCACAGACTTGCAAGAGAGATGAAACAGCGAGGAATTAATGCTTGTACTTATCACAGTTTCTTTCAATGGAAAGGCGACGAATGGACTCCTGATCGAATGGGTGAAAACTATATTCCTGAAGTCATTATTTGGGATGAAATATGCACAGTATCGTTAGATGTATTACAAAGATTTCTTGATTGGCTATTGCTAGCGAATACAAAAGTAATAATGTGTGGCGATCATGGCTAAACCACCACCATTTGTCGGTTTATCCCCACATGATTGGTTGAAGAATGTTGTAGACTATTATGAAGAAATTAATACTGATCATAGAGCACTTGATGAACAATTACGCGAGTTCAAAAAACTAACTAGATTACAACCGGATAGGATCCAATGTGAGATAGCGCGTGAAATAATTTCGGAAACCCCATTAAATGATTTCTGGGAAGCGTGGAGACCAAACGATTTGATAGTAGCAAGTAGAAAAATAGTCAGAGATACACTTCAGATGAAGTTATTTGAATTACATAAAGAAAAATTTGCAACACTTCCAGTGCCGTTGTGTTATAGACCTAAGGATACACGAAAACTAAATATCGAAGTTGATATTCCAGGACAAAGTGAAAAGCAAATTCTCGTATTAAATGATATTGTGCTGGTTGATATCAATGTCGTCGAAGATGCATTACGCGCTGATAAATCCCCATGGACGCTAAGTTACGCAGCAACAATACATTTTTCACAGGGATTAACTATATTAGATACAATTGTTTGGATTATAGATAATCACATCGAGTGGTCGAATTTAGTTTATCTTGCAGTGTCCAGAGTACAAAGAATAAATCAACTTCGAAAGTTGTTTTAGACTATAACGACACTACAATAAGTGATTTTGCCAGCGTTGACATAATCAGAAAAAAAAAACTCTGGTTATAAACAACAGGATAAAAAAAATAACAGAGAATTTGATATTCATGCTGAATTAATAATTACACTGAAAGAACAAAAGAATAATCACTGCGCGAGTTGCAATTGTATAAGGAATTGGTGTTGGTCGGATAAGGATTCCCGACAATTTACCGTAGACAGAAAAGATAGTAGTATTGGTCATACCAACGATAACGTGCTGCTGACTTGTCTTGAGTGCAACAGACGCACAGGTGCTAGTTATGACCACGCGGTGGTAATTGAGTATCTTCGGGTATTATTTATAGTTGTTCACGAGTAAATCCTCGCTGAGGAGCAGTTGAATCCAATCTATAGATTGCTGGTCTACCCGTAGATCGTGTTATACTAGATAGTTTATGTGCGGTGACACTCCAAATAGGATCAGTAGTAATAATATGAATGTAATTGATAAGTCAGCTACCCGACGACGAGAACCTATTAAACACCATGCAATGTTGCCGAATTCAATTAGAATGATTATAATCGGACCATCTGGAAGTGGCAAAACACAACTGCTACTTAAATTGATAACGAGATGGATGAAATGGGATAAGTTGTATTTAATAGCCCCGAGTGTAGATGATCAGCGATGCTACGAAGTGTTAAAGGATTACAACGAAAAGGCAGCAGAAATCACCGGCGAGGGTATTATTGAATTTATAACCGATATCGAAGAAGCACCAAGCATTGATGATATTGATGGAAGTATTAACAATTTAGTCGTATATGATGATGTGATGTTAGATAATCAAAAGAATCCTGCTATGATATTTTCCAGAGGCAGACATAAAAACACTGACGTGATATATGTCACTCAACGATACACTCAAATACCAAAAGTGATCAGAGATAACTGCAATATTCTTGCTGTATTCAATGGAGTTGATACACATACGCTACGAAATATTCACCAGACTTGGTGCGGCGGTGATATGGATTATAATCTCTTTAGAAATTTCTTTAGTCACGCTCAGTCAGTCCCACATGGATATTTTGTAACGATAAATTTGCATGATTCAAGATCAAGATATCGTATCGGACTTGATCAAATATTTGGTTAAAAAAGATTATTAAAACCACAGCAACAGCAGGGTGGAGGGGACAATAATAGTGGCGTCCTTTCCTTTGCCAAATGAGCATCTATAAAGCATTTACAAGGAAGTCTTAGTTTGCCAAATTGACGCTTTTTTCGATTTTGTAAGAAGCCTTGGTTTGAGAAATTGACGCCTCTAAAAAGTTGTCCGATTTGCCCCTGCTGCTGCTCCGCGTAGGTTCGAGCCTCAGGCTTGGACAATGTGTATGTGTGATAAAGCTTGCCAGTAGCTACCCGTGGGTAGGTTGTTCTTCCCATTTTTCCCCAGGGGTCTGCGTTTACCAGATATGCTGTCCACCATATATAGCCTATAATGTGTTGAAAATGACGTGAAACCCATAACAACCAAAGAACAGATATCATGCTGCCTCTGACCTGTTCTTAGGTTGAAAAACTCGTTTCTGCACAATATCTGATCCCGACTCGAACCCCTTACAAAGAAAGATTTACTGCCCAATGTCCAAAGAGAAACAATTAGCTAGAACAAACAAATTGAAAGAAAACAAGAAAGAGACTGTTGATGAATAGATTAATATGTTAATTTATGTTTTCTTAATATTTTGTGAAAGAGTAATATTTCACTAATTTTGTCTGTGTAGCTTTTGTTTGAACGTGGGAACTAACCCAAAACAAAGTTAGGGATAGATACAAAGAAAATTAAATTGGATTTTAAAGATGTCTTCCAAACTGACACCTATCGCATTGTTCTGCCTTTATTATTTAATCATCCCAGTGTAATATTTTTGGAAACTCGTTAGTCTTTTTTTTAAGGTGCTTAATACCATTAAATCATTACCTAAATTTTGTAACACTTCCCCTAAAAGTGACTAAGTAAAAATAAATATCAAAGTTATTTTGAAACGAGTCTTAAGAAATGTACAAGAACATGATTGTACACTGAAGTCGTAATTTAGATTTTGTTCATTCACTGAAAATTACGCGTTCGTAACGTGAACTTAACCAAATGTTTCAGGACAAATTTAGATGCGTTATTTTAATGTTATGGACGCCATTAAAACAATATTAACCTAAAACTTGTTTTTTTTTTGGTTGGAGTTAATAAACATTTGTAATTATTCGCAATCAATATAAAGCAGTTTAGGTACTGGCAACAGTTTAATTTCATTGCAATGTATGGTTCTTGCTGTGCTATTTAGATGTCATATGGTCAAAATCCATGGAGTATTAACCAATGTTGTATGATGGACATTATTTGTCAAAACAAGTGTGCTACTATGGACGCCACTGCACGCAATATTTACGCTCTTTTCGTATATAAACCCTCAGACATCTGAGAACACCATTAACTCTGCCGTCCCATTACGCGCCAGTAGATTTGGGTCATCAATGTTCCATCTATATATTATTCGAGCGAACAGGGTGCATCCCTGACCAGCGAACGTATTATGCCACGGCAGCTAAAGCCAGAATCTCAAAATCATACAATTTGAGATTTTGTGCTTGAAATTTCGTTTTAATCAATTACAAAAAAATGATAATATTGAAACGTTGTCCCTGATTGGATTATGGTTAAAAACCAGTCTCATACTTAAGTTCAAGGCCTAAGGGCGCGTTTTATAGGTGAATTCAAATAAACGAGTCTATCAACCAATTCAGACTGATAAAATGTGGAGACATCCATTTACGATATGTAGTGCTGCAGAGCAGAACGCTCTCGATATTCAAACTACCTTATTCAGCTCTCAATCCACATTTCAACAATTAACACACTTTACCGTGTATAACCCAATTAACTCTATCCAGTTTTGCAGAACAACTTTTCATTCTGAAACCGGAATACACACACTGTTATCCTAGTGATAGCATAAGTTAACTTTCAAGGGTAGTGCACGTTAAAATCTTATTAAAAATGAACAATTAATATTTACATATTCTCGTGCAACAATTAAACACAGTATCACATGAAAAAATAAACTTGGATATTTTCATCAACGTTGAAGTAGCTGGGTTTGATTATGTGGGATTAAACAGCGTTTTCAACAATTGATAGGCTACAAATGGCGACCAGTAAATTTATTTTAGGAAAATTCCGGGAAGAACAAACGACCCAAGGGACGCTACTGGCAAGTTTTCAGACATACCCACGTTTATCGAGCCCAAACTCGAACCAATGCGAGCGCTTGAGACCACTTGGCCATACGTGGTCCCATTCTCATGTGAGACCAATGGGAATATCACCTGCCTTTTTCGTCAAGTCGAGAAAGAAACATCGGATATAATGAAGCTATTGAGAATTATATACTGAACAGCATTCGTGAACATGAAACAATATGGCTGCAGAAGGGGACAGGTCACAATCTAAATAGTATAAGCTTTTGCTGTGCATTTCTACAACCACTTCTGAGTTTATAGCACAATCCTTCTGAAATAGCCGAACAATGTTCCGATTGATGTGGGTAAAGCGATAATTGTTTGATATAATCCTTTTGCTGACTTCTTGATGGAAATATCACTTGTATTTGCCTATCTTATAACTAGCAGTTGCAAACATACATACATACATACATACATACATACATACATACATACATACATACATACATACATACATACATACATACATACATAGCAGGTACGACAAGAGAGAGAGAGAGAGAGAGAGAGAGAGAGAGAGAGAGAGAGAGAGAGAGAGAGACGTTCATTTCGTCACTTTCCGTGAAAAATAGACAATCGAATAATAGGAACCGGACATACCATGTAAATTTGCAAGCACTTACAACTGTGTGCAGGTAATTCGATGTAATAACAAAGATACAACATATTCTACTAGGCCCTAATATTCAAGGTCAATGACATGGAATAGATTGGTACCAAATCCTACTGACCGTCTTTCCCGTCATTATTTATCGGAAAAAATACGTCGATGTACCATGCAGTGTATAAATCAGGCTTTATACCTCTTTGCGTATTTCTGTTTATACATATATACGGTACACTATATGATGATAACAAGTGACGTGTATCAATAAACACATGTATCCAAGTTATTCTGATGGCCACACTTGCCAAATTGAGTAGTGAAACAGTAGACTTTCTTAAGGTAGAGCGGAAACTAATATCTAGGTAAGTTTACACCAGTTATCTTGTATATTCTTAATCCACATATCACATTGAAAAGTCAAGATACATTTGACTGCAAATTATATTTTTTATCAGATTCATTTGTCTCGTGAATAGTCTTGATATTGCTCTCTGATATTTCGTCAGTATCGGCCTAGTTTAATCCAAAATAATATGAATTAAAGCGTTGTATGAAGTGTTCAACGTTTACCCATGTGGATCCATGTATAGCTGCGAAAATGTTTATCTCGGTTCATATCGTCTGCCTTACCAGGGACCGCTTCATTTATTGCGATGAATTTCTCGGTCTTTACCGGGATAAAAGCTTTAAAAGATGTTTTCCGTGTTATCCATATGCGGTTGTGTACGAATATCGGACAAGCATTATTTGCTCAGAAAATCTCAGACTGATTGAAATGAATAGAAATGCCCCTTGTGATGAAATATATACATCTCATAAATTGTGTTCGTAAGCAAAATATGTATATTTAGCATTTTAAATGAGAAACCAAGTTGCCTTCTGAAGGTTCAATGTTAATCTGTATGACAATGTTTCAATATTGAATAATTATTACATCTCTTTATAACAATAAATTTTATGTCGTGTTCAGTAGATATTACATGCAGCTCCAATCCGTCTAAAACCTCCGGCTCCGTTGTTTTTGTGAAACTCACCTCCATCCCCCAAGACAAAATTCAAATTAAATCTACAATGCAGTTAACGCCCAAACACGAGATTATTTTTCTTTTTACAAAATCAGGTCTACCGCAGTGTAAACTGCACTCTAAGGAAATTCTTCAGATATGTATTATCAACCTGTGTCTTTTATTATAACCTTTCATAGAATTTATTCAATTTTAAACGATAAAAATATATAACAGAGCATAAAAAGATCGAAAAAATGTATGTCGGTAACTTTTGACAGGAAAGACAACCCAACGTGGATCACATTGTGTAAAAGAACATTGTTCGATATCTGTGGCCCGTATTCGTTGTGATGGTGGTCGATATATGTGACCTGTATTCGTCGTGTTGGTGGTCGATATCTGTGGCCTGTATTCGTCGTGTTGAGGTCGATATCTGTGGCCCTTATTCGTCGTGTTGGTGGTCGATATTTGTGACCCGTATTCGTCGTGTTGGTGATCGATATCTGTGGCCCGTATTCGTCGTGTTGGTGGTCCATTTCCTTCTATAATAATAAACGGGACTGTGGTGATCATAATATGCAGTTGAACATCTGGTACGACGCCAGTAAAACATATTATACAACCTAATGTTCAACTAAAAATATCCAATGGTAATGTATAAACATCAACGAATGACAGATTATCATTTGTTGGCTCGCCAAACACTTGAAACATATTTCTCATTGACCAGGGTAAAGCCAGGATATCCACTGACCAGGGTAAAGCCAGGATATCCACTGACCAGGGTAAAGCCAGGATATCCACTGACCAGGGTAAAGCCAGGATATCCACTGACCAGGGTAAAGCCAGGATATCCACTGACAAGGGTAAAGCCAGGATATCCACTGACCAGGGTAAAGCCAGGATATCCACTGACAAGGGTAAAGCCAGGATATCCACTGACCAGGGTAAAGCCATGATATCCACTGACCAGGGTAAAGCCAGGATATCCACTGACCAGGGTAAAGCCAGGATATCCACTGACCAGGGTAAAGCCAGGATATCCACTATTCAGAGTATTGTTAAATCGAATTAAATGCAGTGAAGAATTACGTGCACATTCACAGATTGAATCACGGCCGTTTAAACTTGACATAATAGTTCTTCCCGTTGTAGCTCTTCCACGGAATCAGCCTCGTGATTTACACGATCAACGAAATCAACCTCGTGATTTACACGAACGTTTTAGAGATGTCCGAGACGAATTTTAATATATGTTCACGTTTTTACTTCGTAGCAAAGTAAGCAATCAGATCTACAACGACGATCTGTTAAAACTTGTTAACCGTATCACAGTGCACGGGGACATAAATAGTATATTCGACGGAATAATGGATGACACACGATGAGGTGGATTAATTTCGTTGTTTGAAGCCGACAAAGATATTTTGTTAGTATTAAATTTATTAGGTATTAAAACGACCAATGGGTTTTCCGAGATGAACAAGGGCAAATGTGGAAGAACGTCGTTTACGGCAACATATTGTGCTATACAGTTCACCTGGTACATATTGGGATTCATAAACGTTTACTATAAAAAGCATATCCGGTGACCGCAGACAGTAGGGAAATGTATGCAATGAATTAACCGCGTTTTTACATCTTTGAGCCAATGCGTAATGGAAATATGAATTATGTCGCTGAACGCGTGGTTGAATATTTTAACAACGCTATTCGTGGAAATGAATTAACTGAACAACGTGTTAAAATTCTACAATGAGAACATAAACTTTGTCCACGTTGTGTTACGTTGGCAGATGTTTACAAATTATATCAAATGTGTATTCGTCATGAAAACTATCACCGGATGGCTATTTAATATTATTTAGTTTTAATGGCACCACATTATGCTTAGGACCAATATATTTAAAGACTCTATATTATTCAGATGGTTTTGCATATACAAATGTGTGCACGTAACGGCGGCATTGGGACTTTAACACGAAGATATTTATCATGCAACCTTGCAATTTACCGCGTCTAACTAATATAAATTCAGTTGTTTGTGAGTGATTATCAATAGTGAAAAAAGTGATACATTTTTTAACCGAATAAATTGAAATTATTGTAGTAAATGTTTAAGACCAGAACACACACGCGATCAATTACTTGAGGAAGTATATAAATATTTTTCTGGTTTTACGACTCTTTTGTCATTAGCTAAGTAACATAAAGAATCAAAACCAACAAGTTTTGAAAACTTAACAAATATGTAAAGTATCAAATTCATAAAGTGAAAATAAAAGAGGAACATACAGTATTATCATTTGAATCCAAATTGCACCTGTCTGCCAACAGCCCTTTTATACCAAATGGCATTGTCCAGAACTCATTTGAATATATTTTAGCTCAATGAGCACTTTGTATTTCCAATGAATAACCTAAATAAATGTTTTTTTTCTGATACAGTATCAAAACACATTAAATGCGTCTGAAGACAGATGTTAGAACAAACACAAAAATTAGACTGACTAAAGTAGGTATAGGACTGACAGGGGAAATAACCATTTCTGGCTTCCCGTTTTCTGATGCCGCTTTGGTTCCAGAACAGTGGTCTGCTGTTACGGCATATTTTGATATAAATTTGGATCGTTTGAATGTAAAATCATTGGAAACCAACAGAATACATATCCGGATACTTGTTTATAGTATTAAACTGCCCATGGAAGAAAAAATAACTATTTTTGCGAAGCGTTCAAAATTTTAAAAGTTTTATTTTCATACATTAAGAGGAGGTAATACTAATAAACACAGTAGGTCTTAAGCTTCTAACAATTTTGAATATATCCATATATATATATATATATATATATATATATATATATATATATATATATATATATATCATATTTCTGTGTAACCTCTATTTACCGTACGAAGTCTCAATTCAGGAGTCCTATCTGGTCGTTTCAGCCATATCTGCAATGACTGGTGCGTAGGCTAAATTATCACTCAAATATTTAGCGCATTGTCGGTCAACGGCGTTAGTGTACAAAACTCGATTTAATAACTTCTAGAAGTTATTTCATAATATATCTATATTGATTTCATTCAGATAAGCAAAAATAGTGTTTATATCTTCTCTTCAAATTATGTATCAAACTTGTTTAAATGAACGGTGTCATGGCAAGATTATATCTGTATGAATTTAGTCCTAGAAAGCTATATTCAAAATAATGACAAAGAATGATATAAACAATGATATGCTGTTGTTTCACAAATTTCTAAATTTTTTAGTATGCATTAAGCATGGCAATATTTTTTTCTTCTGTTGAAATAGTCTATACAAACATGAAACAGTTGTCACGAATATCCAACAGCTGTGTTAGATTTCATGAAAATAAATATGGGTTCGGGAAAAGGGTACACACATTCCTCAGCAGGCTGACGACACATGTGATTTGGTATAGCTTTCATAGTTTGTCCTAATTAAAACCGAAGCTATAAACATGTTTTCTGGCACAATCCAGAGTTGTAGACTCTGTTCATTTTCATGAAATTAAGTAGGACCATGTTTTTCTAAAAATTGACAAAATTGCATTTTGAGAATTGTCCACCCCACCCCACCCCGACTCCTTTCATGTCACAAAAGTACACCACGCTGCATCACAGAGACAGATGAGACTGATTTTTTTCATTCTTGGATGCATCTCCAAAGAAAAATAGCTTGATTTACTTGCAAAAACTGGTATTTCAATTTTCATGTCCTATACCTAACTAAAGCTATCCAGCTCGACATAATTATATACAAGCATAAAGGGTGAAAACGCATTTTACTACTACTCTCTACGTGACACTTTGCAGATATCCCATATCGTAAAAGAACTCACATGACATAACTGTCAAGGGGTATTGTGGTTATATCCACTTGTCACGTGGTTGTATAAATATAATAATAATAACTATAACTCACTCCTTTTTGGTACTCGTTATCTAAGAGATGACCGCCCTCGATATAATTCCCCGGTTCGAGTATAAGAATAGATGGAGTAAACTGAGCAGGTATATTGAACAAACAGTAAAGATAAACAAACAATTTAATCAAGTACATACACAGCTGTGAAACTTCCTTTAATTAGGAATACACCCTGCTTTAGAAATAAAACTTTCACCGAATTACAATAAAATTCGAAGTAGATTTAAATAAATTAGCCGATCTGTTACTGATAGCTTTAAATCATCATAGGATCGAGTGGTACATTCGAAGTCAGCGCCTTGTTCGATTTCATAACCTAATAGTTCACAGTCTCCGTTCTCTGTTCCGTTCAGACTTTTTTTCTATAGGACACTTACTATCATCCGTCTCAAGATACTTTCTGAACACGTAGACTTTCAGCACGATGCCGGATTTTCACCACTGGAGTATGCGCCTCACTGCGATACCCTTTTCCAATTTCTTTTCCACAGTATACGTCTCAGTTTACGTAACCTCAATACGTCCCAAAAAAGCTGTTTTCTCCCTTTTAAAAGAAATTAAACAACCTAAGTCTCTCGTTACAATTGATTACAGTTTAGAATTCTCATTATTCCTGGTTCGAAAATCAGATATTTCTATCAGTGGTAAACAGATTATACTGCTAGAAATCAACTACACATGTCCTCAAATGACCATAGTTAAACGAATTGCTAATTCGTTACGCCTTGACGTTATAAATTAACGAACCATAAATCGAGGCTTTGAATTCTGGTCCCGCCTTAATTTACACAGAAAATATAATAGACTGATGCTGAATCATATATGAAATCCAAATTCGGTGAATTCACATGTATTCTCGTAAATCATATTAACTAATGTACGGCATTAAATTCTTAGAACTTAATTATTATGCAATCAAGATGATAAATTAAAACGATACGTCAAACTGATCCAAAAATTATTGTAAGACCGTCTATTCATAACTCAACATAGTGTTTTACGACATAAATTAACAATACGTCACCCTTAACTAAGAATAAAGGTAAGACTTCCGATTCATAATTCAAAAGCACATTATTATACAAATGTATCAAATGAAACCATGCAAGACCTGTAAACTTAAAAAAACATTATTTAAATTGCATCAACAAATTACATGGAATTGTGACACTATACCTTTGTGGTTCTTTTGTCATTCAAACAGGTTTTTTTTGGCGGCTGCCTGGACCACACTTCCTTAAGTTACGAGGGAATTTCTTGTAAAGTCCCCCGGAGCCTGCACTGGGTAATTTTCTCTTGCAGTAAAACGTTTAACTAATTTCTGGTTTCGATAGAGCGATATTAAATCCTAATAAATTTCGTGTGACCCCCCCCCCCCCTCCATTTAACGTGACCAATCAGAATCAAATGTCTTTTGCCACGCTATCTCCCTGAGTCGCTTACGTCGGGTTAGCCTGACCTGGTCGTTTTAAGTAACAAAATTTCTGCGCTTTCTCAAGTTTGACACTTTTCGCCTGAAAATGGAACTTTACAGTGTATCTAGCAGTCAGTCTGGCTGCTGAATAAACAAAGGTTCTAATTAGTAACAACAGTTCCACTATGAAGGATTAACACTGTACATTCGGCAGACACGATATGGCACGTGCTTGTCTCCATAAATCTAACTAATGGTTCTCTGGCCTCAACTAATGTATTCTTGATAGATCGCCAGAAATTTTCTCCTTCACAATAACCCATCCAATGAAAAATAACTTAATTTGTATAAGAAGCTACCTGACCCGACCAAAAAATGAGAAATTACCACAAAGTTGTCAACAGGTTTAATTATCAATATTATTGTTAATTTTAAACACCTACGTTAACAACTATGTAAAGACCCTACTCAATCTAAACCATTAATATCGTAAAAACGAATCATTTACCCGTGTACATCAATTAGTAATATAATATCTTGAATATAGATGAGCATTACAATTTACAGTCATGAACAAAAATTACCCACCGTATAGACACCATACAAGAGTAAAATATATATATCAAGAGTTACCAAAATATCGATACACCTCACACTGAAAATAAGTGTGATGAAATTGTTAATACAGCTTCTACAGTTCCGTCAGTTGCGTTATATAAGGCACGACAATGGAATATCAAAAAATAGAAGCAGTCTCCGAAATCGTTTCTCGTTGATAATCAACCGTCTTGAGTCGAATATAGTCATATAGGTCTCAGGAATACAGATTTCAACGTCAAAAAAATTTCGTTAGCGTCGATATGGTTGCATATTTATCATGCAAGTCCTTTATGGCGTAAAGAATGTCAACCTTACTTTGAACGATTCGAACATCATACACAGATTTGGTCCCCGTAGCCATCGGCGTACCACTCCCGACATAGTTCGTAGTGGTTTTATTCGAACATTACAATCTGAGGTTTCACAAGATTGTCATTCAGAAGAAGAACGATCCTGAAATGATCATGTATGGGCCCCTGTTGTTTTATTACGTTTTATGCTCGACAAACAAATATTAATTCTACTCGTCGTGGCAGGATGCCCAAAAGCAAGTGTGACTTCCAACAAATGCAATCTGAAATAAATATCACATGCAACATGAGACTGAAAATAATACATAAATCCCAACAAATGTACACGAATTTATCCACGATTAATAAAAGATAAAGCCATTTGGGAACTTTTGATCCGAGATTGTACACACGCAGGTACGTCCGTTTCCATGACTCAAATAACTCGATTTGTCTTGATCCGGGTATTATTTATGGAACATAGTATTACTTATTACGACGGAGAACACCCCGCCTTATGTTCTTTTATGATCTTCGTTCCTCGGATATGTCAGTATTAATTTGCTATCAATGATAAAAAGATTTCACAGCGAGGCTATCCGTGTTGCATCTAACATATTTTACATATTTTCCCCGTTCAGAAAATATTCGATTGTTCTCAAAAATAGTTATTATGTTGTTTTTTAACAGGATGCCGGATATTTATGTTAATACAATAATAACAATGCTAGGTACGCCACACCGTCATTTGAAAATCATAAGATTTTCTCTATGCAAGTCAATTAACAGTTATACGCTGTCAAAATATTATGACGATTTAGCGTCAGTGTCAACTGCACCATCAGTACGAGACCCACTTATGCTTTATAAACGCTGTTATCTTACTGGTGGAGGATGAGCTGGTAACCGTGAAATCACCAGAGCGATTATCTAATAACTGTGGAGATGTTGTCAGTATCAGCGTAGCAGTGTGGTGTTCAGGTACAGGCACATCGCAGTTTCTTTCGATGGTATGGTTCTGAGACAGGGACAACGACCACGCATATGAGGAAAATATATTCCCTAGATAATCATCAGGAATGAAACTTTTACTGTACCTAGAAAAACTCTACAAAATTTCCATGCCCTGGCTGTTGCACAACAACGTCCACATGAGTGCGTAGGGTGATCAAAAAGAGCAGCCGCTAATCTCATGACGATCTTCCCATGATTGCTTACGCGATTACGCCGATCACTACGAATTAAGTTGACGAAATTCTAAAGTTTTCATAACGACTGAGCGGTCATCAACAACCACTCGAAGAAGTTATATTAGATTTTACAGATAATCAAATCGCACTAGCTTATCATGTTTTGATGTCGTTTTGGGGAGAGATTAAAACGTCGACAGCATCTAAAACAAATTTCTCAGAAACATTTCTAAAGTTGTATCCGATTCATTACTTTCAGCTGGAACATTAAGATTTGTTTAGATAAAGCTGTGGTCGACTCGAAGTTCAAAGTGAGCGCAAGTCGTGGACAGGTTGATGATCCTGACTTCGTACCAGCGAAAATTATCTACGTCTGAAGTTGAGATGATGTAGAGTAAAAAACGAACACGATATAATATTTTCCTTTAACGCGACGATTGCAACGTTTGCTCGTCGCTTTAGCTCCAGCTGTTGCACAATCAGCTGCCATAGTAGCGATAGTACTTTTAACAAGGAAAAGGGAGGAATGTGACTATCGCGAGCTTTTTGCGGCGAAGGACGGAGATGAACCACGTATTGGAACGATTCGCTAGCTAATTGGCTTTATCAAATTTTGACTTACTCATACTGACAAAACAATATAACCTAAAACACGTGATACGTGTTTCCTGTATGATCAACTTACATGTATGATCAACTTACCTGTAGATCTAGCTGAAATTGGAATCATTAACTTAGACATGTTTTCCTGAGCAGGTACTCATTGTACATTGTATGTAATTTTACCGGACAATGCGCTAACGTATGCTGGTAAAACCATCGCACTTTTTTATTCGCAATGATTGACGCTTGTTGGAAGTTTTAGATTATATCAAATCACGCAATTCATTAATGAATCGACCATTTTTTTAAAGAACGATGCCAACACCAACGCGTTTTGACTGCTCTCTGTGTGGATTATAATCCATCGGCTCGTTACTCGCGTAATAAAAATCGTCGCATCGCCAGCGGTCCGTGACGTTTTGGCGCCGCCGGTTTGGCGCCGGCCGGTTTGGCGCTTGGCTGTTCTGGCGTGGGCCGTTTTGGCGCCGGACGTTTTGGCGCTGGGAGTTTCGGCACCGACAAAAAGATTAACATCAAAAGATTACACATTATCCTTAAGATAGTTAGAGACCATGTCGGCATTTACAAAAGGATTAAGAAATAACAATATAAGCAGGACGCTGAAAATAATTGACTTTATTGGTATATTGTCCTGTAGTCACGACCACGTAAGGATTAACAATTTAATCTTTTGATGTCTAACGTGTTATTCATTTTTGAAAACGAAAGCAATGATAAGGTAAAAGAAGTCCACGCATAGAATTAACGATTTAGCCATTCCGGCCTAAACCCATTTATATATAGTTGTTTGTTTATATAAGTGTGCTGTCAAAATGTATTAACGTATAAGTTTTTCTCGGAAACGAGCGTTATAAAATCGAAGCATGGTCAAGAAAAGTACGCGCAAGATGGATATCAATACGTTTTTGATAAATACAGTGCCGATAAGCTTAAAAGATTTTGGCGATGCGAGTTGAAAAATGTTAAACCCGTCTTCACACAGCTGCAGATGACGGCCAATTCCTTCTTCTGATGAATGAAGATAACATAGTTTTAGTTAAAATTATTTTAATAAAACACAAACTGATCATTGGAATAATTTTACTTTTATTTTTCACTTTATATTTCACTTAAACACTACATCTCTTTGATTTGATTGCTGAGCTAATCAATGTTGTCCTTACCTGCTCCACTAATGTAAGGTTACCTCTCAACAAGAACAACAATTGCTTGGCGCCAAAGTGGCCGGCGCCAAACCGGCCCGTGCCAGAACGGCCGGTACCAAACCGGTCGCGCCAAACCGGCCGGCGCCGAATCGGCGGCGCCAAAACGTCCTGCTTCGCATCGCCAGCAAGTGCTGCGTTAGAATATATGCTAAATAAATGTAGATAATGTCAGTAGATATTTGTCAACGATCAAGAATAGTTCGCCCAAGTGATGGTGACGTCATACATACACTATTGCTTAAAGACAAAATTACATATGTTTCATCTAGCATGCCGATAAAATTATCCACGGTAGATACTGTTAGAATTTACTGAATAAATACTTACACCGATTTGTACCTTTGATTAGTTGTAATTTGTATTTGATAACATCGGTACTTTTTATTTCGATGAGTCACGATGAAGCCCCTGACGATAACGTTCTTGATATAAGTCGTTAGCGATCAAGTCTCAGATCAGCAGGGGGAGATTAGCCAGCTAAGGCAAAAAGTGTGTACTACTCATGAATATCTCGTACGATCCAACGTCTAGACAATTAAAAATCGTTACAATGATCTTACAATGTCATAACCTAGATATGAATCATTTTTCTTGCGCATGCGAAATCAAACGTGCCTGTTGGTGAGGAAGAAAATATTACCAAGTAATAAAAACTTGTAACAAATGTATTCTTCACAAGATTTATCTACAGTGTTTATAAATGGTATAAAGTTGTAAACCATGTCAGCATTGTTCAGTAAATTAATCGGTTACGTGGTACACTTATTGTGATGTATTGAATGGGTTTTAGATTTTTCGTTGTTGATGTTCAAACATGTTTTAATAATAGATTATTATTAATTAAATATACAAATATCCAAAGTTCTCTCTCTCTCTCTCTCTCTCTCTCTCTCTCTCTCTCTCTCTCTCTCTCTCTCTCTCTCTCTCTCTCTCTCTCATTTAATTTCCTTCCTGACTATTAAGTATAAGAAAACAAAGATTTATTTACACGAGAAATTGTTGTACTTGCAAAGATTTAACGACACCATTACAAATTAGCTCGCCCTCTCGTATGCACTTTGTGAAACCGGACAAGTTCACCAAATTCAACCTCTCTGGTGGCCTAGTGGTTATAGCGTTCGCCGCGGAAGCGGTAGGTCGTGGGTTTGATCCCTGGCTGAGTTATACCAAAGACTTATAAAAATGGTACTAACATCTGCCTCGCTTGGGGCTCGACATTAAGCGTAACGTGTTAGGACTGGTCGGCCATGTGTTAGGATAATGTGACTGGGTGGGACATCATACTACATATCTGCGGCATGATGCCCCAGTGCTAGACATCACTATAAGCTGCCTCACTGCAGACATCGTAGCGAAATGGCTGAAAAATTGTTAAAGCTACATTACACACACACACACACACACACACAAACACACACACATTAGCTCGCGCTCCCGTATGCACCTTGTGAACGCGAACAAGTTCGCTAAATTCATATACCGTAAAACGCATTCGGATTGATATTTTTTCGGGGGGGGGGGGGGTGCGGTTATAATAAAGAAACAACGAAATTCTAATGAATCCCGTTCAGTGTATTTGTCACAAAGCTTACAGGGTAAGTCGGTCCAATTTATCCAATAAACTGACTTTAACACGGAATTCGAGGTATTAATTGTTACGCACGTTAATTTATCTTGCTTTCACTCGATGCACTGTAATTACAGTATAAAGGTATTTCTTACTTAATTATTTATCCTTGTGACAAAACGATTCGTCAGAGTAATAGTCAGTACATCAAACACACGTTACTACAAATTACCCTCTATACTCAATTATAAGACTAGCGAAACTGCAAAAAACAAAGATCTGCCGTAGCATAATGTGCCTGCAGATTATGTTTTGTTTTGTTTATTCTATTTAATTAATCTTATCAAACTTTACATACCCAGATCGGCCGACGCATTAGGCGCAGACAGATCTGGATCTGTGCAGTTTGCAGTCGTATACGCCTTACAAGTGAGCACTGACTGTGTATGAAATAATAGAACACAAACTTCGACATGAAATGATCAGTCACAGCAAATGTAGGCTGACCAGGTATGGAGATTTTTCAACAAATTATGGAATCTCTGTTGCTGTTGTACACTTGCAACCGAAAAATATTAGGTGCCAATTTTACAGGAATGCAGACAAACCGGACAAAAGTATTGTATTAATACCATTATTATTATTATTATTATTATTATTATTATTATTATTATTATTATTATTATTATTATTATTATTATACATGCAAAACACATTTTTACTGAAGAAGTCAGTTTCAGACGAGTCATAATAGATGAAACTAAGCAAAAGTTAAATCTCTACCAAAACTGACAAGAATCGTATGAACTATCCTTGTGTAGGAATCTTTTCGTGAATGAATTTCGAGTTTGTTCACATTTATTTCTCAAGTTCTTGCGTAGTTAACGACCTTCCGTTTACTTTTCTGAGGGAGTAGGTTGTTGGGGATTGGGTAGGGTCTAGAATTGGGACTGTTTGAAGTTAAAAAGAAAAACAGCATTTCGCCTCTGATATAGCTTAAAAATAGTCTTGCGCTGATATTTTACCGAAAACCAGAACTAAAATGATGTACATTATATTATTTTAATAATGTTCGGGTAGGCACACACACACACACACACATACACACACGTATATATATATATATATATATATATATATATATATATATATATATATATATATATATATATATATACACACACACACACACACATATATACATATGCTCAAAAGGCCCCCCCCCCCTCCAATCATGCAACATGTCTGTGGCACGATGCCCATTACCAGTGCTAGACATCACTATAACTCGCACACTGCAGACATCGTCGTATCAATATTACTGATAAATTGTTAAACCTACGTTAAAAATCCAAATCACACACACACACACACACACACACACACCAACCAAAATTAGACGGTCGGACCCATTGACCCTTATGGGGAAATTTCATTCACTGCTAATGTCACCCAAGAAGCTGTGGCATGCGCAGCGGTCACATCCCGGAAAACGGCCTCGACTGGACAGCTAAACCAGGCTGAGGGTAGCAGACGTGTCTTAAAGACGATCCCTCAGGAATTCAAAGACGCTTCCATAATTCATCTGCATAGGCGTAAAAGGAACCGTCAGGCCTGCGATAACCACTGGGTTATATCCTAACTCTCCATTGCATGAAAGATACTAGCCAGAATCCTGCTGAACCGCCACACTACGCACCTCAACCAGGGACTTCTGCCAGAAATCCAGTGTGGATTCCAAAAAGAACGTGGGACCATCGAAATGGTGTTTGGTGCGAGGCAGCTACAAGAGAAACGTCAAGAGCAAATCACCGACCTTTTCACCATCTTCTTCGACTTGACAAATGGCAATGATACCGTCAGCAGAGAAGGATTGTGGAAGGTAATGGCCAAGTACGGATGCGCAAATTTTTTTATACCCATGGTGCAACATTTCCACAATGGCATGCTGGCACGAATCATGGACAATGGAGAGACATCTGAGCCATTCCCAGTAACCAATGGCGTCAAACAAGGCTGTGTTCTGGCACCAACACTGTTCAGTCTATTGTTCTATGCCATGCTAAGTAATGCTTTCAGAGATGGAGAGGTTGAAGCCAGTATCAGGTACCGTACAGAAGGAAAACTATTCAATCCCAGGAGGCTTCAATTGAAAACCAAAGTTATTACAAGACACCATTAGGGATTTCTTATTTGCTGATGAATGCGCCCTCAATGCTGGCTCAGAAGCCGACCAGCAATGACGCGTTGACAAGTTCTCCAACTCCTGCACAAGATTTGGTCTCACCATCAGCACCAAGAAGAATGAAGTCCTGCATCAGCCGGTCCCTAGAAAGCCCCATGTTGAGCCCAACATCACCGTCAAGGGCCCAAAAACTCAACGAAGTGAATCGCTTCACCTACCTTAGCTACACACTGTCACAGATCGTCACTATTGACGACGAGGTGAACTTTCGCATTGCCAGAACCAGCGCAACTTTCATCAACATCAAGTGGCAGGACAAGGTTCCAGACACCGAGGAACTCGTCCAAGCAGGTCTCCCCAACATCCTCACCATCCTGATGCAGTGCCAATTACGCTGGGCTAGACATGTTGTTATACGTGTTGGTTTGTCATAACACATTTACTCTGCATTGTACCTGCTCCGATTCCGATTTCGTCAGATCGCAGTTTGATCTCTGTTATTGGCACGATTATTTCCAATGATGCAAGTTTATATGTTGCCCATAGAAGAACTCATTAAAAACTCTGCTGTTTCTTCCATTGAAAGAAACATGTGTGTGTGTGTGTGTGTGTGTGTGTGTGTTTGTATGTATGTGTATGTGTTTTTTACGAATATTAAAAGACGATGGGAAGCTATAGAAGTTTTTTTTAAAAAACACTGTTAACGCTATAACGAAATAAGTCATTGACATTTTCATTTTAAATTATATTTTCATAACATATTATAGTTTTGAAAATTTTACTGAATTTGCTATATGCTTTTACATTTTATAATGAAAATATTAACATTGTGTGACAACCAAAGTACACGTAATATCATAAAATATTAACACTGTATGACAATCGTAGTACACGCAAGTATTATAAAATATTATCACAGTTTGACAACCATAGTAATATAATATCATAAAATATGAACACTGTATGCAACTATAACAGACATAATAATATCATAAAATATTGACACTGTATCATAACCATAGTACACGTAAGTATCATAAAATATTAATATAGAATGAAGAGAACAAGTCCAAGAACAGACCCCTGTGGAATACTACAACATAGGTCAACTGGGCTGCAGTGTATTCTAATTGCAGACATACTTTCTGTTTTTATGACCAAGGATGACTTGAACCACAGTAAGGCTGTATCATGAATGCCAAATATATGAAGGAGACGTTGAAGTAATATATTATGTTCTATTACGTCCGATGCTGCAGACAAATCAAGGAGGGTGAGGACTGTAATAATTCCGCTATCTAAAGCAGAGAGACTGACATTAACTACTGTTAGAAGAGTACTTTCAGTACTGTGGCAAGGGCGATATGCAGACTTTACATTGCTAAAATGACTGTTTTAATTAAGATGAGTTATAACATCTTAAATGTCATTAATGTAATGATTCAATATTAACATCATAATTGTCATTAATATAATGATTCAACGTGTCATTAATAGTATAATAATTCAAAATTAACATCGTAAGTGTCATTAATAGTACGATTCAATATTAACATCCAAAGTATCATTAATAGTACGATTCAATATTAACATCCAAAGTATCATTAATAGTACGATTCAATATTAACATCCAAAGTATCGTTAATAGTACGATTTAATATTAACATCCAAAGTGTCATTAATAGTACGTTTCAGTATTAGCATCCTAGGTGTCATTAATAGTACGAGTGAATATTAGTATTTAACATGTCATTAATAGTACGACTCAATATTAGGATCCAAAGTGTCATTAATAGCATGATTCAATATTATTATCCTAAGTGTTATTAATATTACGATTCAATATTAGCATCCAACGTGTCATTAGTAGTACGAGTGAATATTAATATCCTAAATGTCATTAATTGTAAGATTCAATATTAGCATCCAAAGTGTCATGAATAGTACGAGTGAATATTAGTATCCAAAGTGGAATTAATAAAATCATCGTTTATTATTAAAAGACGCAGTGTCATTAATAAAATGCTGATTCAATATTTACATCCTTAGTGCCATTAACAGTAGGATTCAATATTAACATCCTAAATGTCAATAATAGTACGAGTGAATATTAGTATCCAAAGTGTTATTAATAGTACAATTCAATATAAGTATCCAAAATTTCATGAATAGTACGAGTGAATATTAGTATCCAAAGTGTCATTAATAGTACGATTCAATATTAACATCCTAAGTGTCATTAATAGCATGATTCAATATTAATATCCTAAGTGACATTAATAAAATTCATTATTGGCATCCTAAGTGTGGTAAATAGTTTAATTCAATATTAACATCATAAGTCTGGTATATAGTATGATTTATTATTAACATCGAAAGTGTGATTAATAGTACGATTCAATATTAACATCCAAAGTGTAATTAATAGTACGATTCAATATTAACATCCAAGGTATCATTAATAGTACGATTCAACTTTAGCATCGTAAGTGTCATTAATAGTATGAGTGAATATTAGTATCCAAAGTGTCATTAATAGTACGATTCAATATTGGCATCCAAAGTGTCATGAATAGTACGAGTCAAAATTAGTATCGAAAGTGTAAATAATAGTACGATTCAATATTAGGAACCAAAGTGTCATTAATAATACAAGTGAATATTAGTATCCAAAGTGTCATTAATAGTACGATTCAATATTGGCATCCAACGTATCATGAATAGTACGAGTCAATATTAGTATCGAAAGTGTAAATAATAGTACGATTCAATATTAGGAACCAAAGTGTCATTAATAGTACGACTGAATATTAGTATCCAAAGTGTCATTAATAGTATGAATCAATATTAACATCCTTAATGTCATTAATAGTATGATTCAATATTAGTATCAAATGTGTCATTAATAGTACGAGTGAATATTAGTATCCAAAGTGTCATTAATTGTACGATTCAATATTAGCATCCTAACTGTCATTAATAATATGATTCAATACTAGCAACCTAAGTGTCATTAATAGCATGATTCAAAATTAGCATCCAAAGTGTCATTAATAAAATGTTGATTTATTATTATCAGACTCAGTGTCCATAATAAAATGCTGATTCAATATTAACATCCAAAGTGTCATTAATAGTATGATTCAATATTAACCTCTAAAGTGTCATTAATAGTACGATTCAATATTAACATCTAAAGTGTCATTAATAGTACGATTCAATATTAACATCCAAAGTGTCATTAATAGTATGATTCAATATTAACATCCAAAGTGTCATTAATAGTATGATTCAATATTAACATCCAAAGTGTCATTAATAGTACGATTCAATATTAACATCTAAAGTGTCATTAATAGTACGATTCAATATTAGTATCCAAAGTGTCATTAATAGTATGATTCAATATTAACATCCAAAGTGTCATTAATAGTATGATTCAATATTAACATCCAAAGTGTCATTAATAGTACGATTCAATATTAACATCTAAAGTGTCATTAAAAGTCCGATTCAATATTAACATCCAAAGTGTCCTTAATAGTATGATTCAATATTAACATCCAAAGTGTCATTAATAGTACGATTCAATATTAACATCCAAAGTGTCATTAATAGTACGATTCAATATTAACATCCAAAGTGTCATTAATAGTACGATTCAATATTAACATCCAAAGTGTCATTAATAGTACGATTCAATATTAACATCCAAAGTGTCATTAATAGTATGATTCAATATTAACATTCAAAGTGTCATTAATAGTACGATTCAATATTAACATCCAAAGTGTCATTAATAGTACGATTCAATATTAACATCCAAAGTGTCATTAATTGTACGATTCAATATTAACATCCAAAGTGTCATTAATAGTATGATTCAATATTAACCTCTAAAGTGTCATTAATTGTACGATTCAATATTAACATCCAAAGTGTCATTAATAGTACGATTCAATATTAACATCCAAAGTGTCATTAATAGTACGATTCAATATTAACATCCAAAGTGTCATTAATAGTATGATTCAATATTAACATTCAAAGTGTCATTAATAGTATGATTCAATATTAACATCCAAAGTGTCATTAATAGTACGATTCAATATTAACATCCAAAGTGTCATTAATAGTACGATTCAATATTAACATTCAAAGTGTCATTAATAGTATGATTCAATATTAACATCCAAAGTGTCATTAATAGTACGATTCAATATTAACATCCAAAGTGTCATTAAAAGTATGATTCAATATTAGTATCCAAAGTGTCATTAATAGTACGATTCAATATTAACATCCAAAGTGTCATTAATAGTACGATTCAATATTAACATCCAAAGTGTCATTAATAGTATGATTCAATATTAACCTCTAAAGTGTCATTAATAGTACGATTCAATATTAACATCCAAAGTGTCATTAATTGTACGATTTAATATTAACATCCAAAGTGTCATTAATAGTATGATTCAATATTAACCTCTAAAGTGTCATTAATTGTACGATTCAATATTAACATCCAAAGTGTCATTAATAGTATGATTCAATATTAACATCCGAAGTGTCATTAATAGTACGATTCAATATTAACATCCAAAGTGTCATTAAAAGTATGATTCAATATTAACATTCAAAGTGTCATTAATAGTACGATTCAATATTAACATCCAAAGTGTCATTAATTGTACGATTCAATATTAACATCCAAAGTGTCATTAGTAGTATGATTCAATATTAACATCCAAAGTGTCATTAATAGTACGATTCAATATTAACATCCAAAGTGTCATTAATAGTATGATTCAATATTAACATTCAAAGTGTCATTAATAGTACGATTCAATATTAACATCCAAAGTGTCATTAATAGTACGATTCAATATTAACATTCAAAGTGTCATTAATAGTATGATTCAATATTAACATCCAAAGTGTCATTAATAGTACGATTCAATATTAGTATCCAAAGTGTCATTAATAGTACGATTCAATATTAACATCCAAAGTGTCATTAATAGTATGATTCAATATTAACCTCTAAAGTGTCATTAATAGTACGATTCAATATTAACATCCAAAGTGTCATTAATTGTACGATTCAATATTAACATCCAAAGTGTCATTAATAGTATGATTTAATATTAACCTCCAAAGTGTCATTAATAGTATGATTTAATATTAACCTCTAAAGTGTCATTAATTGTACGATTCAATATTAACATCCAAAGTGTCATTAATAGTATGATTCAATATTAACATCCAAAGTGTCATTAATAGTACGATTCAATATTAACATCCAAAGTGTCATTAATAGTATGATTCAATATTAACATTCAAAGTGTCATTAATAGTACGATTCAATATTAACATCCAAAGTGTCATTAATAGTACGATTCAATATTAACATCCAAAGTGTCATTAATAGTATGATTCAATATTAACATCCAAAGTGTCATTAATAGTACGATTCAATATTAACATCCAAAGTGTCATTAATAGTACGATTCAATATTAACATTCAAAGTGTCATTAATAGTATGATTCAATATTAACATCCAAAGTGTCATTAATAGTACGATTCAATATTAACATCCAAAGTGTCATTAATAGTATGATTCAATATTAACCTCTAAAGTGTCATTAATAGTACGATTCAATATTAACATTCAAAGTGTCATTAATAGTATGATTCAATATTAACATCTAAAGTGTCATTAATAGTACGAGTCAATATTAACATCCAAAGTGTCATTAATAGTACGATTCAATATTAACATCCAAAGTGTCATTAATAGTATGATTCAATATTAGTATCCAAAGTGTCATTAATAGTACGATTCAATATTAACATCTAAAGTGTCATTAAAAGTACGATTCAATATTAACATCCAAAGTGTCATTAATAGTACGATTCAATATTAACATCCAAAGTGTCATTAATAGTACGATTTAATATGAACATCTTAAGCGTCATAAATAATATGATTCGATATTAGCATCATATATTTGTCATTAATTGTATAATGATTATTTTTGTTTGATTCTGATTTTTAACAATTGTTCAGTCCTATCACTACGATGTCTGCATTGAGGCAGTTTATAGTGATGTCTAGCACAGTGGCATCATGCCGCAGACATGTAGCATGATCTCCCACCAGGTCACATTATCCTGACACCAGGCCGACCAGTCCCAATACTAACCTCTTAATGCTGAGCGCCAAGCGAGGCAGCTGTTAGTACCATTTTTGTAAGTCTTTTTTATGACTCGGCCGTGGATTGAACTCACGACCTCCCGCTCCCGCGGCGGACGCTCTAACCACTATAGCACCGGTGCGGTTTAATGAGTCAATATTAACATCCTAAATGTCATTAATATTATAATGATTTAATATTAGCATCCTAAGTGTCATTAATAGTACGATTCAATATTAACATCCGAATTGTCATTAATAGTACGATTCAATATTATCATTCTTATGGTCATTAATTGTAAGATTCAATAATAATTGTTTTTTTAGAGGGTACTCTTTTCCATTTGATCTTTGCAGACCAGGTGGTGAGGCCCTTCCTGCTTTAGTTATGTGTTTTTGCTATTCGTATTAAATTAATATATGTTATTTTCATTTGTATTTCTTGTAATTATATATATTAGAAATTCTTTTTATTTCATTCTATACATTCATCGTCTTGTAATGTGTATTCCTGTTTCCTCATTTTTTCTTTATTTCATCCTTTTTCTTCTTTCTCTCCTGCGTAGCTTTAGAATTTCTCTCCAATCATCCTCTATTATTGTTTCTCCCCCTTTCTTTCGTTGTCCTTCTTCTTCTAATCGGCATTCTTCTATCTGTTTTTCAGTTATTGGTTCTTTTTTTCCAATTGGGTTTCGTTCTCTTGGTGGCCTCCATCTTTCGCTCCATTCGTTATCTCGTTTTTGTTCTTCTATTATTTTTCTTTCTTGTTTTAATTGGTGTTGTTTTACATATTCTCTATGTCTTCTGGTTATTGAATCTTCATTGCCATTTCCAATTTGGTCTTGTATTTCTCTTAATTTTGGAGCTATTGCTAATGTATGCATTTGCTCATTTTTGTGTTTCATTTCTGGTTGACTTATTCCCTGTTGCATTTGTGAGACTTGCTTCTGTACTTGTGTATGTACATTTCCTCGTAGATGGTGTTGTTTTTGCTCTTTTTGTAGTCTCCCTTGTACTTTTTGCTGTCCTTTCTCATGATAAGTTTTATGTTGTTGTTGTTGTATGGTATCATTGATCACTGTCGTTTGGGTTTCTGTCCCGGTAATCGCAGTGACTTTTTGTGTACTTTGCGTTATTTCCTTTTCCCGTTGTCGATTTGATTATTGTTGTTGCTGTTCTTCTTCTTCTTCTTCTTCCTCTCTTGTTGTTTCTTGCGTTATTTGGTTTGTAGAACATTTTGTTGGTGTATGTCCTGTATTTCCGCATCTGCTACATTTTTGATGGTATATACAGCCCTTACACCATGTGTGGGCTAAAAACCCAAATATGTAAAATGCCTTTTTAATCCCTTTTAATTTGGCTTTTTCTACTTCAAATATTCTGGTACCATTATATATTGCTGTTGTGGGCATCGTTGCAAATCTATATGATACAACCTTCACCCCGCATTTTGCTCAATTTTTTGAACTACCGCTTCCTGAGGGATCTCCGATGGTATGTCTGAAATATGGAGTTCTCCTGTTTGTTTCTTTATTTTCCTCAGCATTGGAGTTGGTTCTTTTACTGTAACTCTGTATTCACAAAAATACATTTCCCCATACGGTAGTATTGATTTTTTTCCCTTTCGGTCTTATGACATATCCCTTGTAGTCATTTGGACTTATGGAGTAGATTTTCTGGATATAAGATCCATTTAGTGTTACAATTGTTGTCAACACTTTGGATGTACTAGGGAAATTATTTCTTGGTATAATAGACATGTCTATCTCTTGTGTCCCTTCTTATTAACATCCAAAGTGTCATTAATTGTATGATTCAACATTAACATCATAAGTGTCATTCATAGTACGAGTTAATATTAGAATACAAAGTGTCATTAATAGTACGATTCAATAGAGTATCGTAAGTGTGGTAAATAGTAACATTCAATATTAGAATCCAAAGTTTCATTAATAGTACGATTCAATATTAACATCGTAAGTGTCATTAATAGTATAATGATTCAATATTAACATCGTAAGTGTCATTAATAGTATAATGATTCAATATTAACATCACAAGTGTGGTAAATAGTAACATTCAATATTAGCATAAGTGCCATTAATTGTATAATGCTTCAATATTAGTAACCAAAGTGTCACTAATAGTAACATTCAATATTAACATCCTAAAGGTCATTAATAGTAAGATTCAATATTAACATCCTAAGTGTGATTAATTTTACGATTCAATAGTAGCATCCTAAGTGTCTAATGGTATTATTCAATATTAACATTCTTAGTGTCATTGATAGAATTATTCAATATTAACATCCTAAATATGACATTAGGCGTGCTCAAAAAGAGATGATCCAGTGGTAACAAACGCAATCAAATTATCAAATTTTACTTTAATTTTGAAATGTAAGACATTTGTTTCATTTATTTGTTTATCACTTCTTGTATTAGCTTCTTAAAACTGTCATATCCTCTAATCCTGTATGCCATGCATTTGGTGAACTTTGTAAAAGTTTTACAAAGTCCTAGACCTTATTATTGTTATTATTATTATTATTATTATTATTATTATTATTATTATTTAGTCTCCTGGAGACCCGCACAACCCTCAAAACCTCTTCGCTTCCCTGATTTTGGAGATTTAGAACCACCGCTCTGGTCTTAGATCCAAAGATTGTCATCTCTGGTGTGTTACACAACATCGTCCCTTTTTTGACAGGTGTGTGTGTGTGTGTGTGTGTGTGTGTGTGTGTGTGTGTGTGTTTTAACTGTACGTTTTTCTCCAATTTACCGTAATTTGTTTTCTCCATTGCTAACCTTCTTTTCTTCATGTTATCATTTTCAGTTTTTAAATCAAAATATTTCACCCCTTAATTTCTTAACTTCAAGAAGAATCTGCTTTATTTCCCTTAAAATGGACGCTTTAGGTTCTAGAGATATTTTCAAATTTTATTTTGATATTGTTTGATCCAACGTCTTATTCAGATATTATTTAGACATATTATCCCAGTGAATTTCCTGATGGAATCTTATTGAGCCATTTTAGAGGGAATTCTGTCTTTGTCTAAATTCTCTCTACCTGGTATTAAATGTTGCATCAATATTTTCGACCAACTGGCGGGCTTCATGCATTGATAGGTGCACTCATTCTTCGCATTTTCTTCCGATCTGCCTTTTTCTTACTGTGACTTGTTTTTCTCTAGTCATGACCAATAGTCACTCAAACCTGTCCACATACATAATATGATATGGCTTGCATATACGTTTATGAAGCTGTCCACATACAGGAGGTCAGAATTTTAACTGGCTTGCATGTCAGTGTATGATGCCGTGTTAGACTGGTAGTTGAGGGACGCTGTAAAAAAAAAGAAGACAATGAGGTTTAATTTCAGTTTCACGCAATGAGCAACACTTGTGGGAAGATATTCTTCATCTAGCAACCAAATATGGTGTTTTACGTGTTTTTGACAATATGGTATTCAGGCTATTTCCATTTATAACTAATAGTATTTTTCACCGGTATAACAAAGTTCTCTGGTTTTTCAAAAATGTATCATTTATACGTTGCTTATACTCGTTTAGAAAATAATTGACTTTATCTACCTTTTGCCCCATCCAGAAATGTTTTGTTTTCCCTTGCTCTGTGTATTATTTTTGTAGTGATTTCACCTGATTCTGCTAAGTGTCAATACCATACTTGTAATATAGAAAGTAGTGTCATCGAATACTGTATAGCTCTAATCTGTCTTTTGATATAAGGAATTGTTACTTTGAGCTCTCTATAGATTATGTATTATGTTGTATGGATTACACACTATTAATGTTTTTCCCATTCCCGAATTTGTTTCTAAATTGATAAGCTTGTTAAAGAACGTTACAGCATAATAAGTTAATTGATTTGAAAACAAGAGCGTTCGGTACGTTCTCAAAAGAGCATTTATATTCTGTCGTTACCGTCGAAACGCTAGGTCAATATTGTTCGATCTTGATGAGAAAGTGTGACCTGTATATTGAATATTATCAGCATTTGTGGTAAAGCTGAAAACATTGACCATATTTCGGAGTACATTGATCAGTCTTGCTCTACATTTCAACTATAGCTTGTACAAAATAACTCAGTTTGATTTCCCTCGTGTATTAGTGCATAGTTCATTTAGTGTTTGGAACAAATCGAATCGTGATTCTAAATCATATCTAGCAGCGTTGTTTTGGTTAATGTTTAAAACATATGTAATATTTTTGCATCAGACGTTAATTGTGACAAGGATTAATGTGGATTTTCAATGATAGTATTCCGTTTCATACATCCACTATATACGTTGTCAAAAGTATTAAAGAGTATGATATTTGCAGCTGCTGTTGCACATCGTAGATAATTTGGATCTACAGATAATAAACACTCTTTTAACAAAGCACATCAGTTTAGAGGCTGACTCAAGCACAAGAAATAAATTAATAGAACAAATATGATTTGTTTTCAAGTTGAGCAATGATAACAAAACAAATGAATATTCATTAACATTACTGATTATGTTAATTAAAGCTACCTCCATTTTAGCAAGAACCTAGAGCTTGAATTTGCAAATTGTTTACCAGGTTATAATAGACGTTGAAATAGGTATTCCTGTAATCAAGTCATGATACGGCTTGGTCGATCCTTGAACAGTTTCTGAAATGCCTTTCAACTGCATATTAATCTCTCTAATTAATTTATCACTCGATATATGTATTCGTGTATGTTTTTAACTGCTACATTTAATTACAAACCAAATTTATATGATTTACAGGGTTATTTTTGTTTGTTTTTTCAGTCTGTTCTTCAACAAGATCTATTTGATTACCCAATATACAGAAACCTACGACCAGATAAGAAGGCGAATGCTTATTTAAGCCACCAAATAAGCTTTATTTCACTTTATATCAAAGGGAAGAGATGAACTTTTATATCTTCAATACTATAAAGAAGCTTCGTCTGCGATTAATCACGCACGTATTTAAAGTACTTATGTTTGTATCCAGATACATTGAAGAGAGAGGGCGTTGAAATCATGCAACATGCAACCGGTATAGTATAGCAGATGACACCTTAAACAATTAATCCTGTGTAACCTACTCAAATTCGAGACCTATTATATTGAGGATGTTTTGGGATAATATATTCTGTGAATTAATTCTATCCAGACTGATGAAGTAATATGATAGAAAGGTGTTACTTAATGGCAAAGTATTCAAAGTTATGATTACAATGATATAGATAACTACATCATCAAAAGACCGTAAATTCATAGAGGAGACATCTAGTGTTGGTATGGGACACAATATTGAATCTTTTCCTATCAATATAAACCAAAACGAAGGCTCAAGTCTGTCTTTCTATTTGGATAACGTTCAACCAAACTTTGACGTTACTATGGTAGACTTACAGTTAATCCAGATGTCGAACAATTCAACCAGCCAATTGCCGCTAATATCTTTAGCAAAGAAAAACAATACTGTTGCAAATTCCAGTGTAATGTTTACTTTTGGTGTTCTTGGAAACATTCTGGCTCTGATTGTTCTGCGAATGACAGGCCGTAACATCAAAAGAAGAATATTTTACAGACTTGTCGGTGCATTGACCTTGACAGATTTCTTAGGAATTACGATGACGTCACCAGTTGTAATTGCAGTTTATGTCAACGATTTTCAATGGATTGGCGGCCATAAAATGTGCCAGTATTTTGGCTTCATTATGGTTTTTTCAGGATGCGCTACAGTATTGATAGTATGCCTAATGTCCATTGAAAGATTCCTGTGTTTAAGACATCCATATCAATACCATGTTCGCTTCACAACAACGCATGCTACAGCATTCATCCTGTTATGCTGGGCCATGGCTGCGGTTATGGCAACTCTACCCCTAATTGGATTCGGTAACGTTGTATTGAAGTATCCATACACGTGGTGCTTTATTGACTACTACACCCAATCCATGACAAACAAAGTCTACAATTGCATATATGCTGGTATGTCTCTAATTTGTATATCGGTGACAGTAAGCTGTAATATCACGGTGATTTACACGTTATTGAAGAAAAATATTAAGCCCATCAAGGATACTAATTCCAGACGACATTCCACGTGCCAGAAGAGATATGCCGAATGTGAGATGGTCGTACTTCTGATTGGAATCAGTGTGGTATTTACTGCATGCTATGCACCTTTATTGGTAAGTTGAAAAGCACATTTGTGTTTATGCATGTGACTAAAGAGTATTACAAACTCTGTCTTAATCAATCAGCGTATATTTCTCGAAATTCGACATCATCTTGCCACAAATATGCAGAATAATGTTTTTGAGAGGCTCTATTCATATGCTGAACATCAGGTTCGTATCAGAGCCTTTAATTTTGTTTCCTCACAGTATGAGGCGAAACATTTAATATAAAAGAACTCATTAAAACTGGAACTATAGCTTCCAGCTATTGTTCCACATTATTATAGCATGGGGAGGTATAAACTAAACTTAAATTAAACTAGTGTCTTCATAACTATAAATTCGCTCAACATTAATATAATACTCTTAAAAATGGCGCGATATTCTTGCTCAGTGTCAATTATGTTGGAATCAACCGTCGAAAACTTTCCTTTCGTGCAAAACTTGTGTGAAAATCCCACATGTCTACTTCATTGACCGCACTAGGATAAAGAAAACAGGGTCAGAGTTATCATGATGACCACATACCCACGAAATAATTTATATGGAGTGGAAGCAACTGCCTTTAATATAGACATCAGAAATTTCAGGGACACCTGCCTGATGTTTTCTTCTTAAATCTAGTTTTGAAATATGTTACATACATTCATACTTCGGGAAGGAATGAGTGTTCATGAAGAAGACAACATATAATAAACAAGAATCGCATATATATATATATATATATATATATATATATATATATATATATATATATATATATATATATATATATATATATATATATATATAAGAGAGAGAGAGAGAGAGAGAGAGAGAGAGAGAGAGAGAGAGAGAGCAACGTGTACAGTAAAATTTGAAATCCTAAAAGAGGTCATTCCAGTCTGGTGTGGACTAATTCTCAAAGAACAATGCCATAACATCGCAACATGGTCTATATTTTTGTGAAGGGACGAACAAGATGTGGCTACAACAAAAGTAACTTGGTTGCAGTAAAAAGAAAACATTCCCAAAAGGAAAATCTCTTGGTTGAATCTCTTGAATTAATTCGTGGGTAGTTATCGATGACCTATAATTTACAAACTGATTCAATATATTATTTACGATTCAATGTTCTTAAAGTATATAACAGCGAATAAGTGAAATCAACAACGAAATAAATTCAATTAATTATTAGCTTAGAATACAAAGTTCAAAATCCAAGGACACCATATTGCTCATTAAATCCCAACTAATACTAAAAGTTGTATCACAAGCCCAGAAATTATATAATGTCCGAAACGAATTCCAAAAATCTTGAAAATCCTGATGTACCACATTGATATATTCCGGAATGTCTTTGAATGAGTTCTCAATAATTCCAGCATAGCGATATAGTCAAAAAGGTAAATGAGCACTTTGTAATTCAAATGAATAATTCCAATAAATAATTTCTCAGAACTTATATTTAAACCCACTATAAACTTTGGTAATGACCTCTCAGACTGATATTAAATAGGAATGAATAATTATTAACCATATTCCCTTTTTATACTGCGACGAAATATATTTCCCAGAGAAAACCCCACTAACTCGTAAACACAATCATGTCTTGAACTCAAATTCAAGCAAAACAACTTTCTTACTTCTTACAATCATGACGGACGAAAGTCAGGTAGGCACAGTTCTCAATCAGAACAAAAATTAAGCACACAATATAGATATACATAGCAAAATATATTTTCCTGCTCCATTTGTTGGTGATGGTACACAAATGAAGTTGTCATCCACTTTCACATTCTTCTCCTTCGATTTCTCCTCCTCTTCCTCCTCCAGATGGTGCTATATGATGGGCAAGACAATCACAATAGGTTATGAATTGTTAACTATTTTTGCTTGCACAACGGGTCAAAAGGAGTGTTTATCACTGTTTGATAACCGAAAGCTGCGTACTCAGTTACACAGAATTTACAAATCGCATATTTACAAATTGTGCTTCCTACGCACAAACGTATAATGAAATTTACATATCAAACCCTAAGAAAACTGCTCTAATTATTCTAAATGCAGCAGTTACATCCCACCACGCTATGTGCATCGTGGTATATCATAACATCTATGGCAATACATATTCAGTTTACATGCCACAACACCTTGTTAATGTGGGGTAACATAACACCCATGGCAATACTATTCAGTTTACATGCCACAACACCGTGTCATTGTAGGGTAACATAACACCCATGGCAATACTATTCAGTTTACATGCCACAACACCGTGTCATTGTAGGGTAACATAACACCCATGACAATACTATTCAGTTTACATGCCACAACACCGTGTCATTGTAGGGTAACATAACACCAATGGCAATACTATTCAGTTTACATGCCACAACACCGTGTCATTGTAGGGTAACATAACACCCATGGCAATACTATTCAGTTTACGTGCCACAACACCGTGTCATTGTAGGGTAACATAACACCCATGGCAATACTATTCAGTTTACATGCCATAACACCGTGTCATTGTAGGGTAACATAACACCCATGGCAATACTATTCAGTTTAAGTGCCACAACACCGTGTGCGTCATGTATTTTACTTTTTTTCTTACACGCAATCTCGCAATGGAATTTACTTATCTAACCCGAAGAAAAATGAGCAAATTATTTTCCGTGCAGCAGTGACATACCACTACACCATGTGCTCCTTGGTATACCATTACAGCATTGGTGTGCATTGTGGCGTATCATGTCACCACCTATTAAGTTACACAAGTTTCAATGTATTTTCTCATTTTAATCCATATTCATAGTTATGACTCACAGTTATTTTCACGTGCAACTTTCTAGCCTGATTCATTAACAGAGAACATTGATTGCTTTGCAGCTATAAACGTTATGACTGCACTTGGCTCTAAAGACATAATGACTGCTGATGATAGGCTGCCATACGCGTAAGCTTATTGGTTAGGATCACACACGTCAGGTTATGTTCATATTAACCTTATGTTATGATCCAAAAAGTAAGTCTTCATAATTAATAGCCGATGTCTTGAAACTTGAGGTCAACGACATAACATTAAACAATGCAACACTTTTCAGTCAAAGAACAATTGTACAGTCAAACAACATTACTGTATTTATATTACAGCGTTACATGTGTTATATAGACAGTGTTTAGAATGTGTCTTGTAAATAGTTTGGAAACATAAGGGGTGGGGTTTAGAGACTGTTATTGCTCGTTAACATACATCATGAGAAGAATCTTGAAAGGATAATAAAATAATGTATATTCAACCCCATGTAAAGCAAATTGCGTAAGATTTGACATATCAATTCCAAAAGATTCCCTACGTAAATATAAAACACTTTTTTCCTTCATAAAGTTGATGAGAGATATACAAAATGTTATCCAAAACAAATTACCAAGACAATTTGCAGGTACCCCGAAAGCCTCAGATGTTTACTGTAAAACAGTAGCTTCCTTCCAAAATTTGATAACGCCAAGTTTTGAGCGAAAATGATCTTGTCTCCAAGAGAATCTATGCTTTTTTGCATTATTGTTCAAAGCCAATTCACACAGGGTTGAAATGTAGACTATTGGTTCTTATTTGTATTATTGTTCAAAGCCAATTCACACAGGGTTGAAATGTAGGCTATTATCGGTTCTTATTTGTATTATTGTTCAAAGCCAATTCACACAGGGTTGAAATGTAGGCTATTATCGGTTCTTATTTGTATTATTGTTAAAAGCCAATTCACACAGGGTTGAAATGTAGGCTATTGGTTCTTATTTGTATTATTGTTCAAAGCCAATTCACACAGGGTTGAAATGTAGGCTATTATCGGTTCTTATTTGTATTATTGTTCAAAGCCAATTCACACAGGGTTGAAATGTAGGCTATTATCGGTTGTTATTTGTGTTATTGTTCAAAGCCAATTCACACAGGGTTGAAATGTAGGCTATTATCGGTTCTTATTTGTATTATTGTTCAAAGCCAATTCACACAGGGTTGAAATGTAGGCTATTATCGGTTCTTCATTGATTTGAAACATACTTGTAACCTTAGATCTCAATTGCCATACTTCAAAATACATACTTCCGTTTTTAAATTTAGCAATATACATAAATACATATATTCATATTTACAATTAGGCCATAACAGAATATTGCCAAGACACGTGAACGTTGATCTATGAAATAAAATAGAATATTCTTAAACAAGTAAAAATACATGCACTAAAACAGTTTTGCTCTGACAACGTTCGGTGAGCTATGGCTGTATAATTGTATCGGAGCCAACTAATTGATCTTGCTATAACAATAGATTAAGACATTATCCTGGGGGATAGCAATACTGTTCTGATAAAATTCCAAGATATGTGCTAGTTTTCTCTGAGGCACAAAATGTCACATACTTGTTTAATTTGCATCCGGTAAAAAATATATTTAAAACAAACTGAAGCTGATATCGTGATTCGTAATCTAATACATATTTATACAGTTAGACACTGTAGAAAGAGAGATGAATATCGATAATGACATTATTATTCAAAATACGATAATCATATCACATGACGTGGCCTAAAAGATTCCGCCCATAGTGAAGTTTAACCCCCATCCATACCCATTTTGGAGACTATTGAACATAAAATGGTTCACACTGAAATGCGGCAAAAGCGTAAAGAATGGATGTTTAATGGTAGGTCACGAACCTGAGAATACTTGTCATACGCAGATTAGAAGAAAGGAATAATTAGCATGAAAGACTCTCCTTTGAGAGTGTGATATGTTCTAGTTCATCTGTGGTGAACAATCTAAGCGTTTGTTCATTAATCAGGGCGTAGGTCAAGTCCGCACCTTGCCTGCGTGAATCTTTTTCATAATTATAAATGATCTGATCAATGAATTGAGTCAGACTTTGTGTGTTCTAACAATTTTTTATCTTCATTTTCTTTGCATTACCAGTGTAATGGCAAGACTTACAAAAATTGTACTAATAGCTGCCTCTCATGGCGCTCAGCATTGAGAGGTTAGTTTTCGGACTGGCCGTCCTGGTGTCAGGATAATGTGACTAGGTGGGACATGATGCTACATGTCTGCGGCACGATGCCCAGTGCTAGACATCTCTGTAAACAACCACACTGCAGACATCGTAGCGATATGACTGAATTTGTTTTAAAGCTACGTTAATAATTATCATGGTATCACGAAACCAAATGTTTTTCCATAGATCTCAATGTTAATATTTTGTGAAATAAATATACTTTCTATCCTACTTCAGCATGCATGTCAAACACTGTCACATGGAATAATCTTAGACTGTCAATTTGACAAGGACAAAACCAGGTACGCTATTTGCATTTATGAGATATAACTCTGCTGGAACTGGACAGGGGTAGGAGTTATCTAGTCACAAAAGACCCAACTTCACCCAGGTGTCCCACATTTTTAAAACATATATATATATATATATATATATATATATATATATATATATGATCTAGATATGAAGTAACTTAACCCCACATGTTCCCAGTAGGCTTAACGTATTTTTAAAGCAGAGTAGAAAGAACAACTCTTAACAGAATGCACCAATCACAGCTAGCGTGGATGTTTGTTTCTGAATGCAATGTTCCCAACACCTTAAGCTCCACCGACCTGGGGTTGTACAATTAGTACCGTTATACCTATATCCAACCTTATTTTTTTTTCAATAATCTGTGATATAACTCGGGACTGTACAAGTAATAAGTGTAGGTAGTCTCGCTTGTCATAAACAATTTTAGGAGATACCAAGCTGTGTCCTATATTAATGTGTATGTAATGGTCTTTGAACTATTTTAGCTACTGTTTTCATATTTGTGATTTACTACCAAACTATATTTTAGGAATAAAAATTAATTGTTTTAACTATGGATTGTTTTATTCATATCAGCACTTATTGAATTTCACATTCGTGATATGGGATAAATCATATTTTATCACAGTATATAATAACATGGTCAAAAGTCAATGTACCAAATAGTATGTACCTCTCCTTCTTCAAAAATACAATTCATCTAAAATAAAGACTTTATGTTTGTTTGATAGATGTAGAACTTAACACCAGAGACAGATGGACATGACCCAGTCTTGTTATAATGTATAAGCTTTGAACAATTTACACTGCCTGCAGATACATGAGGTTCCTAACCCCCAGTCATCACACAAAGGTCAACCTACCCATCCGCTTTGTCATTCAGATAGAAAGCTTTCCTCATTTGGGTAGTGAATAAAATTGATGCAGTAAGTCAGTCTGACGCCAAATATAGTAGATCACTGCTTCTAAGTGGTTATGTTGGATTTGGGGTGAAAACTGGGAAATAAAATACAGACAAATGCCACAGATAAACAATGAGAATAGTGAGTCCAGTGGAGTTAAAAAAGGAGGAAATTGCGTATCTAAATGGGAAATGTAGCTTATGATAAAACAATTGAAGGAAACAAAAGCGGCAATGAGAAAAATGAGACGTGAGAGTTTGATGACATTATCTTGGACAATATATGGTCCATAGGCAGTGCCCCATAGGTGCATGGACAGTTCAAAGGCACCCGTGCTATAACATCCCTTACAGAGACCAACAATTCAGATGAAATGGTGTTTATTCCCAGCTAATGTAAAAGGGTGAATAATGTATATACTATAAATGCATATAAGTTATAATTCTTCTACAAAATAAATTAACAATAAGAGGCTTCAGTTAGGCAGAAAAATACCTAAACCAAACTAAACATACTTTATCAGTTCTGAAACTTGTAAACTTACTGTAAGAATTTATTAATTAACTTCCAGTTACATCTGCATCAAGACTGAAGGTTAATATAATATTTCACAAATCTTCTCTTTAATTTCATAAACAATCACTGAAATGTGAGTTTTTCGTTCTTGAAATGTTATGTCTGGTGTAAGTGAGATAACGAAATAATATCCGTAAGGTGTGATCTTTATATTTCCTCAAATATATTATCAATGTAATATAGATGAGGTCATAAACATATGTATTAACTTCAATGCAATAAATTATGCAAAAATACATTACTGATAAAGAGAACCTAAAATTCAGGCTTCTATATGTAGTGGAGACCTGAAGAGTGATGTAACTAACTTAACTAAAGAATTGCATGTTAAATTTATAGGCAGGAAAGTGTAAAAATAAAATAAAAAATGACAATTAGAGCAGAACAATGAAAATCAAAATGGGAAAGAATACCATAACCTTAATAAATTGCCTAAAATACTCATACCAGAATATTCTATATGATACAAGTACAAGTAATATATCTACAAGTGGACCTAGAGTGTCATCTATCCTGGTCTATGACATGCCTAACGAGAACAAGATAGCTGTATTCTAGACATGATATTTTATCTTTTGCAGGTAAAATAGTTAATATTGGGTCAAAAATCAACTATATTATCTTTACATAACGTATTTTGTTGCATGCATGTTAATCTTTGAGCTGACTATACAGACGTAAAGCCATCAGTCTATATATGTTATAGCTATAGTTATAAAAGCCTCCTTCCAAAGCCAACTTGTGTTTTTTTCTGAAGACTTTATACATGTTATTTTTAAAAGACTGTCAATATTTGACCAAAGATCTTCAGCATCCATTTGTTTTCCTACCTCATACTAGTACAGTACATAAATGCTGTCCACGTGTTTGCGTTTCTATGGATACAATGTGAGGCTGTTATTCCCTAGATATAGGTATCACGGTACGATATGTTTTTTCATAGTCCTCGATGCTAATGTTTTTTAAAATAAATATACTTTCTATCCTACTCTAGCATGCATGTCACACACTGTCACAGTAAACAATCTTGGATTGTCAATTTGACAGGGACAAAACCAGGTACGCCATTGCATTCAAGAGAGATAACTGATTCTATACATGGGTAAGAGTTATCTAGTCACAACAGACAAAGCTTCCCACATTTAAAACAAAAACATACAAAAATACAAAATAAGATCTAGATATAAATTAACTTAACCTCACATGTTGCCAAGAGGCTTAGCTTATTTTTAAGCAGAACTGAAAGAACAACTCTTACATAATGCACCAATCATAGCTAGTGTGGATGTTTGTTTCTGAATGCAATGTTCCCAACACCTTAAGCTCCGCCGACCGGGGGTTGTACAATTGGTACCGTTATACCTAATCACACACACGTGCACAGACACACACACACACACACACACACACACACACACACAGTGTAATGGCCATTCAATAAAATATTTGTTGATAAAAAAAAGTATGTAAAAATGTGGAGACTTAGATATAAAACGGAAAGAGCTGCTGAGTTTTTCACTTACAGACGAATGACTGTTTTCACCGCTTTTTTGTCAGATAAATCGCAAATTTCAGCAGTCAAACGTAACAACGATGCTTCTGTCCGTACTTCTGTCAAACAATTTAAAATTAATTGATGCAAAGAAGCATACGATAAAGGCAGCCAGCTGTTGAACTCATTTTATTTTACTGGTATCAGAAAACGAATCCTTTAGCAACTCCCAAATCCGTTATAAAATTATTCGACATGCTGTTATATACGGATGCAAACTATGGCAGAACATCTTGCATTCCATTATTTAAAAAAAATCGAGGCGTGCATCCAGACGTATGCGAGCTTTAGATGCGTAAAAATCTACAAAAGCGACTCTCAATGCTCTAGGACCTGTTCAACCGACTTTATGCAGGTCTTATATCGGGGGGTGGGATGGGTGGGTGATAGTTATAGATTCATGCCAGCATTGGACTCCTCATATCAAACTGGTTTTGTAAACAAATTTCATAGAAGCAATATTTTACTTAAGAGTAAAGGTCCACTTTGAAGATAATGGAATAATGCAGTAGAAGTCGAGAAGAAACTATATGGAAAGTAAATAGGAAATTAAATGATTATTCAAAGCAGAATCATCAATGCGATATGTTGCCACATTGTTTCATCCGGTAAACAGTAGGCTAGAGTACACCTAAAATGTCTGGGTTAAAAACGTTTTCCCAAGATCCCAGCCAATCGCTAAAAAGGATACTGCACCTTAATCTTGGGACCTTATTTGGACCAATCAGAATCACATACAGTGTTATTTTAACGTGATACTATCAAAAATGATAAAACTGCACATATTTTAGGAAAACTATACCTACAATGCGACAAACCAACGATATGTAACGTACTTAAAAAGAGGCTGACAACAGAAGGAAACATTATATATATGATGTCGGAAGGTACTTACAGAACGCAGTACTTTCTTTGAGAGCGTGATGGAATGGTAAAATGTTAATTTGTTGAATCAGGAACATGAAATATTAATTTAAGCATTTCTTGGAAACAGAGTTCACTGTTCAGCAACTTTGATGCGTGGAACAGATTAACAATCATGACGATAGATGAAATAGCTTCCTAGTACACTAAAATTCATACTCATAAAAAAGTTATCTCATAGTAGCAAAAACATTGTAGTATACCATCTTTAGGTAGTGACTAAATCTGAGCATTAATAGTTGGCGAATCTTCTTGTTTAATAATCCATGGATATGTAATGAGCTTTTGTCCATATTTTAACATACATACATACATACATACGTACAAACGTACGTACACACACACACACACACACACACACACACACACACACACACACATACATACATACATACATACATACATACATACATACATACATACATACATACATACATACATACATACATATCGTATAATTTCTTTACGAATGTTTGCTGCTTAGACAGCAGTAGATCACGAAAATGGCTAACCGTAAAGTGTCTATCCTTAAACCCTTGTTAATTCTTCTAACCCCATGTTAAGGCACTGAAAACGTGTATTCACTTTTCTAACCTAGGATACAGTATCACGATAGGGCTTTTAGATTTCGGTACCTGAGAAGGCCATCTGCTGGTTGTAAGGGCAAACTGAACAGTATAACATTTAAAAGAAATGCATGCGAGCGTAATATACAAATATCAGATGCTAAAAATATGATGGTGATTATGTAGGTTATCATGCGGATATTCTGAACGCGCACGCTCCAAGCAAAGACACGTAACGTACTTTTCAAAACTGCGCCCTGGAATCATATCAGCGTTACTTCTGGCACTTTTCGAAGTAAAAGCGAATATCGTTTTTCATTTGCATTTTTCACCAAACAGAGCGATCCAAGGATCAATTTATCATTTGCATTTTTCACCAAACAGAGCGATCCACGGATCACTTTATCATTTGCATTTTTCACCAAACAGAGCGATCCACGGATCAATTTATCATTTGCATTTTTCACCAAACAGAGCGATCCACGGATCAATTAATCATTTGCATTTTTCACCAAACAAAGCGATCCACGGATCAATTTTTCATTTGCATTTTTCACCAAACAGAGCGATCCACTGATCAATTTATCATTTGCATTTTTCACCAAACAGAGCGATCCACGGATCAATTTTTCATTTGCATTTTTCACCAAACAGAGCGATCCACGGATCAATTTTTCATTTGCATTTTTCACCAAACAGAGCGATCAACGGATCAATTTATGTGCTAATTCCATAGAATGTTTTTCTGCCGTCGGAAATACGAAAATGATAGTGATGCATGTTTTGAAAGGACGCTCGCGATAGTGTAAATTAATTTTTAAATGACGTTAATTTTGATGATATAGAATTTCCGGTACTTGTTTGTAAAGCCATGATCGAAAAGATTGAAGAACATAATCCTAGTACAGCTGTTAATGTGTTCGTTTGGAATAATATATATTTATGCGCTTGTACTATCCACACATGTAGAAAACAAAATCACATGGGAGGATCCATATAGATTTGCTGATGCTGAGTGATATGAATGGTTCAGAGTCACGATCTCAGTACGTATCGATTATGAATATTTCCCTGTTACTAAACTGACAGAGCAAGTATAAAGGTGAGATTTTTCCATGGATACGTTGCCTGCATTTATTTGCCATGCATGAACTGCTTGAGTAACGTGAATATTACAACGGTGAAAATAGCAAAAAGCACATCGTAATATCCTGCCAGAAAAGGTCAAGAGGGTTTCGAAATTCACCGGGTGCAGCATAAGATGAAGACCCCATATATTATTATTCGTCGCGGTATATCAATGGTTAGTCACAGTTACGCTCAAACTAACAACTTAAATGCTGAAAGATTTCACCCTGCTGGCTCAAACAGTTCCACCCTGTATCTTGACTATAACAACTTACATTGCAAGGCGATGATGAAGCTTGCGCTTTTTGGACGGTTTCAGTTTATTGGTCACATGCTGGTTGATATGTAGAAGCAAATATGAGAGTTCCATCATAACAGCTACATCGGGTACTTTTATGACGCTGGAGTATCAAGAAAACATTCACAACGTCTTTCCATTAGCACCAGAAACAATGAATCTATCCAGGTCATGGAGTTCTCAGTATCAATTTCATTGAGGCGTTAGGCAGCCCCTATACAGAATACACCAAGCTTTTTAAGAACCTGAGTAAACTTAGGTAATTTAAGGTTATATCTGCAATGAGATATGCGTATACATAGAATCCATTGGGTGCTCGGGTTTCATCTGAGTGTATACATGGTACCGTAGCTAGAATCTTTGCACAGAGACCACGAAAGAGTTTGAGAATGACTTTTCAAACAGATGAGCTGTGCTGATTGGCAAGACAATGGAACATATACCAGAACGGTTCAGGGTTGTTCTTGTCATTGATAGTGAAGAAGGCAATGCTCGTTGCGGACCCGGCATCTCAGACACGCAAAAATCTTTGACGGTTGATTCATAGCCGTCCTCAACTAGCAAGTGAAACTGAAGGTCGAAAATTCAGACTATGTTGGCGCTTACGTTTTGGATTTGCCAAAGCTGCTCATGTTTGTGTTTTACTATGACAAGATCAAACCGTATTACTAATACCGTAGCAAGATGCTCTGAATCGGTTCACTTCTTATTTAACGTGCGTGATATCACGGTACTGGGTCCCATTTTTAAGACAGCGAATATTACCGAAACTTTGCTAGAGCAGATTGCAGATGTGCAAGAAAGAATTACTCATCTTGAACAAATATTTCAAAAAACGACTAACATTTTAATGATGCAAGCCTTAAAGAGATGAACAGCGATTCTAAAACATTATCTGCTCATTACACCGCCAACCGGAAACATTTTATGCCGGAACAGCACAACACGTCTGCAAGTAAAGCATTTAAAACTTGGGAACAAGTCGATATTTCTGGAGATGTTTAATGAAGATTCATCATCTGGTACACGTCGAAATGACTGTAAATTTGTTGTTGAAAAATATAAACATCGCTATAGGATGGCGATGGTATCAATAACGTTTACCTGTATGTTGATCGCATGACCACCGACTCACAACAGGTAAACGAACTTGTGAACATGTTGGTAACACTCATGGGATCGGTTCAAACGAGAAACAACGAACTAGATATTATCAATGTGATTTTTCAGCGCTTGCTCACCAAGTATATCATGTATCCGATTATGTTTGTTTTGTGATGCATGAACTCATTTAAGATATCAGCGATGTATATTACGACATATATGATGAGTTATGACCATATTTCTACTCAAGCACTTCGTTTCGTTCATGAAATCTATGTTGGGATTCAGATTGTTGTTTAAATACCACCCTGAGTGTTATCTTAATGATCGCAGTCTCATAAACGAATTTATAATTTAAAGTGACATTCTCTACAATAATAGCCGCGGTTGAATTACGCACACTTGAAATTGCATTGTATAGCTAAGCATGTATTGACAGTTAGATGGCTTCACACGAATAACTCGTTCATGTTTTCAATGGATGATGACGCAGTCTGGCCAGAAGTTGAAGTTACCATGGCGCGTATACAAGGAATTGATTATTAAAGAGATTCGATAGAGCGGTTTGTTAAAGACTAGCGAGGACTCCACAATTTTCTACATTGATCCTACGCTGAGCTCAGCCCTCAGGATTAAAACGCCCGTGTAACGTCCGTGGTACAATTCCTTGTTGTTCTTGTGGACCAGGACTGGCACATGGTAGATATTCGCAAGAAAAACTTGACAATATATATGTGCTTTTGAGATTAACTTGATATTGAATACAGAGACAATCGTACGTGGACATGTAATGCTAGTGAGTGATTTTAAGGCGCTAAACACATATACGGAAATGTCCTTTTCAGAGAATGTTTACAAGCTATCCGCATGTGCTCGTGGACTTTTCTTTGCGCACTGAACCAAATGCTATAGGGGGTTTCACGGTTGCAACGTACAATGCGATCCATTAATAACATCAAAAATGTTGCTGAGAATCATTTGAAAAATCTGGGATTGCGAGTGGTTCAACCGATTCGTAATCGACTGCGGCAGTTAGTACTTCGAACACCTTGGGTGGAACCAGAAGCGATTTACACTTCCATCAATAGCATCAGTACCGGCGCTAGTCATCGAAGTCATCAGCGAAGCTGAAGCTACTCAACAACGTTTGACCGATTCTACGATAGAAAAAGTGGCTGGGGAAGCTGATTACTTTGTGTTTTTGACCTGAACGCAAATGGTAAAGCCGCCAAAAAGTAGTACACAAAGCCCATTATACATACATATATATATATATATATATATATATATATATATATATATATATATATATATATATATATATATATATATATATATATATATATACGATGTCAAAATTTTCAGAACTGTCCAATTCTGCGTTTCACATGGACGCACCTTTGAAAATAATGTTCAGTATTATTCATACCCGGCTAAGGATCCTAATAAAAGAAGTCGAATAGATTTACTAGTGCATTATACGTATCGGGATTTTATCCCCTGTGATGCATTTTTATATTAAATAAATGGGAAAAAAATGATACAAAATGACAATGCTCATTACGCCGATGATTTCTGAGTCGGATTAATCAGCACAGGTATAATGGTTTATTTAGAAGCGTGCATTACTTTATTGATTGAAAGGAAATCGAAATATATTAGACGACATTGCCATGATAATTATTGGACTTGCTAGATACAGAAAAAATTATGCAAGATCCGCTACTCCGTTTATGATGGATGGATCCGATTTTACTCATATGCGATTGGAAATGTGAAAAATGCGGCAGGATTTAAACCAATGCAAATTATCTACCCAATACCTCTCTGGTGGAATAATAGCTTGAACGTCCGCCTCGGATGTGGGAGGTCACGGGTTCGAACCCCAAATGAGTCATACTAAAGACTTATAATATACCAAAGACGTATAATATAGGTACTAACAGCTGATTTAATAGGAGCTCAGCTTTAAGAGATTAGTGTCAGAACTCGTCAGCCTGGTTTCATTATAATGTGACTGGGTGGGTCATGATGATACATTTCTGCGACATGATGCCCCAGTGCTAAAAAGTTACTGCCGAGTTACCCTCACCACCACGTATAGTAACTTCATGGAACAAAATTAGATGAATATTTATCAAAGAAAGAGAGGAGACTTGCAACTTTAGCAACTGGTCAAATGTTTTTTCATTCTCTTGATAATGGTTGTGATAAAGCCAAGTCTCACATATTAAAACCGCGCAAATGGACGATTTTGCTAATTGGAGAATTTTTTTATTGCTATCATTAGAATTAATCTCAAATACGCTTTTGCAATACAATATGCACCAGAAGAATTATTGAATATCGAAAGAGGGCATAGTGTCGTTACATTAAAATTAAGACTGATCACTCATGGCAATGAAGTACAACTTTTTTAAGATCTCACACAACATTACTGTCCAGCATCATGGATGGACGAGTTGTTTTGGCGTGTGACCGGCTAGTCTGCGTGTCTGCAACGCCAAAAACATGTCCAAGATATACATCAGGCAGTACATTTGCAATAACATATGTATGATATTAGTAAAGACACTTGCATTTAATTATCTTACCTCTTAACATTACTATTTAATAATAATAATAATAATAATAATAATAATAATAATAATAATAATAAGATAAGATAAGAATTCTTCATTCCAGATTACAAAGTCCATACCTCTAAATTAAAATATAAAGTAAAAAAAACAAAAAAAAAAACATTTTAAACATAAAAGTATATATATATATATATATATATATATATATATATATATATATATATATATATATATATATATATATATATATATATATATATATATATATATATGTATATATATGTGTATATATATATATATATATATATATATATATATATATATATATATATATATATATATATATATATATATATATATATATATATCAAACCTACAAATATACAGCAACATCTGCACTATTAACTGCGCCATGCATTATTAAGAGTAAAAATTAAATGACACATCTAAAGAGTAATTTGTTCCTTCTACTAATAATATGAGAATTTACATGAATGTCATAGTTCCAAAGAGATTTCAATATACAGTTCTTACTATTAGATATTCTTATCATCATTGAGAATACATACTTTCTCATTATTTCATCAAAACTGAATGCATTATAGTTAACAAACATGTTGGAGGCACTGTTCCACCTTGGAAGACCTAATAGAAAACGAAGACTATTATTATGACCAATAACTAGTTTTTCTTTTCATACATTCACTAGAGTTTGTCCACAGAGGAGCGCAATACATGGTGCAGCAATAAGAATTAAATAATCTAATTTTGATATGCAATGAACAATTCTTGAATTTACGCAGAAGCATGTTTATTCGAGTGCACAGAGATCGGTAATGTCTCATCATATCTTCATTATACGACCGATTGGTTTTCAAAATATGACACAAATACGTATAAGTGTTGACATAGGTAAGAGCTTTGCCGTTAAGATATACAGGGGGAAGAGATGGTAATTTGAAAGAAGCTGTCTGAAAGACCATGCATACTGACTTTTTTGTATTATACATTATATCATTCTCAAATGCGTATTGCTCACATATCTTTAATAATTTCCTTAAACCTGTTATAGAAGGACTTATCAATGACACATCATAACTCGTGTGTGTGTGTGTGTGTATATATATATATATATATATATATATATATATATATATATATATATATATATATATATTAACAAAGGGGACAGAATTCACCACACACCCACACCCACCCCTTGCCTCACCCAATTGGTTGCATGGAAAGCGCCGGATATTACACTTCCCCATCGCACACAATACAACTGTTCCCATACCAATTAACTAAAGTATGAACTATGTAGACAGGTATTTTAATATCAATCAAATTTTTAAAGAGTGTCCAGTGATTGACCCTATCAAATGCCTTACTAGCGTCTAAAAAACATGCAAACACTGGGCTGCCATGTTCTACATAATAACGGACAGCTTCCTTAAAAGCATATGTGCATAAATCAGTTGAATGCTGCTTTTTAAAGCCAAACTGATTATCAGTGATTGTAACTTCACATCTATGCAGTACGATGCATTCAAATATTTTTGAAATAATAGTCGTAAGAGCTATAGGTCTGTAGTTATTTTTGTCCGCTATGTTACCAATTTTGCTTTTTAGTAGCGGAATAATGGCAACTTTTGTGAAATCATCTGGTACAAAGTTATGCACAAACATACAATTAAATAGAATCATCAATAACACATGAAGTCTAGTATCTGAAAATTTTAAATGTTTCACATATAAAAAAATCTGAACCTGGACATTTACCACCTTTTTATCTTGCTATTGCACGTTGGATCTCAGATAATGTGATTACGTCAATACCAGCAGATGCTGAAAGTACATGCTTCTTATTCGATTCATTTTTTACACTATTGAGTAAGTCTTCAAAATGATTTTTCCACATGTTGTATATATTATTCTGACCATTTAATAATAATAATAATAATAATAATAATAATAATAATAATAATAATAAATTTAAAAAATCATTCTAGACGCACATGAATAAATCAGACAAGAGATGGATGATGCTAAATAAAGAATAAAAGTACGGTATTTTCCTGCAGTAATATTAATAGATGCAGATTACTGACATCAGTTATAAATCTGAGTAATAATAAACAATTTAATATACATGTAATGTCTTATATATCAGGTGGACTAGTCGTTTAGGCGTGACCACATGTCAAACACCCGATATATAGCACAGTGCACAAAAAATAACTTGTAAATAGATTTAACTCATATATTTGAGTAAGGTGATTATTGACATGTTTTCTTGAGGTGAAATACCAGTTGGAACATTTACGGCCTTTTCCGTCAAGTCGAGAAAGATTCATCTGAGATATTTCGAAGCCCTTGCAAATCATATTCTACTTTCTTCAAACGGCACAATATAAAGTCGGATAGAGATTAAGCCCCAGTCGGAATATTGTCGTCCAGAGGTGAATCACCAAACCTATCAAATTCATGAGTGTTCATGCAACTACATCTGAGGTATATTCTCGGCATGAGCAAAATGGTTGATCAGTGATACTATTGGCAAAATACAGTTGACTAATTTTTTGTTATGTGTTACAGTTAAATGTATAATATGCTCATTTTTTTCTCCGTTAACTTTACATTGTCAAAATCGTTCAGTATTTTACGATATTGAACTTGTGCTCAAATTCATATTGAACTCAGATGTGCTCAGTAGTGTATTAGAAACTACTTTGTAAACAAAATCATGTACACTCTCGTAGTAGACGCTTTACGGTTTGCTTGATTAAATTGTCCTTACAATAAATGCAAGTGGCAAGGCATAAATTGTCTTCTTTAGCTGCTAATAAGAATGGCAACAAATATACTTACAGTTTTACATCCTGAAGTTCATCAAAATGTATTTTCTTAGCTCTGCAAATCCAGATCACATGAGCCATGTCATGGGTTCAAAAGCTTGATTACACATTTCGAAATTGTGCTGTAATTTTGACTATATTCAAAGTGCAATATCACCCTCCTTCCTGCACTCAAAATTTAATAAATATTAAATTCCATAGCGTCTTTTTGATAATTACAATTTAAAGACTTCATATTTCCCCACATTATGATTTCAAACATTCAATGACAGAACAGAAACACAATGTCAGCACGCTTCTCCCTCGCTGCTTCAATCAGATGTATTTCATTTAGAACTGGCACACATAAATGCAGTCCGTAATCACGAAATTTTGAAGAATGGGCAAAAATACCAAAATCAATTCATTCCAGATCAAATGGAAAAGTTGTTGCAATGCGAATTCTTTCACAATACGACTCCAAATTTCAATTTTAAGTAGACCAAAACGTCATTTTATTTGAATAGTTCTCTCTAGCGCACAACTAAGTTCAAATTTATCTGGACGGAGTTATATGCGCATTACTAAGGTTGTTGTTGTGTAATGATGAATCTGCAAATGTGTATTTAGTTTGGAATACGGCATAAATTCGGTAAGTTTTGCTTCCTGTCGTGTATTTTGGTTTATATATTTAAGCCTTAGGTAGAATAAGAAAATGACCACATAATTAAAAGGTTACTGCATTTGTATGGGGAAAATATGGATTCGTTTTGTCGGATGGATATACTGCACTCACAAGGTCGTGCTCTATTTCCATCCCAAACAACTTGTATATAAAATCCAGTAGCCTATAAATATAAGTTTTTGTTTGTATGCAATATTCTGATTTCTACGTTATATTGATTGCAACTTTGGATTAGTAATTACCCTTTAAACCCATGTATAGTTTTATTGACAGTTGGTCTTAGATTTGTTTAATGTGTTAAGCCCTTTGTGATACTTAGTGACAACTGGTTCTCGTTTGATGAGTAGTTAAATCCCGTGTGAGTTTTATTGACAGATACTTTTAGTGTAGGTTGATGGTTGAAAATCCCCTTGCGAGTTTTGTTGACAGTTGTAATCAGGAACATAATACTTGTGCACGTGAAACGAAGAATTATATTTTGCTGTGAATTAGAGAGGGACATTCGATACAACCTTGAGCCAAAACTAGGCCATTTTAAACCCATATTACCATTTAATTGTCAACCAAATACCGGGTATACGTATCTGTTAGTGTAAGGCCAGATACATTAATTAGGGGTTGAAGAAGAAGACGGTGAGGAGGATGAGTACGAGGAGAATGAAAATGAACAGAAAGAGGAAGAAAAGAAGTAATAGAAGAAGAAGTGAATGCGGTATATAAAAGTAAATGAAATGTATCTTTAAGACATGTTTCCCAACCAGCATGTTAGAATTTAAGAAATCTTGCTTCAGTGTTCAACGGTGAAGTTCAGAGTCAGAAAGTAATCATAACTCAAAGAAAATGTGGCCTGGGCCTTCTTGATATTGCACGTCCTTTCAAATATAACTTCTATTCATTTAATTTTTCAACAATTATTCAGTGTAAACAATATTCGTAAAGCAATGGCTTAGTTTTAAAGAATACCGATGTCATAACTTAGTCATATTTTTGACGAATAATCGAAATTAAAATAGGTTTTCCTTAGTATTGTTACACGCACAGGGATATTCACTTGACCGAGCGGTGTCAAAACCCTGGCGCGAGTCACGCTGGAAGTCATATGTTTTCCCCAAATTTCCAAAGACTTCCATACAACTTGAGTTGTAAAATGGAAAGAAAGACGTGTCTGCTATAATTAATAATCTTTGCTCTTATCAATTGGCGACCCAGAGGAGACAACTTGCCCAAGAGTCCATTAACCGCACCTTAGCATGGTTTTTCTTCATTATCATCCTATTTCCGTACCGCAAGCCCGTCATGCCATAGAAATTCCACTAGTATTCCCTTACTAACTGGGAAATATTTAACTGCGCGACACTAGGTCAGTCAATCCACAGAATTTCCGGCGTATCACGTTCATATACATACGCCCATTTTCCACTATGGACACATAAACGGTACCTACCAAGTTCCAACCTATTGATTCCATTCTATAATTTATTGATTTCCAACCATAAATACTGCCTTTTCAATAAAAACACTTTTATACACCGCGGAATTTTAATATGGACTATGTTATAAAAAGGGACAGTCATTCGGCTTGTACCCAAATTCACTACTAACGACCCCAGCATGGTTGAAATTCACTAACACTCGTCTCTGTGATGTTTGCTCCTACTAACTGGCTAACTATTTCGGGCTAGTAATGGTTCCATGGCATCGAAGACCAAATACTCGCACAAATTAAAAACGGTATGCTGTCAAATACACATACTCCAAATTTATTACAGTATTAAATCCATTGAGTATTTGTTTCTAAACTTCATCCCTAATCCATGAAGTATTTATTTCAAAACTTTATTCCTAATCCATTAATTATTTATTTCTAAAATTTAGTTATAATCCATGAAGTATTTAATTTTTAAACTTGATTTCTAATCCATGAAGTATTTATTTCTAAACTTGATTCCTAATCCATCAAGTATTTATTTCTAAACTTGATTCCTAATCCATGAAGTATTTTTTTTTACTAAACTTGATTCCTAATCCATGAAGTATTTATTACTAAAATTTAGTTATAATCCATGAAGTATTTATTTTTAAACTTTAGTTATAATCCATGAAGTATTTATTTCTAAAATGAGTTCTAATCCATGAAGTATTTATTTCTAAAATTAATTCTAATCCATGAAATATTTAATTCTAACATTTAACTCTAATCCATGTAGTTTTTAGTTCTAAATTTTTTTTTATAATCCATCATGTATTTGGTTCTAAAATTTGGTCGTGGTCCATCAAGTATTTCACATGATATAAAGCCTCGTACGAGACACAGCCTTTATTCGAATCAGTTGCAAGGAATACAAAAAGAATATAATTAATAGATGAACACACGTGTACCAAGAATAATTAAGATAAATAATTTATTACACTAATTATAGTCCTCTTTCATTAGGGACACATTATGTAAATATAAATCTGTTTGGTGGGCAAACTGTATGACGTAAGTATAATACCATGGTATGATATATGCATTATATACTGTTGTATATTTGAAATCCAAACGTTACCTAAAAGCCAGTAATTTGCACCTGATGTTTACTGTTTTTGTTGTTAACTTTACATGCAGGAAAACAACAATTAATATGGCAAAATAAACAGGTAAAATTAGTGTTTCCAACAAACTTAATGACTGAAAAAAATTATAACTTGAATTTTACTTCAAGAAACATCATTACATGCATGAATGGACTTGTTCAGAACGACGAGGACTCTATATGTACCTATGGAAAATATATTCATATTGAATTTGAAATAAAAATTCAAAACGGGGAGGAAATTGTATGTAATTTAGGAAAATATATCCATATTGAATTTGAAATCAGAAATCAGAACGACGAGGAAACCATATTTAATTTAGGAAAATGTATTTAAATTGAATTTGAAATCAGAAATCAGAACGACAAAGAAACCTTGTGTACTTTAGGAAAATGTATTTATATTGAATTTGAAATCAGAATCAAAACGACGAGGAAACTATATGTAATTTAGGAAAATGTATTTATATTGAATTTGAAATCAGAATTCAGAACGACGAGGAAACTATGTACTTCAGGAAACTATATTCATATTGAATTTAAAATCATAATTCAGACTCAGAATAACATAGCAATTTCGTTTACAATACTGGATCTTTGCTATTTAAAACTGGATGTCATATGTTATGATCATAATTTGGGATTTCTTATATTATGCATAAAATACTAGATCTCTCTTATTACGTATTTAACACTGCATCTGTTATATTATGAACAAAATACTGGATCTCTTACTTATATAATACGGGATTTCTGATATTATGTTTGTAATACAGGATTTGTGTGTGTGTGTATACATTATATATATATATATATATATATATATATATATATATATATATATATATATATATATATATATATATATATATATATATATATATATATATTAAAAATAACGATACGTGTGCATTTTCCCTGGGATTTATCTACAGTGTTTATAAATGGCACAAAGTTGCAAACCATGTCAGCTGTATACAGTAAATTCCTCGGGTACGTGGTACACATATTGTGATGTAATGAATGTTGCTTTTCAAGCATACTATAGTGTTTTAAGAATCGATTATTATTAATTAAATATAAAAATACACAAGCCTCCTCCCTCCCTCTCTGTCTCTCTCTGTCTCTGTCTCTCTCTCTCTCTGAACCGTCGTAGCGAAATACGGACTAAAATCTATGAAATCATGAACTGAGAGAGAGAGAGAGAGAGAGAGAGAGAGAAAGAGAGAGAGAGAGAGAGAGAGAGAGAGAGAGAGAGAGAGAGAGAGAGAGAGAGTTTATGGTCCCATCTACTGTTTTTAAAACGGAATAATAATTTTGATTAACTATAAATATATTTAAAAAAATGTAATTACTTATTGTTGGTTAGTCATTTCGCTTAGTTTATATTACACATTAATTTCCATAAGCCTGTAGGTTAATAGCTTAGCGTTCATGTGAATGGCATAGCTAATCAAGTGTTTGTACTTTTATTATTAAAATCATCTTTGGATGTTTAAATCATACGTGTGTATTGTATTCATTTGATCACTCTGAAGAAAAATAGAAACTTAAAAAGAAGAAAACAATCAAATTTTTAAGATGCAAAGGTGATTTATGTAACCCTTCACTTCTTATTAGAATGAATAAATTATTAATTTGAACTATCCATATGCATGTTCAAGAAACACCGAGTGCTTACAAACGGTGTTTACGGTGTCCATGCCATGCAGTCTACACATTCGACGGGCATAGTCATCTTTTGATCTTTTCTAACCCCGGCTTTCTTGTTAATGGCATGCAAATGGTCAATACTTACTGCCCAGGAAAAGGTCAGCTTTGTCCCGATGCATAAGTGTCATTTCCATGACACCAAAATCGGCATCATTGATCTAGTATAAGTAATCTGCTTCGTTATTCTGTCAATGTTTTGAATAGGTATAATTCAACTCGATAAACGATGTTGACGTAGTTAGAAAAATTGATGCTGATGCTGAAGAGTCCGCCATATTTTGCCCACCACGGTCAGCTAACAACCCGCCGCCGTGATAAAAATTCTGAGCAAATTACGATGTTCGCCGAAGTCTCCATGAAATAGTCTATTAAAAGATCAGTCGACTGAAAGCAACAATTTCGTAGCATGGTTGTCATGACTGATAACGTCACTGTGCTACCACACCGGGTGGCAAGCCAAATGGCAGTAGTGACGGGCAGTAATAAATAAATTTCAAAATACTTGTTTAATTGCCTCTCCTAGGAATGGAATCAAAAATTGGGGTGAGCTAGTTTAAAAGAAAGTTTGATAAAAATGACAAACGAAAGTATTTTTAAAATTGGGATGTCGCCAAGAATTTTGAACTCGCGACCTCTTCTTTGGCAAGTTTTATACTGAAAGAAAGGAAAGTGTGGGTGTTGATAAATAAGATCTTTAAAAAGTATATAGTAAAATTTGTCATATCATTGTGTGAGTTAATTGCTTTATTTCATCACATCGGAAAATTTGAAATTAGTATTACTTTAACAAATTTAAGCAAATATATTCCATGTCCATGTTGTCTTTGTATTTCTGTCAAACAGACTTAATTCAAAATGCAATAAAGTGACCGTTTTACGTATGAATAAAAGATCTAATACGTAAAGAAATGTGAACAGATTGCATTATGTTTAAGCCTATTTATTTCGATAATCGAATGATTTACTTATTATTTCATTTCATCTGTTACAGACCAGAATCATCATAAACCAGATTGGTTTACTTCCTGTTCAGATAGCAACAGATCTTCTTTTTATTAGACTGGCATCGATGAATCAGATTCTAGATCCATGGGTCTACATTTTGTTGAGGAGGGAAGTAGTTCGGAAGGTGATTAGCACCATCAAGGCTTGCAAATCGGGCTCTTCGCATTTTATTGAGGCAGAAGAATGTAATCCGCGGACGCCACTGTCTCGCACGCATCGATCATGTTCTTATACCGAAGAAAGTATGTCGTGTTGCCAGTTTTGTTTTCACTGTTTATGTGATCCGCCTCAAAGTAATCGTTACTACAGTGATCATGATCGACGAAGGTCAACTTGTCAAGGGAGCCCACTCCGCGCGAAATATGTTAATCAAACACCTCAAAATAACGTAGCAGCAACACTTGTACACATCACTCTGCCAGATGAATCTTTTACGGAACTAATACTTAGTACAAGTATTTCTGATGAAAATCGTACGACTTCTTCATTGGCATATTGGAACATTAAACCATATTTATCGGAGCCACAACTTAATACATTTTTAAAGAGTGCTGTTAGAACAAAACGGTACCCAAGCGAGGAAATGGTATAGCAGTAGATACACTAGAACCTCTCTCTCTCTCTCTCTCTCTCTCTCTCTCTCTCTCTCTCTCTCTCTCTCTCTCTCTCTCTCTCGTCTTTGCTGACCTAATTGCTAGAGGTCTTCGGCAGCTGGTGCTGTCCATAACATACGTTCTCAAACAACTTTTTGTGAGACCGCCATATTTCATAATTGATGTATATTTGGTGTAACAGATATAGTCGAGTACTTCATAACAGAGACATGTCTTATGAAAGTAATCATTAAATACATTATCTACAATCATATGTTTAGTGAATAATTTTACTGTTCCAGCCTTTAAGTAAATAGGTAATCGAAGTACACTGAAACAAGAATTCAGCTTCCTTTCATTACCGTTTAATGTCACAGATATGCTGCTCAGTAACATTTAATCCTAAACGAGACTAGTAGTCTAGTAGAATAATAAAAGAATTATTATGTAATCCATTCAATGCTTATTGGATGTACAAAAGGCTTAATTGGTTATGTGTGGATGATTACGTCATCGGAGAAAGTGCACATGTCTTGACAACAGGACAATGCAAAATTAATCGTTCACTGGCTCATATCTTCCTAAAAACAATATGGATTGGTACAAAGTTTTCTAAGTGCAAGGGTTATATTTTTCACGTCATTCATATTCGAAGACATATCTGTAATATCAGCATCATTCGCATAAACTTGGGAAACTTTATACCGTTATTCTTTCTCTGAGATTTGGTCAACTTACTTTGATCTGTTTTGACAGGAATCCCTTTAAAGATTTTCTGTTTCTGCATCAATGGCCGTATTGAATATTGTATCATTTATGACATTGTGAACGGTCTTCATGTCAGCAGCCTTCATGTCAGAGCAATGTTTTAGAATAAGTTTTGTTATGCTTTTTATTTGTAATAATGCGGTTTTATTTGACGTCAGATCAATCGTTATCTTTTTTTTAAAATCTTACAAAGCCAACTTGTAAGGTCAAATTTGGTCAAATTATGTTCTGTGGTTTTTATTTTATTATATTTTAGAAACAGCTGCCATATTTGATAGCTAATCAGAATCACTTATACAAGTTTAGAAGCTTTCGTGCAAGAATACTATCAAATTTAGTCGAATTCTATTTAGCTATTAATGAGAAGCTATTTGGAAGTTTTTCTAATTTTATAACACTATTAATAGGTATATGAGCAATTCTGGCGTTTGTTTGCTTTTCTGTAACAAAACGTTTTGGGTGGTTTCTTTATATAAAAAAATGTATAATATCCAAACGATTAGTTTTGCTGTTAATAAAAATATTGTGCTTTGATAAGTAGTGATAAGGTCCTAATGAAATTTCCTTTCTAGCAAAGTTGCTGTATCAAAGACCACAAAAACAGTGGTTTACTGATGTCTCTCAATTAATGATCAGTAGATATTATATATATATATATATATATATATATATATATATATATATATATATATATATATATATATATATATATATATATATATATATATATATATATATATATATATATATATCTAAGCCATTCAATAACACAAAACATTAGTATATATGTTATCTAAGCCATTCAATAACACCAAACATAAGTAATTTTGCCCATTAAATAATACAAAACATTAGTTATATCTGCTATTAAGCCTTTAGACAATAACAGAACATTAGTATATCTGCTTTCTAACTCAGTAAAAAAACAAGATATCAGTATTTTAACCCATTAAATAACACAAAACATTAGTATTATTACCCTTTAAATAACACAAAACATTAGTATTATTACCCATTAAATAACACAAAACATTAGTATTATTACCCTTTAAATAACACAAAACATTAGTATTATTACCCATTAAATAACACAAAACATTAGTATTATTACCCATTAAATAACACAAAACATTAGTATTATTACCCTTCAAATAACACAAAACATTAGTATTATTACCCATTAAATAACACAAAACATTAGTATTATTACCCTTTAAATAACACAAAACATTAGTATTATTACCCATTAAATAACACAAAACATTAGTATTATTACCCATTAAATAACACAAAACATTAGTATTATTACCCATTAAATAACACAAAACATTAGTATTATTACCCATTAAATAACACAAAACATTAGTATTATTACCCATTAAATAACACAAAACATTAGTATTATTACCCATTAAATAACACAAAACAGTTTATATTTGATCTAACCCATTACATAGCTCAAAACATTAATATGTATGTTAGCTAACCCAATAAATACCACAAAGCATTAGTATATATGTTATCTAACCCATTAAATAGCACAAAACATTAGTATTATTACCCATTAAATAACACAAAAATGAAAATATGTTATATAACCCATTAAATAACACAAAGCATTTAGCATATATTATATGTTGTTTAAGCAATTAAACAATAAAAACATTAGTATAAATGCTACCTAACCATTCAACAATACAATTACACAAGTATATCTCTGTTATCTAACTTATTAAATACCAAGTATAATTGTATTCTACCCCCCCCCCAAAAAAAAAATAAAAAACACATACCTCTTTTAACTAACCCATTAAACAAAAAGGTCATTAGTATTCAGCATACTATACATAGACACATCATAATGGGATTGAGATCGATGAATGCAATTTGTGTTTTCATTTTTGATAATAAAGGATATTCTTTGGCATTGTTTATAGTACTGTCGTCAATTTAATTTATTACACTATCGTCAATTTAATTTATACACTGTCGTAAATTTAATTCATAATGTTGTCGACAATTTAAGTTATAATACTGTCGTCAATTTAATTCATAATGCTGTCAATTTAATTCATATTAATGTCATCATTTTAATTCATAATAATGTCGTCAATTTAATTCATAATACTGTCGTCAATTTAATTCATAATGCTGTCGTCAATTTAATTCATAATGATGTCGTCAATTTCATTCATAATACTGTCGTCAATTTAATTTGTGTTTTATTACTTTCATCTTATACATATTTCTTGTAAAGCACGGTATGTATTGCTTAGTCGTCATTGACGGTATGTATGATAATGTTACACGCACAGGGGTATTCACTTGACCGAGCGGTGTCAAACCCTAGCGCGAATCCCGCTGGAAGTCATATATTTTCCCCAAATTTCCAAAGACTTCCATACAATTTTGAGTTGCAAATTGGAAAGCCAGACGTGTCTGTCTTTATATACTAAATTTTGCTCTAATCAATTCCAGACCACAGAGAAAACAACCCGCCAGAAGTCCATCAACCGCACATTTACATAGTTTTTCTTCACCATCCTCAGATTTCCGTACCGGCAGCCGGTTATGCCATAGAAAATACATTAGTATCCCCTTTCTCATTGGGAACTATTTAACTCCGCCACCCTAGGCCAGTCAAAGTACACTTTTACCGGCGTATTACGCTTATATAATTATACCTACTTTCCACTATGGACACATAAACTGTATCTACCAAGTCCCTACTTATTGATTCCACTGTGTAATTAACCGGTTTCCTACCGTACATACTGCCATCTTAGCTACACCACTATTATACACCACTAGATTTTAATATGGACTATGTTATACAGGGACAGTCATTCGGTTTGGACCTAAATTCACTACTAGCGAACCACGGCATGGTTCAAACTTACTAACACTCGATTCCGTGACGTTTGCTCCTACTATCTGGCTAATTATTTCGGGCTAGGAATATTTCCATGGCGCCAATCCCATTAATCACACAAATAAATCTAAGAATTGCTTAAAAACGGGGCGCTATCAAATGCGAGTACTCCAAATTTATTACAATAAAATCATTTAGCTCATGTCTTTAAGTAATATAGTAATCAAACGTTTACTTTTGTCCAGTGCATCCATGAATCAAATAACGGCAATCTTGTCATTAGAAGTAGTTTTTATATTTTTCTTATTACTAGTAAAAAAAAAATATATTGATTATTTACATTATAATACTTAATCACATAAATACTAATTTTTTTTTTTCATAGCCATTTCATTGTATATTTTTAAGTATTTTTCTAAGGTCTTAAAATAGTTTGTCTTAATTGGAATTTGTTCTTTCTTAAAATACATAGTGCATAGTTTGCTATTATCAACATTAAAAGTATATTTTACCTGCATTAACAATCCCTTAAAAATCGGTAACTTAATTTTAATTTTGATCTTTAATCATCAGATTTTATGTGCTGCTTTTTATTAGATTATCATTCATAACTCATACGTGCAGAACACACTTGCGCCAAACAATCAATTAAGTCGCTAATATTACTTGTAATTCTAGTTAACACCTATAAAGCTGTTACATTAGGTTGCAAAGCCAAATCCAGATGGTGATGTAAATGCCTAAAATACACCATTATATGCAATTTTAAATATCCTTGTTTAATCAAAAGAACCGAACTGGTTCGTGTGTGATGATTTAGACAACAACATGCATACACGTCAGTCTGATACAGTTGAAAAACATTATAACACATTAATTATTATATGATATTCAGGATCACAGTCTAGTTCGTCTTCCTTTACAATAGTATATTCTGCATGAACCTGGTAATATGCTTATGTTAGAATGTCATGTTTAATTCTCCCGGTACAGTTATTGTGCCATATACATTTCAATATCGTTGATTTTTGTACATTATAACCAAGGAATTGCAGTTTTTTTTTATGTTGCAACGTATAAGTACTTAACCAAATTATACAGTGTACAATTCTGGTAATAAAAGAATGAGAGTTTATGTTTCACATGAGTTATTTTATCACCAACATATTTTTATTTCTCAAGTCAAGATTATTCGTTACTATTTAAACTGAAGTTTTTTTTATTTTATTTACAGCCATATTTGATGTGACGCTCACTGTATCAGCAGAGTTTAAGAATGTTTTGTCAATTTGCAGTATTAATATCCACAGAACGTTTTGAAGAAAAGTATTGGGCGCTTGTTGGGTCAATCAGATTTGTAAAACAAAGATTGTAATCATATTAATATCTATTTAAATGTTTTTCTAAATCTTTCAATTTGACCATTTATTTTTTTTATTAATAAACCACCGTTAGTTGTAAATATACAGGGATATTATTATTATTATTATTATTATTATTATTATTACTAATAATATTATTATTAATTTTTTAAAATTATTATTATTATTATTATTATTATTATTATTATTATTATAGTATCATGGCTTGAATGCAAAACACTTTCCAGAAGCAATACTAGAACATTCCGAAGTACTTATTTTGAAGTCTTCATCACCGAAGTTGACTAATAAATATCCTTATACTACATTACAAGTTTCTGATATGGAAACAAACTTGTTTGTATGCTTGTGTTTCTTTTTGTGTTAATAATAAAGCTTTAAATTTCATTTCGTTACAAAGTGTTTTAGTTTTATTCTTCTGTGTAAAGTTCTTTGCCAAATAAAAGTGTATGAATATTAATATTCAATAGTGATAATCTGCGATAAAGCATATTTCTTTAGTTATTAAATAGTCTACATTGAAAAAAGAAAATGGTCTTTTTCTTTTTCGAAATCCACAAAAGCACGAAGAATTGCCGACAAATTTACGTATAATAAGTCAGAATTCAGTTAAGTTCTCTTGTGTCTTAACTAGCTAATAGCACAGATGGCTGCCTGTTACCAAATGCCAAATAAAATTGCGAAGAAACTTCTGCACTCTGTAATTTCTTTTGGACGATTATTAAAGATGAAATGTTTCTTCTTTATTGTGACAGATCGTTCCACGACAAATGTTTTTTATATAAAAGGTTTGTTAATGTTACTCAAAAGGAAGGCCTGTATTTTTTCGGTGAATATTGGCACCACATTTGTCATTTTCACCAATTTGGAAATTTTGTAAATTTTAAGACTAATTAAAAGATAATAAAATTGGTTTGAATTTTGAATTTTCCGTTTTCTTATGTAAGCTGCTACGATCATCTGGCCCAGAAGTTTATCATCTTGTAATTTGGAAATTATGTGTATAATCTTGCCTTCGGTTTGCTGGATTTGATTAAATGTTTATTGAGGAAAGGTAGTTCTCCTTAGCAATCATCGTTAGAGATGGAGAAAAACTAATTTTTAAATAATTTGCTTTTCAACGTTTGGATAGACTTTTCCTGAATTAATACTATAGAGGAGACGAATTGTTGACAATCTAATAGTTTCGTTTGTAACAGATTTAATAATATTCCAACAAGTGTTTTGGATTAGTTTTATTGTTTTCGGACAGACAAAAGTCCAAAATTTCAACAAAGATTTTCTTGCTTTTTTCAGTTTGTTTGCTCTATTTCTTTGCTTTCTCGTTACATTTAGGGACATTTTTTAAAATTCATTTTTTCTTTTCCTCAGTCTGTCTCTTCATCTGACATCTCGTCACATTCACATTTAATCGTGCTTGGTGACCTACACAGCATAGTAATAGTATCTAGCTGTGTTGTTTGCGAGAGTCGTAGAGCTCTGTAAGATTTTATGCTTGGTTGATGGTGAAGTTGTCTCTGAGAACGGTACTGGTTTAGTCGCAGTGAAGGACTAAAGCTTTTGGACCAGTGAATCTGCAGTGAAAAATCCTTTTGGAGAATGGGAGGAGAGAGCGAAAATGCGTGGTTACTCTTGTACCACTTGAGGAGAGCTGTGAAACCTATTATACGTCGTGATCGTTAACAGGATGCCATGGCATACATCTGCTCCATTTTTAATCAATATTCAATAATACATGCATCCCACTTGCAGATGAATCAATATTAATATTTTTGCCCAAAATCCTATACTTTGATCATCCTTGGTGACAGATTCATACCTTGTTCATAGTTTATATAAATCTTATGCTTTGATCATCCTTGGTGACAGATTCATACCTTGTTCATAGTTTATATAAATCCTATACTTTGATCACGAAGTGTCGTGAGCAGCAGATGCCCCTCTACATTGCCTTCATAGACCTGACCAAGGCATTTGACCTGGTCAGCCGGAGCGGACTCTTCAGGATCCTTAAGAAGATAGGCTGCCCCCCACGACTGCTCGCTATCATAACATCGTTCCATGAGAACATGCAAGGCTGTGTCCTTGCGTCAACTCTCTTTGCCATCTTCTTTTCCATTCTCGTTCAGTACGCCTTCAAGGACTGCAGCGAGGGTGTGTATATACACACTAGGACTGACGGAAAGCTGTTTAACATCGCCCGTCTCCGTGCAAAGACTAAAGTTACAAAGGTTCTCATCCGTGAATTGCTCTTCGCCGACGATGCAGCCTTGACATCACACACGGAATATGGATTGCAGCAGCTAGTATGCCGCCTCTCCCACGCCTGCAAGGAGTTCGGACTGACCATCAGTCTGAAGAAGACGAATGTAATGGTGCAGGACGCAGACTCCTCTCCCACCATCGCCATTGATGGGTACAACCTGTAAGTTGTTGAGGACTACACATACCTTGGGTCTACCATCTCCAACTCGCTCTCCGTTGATACTGATGTAAATGGCCGGATTGCCAAGGCATCAGCAGTTATGGCGAGACTGAACCAGAGGGTCTGGGACAATCACAACCTCACCGAGAAGACCAAACTGCGCGTCTACCAGGCATGCGTGCTCAGCACACTCCTTTACAGCAGCGAGGCATGGACCACCTATGCGAGTCACGTGAGGAAACTCAACAGCTTCCACCTGAGATGCTTTCGGCGCATTCTGCGTATCCAGTGGCAGGACAAAGTTCCCAACACAGAGGTTCTGAAACGCACTGGCATGAACAGCATGTTCTCCATTCTTAGCGAGAGGCGCCTTCGCTGGCTAGGACATGTTAGGAGAATGGACCCAGGCCGCATACCCAAGGACCTGCTGTACGGCGAGCTAGTAGAAGGTGCACGAACGACTGGAAAGCCACGTCTGCGATACAAAGATGTCTGCAAAAAGGACATGAAGACAGCCAACATCAACATAAACAATTGGAAGAGCTGTGCTGACGACCGCTCCGCGTGGCGTCTTGCTGTCAGACAGGGCACTCAGAAAGCTGAGGCGATGAGAAACACAAACCTCGCTGCAAAGAGAGCCAGGAGAAAGGCGAACCAAAAACATCCTCAGCAAGCATTAGCATACACCTGCAGCAAGTGCAACAGAGACTGTCACTCAAGGGTCGTACTCTTCAGCCACTCGTGAAGGTGCAGATAGGACACCCAAATCGGAAGCTACACCATCGTCTCTCGAAGACGGACGGATGCCGACTATATATATACTTTGATCACCTTTGGTGACAGGTTCATACCTTGTTCATAGTTTATATAAATCCTATACTTTGATCACCCTTGGTGACAGATTCATACCTTGTTCATAGTTTATATAAATCCTATACTTTGATCACCCTTGGTGACAGATTCATACCTTGTACATAGTTTATATAAATCTTATACTTTGATCACCCTTGGTGACAGATTCATACCTTGTTCATAGTTTATATAAATCATATACTTTGATCATCCTTGGTGATAGATTCATACCTTGTACATAGTTTATATAAATCTTATACTTTGATCACCCTTGGTGACAGATTCATACCTTGTTCATAGTTTATATAAATCCTATACTTTGATCACCCTTGGTGACAGATTCATACCTTGTTCATAGTTTATATAAATCCTATACTTTGATCACCCTTGGTGACAGATTCATACCTTGTTCATAGTTTATATAAATCCTATACTTTGATACCTTTGATGGTAGATCATACATTGTTCATATTCGTGTTTAACTTCTATACATGTTTGATGTACGGTGACTAGATCTAAATATAAATCATATTTATTAAAGCTTCCATATGATGATTTTTGTTTGATGACGCGTTGAAGTAATATATTCTGATTCAATTCCGCTTAGGAACGATAATATTTACTTTTATCAGGTGTTTAACTCGATACGCAGCATTCTTCATTATGTTGAATCCATTTTTGGACTTTATGCAAGTGATTATGTCGAATAAGAACTTAGTTTAGCAATGGTCTGTCTCTCCATTTGATGGATGATGCAGAAGAGTACAAAACGAATATAGTAGAAATCAGAGTTTACGTGCTGAAGTCTTGCTCACTGTAGAAAATGGCATCGGTCAGACTGAGCAGAACGACAATCAAGTATCTTGTACAATGAGTGAAGTCAAAACCTTCATCATTGCTTCTGGAGAAGGTACCAACATCGATAATAATGTTTTATAATGTCAACTACTAAAACATTTACTCGTCGGCATCATCAGCAATGTCGCCCTCGGCGGAGCTATCGATCGAAATTGTTTCCCGTTCCATCATTGCATTGTGTCAAAGACAGGAGCCATCCTAAATGGCCAGGGCCTGGTTTCACTAAACATCTTAAGTATGAGATTCAACTCAGATTTTGATATTTTCCTCAAAATTTGAGATTTTTCTTAATTCCGGTTTCACAAAAAACAAATGAGAAAAATCTTAACTCAAATTTGAGAACTGTCCTTAATTATCTGAAGTAATTTGAGAACTGTCCTTAATTATCTGAGGTAAGGTTTATGCTCCCTCAAGTGGAGACGCTCAAATATGGCGCTTGAACGGCGTTATCGTCGACGTCATCAAAGGATTCGATTAGAAAGAAATTAAAAAATAGTCGTGTTCATTATTAGCAGCGTCCACTCCTTACGCGTCATACGGCCATGACCCCTGATAAAAACAGCTGATGTCGAATAGAACGGTGCGGTCAAGCTAGCGGCCCTCAGGCTGATTTTAAATGGCACGCCAGAGTTCTAACAGCTGTATAGTCCTTGCTTTTCAGTTTGCTGCTGTAGCCATCGGCTTCAAGAAATAAAAAAACCCAGTAGCCAATGGAGTTTAAAAAAGGTTGGACAGCACTGCGATAGATTTTGAACGGAAGTAAACTTGCCATAATATTTTTTTCCTAATTTGTATTACGAAGCCTGCAGTATGTATACTTTTAATATTTCAACAACAAACTGAACAAGAGATTTAGTAAACGTGTTTAAATAAATGTAAATACAGAATTTATTCTTAGAGACCAACTAGATGGTCTAATATTCGTGCACGCAAATATGGCGATCACATTCCTGAAGAAACTCCGGTTATATTCAAAATCAGTCATATCAATGACCAACATAAAAAGGAAAAATGGCTTTGCATTTACTAAATCAAAACACAACATTACTGAGTTTCATACTTTTTTTTAGAAGATACAGATTATCTTATTAAGTTTTCAAAAGACATATGCCAACATATGTCTATTACTAAGCTACCATTTTTTACAGGTAAACATTAGGTAGCTTTAACACACCACATTTTATTCCTTGCAGACACTTGGGGCAAATAACACAGACAAATTAAAGATAAATAATTATTATGGTTTGCTTCAAATTGAGTAATATAATGTAAGGCATTCATTAATGTAGAAACATAACAGAATTACATTTGCTGACAAATATAATTTTTAGATTTTGATTAACTACAGCACCAGTGAAGAGAATATGGTAGATACTTGATATACCTCAAATAATAGCTGTTCATATCAGTGAGTAGGCATGATTATGTGTTCATTAAAATATCAAAATAAAGATGAAATTGGTCACCTGAGCAACAGGAATTCAAATTTAAATATGCATTGTTCATGAAGGGAGCAGCGGGGGGGGGGGGGGGACAGACCAACTTTATAGGCGTCGATTTGGCTTCCTCCTCGTAAATACTTAATAGAAGGGTCGATTCTGCAAACTGAGGCTTCCTCGTAAATGCTTAATAGAAGGGTCGATTTGGCAAAAACAAAGGACGCCAATGTCGCTGGAACCCCGCCCCCCCCCCCCCTGCTGCTATGGGTTAACAATTTTTTACGATAAAAATCACTACGATTTCACAAACAGACTAATTTGTAAAACCTCACCTCGTAAATCAATTAGATTATTGGACTGATCGGTGAGTCTGAAATTAATTCTCGTTATAGACTGGATTAGTTGGATCCTCGATTATTAGAAACCCTGGAGGAGCGGTTGGTGCAAATGAATATAAAATATATCCTTGTTGCGCTTGATTTGATCGCTCGAGATTTATTTGATAACTTCCCTCGATAACATCACATACTAAATTCAATGCTATCACCGAGGATATATTCACATTTTGAGGAGCGATATGTCTACCACCGCCGTCTGGTTCATTATTATATTTAAGAATTGTTGTTTGTGGTTTCCATTTGGCGAGTATCAGAGAAAAGTTTTCTTGAATAAGATTATTAACAGATTTTTTTTTAGTTCATTTGCATTATACCCAGGAAACTTGAAATCGGGTAAATCAGCTTCTGTTATATATTGTAGCCGGTTAGGAATTTTTGTTTATCTCCGTTCTTGTCATTAATTATTACTGGAATTATTCGTTTGTTGATATATTCCATGTCAGATACAAGTTGATTTAATATCTCAACATTTATGATCTCATCACGTGGTTTTGTTATATCAGAGAGATGCTCCTGGAAGCTCCGTTGTAGTCGTTCTAGTTGTGTTTTATGTAATTGATTAATCTCACTAAAGTAATCAATGATGTATTTGAGCGTAAATGCTATGGTAACGAATGAATCAAGAATTTTCTCAAAAACGAAATCCCTTTGCATGTTATTGTTATCGGTAAATACAAATCTATCGGTTAATTTAGCATTTTTTATATTATACAAATCATCTCGATATAACGGGTTAATTTCATAATATGATTTTTTTATCTGTGACATAATTGGATTTTTTTGGTTCGGGTATTTGATAAGGTGTCCGAGGTGGGTTTTCAGGCCACCCTAGTATTGTTCTTTTAGAACTCTGATAAATATCTACGGCATACCCTACCGAGTTTATCTCAATCGCAGATGATAATGTCGGCTCGTGAACTGTTATAGCGACTTTCGATTCTTTTTCAGCAATGGATTTTATTCTACGCTGTAATTCAGCATTGATTTTTTCGATTTGGTAACACCCAGTTGGTAACGAAACAACGTTCCAATCTGGAGTCCCGTCTTCTTTATTCATACTCGCAAACACCAAGGAATTATTCGGTTGTTGACCGCCAAATGCTACCGACCTAATATTATGCCAACTGTGATACACTCGTAGTTTCGCCAACGCGATCTCCTTCACGGGAATCGGAGTAGGGAAATTCACACTGAATTCAGGATTGGTTGATGTTATTGAGATTATGCTTTATTTTCACCGGGTTTGTGTTCTCCACTATTTGTTGAAGTAGTTCTTGCGGTGTTGTCATTGTTATTATTATTATCCTGCTCTAATTTCGACATCGCGGGATCATAAATACGTACCATCGCTGAAAACTCACTATCGGATATAAATGTGTTATCGAGTGACGACGATATCATCTGGAATAATTGGGAGTATGCGGTTGACACAACATGAAATTTAACTACGTAATCTTGCAGTTTAAGCTGACTGCATGATGATATTTTTTGTTATAATCGAAATAATTCCCGCGATTGTTGTCGCCGCTGATATACAAATTGGAACAGCTATCGGAGCAATTATTGTCACCGAGGAGAGTATAATACCAGCTCCGGTGATTACACCGCCCACCGAGTACAAGGTAAAATCAACTACAGTTATTCTTCGTTGGTATTTTTTTTATTTTTGTTTGATACTCCTCAGTTAGTGTTTTGAGTTTAGTTTGAAATTCTCTGACCTGATCATAGCGATATTGAGATACCGAAGGTATTGTTGATGATGAAATCATTAATGATGACATTTTATTTCCAAATCAGTTTACGATTTCAATTTAGTTGTTTACTTAAATCCGCTACGAATTCCGCATACCATGTTACTGAAACCCTAACCAAATTTTTATCAGTGGATATTATCGTGAACTGTTCAGTTGTATCCTTGTATGTTGATATCATATTGTTGACCCCAGATGAACTCGACGATGATATATTAAATTGAGTCGGTGTCACTAGTGTTAATCGATAAATACCTTTGATGGCCGCAGTGATATTTAATATGTTGTTTGTAGGCGTCCACGCAAATGATCCGTGTTGAATTGTGTATACTTCGTTGTTGGTTCTCTCATGAGGGATTTTTGGTTTTTCAAGTATTTTTATCATCTTCGGCATATCATCCTTGATAATATCGTTGGTCGTTTTAAATGTCAGCGTTGATAGCTTCTATTTGCCGATTAATCGCGGCTATTTCATCTAGAGGTTTTTTAATATCCGCGAGTGATGTTGCGACGGTCGGCGGAGTTCCAAAGAAAGGCACGATGACGTTTCTTCGAAGCGCAAAAAATTGTTTTACGTGATTTTCATGTTCTTTATCAAGCTGTATTAAATCGTCCATGGCGGTTTTTATCGATGAAAGTTTTGATGATGTTACTGGTTGATCGCCAAAAAATTTATAATAGATTGTTCTAAATTTAATTGTTTTCCATCGAGATATCTTAATTTGTCTGTAATCGTCGAAACAAGTACGCCAGGTTTGAGTTTACCCTGATCGGAAAATAACGCAACGGTGTTCTCGGTTACGCCGCTTTGTTTAACTAAAATATCATCCAGGGAAACATTACTAGTTTTCAATTTACCCTGACGATCTTGAAATACAACTATTTCATTGGGATCAACACTTGCTAAGTTGAACATCTCAGCTATTTCATCTTCGATTATTTTTTTATATCACCGGTTGCAGTGCCATCGGCATCGGTTTTCTTCAGCGCTGATAGAAGTCTTCCCAAAATATCAATCATGTTATTGTAATACTAATTATTTCTCTAAAATCTTCGATGCCAGCGACTGCTAGTGTATTCATTCACGACCCGATGAGGTGGTTTCCCAGATGTTGAAATAGCGTCAAGGACATTTAATACTTCATTGCCGCATATTGGTGGGTCATTCATTTGTTGTGTTGGTAACGTAGAATACCAACGAAGGGTGTTTAAACGGTTTATATAACTCATAAATTCTTTAGGCGGTGCTAATCCATATGAATCGAAATTAAACAATCACACGCGGATCAATCGCGTATGCAACCCAATGAGTTCCAGGTCCGGTGCTGTTATCGAGAATAATGATACCGGTTTCAATGCTGTTTGGTTGTGCCGGCAACTGATCTTTCATGCAGACGCCTCTGAAGTTTTTAATCGATAGTGCTTTAGCAGCATCGAGTAAATAAAAAATTGACATTGGTGTTAATAAACCGTTCCTGGGATTCTCAGGCCCTTTCCGCTGTACCATGAATACGGGGTTCCTGGTAGTCTTAGACCCTTTCCCTTTTTTATATCCTTGTCCGGTTGCTTTCTTTAGTGCCATCCCTGCCGCGGTACCAATGGCTCCTAACGCTGCCGCTTTATCTACCGCTGGGGCCGCTGCCGCAATCAACGCTGGAATAGCAGCTAACAACGGGAATATACCTCCGGTTTTAATCATATTTTTGATCTCAGCTGCAGAGAGTGTGATCTGAACGCCTTTTTTATTTTTGAGCGCGTCATTGAAGTGTTTTACTTGACGAGTCGTCACCGATAATTTTTCGCCCCGCCAGTCATCTGATTAGGTTTCAGCGTTATTGTAGTTCCGCATTTTTTTTTAGCTGTTTCCGATTGCAGTTTTTTAATCTGACCAGGAGTTAATGCAACACTAATAACACTATATGTCATTTTATTAATAACAGGTTGATCTAATTGTTACATGTTTTCCAATGGTGCATCTTTCACTCGCATTCGTCCACCAACACCTTCGAGTAGCATTGATTTGTGGCTGAGAATGACAGCAACCGCTCTATAATTCGGGATAAGAACAACACCCGCCGCATTAGTCGAACGGGTTACACGGACTCTAAAGTGTATATCAACGACAGATTTTCTTGTTAAATCAAGATGTTTCAACGAAAAGTAATAGATCGGATACAAATTTCTAAAATGCAATTGTGATATTTGTAGACCAGTATCAACATTTTGATCGCGCGCCATATATGTCAACAGACGATGATACACGCGGGCGATATGGTTAGTGTTGTAATCAAGTAATATATCCTCGGATGGTTCCTGCTGTCCGTTTATTCTCAGTGAAACTTCATTACACCCAATTTGATCAAATATCATATGGCTGCGTTGTTGATTTTCTAATCGAGTTCTATCCTGTAGCGCAATAAATATATGAAGTGGAGCTGAAACACCTTGTTTTGATGCCAGATGACATGTAAGTGTACCATCAATACTAGAATCTATAGTGACTGTGGTCACTGATAGCCAACTCAGCAACGACTTTCCTCCTTGGTCCATAAATGATAGTAATCGCTCCTCTGAGGTAATTGATGGAGTCAACACTGGCATCCATAATGATAGTTTTTTTAAAATGACTTTACCGGCAGCAACAAGAGCACTGCGCCAGATTGCATTATGATCAGTACCCTTTCGCACGATTACTACCGTATACTTTGCTCCATAGATAACTTTTCGGACATTTCTACAAAATCCGAAAATATGATGCATTGGAAGCGCACATGAAAATTGTCGACGTGGTCTTTTCAATGTTGCTACGCGTGTTGCAAATCCTAGGTTGTAATTACCATTAACGCTTTTGATAACATCAAAGGCAGCACCTGGTCTTGCTTCGTTTTCAAAAGTATCATCTGGCTGTGGATTAAATGCAGTATCCACTGGTGTCCGTAATTTAGTATACTGAACGTGTTCAGGGTGATCAGTAATATCCTTAGAAAACATCATAGATGGACCTGCCGATCTTGTATAATCGTCGGAGTATCTTGATAACCCTATTATTGTTGTGGGAACATCAACCTCACGCTCAATAGCTTCAATTTCTCTTCCATCAATCATATATCTTGCACTTTCAAATAGCGCCATGATACCATTATTAACAAAACCAATTCGAATAAGTATGCTGTATCATTTTCTTGTAGAAGTTCTCCTTCTACTTCGATAAACGCCTCACACGGTAGAAAGTATTTACTGGTATCATGAACTTGAAGTTCGATTCTTCCTCGAAGATTTGGTTGCACTGCGTAATAAGAATAAAATTGATAATCGCGTACAGAATCATCCTTGCGTACTGGGGCGTCCATGTCAAAAGCTGGATCCGGTGACCGTTTCGATCATTTTGTTATATATTCGTTGATCTAAATCATAATTGGAAAATCTTCGATTTTCGTCATCGTCATTGACGACCCCGTCGTGGTTTTAAGACACTTCCCGCTATCATATTTGCGGTAATATTATCTTGGTCACTTGCTGTCAATGATGGAGTCGTCAACGAAGTTGTCAATGATGCTAATTTCTTATCTACTGCGTTATTTATTATTTTACTAACACTTGCAGGCATGTCTTGTGTAGATGGTAGTGGTCCCGGTTTCCTTCGCCGCCGAACTAGCGCTGTTAGTTTATCCTTCGCGGCGGAAAATGCTTTCCCGGCGACATCACCAACAGCGCTAATACCCTTATCACGAATAACATCAATGGCTTTCATTAATAGTTTTGCTAGCGGTGACACTTTTGGAGCCATTCTTGCAAATAACCCTGGAATGGTATCACCGAGACCATCACCATAGTACGCTCTATAAACCGGCAATCGTGAGTTTACTACGTAGACGCTGGTTGGTTTATCATGGTTGTAGTGTATGATCATTCTTATTTAAATGATATTTATCTAATGTGGTGATGAAAAATTCAAGGGATTTTCAGTCACTGTGATAACCATGATGCTCGGCTAACTCATCAATGAAATCTCGATATGTTTTGATATCCATGATACCACCTTGAAATAACCGCCTACAAATATCAGCTGCTTCATTATTTCCGGTGAGTTATTTGCAGCTCGTTTCCCTCCTATGAGAACTTCTAGTCGTGCTATATCACTGAGAATATTGCCAGGACAATGAATAAGACCACTACCTGATACCCCACTTAGACCGCTCTGAGAAAATCCCTTTCCATTTTTTTTTTAGTGATACCAGTTGTACAATTTTCAGAATCAGATTCTGCCATTATTTGTATTTCACCTGGGATTGGGTATTCTGTATATACCGGTGGTGGTTGTGTGCCACCTTTTACTGCAGCTAGAAAATTATTAAAATCAGAACTTATTTCTTTTGTGATTCTAGTTTTACTTCGTTTTGCTAAATTTATTTTATTTGCCCAGGTGTCTATGTTTTTTTTTATAAAATCTATAGACTCGTCGTGTTTTAAATACGTATCTCTTTTTTTTTTAAAGTGTCTTTAGTAAAATTAATTAATTCAGAGTCTATTCTGATTCCTCTAATTCTATTTATCGCATCAGCCGTAAATATATTTTCAGGTGAATAGTCTTCTCTTGCAGTAGCACCATGTTGTTCAAGTGGTTCAGGCGGCGGGGAGCTAACATCAATATCACCTAGTCGTTCAACTTCTTTCTGAAGTTGTAGTTCTTGTTGTTCTTGTTGTCTTTCAGCAGTTATTATATCACCAGGAAGTGTTTTTAAAGTTTTTTTGTTTGTTTGGAAGAGGCTCTTCATCCTTGGTCTTTCTTTAGGGACATCTCCGTATATAGCACGCTCAGTGGCTGATATTACCCCCTTCGTTGCCGTGGTTATCGGTTTAAACAATTCTTCAGATCTGACGGCAAAATCAGTCTGAAGACTCTGTCTAGCTTGTAGTTTATTTCTGACAGAGTCGTATATTGGTAAAAACTTTCTAATTGACTCTAATCTTTCACGAGCCAATCTGGTCGTTAATGCTTCGTTTACCATTATTGAAATCGTAAACAATTTTCCAATTTGAATTACATTCAGTAATTTTATCACCCAAAAATAACAAGTAATGACTAAAATCAATAAAAAAATAGTTTACTATCAAAATTTCACTATGCAAATGCCAGTATATAGGATTTCAACCGCTGTTGACTAAAACAGCCTTTACAAATTGAGCGCGCAGCACCAGTTCCATTGATACCGGTCCATGGAGTAGGCTTTACATTGATTTACACAGTTAAATAATCACAATCTATTCAATTATGTTTTCTCTTTCATATAGGACTGGCTCATAGTAAGAATTTTACCTAACAGTTACAAACTTATAGTGGGGGGTATCCAAAGGGGGATTTTCATTTTGTTCAATTAACAATCTTATATTTCTGATTTTTTAATTAATTGTTCCTTTCATCTCGTGTTCCTGCCCCAGTTCCTTTCTTATTCCTTCCACGATAGTAAATAACGGGACAAACACTGACGTCGTCACAGAATACAAGAGAATCACGAATAGATTTCTGGATTCTTTTTACAAGTTCATATTTTTTGGAAGGACATATTTATTGTTTATAGCACCGAATTCAATGTCCTGAAAGTCAAACATAATTTGATCACAATTTAAATTTTTTGATAATTTAATCCCTTGAGATTTCAAATTTGAATTTTCGGTTATGACTTCATTGATATTTTCAGGATTCATATTATATGATAATATATATTTCTAATATATTTTTCAAAAAATGAACCCCGTCCGTGTTAGGGTGTTTATCACATCTTAACACGTCCAGAGATATTATGCGATTATATATGAAGATATATGGACCCCGTTCGTGGTAAGGTGTTTATCACATCTTAGCACGCCTAGAGATATTATGCGATTATATATGATGAACCATCATTTGGGCGCCTCAGGTGCCATCCACGTCGGAGACGCCCAGAGGTTACATATATACGACAATACATCTCATAGGAACAGGTTAGGTGTCTTCACATCTAACCAGGCCCAGAGCTATCACGAAACATAGTCTAATTCGTCAAATAACGGGTTAGACCCACAAGAGGATATATTTGGCGAATGGACAGCATAGGAGAATCAAATATACATATATACATAATATTTACATAGCAACCCCAATTCGAGTTTTTATGGCAGCAGTATAATAAATGGATTATATACAATGAATGACGTCAATGGCGTGGTATTGAATGGATGATAAAGGACAGCACAAGACGGTGCTACATATAACAATAAATGAATGAATGAATGATATAGGACAACACAAGACGATACTACATATAACAATAAATGAATGAATGAATGATAATGACACTACATTCAAAATGCAACCACCATACCTCCCCCTACAAAATCACCCCGTGTTGAATGAAAAGAGTCATTCACACCGGGTGACTCGGTGTGGTTTGGTATGGTGGTTTACAATTTGAATTTCGGGTGCTAACCTCCCCCCCTCCCAATTAAAACCATCTGTCAGTACCGTCGACAATATGCCGGTTACGGGGTTTGAACCATGGGCTACGGGATGAAACCGCAACGCATTACGAATGCGCTAAATATTCTTATATACAGGCTTTTGAATATAATATATATGTAAGTTAATACAGTCAATAGCGAATATGTGTGAATGTACAATGAATGGATTATATACAATGAATGACGTCAACGGCGTGTATATACACAATGAATGAATGTGGATTATATAGGACAATAGAACAATTATAGAATGATATGACAATGAATGAATCTATATACCTTTCGCGTACTTTCGACAACATTGATGCAGAACCGAATACTTGAAAAAACACACAAATAAGAATACAATTGTTTGTAAATACCACGTATTTGATTCGTGTTCTTACAAAAAACAGATAATTGATTATATCCGCTGAGATTCATAACAATTATAACCAGTCAATCAGAAATCAGGCGACACAGCGATTGAGATTACCTCTCTTTGCTAATCCGACATACCTGCACGTATTATATAAAATATGTACAAAATGGTATTCAGGCATAAACGAATTGAATTTTTTGTCCATTTTTTCTGGAAATCTCTGATCGGGTTATTCCCTCTGCTACTCTTCATACTGAGGGCATACAGATATCGAAATATCTACCGCTTCATTCATGGATTGGAATTACGTTTCTTCATTAGTTGCCGTATTAAATGATTTTGCAGGTCTCCTCTCAATTGATTTACAAGTACAAGTTCTTTCTCGTTTGGAATTCTCACTCGGCGTAACAGCTTGTAGATTATTCAAAGAATTATCAGTCTTAATACCATTTAAGTGATCAATAACAAAACCATCCTTGATCAATCCATGAAAACACTCGTATGCGATTCTATGATTATGATACATTTTCCCTCCAGAACAAAACCTCAAATACCCCTGATTAGACACAACACCGACTGGATTCTTCAGCCTGCAGTGTCTGATAATACCATCACGGGAGGCCTCATAATTGCTGATCAGGGGATGCGGTCGAAATTCTTGGTTCATTTATATACAATACTATTATTTGTCTAATTTATTATATGCTTGAAGTATCACTTTGTTATCTTCCAATGTAGTCTTGAGGAGTTCTTATAATTTTGTCAGAGTCATTAATGGAGTTTTCGATTCTCTTATCATAATAGCGCTTCAGCTCTCTATCGCTTACCACCACAACCGAGACACAACTGCAATTTTCCTCTCGCCCCTACCCCACCTCTTATGCAAGGAATCGGGCCAAGGCTTCCACCACGGACACTTTGCATATGATACCCACAGAACTCTTTTTTGCATGATTTGTTACTCGGGGTTACTGATCCAATCATAAGTCATTTGCAATGATTCATTATATATAAATTTCTTATTTAAATACTTGGTTTATTTATAATATGAAGGAGTTCGATAGATTATCGAAAATCGCGCCTTGGAAAAATTTTAAATTCAATCTCGATCGAGTCTCCGTAGCACCAAAGGGTCTAATAGGTGATAGAACCATAATAAGTAGAATTCGTGATTGTTTTAATGAATTCAAGCGCGATTGAGCATCTCACTGTTGGTCAACATTTCGAATTGATGGTAGTGTTGATGTACCATGAACGATAAAAGAGCAGCAGTGATAATCTCACATCTTGACAAGAAAAAGTATTTTTTTTTAGAATGAAATTCATTATCCGCGGCGAAACAGGTGATTGGATTATCAGAGATAAATACGACCCCATCCTGAAAGATGAAAAAACTGTCACTGTGAGTCGAAATTCCAAACCAGGAATTTTGATTGGAATCGACAAACCGTACTACGAGAGATCTTATCCTGAAACAGCAGTTGTTTATGGGATATATCCGCTAAATGATAAACGAGTATTGAAAAACTAAAACCAATGAAACTGTCATTGTTGAATTGTGTAGCAGAACGAATAATAGAACACTTCACAAATTCGTTGCGTGGAAACAAACTGACTGATCTAAGACGCCAAAAATAAATGAATGGGGACTAACATTGAAGGAGCGCGGAGCAACAATTCAAAATGTGGCAGCGTTAGAACGAATACTAAAATTCTCAATATCGGTAATGACGATAACAGGCGAGATATTATATGAACCGAAATATAAATCGAGAGGAGTTCCAATCAAAATTATTGATTAACCAGTTGAGTAAAAACGATCCTGTGTCAGTGTGGTTACTTCACAGTTTTGAAAACGAGGAGGGCAAATTCGATCAATTTGTAAGACCCAATGGAGAATTATACCGCACTGAAGCCCTTCATAACGCGATAAAAAAACTAGCTAGTGGTTTTTCAACAGAACACGACGAACAATTATTAACAAACTATTTTACAATTCCGTCGGTTGCAGCTCATTTTGCGAGAAAGATAAACACGTGGAAACCAACAAGAGCTGAATTTCTATCAGATATCAAATCAAGCTGCATCGAATATGGCCATGGTGGATTATGGAATACAAAACACAACCCTAAAAGCATTATTTCGGTTGATATGGTCGCGTATTATCCCGGGAGTTTTCTCGGGTACGGAGAATGCGCTGAGTACTTCAAGCGATTTGGACATCCCACACATGAAATGACCCGTGTTGCGATTAATGGCCCATTGCCTTATTTTCATTTAACCGGATTCGCTCGTGTGGTATCATTTGAATTGGCTACAGGACTTCATTCGTGTTGTTATGTTTGGAATGGTAGACACATCTCTGAAAAACAATGGATGCCAATAGTGTTATTACGGTGTATGATTGATTCTAAAATGCTGATATCACTGATTGTCAGTGCAGCGATTATATCATATCGAGCGCAGACTAAAGTATGGTTACCACAACCTGATAGTCTAGATAGTATAATCAGCGAAAATAAAAAAAACAGTTTCCTGATCTTGACGAAGAATATATCCTGAAATGGTCACAAAAAAACCACTTTGAAGTTAGAAATAGACAAGCAAAAGAACTCGGTAGAAGAATAATCGGTAAATTCACTCAGGGTGGAAAATAAGACAATACAAGATATTCTTCACGGTTGATTATATATATAGTTGAATACGATTTTATAATTGCGGATGTAACATCTAAGGGTATATACGTCGATCGTAAAGACGCTTTCGTGTCCGATGGAACCAAATTGGGTACAATTGTTACTTACAACGATGGATACAGTGTTCAGTATACACATTTGAGGGCGTCTATGCTGGCTTATGCTTCTATTAATCTATTTTCGATGATAAATAGATTTCCTGACACCGCAGTTAGAGTAGCCACTGATTCATTTTATATAAACGCGAAACACAGCGAAGCAGTGGCTAAATTCACTAATTCTGATGAGAGTTGGGGATCGTGGAGAATTAAGCGGGAAATACTGCCTGATTATTCCAAATCAGCAGATGTTACGATTGAAGATAAATACTTGAAAAATAATCATATATCAGAACTATCTAATGCACCGTCAATATCTGATCCAATATGTAGATATAAAACAGTTTATTTAAACGGATGTGGCGGGTCAGGAAAGACTACTCGTGCGATTGAATTATTTCGTGGGAAATCAAACAAGATTGTGCTAACACCAACACACAGACTTGCAAGAGAGATTAAACAACGAGGAATTAACGTCTGTACTTATCACAGTTTCTTTCGATGGAAAGGCGATCAATGGACTCCTGATCGAATGGGCGAGAAATTTGTTCCTGAAGTCATAATTTGTGACGAGATATGCACGGTGTCGTTAGATGTATTACAAAGATTTCTCGATTGGTTGTTACTGAAAAATACAAGCGTGATAATGTGCGGCGATCATGGTCAACCACCACCATTTGTCGGTTTGTCTCCACATGATTGGCTGAAGAATTTTGTAGACTATTATGAAGAAACTAATACTGATCATAGAGCACTTGATGAACAATTACGTGAGTTCAAGAAACTAATTAGATTACAACCGGATATAATCCAATGTGAAATAGCGCGTGAAATAATTTCGGAAACCCCATTAAATGATTTCTGGGAGGCGTGGAGACCAAACGATTTAATAGTGGCGAGTAGAAAGATAGTCGGAGACACACATCAGATGAAGTTATTTGAATTGCATAAAGAAAAATTTGCAACACTTCCAACGCCGCTGTGTTATAGACCCAATGATACAAGAAAACAGAATATCGAAGTTGATATTCCAGGACAAAGTGAAAAGCAGAATTTAGTATTAAATGATATTGTGCTGGTTGATATCAATGTTGTCGAAGATGCAATGCGCGCTGATAAATCCCCATGGAGGCTAGGTTACGCAGCGACGATACATTCTTCACAGGGATTAACTATATCAGATACAGTTGTTTGGATTATAGAGAATCGCATCGAGTGGTCGAATTTAGTTTATCTTGCAGTGTCCAGAGTACGAAGAATAAATCAACTTCGAAGAGTTGTTCTAGACTATAACGACACTACAATAAGTGATATTGTCAGCGATGATATAATCAGAAAAAACTATCTTGTTATAAACCACAGGATAAAAAAATAACAGAGAATTTGATATTGATGCTGAATTAATAACCACGTTGAAACAACAACAAAATGATCACTGCGCGAGTTGCATTTGTATAATGAGTTGGCGTTGGTCGGATAAAGATCCTCGCCACTTTACCGTAGACAGAAAAAATAGCAGTATTGGTCATACCAGAGATAATGTGATGCTGACGTGTCTTGAATGCAACAGACGAAGAGGTGCTAGTTAAGACCACGCGGCGGTAATTGAGTATCCTCAGGTATCACTTGCAGTTGTTCACGAGTAAATCCTCGCTGAGGAGCAGTTGAATCCAGTCTATAGATTGCTGGTCTACCCGTAGATCGTGTTATACTAGATATGTTGTGCACGGTGACACTCCAAATAGGATCAGTAGCTCTTTTTTGCCACCTTCGAGCTCTCCTGGTTCATATAAATGCTTAACAGTGACATTACAGAGTATTGGTTGTTTTGAAAAATCCTTTTGTGGTTTTACGGGTATATACTTCTTTTTAATCGCATTGTTAGGTTTCATATTAATTGTTCGAGTAATCTCGTTATTTAGCGCGGTAATTACGCCTGGTAATCTCTTGACCCATTCACGAGATCGTTTATCCTGAATAAATTCCTTCGCGTATTGATATCCAAATAACCGCTTAGCAAGTGTCCAATTAAATCGTTTAACAATTGCCTGATCGCGATGTAATGCAGTATGTCCTCGTCTGATAGTGACATTATGATGCTTCATTGTTGATAACACTGCACCCTGAAATTCCTTGCCAGGATCAACTTGTAATAGATTTGGCCAGCGCAGAGGACCCCGCCGATAAATGCTTTCAAACGCAGAAGCGACTTCTGTTGATGATTTTATTTTTAACGGTTCTGCTTGTTTGTATCGACTCGCAACATCAACCACAGTTAGCGCGTATTTGTAAACACCATCATGTGGCAGAAATAATATATCAGCCTGATGAACTTCATTAGGAACGGTCACATCAAAATGCGAGTAGTTAATTCGTTTAGGCAGTGGTAGATAAATTTGCCATATCGCCTGTTTAGATAACCAATCCGCTGCAGTGGTATTTTTCACCCTTGCTGCGCTAGCTAGTTTACCAATTGCTGATTTACCCCTCCAGTATCCTTTTGGAGAATAATAAATAGATTCCATGTTGTTATTAATTACCAGCACCTAACATCAATTTACTTTTCATTGCCGATTTTACTAACCATGAAGGCAATTTTTCTTTGAAGGATTTATCAGTGATAGAATTCAACGCGTGAATTAATTTCACATCTGCGATATGTCTGTGTTGCAGATTGCTGCTTTTATAAGCAGCATCATGAGCATGACACGCCTTATCAATAGCGTTTACTGGATCTTCACCGGGCCGGGGTTGGTTTTGATCATCAAGTCTGATATCGAGTCTAGTACCGGGTCCACAATAACTATACCCCGGAAAGTGTTATTCTCCAGGATACTTCGCCCATGGTGTTCCTGGGAGTTTTACTAACTTGGCTGCAATATCACCTCCTCGGGTTTTTTTTTAAATCCTTGGAAACAAATATAAATTTCTTTGTACTGCATTGTACACACTTACCAGAAAGCGCTGATCTGTTATTTTTTGTTGTAATCGTAGTCAAGTCATCTGTGCCAGTACGCTTCTTGCATTTCACACAATATAGATCCATAATTCATTTATAATAACATGAATGTAATTGACTATTCAGCTACCCGACGACGGGAACCTATTAAACACCATGCGATGTTGCCGAATTCAATTAGAATGATTATAATCGGACCATCTGGAAGTGGCAAAACACAATTGTTACTTCATTTGATAACGAGATGGATGAAATGGAAGAAGTTGTATTTAGTAGCCCTGAGTGTAGACGATCAGCGATGTTACGAGGTGTTAAAGGATTTTAACGAGAAAGCAAAATCGGAAATCGATGAGGATATTATTGAGTTTATAACCGATATCGAGGAAACACCGAACATTGATGATATCAATGGAGGTATTAACAATTTAGTCGTATATGATGATGCCATGTTAGACAATCAAAAGAACCCCGCTAGGATATTTTCCAGAGGTAGGCATAAAAACACTGACGTGATATATGCCACTCAACGGTACACTCAAATACCAAAAGTGATCAGAGATAACTGCAATATTCCTGCTGTATTCAACGGAGTTGGCACACATACACTACGAAATATTTGGCAAACTTGGTGCGGCGGTGATATGGATTATAATATCTTTAGAAATTTCTTTAGTCGCGCTCAGTCAAACCCACACGAATTTGTAACGATAAATTTATCAGATCCTCGAACGCGATATCGTGTCGGACTTGATAAAATATTCGGTTGAAATCGTTTACATGAATCTCGAAGAGGTCGTTAACCCATAGCAGCAGAGGTTGGCGGGGGGTCCAACGACATTGGCGTCCTTTTTTTTTTTTTTTTTTTTGCCAAATAGACCCTTACGAGGAAGCCTCGGTTTGCCAAATCGACCCTTCTATTAAGCATTTACGAGGAAGCCTCGGTTTGCCGAATCGACCCTTCTATTAAGTATTTACGAGGAGGAAGCCAAATCGACGCCTATAAAGTTGGTCTGTTCCCCCCCCCCCCCTTCTACTGCTAAGGGTATGCTTATTATCACATACATGTCATGGGGTTCAGAATTTATTACTTAATGATATCAACGTGTTTTAATCCAATATATTATTTAAATCATCTATCAATGTTCCACAATTTTCCCATTTCAGAACTTGTAAATTGTGAAGTACATTAACAGAGTTCATATTTTTTTAAATTTTAAATTTAACAAGAAATTGAAAGAAAAAAATTAATTAATGCAGCATATACTTATTGTTGAATGTACCAAATACTTTTAAAATAAATTATTTCTTTTAATTACAGGATTTCCAAATGTTATAGGGGCAATAGATGGCACATTCATCGGGATTCAAGTCCCTATTTCTAATAAACAGGATTATGTAAACAGAAAGGGATTTCATTCACTTGATGTACAGGTATATGATACAGGATGAAAATATATTGTGCGAGACACTTTGCACCAAACTATACAAACATTATAGTTGAAACTGCAGTTGTTAATTTATTGAACTAATAGGGGTCATTTAGAAATACACATAAAGCATGGAAAGATAATCTATATACTGTAATAAAGTTTGTGTCTTTTAAAATATTGAGATATGTTATAATTACCAATTAAAGGAATTAAAAAAGTAATTAACAAATTTTATTAAACATATCTATTAAATTATTAGTATTTATATTTTGATAAGTGATTCAAATCAAGGGCAAAACTGGCTCTATTAGATTCATTAATCAACTTAAGTATTTTTAATTATTTTTTTTATTCCATTTTTTTGTTTAACCTTGTGGAATCGCGTGCTGGGGTTGGCAACATAAAACAGGCGATGCATTGATCCCAAATAAAGTATTTTTTTTATTACAGGTACATTAAAGTAATTGTTATTATGTACAGGTCAAATTTGTGAATTTAAAGTGTAAATAAAGGACAAGTAAAAGTAAATATTTATATAACCTTGTATGTGCAATTGTAAAATAATACATTTCTTTTCAGATGACCTGCGACTATAGATTCCGAATAACAAACTGTGTAGCAAAGTGGCCAGGCTCTGTTCATGACTCCAGGATGTTCCGTGAAAGTCAACTATGTACTGCACACTGCATTTGAAAATGGTAATATATATATATATATATATATATATATATATATATATATATATATATATATATATATATATATATATATATATATATATATATATTGGAATTATTTATGGTTGTGTTCAGATATAATTTAAAAGGAATTATTTCTTGGAATTATCAATTAGAATTATAAAGTGCTAATTGACGTTTTGGACTAAAACACTTGCTATTATTGAGGATTCACTCAAAGACATTCTGTTGTATATCATATTGGTAAAGTGGGTTATTGAAGATTTTCATGTTCATTCGGAACATTTACACTTTGGACTGGTGATAGGATATTAAGGATTATTTCGGATTTATTTCACAATACTGTGTGTGTCTTACAGTTTTATTTTGTAACTTAAAGTAATACGTAATAACCTCTTTGTTGAATTTAGTTACATTGTTGGTTGGACTTTCTCTCTGTTAGATCTAAAGTCGAAACAAAGACTATGGAAATCAGCAGATTGAGCGAAGGTATCGCTGGCTATTACAAATAAAGATGGAACACGATCCTATGAAGATATGCCTAGAAGATGTTTTCTCTCCAAGATAATAACAAAAGCAGTCATAGACTGCAAGGTAACAAGAGATATATATATATATATATATATATATATATATATATATATATATATATATATATATATATATATATATATATATATATATATATATATATATATATATAGGGCTGATGTCAATTCCTCCAAAATTAGGGAAACACTTAATCTCCTCCTGTGGTCGTCACTAGGCTGAAAGATTATACAAATGATTAGAGAAAATTGCATCGATGTCAGATCGTCCAGCAAAGTCAGGAACATCGCGTAAAAATGTTTCATGACGAATTCATGTGAAAAACTGGAATTGTACGTAGAATATGCATGGAAGTTAATCCAGTGACGTGCTGTAAAAACAAACCATTGTAATGCTTCTTTGGTGTTGCTTCCAACAAATGTGTACGTATGCATTGTATTCATGACTGATGGCATATAGTGCACAAATCAATTTGTCGGGAAGATGGGACTTTAAGGATGTCACGTTGAATTCTGCTGAAAGAAAAATTAAGGGTGTTTTAATAGTTTTTATGCAGACACAAAAGGGGATATCTAAGTGATTCGACTTCCTTCTTGGCATCAATTGTAAAAAAAAAATATTTAAACTACAAAATCTCAAATAATCAGGAGTTGTGTTTAAAATCGAGGAGTAAATAAACTTGGTGTGTTTTGAGTGGTATCGCCATATGCATAATTCAGCCAAGTTTTCCCTATCTCTTTGGCTTAGACTTGCACTTGATGTTTGTCTCTTGGGATTTTAAACAATACCACATAAAGGGGACTGAGATTTATACAGCAAATGTTTCGTAATGTAAATAATACTAGCATTACGATGATGTCCTTTTGTGTAAACCAGAGTTTAATTTATTTTTCGTCTTATCATTACATACAATCAGACACGATCCCATTATCGTTGCATTGAATGCCCTTTGTATGATGGATTCTGTTTAATTTCTTAGAGCAATGTGTAAGTTGATTGCCACACTTGATATGTGTTCAATCAAATGTGTTGACAAAATCAGCTCGCTTGAAGCACTTGTTCTAGTAATCAACATGTTAATAGACTGGTGAAGATAAAAAGCCTCCAAACGTTGACTATCTAACTTTTCAGCGATACTCTTGAGAATGGAGGAGGATGCAGCCATAACAATGGTATTGAGAATCAAAGACATTTTATACATTTGATACATGTGTAATGTTATTCAAAATAACGTCAACAAAACATATTTACATTTCAGTGTGCACGAATTAAAACACGAAATGGATAAAGGAAACCCCGATAAATAAGGCACAACTTAAATCTGTGTCTTTACACGAAGGTACGCAACTTGGTTTCATCTCAGCAATTTAACATAATATTGTTTTTCGTGTATAAATAAAGCTTTGGTAATTATGTCTTTGCTTTAAGTGCTGTTAATAAACGGTCTAAAACTAATTTGCCGGTAAACGAAATCCAAGAGTTGTTGCTAACACACATACACAACACGCATCGTCGAAAACACCTCTGAAAGTCACAATAGCCAGGCTGATGGACAGGAAACGTATTCTTCTTTGATTTGCATAGCTCGATGAGCCAGCGGTATCCAAGGTTTCTCTAAAGTGTTAGCGTAGCAAAGAAGTCCCGTGATGGCTACAATAAGGAAATACTATTGATGAGGATACACGTGAAGGTATTTTCCAGCTGGGAAATCCGGTTATATAATCACGAGAGCTCCATGAATCATTTGAGGGTATAATTTCAAAGTATAACAAGGAGCCAACACGTCTTTAACTTTTCAGAACTCCACAACGGTCTCTTTCAGAATGTCTGATTGCTGAAAAAAGAAATTCAACTTTTTTTATTGTTTGGCCATGTCCAGTTGTTGAATACTATCCCATGTTCGTTTCTATTGTTGATTTAGTTTTCTCACCGTATGTTCGAACAATGACGACGACATGGGCTAAGCACTTTAAATTTTGTGATTTGGTCATGTGGACAATGCTGCCTACAGAAGTGTATATGCCTTCCGCCCATCACACTTTTCTTCATGCTCAGCTACCTATGGAAGGTGAACAAGTGTCATGTCGAGAGAGGTGTTTTCATTAGTCATTTTAAACTCGTCCCTGGATTATTTAATTGTCAATAATTTGCAATGGTGTATATTTTGCCAGTGTACTCAACTCGACCCAGTCCAGAGACTTCAAACAGTCAGATGATCACCATCTTTAGCTTGCCGTTGTCATTTTAGTGTATGGTGCAGTGAATCCCGTGAATATGTAATGAAACCCGCTTCTTTTTCTGGTGACACTTGAAGCTCTTTACATTATATCCTTATGTATTTTTAAATCTTTTGAAAGTCACCTTTTGGTTCACTCAAATGTGAAGTCATTAAACGATTTTCTTTCTTGGTAAATCTTACCTCTTTATCTTGTAGTAGAAGTAGAGGGTGTTGGTTCATATTCACTCATGTCTCCATCGAAATCACTGGCATGCGTTGGGGCAAACATTGCAGTTAGTGAATGACGCGACACCAAATGTCGTAGTCGTCTTTTCGGTTTCTAGCATTAATAGGTGATCATTTTATCTTGATAAAACAAATGTACTAAGTTTTACACAGTTTCTCCCTAAATACAGTCAGAGCTTCCCAAGTTAAGAGGATATATCCATTCAGCTGTGAAAAGATGGAAATATCAAGAAAGATCGCTCTTGTCGTCAATGATATTATACACAGTAATTACACTTCTTCCAGCAAGACTACGGACTAATCCACTCGAGATAAAAGTCAGAATAGTGTTGCTGTGTCTATTGAACTATTGGTTCCAGAATGTCCACAGCGTAATGAAAAGGAAAGACAGAAGAAAATAGAGACAAAGACAAAGTGTCATGCCCCCCCCCCGAAAAAGGAATTAGCAGGAGGAAAAGTAGAAGGGGAAACATTCACAAATAGAAAAGGAGCCCATTCCCATAAAAAAAATTTAAAGAAAGCAGGACCAACTGAATAAGTTGAAGAAAAAAAATGCACACCAATAAAAAATATTCCCAAAAGGGACAAACAGTGATAAGACTGAGTTTGTGCATCGAATTCAGAAAATGTTTTAGATAAAGAGACATAACCCAATTTCATGCATTTCTTGAAACCTTATAGAGTTATTTTCCTTCCTAATTATAAATCTGGTTTTTAGTGACTTCTTCTTGGATACCTCTTCAGGTGGAGTTTTACAGTTCACATATTTTCACAGGTTAACACACACACACACACACACACACACACACACACACACTTCCAAACTTCTCCTCACTGTCACAGAATTAGGCGAAAATTGAATTTATTTATTTTTGAATTACAAACCAATTTCACCATTTTTTTTTGTTTCGTCGTACATGCGTTACCTGGGGTGAATCAGTGTTTTTCAAGGTAAGTGACGTGTACCGATTTTACATGTGTCTGACTACAAATCACTTGAAGTCAGGAACATTAGAATCACGGGGTGCACGGGAATTTTGCCGTGAATTCTGCTCACCTATTTGAGGATATATAAGGCAGAATAATTCTGATAAGATTACGAGTCCAAAAGTATCTTATCAAAGGAGAGATAGCTCGTCATTCTTTCTCCAGCCAAAGGGGTGAGTGTTAAATTTATATTTCGTTTTATTGTAAATTTTATTCAGTTTATCATTTCATGTAATGATGCCTTTGTTACAATGCAGATTTAAACCGTTGAATATTTGGAATTACTAGTCACTATTAGACTTTAAATGCAATAGCGTAATCTAAATTTTAGATTGTTTTTAGAAACAACTATTATTAGTTTGGTTTCTTTATTGTAGCTGAATTGTAGCTGAACGTCTCTGAATGTCTCTGAATTGTAGCTGAATGTGATTGATTGTGCCGTGATTATGCTGTTTAATTGTGCCATTTGATTGTGAGATCAAATTGAGGTATCTGACTGTCTGTCTGTCGGATTGTGTGTCCGTCTACGTCTGTCGAGATGTGTAAATATCCGGAAATCTAGAAGTCTAAATGTCCGAGTGTCGGAGCTGTCTAGAGGTGTAAACGTCCGGGGTAGCATCTGGGTGTTTGGGACCGATGGTTCTAGTAGATGCTGTATGCTGTCTGTACGTATAACTGTAGTGGATCCGTGAAGGGCAAGTGGCCAATAAAAGTATTGGACCAACCCTAGGTATTCGGAGAAGCTGGGCGGCGATTCAACAGTTGGTGAATCGTACGGTTGTACAGGGTCGAGACACGTGTGTGTGTTGCAATTGTAGTTACAATTGAATACATTGTTATATTTACACATAGTTACTTTGAATCACAGTAGTATTTCAAGGGATTACATGAATCTCAATAACAGTTAGCAACTTGATAAAATACATGTATATGTACTTGTTGTCGCAATTTATACTTGCGTTAATACAACTTTTGTAAAGGCTCCATTTTTGTATGAAACATTTGTGTAGTCCAGGAAGTTTCTTGGATCTGTGTTTAGTCCAGGAGATTCCTTGGATCTGTGTTTTTTTGTATTATTATTTAATTTATTTTTAAATTGTGAATGTTGTGAGGTGTGATTGTGGGTTGAACGCACGAGTTATTGTGTTTGATACATCATTATTTTTCATAATTTATTTAATAAATTTACATATTTCACATATTGTGTTTGTGTTGTTCATTTAATCCACCAACCACTCGGTAACAATTCTGTTACACTCACTAGTGATTTTGGCTATTAAAAAGATCTTTTATATCTTAGGGTTTGTTAAAATAAGCTGCAATTCACTTTATTTTGATATAGGATTGATTTATGAAATTTGGGTAATAGAGTATAAAGTATGTGTTTAGTTTTACTTGTACGTTTATGAAAGAAAACTACTAGATAAACTGAAACAAAATGAGCTGTTAACTTCACAGGTGCTCGACGCGAGCTTGATGTGAAATATATATATATATATATATATATATATATATATATATTAAAAAAAAAAAAAAAAAAACCATGCAGAGTGTCCCAAGATCAAAAATTGGCGAAAATCGCACGTTTCGAAAGCCGTAATTTCCGTTTGGTACAACGTAGAAAAGTCAACTATGGCTTGATGAATAGAAAAATATCTCAGGAGTAACACAAGCCCTAGAGAATGATCATGTGCTTTTAAATACGGAAATAGCAGAATGAAATCGAGGGTCATGGGTGGAACCAAGTATTTGGAAGTTACGAACCTTCTCTTTTTATATAGTATGATAGAGAGGGTCCTATGTCTGAATGGGTCATGGGGGTAATCTAAGGTATTTTTCTCACTTTGTATGATTTTTTTCCTTTAAATTTTTTTTTCTTCACATCAAGCTCGCGTCGAGCACCTGTGGTTAACTTTATTTTACTTTAGTATACATTTTGTACTTTATTCATTGCACTTTCAGAAGCTTGTATTCCACATTCTAGAAAAACGTATTTGTCGTATTTCAACAGCTTGTGAAGTCAGCATACTACGGACTGATTTTTATAGCACACGAATACAGTCATTATCAATTGTATGCTTAGATCGTGCACGATTTATATAACAAAACAGGTAATGCAATTTCAGCCACATTACCCGAAAGTAACATAGAGGTATAACAACATTCTCTACCTTTAGCATATTGCAAATACAAACAGCTTTGCCTCACAGATATCATTCTGTCATATTTGTTTTCACGTCATATTTTGGAGTACCACCACGAAAACCATGGGTATTGTATTGTATAATTTATTTTTCGTTTTTTGGCTGAAACATTTTAGGTGCAATCATCTAACTAGTCCTCTTGAATAATTATCCTGTGTAACAAGATTAAAACATAATCGATATAGATTAAAGAACACAGTGAATACGAATGAAATATTTATGATAATCTAGTATGCATATCCTCGTTATAAATTTTAATGCAACAATGAACTGGAAAAATATCATAAAAGCCACTTGTTCTCTAAAAGACTTAAAGCTGAAACGTGATATGCATTGCCTTACACACCATGACATTGACACAATATAAAGCTAGACCCTCCCATGAATATTTGTAGTTGCCATGTACAGCTAACGAGTTCTGTATTCACCATACCGTGAACATGTTTTTAGTAAAGGTATTCGTTTCACCATATGCATTGTCAGCATTCCAAATCCACACTTCAAGATTCTAAATACACACTTCAAGATTCCAAATCCACACTTTAAGATTCTAAATGCACAGTTCAAAATTCACATCCTTTGAACAAACCATATTTTGGGATCCTCTCTCTTTTAGTTCTCGCCACTTTGCTACTCTGTTGTGAATTATGCTGCATGACGTAGTTAATATATTTGATTTCTTTTGCAATATGATGTCTCATTTATGTTTTGTGTATGGGATGGAAACATTTGATATTTAGTACTGAAGTTGAGTCTTTATGGAACACTAACCAGTTTGGTTTATTTGTAGCTGATAGTTGTTGCTGTAAGGTTTAATGCCATTTTTCAGCACAATATAGGCTATACATGTCGGCCAGTATTAATGGTGGAGGAAGAAGCCGAGACCCCCCCCCCCCCGCCACAAAAAACCACCAGACTAACGAGAAGCTACTGGCAAGCTTTCTCACATACCCTCACTGGCCGAATCTGAGACTCGAACCCGCGCAACAGAGGTGAGATAGCAAAGATCCGTAACGGATAGCGCTTTAGACCACTCGGGGCCCTTGTAGATGATAGTATGGCAGCATATCCAGGATTCGGGCGACGTAGCTGACAGCATGTATTCAGAGTAGAAAAATGCAACGTGAATGGCAGCATAGCCTCATAGTTGGACACATAGCAATATTACTGGAAACAAAGCACCATAGTTGGAAACTGGACACCATTGTTGGAAACAAAGCAACATAGTTTGCAATAAATAATAATAATAATAATAATAATAATAATAATAATAATAATAATAATAATAATATTATTATTATTAAGTTATTTGCTCATTAGTTAATGCAAATAATCTTTCTTTTTGCCCACTAAAAAGTATATTTAAACACACGCTCAGTTGAACTTTCTGCTTCAATATAAATATCTTAAACAGTAAACTGACTAGCCTTCATATTATCAAACACACTATAATTTACCGAAAGTCAGCAAATATAAAAGATGAAGTAGTAAACCAAGAGGAGAATTTCGAAGTATGTTGTTGTTATAAGGTTTAACGCCATTTTTCAGCACATGATAGGCTATACATGGCGGCCAGTATTAATGGTGGAGGAAGAACCCGGGAAACCCCCAGAAAGAACCACCAACCACGCGAAGCTATCGGCAAGCTTTCTCACATACCCACATTGGCTCAGCCCGAAACTCGAACCCACGCAGACAGAGGTGAGATGGCAGTGATCCGTAACGGTGAGTGCTTTAGACCACTCGGGGCCCCTAATGTCGAAGTATGTATACAATCTCAAAAAGAGCTTAGTAATACAATTTACCAATACAGTATGGCTGGGGAAAAAAAACTCTGTAAATTAGACACGACCTGACAAGCAGCAGAGAGGGTGAACAGATCTATTGCTATATAAAAAAAGCTTCCTACAAAAATTAAAAATACAAAATCAATAACACCAAACGAAGATTATAACCAAAACCGAGAATATCTCTAACTGGGGTAGCTTATTTTGTTACTTTATCTTTTGTCGTTAGTGTTTTTCAAATTATGTGCGTTTTGTTTACCCACCGGACGTTTCATTGAGGTTGCGCAGTCTCTGCTGCTGTATATTTTTTATTTTTGATTTATTAAATAATTTTTATATATCAATAATGGTACCAACTATGGAATCTTACATTAGAAGAGGAACCATCTTAAATAGTAAGTAATGAAGAAGCTGAACAAGAAAAAAAGGGAAAAAGACCTGAAATATAGCAAAATTAGACAAATGTGGGAATTACGTTCTTCCATAAGGTAAAATGGAAGAAGAAGAAGCAACCGGAAGTGGTATTATAAGTCCAGGAAGTTGTCTTGTTACTTGTCCCAATAACGTCCTTTCTAATGTATAAACCATTAGAAATTCTCTTTGTCAACGATTATTTACAGGAATCGGTGTATCGGTCTCTCATTGGTGAAATTGATGATGACTATCACAGTAATTAAATAAATGAATAACAAATACGATGATTATACGCAATGCTCAACGTGGACCGATTATGGTCAGAGCGATAAATTCGCGATTACCTACTGATAAAGCGATGTATGGTGATGGACTCAATGATGTTCTTCATGATTTTGTTTAGAAGGATAGCCCCAAACGCAATACCAATTACAAAACAACTAGGAATGAAAGCATTTGCGTTTTTTTTTTTTTATAAAGCTCCTAGTGCTATTGGAAATGTTGCAGGTAAAGCGTTTTCGGTTATTAAGGATAGATTAGAGCGATTAACCAGTAAAATTATCAAGCATTGAAGTGATCCCTGCACATGTCAGTACAATAATAAATCAAGTCGCAAATCTAAAACTAGCATATTTTTTGGCTAGTGAAGCAGAATAAATGTAAATACATGTCTCATTGCAGGAAATGGTCTTCGTGTTAGACGATAACAATTATAATAAAATATTTAAACATTGAACATGAATGCGCCAGTCTCTATACATGATTATCAATATTATTCGTATGAAGCACGACAACCATGTCAGCGTGGAAGAATCGAACTACAAATATAGGATACAAGTATATATTTCTTACCCGCTGAATCATTTATTGAAGTAGAAGGTGAACTTGTAACAGACTTCGTCGCTAATATAGAATACGGAGCGAATGTCAGAGTTGGTTTAGTTAATAATGGTATTATGGTGTTATACAGAAATAATGTATATATATGATTGATGGATGAGAAAGTAAAAGAATTTAGGATAATGCTGACCGTGCTAGAACAATATTAGGTCTAGCAAGATATACAGATGATTATACAATATCAGCTGATCCGTCAAAGTTGTTTTCCAAGGATAATGCTGAACACCCTGATGGTGGACGATATCTTAAGGTACATGTTCCTCAAACTACTGCAACTGATCCACATCCAGATGGAATGATAGCCAGACTAATCTCAGCTTTTGCAATGTCACAGGCAGTCAACGAAAATTTCAACTTAGGTTTAACAGCGCGTCAATTAATGTTAAAAGGTAAATCGTAAAAGATTTTCGTGTGTAATTCCATTGTCACATATTTTTCGATTTTGTAGAAATGTAATGTGAGCTCGGTCTCGTTAAACGTTGAAATAATAACACTCGTTTATCGATTGTGGGATTTATTGTGAAATGAAATGGTACGAAATAAACCTAAAACGATACAAAGAGCATACTTAGAATACACGGCAAAAACAATAAAGAAAATAACTGACACAAATACAATGCACAATACACAACCCACACACCGGCATTATAATTTTATGACAGAAAAATACAAATGATACCTTACCAGACTCGAAGGGTATACTTTTCCAAATTATATTCAATCCCTGGTATTTCACTTGCGTGAAAGACAAGTGCTCTTCATCTTCACGACTCGTACTGCTCAAGGTATTGTCCGTCTCAAGAGCTCAAGTAGCTTTCTGTTAGTATGGCGGGGAATCGGAAGAAAACGTACAGTTGTGTTTCATGTTTGATACAAATTAAACAAGAAATCATTCAAATTGGACTAGAAATGGGTTCAAATTGAAAACATCTAAGCATGAATGTTGACACTTGTGGTTTAAGATTTGTATCACAATTCGGACTGTGGAGCTCATGATGGAATTTAGTCGCCAAAAGTTACCAAATACAATCAACTTGTTCGCATTTCAAATCAAACTACTCATAGGACAAGCCCTAAAAATTTGGATAGTTTCTATCCACTACAATATGACACCCCAGCTGAATGGACCTCTGCTGTCAACATCTCAAGCCCATGGCTTTATGGGCCTGAAAGCAAAGGGAGAAAATAGTTCCAGAGACGTGTAATCCTGAGACGTACAATCCTGTGACGTAATCCTATAATGTATCAATTCTGAGAGGTATTCTGAGAGTATCCTGAGACGGATTGTTGAAAGTTGCATCATGAGATTATGGGGTCTGGATAGCTATAGTGGAAGAAGATCGAACCGAAGAAACTGGTTATGCAGCCTACAAGACGTTGATTTCAATTGTTCACTTGATCTTATGATGAACTAAATCCATCAGTAAACAGATCAGTTATATTGTTACGTGCTTAGGCTCGAATAAGCAGCAACACAGAAAGAGTGAAAACTAACAAGCTTGTAAAACTTTAACAATGAATTTATTAAGTACAATTATTTTCATAAAATAAATAAACTTACAGTTTTAGAGAATCAAATCCAACATTAATCCAATATAGAATTCACAAAAATAATCCACTAATGGAATTGCAAGTCCTAATAAATAAATGTTCTAATAGTTCCAGGTTCGAATCTTGACGATGTAATCCAAAATGGCTGACAATGTCACGTGGTACAGTTCTTGTTTTTAATCATCCAAATGAATATCATAAACATATGTCCTTTTTCCAGATAATTCTTCTTTTCCAACGAATTGACACAAGTCCAGAATAATATTATTATAACTCAAACATAAATACACAACTTATAACTTACAGCCCAAAGATTCTACTAATGTCAGCTTCTAAAATACAGCTATATATATTGTAATTCCCTCGTAAACAAGAGGAATCATGTGATTCTGGAAGGTCATGGAAAAGAAGCTACCTTCTCCAAGTCACGTAATAATGGAATATTCTAGAAGGAAATCATTCATTTCCCACCCTCAATAAAAGTGTTGTCCTTGAAACTGACCAATAATTTTAGAGGCATGTTGACAATGTCTAAAGCAAGGTCAGGATTTAGGTCAAACAAGCCAAGGTCAAAACTTATTTACAATCTAAGTCAGCCTATTTACAGTTAAAGTGATTAAGCTGAACTTTCTAGAACAATTTCCCAATTAATGGATAAATATTAAACCCTAAATGACAAATTTAGATTTAACAATTAAAAAATAAATAATTTAAATCCAATAGCCGTAACAATATTATTTAAATCCATTTGTGTTTTTCTTTGTAGTTCGAGAAAGTTTTATTTTCTAAAAGCAGAGTATATTCCTGATATCTTAACTTCGCATAGTTGTTTTATGTAATTGATTAAATTGTTTGTTTACCTGTACGGGGGCTCGTATTGGTTTGTTCTACATATCTGCTCAGATCTCTATTTCACCACTTATATGTACTATTAGGAATTGATTTTTAGTAAAATTAATAAGATTGCAATTTTCTTTAAATTGTATTAAAGTAATGTTTTATTTGTTTATATTCTAAAAGATATTAAAGGTAATTTCATTTGTTTTTGTAACACAACTATATAGAATAGAAATGGTTGCTGAGCAAGTGGAAAAAAGGCAATGTATATAACTATACTCCATAACATCAGTAAAAATAACTAATGTACAGTGTTGTGTGAGATTGTATAACATAATACATGAGTTTGCCGACTTAGCTACAGTTTCTAGGTTCCATCAGTAACAACATGTTTCGTAATCTAGTCATTGGCATAAGTCCAATTCGGTTAATAAAGGTGGAGTAACCTTTCACTGAGAAACTTCTAGACGACATAAAACAAGATAGCTTCCAACTAAAGAATATCCATATTTGGTGTAACGTCGTCAAACGAGTATAAAAAACTACAAAACTAAGTCTTATGACGTAAGATAAATTGGTTACCACCTGCTGAAACTAGTTATTTCTTGCTTGGGAGGGAGAGTCAGCATTTTTCTGACTGATACATGGAGGGTATGACCTTGTCTAACCCTGAATCTGGCCGAGTATGTATAAATACAGATGCGCAAATCGGGTCAGATTCAGTTCTCCATATCAGCAGAAAAAAGATTCTGACTTCTCTTTATTCCAGGTAAGCAAACTGTATATGTCGTAATTTCTTTTAGGAATAAGTACCTTTAATGTTTGAGATTTTAATGGTAAAATTGATATGTTTGCAACATTGTTACTGAATTCTTTTATTTACAATATATTGTAATGGAATATTTAAATGTTTTAAAGAATTTATATTTAATTATATTTATGTAATTTTTATGGTAAAAGTTGAGTTCGCCACCAACTTCATGTTTAGATTTTATGTTGAAATAAAGTATTCTTTAAGCACGAAAGAGTAATACCTAGCAATATATTCTAAAACAATATTCTACTTTAAAATAAGTAAAATGTATTCTTTAAATTAATTGTTGCATTAATTACAATTATTATATTTCATAATTTGACTATCTTGAAATTGATTGAGAATTAACTATTGTATAATATTCTAAGGTGCAGAAGTTATATGAATAAAATGAAGTTACAAGAATTTTTATTATAAAGTTTTTAGATGTGTTTCTAGAATATAGTGATATATGTGTGTTGATTATTTGAATAAAGTTCTCCATATCAGCAGAAAAAAAGATTAAGAATTCTCTTTATTCCATCATCGTGGCGACACTCTTTTACGAGAGCCTGAACTCTTTCTTCTCTCTCTCTCTCTCTCTCTCTCTCTCTCTCTCTCTCTCTCTCTCTCTCTCTCTCTCTCTCTCTCTCTCACTCACCATGGATATTGACATTACTTAATTTACGAGTAATTCCTTCTCATAGCAAGAAATGAGAAGAAGGTTATGACAAGCTAATCACAACATACATAACAGAAAACTTTCATAACAGTACTCATTCAAACTGGGCAATAATAGTGAAGGCGGTCAAACTCTAGATAACGAAAACCAAATTAAGCGGGACACCCAATCACTAAAACCACCGTCCCCTACACAGTGAAAATTAAGTTTATGTTAGACAATGAATGAGATTAATTTTTAATATCAACTTCCAGTATATGTAACATTTACTATATATATATATATATATATATATATATATATATGAAAAATGACTTTGGAATAAATTTTTAAAAAAAGATCTTGTCCGCCTCGATATTTATTCCTCCAAATTTAGAATATATTCAGCTCTTGCTGATGTCAGATAAATGCCTAATGTAATATTGTATATGTGTTATCTAGGATAGCCTGTGCTGATTTAGACGTTACGCCTGTGCATATTCTTTCCATGATAATCTGAATCAGTAGAGAGAGAGAGAGAGAGAGAGAGAGAGAGAGAGAGAGAGAGAGAGAGAGAGAGAATAGGAGAGCGCCAATTTGTTTCTTCAAGTTTAGAAAACCCATCGATTTTAACTATCGACTACCTGAGTACCCGACAAAGGAAAATTGTATTACATGTGTACAAGCCTGAAGTTAAGTCCAAGTTATTTTATTCACACAGTATCTTATAAATATCACTATCTAATATCGTCTGGTACAAAGTCCAAGAATTCATATTCATTGTTAGATAAAGTTCTGAAATCCTACGTGACTGTCCAGTAAATATCCGTGGTGTAGTCATCATAAATACCATCTGACTCCCTTTCCTTTGCCTCACTGTCATAAGCAGATGCTTATTTAAAATATAAGTTTGAGATTTGTAAGTAACACTTCGATCTTACAATTTGTAGAATCTGTTAAAGGTTGCAACTGAATGCATCATTTGTACGGCAAGATGAAATAGCCACCCTCTGTTATGTCACGGCTCATTCAAAGAGTTCTCACGTGGAAACACATGATATAGGATTAAGGTATATTATTTACAGGAAAATACTCACCTCTGCTTGGCACTGAAAAAGTATGTGTCAACTTGAAAACATGAACTCGAGAAAGAAGAGCTCGTTTCACACCAGATGATTTTTTTGGAGGATGAATTTGTCCCATTTGGCTGAAAGATTGACTGGCAAGTATTCATGGATGAGCTTACAGAGTCCACAGTCGTTGTCATCCTCTTCATTGTTCTTTTTCTTTTCTCCTTGTTTTTCTCTTTCATGCTCTTGCATGATGTACTTTTGGTACGCCTTTAGTCTTCGTGATTGTTGACCCTTTTGATCTTTTTCATTTTATTAATGAAATGTTTGTGTCCGTTTATGAATTCAGGACAATCACTGTCATACCCAATAGATTCTCTCTTGCAACATATCTGTAAATCATGAATTTTCCAGTCTCTAATGTGGCTAAATTTAACATTTCTTGCTGCAGCTCTGGATTCTCCTTGTGATATACATTTCTTAGAATGAGATAAAAACTTAATGACATTCCCTTTCTTCGATGTATAAGACCAAATTTTTTTACAATATGGACCAAGTCATTATAACTGGATCCCCCCCCCCCCATGTATATTTCGGATATTTTTGATGCGATCTCTTTGTTCTTTGTCTCATCTTACTTAATCTTCGAAGCATCCTATCCTGAGATGACAGACTGGATTACTGTATGCACTTGTCTCTGCTAGTCTTCAATAGACATCTGTACCATTATAGTTTATTGCTTAGAATGACATCCGGTCGAGCGGGGCTACGAGTGGCCGAGTGGTCTAAAACGCTCTCCGTTACGGATCACTGCCAACATCACCTCTGTCTGCGTGGGTTCGGGTCTCAGATTCGGCCAATGTGGGTATGTGAGAAAGCTTGCCAGTAGCTTCTCGTGGCTCGGTGGTTCTTTACGTTTTTTTTTCCCGTGTTCTTCCTCCACCATCAATACTGGCCGCCATGTATAGCCTATCATGTGCTGCAAAATGGCGTTAAACCATAAAACAACATCCGGTCGAATACATTTCTTTGCGTCTCGGTGGTCAATCTCCTGAGCAGCGTCTAATCCAACGCTGACAATACTACCATTGTGAATGTACTGATCTTATGTATATCTGATTTAATATACATTTTTTAATTTAATTGTTTGTAAGTTTTAAATTCTATTTTATTTTTCATTACATGCTATTGTATTGTAAATTAATTCAATGAAGATATATTTTCGGAAAATCAGTTGACCTGAATTATTCTTTGGTAAAAAAACAATGTTGACCTTGATTCTGGCCTTGATTTAGGGTTATGGTTGCCACATAAACACGTTTTATTTATTTATTTTAACTTTAAAATGATTGGTTGTCAAGATCAAGATAGGACTAGTGAATTAAGAAGTACACCACTTTTTATTCTTAAAGCAAAATGATAGGTTATCGTCAGGATTATGTTAGGAACACGAGATATAAACACAATCACGTGAGTCCTCCCCTTCCTTTTTTTTCGATTTCATAATTTGAGGATTTTTTCAAAACTGCGTTTTACAATACGATATAATCTTTGTTTTAGAGAGATATTCTCAGTTTTGGGCTTTTTAAACTTCATGTCAAGTTCTTCTGTTGTAGCCAGTTTTTTAATTCATGTTAACTTTTCTTCAGATCAGTTGGATTTTAACAGATTAATTCGTTTCTCTGGAAATATTTGATGTGCTCATTAATAAGTTTTGGACAAAACTATATTAAAATTTTATTCGGATTTCCAACACCGGAGTGTTAAATCTTGTGATTCTACAAGGCAATGTAGGCAAACATTACAGACTACAGCATACGTCATCGTCTTCCATCATGGATTTTCCAATAGGACTCAAACTTGAATTCATTACAACAGTTCATTACTAGGACTTTTGTAATTTAATTCGTGGATTATTTTATGATTACTTTTGGATTTAATACCTTAAAACTGTAAGTTCTTTTCCCATTTTTACAATCTTTACCTGGGAAATAAATTATTTTGTTAAACTTTACAAAGTTTGATGTTTTCACTCTTTCTTTGTTACCGTTTATTATGAGTCTAAACTCTAACACTGAATAGAGCAGGTTTCATTTGTTTGTGAAAGTGACTTGATTTGTAATGTTCTTTCAAAAACCATGAGCAACATCGAGCATAACTGGAGGTTCCATTTAAGAATGAGAATGAATATGAAGACTTCACCCTGGTCAGAAGCAATCTGTATCCATATTTTGTCTCCTAGTCTTACAGAAAAGGCGATTTGGTAATAATGCCTCATTATATCGGTACTCAAGGAAATGTCTCTCTGCATTTCACATCTGATGTGATGGAAATATACAGATGTGATTTTATAGTAGTTGATGAACAATACATTTGTCATAATATCTTGTATGAGTCCACTGTAATTTATGTGATGTATTTCAGTTATGAAACAAAATGGCAATACAAAGAGGACGGTTCTGAGGTGTCATCTGACGATCTACACCTGAGGTTGTCTTTGTTCAGTAGTGTTTGTTCCATTAAAAACTGGAGTGGGTAAATAAAGGAACGTGCAAGAGCCATTCTCTCATTAGTGTCAACTGGTTCGCATCTAAGGGGTTTTCAAGCCAATGTTTCTTCTCTTTAAAACATTGAAAGCAAACGGAGTCAATATTTATTCATTCATATGTAATATCCTGGTCAACCAGACAAGCTGAAAGGGACACACGTGTGTGTGTGTGTGTGTGTGTGTGTATATATATATATATATATATATATATATATATATATATATATATATATATATCCATTAAACATTTGTCTTAATTATAATATGGATGAATTAAAGAGATTATCTAAGATTAAGCCTTTTAAAGATAGATATAATCTTGACAAAATTACCCCTCACTTACAGATACGAGTTCTGGTTGATCCGTTGAATAAAACTTTGATTAATAGTATTCATCATGCCAAGAAAGAATTTCACAGAGATGCGCATCTTATGTGTGGTCAATGTTCAAAATCATACGTGACAATAAAGATGTAGATGCTACAACGATGAATGACCAAAGAGCGGCAACGATCATTAATTATCGCAACAATCAAAAATATCTTTTTAAAGTACAATTTTATTGTATTAGCAGAAACAGACAATTAAACTTGGATAATCCACGACAAACATGACCCTGTCCTTCATAATGAAAAAATTGCCATAGAGTAAAATTTCAAAACTAGGAATGTTGACTGGTATTGACAAATCGTATTATGAATGAGCGTATCCTATATCCGCGGTTATCTACACATTATATCCAATTAATGATAAACCAAGTGTTAATAATTTAAAACCAATGAAATTGTCAATGCTAAATTGTGTAGCCAATTGTGTAGTGGAATATTTTACCATGTTAACTCGTGGAAACGGTCTAATGCATAAAATACATTAAATAAGAAACAACAGGGGAGATATATTTATAAATACAGGAACATCTGTCAAGGACGTCAATTAACTAGAAAAAAAAAATAATCCAAAAATAGTAAAAACAATAACAGGAGACATTTTACATGATTCTAAACATTATTAAAAGAAAGGGTGCTCCGATAAATATTATTGATCATAATGCGCATGCGTGGACTAATGCAGTAACAATATTTCCCCGAAATTGAACTGTTAAATTGTAAAACTATAATATATTCAATTTTATTAACAAAATAAGTAAAAACGATCCTTTATCAGTATTGGTATTTCAAGTTCTGATGATGGAAACAATGATCAGTTTGTAAGACCTAATGGCATTAATTATCTTGCCATGATGAAATGAAACATCTTGCCTTGAAATATACCGATGACGCTGAACAATTACTGAGTAATTGTTTAACAGTTCCATCAGTCGCAGCTCATTTTGCCAGATAAACAAATTCGTAGAACCCAACTATGTTTGATTTTCTTGACGATATAAAATAAAAAAGAAGTTTGCTACCACAACATAAAAAATATTCCGATGATGAAAATCCTGATTTAGCCAAATACAAAAATAAAATCGCAAATGATCTCGGCAGAAAAATAATCGGTAAATTTACCCAAGGAGGCTCATATGTTCATTAACATTGCACAAGATTGATTATAGACAAGGCCAAGTTAGATTTTATAACTGCTGATACAACAAAAACAAATACGTTTATAAGTCGAAGTAATGTTAGCCTGTCTAACAGAACTAACTTAGGTACCGTTGTGGGTTATATTGATTGTGAGTCACTGCAGTTTACCCATTTAAGACAACAATGCTCGCGCACATTTCAATAGATCTATTATCGATGACAAATAGAGATTCTAAGGTTGCTGTCAGACTTGCTACATATTCATTTTATATCAATAAAAGGTATTCAGGATTGCTAGAGCAACGACATATCGGCACGTGTATGCATCATGGGGTGAAAGGAGAATAATACAAGAAAATATACTTAGTTACTCTGAATCCGCTAACATTGAAATTAAATATATTTACTGTAGAAAATATTAGACATTAAAGCTACCGTCTGCACCGTCAGTGTATGATCCTGTAGCTAGACATTAAACAGTTTATCATAATGGACCTGGAGGTTCTGGAAAACAACTCGTGCAATTTAACTATTGCGAAAGTTTGATATGGTCGTTTTAACCTCTACACACAGACTCGCAAGAGAAATGAAAGAAAGAAATATTAAATCATGCACTTATCATAAATTCTTTTTAATGGAAGGAAGATAAAGAGAGTCCTGAACAAAAGAGTGAGAAATACATTCAAGGATTATCGTTTGGGATGAAATATGCACAGTGTCATTAGAAACATTAAAAACATTTCTTGATTGATTATTGACAACAACAAAAAATGCGGTAATAATGTGTTGTGATCATGGTCAACTACCGCCATTTGTTGGATTGTCTCCGCACGAATACTGGAAAAAGTGAATAGGTTATTATGAAGAAATAACTTAGGATCATAGAGCGCTTGATCCAGAATTAAGAGCGCTTCAGAAATCAATCAGTCTACAATCGAATAAAATTCAGTGTGCAATCATGCATAATTTTTGGATTTTGTGGACACCAGATGATTTGATAGTTGTAAGTAGAAAGATAGTCCATGATACACTTTAACCACAATTATTTTTGTTACTTAAGGAAAAAATGTCCAATATACCTGTACCATTATGTTGTCACTCAGCAAATACCAGGACCCTTGATAGAGTCGAGGAGGACACAGAATCTATTGGTAAATGATATTGTTTTAGTTTTTTGTCTGTGTTGTTGAGAGCGCATTAGCTATGAACAAAACTCCATGGATGCTAGGATACGCAATGACAATCCATTCAGTTGCTTGTATTCTCAATGGTCGTATCAAATTGTCAAATTTACTTTATTTCGCATTGTCTCTATCTAGAAGAATATCTCAGTTGCGGAGGGTTATCATAGACTTCACGGAAGACAAAATATAATCAAACTCAAGAAACTAACGATGATATAGTAAGAAAAAAATGAATTAGCTATAAGCATTGTGTAGATGATCAGAAATGCTACGATGTTCTTAAAGATTTTAATCAGAACGCAAAACTATTAAATGAAGAAGGTGATGATATTATTAATTTTATAACTTATATTGATGAAGATCCGAGTGTTGATGAACTTGATGGATTTATTAATAATTTAGTTGTTTATGATGATGTAATGCTGGACAAACAATCAAATCCAGCAAGAATAGTTTCTTGAGGCAGACATAAAAATACAGATATAATTTATGTTACACAGAGATATACATAAATTCTGAAAGTGATCAGAGATAACTGTAATATTTTAGCTGTATTTAATGGAGTCGATACACATACAGTTAGAAATATTCACCAGACTTGGTGCTAAGGAGATATGGATATAATTAAATGTAAAAATTTCTTTTCACGTGCACAGGCTACCCCACATCGATTTAAAGCGATATATTTATATGATCCTAGGTCGCAATATTGTGTAGGTCTTGATAACAAATTTGGTTGAGAGACTGATATTATAAATTATAGCAGCAGAGAGGGTGCAACCTCAATAAGACATCATAAGGGTAAAAAAATGCATGTACAATATTTAGAAAAAAAAGAAAACTAAAAAATTAAAGTAAGGAAAAAGACAAACCTAATTTGAGAAACTCTCTGTAAGTTAAATGCTTTCGTTTGATGTTATTGACCTTGTATTTTTTAATTTTTGTAGGAAGCTTTTTTTTGTAAGCAACTGACGTTTCAGCAAAAGGTCGGTTCACCCTGTCAGCTGCTTCTTTACCAGAGACAAATTGGGGTGTGGGTGTGGAGCTGTGTGAAGAAAGACAATGGCAAAATGATAATGACTTAAAGTCTTAGTGATCTTTAACTGGGTTCAGGTGAATACAAGTTTTATCTATGTCTGTATATGTATACATTAATTTCATCACAACACAAACAATAATAAAAATGAAGGATAACCAAATAACAAAAAAGCCATAAAAGAAAGAAAAAGTATGAAAAATCATAACAGAACAACAACACAAATTTGTCAGATTTGTAATCATTTTCATTATTTATTATTCACTTATGTAATCGTTTTTGTCAAAATATGTTCTGAATGTAGAGCCTTAGTTAACAAAAATGTCTTTATAGCGGTCTTGCTAAGTTACTGGTTATTGTTTTTTTTTTCTTCAATACGTTCTCAGTATATTCAAGTGGTATTGTTTTAGTCATTAATGTACTACAGCATCACCTTCATAACAATGTCAATAGCTTAACAACAACAACAACAAAACCTGAATAAAAAATAGTTTTATTACTCACCAAAACCCATACTAAATCATGTGCAGAATTATTTCTGTGTTTAGGGACAGCCTTTGCAGGGAAACTACTCCTTACATCCTAGTTAAGTCGTTCCTTTAGTAGCTTTTCCTGCAAATAAGATTGCATTATATAGATTAGCTCTTATTATTACACGAATCTTTTACTGCATAAGTTACATGTTTTGCATAGATTGTATTGCCACCATTGTCTCTCATCCTCATTATCATTCATGGCCCATTCATTCGTCAAATTTATCGACTTTATATCACGTTCAATATAGTTCCGGAAGTACATTTTGCTTTACCCAAGATTCAATCGTTCAATGAAGATCGGTATGAACAGTGACAACAAAGTTCTCGGAGGAGAGGTTATATATATTTTATGACCATTTTTTTTAGTACGATCTTAAATGATAGCAGATGGTATCCCGTTTATTTGTAGTCTTACATAATCACCATTTATTGGTCTTAGAAAACAATGGTTTTGCTGACAATGGGGAGAGATGCTCAACATGTCATATTAACTTGGCAGTCGATGGCATGGCCGTCATGCAAACACCATAACAAATGTACATGACCCAAGGACGCGCATGAATGGCTCACAGAGAAAATAGATACAATGTGTAGTTTCATAACATATATATTTCGCCGTAGCGTTTGTCAAGAATTTTGTTTAAAATGAAATTACTTCGAACCCACAGAGTGACTTGTCATTAGTTCGAAATCATAGGCTTGTATTATGGCCTATACTTGTTAGACCCAGCATACCAGATTTGCAGATATAGCATCCAGCTCCAGGAAAGCTTGGTTTTTCATGTGGTTTGTGATTCGTAATATTTTATACAGACCACGAGCAACATGAGAATGGAAGGATGAAAATTTTCAGAAAATGTTTCTAAAGTAAATACGATAGTAATCCACTCATAATAGGTCACGTTTCATGATGAAGGTGGAGTTTGGAATATTCTGTGCATGTATGTATAATGAAATGTTACATTAAAGTCAGCATCAACCATGGCTTCCTCTAGAAAATCTTTGAATGAAAAGTTTTCAAGAGAGGGGAAGAAGAGAGATATCCTTCCAAAATTTGGGAAATCAAAATCAAGTAGAGCCAAGGAGAAAACATCTGAGGAAAAGAAGAAATTATCAAAAGCAACAACAGATTTGGATACAGGGCTTAATCAAGGTGTTGACTCTTCACCAGGGAGGAAATCAAAAGAAGGAAAGAAATACTTTCAAAAGCAGAAGGAAAGTAATTCAACTTTGGAGGGAAAAAATGAACCTTCTGGTAGCAGAGAATGGAAACATGAAACTTCTTTTAGTAGAGAACAGACACCAAGGCCATCAGATGAAATTGATGGCAGTAATGATCATGGCAGACAAAAGGATGGCAGTAAAGAGAGTCCTAAAAAAACTACAGAAGTCTCAGATGAAATAGCACAGCCTGTTGTCCCAGCTTTATCTATCACTGTTGAAAAACTACAGCAGCCACTTAAAGAGTTTTGGAGCAAACCCAGGGAACAAAGTTCTATGGCACATCTTTTCTCTTCTGTAAATGTACCTACAGCAAGTGAAAAAGAAGAAAGCAAAGGACAAAGTACATGTATTTTCAAACAGAGTTCACAGGTTTCAATTCCAATTGTACTTAGTTCAGACTCTCTTATTTCTGAAGATATTGACACCAAAATATATGACGATCAAGATTTCACTATTGAAGATTGCGGTTCAACAAGTACACCCATCAAATTTACAGTTCAAAATGAATCCAAATCCTCATCTAAACCATATAAAGCTGACCGGCCTCCTCGATTTAGTTTAATAAGAGATGTAAATATGAGGGATTTGGGAACCAGTCGAAAAGGCCTAGAGGGAAGGAATAGGGTCGATGATTTCAGCGATGATAGTGACAGTTCTAGGCATCAAGAGAGGTGTGATCCTTGTGATGAGCTACAGGAAATGGATGTTCCAGGGCATTTTGTTCCCCTAAACAAGCAACTTCAGATTGTCACATCTCTTGAGCGAATGCAAGATTCTGGAACTACAGAAAGACGCCGATCAGCATCACCACCTAAAGTTGGGGAAGGGGGTATGCTTCTTCAGCAGGTGTCACAAAGGCTGCCATTTGTTGATTTCATGCGGAAATGTGGACTATCTTCTTATCTTTACTCCCTGCCTGCAGATATGACACTTGACAAATTCAAGTAAGTAAATGTTTGTGTTTGTTTGTTGTCAGCTTCAGTGGATAGTGAGATAAAGATTTCATTGCAGCATAATACATCATATATGACATCGACATCCAGAGTTCATGTAAATCTGTTACACTTCTTCATATGTCATGAACAGTGAGGAATTGTAATGTCATAGCATTGTAGTAGGCAGGACATTGTGGCATATGGAAGCCAAGTTGAAAAAAATGGGATCATTTAAGGACCTTAAGGTTTTACTTTGGAATCTTTTATAAACTTGCTCAGTGATGATGTCTTTTTTCTTTCTTCATTCAGTGGCTGATCGAGCCTTTACTCCTGGTTTATTTACTTCATTTGACACATTAACCCCTAGCGACGACTTTACGGGGTATGAGGTAGTGGCCTACTTCCATGGCCTGTAGCGTCAAGGTCATACATGATACACTAAAGTGGGTGGTATCATTGAAAAGTAGACAGATGTAGCTTTACAATGATAGCAAGTAATCTGGACATTTTAATTGCATTACAAAATAAAGAGGGAAAAACCGATGTTTTTGGACCCGTTTTTTTTTTCATCCAAAAATCGCTCATGGTCTGATTCCGAATTTGTGTCCAGATTTTAGACTTTATGACCTCAGATCTACGGAAGACCGGTCTGAGACGCACACAGACAGGTGAACCCGTTCAAAAAGTAGGATAAGGTGGACATTTTGAATAAAGAGTCTTCTACATACGAAAATTATGGGTCCGTTAAGCAAAAAAAAAAAAAAAAAAGGAGTCGGATTTTTGCCCTTCTGCTCATGCGCCAGCAAACTAACCAATGAAAAACATTTCCTGTATCATTAGCAACCATTTGTCTAACGGATTATTGATTGGAAATCGATGTATTACGATGTATTCCGAAATAGTCCTCAAAATGTGTTTCCTACTCGCATTTCATGTGAAAACAGCAAAAACCTCCAGGGGTTAATGTGTTAAACAGTCACTTTTCATGATACCACAAAATTTGAATATTCCTCGCGTATTTAATCACTTGTGCATCAATAACGAACATGAATTACAAATTTTGCCATTCCGAGACAATTTTCAAATTTTTTTTGAAAATTCTTGTTAACACATTAACCCCTAGCGACGACTTTACAGGGTATGAGGTAGTGGCCTACTTCCATGGTCTCTAGCATCAAGGTCATACATTATACACTAAAGTGGGTGGTATCATTGAAAAGTAGACAGATGTAGCTTTACATGATAGCAAGTAATCTGGCCATTTTAATTGCATTACAAAATAAAGAGGGGAAAACCGATGTTTTTGGACCCGTTTTTTTTTTCATCCAAAAATCGCCCATGGTCGGATTCCGAATTTGTGTCCAGATTTTAGACTTTATGACCTCAGATCTACGGAAGACCAGTCTGAGGCGCACACAGACAGGTGAACCCGTTCAAAAAAGTAGGATAAGGTGGACATTTTTAATAAAGAGTCTTCTACATGTATATGAAAATTATGGGTCCGTTAAGCAAAAAAAAAAAAAAAGGAGAGTCAGATTTTTGCCCTTCTGCTCATGCGCCAGCAAACTAACCAATGAAAAACATTTCCTGTATCATTAGCAACCATTTGTCTAACGGATTATTGATTGGAAATCTATGTATTACGATGTATTCCGAAATAGTCCTCAAAATGTGTTTCCTACTCGCATTTCATGCGAAAACAGCAAAAACCTCCAGGGGTTAATGTGTTAATGACTGATCATGTTGAGTGGGTCAATGGTAAAACTGTCTCTGGTCACAAATGGGGTTTACCATGAATCTGATAATGCTGAACCAATCAGAAATTAATTTACTTTTTTTCATTAAAAATTAGGCATTAGTGGTTTTCAGAGTGATATTTGATTATTATGAGAGTGAAGACAGTCGACTCATGGATTTGCTCTTGAAAATATTGAGGAAGACGTGTACAGATACTGTATGTTCTACAGTTGTATATTTTATTAGAACTTGGATATATCCAGCACTAAATGGTCAGAAGATGAGGATAAAAACAATGACAATGATACAGTAAAAATGATACACATAAGTTTATGAATAATGCATCAATAGCTTGTGAAAGACTGGACAAATAAATTTATTTGATGAAAATTGTATGTAGTATCATTGGATATAAGCAGAGAAATTTATGTATGTAGGAATGTAGGGCACATGCAGCAAAACAGAATTTTGTGCTGCTGGGGCATAACAGCATTGATACAGCTAGCTTGTGTTGGAGCTGAACCAGTTGGTAAATATTGTTATGCTAACCTGGCCAATTTTGACATTGAAATTTGATGTGAAATGGGTCCTACAATAGTTCAATCACATTAAATTTCACAAACAAGACTGTTCAGTACTTAAGTTTTTTGTGTGCAGAATTTCTCAGTTTTACTTTCATGCGGAATGCACACCCTCTTATATATGGTAAATATTAAATGTTGCTATAACTCTGTGGCATCTTATTTTTATGGTGTTTTCAAAAACTGTTTCTCCTGTCTATCCTAAATAACATGCATTGGGCTTGGCCACCATTATATTTTTTCTGTTTGAAATGAGTCTTTTTTATGTTCATAAGACTGAGATACTCTATTAATTGTGTTATTTTATGCCTTGCAATGAATGTGCCAAGGGCATATAATGTTAATCTTCATCCATCTGTCCATCTACCATACCTCATTAGATTTTGTGTTTATATGTAGGTCAGTTTCTTAGTCTTAGTCATCCAGCTTGGTATGTAGATATTTATGTGACCTGCTGTTTATTTATTTCATGGTCAGTCAGGTTTTTCATTCAAGTCATTTTATTAGTCATTGATGGGGTCATGGGATGTTGATGTTTTAAATTCAACCAATAATTGCAAACTTGCTTCCTCGAACATATTGTATGAGATTGAGACAATACCTTGTGCTTTTCCTAAACTTTTCCACACATGATCCCTCAGAATAATACTTGAAACCTTGAATTTCATCTGTGAAACACAGCCATTTCTTAGCTTTGCCAATCAGAATTAACTTTCTATAACTGACAAAAAAAGTTGAACACTCCCATTAAAGTCAGATTAATTATCTCTGGTCCACCTTTATTAATACTATTTTTACAGATATCATTTTATGACACCTATATCAAATGGTGCTAGATTTCCCAAAATTTGTCACTGATTTGTTTCTATTTTCTGATTTCCTCCACTTGACCTTACATAAACATATCTGTTGGACCATTATCCTAGCAGGTCCTAATTAAAATCTAACCCTGCTCCCAAACAAGAAAGGTTAATTATTGCAAGCTGCCAATTTATGGCGAGTCCAGCCCATACATCAGTCTTAATAGTTATGTTTTATGCTTACCATCAGAGGTCTCGGGTCTCCTATTTCGAGAAAAACAAGAGTCCCACCAGCAAAAGTTGCAGTCACCTACCAGAAGCAAATTGGGCATACATGAAATGGCTATATTTCCAGATGTCTAGAAACAGTGGTTGCCATCAAACTTAATTTTCTAACTTCTTTACAGCACTGACATGTAGCCCTTGTTTGTCCATTAGAGTGAGAGTGAATTATGTCAGGCCAAGTAAATGTCTTATTCCAAGCACCAAGCTAGGCATCACACATAGAGTTTCATGTACTCTGTTGAATGTCATTGTCAATTTGCTGTTTAACCACAAAATTCTTATCCAAATTTGCAGATAGCATTCTGTCTCTCAACTTGGCTTGATTTTGAGGTCACATGCACTAGTCTATTGGCTGCACTTGGCAAAGAGCACAATAATGAAAGATAAAATTGTTCATTTGATGTACTCTTATGCAGTTACTAGAAACACTGAAATACACTGAAAACCCAAAATACACATGTATTTACATGTTCTCTCTGTATATATCGGTTTCCACACACATATTATTATTTGGTTTTGTTTGAATAATAATATAGAGCAAAATAAAATATGATTTATATTGCTTGTATAGTCATTTGAGTTTGCTAAAGGTCTTCATCCAATTTATTTTGTCTGGTTTGGTAGATACTTTTCAGAAAGGAAGATGGTTTCAGTAGTTTTATTATGCTATATGCTTGTTAAAAATTGTTGTTGGTTGTAAGTGAAACAGTTGTATCATATCAGAAGCAAACCAAAGTTTGGTTACCACAACAGAAGGAATATTCTGATAAAACTCTCAGAAGAAAATAAACCGCAAAAGATCTTGATAGAAGAATAATCGGTAAATTTACCCATAGGTGTGCAATATGATCATAAATGACTCTACACAAGCGTAATTATAGACGATGTTAAACTCTATTTTATAATCGCTGATGCAGCAAAGAGAAATTTGTTTGTAAATATTGGTCACACGTGAAAATATGATACTGGCCTGTCTTGAATGTAATTGACGTAGGGGTGCTAGTTAATTGAAGATGGTTGAAATTGTGTATCTGCTGGAATTACTTGCAATTGTTCATGTAGAAATCCTCGTTGAAGAGTAGTTTAATGTAATCTGTATATTCCATGTCTTACCCATGGATCTTACTATTCTGGAAATTTTATGTCTAGTGCCACTCCAAATAGGATCATTCATATTTTTTTTACCACCTTCAAGTTCACCGGGTTCATATAAATATCTTAGTCACATTTTCTAATACTGGTTGTTTTGAAAAGTCATGTTGTATTGGTATATTTTTCTGTGATTTCATTAATGGGTTTCATAGCAGTTGAAGAAGTAATTTCATTTTTTACTGCAGCTATCACACTTGGCAATCGTGTGACCCATTCACAAGATCTCATATCTTTCTGAATTATTTGCATATTGATATCCAAAAAACAGCTCAGCAAGTGTTTGATTAAATCGTTCAACAATTGCCTGATCATGATGAATTGCAGTATATGTCCTTCTCTAATTTCGACAGTTTTTTTCATTAAAGAAATTCCTTGCCAGGATCAACATGTTATAGATGTGGCCATCGTAGACCATCTTGTGGTCCAGAACCTTGCCAGTAAATTTGTTCAAATGCATAAGCAACTAAAGTAGCTGTTTTTGTTTATAACGGTTCTGCTTTTTTATATCTACTCGCAATGTCAAAGACAGTCAACACGTATTTTTATGTTGATTGATGTCTACCAATTTTAATAGTAGCGTGTGGTAAAAGTAATATATCCACCTGATAAATTTCATTTGGAACACTGACATCAGTGTGCGTACTCGATTCGTTTTGGCGGTGGTAGATGAATTTGCCATATTGCCTGTTGTGCTCACTAATCTACAGCAGCAACACGTGTAACATTTGCTGCATCAGCGAGTTTACTGATTGCTGCTCTACCTTTCCAATATTCTCTTGGGCTATAATAAATTGATTCCATTTTATAATAATAATCGGTTGATTAATTACCTGCCCCTAATGCTAGTTTACTTTTCATCATGGAACTTATTAACCAATTAGCTAATGATTCTCTGAAAGATTTCTTTTTATTGAATTTAATGCATGAATTAATTTCACATCAGCAATATATCTGTGTTGTAAATCTTTACTTTTATAAGCTATATCATGAATGTGACACACTTTATCAGTTTAATTTATTGGATATTCACCAGGTCTTGGTTGATCTTGTTTATTGAGTCGGATATAAAGTCTGGTTCCAGGACCACAATAATTATATCATGGAAGATGTTTTTCTTCTGGGTATTTAGCCCATGCAGTTCCTGGTAATTTTCCTAATGAAGTAGCGATATAAACACCTATTTTTTTCGTCAGGGAGACAAATTGATATATTTTTAAACTACATTTTATAAACTTGCCTGTAAGTACATGCTTTTTTGCTGGTTATTCTTGTTGTTACCTCATTTGTAGGGGTCTGCTCTACATTTTACACAATTATAGATCCATATTATATAATGTATTTGCATAATAATAATAATGAGGAATTTGCATAGCGTCTAATCTTTGGAAGTTCTAAGCATTTTACACCATCTATAATGACATTGATATGACTACACTACAGAAAAACAAATGACAAACAATGAAATAGGAAAACATAAAACATGCTGAAAACATATAAAATCCAAAACATTATTAGGTCTCTAAGTTTGTCCTTCCAATTGAAAAAGGTGAGTTTTAAGAGCATTCTTAAAAGGGATCACTGTGTCTTTGTGTCTAATTTCAATGGGCAATTCGTTCCACAACGCCAGGCCCTGGTATGCAAAAGAACGTTGTCCATATGACTTCATTTTCATAGTGGGAACAATGAGTATATGATTGTCAGAAGAAGAGCATAAGTATCTGGTGTATACAGCAGCAGAGTGGGTGAACAGACCAACTTTTTAGTCGTCAACGATGCTTCCTTCTAGTTAATATTTACTAGGAAGTCCTAATTTGTCAAATAAACTCTTCTAGTTAATATTTACTAGGAAGTCTTAATTTGTCAAATAGACCCTTCTAATAAATATTAAGAGAAGGGTCCATTTGGTAAAAAAAAAGACGCCATTTAGTTGACGTTCACCTCCTCTGCTGCTAATGCGCTAACAATTTTTTTACGATGAAAGTCTTTAAGACGAAAATCCTTTCAGGACTGTACAAATAAACTAATTTGTAAAACCTCACCTCGTAAATCAATCAGATTATTAGATTGGTCAGTGAGTTTGAAATTAATTCTCGTTAACAAATTATTATGACATCGCATATAGACTAGATTAGTTGGGTCTTCAATAATTAGAAATCCTGGAGGAGCCGTTGGTGCAAATGAGTATAAAATATATCCTTGCTGAGCTTGATTTGATTGTTCGAGATTTATTTGATAATTTCCTTCGATAACGTCACATACTAAATTGAGCGCAATCACCGTTGAAATATTCACATTGTTCGGAGCAATATGTCTACCGCCGCCTTCTGGATCATTATTAAATTTCAGAATATTTGCTGTAGGATTCTTCGATTTTTTCCAATTATCGTGGATTCTTTTGAACCCAATATCAATAGCATCGTCAAGTTGTTTCTTTAGTTTATCCGGATTATATCCAGGGATTTTAAAATCTTTAATCTCCGTTTTATTAATATTGTATAGATCCGCAAACTTATCATGTAAGATTTCTTCATTTAATACTTCTTGAATAATTTTCGAGTGAAATATTTTCATATCGTCGATGATTTTATTACCCGTTTCTACGACGTTGATAAATTCATCCTTGGTGAGAGAGCCGGATTTAATAGATATTAGCAGTAGTGAAAAATCATTATTCATTGCTGTGAAATTTCCGTTAATGAGAGGAACATAAATTTCTTTATTAAAGAATTTATTAGGAGCATAATCCTGATAACTCTTGACTTCATTGACGGGTTTTATTTTGTTGGTGATATAATCGGATTTCTTAGGTTCGGGTGGAAAATCCTTCGAATTTTCTCGCGAGTTATCCGGTGGTAATTCAGGCCATCCTAACACTGATCTTATAGAACTCTGATAAATATCTACAACATACCCAGGGGAATTAATCTCGATAGCAGATGATAACGTCGGCTCGTGAACCGTTATAGCGATTTTTGATTCTTTTCCAGTGAGAGATTTTATTCTACGTTGAAATTCAGCGTTGATCTGTTCGATTTGATATGACCCAGTTGGTAACGAGACAACGTTCCAGTCTGGTGTTCCGTCTTCACGATTTTTCCACGCGAACACCAAGGAATTATTTGGTTGTTGACCACCAAATGCTACCGATCTAATATTAGGCCAGCTATGATACACTCGTAGTTTTGCTAGTGCGATCTCGCTCACGGGAACAGGAATTGGAAAATTCACACTGAATTCGGGACGCGTTGAGGTTACTGATATCGTGCTTGTTTTCACTGGTGTTGTATTTGTTACTATTTGTTGAAGTAGTTCTTGCGACGACATTATTATTATTATTATTCTGCTCTAATTTCAGCATTGTTGATTTATACAATTGAGCCATAGTTGAGAATTCGCTATCTGATATTGTTGTGTCATCCAACGACGATGATATCAACGAGGATAATTGCGAGTAACCGGCAGATGCAATGTGAAATTTTATTACATAATTGTGTAGTTTACTCTGGCTACACGATGATAGTTTTTTTGTGATCCCGGTTAATATACCCGCAATTGTAGCTATGGAAGAAATAACAATTGGTACTACAACCGGAGCAATCATAGTAACCGAAGATAGTATTATTCCAGCCGCGGTGATAACTCCCGACACCGAGTACACAGTGACATCAACTGCGGTTATTCTTCGTTGGTATTTTTTTATTTTTATTTGATACTCCTCACAGAGAGAACTGAGTTTAGTTTGAAATTCTCTGACTTGATCATAGCGATACTGATTCGATGATGGGGTCATTTTATTTTAAAAGCGCTAGCATTTTCAATTCAAAATTCTGAAAGAATTTTTAAATCAATTTAATTGTTTACTTAAATCCACTACGAATTCTACGTACCACGTTACTGAAACCCTGACTAGATTTTTATCTGTAGTCGTTATCGTGAATTGTTCAGTTGTATCCTTGTCGATTATCGTTGATATTGTATTATTGACTCCAGATGAACTACTTGATGATATATCAAACTGATTCGGTGATACTATTGTTAATCGATAAATACCCTTGACTGCTGCGGTTATGTTTAAAATGTTGTTTGTGGGAGTCCACATAAATGATCCGTGTTGAATCGTGTGTACTACGTTGTTGACGATAGATTTATCATGAGGAATTTTTACTTTTTCAACAACGTTTATCATTCTCATTGCATCATCCCTTATTGCGTTGTTGAATGTTTTAAGTTCATCGATGGATTTTTTAATATCGGGAAGTGTTATTTCAATTTTATCAAATGGGCTCCCAATAAACTTGTCCATGAGGTTTTTACGAAACGTCATAAATAGTTTCGTGTGTTTTTCATATTCAGATTGAAGAGTTGCTAGTTCTAACATAGAATCTTTTATTACGGTGAGTTTTGGTGTGGTCACTGGTGGATTTCCAAAAAATTCTAGCAGGGGTTTATCAATTTTGTCAACTATATTTCTTTGTAATGCAGTAAACTGGTCAAATACAACTATATGATCGTCATATTTATCATTAAGCGATTTCAATGAATTCACTGTGTTATCATATGTTGCTAATTTATCCGTAATTGTTGAAACAAGTACACCTGGTTTGAGTTTACCCCCATCAGAAAATAACGCGATAGTATCCTCTGCTGCGTCTCGTTTAACCAAAATATCATTAAGAGAGATATTACTACTTTTCAATTTACCCTGACGATCTTGAAATACAACTATTTCACCAGGATCAACATTTGCTAGGTTTAATATTTCAGCTATTTCATCTTCGATTAGTTTTTTAATATCCTTGTTATCAACGGTTTCAACTCCACTATCAGGTTTCTTCAGCGATGATAAAGGTCGTCCCCAAATATCAATCATTATTATAGAAATCTTTTTATCATTTAAATCCTATGGATTTCTAATCCGAGAAACGCTAGCGTTTCTACCGCTAGTATACTCATTTACCACTACATGAGGTGGTTTTAAAGATTCTTTCGAAATAGCATTAAGGACATTTAATACTTCTCGACCGCATATTGGTGGGTCATTCAACGTTTGTGTTGGTAGTGTAGAATAAAAAATTGGAAATCTTTTAAATTTCTTAATATAACGCATAAATTCTTTTGGGGGCGCTAATCCATATGAATCGAAATAAACAATCCCACGAGGATCAATCGCGTAACAAACCCAGTGAGTTCCAGGTCCATCGCTGTTATCTAGATTTATAATACCTGTTTCAACATCATTAGGTTGTATTGGTAACTGATCTTTCATAAAAACACCTCTGAATTTTTTTATCGCTAGTTTTTTAGCGGCATCAATTAAATCAAAATTGGACATGGGAACTACAGATTTGGAAATCGAAGATTTCGGAACTATATCGTTCCTGGAATTCGAAGACCCTTTTCGTTGTACCATGAATACGGGGTTCCTGGTAGTCTTAGACCCTTTCCTTTTTTTTTACCAGATCCACGAGTGGATCTACGGACGGATCCGCCTGTTGCTTTCTTTAGTGCCATTCCTGCTGCGGTACCAACGGCTCCTAACGCTGCTGCCTTCGCTACCGCTGGGGCTGCTGCGGCAATCAACCCTGGAATCAACCCTAACAACGGGAATATACCACCAGTCTTTTCCATGTTTTTAATCGCGCTTGCAGAAAGAGTAATCTGAACTCCTTTTTTTTCTTTCAGTGCTTTATTAAAATGATTAGTCTGAGTTTTTGTCAGCGATAGTTTATTCCCTCCGCCATTCATTTGATTAGATTTCAGCGTTATTGTGGTTCCGCATTGTTTAGCTGATTTAGATTGTAATTTTTTTATTTGACCAGGTGTCAATGTGACATTGATATTACTATACGACATTATACAAAATAGATTGATTCTAAATTGCAAGTGATTCAATGGCGAAATTGCACAGCAATTTCCAATCTAAAGGATTTTCAATTAAATATTTTCCACTGGTGCATCTACCAGTCTCATTCGTCCACCAACACCTTCGAGTATCATTGATTTATCACTGAGAATGACAGCAACCGCTCTATAATTAACAATACCAACAGGACGGGTTACACGAGCTCGGAAGTGTATATCAACGACGGACTGTCTCATCAAGTCAAGATGTTCCAACGAAAAGTAATAAATCGGATACAGACTTTTAAAATCCAACTGTGATATTTGTAGACCAGTATCGACATTTTGATCGCGTCCCATATACGACAGCAACCGATGATAAACTCGTGCAATATGATTATTTCCATAATCAAGTTGTATATCCTCTGATGGTTCTTGCTGTCCGTTTATTCTCAGCGAGACTTCACTACACCCAATTTGATCAAATATCATATGGGAATATTCTTGATTGTTTAATCGCGCAGTATTCTGTAGCGCAATAAAAATATGCCGTGGAGCTGTAATACCCTGTTTTGATGCTAGATGCCATGTAAGTGTACCATCAATATTAGAATCCATGGTATCTGTGGACGTTGACAACCAACTTAATAATCTCTTCCCCCCTTGATCCATAAATGATAGTAACCGTGGTTCTGTTGACAACGATGGAGTCAACACTGGCATCCACAGTGATAGTTTTGATAAAATGACTTTACCAGCGGCAACGTCAGCACCGCGCCAGATCGCATAATTATCAGTACCTCTTCGTACTAGTGCTATAGTATGCTTTACTCCATAGATAACTTTTCTGACGTTTCTACAAAATCCAAATATGTGATGGAGCGGAATCGCATATGAAAACCGTCGACGCTCTCCTTGCAACGTTGCTACTCTTGTTGCAAACCCTAAATTGAAATTATTATTAACACTTCCGAGAATATCAAAGGCAGCAGCTGGTCTAGCTCTATGTTCAGGGGTATCAGGTTGTGCAGCTGCAGTACCTGCTGGAGTATTTATTTTAATATGCTGAATGTGATCAGCGTTATCAGTAATATCCTTCGTGAACATCATAGACGGACCCGCTGATCTAGTATAGTCATCAGAGTATCTCGCTAACCCGATTATTCCCGTAGCAACATCAACTTCACGCTCAATAGATTCGATTTCTTTTCCATCAATGAGATATCTAGCACTTTCAAATAAAGCCATGATGCCATTGTTAACAAAACCAACTCGGACAGTTGGGTTATCTGCATATGGTGTATTAGCTACAACATCTGTTACGAGTTCACCTTCTACTTCAATAAAGGCTTCAGCGGGTAAAAAGTATTTACTGGTATCATGAACTTGAAGTTCGATTCTCCCCCGAAGATTAGGTTGCACTGCGTGATAAGCAAAAAATTGATAATCACGTACAGATTCATCTTTAAGTACTGGGGCTTCCATGTCAAATGCAACATCAGGGTTTTGTTTGAACATTTTTATTATATATCCGTTGGTCTAAATTAGAAATCGGAAACGCTAGCATTTCTGAGAGGTGAAATCACTCAAAATCAATGCAAAATACAGAATTAAAAATAAAAAAAAATAATATTATGTTAAATTAATTATTTAGTTGGGTATATTAATAATGTTGCTGATGAAAACAAATCTAGATAACGAAGATCAAATCGAAAATACAAATATTTCAATAACTATAACAACTGAGAATCCTATTCAAATAACCAGAAATATTAGTGTTTCTAACACTAGTGTTTCTAACACTAGTATAGGAAATTCAAGTGGAAACATTAGTGTTTCTAATACAAGTATTTCTACTGAAACCATCGAAAATTCAGAAAATACAAGTATTTCAATAACTATAACAATTGGAAATCCTGTCCAAATAAATATAACCAGAAACGCAAGCGTTTCTAATACAAGTATAAGAAATGCTAGCAATTCTAGTGATGATTTTTGAGAAAATATTATTCACCGACGTCGGAAATTCTTTGAATTAGAAAATGCTTTAGTACTTTTAAAGCCACTTCCTGCTATCATATTTGCTGTTATGTTATCCTGGGCGTTAGTTATCAACGACTGTAGTTTTTCATCTACTGCGTTATTTATTATTTTACTAACCCGCGCAGGCATAACCTCAGTAGATGGTAGTGAAGTCATTCTAGAAATGCTAGCATTTCCAGGTTTTGAAAAATTTCTACGTCGAACTAGCGCTGTTAGTTTATCCTTAGCGGCTGAAAATGCCTTCCCGGCAAGATCACCAATAGTGTTAATACCCTTATCTCGGATAACATCAATTGCTTTCATCGATAATTGTTTTACTAGCGGAGCCACTTTTGGAGCCATTCTTGAAAATAATCCCATTATAGTATTACCGAGACCATCTCCATAGTATACTCGGTATTTTGGCAATCGTGAGTTTACCACGTAGACACTAGTTGGTTTATCATGGTTGTAGTGTATGATCATTCTCTATATAGAAACACTAGTGTTTCCAAATACTAAAGCATTTCCAAATTGATATTTATCTAATCGTGGTGACATTAGTCACTGTGGTAACCGTAGAAATTCGAAGAATTTCCATCCAAAGAATTTTCGGCTAACTCCTCAATGAAATCTCTATATGTTGCAATATCCATAATACCACCTTGAAATAACCTCCTACAGATATCAGCTGCTTCATTGATTATTTCTGGTGAGTTATTCCCGGCTCGTTTTCCTCCAACAAGAACTTCTAATCGGGATATATCACCGAGAATATTTCCAGGGCAGAAACTCGAAGAGTTTCCAACACTAGAATTTCCAACTAAGCCACTGCCTGTTTTTGAAAATTCTTTAGATTTTTTAGTGATACCAGTTGCACCCTTCAGAGTTTTCAACTCTGGAGTTTTACTCTGGGAATCAGCCTCTGCCATTATTTGTATTTCATCAGGGATTGGGTCTGCTGTGTATACTGGCGGTGGTACTGTGATCCCCTTTACCATAGCTAGAAATTGGTCATAATCAGATTTTATTTTTTTGTTGATTTTGTTTTCCCCGCGGTTTGCTAAAAACACCTTATTTGCCCAAAGGTCTTTACTGTTTATAAAATTTTTAGACGTGTCGTCTATTAAATACTTATCTCTCTTTGCTTTTTTAATGTTGTCGTTGGTAAATTTAGCTAAACCATTGAGTGTTGGGATACTTCTGATTTTTTTTAACGCATCAACTGTAAATATATTTTCAGGAGAATAATCCCCCTTTGAAACAGCTCCCTCTTCTTCTTCTTGTGGTTGTTCTTCAGGTTCTTCTTGTTGTTGTTCTTGAAATTCTTCAGGTGGTGGTGAGGAAATATCAACATCACCTAATCGTTCAATTTCTTCCTGAAGTACTCGTTGTTGTTCTTCTTGTCGTCTTGCAGTAGTTATTATATCACCAGGAAGTGTTTTTAATGATTTTTTTGATTGCTTAGTTCGTTTTGCTATTTTCTCTAACACAGGGAGAAAGGACTCTTTTTGCGTGCTTTCTTGTTTAGAGATTGCTGTTTTCACACCCTCAGTTGCACTAACAATAGGTTTGAAGAGTTGCTCTGTATCCTCTGTAAAATCAGTCTGAAGTAATTGCCGCTGTTGAAGTTTTTCACGTATGCGATCACGAAGGGGTAATATTTTCTTAAGAGCTTCAAGTCTTTCTTTAGTGTTCCGTGTAGTTAATGATTGTCCTATCATTATTAAAAGAGTATCACTAATTGTCAAATTAGAAATGCAAAGCATTTCCACTCAAAGATTTTCATTGCAATTTTTAATTAAAAAATCCTTTGGATTTTAGAAATGCAAATCATTTCGAAAGAAATCACTAACCTAAAAATGCAAAGTATTTTAATACTTCCCTGTTGTTACACACACATAATTTTACTTCCTCATAGTGTGATTTATACCGTACTGGTTATACAAACAAAGGAGGCTCTCTACGCGTGGGGTTCATCACCTTCAGAGTTTTCCATTAACATTTTTAATTGTCTCACTTTACAATTAATAAGTCTCTTTTGTTCATATTCTAAGCCTAATTGCTTACGTACACGTTCAACGATGCTACATAATGGTACGAAGACATTAACATCTTCAGTATTTACTAAGCTCTCACGTATAAGCTTTTGGATATTCTTAATTAAAAAATATTTTTTAGATAGGACATATTTTCCGGTCTGTTCTGCAAATTGTATATCCTCGAAATTGGTCATAATTTGATCACAATCCAAACCTGAACATAATTTTATATTTTGATCCTTAAGTTTGTTGATTTCAATAATAATCAATTTGAGATTTTCAAGATTCATATATATATAAAAATATATTTGTTCAAATACAAAATATGAAAATTCTTTAGAATTAAAAATACAAAGTATTTCAAATACAAAGTATTTCAAATACAAAGTATTTTCAAAATGAATTCTGGATACACTAAGGTGTTGATCATCTTAGTATACCCAGAAGCTTAATGCGATTATAGGTGATTATGATTACACTTATGATTACACTACAACCCCGTGATCTAGTGTGGTAGGCGGTTGTATATACACATAGGACGGTACAATGCCATATATCTCCGCGCTCGAGTGTTGCGGCAAATTTTAGGCATAACATGTACTTAATTAAGGATGGATTATAATTCAATGGAACGATGATGGTAATGATGTGGGCGTGGTAAACCAAACCAACATGGCAACCCATGAATTCGATTTCATGGTTGCATGAGTTGGAAAAAACACCAACCCACGCTACCGAGAATGCGATAGCATGAGTTACAATGTTGGTTTGGCTGAGGGGGATCCGCCCCTTCCCCCCCAATTAATATAAAAACATCTTCCGTTTCGCCATCAAATAATGTATCTGCTATGGGGACCGAACACGTAGTTGATATAGATCTATGTTTACAAGACAAACACTATACCATTACACCACGGATTAGTCATACAAAATAGAGATTTTTTAATATATATATATATATATATATATATATATATCTGATATACTTAACAATAAGAGATTTTTAAAATAGACAATTTTATGCTGCAACAATGAGAAATATTTTAAACAAAATAATACAGTTGTTTAATAAAACAGCGTTTTTATACTCTGTTGTAATTCTCTAGATAAAATACATTCACATACAAGGAATTTTAACCACGCCCACCTACTTCAATGAATAGGAAACACTCGCGTTCCGGCTGAGCGAACATAGGTAAATGTGCTAGCGTTTCAATGTTTAAGATCCGTAACTCTGTCATTGGTGGAAATCCTACGGATTTCACACGCGTTATACCTAACGGAGTTATCTCCCATGTGAAATTGCAAAATTGAAGATTTTCAATGGAAATTCTTTCACAATTTCACGAAGCAATTTCCAATGCAAATTATACATAAACAAACTGAATTTTGTTTTTAAAACGCTTTGAAAAAGCGGTCTTATAAATTCCCTCTGCTACTTTTTGTACCGAGGAGGTGTGAATATCGAAATACTTACCAGCTTCTGACATTGATTGAAATACCATCTCCCCCTTGTCAGTATTAAACGATCTTACTGGTCTCTTCCCAATTGATTTACAAGTACCAGTATTTCCAAATGCAGTATTCTCACTTTGTGTAACAGCTCGTAAATTATTCAAAGAATTATGTGTCCTAATACCATCAATATGATCAATAACAAGGCCATCCTTGATTAATCCATTATACACTTCATAAACGAAACGGTGATTGAGATACATTTTCCCTCCAGCTTTAAATATCAAATAACCCATACCATTATCCCGCCCAACAGATTTCTTATTTTTACTGTGTCTAACAACACCATCACTAGAAGCTTCGTAATTTTTAATAACAGGATGTCTTTGAAATTCTTGGCTCATTTATATATAATATATCTATTTGTCTAATTCGTTAATTGGCTGAATTATAACATTGGAAAATCTTTTTATATAATCAGCCGTAGTTTTTATGATTTTGCCGTTATTGACGTCGTTAGGATTTTTGATTCTTCGCTTGTCATAATAACGTTTTAACTCTCTATAACGCTTACCCCCGCAATTTACGCATAACTGCGACTTGCCTCTTACACCTACCCCACAATGCAAGCATGGTAGAGGTCCCTCCGAACCGTTTCTTACACTCTGCATATGATACCCACAGAATTCATTTCTACATGATTTGTTACACGGAGTCTTTGATCCAATCATAAGCCATTTGCAATGATTCATTATATAAAATTTTCTTATTTAAATACTTGTTTTAATTATAATATGAAGGAGTTCAAGAGATTATCGAAAATTAAGCCTTGGAAAAATGTTAGATTTAATCTCGATAGAATCTCTGATATACCTAAAAGTCTAGTAGATGATAAACCACTATTGAGTAAAATCAGCGACTGTTTTAATGAGTTTAAGCGTGATGGAGCATCTCATACGTGGTCGACATTTCGAATTATTGATGAAGATGTCAATATACCCATAATTGATGCTACTATGAATGATATAAGAGCAGCTGAGATACTTTCACACCTTGGCGGGAAATCTCTACTGAAGTATTTTTTTAGAATAAAATTCATTATCGAAGAGGAAGGTGAATGGATTATCAGAGATAAATTTGACCCAATCCTTAAGGATAAAAAAACTGTTATTGTGAGTAGAGATTCCAAACCAGGAACTCTAACTGGGATTGACAAACCATACTATGAGAAATCTTACCCTGTAACAGCAGTTGTGTATGGGTTATATCCAATAAATAATAATCCTAATATTGCAAAACTAGCTCCGATGTTTTCATCATCAGTGGCTTTGCCACTTAATTGTGTAGCAACACGGTTAATAGAACACTTCAAAAATGCATCCCGGGGAAACAAATTAACTGATCTACGAAGAAAAAAAATAACCGAATGGGAACTAACAGTGAATCAACATGGAGCAAGGATTTCCGATATAGCTAAATTAGAAGCATTATTAAAATTTCCAATATCGGTAGCGACAATAACCGGAGAAGTATTATACGAACCAAAATATCAATCGCGAGGAGCTCCAATTGAAATTATTGATCATAACAAACACGCGTGGACACCCGCGGTAAATATATTTCCACGAGAAAGAACTGTTCGATATATCCCTAAAGAATTTTCTTGGGATGGTTTCTATGAAGAGAAATTATTTGATGCTATTCACACATTAACCAAAGACGACCCTGTGTCAATGTGGTTACTCAGGAGTAATGAGGATCCGGAAATAGGATTTGATCAGTTTGTAAAACCAAATGGTGAATTATATCGAACTGAAGAATTAGATACTAGAATGAGAAAAATCGCTAATGAATTTTCAGGTGAAAATTCTAAAGAATTTTCTAATGAAAAACTACTTACAGATAGCTTCACAATTCCATCAGTGGTAGCTCACTTTGCAAGAGAAAAAAACTCATGGCGTCCAACACGAAGTGATTTTCTCAATGACGTGAAGTTGAGTTGCGTCGAATTGGGTCATGGAGGATTGTGGAATACGAAATACTCACGTGATGGTATGATTTCAATTGATATATCCGCGTGTTATCCTGGAAGTTTTCTCGGATATGGAGAATGCTCTGAATATTTTAAACGATTTGGACATCCCACACATGAAATGACTCGTGTTGCGATTAATGGTCCATTGCCTGGAACTGCTAGTGGAAACGCTAGCGTTTCTAGTTCTAATTTTGATTTAACCGGGTTCGCTCGTGTGATATCATTCGAATTAGCTACAGGGTTACATCCGTGTAGTTATCTTTGGCTTGGTAGACATATGTATGAAAAAGCGTGGATGCCAATTGTGCTATTGCGATATATGATCGATTGTGGTATGTTAATATCATTAATTGTCAGCGAAGCTATTATATGCTATAACGCGCAGAAAGATGTTTGGTTACCAAAACCCGATCTAGAAAAAATAATTAACGAACAACGAAAACAATTGGGAGATTGTGAAACACTTATGGATTGGTCTAAGAGGTTATTCGAAGGTAGGAATAGAGAGGCTAAAGAGCTCGGACGAAGAATAATCGGTAAATTCACTCAAGGTGGAAGATTTGACAATGCAAAATATTCTTCGAGATTGATCTTAGACAATGAAGAATACGATTTTATCATAACCGATTTAATAAAAAAAGGAAAATTTGTAACCCGTAGGGATGCTTTTCGATCCAATGGTGAGAAATTAGGTACGGTTATTACCTACTGTGATGGATATAGTTGTCAGTACACACATTTGAGAAGTTCTATGCTAGCCTATTCTTGTATTAATCTATTCTCGATGATAAACAGATTTCCTAATACCGCGGTTAGAGTAGCTACTGATTCGATGTATATCCATGAGAAATACAAATCAGATGTAGCTAAATTCACAGATCCTAAGGAAGCGTGGGGAAATTGGAGGTTTAAAAAAGAAACACTACATGAGTATTGTAAATCCGCAGACGTTGCTATGGATGATAAATACTTGAAAAGTAACCATAATATCTCAGAGATTCAATCAGAATTTTCTACTGCACCGCCTGTATCCGATCCGATTTGTAGATACAAGACAGTTTATTTAAACGGCTGTGGTGGATCAGGAAAGACAACTCGGGTAATTGAATTATTTCGTCGTGGAAACGCTAGCGTTTCTAACATGATTGTGTTAACACCAACTCACAGACTCGCCAGAGAGATGATAGCGCGTGGAGTAAAAGCTTGTACTTATCATAGCTTCTTTCGATGGAAAGGCGATACATGGACTCCTGATCGAATGGGCGATAAATTTATTCCTGAAATAATAATCTGGGATGAAATATGCACGGTATCATTGACAGTATTACAGATATTTCTTGAATGGTTGTTATTGAAAAATACAAAAGTCGTCATGTGCGGGGATCACGGCCAACCGCAGCCATTTGTTGGTGGATCTCCACATGAATGGTTAAAAGGATTTGTAGATTATTATGAAGAGATTAATACCGACCATAGATCACTTGATGAACAATTACGAGAATTCAAAGCGCTAATTAGATTACAACCGGATAAAATCCAATGTGAAATAGCGCGTGAAATAATTTCAGAAACTCCCATGAATGATTTTTGGGAAATGTGGAAGCCAAATGATTTAATAATCGCGAGTAGAAAAATAGTCAGAGACGCACTTCAGATGAAGTTGTTTGCGCTACATAAAGAAAAATTTGCAACGCTTCCAGTACCACTCTGTTATAGACCTAAGGATACACGAAAGCAGAATATCGACGTTGACATTCCTGGACAACAACAAAAGCAGAATTTAGTATTAAATGATATTGTGTTGGTTGATATCAGCGTCGTTAAAGATGCATTAGGTGCTGATAAATCCCCGTGGACGCTAGGTTATGCAGCAACAATACACTCTTCACAGGGATTGACTATATCCGATACAACTCTTTGGATAGTAGATAATCATATTGAGTGGTCAAATTTAGTTTATCTCGCAGTATCCAGAGTACGGCGAATAAACCAACTTCGAAGAATTGTTGTTGACGATGAAATCATTGGTAACGATATTATCACTGGTGATTTTATCACTGGTGATATAATCAGAAAAAAACTCTCTGGCTATAAACAACAGGATAAAAAAAATAAACGAGAATTTGACATTGATGCTGAATTAATTAAGACGCTGAAACAGCAACAGAATAATCACTGCGCGAGTTGCAATTGTATAATGCGTTGGCAGTATTCGGATAAAGATCCTCGCCAATTCACCGTAGACAGAAAAAATAACAATCTCGGTCATGTCAGAAACAATGTGATGTTGACCTGTCTTGAGTGTAATAGACGCCGGGGTGACAGCACCCTGGGTGCTAATTAAGACCACGCGGTGGTAATTGAGTATCCTCGGGAATCACTTGTAATTGTTCGCGTGTAAAACCCCGCTGAGGAGCAGTTGAATCCAGTCTATAGATTGAAGGTCTACCCGTAGATCGTGTTATGCCGGATATATTATGTGTAGTGACACTCCAAATAGGATCAGTAGCTCTTTTTTTACCACCCTCAAGCTCTCCTGGTTCATATAAGTACCTTACAATGACATTACTACCAAGAATTGGTTCTTTTTGTGAAATTCCTTGGATTTCCATTTTGATAGACGCCTTCTTAATAGCGTTGACAGGTTTCATATTAATTGTTCTAGTAATCTCATTATTGATTGCGGTAATCACAGCTGGTAATCTCTTGACCCATTCACGGGATCGTTTATCCTGGATGAATTCTTTTGCGTATTGATATCCGAATAACCGCTCAGCAAGGGTTTTATTAAACCGTTCAACAATTGCCTGATCGCGATGTAGCGCAGTGTGTCCTCGTCTGATGGCGACATTATGATGTTTCATCGTAGATGTAACAACACCTTGAAATTCCTTGCCAGGGTCAACTTGTAACAGATTTGGCCAGCGCAGAGGACCTCGTCGATAAATTTTTTCAAATGCAGAAGCTACTTCAGTAGATGATTTTGTTTTTAACGGTTCTGCTTCTTTGTATCGACTTGCAATATCAACTAACGTTAACGCGTATTTGTAACCGTTGTCATGCGGCAGAAATAGTATATCAGCTTGATGAACTTCATTAGGTGTTGTAACATCAAAATGCGAATAGTTAATTTGTTTAGGCGCTGGTAGATAAATTTGCCATATTGCCTGTTTAGATAACCAGTTTACAGCTGTAGTTTTTTTCACCTTTGATGCACTAGCTAGTTTATTGATTGCTGCGTAACCTCTCCAGTATCCTCTCGGAGAATAATAAATAGATTCCATATTAAAATGCTAGCATTTTCAATTACCAGCACCTAACATCAATTTACCCTTCATAGCAGATTTTACCAACCAAGAAGCCAACTTTTCTTTGAAGGATTTATCAGGAATAGCATTTAACGCATGAATTAATTTTACATCTGCGAGATGTCTGTGTTGAAGATTGCTGCTTTTATAAGCGACATCATGAGCATGACACGCCTTATCAATAGCGTTTATTGGATATTCGCCGGGTCGGGGCTGATTTTGATCATCAAGTCTGATATCTAATCGTGTTCCCGGTCCACAGTATCCTGGAAGGTGCTTTTCTCCTGGATACTTTGCCCACGGTGTTCCTGGGAGTTTTGTCAATTTGGCTGCAATATCACCTCCTCGTTTTTTTTTAAAGATTTCGTGGAAGTAAATCTAAATTTTTTCGTACTACATTGTACGCATTTACCAGAAAGCGCTGATCGATTATTTTTCGTTGTAATCGTCGTCAAGTCATTTGTGCCAGTACGCGTCCTACACTTCACACAATATAGATCCATAATTTATATATAACAGTTATGAATGTAATTGATTATTCAGCTACGAGACGACGGGAACCTATTAGACACCATGCAATGTTACCAAATTCTATTCGCGCGATTATCATCGGACCATCTGGAAGTGGTAAAACACAATTGCTACTTAATTTGATAACGAGATGGATGAAGTGGGATAAATTGTACATGATTGCTCCGAGTGTAGACGATCAACGATGTTATGAAGTATTAAAGGATTTTAATGATGCCGCGCGAGAAATTAACGGTGATGGTGTTATTGAGTTTATAACCGATATCGAAGAGGCACCTAGTATTGATGATATTGATGGAAGTATTAACAATTTAGTCGTATATGATGATATCATGTTAGATAATCAAAAGAATCCTGCTAGAATATTTTCCAGAGGCAGACATAAAAACACCGTTGTGATATATATCACTCAACGTTACACTCAAATACCAAAAGTAATCAGAGATAACTGCAATATGCTGTGTGTATTTAACGGAGTTGATACTCATACTCTTAGAAATATTTGGCAAACTTGGTGCGGTGGTGATATGGATCATAATCAATTTAAAAATTTCTTTAGCCGCGCTCAGTCAATCCCACACGGATTTGTGACGATAAATTTATCAGACCCTCGGACAAGATATCGTGTCGGACTTGATCAAATATTTAGTTAGCGCATTAGCAGCCGAGGAGGTGAACGTCAACTAAATGGCGTCTTTTTTTTTACCAAATGGACCCTTCTCTTAATATTTATTAGAAGGGTCTATTTGACAAATTAAGACTTCCTAGTAAATATTAACTAGAAGAGTTTATTTGACAAATTAGGACTTCCTAGTAAATATTAACTAGAAGGAAGCATCGTTGACGACTAAAAAGTTGGTCTGTTCACCCACTCTGCTGCTTATACACATGTGTGAGGCCGGATAGGTATGTTTGACTGGAGTCTGTCATTGAAACAGCACAAATTTTGTGTTTGATTCTGTATCGAATTGATAGGGTACAGAGCAGTGGTGAGGTGTGCTCTGATTGTGGTACTGTAAAGATGATCCGTGCAGCAGTTTTTTGAAGTTTATGGAGTAAATATTGTAACGAACCAGACAGAATTGAGTTAGAACAATCTAGTCTTGAAAGTACTAATTAACACACAAGTGTTTTAATGGCATCAACTGAAAGATATTTACAAATGGAACTTATGGGTCTCAATTCAAGAAATGCAGCCTTGCATATGTTCATGACATGTTGGTCGACCAGTGGGCGGTCGTTGCCTTGCAACAGTCATCGCTGGGGGCTCCTAAGATAATAATTCGGACTACTGTATTATGATTGCAGCTGACACGAAGAAGGGAATTTTCAACTTCACTTAGAGAGAGATAGAGAGAGAACCTGTGAACATCTCAAGCGTTTGGCATGACAATGAGTGGTGTTGGAGGGGTAGTAGGCGCACAACTGACACCCAAGGAATTTCTTTTAAATTGAGTTTTGAACAGTTCAAACAATATAAACGTGTTTCAGCGATTTTTCTTATTGTATCTGCTTTCGTTTGTTAATTTTTACTTATATTTTATTTCTAAAGCAGTAGCAATGTCAAAAAATAAGAAATCTGCTACTAATTTCTTTACAAAATTGGGATCAAAGTTATCGGATAAATCTCTGCATATTCTTGTCTTTTTGAAATACTATTTTATTAACAAGAATGATGTTTAAAAAAATATAAAGAAATTATTTTTCGTACTACTCAAGCTCGAAAGCTAGAAAAAATTATTGAGCTCGAGCTCGCACGAGTTTCAAATCCTCGAGCTTTCATATACTCTAGTTTTATCATCATTCATCTGCAGCTTGTTACATGTCATCCATGATCTCACATCAGAATGCACCTCTCTACACTTTGGATGGTGGCATCAACTTCAGTTGGGTGGCTAGACTTGTATATTTGGGTGTCATCAGCGTACAATTGGTGAGACACTGGGTGATGATCTATGACACTTGAGAGTAGCTGAGTGTATTCAATGAAGAGAACAGGTCCAAGAACAGACCCCTGTGTAGCACCACAACATGCATCAATTGGGCTTTAATGTATTCCATTTGCATATATAATTTGTGTCCTGTTGACTAAGTAGGACTTGAACCACTGCAAGGCTACATTCTGAATGCCAAATACATGCTGGAGATGGTTAACAAGTATATCATGGTCTATTGTGTCAAATTTCTTCAGCAGAGGCTTTGCGATGGCAGTTTTGAAAAATGACGGGAATTTCCGCGATGAGAGAGATATTAATAACTTCAGTTAGTAAAGGCAATATTGGGTCTAAGCACTCGAGCAGCAGAGATGTCAAAATCTGATTAAGTTCACAATACTTTGGTGCACTTTTCATCACGATTGTCTGTACTAGGGCATAACCGATTAGCATTTTTTTACCGATTTCCGATTTCGGATTTTGTGCATGAAATTTTTCCGATTCCGGATAGGATTCAATTATTCGGAAATGCTAAATCTGAATTTTTTTTTCTAAAAAATTTCATCTTCTGTTTTCGGGTTTCTGGTAAATGGTTTTGCCGTGTCTAGCATGTTACTTAGTACTTTACCATATCCGGCTTCATTTCCGGATTTTACCCGCCAGTTCAAATAGATTGTCTCACAGCGTGGTTGTGTTGACCATACTGGACTTTTCTGACTTCTTATTTAACTTTATTAACGCACTATCGAATGACACGCAGTGTTAGACACGGTGCTATAGAAATTAAACTTTCTTATTTTTATTATCCGAATCGGTCGTTCCTGCCTTGTCTGACTCCGACTAATCGGAAGTTCATACTATCCGGTGGAATCCGATTTCCGGATCAAAAGTCGGTTATGCCCTAGTCTGCACTAAATCAATAGTAACAGGTTCAAATGCTCCTAATGGTTGTCGCTGAAATTCTGTACCATACCTGTATGGTGACAAGTCAGTTTAAATTGTGCTGTCAAGTCAGTCTCTACTGATTTGTGCTTTGTCACGGAAGAAATTTGCAAATTGGTCCGGAAGGTCTACTGGAGAGAAGGTAGTTTGTTAGTTATCTCGAAGAGCTCTTTACAGCTGGAACTCTCCATGATCTTAGTACTGTAGTGGGATAATTTGGCTAAATGGACTATGTGACGTTCTTCTTAGTAGCTTCATAGATTTGTTTATGAATAGTGAGTCTGGTGGAAAGCCAAAGCCTCACTGCTTTTCGGCGATGTCTTTTAGCAGTGCGAAGCTGGTCCCTAACACTGCTATACCATGAGAATACTTTTTTATTGATACTCTGAATTTGGTGGCTGGGGCATGTTTTTCAAGCATTGAACGCAGGTAGTTATCAAGTTGTTCCGCTGTTGGATGTAAGAAAGTTGTTAGGTTTTCTTGGATGTCATGCATGAATTTGGTTCTATTTATCATATGGAGGTTTCTCGTAGTAGCAAATAGAGGTGGAGGGTTAGGGCCTGATATGTTGAGATGGCATATAATGCAGAGGTGATCTGGTGCAAGTTCGTGGGATACAAGGGTGAACATGGATGTCATTGATTTCTCAGTGACACGAAAGCAAGAATCGGTCAAACATCATCTAGCATTACTGAATTCTATTAGGATGACAATAATAGCTTCATCTAGGTTACAAGCAGAACTGCTACTTAATTTAATAATGAGAGTGGGATAAGTTGTATTTAGTAGCTCTGTCAGTTGACGATCTGAGATGCTTCGATGAAAATGCAAAATTGTTGGAGGAGGATGGCAGTGATGTTGTTGAATATATTACCTATATTGATGAAGAGCCGATTGTTGATGAAATTGATGGATTTATTAATAATTTGGTAATATATGATGACGTAATGCTGGATAAACAGTTATGTCCGGAAGTTAAAAAACTTGTCACATGTGCAAGTAACCCCACATGGATTTATAATAATAAATTTACATGATCTTACATGAAGATATTGTATATGATTTGATAAAATCGTTGGATGAGAGATTGATCTAATTCACAGCGGCAGAGAGGGCGCGATCACAGATAAGTGTCATGACAGGTAAATGTGCATGCATGCTTTTAAAAAAACAAAGACAGAAATCAATGATTTATAAACTATACCACTCTTGGCTAGTTAGAGGCTTCAATTTGGCATTATAGACCGTATATTTGCCTTTTCATAAGAATCTTTTGTTTTAAAAAAAGAACTATCCAGAAATTAATGGGTTTGCCATCCTCTGCTGCTGTTTGTATTTTATCAGCTTGGGTCCAATTTGCAGACTGCAATTCGGGTGTATGATGCATTGAAATATGTAATATGCTACATTAAATTCTGATTTTATGGTAAACAGTAGCAAACTGTAACAGAATTGTTACCGAGTGGATGGTGGATTAAATAAACAACACAAACACAATGTGTGAAAGATAATGTAAATTTATGAAATAAATTATTAATGAAAAATAATGATGTATCAACACAATAACTCATGCGTTCAACCCACAATTACACTCACAACCATTCACAATACATGAATAAATTTAATACAAAATAAAACACAGATACAAAGGAATCTCTTGGACTATACACAGATCCAAGGAACCTTTACAAAAGTTATATTAACGCAAGTATAAATTGCGATAACAAATACAAACATCAAACTATACTATCGCACGTATGGATTGCGACAACAAGTACAAACCTTTACATGTATTTTATCAAGTTGCTAACTGTTATTGAGATTCATGTAATCCCTTGAAATACTACTGTGATTCAAAGTAACTATGTGTAAATATAACAATGTATTATATTGTAACTACAATTGCAACACACACACGTGTCTCGACCCTGTACAACCGTACGATTCACCAACTGTTGAATCGCTGCCCAGCTTCTCTGAATACCTAGGGTTGGTCCAATACTTTTATTGGCCACTTGCCCTTCATGGATCCACTACAGTTATACATACAGACAGCATACAGCATCTACTAGAACCATCGGTCCCAAACACCCAGATGCTACCCCGGACGTTTACACCTCTAGACAGCTCCGACACTCGGACATTTAGACTTCTAGATTTCTGGATATTTACACATCTCGACAGACGTAGACGGACACACAATCCGACAGACAGACAGTCAGATATCTCAATTTGATCTCACAATCAAATGGCACAATTAATCACATTCAGCTACAATTCAGAGGCGTTCAGCTGCAATCAGATACGTTCAGAGACATTCAGCTACAATCAGATACGTTCAGAGACGTTCAGCTACAATCAGCAACAATTTCAGAGATGCTCCGCTACAATATCAGAGATGCTCCGCTACAATATCAGAGACGTTCCGCTACAATATCAGCTACAATAAAGAGACCAAACTAATAATAGTTTTTTCTAAAACCATCTACAACTTAGATTACGCTATTGCATTTAAAGTCTAATAGTGACTAGTAATTCCAAATATTCCACGTTTAAAACTGCATTGTAATAAAGGCATCATTACATGAAATGATAAACTGAATAAAATTCACAATAAAACGAAATATAAATTTAACACTCACCCCTTTGGCTGGAGAAAGAATGACGAGCTATCTATCCTGTGATAAGATACTTTTGGACCCATAATATAATCAGAAGTATTCTGCTATATATATCCTCAAATAGGTGAGCAGAATTCATGGCAAAATTACCGTGCACCCCGTGATTCTAATGTTCCTGACTTCAAGCGATTCGAAGTCAGGCACATGCAAATCGTTACACGCCGTTTACCTTGAAAAAACCCACTTATTCACCCCAGGTAATGCATGTACGATGAAACAAAAAAAATGGTGAAATTAGTTTGTAATTCAAGAAGAAATAAATTTAATTTTCGCCTAATTCTGTGACACAAACAATCAGTACTTAATATAGCTTATTCCCCAACACACGGAAAGGAAAGCTTTGTGGTTACTAAATGTCCTGTAAAGTACTTAAAACATACATGAGGAGAAAATTTGGAATGTTTCTTTTTATATTAGGATATTTAATCAGTGACCTTTTCATGCTGACAGGATAAAGAAAGTTACAACAGTATTGATAAAGAGCAGATTTTAAATGTACAAGTTTATCAACTTTCATAAATTTGTAAAAAAAAAAATTATAGGAGAGCTGGAGTTGTCAGTAGCTTTTATTTTTTTCTAACAAAACAAGTGCCTATAGCTATGGCAGTTGTTTTTGCATCTGCAGGAATTACCGTTTGATGCTTGTTATTCATTCCCACTCACGCACCCAGGCTTGTTCTAGATGAGACTTTCCTTGCACTAGTAAATTGTACTGCTTCAGTTTTGAAGACAACACCATAATATCTTCCAAATTTAACTGAAGACCTGAAATAGGTAATATGTTTTAAAAACATTAATGCAGTGCAAAAAATGGGCATGGTGGCCAAAAGTGAGTAATGCATATGATCAAACGGGGCAGTCTGAAATAACCAGAAGGTTGAATTGAAATCACTGACTAGTAATAGTTGGTCCGTCTGTAATTATTTTTGTTACCCTGCCATGGGTGAGAATAGCATAACAGTATGCTCTGGAGTCTATGTCTGGCTATAGTATTCATGCTGGGAATTATCCAACCAATATAGTTGCCGCGGTAACCACTGACAGACTTTCAAGTTGATATGTGTGTCAATAATGTGTCATATTAAGCCTTATATCATGAATTTTATTCATATATAGCACAGGTGTAATAATCAGCCCTACAAATTCAATAAAACATTTTTCATAGGTTGACTAACAACTTGTTTTGAATAAGGGAGGGTCCTAATTTAGATTTGGATGGGTCACAAGCATTGGGCAATTCAATTTTATGAGTTTGGTCTCCATTGATTTTCATCAACATGCTGTTGAAGGCATCAATACACTAATTAATTTGATTATATTTATTTCCTTGTCATGGCTCAGTGTTAAATGTGTTTTACTTTTTGACCCAAAGGATGTGTTACATTACCATTGTTGGATTGGATAATATGATGTCTCCTTGGATAAAGCACTTCATTTGGAGTTTTCACTAAAACTTCTTTTCACTAGATTGTTATAAATAAATATGGTGTTCGTCTTAAATCGATAATGGACACCACCGTTGTTAATTTGACAATGTTATCTCGCAAGAATAACAGTTGGTTTGAATACTACAACTGAAAAGAAGAAGTTGTCTTGTTTTGAACTTTTGGCAATTGACTGCTCTGGTGGCTTTTGGTTAGAGCATCCGCCTCGGATGCAGAAGGTTGTATATTCGATTCTCGGCCATTTCATACCAAAGACTTTGGTAATCACAGCTGCCTCACTTGTCCCAGTGCTAGACATCACTATAAACTCGCATTACAGCCATCGTAGCGACATGACTGAAAAATGATTACAGCTACATTAAAAATCCAAATCTTACACAATTCTTGGAAATTGTGTTTTTGGACAGTAGTGTAAACCACTGTTTGTTATTGTTACTGTTTGTAATAGTACAGTAATGTCCATATACCGGTACATGTACATGTTGTTCTGTTGATCCATGGTGAGGGAGTAATGTGTGAGTTGCTTGATTTGTATGTGCCTAACATGCATCCACTGATTACATTAATAAGTTCCCTCTTCCATTGTTCATTTTGACTCCATAGACCCAGAAATTTGTGACAGTGAGCTTGATGCATCATATTTTTCCCTTCAGAAGTGGCTGTACTAATCAATAGTGTCAGGAGTATCACTGGAACTCTCAATGCTAATATTGTAAGAAGAAGCACTGGAGGTTTCTTGTATAGATGACTGCTGGTTTCAGGACTATCACTGGGACTCTCAACACTGATATTGTAAGAACAAATATTCAGTCATTGGTTTCCTGGTTAGATGACTGTTGGTGTCAGGACTATCACTGGGACTCTCAATGCTAATATTATAAGAAACACTGGTTTTATGTATAGATGGCTGCTGGTTTCAGGACTATCACTGGGACTCTCAATGCTAATATTGTAAGAACAAACACTGGTTTCCCCATATAAATGACTGTTAGTGTCAGGACTCACTGGGACTCTCAATGCTAATATTGTAAGAACAAACACTGGTTTCCCCCATATAAATGACTGTGTTAGTGTCAGGACTATCACTGGGACTCTCAATGCTAATGCAAGAAAAACACTGGATTCCCCATATAGATGACTGTGTTAGTGTCAGGAGGTAGTTTTAAAAAAATATGTGGTCTCCCCAACTTCTTATGGTTTTGTTTTGGTTATCATTTCTAGATGATTGACCACATGTTATTGTCCAGATAATTAATCAATAAAATTGAAATTAATGGATGGTATAACAGAGATCTGGGCAGGGATATAGAATGGGATTAGCCCCCTTATTTAACATTCAACCGTTTAATCAATTACATAAAGAAAATGAAATTGAAAATGACAAGTGAATATCATTCGCTTTCTCTTAGAAATATAGTTTCATAATTATGTGCAATTCAGTTAGCCATTCTGTTATACTTGTGGAACAGATTTGATCATATGATCGAGTGACTAATTGAACTCGCATTGCTGGCATGACAGCATCACTTGATGCTTCCAGTCATTTATGAAACTGCTCACCTAATACACACTCCAAACCCTTATTAATATAAACTTCTTTTCTACAGTTCTTGCATTCCAACAGAGACAATAACATATGTAAACCTCAAAGATAATGTTACTGCCACAATGTGGCTATAAGTTTGCCAGCTGAAAGCTATGTTATAATACTAATTAGCAGTTCATTGACATGCATGTCCAGCCATATGAAAAATCAGTCCTCAGCATAAATGACTGTATGACCTTTGATGTTATTGACATGTAGGTTGCAGAGTTGTTTAGGAACTAGGAATGCAAATGGCCAGATGCAGGTCAAATGTCAGCAATGATTAACTTTTGTCTCGTCTGTCAGCAGATTAAATACATATGAATGCTGTGATCGAATGCTGTGATCACAATTTCTGAGAAAATATATTATATTCCTATCAATTTCATGCATGTATATCTCGATGTAAGGTCATTAAAGTTTTCTGGGTTGGCTAATAAGCGGCTACCCCATGCTGACACCAATTGGTATCAGTGAATTCTAACTTTTCGATAGGGAATGGACTCTGACCCTACACCCCAAAATAAATGTCTAAATATAAAAATTAGGTGGCAAGGATCAAAGGAAACTTTGACTAGATTAATTTTATCTAACTGCCAAAAATTTAACACACCTGTTAGAAAAATTCTCTCAAATTCTCTATTTTTACAGATGTGAAATAATAGCTTAACTGGCCAAGTTCACCAACCTAAGGTTGTTGATCCACTGTTAACTTACTCTACATCTGTCTGGATCAAGGACAACTGGCTAGGGAATATAATAGGTCTAGTAACCCTAATAGAAAAGTAAATAACTGGTTGTGGTAAGTTAAAGGGCAATGCCCTACTCCTTCAACTGTTACACTGTGTATGGCTGGCTGGTCCAATGTTAGGAAAGTTGCTGCTATAGTTTTTGAAATATTTCTCATAAATATTTTGTTTGTGGAAGTAATTTCTACACTCCAGGGATTTTCCTGGCTCAGAAAACCAATGGTTGATTTCCTATATCAAGGATGCAAATTGAAGAGAACAGTGGGTCATGTCAACATCTATGGGACCAGCTAGAAAATTTGATGGGCATAGTATGGAGAAAAACATTCTATATTTCTATTGACTGTAGGCTGGCTATAGTCTCATTCAAAAATAAAAAATCTGCAGAACTGCATCTGTTATGCAGTTTTTGCAGATTGATGTGGTACCTTCCCAGGGAGATTACTGCATTATATACAAAATTAGAATGATGAATTATTGAGTTGTATTGCAGTGATATTGCAGTAGGGCAGTTTTTTTTAGTGATATCTAGCACTGAGGCACCATGCCACAGACATGTGGCATCATGTCTCAACCAATCATAGTTTCCTGACATCAGGCTGACTAGTCCAAAACTTCTTAATACTGAGTGCTGTGTGAGACAGCTTGCTTAGAGCACCAGTTTTATAATTATTTAGTATGACTCAGCTGTGGCCACCAGAGTGGTATGATGATTGTAAATTTGACATGTTCCACACTAGAAAAGTTGGTGGTGGTGGTGGTAGTTGGTTTTTATTGGTACTTTGAGCACACTATTGATTACTGGTATATAGGTTGATAAAATAGAAGCGAAATACCTCTCTATCTGTGACGTTCCACTTGAATAGACTCTGGATTATTTGGTTTAGAAAAACAAAAAAAACCCATTGATTTCATGAAAAGTTGTAGGAAATTGTTGAGTGGCATTCCTGCATGATTTTGACAATGATCATGATTGGATTTTAGTAGGCTATTATAAATAATATTTGTATTCATATTTGGGTCCTTTTTTCACTGTGTTAGTAGTCCTTATAAACTTGTTGATAATGGGTGTTGCTATCTGTCCTGTGAAGATGATCTTCAATGGTAATGAATAGAGCTGTACCGATTAATCGCCCGTACGCGTAATCGGGCCGATTATTAGCACAATCGGTATAATCGGGTATCGGCAAAAATAATCGGCGCCGATGCAAATAATTTTTTTAAATAACCAATTTTTCCTGATAAAGTTGTATATACAGTCGCGTTTTGACTGACCGTAACTTAATCCTTTGTAACACTAGAGCTTGGGATAAATGCAGTATGCAAACAAGTTGCTCATTAACTAACACTACTGTATAGTTGAATAACCATATATCGAGATAACCATCAACTAATCTTTTGTAACAAAGAGACTGCTCTACTAAAGTATTTAAAAAGAATTTATCTTGCTGCCAGTTGTGCGAAATTTTCAACTCCAGCGTCCGGTAACATTTGGAAACTGCAGTATGAAAACTCCGATAGTCCTTATGTCCCAGTGAGAAATTGTTTGAAAGGGCTTCAGTGTAGGTTTGAGTACGTCGTCTGTCTTTCAGTTAATCCGTAATGCCTGGAGGGTGAACGAACTCATTGTCTTTAAAATTATTTTTTATTTCTTTTGTTAGTGTTTCACCAAGCCACCATCTGGCAGAAGGGGCGGTCTCTCATAAGTCATAAAAGGTTTTACTGTACCTTTGAAGCACCGACATATACTAAACAAATAAAACAATTCTATATCAATGTTTTACAATTATCTGATATTGCCGCAGCAATAACGAGTATTTGTTGTTGTCAAAGCAAGCCGACGACCTTTGCTTATAGAAAGTCGGCAATAAACTCAAAAGCATTGCCTCAATTTACATAGTGATTTACTGATTAGAACATATTTATTGTGCCGCGAAACTTTCCTGTTTGCAAAAAAAAAAAAAATCGCCCACCCCCACGGTCTGTGGACAACAGAGTAGTAATTTATTTGGACACATTGTTTCAAGAGCCCGAATAGATTGGATTGTTAATATCGGCTCTGCATCATGTCGAACTTGAAACTATCAAGTTTAGTCTGGAATTACTTCAAAGTAAATGCAGTCAACGAGTCGACAGCACATTGCACACTTTGCAAAGCATGCATTTCCAGAGGTGGAAAGGATTCTAAAAATTATACAAAAGACAAAACTAAAATTGATTGATGTTGATCTTAGTTGATCTATATGAGAAATTTAGCCTTTATTATTACCACGCTGCGTGAAGATGTAAATTATACCGGTTGTGTCCCTTGTACACTCAAAATATTACCTCATTTTGTAGGATCACTTATATCATTGAAAATGAGTAACTCGTGATAGGTGATTTGTAGTAAATGAAACAGCTATTACAGATTAGCTGAAATTTTTATCTGAAAGAATACACTTTGGTCGAAACAACGAATAAAGCAAAATCTGCAACTAATATATTTGGGAATAAAAAAGGATTTAAGTGACGCTATGCACACTTTGCACTGCATAAGTACTGTACATTATAGTAAACTCGACCGACCCGCGAATTATGAAGGCTGTATTTTACCTTTATGCAATTTCGTGTTGTGGAAATCAGAAAATATGCACATGCAAAATAATAACAAAATAAATAATAAATAGTACTTTATAAAAGTTTAATAATTTTCGGGTCACCGAAAGTTACTTTTTTAACATGCCTATGTCTTAGAACACGGATATTTTTGTCCCAAGATGTACTGCTGTTACAATAGACAACAAAAACACCTAAACCTGTAAAGTTTTGACATTGGCCCACGGATAAGCCCCCCCCCCCCTTTAAGGTCTTTATTGTTTTCTAAATTTGTCGGCTTATACCCGAGTACATAATATGATAATCAAAATAATCGGTCTCATAATCGGTATCGGCAATTTTGATAATCGGCTATACACGGTATCGGCATAATCGGCAAAAAGTGACATCGGTACAGCTCTAGTAATGAAGCTAATGATGTATTTTCCCATGACATTTCTCATTGCCCAGAAGTGAGTTTGACAAAAAACTTTAGAATTAAGTTGTGTTATGTCCTGTATCTTTTTGTTAATTACTTCTTGTTACCACTCTGGAGTTGACCTATTTGATGGGCTAGAGATTAGATCATCTACCTTGGATACATGAGGCTGCTGGTTTGATCTCCTCCCAAGTCATACCAAAGACTTAAAAAAATGTTACTAACAGCTACTTCGCTTGGTGCTTTTCATTTAGATGTTAGTGTTAGGACTGGTTGATCTGGTGTCAGGATAATGTAAGTGGATGGGACATCATGCTACATGTCTTAAGCATGATGCCCCAGTATTAGACCTCACTATATATATAAAATATATATTAATGAGATGTTCTTGCATCTGATTAGCTAACTTTGTTACAACTCAAGAGCTTATATTCCTGATCCAGTTTTGAACACACTTGAAATATTTGCTTAAACCGTTAAATCTTGGATGAGTTCATGAGGAAAGTCTATCTATATTAATGAGGTCATCTTGCTTCTGTTTGGCTGACATTATTTCTGATCAGATTTTGACTAAACTTGGAAGATAACATCATGAAGATCTTGGATGAGTTTGATAATGACCAAGAAACTATTTGTGATCTTCTGGTGGTACTATTTCTGATCGAGATGTACTCAAACTTGGAATTGATGGATTTGATAATGAGCTCAATCAATGCATACTAATAAGGCTTAGGCTGTCTTGCATCTGATTGGCTTAGGTTGTTACCCTTATGGAGTATGTATTTCTGATCCGATTTTGATTGCACATAAAGTAGGAGTATATATCATCAAGATCTTGATGGGTTTGATATTTAGCGAGATCCATTTTTATTAATGGGGGAATATGGCATCTAATCTAATGAAATTGACCTATTGCCACTTGTCAATCATGCTGATCAATAAACCAATAAGAGAATGTAAACATGACACATTTCCAGGCATTGTTTTCATCTGCCATTTTCTTCCGACAACCTGCTTATGGCAATAATGAATTGATTATGATAAGTATGTAAAAAGTTTTCAATGATTTGTTGATTTCTCCATTGAAAAAGGTGAAAAGAAGTCAGTGGGAGCCTCATAATTCTGATAGTCGATACTAATATCGTTTAAATGGAGGAATTAGATTTATTACTTTCCCGAAGCATAGATAAAACTTTGATTTATAAAGACTTTTTTGTGGTCAGCTGAATAGGAGATGATTGATGACAATTACATGTTTGTTTGATAAACATATGTAGAAAGTACTTCCCGTCAACGGCTTGAGGATCAAGGAATAGAAATTGAAAAATATATGTAAAAATAAAAGTCTCTAGAATATGGGTGGAAAACCCTGTAACTTGTGGGTTTTGATGTATATTATTTTTCTTGTATAGGATGGACTGAATCCCAGACTTCATTACATTAAAGTTTGAAAATTTACATTTTAATGTTTGATTGTTCCAAATATAATTTCTTGTCTTGATCTTTCAAACACTTGAGTAACTCTTTACTTTCTCTTGGGGCTGAAGGAGCGTTGGGGAAATAGACATGTAATAATAAGAAATACCAAAACATTGGTTTCAGATAAATATCATCTGATATATTAAGCACGCATATATTAGGCACTCATTTACATATTTACATCAACAGACATCAATAATCAAAATTACGTCAGACAAACACAGTAGAACCTTAAAATTATTGTGGACAACAGTATACTCCTGAACATTAATTATTTAGGATTTTGTTATTGCTTTTTAATTAATTTACTTTCAATTTACTTTTACTTTCTGAATTTTTCCACACTAAACCAATGGTTGTACACACAAGTTTAAACAGCCAACAATGTTAGCAGTTGCCAGAAGGTATATTTTGCCGCCAATAAGGAAAACAATAGCAGTTTGCAATATTAGCAAAGCCTAATGCGATTCCAAAACAAACTTTTTGTGCATTATTTTTCGTTCTTTTAAGAAGAATTTTTTTTTTTTGGTGTACAATAAAAATATGAAGTTTCGTGACCTGTGCCATGATTTTCTTGTCTTTGTTATTCATGCACTTTCTCTTCCCCAAAATGATAATAAACTTTTTACACTTTCATACTTTTAAGAAAGAATTTGTATGAGATAAAAAAAAATAATAAATGTTTATAAAATTTCAGGAGCCACACCACAACTGTATTATATCTGTATATCGTGTTATAATGAAGCGTGGTATAGTGTGGTCACACATGACACAAGTTTAAACTTGGGATTGATTGCCATAATACCAGATTGTTCAAATTTTATGAAAGCTCACGCTGGCTCATATTTCATTTAACCCTTTTCTTCCCATTGCCCCCAACTCTGCTATAGAAAAATATTCCCACACTTCAAAATGTCTTTAAATATGGCTTATAGCTGTTGGACATTAGGTCCATGTATATATGAGTAGTTTCTACATCAGAGACAGTTGACCGTGTGCGTTACATTACACCTTGCTGATATTTAAGACATTTAAAGGCATTGAAAGAAACTAAGACATTTATGCATGTAAGTGTTTTGAAGTCGTATTATTTGTGTGGATTGTAATAATTCTAATGCATTCGCCTAATATTTTCTTTTTTTAGGTTTGTGGCTGATTTTCACTTGTTAACTGTATTCACCATAATGCTTGCTCAGTACAGAATAATATTTGTTATTTATGTAAATTTTATGAGCATAATCATAATTATCACATATCAGCTAAATCAAAACAATGTCTCTAATTACCATTTTATGATAGAAAGAAATACAAAGACTAAAGTAAGCTTTTTTTGTCCATAACAGGCATTTAACCTTGAGGGATCTGCGAGATGGTTTTGACATAGTTGACTCCCATGTGCAAGAGCGTCTTTTGAAGGCAGTAAACAGGGCAAGAGAAGAAGAAGATACAGATGAGGTATGCTGAGTACAAGTTTCTTCATTTAGGTGGACAAGGACCCTGAATTTTCTTCAGATTTATGGATAGGGACCAGTTTATAGTTCATATCAGTTAGTTGCTTTTTAAAGATGTTTTTTTTTTTACCTCGTATGGTTATCAGGTGGCCAAATCAATACATTTGCTTGTCCATCAAGATATACCCATGGACCATTGTGCTTCATCTGTTCACATAACACTTTTCTTTATCCAGTTTGCACATTTTTTATAGGGGTTGACCTTAAGGGCCTTTCAGATTTTGTTCATTGGATACCAAATCTTTCATCCATGTTCACCATTATTAGACATGAAACAGCCTTTAATTTAACCTTGATGTTAAACTAATCATATATAGCTGTAGTTGCTCAAAAATAGAAAAACCTTTTAACAACTTCTCAAAAAAGAGCAGAGCAGATTTTATAGGGGTGGGGGGGGCTAAATTTGTTGTTATATTAATAATTTCTCCATATCGATACAGTTGGTGAAGAATTCATACCAAAAGATACTTGCTAACTTCAGTTTTCAATAGTCATGAAGAATTGTCATCTGCCATTTTATTTTTTAAATTGAGACTTCATCACAAAGAGAGCAATATATTCACTGGCACTCACTTCCCCTCAGTAAAAGAGAAGTTGTTGTAGGGTTTAATGCCATTTTTCAGCACACGATAGGTTATACATTTCTGCCAGTGTTAGTGGTGGAGGAAGAACCATACCCTCATTGGCCAAAGCTGAGACTCGAACCCATTCAGAGATAGGATGGCAATGATTCCAAATGGAATGTGCTTTAGACCAGTTGGCCACACGGGGCCCCTTAAAAGAAATAGAAGAACAACAACTAACATCACTCCTTTTACAAATTAACACAAGATGATCAACTTAAGCTTTTAGAAATCTGCCTCACCATGTCAGTTTCATGCTTTTAAAAAAATTGTGTATCTGCTTGTTTGACTGCTGATAACATATATCAACATAAAAGTGTTTTTGTGTTTTGTAATCATATCATTATAGATGTTGTAAAGCACTTAGAGCTTCTAAAGATTAGGCGCTTTACAAAGTCCTCATTATTTTTATTATAGGGATAGATATTGAGGGCCGCTAGGTAGATTAGCTCTTAGCTAATTGTGTTACCCTCTTTAAACAAAGTCATTATTATTATTATTATTATTATTATTATTATTATTATTATTATTATTATTATTATGTGTGGTACATGTGTATTTTGTCACTCCATAAAAGCAATCTAACATACATGGCTTTACATCTTGTACAAAGGATCAGGGCATTCCTTATCAGCTGGGAGGCAGCTGATTTACCTAGCTACTTTACATTACACCTGGCTATTTTAGAACACCTGTATCCCAGAAGGAGAGGTCCCCCAAACTCCCTGCCTATTTTGGCAATTCGTCCCCCAAGTTTAAATCTAATGGAAGGCATAAAATGATTCTGATCTGCCATCAGTGATGAATACCATTAATAAAAATATAATTTTTTAAAAAAGAACTCTTCCAAAAATATAATTTGGCCAATTTTGACAGGGCATTTTTTAATGAATGACTTTCAGGTTTGTGCAGATGTTCATCCACCATCATATATGGCTGTCCCTATTAGAAAATAAACCTTAAAATGACTTATTTTTGAAAATAAAAACTCTGGATAGAATTTGATCAAATTTGTCTTGAAGTGCCCTGGCTTGAATAGTTCTCAGTTGGATACAAATTATGCCAAATTGGAATCAAATTGTTGCTAAAAATATTGTGCAGGTATATATGTACAGTGCACACATTGTTGATTTTGAGTGGACATGAAAACAGGCAAGGGATTAAGTGCACACTATCAGTAGTGGATGTCCATTCTAATTAATGGATTTCCCCCAAGCCTAGTGAAAATCCAAAGTCTGTCATAAATTTATTGCAGCCATAGTGTGTTTTATAGCACCCCTTGCTGGTTTTATTGTATTTTCTCCTGGAGTTTACACACTGAACATACATATGCAAGACACTCTGACACCATAAAACCCATGACACCATAAACCCAACCTTTACAGGTCTTATTTTCATACCTTTATCTGCACACTGTATTGAGTGGTTACATTTCTTGTTGTTCAGTGGGATACAAAAGACAATCATGTGTAACAGAGAAATAAACATGAGGTTTTAAATTTACAAATTATTGAAAGCAGTAATACAAATAAAACTTAAAAAGGGATAACAAATGAACATGGTACAATTTACACTGTATATAAAAAACACTGGATTACTATGACAGGTACCAGTATGTCATGATTTTTTCCTGTGTTTATTCAGCAGAAAAGTAATTAAAATAAATATTCAAAAAAAAAGGTTTCTTCTGTACCATTACCCTAATGCTGTACTTCGAAAAGTTCTGTTGTCACTTTTTTGGTAAGTATACATGCATCACCAAGCAGTAGTCCAGGAATGAAATTTGTACTTTGAATTCGGCTTCTAATAATAGCCAGTCAGGAATGACATTTGTACTTTGGATTCGGCTTCTAATAATAACCAGTCAGGAATGACATTTGTACTTTGAATTCAGCTTCTAATAATAGCCAGTCAGAAATGACATTTGTACTTTGAATTTGGCTTTAATAATAGCCAGTCAGGAATGACATTTGTACTTTGAATTCGGCTTCTAATAATAGCCAGTCAGGAATGACATTTGTACTTTGGATTCGGCTTCTAATAATAACCAGTCAGGAATGACAATTGTACTTTGAATTCGGCTTCTAATAATAACCAGTCAGGAATGACATTTGTACTTTGAATTCGGCTTCTAATAATAGCCAGTCAGGAATGACATTTGTACTTTGGATTCGGCTTCTAATAATAGCCAGTCAAGAATGACATTTGTACTTTGAATTCGGCTTCTAGTAATAGCCAGTCAGGAATGACATTTGTACTTTGAATTCGGCTTCTAATAATAGCCAGTCAGGAATGACATTTGTACTTGGAATTCGGCTTCTAATAATAGCCTGTCAGGAATGACATTTGTACTATGCTTCTAATAATAACCAGTCAGGAATGACATTTGTACTTTGAATTCGGCATCTAATAATAACCAGTCAGGAATGACATTTGTATTTTGGATGCTTCTAATAATAACCAGTCAGGAATGACATTTGTACTTTGAATTTGGCTTCTAATAATAGCCAGTCAGGAATGACATTTGTACCTTGGATTCTGCTTCTAATAATAGCAAGTCAGGAATGACATTTGTACTTTGGATTCGGCTTCTAATAATAGCCAGTCAGGAATGACATTTGTACCTTGGATTCGGCTTCTAATAATAGCAAGTCAGAAATGACATTTCTACTTTGAATTCGGCTTCTAATAATACCTAATACCATGTCATGCATGAATGGCAGTTGTCTTCAAGCTATCAGTTGATTATTTCTCTCTTGTGTGCAATTTTGTTGGATCCAGTTTTTAGTGGAAACAATATTTAAACCTTTTAGTACAACCAAACATGATTTGTTTTTCAATGTTCACTTCAGTGAACAATGTGTCATGTGTTATCTAACATAAGTGATACTATTGCTTTCAGTATGGAAGCCTATGCTACGTATACAGTTTGTGGTTATATTTTATTCTTTAATGCTCATGATGAAAGAAAAGAAATAATAATACAAAAGTTAGTTTTGTTTATTTTATTATCATATAAGCATTTTGTTTATTTATTTTTGTGCAGTGGGCAGAGCACAAATTCAATACAATTTTTTTTCATTGGATAAGTTTGGAACATATGACCTAGGTGAAAATTTTTAATCACAAGTCCTGGACTTCAAAATAATTATTTTATCATGTCCTAATATATTAGGCAAATATGGTGGTAATACACAAATAGCATGCATTTCATCATCGATGCATATACCCTGAATACTCGATGAAAATTTCAGGGGAATTCACTAACCCCTAAATAATTTTGATGAAGTATTCTTATGATACATGTTTTAACATATAAATAGAGAAGGAAATATATGGAAAAGTGATTATTTGTTTTATTTTGCCTAGTTCAGCAAATTACACTGCTATTTTGATGTTATGCAGGTAAAATCTAGAAATGTTGCATATATATTCACTATATTTAAAAAAATGTTTTCAATTTTTTTTTTTAAATTATGCAGTAGTAATTTTATTACCCTTTTCTGATTCTAATGTATTAATTGGTAACAAAGGTAAGAAAAGTGGAGAGATAATTTATGTGTTTATTTCAGTGTTAGTGTTACAAACAAATCAAAATTCATAATGAGTTTAGAACATAAGAATGCAATATATTCTGTAGAGCTATGGTGTTGAAAAGAGCAGCACTGGTCGATTATATTTATAGTACATGGATAATACATTTCCTTAATTAAAAGATATAATACAATTACATTTTGTTGGGATGTATAATTGTATGCATGTTGTTATGTATATTTGATTTAAGTCATTTATTTTTGTTTTAATTGTTTGTTTGTCAGATTCAAATTTGATATTTTAAGTTCAAGATTCATTCATTGGGAGATATTTTTTTTTTAAAAAGTGGGATGACCTGTATTCTACAAATAAACACCAGATGTTGACCTCATTTCTGATCTGGCTTCAGAGTTGTAAACAAGCTTTTAAAATGATTGGTTGATTCCAAGGACATTATGGAGCTTTGTTATAAACATCTTTCTATTTTTAGTTCTTGAGAGTAAAAATAACTGATTCTCATCTGGTTCATATGGTGTGCATGAGATTTTTTGAACGTAAATTTGTTCTAAGATTCTAGAAGATCATGTGACCCCTTGCTTGTTTATGTAAAAAACAGGTATATAAATTATGTTTTTGGAGCGAACTATTTAGTAGAAGTTGGGCTGTTATAATATTAAGTTTTATTGTTTTGAGTTATTTTAAATTACCTTATACTGGAAATTATTTCAATTTGTTTGGATCAAGAGGATTTATTTTGTTATTTATCTGGAAAACATTTGTGCTCATTGAATTTCATAAGACCAGAACTGACTTCATCACGTGACATCGTCTTCCATCTTGGATGCTTCACCAAGATTCGAACTGGGAATTATTAGGACATTTTATTGCCAGGACTTATGCAATTTCACTAGTGGATTATATTTTGAATTATTTTTGGATTAATTTTAGAATAGATTCTTAAAACCATAAGTTTATTTTTCTTTTCTAGAGAATATTTGTGCTCAATAAATTGTTTATTAAGTTTTTACAAGCTTGTTATTTTCACTCTTTCTATGTTACTGTTTATTCGAGCCTAAGCATGTAATAATGTATTGATGGAAACAGCAATACAAAAACTGCTGTCCTTCATGACATATATGTCACTCTTAAAATTATAGATTTTATACAAAAAACTAAATTAAAAGGAAACAATGTAGATAGAAATGAATAATATTGGTTTCATCACATTCATTTGGGATGCGCGCACACACACACACACACACACACACACACATACATACATACATATATATATATATATATATATATATATATATATATATATATATATATATATATATATATATATATATATATATATATTCCTTTAATGTGCACTTAAAAGAGTTTTACTAAATGTAGATATGTAGATTTGAAAAAAATGCCTAAGGATGACAAAGAAATGAAATATGCAATATTGTTATTGTACAGACTCATAGTTGAATTACATTGTGAGGGACATGCAGACAAAAATAGCTTTATTTTTGCATATATCTCATGAATTACTATGTATTACTATGCATATCTGTGCTTTGTCCAAAAACAATATGGTGGCAGCTGCATAGTGACAAGTCACATGATGGTCTGTTTTTAGCACAAGGTAGATTGCAGTACAAGTGCAGTTGATACAAACTTACAAGGTTACAAATAGATCAAAACATTTGCTTCTTTATGTAAACTTTCTTGGTTAATGGCCAATGCAATTTACAACAGATTATGGGTGGTTGTGAATTCCTGTTAATGGCAGGGTTCTGTCTGACTGGATTCATGTACCATACTCCATAATTATCTGTTTAATCTATATATTCATTTTAAGAATGAAAACTGTAAGACCAAAATTTGTGGAACCAAAATATGATTGCATTAAGTTAAAACTGCACATGAACAAAGGATGTTTTGTTATTTTCTTCCAGTAGGTAATGAAATTTTCAGGGCCTATATTCTTTCAGGTTGGTTTCTTCTTAATGGGAGATTTCACACCAGTTCATTCTTCTAGAATGTTTAATTAGTCTGAAAACTGGCACAGCACAGGCACCGGATGTTATGGATAAACAACTTTTTAGCATGAGCTTTGTCAGGCACATTTACAGTATTTTACACATGGTGAGACCATGTACCAGCCTAATAAATTTGTCAAAGTTGAGGGTGGGAATAGACACAGATGTACATAGTAAGTATTTGCCAAAATGTGGATAAATGCATTGTTCGATGAGATTATCATCCGCTATGGGTCTGTCTTTGAATAAATATGGTTGTTATTGTTGTTGTAGGATTTAACACCATTTTTCAGCACACGATAGGCTATACATGGTGCCCACTGCCTTTTACATGTATTACAGGTGGAGGAAGAACACAGGAAAACCCCATAAAAGAACCACCAACCCACGAGATGCTACTGGCAAGCTTTCTTGCAAACCCACATTGGTTGAATCTGAGACTTGAACCCACACAGACAGAGGTGAGATGGCAGTGATCCGTAATGGAGAGTGCTTTAGACCACTTGGCCACTTGGGACCCCAAATAAATATAGTAATTCGTTCAGAAATTTAATTCATAAACAGGATTCTACAAAAATTTACAGTGGGTACCTTTGGGTATAAACCATGAAGCATTCCCCATTTTCAAAATTTACGTAAATCTTCCATCTGTGCAAACCATGTCTGTTTTGCTTTGTCAAGCATTGTTACAGTATTTCACCCATGATAAGAATATTGGCCAGCATAATACATTTGTCATAATGTTTGGTGTGTCATTATTATTATACATGTATATACTTAGAAAGTATTTTCCAAAACAAAGATAAATGCATGGTTGGATGGGCTTATCATCAGGTATGGGCCTTTCTTTGAATAAATATGGTAATTTCAGACTGAAGAGACTGCCATTCAAATAATTGTATGTGGGATTATTATTAGACAGATATCCAATGAAAGTATTTGCGAAAATGTGGATAAATACTTTTTTGTTGGACAGGAATAAGGTATCATGGACTGTCTTTTCACACAGCTTAAACAGTTTTGTATGAAACAGAAAATAATTACTGACACATTATTTATATAATTTTGTTCTCATATTTTTGCATGTTAAAAATACATTATTCTAATTTTGCATGTAAACTTCATTTATTGTCTTGTAAAAATACAAGATTTCCCAACATGCCATGCAGTGCTTGAAGATAAGCTCCTTAACAAGTTATATATTTTATGGCAAAGCAGCACGTAAAGGTGGTTAAATCATGCTGCGGTACCTGGAGTAAAATTCTTTGCCAAAGGTCATGCCATGGTAGTTAACTTAGGGCTGCTAAGCTCATAAAATTAAGAGCCTGGATGACATTCTAGACTGAAGTCCTGAACTGGTCATTGAGTATACATGTTGAAATTCATAGCAATTTTGAATTTTTCAGTTGTCAGTTCCTTTCACTGTATATTTAAGAGCAACAATCAACATTGTCTTTCAATCGTGTTTTTTCAAAAGTGTAACTGAATTATACTGGAGCTATCTCATTTATATTATTGAGTGGAATGTACATGTTGATTTTGCACATACACAGTTCAAGATAGTAAAGGAAATTAATCACAGAACATTATTTTATTACATGGATATGTTGTGGATGGCTAAATAAATATATGTATGTAAGAGTAAATTATGTGTTATGTTTATTGTATGGATAATATTACTCAGTGTTAAATTTTTCAATCCACTTGTATGGGAAAATTTGGAAAGCACTTGATTAAAAGTTGTGATAGTTTATATCAAGAATAACAGTAACACATTAATAATTGTTCTGTTCAGTGCAAGAACCATCTGAAAATATGTTCTCAGGGAAGTGATTTGATGACAACTAAAATTACATAGAGATTTGCCCATTTGTATTGTATTAAATTGGACATGTTATGGCATTATTTTATTTGATATGACCCTTAATCTATAACATCTTATTTATCAAATTGTCAAATTACCATCTTTTATATGTTGTCTTTTTAAATGTGTTTAACAGTGACTAGAAATCATAATGTTTTGAGCAATGTGACTATTCTGAATTTTGTCATTATGATTAGGCCTTGGGTGGGTTTGAGTTTGAATATCAGGGGATTTGGCAGTTTTGAAGTTGTTTTTTTGTAAACTAATTCATTATTGCATAGTTAACAATTTGCCTTATTAATTTATTTTATGAAATGCTATCAAACTCTTTAGATAAAGAGATTAATATTTAAATATTGATTTTTCATTTTGGCTATTGATAATTCAGAACTGTCATTATTATCATTGACATTCAATGAATCAAACACTGCTATTTGAATTATTTGAGTAGGTGATTGGCGCTGTTTTCATTCTTTTAGACTTTGTCTTGGATGATAAAGAAAATCCTTATATTTTCATTTTAAAACTAAATATTTATAACCAATAACATGTGGAAATGTATTCCCAAGACTTTCCCACATTTATTGAGAAAATCTGTGATGACAATATTAGACTCTTGTAAGGCAAGTTGAAGGATAAGACCTGAGTAAATCAAATTATTTCATCTGCAAGGCTGTGTGTAATTTATCAATTCACAAAAACCAGTAATCTGATTCATCTGTTTTGTTATTTCCACTCTGAATGTTTGTATGTCTTATAGTGCATAACAGATTAACCTCAGGAAAATAAAATTATTATTATTATTATTATTATTATTATTATTATTATTATTATTATTATTATTATTATTATTATGATGCTATTATGCAGTTCAGTGATCCTTGGCCAGTGTGTGTCTCTTTCTTTTGTACATATATCTTTGCATTTAGTAACATGAACTTAAAACTTCCCTAAACTTCTTGTAGGGAATGGGAGACTATTTCTTTTCCATCAAGATACACAGACAAACACAGACTGGCACATACATTATGTAACTTTGAAGTTTTTGGCAGTTATTCCAATATATTCATATTTACACATGATCCTATTATATAGTATTGTCAGAAATCCTGCACTTGAAGAAGACATTGATACATTAGGCAAATGGTACAGCAGCAAGTTGTAGAGTTCATGCTCTGAGGGTTGCATGGATAATGGGAAAAATGTGACATTGAAATACTTTCTAGAAAGTATTTTGATAAGAATGTGAGGGAAAAACAAATTTATGTTGTGATTTTTTTGTTTTTTTACATGCCTTTTGTGTGGTTGAGAGTGCATGTAGCATTCTGCAAAGGTTGGGGTAGGGTACTTCCAAAATATTAATTAAAATATTATGGAAGTTCCACCTGGCTCGTGAATTTAAATTTAAATTAATGACCAAATAGGTATACGGCTCTGAGCCCCCAGTCAGCACTGCCGATGGTTAAATTTTATATATATATAACGCGAAGATGAAATTCAAACAATAACAATTTAATGAAGCCTATAAATTTAAATGTCACACAATCACTCGTCCTCTAAGTGATAGCCTATTTCATCTCATGATTTTCAGTGTGAGTTCGATTTTCCACCTGGCCCTTGGTTGTACTCATCTATTTATTTGATCCTCCCACTCCTCCTGGATTTCACCTCTCCCGACTTCTCTCTTTCCTTCTCTTTCCTTCCATTCTTTATCAAGACTATTGGGACCACTTTCCCTGGTCTGTCCCCTGAAGCTTCCGCTCCAGATTTTCCTCTTTCCTTCTCTTCCTTCTGTCTCTAACGGAGACACTGGGACCACTCACTAGTCTGTCCCTCGAAGCTTCCTGTGAAAATCACCAGATGTTAACATAGGGTTTATCACATCTCACCTCACACTAAATCCTGATTTTTCCCCAAAGATAAAATATATTTTAAAAAATCTTTAAAAGTATGCTAAACGTGAAAAAATTACGGCACCCCATCAAAAGAGCGCACGACAAAAGAGTGCTGACAAAAGAACGCAGACATAAGAGTGCACTAATTTGCCGACAAAAGAGCGCCGACATAAGAGCGCAAACTAAAGATCGGAAAAAATATTTAAAAAATAGAAACAAGAAAATTAACTCAGATCAGATGGCATCGTTTGATGGTAACTCTTTTTTTGCTTCATTAAAAATAAGTATTGGCGAAAAAAAGTTAATTGTTCAGTCCCTTTAACTAAAAAACTGGTATAATCGACTGAACATTTGCGGGCATCGCAACTATAATAGACTATCAACCTAACACAAATAGGTGTGATGTTGTTTGATCATAACCTCCCATTGTTTCATTCTAAACAATTCTTAGCCCTAGCGATCACAAATTAGAGTTCCTTTCTAACCCTGCCATATTCATTTATTCGTATAGGTAAACACAAATAGCTGTGATGTCGTTTGATTGTACCTCCGATTGTTTCATTCTAAACAAGTATTAGCCTTAGCGATCACAAATTAAAGTTCCTTTCTAACCCTGCCATATTCGTTTATCGTACCTCAAGTATTTGTTTAAGTGCGCCCAATTGTCTGCGCTCTTTTGTCGGCGCTCATATGTCAGCGCTCTTATATCTGCACTCTTTTTTCGTGCACTCTTTTGACGGGTCACCAAAATTACAATAAGAATTGGTAAATTAAACCTTTATACATTTCTCGTTTTATCATAAAAAAGGTGATTAATGCCCATAAAGATTGATTCCATATTGTGAAATTTGCAAATTCTAAATAAGATATCACATATTATGTTCGGGTTTATTTGTTGATACACCATCATCAATACGCCGTAAATAAACAGTCTGGTGAAATAGCGATCAATGAAAACGTCCAGTAAATGCTAATAGGTGGCAACAGATAATGAAATAAACAGCAATTAAATATCTTGCTGTGTGAAACCACATTATAATCCTTTATTTCCGTTTCAATGTAAACATTATAATTGCAACATATTCTTTTTCTAACATGAAAATAGTCAATCAACCATCACATTGAAACCCATGAGTACTTCCGTAAGAACTAATTACCTGCCAGCTTTGTTTTGGTCAACAAACTTGGCGAAGTGTTTTTTGCACTAAAAATATCCAGTAAAAGAGATGTGTTATTTTATCACTTATGTCTTGTGCATGGAATCAAGCAAGTGATGATTTTGTTCGATGGCAGTGAAATCAGGGAGTAACACAAAATTAACTGATTTTTTCAAAACGTCTAGTCATTTGTCCAGTGTATCACAACTGGCATTTGTATTACCGTGTTCTAATTTACATTGTTTAAATTTTTTTATTTTACTTCTACTGCAATCAAATATATACACTGTATATGAATCGATCGATCGACATTGTTTCTCGAAAAGAGAGTCGATCTTTTGTATTAAATAAATACGTCTAATTTGGATCAAACAATAAAACAAGAATGTATCCAATTCAGCACAAAAATTAGTGACGTAATACACAATGTGTGAATCGGTACACGTGTTAATCAAACCACAGGAGTCTGACATTTTATTAATAAAGTACGGCGAAATCTCTGACAACATGAATTCCCCTTATCGGTAATATATTATCGATAAGGGAAATTCATGTTGTAAGAGATTTCGCTGTACTTTATTGATAAAACGTCAGACTCCTGTGATCGAACGGAAACTACGTGGAATGTTTTGATTAACTCCTCAATATATGGTAATTTATCCTGAAATTAATGTTACTCTATGAGGAAAAAAATAAACTACACCATTATGAAGAGATATTTATTCATAGTTAATCACAGCATGATTTTAAAGTGAATATTAAAAAGTCTAAACAAAACTTAAAAAATCTGCCACCCACCCACCCACCCTTTTGCCATTGTATTGATCCTTTTCTTATTATAGGTCCCTCGATAACTTGTGCCTCACTTATAGTGCAGTCAGTGTTTTTGGACCCCGATGTGCACGAGTTATCGAGGGAGTGGTGTAGGTCAAGATACCATTTTTTTTTTACAAAAGAAGCTTTATCCCACAAGAATTCAATATAAGCAGAGCCTAATAATCAACTCCACCCTTCAAACAGGATGCTGAGATAAGTCTATCAATATCCTGAACTGCATACTTGTTCCGATAGGTCATTGAACTTTAACATTGGCTGGCTAAGATACTGTATCTAAATTGTTATTTATGATCATAGCTGCAATAACAATAAATTGGGTGACCAGGATGACCAGAATAAATGGAGATAATTATCTTGTTGATAAACTGCAGTGTTACTTGTGCATGTTATTAACAAAAAATAGTCGTGTCCAAGTTATTACAGAGACAAGGGAAATGTAATTATTAGATCATGATTTTGTTTTGTTGTTATCATAGTTATCATGGGCATTACATATTTTACCAAACTATAAAGTCAAAAATTAAAGGGCAGTAAGAGGCTAGCATATTCCTTGCTCTCTATATAAAAATTAATTGACATAATGGAAGATCAGAGAAATTTTGTTGTTGTTGTGCAGCCATCCTCATGGAATGGTCTATTCACTGCTGTGTAACAAAAACCCTTTTCACACTTTTAGGAAGGCCCTTGGTGGACTTGTTTGTGACCAGGCTCAACAACAGACTTTCTTTTGACATTTCTCCTGTCCCATACCAAGAAACTTGGGCAGTGGATGTCTTCAGTCTCCAGTGGGATTGACTATTCACATATGCCTTCTGATCGTTTTATCTGTAATTTCAATTTTTCAAAAAAGTCATAACTAACACAACTCATATCATTCTCATGGCCCCACTGCAGCCTAGCAATCATGGTTCAGTGATTTTGATCTATTGATTGATCTTCTCTTGTCTTTACCACACAGGAGGGATCTTCGGTCACAACACTGGGGATCCATTCTCCAGAACAGTCAACAGATTCCCCACCTTTTCGCTTAGCTCATCTCAAGTGATCACTCAGCTGGAAGAAGTTTTCAGGCTTGATTGCCAGTTGCATCTTTCAGGCATCCAAGGTTGGGGACCATGGGTGGTTGGGTGGTTTGAGGCACTCACTTTTACAGATCACCTACAGCTAAACTCTGCAAATGTTGGTTTGAGTCTTGGACTTAGACAATGTGGGTATGTGTGAGATCTTGCCATGTATTATTGGTTCTTCCTCCTCCACCAAATGAACTGACTGCTATGTATATAGAGATTGTCATGTGCTTTAAAAAAAATGTTAATCCCATAACAACAATAACATCCATTGTCAGTGATGCTGGCTTGATAATCTTCTGTAATTGGTGAAGTAAGAAACATTGATGCTTACTGTCCCTTTGTAACTTCTGTGGCTGAATTACTTTTCCTTTTGTTTGAGAAAAAAATACATTTGGTATCCACTATCAAGGTCTGTAGAGCTGACAGTTCCAACACACTCCTCAGGGTACCTGGTAATTGGTTTGGGTTCACACCTTACCAATCTTAAGCAGAGACAGTTTTTCCTCACTCATGCAGCCAGATGGAATCAATTGTTTTATGGTCCTTAAGAAGAAAACTATAAATCATTGAGTGAAAGGTCTGTGAAGTATCAAATTTTGGATAAACAGTGAACCTTAATGTTGAATGTGCATAGCTTAATGATTTTATCACATTTTGACCAGGGGAGTATTTGGGAAGGGAAATGTTATATAATGTAGTTCAGAGATTGTGACTAACAAAACAAATGTTTGTCTTAGGAAAATCTTTGAGAAACCACTGCATGATTAGCCAAGTGAAATTAAGGCGTACATCTTGGAAATAATAGGTATTTAAAGTGACAACCTTGGTTTAAATTCTTATGTCGGAAATTTTCTGAGAGAGAGAAGTTTGGCTCTGGGGGAAGCCTAAGAAAGAATAGTGCTTTCCTTGTTAAACAAGGGAGGAACCAGCGACTCGACATTGTAGAGACAGAGTCCCCCCAAAAAAGAAAAAGAAAATGGAGAAGTGACAAGTTAGGTCCAAAAAGGAAAAGTGATGAGTACAGAGTGACATGTAGGAAATCCAAGAAGGATGGGGCAGTCGGAAAGGGAAGACTTAAGGGAATACTAATGTTGGAACACAGTCCAGAGGAAGGTGATGCAATCATTCGTGGACATTGCACTCTTTTCACCACTCAGATGATGATATAATAAATCCAAATTTGACACTGCTATTAAATCCTGTTGATATCAATTTAGTTTAATTGAAATTACTACTATTAATTTGTTTGATTAAATTTGTTATTTTACTTGTCTAAGTGGGCTTATATTGCATTATTTCTTTCCAATAATCTTGCCCAGTTCTCTGTTGAAATTCTATCTTTCACTCACACTGGTTCATAATATTGAGGGAGGTCATTCCCTAGATAACATTGCTGAATCCAATTAACTACCCCTCTTACTAAGAGGGGAGAGACATTTTACAGCCTCCTTTCAGGACCTCATTGTTACATGTTTAGGTGTTAATAAACACTAACACAGAAAAAGTGAAAACAACAAGCGTTGTAAAATTAAACAGATGTTTTATTTCACTGGAAAAAGATTGTAAAAATGAAGAAGAAAAAAAGAACTTTTTTTTTAAGAATCAAATCCACAAGTAATCCAAGAATAATCCACAAATTAAATTTCAAAAGTCCTAGTAATGAAATGTTCTAAAGAATTCAACTTTGAGTCCTGATGTAAAATCCAAGATGAAAGACAATGATGTATGATGAAGTCTGTACTGTGCTTATCTACAATTCCTTGTAGAAACACAATATTTAACACTCCGGTGTTGGAAATCCGAATAAATTTTCATAAACTGTATTTGTCCAAGAATTCTGGATGAGCACATCAAATATATCCAGAGATATGAATTAATCCTTTAAAATCCAAATGAACTGAAGAAAAAATAACATGAATTCAAAAACTGGCTACAACGAAAGAAAATGACAATGTCAGGTGTAAAAGACCAATACTGAGAATATTTCACAAAAACAAAGATTATATTGTATTCTAAAATGCAGTTTTAAAAACAATCCCCAAATTGCAAAATTGAGAAAAAGGAGGTGGGGAGGAGTCATGTGATCGTGTTTATATCATGTACTCCAAATATGCCCCTGACAAGAACCAATCATTTTAAAATCATTTTAAAATGAAAAAAAAACCTGTTTACATGGCTGCCACTAACCCTGAATCAAGGTCAGGAAACATTAGTTGCTTAGCAAAGAATAATTCAGGCCAACTGATTTTCTGAAAATAATATCATCTCCAGTGAATTAATTTACTCTACAATAACATGTAATGAAAAATGAAAAAGAATTTAAAACTGAGAAGTAAACAATTAAATTAAACTAAGTATATAAAATCAGATATATGTAACAGCACTCAAGACTGTTTTTCCTGACATTAGTGACTGTGAGAAGACCACAAGTTGATTCATTGTCTATCATCTCAAGCTGCTTCTGGCCTATTTATTATTATGTTTCCATTTAATTCTTTTGTCAACTGGGATTTTCAGCGAAAAGTCATTTACTTATGCTAGCTCCATTTCTCTTAGAGATCCTCAGTCTTACTCAAATCAGTGCAGGGGATGATCAAGATATTTTGGTCTCCAAAGGAAATAGAAAGGGTTGAAAATATCCTTGTAAAGGCTCTGTAGACATTTTGGCTGCCAATATCTCATTGTAAATTGACACCACATTCAGAAGAGTGTACCAGTCCCTTGATGATCAAAGCCCTCCATTATGAAACTACTTGTTGCCTTATGGGCTTACCTTAATCACTATTCTTTGGAGGATATCGTGAAAGAAGCATTTTGGTGTTCCCACACTGATATACAAAATTGTCATTATTTATAAAATACTTCAGAGAATTGTACATTTAAAACTGACAAGAATCATCAAAATTTGTTTATTTTTTTAATAAATTCAACAATTTAACAACAGAATCATGTGACAATAACTATTTTTTCCTAATCATGAAGGTTTGTACCTGCTGAGTTTGTTATGGTCTTATATTTGGAAGTGGTAGTGGATTGTATTAGTCCAATGCAGCTTACCATTTACACACAAGTTTTTCTAACCTTTGTGTTTTGCATTAACTAAAAAGAAGTAGTCTCGCTTTCCATGCTATTAATTATTAAGTTTTTGAATCGATTATCTTATTGGTTCACGCAACTAACCAATATTCAATTATAATCGATAATTGGAACAATGCAACTGCTTAGATAGGCATGAATAGAATTCTGGTCACTTGATAGAATATTCATTTCATATTGTTATTCATTGCAGCCTGCAAATTATCTGATTGTGAATTAAATGGCATGCTCACTCTTTTGGAGTCTTAAAGATTTTGTTATGTTTAAGTTATGAGGCATCACCCCAAATTAGAGTATTTCAAACATGGCTGAATTAGTTTATTAAAGATCACGCTCTGCTGAAAAGGATGGTGGTTCTGATTTTCTCAAGTAGAGATAAGAAAGTGAATTTTTACAAAAATACATGTGTCATGTGAATAGACCAAATTAAATTGTTATCGACAAATATATGAAGAATTTTATTAAAAAGTAACGAAAAGTCATGTTATGGTTAACATTGCCAAATAGAACTTGGTAAGAAACAAACCTTTTGATTTAGGGTTAAAGGCAAATTTTTTTTTTTTTTACTATAAAGGAGAAAAATCCTTCCCAACACAATAAGATTAGTTCTGCATCACCAAATTTTTGTGGATGGCTTAGTGTTGCTGTTAAGGAAGAATCTTATTGATTTGTGGTTAAAAGGTCAAACTTTTATGCCACTGGAAATAAGAAAACTGTTCTGCACACTTAAAACCTTCTACATCACAGACCTGGAATTTAATAAATGGCTTGATACTAGGGGTGAGGAAGAAATCTATTGGTTTGGGGTTCCAAGGTCATAGTCACTGACTGAAAGAATTTAAGCAATTCAGCTATATAGTTGGAGGACTGGTAAATACTGTGGGCGTATTATGGGCCATTCCCCCCCCCCCCCAAAAAAAAAAATACCGGTTAATAACTGTGCATAATTTTAGAGACGAACAAGTACCATACTTGCATATTTTTCATAACTGACTTATAAGTTAAGTCCAGCTACAAACTGCAAAGACCCAGATCCAGGTGCATAATGCACTGGCAGATCTGGGTTTGTGCAGTTTGTTTGGATTAATAAGTTGAATAAAAAAAAAACATTGACCCTAACCTGCAGGTGCATTATGCTATTGCAGATAAGGTTCTTTGTTGTTTGTAGTTTGATTTGACTTGTATGCAGGTAGATAAGATATTAGTTGGATCCAATTGCAAATAGATCATTGTATGCTGGTGCAGTATAGAACAGTATATATGGGTTTGTGTTATTTGCAGTTTAAAACAAACTGTTTCATTAATATTCACGGTATTAATAACTCATAGCAAAGAAAAAGGGGAGGAAACAGTTCCATAATAAATTTCTTTCCCTGGGCTACATCATATATTTTAGCTGCCTGGTTCCCAACTTTATTACCTGCTATCCACAGGGACAAACCCTGATTTTAAATGTGTGTGCCCCACAAGAAATTATGACTATCCCAATCATTACAAACTGTATGGTTGCTGTGGTTACCTTAGCAGTGCAATTTCATTGCTATATTATCAATGGTTGAGACAGCAGATCAATACACATATTAATGGTAACTTAGAATAAAATGTCCTAGAGCAGTAGGATTTGGAAGATCATCTATCATAAAGCATACATTTACTCACTGTTAAGATAACTGCAAACTGCATAAATCCAGATCTACCAGTACAGTGTGCTACGCAAATCTGCATCTTTGTTGTTTGCAGTTTGACTCAACTTGTTAGAGAGTATATACGGTACTGTAGCAAAATCTTTCTTCAGTGTGCAACTGGGTTTTGTGTTACCATAATCACTATTGTTTGGAGGATATCATGAAAGAAGCATTTTGTATATATAGTGGATATGTTTATTTCTAACCCAAACTATGTATTTAAATGAATGATGAACTTCTTATTATGTTTATTCTGATAATTATTTAGACTTCTGACAGTTGAGGCAATCAGGTGTTAACAGATCATTTACTTGTTATTTGTTTCAATACAATTTTTGTTTGCTTGAATGACATTGCATTGAAAGTAATATGTAAACAGAAACAGCTATTTGAGCTAGGAGACAAATCAAGGTCATCCAGCCTTGGATTAATTCCGTTTGGTGTCTCTTGGTACCATATACTTGATTGTAAGTGATATTGGGGCAGACAGAATTGAAGTTGGAAATAAATACATACTGTTACTCATCCATTTGCTTGTGCATCACAGTTTTGCTAATTTAGGCAACACACTGGCCATCATTATAGTTGGCAATGATGTAATATATCTTCATGACAAACACAATTTTGTTTAAAATAAAAAAATATTAATCTGAACATATATTTGTTATTGGCATGGATTATCTTGATGGCAGTATCTTTCATTATACAGTTGTTAACAGATTAATAGAGTGCCAGGACAGGGATATCACTAGGGTGTAACAATATAATGATTTCATGTGTATTGTAACGTAACCCTCTTTGTTAGAGTAGTGGTTAATTGGATTTGGCTAATTTTATGTAGGGAATGACCTCCCTTGATTTTATAGCCCTGTGTGAGTGGATAGATGATAGTACATCAGCAGAGAATTGAGCAAGACTGTTGGGAAGATATAATGCAATAGTCCACTTAGACAAGACTACTCTGGTGGAGTAAGGGTTAGATCATCCACCACGGGAGGTAGTGGATTCAATCCCTGGCCAAGTCATGCCAAAGACTAGAAAAATGGTACTTACAGCTGTCTCGCTTGACACTCAGCATTAAGAGGTTAGTGGTAGGTCTGGTCGGCCTGGTGTCAGGATAATGTGACTGGGTGCAGATATCATACTACATGTCTGCGGCATGATGCCCCAGTGCTAGACATCACTATAAACTGCCTCACTGCAGACATCATAGCGATATGACTGAACAATTGTTAAAGCTACATTAAAATTCCTAATCACACACACACACACAGACAAGAAAAAAGAAAAATTAATAGCAGCAATTCCAATTCAACTTGAATTATGTCAACAGAATTTGATAGCAGTATCTAATTTGGACTTGTTTCATCATAATAACAAGTGGTGAAAAGAGCACATTGCTCACGACTGATTGCATCATCTTCCTCCCTTGACATGGGCTGCTGATCAATGTCTTCCTATTTTCTAGAGTCTTCCTATTCCTAACACTTCATCCCTTTATGGAATTCCTAGTCCTTTATTCTGAACTGTCTTCAAACTGTCTCATTCCTACAAAGCTATTTCTTAATGCTGTTCTCTTTCAGAAATTGTGCATCCTTGCCCTAAAACCTGTTTTTTCTTATAAGACAGCCAACTTGTCCCTTTTCTTGTTTAATGAGGGAAAGCACTATTCTCTTGAGGCTTCCTCTAAGCCAAACTTCTTTCAGGAAATTTTCAGACTAAAGAATTTCGACAAAGGTTTGTCACTTTAAATTCACATTACTTCCAAAGTGTATGCCTTAATTTACTGTCACCAATTGTAAACATCAGATCCTAAAATTGTTTCCAAGATTATTATTTGTTTAATCAGATTTTGATAGCCTAGGATCTTTGGACTACATTGCCTAACAACTTCCCTTTGAAGAATGACTATGTTACATGGTTCTTCTTATCATGTGGCTATAGTTGGTACTCAGATGTGTACTTGCTCGTGATGGCATTGCGATGCCCGGTTCGAAGTGTCCCATCAAAACGATTTTTCTGGCTTAAATGCGATAAAATTTTAATGCTCAATGCATTCAACTAAAGGTTCAATGGTTATTCAAAGTTCAAACACTTTACATGTATAATCTGAATACATTGTTGTAGATTCTCCCCAGGGGACTGGAAGATGTGAATAATTCATAGTAGATCACATTTCAAGAAGGGAGTGTATTTCTGAAGTTTAAATTTCTGTTTTAGTTTTTTCAGTGGATTTATTGACTATAACTTGTACACCATGATAAAATCCCAGATGATATTGCCAATCTCTCTCTCTCTCTCTCTCTCTCTCTCTCTCTCTCTCTCTCTCTCTCTCTCATACACACACACACACACAGGTCTTTTTTAATTTTGCCATTTCCATAATTAGCTGATTTATGAAAGTTACACATGTTACAGTATTACACTTTGAGGAAGGAATTATGGGATTCCTGCAGTTTTTGTTCCCTTGTCTACCCGAATCTTTATCCATTGTGTGCCCCTTGGGCAGTCTTTTTCATCCATTATTTTATATTTTGTCAGAATTGTGTTCATTGTGACCTCCCTTGCCCAAGACTATTTTTTTTTTTTTACAAGATATTTAAGTTTGCAACATTTTTATTGACAGAAGTTTGTACCATTTTCTTGCTGCTTTACTGCACAGACCCAGATATGCCAATGCAGTATGCACTGGCAGATCTGGGTCGATGCATTTTGATATGAGTGAGAACAAAGAGCATATACCCTGATCTGCAGGCACATTATACTATGGCAGATCAGGAAATTGACGTATAAGCAAATGTGTACAGTACCTTTTTTTGATTAAATATATACTTTGCAGAGTTTTAATTGACAAATATTATGTATTTTTGTTTTTTGGGTCTGTTTACCATCCACAGATTTAGTGAAAAGCTAAATAATATATATAAATTGTCAAAACATCTCTAGAAATGTGTGTTCAAAACTGCAGGGAATCTAACCCCCCCCCCCCCCTTTCATCTCCTACCATTCCCTTATCAGTTGGCATGTGGAGTATGTGTAGTTCATATTTCTAGTGCTAAGCAGTTTTGCTGCCTCAGAAGTAAAAATTATCACAAATCGTGAGTTTTATTAGTAATTTTTTATAATTTAGCTTTAACATAGTGTTTCAGACAGAAGTTTGTCACTGAGAAGATAACACTGGGCCACCTATTAAAAAGACTCCAAAATATTGCAGTACTTTCAGTCTGTTTAGTTACAGATGATTAAGATTGTGTGTCCTAGCTAACAGTTAGAGAGGCCAAGTTTAGTAAAATCATATTAGTCATTTTTATAATAATAGTATTTTAAGTGAAGCTTCAAAATATAAAAAAAAAATAATGCATGCTAGAACATGAATATTATGTTCAAAATCAATAGAGAACAAGATCCAGACAGGAGATAAAGTTCTGAATGGTAAACAGATATTGGGGAGAATAAATAAATAATGGGGATGGTAAACACATATTGGGAATGTTAAGAAAATATATTTTCAGACAAGTTTCAAAATTGATATCTAATTAGTGAGTTGAGATAAGTCATGTCAAATTCTTGTTTGCTTACTCAGGACCTGTAGAACTTAGCTTTTATGCATGATTCCTCACTTTAGTTTTCTGTATTAATTCATGTTTTTGTTTGTCTGTCTGTTTCCGAGTCTATCTATAAGTAGTTGTATTTTGATTAGTAATGACTGTCATTATCTCTACTGTTGTCATTTTGTCAGAATTAATTTGAATTGCTTTTTCTCTCTTACTGTGCTTCAATTTGCTTTATCTTCTCTTTTTTCAGACCCAGTCAATCAAGGGGTCATGTAGCATTACCCATGTTTTATCTTCTCTTTTTTCAGACCCAATGGGGTCATGTAGCATTACCCATGTTTTATCTTCTCTTTTTTCAGACCCACTGGGGTCATGTAGCATTACCCATGTCCTTTTTGTTCTGTCTCTTCTCTCACAAATTTTGTTCCACTGGATAACTTTTAATAAACTTCATTGAATGGAACCTGAGGCACAATATCAACAAGCTATTGCTATTGACTTGGAAGATTGCCCTCTCAGGCATAATTCTTTTCATCACTGACTTTGGAGGAAAATTTTAACCATTGTAATGTCTCCCTCTTAGTAAGAGGGGTTGTTAATTGGATTTAGCTAGGATATCTAGGGAATGACCTCCCTCAATATTATGACCCAGTGTGAGTGAAAGATAGAATTTCAACAGAGAACTGGGCAAGATTATTGGGAAGAAATAATGCAATATGTCTCAGCCCTCATAGAACAAGAAAAATAGCTAATTTAATCCAATAAATTATTTGTGGTAATTTAATTAAACTTAAACAATATCAACAGGATTTACTAGCAGTGTTATTTTTGGATTTATTTCATCATTTTAACAAGTGGAGAAAAAAGCACAATGTTTACGACTGATTGCATCACCATCCTCTTGACCGTGTTCCAAGATTTCCTATTTCCTTGAGTCTTCCTTTTCTGATTGCCTTATCCTTCATGGATTTCCTAGATTTTACTCTCTACTCGTCACTTCCCCCTTTTGGACTTCACTTGTCACTTCTATTTTTTTTTTTTTTACACAGTCTTCCGACTGTCCATCCCCCTCTCTCTTGGAAAACTGTTTCCTTAATGCTGTTAACTTTAGAAATTGTGCATCCAGCTCTAAACCCTGTCTTTCTAACAAGATAGATACATGGTCCCTCCCTTGTATAATGAGGAAAGCACTATTCTTTTCTAGGCTTCCTCAGAGCCAACCTTCTTTCTCTCAGAAAATTTTGGACTAAAGAATTTCAATGAAGGTTGTCACTTTAAATTCCCATTAACTGGTTCCAAGGGTATGCCTTAATTTCACATGGCCAATCATAAGCAGTGGTTTCTAAAAAAATAATTCCTAAGACAATCATTTGTTTAGTCAGTGAGACTCTCAGAACTATGTTATTTAACTTTTACCTTTGAAGAATGACTTTGATACGGATCGGAAGTTCAGCTGTCTCAAACCTGTTTGAAGTTGTCAGGTCAATTTCATTGAATCGGAACACTGGCCCGGTTTTAACACTGATATGGAAGAAGTTGAGAATAAAGGTCAAAATGACCTTCCCAAATACTCCCCTGGTCTAAATGTGATAAAATCTTAATGCTTAGTGCATTCAACTTTAAGGTTCACCGCTGGTTCAAAATTTCATACTTCACAACCATATTATGTTTGGTTTTAATATTAATAGGACCCAAGTTAAACCTATATATAAATTTCTTTGGTCAAAATTTCAAAGTTGTTACTGCATTTTGAATCCAGTTTTTTTCCTTCACTAATACTTTATTGGTAGAGATATCCATGTGTCATCTGGTTCTAGTTTTATTAGCAACTAAAAGATAGCTAATAAAGCATTGGCCATAAGACTAGATGACCTTAATATCACCAGTTTGTCCTATTTGAACAATTGCCTTGAGATTCCACACAAATTCATTCCAAGGTCTAGGTGATCCTAAATGAAAATAGTTTTTTTTTTTTACATCAAATATGGCTGCCACTGTGGCCATTTTGAATTTTTTTTTTTTTTTTGCTTCCTCTCCAGAACAGTTGGGTTATGTACATGTTTTCTTTTCCAGAAGAGTTCTTAAAATTTCCAGTTGGTCATATATGGAAATGATACATCTGTACTCCAACAATGACAACATGGCACCCAAATACAAAATTTTGTAATTGCTACTCTTAAATGGATGGCCATGCCAACATTGAGTTCTCAACAAAAGGCTTCTTACAATATCAGATTGAGGTGAAAATGGTGATGATATTGCCTCCAATATGACCATTATTATGTCCATCTGAAGAGTATATTTCTTTCGACTTCTCTTGAATGGCTGATCATACTGATCTAGGTTTTTCACCAGAAGACTAGGTATGATGCTTAGTTGGTCCTAAGATAAAACTGGCCAAGCTTGCATCCAGTATTTCTACTACCATGATCAACTTGGCATTCTATTATTGCCCATGACATCAGATGTTTCAACACTCTGCAGTTGAAAAGAAGAAATGTACTTAGTTTGGATTCCTGTCAATTCTTTTTGGGCAGTGGTACATCAGCCTCTTCAAGGGACCATGATGCACAACACAGATAATTGACGATTATGTATACCTTTCCATATAAATTAATCTTGGCAGTAACTTAAAGGGTCCTTTGGCAGTAATCTGTTATTTTGGCATGAACTGTTCTCAGACTGCTTCTAGTTGCCATTAGATAACTCATTGGTTGTTTTTTTATTAGCTTGATCATAATGTTGATAGTCTTGGCACCACCTGTTCATTTAAAGTATATATATATATATATATATATATATATATATATATATATATATATATATATATATAGAGAGAGAGAGAGAGAGAGAGAGAGAGAGAGAGAGAGAGAGAGAGAGAAAGAGAACATTTTTTAACCAGTGACTTAATAACATAAGCTTCTTCTCAAAAGAAGAAACTTTAAAAAATTTACTTTCATACTCAGAAATGAATGGTCCATTGATTGAACCAAATTGTTTTTAAGTATTCAGCTATAAACTGTTTGTTTTTCATAAAATTATGAAATTATTGTTGGCAAAGGCTGAATTGTTTCGTGATAATCTTTAAAATGCATTTGCATAGGGCTATTTTATATGGATTTGTATGGTATGCCAAAAAAATGTAAAAAATGGTAGTATATATCAAGTCTCCCATTGAGAGGGTTGGATTATAGACAAATCCACAGAGAGTTATTGCTACAGAATAAGCTGCAAATGAGTCAAATCTCATCTTGTCCAAATTTATTTTCCTGTTGCACAAACATAGCAGATAGGCATCTTGTTGGCCTAAAGTTTATTAGGATTTTTACATTTTTTTCCATCCTGCGTTTCGTTGCTTTGCTTTATCTTATCTTTTACTGAAGAACGGTTCAAACAATTATAGAATACTGGCATCTCTGTTATTTGCGGTTTACCAATTTTGGTGGGATTTTGTGCATGCTGCAAATTCCAGATTGAAAGGTCTGTTTAATGATTGGAAATAGTATAGTGTTGTAGCTGGATGGGGTGGGTGTCAGCTACATTGGGGAATTAGCTGGTAGAACCAACAAACAAGCAGCTAGGTTACCATTTTCTTTAATTCAAATTCAAACTCTCCCTAGCCAGATAGATAGATAATTTAAATTATAGTGAAGCTGGCCATGAGAGGTCATATGTTCACTGGTTTTCATCAATATAACATTGATGATTTAGTTTTCCCGTGGGGAAGGAATGGTGCCACATCCCCACGAGCATTTATGCGCACAGGGTGCGCTAATTAATTTGGGCGTATCATGTCATACCACTAAATAGTAGTTATTGACATGGATGTAAGCCCCTGGGTGGGTGGGAATGGACCCAACACACACCCACCCTATCAACCAATCGGTGAGCTTGTTACAAAGCGGAGGTGCAATGGCACCAAATAATAGCGAGAGAAAAATAGTCTTCTCATATCGCTATGTTGATGGGCTCTGGACGAGGAAAAGGAGGAAAAAGTCCTGGAGGTCGGCCAGCCTATGTCGTAGATGTCGTTTATGCCCCGGAACGCCCTAGCCATACTTTTTTCAAATTCAGTCCAGTTTTACTAATGGACAAAAAAAATACCAATAACGTGTCAGCCACCAGTGCAATTGAGTCAAATTCTATAAGGTGTATAATTTTCCTAACACTTAACTTCGAATATTACTAGTACATAGTGTACATAATGTAAGTCCCTAGCAATTTTTAAGCTAAAAATGTCTATGCGACATATATAGTTGTGTCCCTGTTAGGTTGGAATAGCTTGTAAATTTTGATGCGGTGTTTCGAAAAAATCATATTAGATTTTAAAAAGAGCTTGTTCAAAGAGGGTTCTCTAGCCAATTGAGAACCCTATTAACAAATAAATGGCAGTGATTGAAAGCCCTTAAAAGGGCTAGTACTCATCATAAGAAAAAGTACCATGCTTTTCCTCAATCTTCACCAATTTGGTGGCCGTTCTCCCCTCCTCCCGTGTTGATCTAGGAAAATAATAAATAAATTCCGTGGCGGGAGGTGATGTAGTTTGCTGCATTAATTAGGTGTTGTAGGGGTCGCTCCTCGAAGGCCTCATAGTAGTGACAGGTGAGTATAGTATGGGCGAATTGCCATTGTTGAAGTCTTGGTGGCGAAGTTTGCAGCGACCAGAAGCCTATGTAGGTTACTGAAGATAAAAACTCAGCTGCTTTTCTCTTATCCTTCAAGAGTTGTTCCAGTCCTAGTTCGCTGCATAACTTTACCATTAATTCCTCCTTGTTTTTTCTGGCATTCTCTCCGTTCTCACCGGCGTCTCCCATTTTTCCTTTGGGGTGGTGGTGGTGGTAGTTTCCTCAAACTTTTTTTTCAGGTTTACTGCCAAACCTGGCGGATGAGTGGGGGTGGGTGTTGATGTCGTTATCACCCCCTTTTTCCCCTTCCCTTTTCCTTTCTTTGTTGGGGGTGATGATGGTGGTGGTGATGGTTCCGGTACAGGTTCTATAATTGGTGACGTGGCCACCTTTGCCGTCTCCCTTTCAAAGAAAATCACCTGTAGTTGTTGAGACAGCGCCGCTATGTGGTCTTGAAGCTCCTTTTTAGAGCCCTCCTGTACAGCAGATTCCACTGTGGGAGTCTTGGGGCTCGGTGCTTCTTGAACTGCTGGTTTAGGGGTGGGTGTGCTGTGGCCCGGTTCGGTTTCCCGCCACCGCCGTTGTCTACCTCTATTACCTCTGTAGTTAGGTTCCCCTCTGTAATCCTTCTGTTTTTCTTCTTTATCCCATATTAGCAGCAGGGAAGTTCTTTTTCCTGCTGCTCTAAGGCTCCAATTTGTTGCCTCAAGCAGCCCAATGCCAAATATTGGATTGAGTGCTTGCTGTGGGATAATTTCCATTGCTAGCGTGGTCAGTAGTGCCATGTTGCTTCTTGCTTCGTTCGCTACAGACTATGTCTCCTTAGCCAGTTCTCCTCTGGTAAATATATAAGCCTAGAGCGGACTTCACTGGAGACAACTGATATCATATTTCTTTAACTGGCTTGAATTGTTTCTATTACATAGATCTGTGTTTCCTACATTAAACTAAACATTTTATATCTCACTAATGAGTTGTCTAGAAGTTGATTAAAAAAACATATAAATGATTATAATATATCTGATCAGACTCGCACTCACTTTCAACCTCTTCCTCTAAATACAAATGTTAAATAAATGGGGTTTAATTGTAAAGGTTGACAAAGATTATCAGAGTTCAATTATAAACTATTTCTTTAAAATCTATATCTGAGATATTCTTGCTAATTAGAGAAACATAATCTATTTTCTCTAATATCATAATCATTTTCAAAATCTAAAATTAATTGTAAATTCTGTAAATAATTATTTAATTAATTTGAAAAAACACAACCGAATGTTCTCACTAGACTTAAACCAAAATGATTAATGTCCTTAAGGTCATGGGGTGAGTGTACTGTACAGATTCTGCTTGTATTGTTTTGGAAGGAAACTGGAAAACAGTCCCTACTACATAAGGACATACTTCCCCAGTCCTTGAATTTAGGGGACAGCACACATGTGTTATTTTATTATAATGCTGGTAAAACTCACCTATTTCAACTGAAGAACGAACTTCAAATCCTAATAATGTTTCCTGCCTTAAATAATTTCAGCATGTTAATTATTGTCTAATTTCATGTTTTTTTTTGTGTTTTTTTTGTAATCATATCATTATTTATGTTTTTTAGGTTAAAAGTCTTTTCTAATGTTGTAAAGTGCTTAGAGCTTTTCGAGATTAGGCTCTATACAAAGTCTTCATTATTATTGCTATTATTATACATGTAATGCTAAAATACATCAGTTATTGAATCGTGTTTTGTCTCTGTGTGTATTCAAAATAAAATTTACCTTTTGTTGCTGACATTTTTAAGTTAGTAATAAGCAGGACAACATTTTATACTGCTTTGAAATTGTTCTATATCCTTGATCCTCAGGCAAATCTCTCCTGGTCAGATTTGGTATATGTAAAATTAAACCAAGTAATTAAAATTCTTAGTGTGTTAGTAGAGGAACCACAGTTAATATTTATTGACGTTTCTTTATTTTTAGCTTTATTGTAGTTGGAGTTACACCCCATCAACATTGGTAGCTCATGCTCAGTCAGAAAACTTTGAGGTTCTGTTTGTTACTTGGATCAGAATGAATTGAAAATCATAGAACATTCAGCCTTTCAAACAACTTTTTTGTAAACCTACCTCATGAGGAGATGACCACATGAATAATAATTTCAGTGTACAAAAGTTTTATTGAAATGAAACAATGGATATCTTCCATACTTGGTGTATCCCAAATTAAGAGTGAAATATTTTATTTATGGTCGCATATTAAAATTAAAGACATGTAGTAGGAATTGTAAAAAGATATAAAGTGACATTTACTTTTCTGACTTAATAATTGACAGAAAATATGTTTGCTGATTTGTTTTATCTTACCTAAAGTTATTTGTGCTGCATTGAAAAATAGAGGAAATGAAATATTGCTTTATTCCAACACAAATGATTAGGAAATCACTCAAAAATCAAATGCTGCTGATGTTAAGGAATATTTAAATTCAGTTATATATTACATGTCAGTTGCATCATTTGTTTGATATGCTGACTGGAATATTTGATTTATATTAGGTAATTTTGCTGTGACCCCTCATTAAATCTTTAAAATCCACGTCATTGCTGTCATTAAACACTAAACATAAATTTTTTCCCGTACAGTCCAGGAAGTCGGAGTGAGATTGCAGAAACAAACTGTCAAACATTTATTAGTTTTAATACTTTGACCTGTACTCGACGAAATATTTGCATGCCAAAATTAGAAGTCTTTGGTTTGGGAATGAATTGTACAATTTTAAATCTGTGAAATTAATTATCCACTTTACAGTAATTTGATCACTACATTGAATCGATACATCTTGCCAGTGAAATCACACAAACCTATCCCTGTAGTTGTACACTGTTTACCAAGCATCAATACAATCTAATTGTTTCAGCTCAGATTCAGTGTATGATATCCACAGAATAATAATAAAGATAGGAAAATTTCAGAGTTAATAATTATTTTACATGCATTTAAAAAAAAGTGTAATGGCATCAGTGGTACTTGCTAAATAATAATAATAATAATAATAATAATAATAATAATAATAATAATAATAATATAATAATTATTAATCATAATAATAATAACAACAACAACAACAACACCAATAATAATAATAATAATAATAATAATAATAATAATAATAATAATAATAATGCATTTATGTTATGAGGGTTACAGCATTTGTACAAAAAATTTATCCATGTGGCTCTCAGTTACTTGTAAATATACAGGCACATATATCAAATTTGGCTGGGAAATTATACAAATAGGTATTCTAGATTAGTGTAGACAAAAATAACTGATTTTGGATTTTAGCACACAGCATTGTATACACAACATGGTTTGATTGCAATTTCTTTTCACATACACTCCCACACACATACAGGTAAACAATAACTGTGATTCCATATCCGAGTTATGTATGGCATTATGTAAGTCAGGTGAAGAAAAATTCTGTTTGTAACACCAATCACTTTATTAAAAGATCATGGAATTGTCTGGTAGAATTAATCAAAAGGAAGAGATATATGTTGTAGAAATTGAAATCACAGTTACAGTTTAAGCTCCAAATTCAGAGTTAGACAAAATGGTACTTTGTATCAGGAGTTTTGAAATACTTTTGCGCCTTTTGTGGTATTGTATATTTGGTTACTTGTTTTGTCAAGTAGCTATGATAAGATGCAGTATTGGTATTAGGAAGTTGCTAATTGATGTCATGCATGGAAATCATTCACCCAAAATCATGATCTACAGTCCGCATGTACTAAATATGGCACTTATCTGTATTTTTCCACTTATATACATAATAGGGTGTGGCTTTAAAAATTGCTTTTCTGTCAGTCAGCTCTGGGTGAAGTTGCAGATACCTAATCTATACAAATACAGTTTGATTACATTTTCCTTGACCATACTAACAGGAAATACTTCTACATGAAAACTGCATAACAAGTTTTTCGTTTGAACAGCTTTATAATGTATTTCAGACAACTTTAGCAGAATTTAATTCAAACTTTAAAATTATTGCCACTACAGTTACCACTGGTTCCAAAAAAAACCAGGTGTTTTTTTTTGTAATTTTTGTCAGCTTTCCCAGAAGTGCTAAAAGAACAAGCAGATTCCCTGTGTCAGAAAAAGCAATAGTTTCCATGTGTTTTTACTTAAGAATATTAGTGGACTACACCCATCTCACATATCAGTAAAGGATACTTCTGTTCAGACTTTCATTAGAGCTTACAGCTTGCATACATTGAGAACTTTGTATTTTATAACTTTCCATTCTTCATGCAGTTTATTGTGGCATTCTGCAGTCAGCAACATAAACATGTGCATGTACACTTGTGTATCACATAAATATTTGTATACACATACTTTGTGCATGACATTCTTAATTGAAGCTTAGATCAACAAGCACAATGTTATGACTATGCTTATAAACTTAGTAACAGAAAGAAGTAAAACCAACAAGTTTTGTAACTTAATTCTCTAAATATAAAATGAAAATTTAAGAGGAATTTTACATTAATATGAATTAAATAGAAAATAATCCAAAAAGTTCCACTGTAAAACCTGTCTTGAAAGACCACTACTTTGTGAGACCACCTGTCTTGAGAGACCATAGTCTCGATGCACAATTGTATTATGTTGCATTGTGACCTGTTATGAGAGACAACCTGTCTTGAGAGACCATGCTCTTTTGGCAGAAAAGATGGTCTTATCAGACAGGTTCTGTAGCATCACAATTCTGAAACAATTACTTGTTCCACAATAATTCCAGGATCTAAACGTACAGGTGTACCAGCATCTTTGTGATGAAGTGGCAAGAGTCTTGATGCATCGCAATATTGCAGTGAGATTGTCCATAACTCTTTGGAATGACTTCACAGTAATCCCAAATCATTGCTTAGGCCAGTCAATTATATGAACAATTTGTAATTCCAATAATTTAAAGGTCAAATGAAACGATTTTATATGAGTTATATGATTTCTTTAAAATGTTGTACAGTTTTGTGTTTAAAATCATTATTAACGTTTCCCCGATTGAAAAATATGATCATACCCCATTTAAATCGATCAAAATGATTGGGTACATATTTCCCGCCATAATATTTACATCGCTTACTTCCCTTAGCTGATGACGTCACTTGTGCCACAACAAGCTTTGTTTACAAGCAAGTTTACCTGTGTGAATCGATAAGCAGTGAAATGGTGTATTGCGTCGCTTTTAACTGTAAAACTGAGTCAGGTCAAGGGGTAGGATTATTTGAATTTCCGAAACACGAAAAGCGGAGAAAAGTTTGGATTTCCCGAATAAAAAGGAAAGATTTTAGTCCATCGAAAACTTCGAGGCTTTGTGCAAAGCACTTTACCAACGACCAGTTTGTTGTTGATCCTTCATTAGCAATGATAATCGGCTACAAATTGAAAAAACTACAGCTAAAACGAGATGCAATACCATCAATTTTCGATTTTAAATCGAAAAAACAAGGATGTGAAAACGCGGATTCAATCAAAAAAAAACAACGACAATCGAGGGCAGTAGCAAAAAGAAAAAGAATGGAAGTAAGTAATTTTTTTTCCTTTCTTAAATTTATAATTGAATTGTTTTACTAATCATTATTTTTTAAAATTAAACTGTATGTTCAACATTAATATGAATCTATAAATAAACTAGATCTCTCAAATTTCACCCAAGAACAATGGGTTTGTATGTATGAGATAAGCACAGCAGGTGAGTCTGGACTATGTCTAAAGATATAATCACTAATTAATACAGTAAATAACTGCTCATTCATTATGATTAGCATGAATAATTGCTATCCACACAATTAACAATTTCAGTAATACAAAGATTTTTTTTAGTAAATTCCTTTATAATTTATTTATTTTGTTGCTAAATAAAGATGTTAAATTATTTTATTTTATTTTTTAAAATTTTTTGCAGACACTTGCACAAGTATTGAAGGATTCATCTGATAGTGATCTAATGAAAACAGTTGTTGGAACAGCTTTAATTGTAGACATGTGCTGTACATGTGAAGGGCGTTACAGATGGTATAGTCAGCCTATGTCAGGAACTATGCCTTTAGGCAATTTGATTTTATCTGGAGCAATCATGTTTGCAGGAGCAAGTCCAACAACTGTGCTGAATGTGTTTATGCATTAAAAAATTCAGTGCTTTTCACAGAGAACATATATGTCGATACAAAATGCATATATTGTTCCCATTGTATCATCAGTTTGGCAATTAAGTCAGTCCTACATGTTGGATGAAATCAAAAACAGAGGGAGTGAAATTAAACTTGGCGGAGATGCACGCTGCTGTTCTCCAGGACACACAGCAAAATATGGGTCTTACAGCATCATGAACCTTGAAAGTGGGAAAATATTGGATCTTCAACTTGTTCAGGTAAATTTCCTTTCAATATATATATATGTACCTTTTGTGCCTGGAATATAGTTTATTGCTTGCCGCATTGCATTTCAATGAGAATGTAAATAGAGGTCAGATGGTGACATTAGATGGCAGTCACCAGTATCGAGTGTCCTTCCCAAAATGGCGAAAGGGAGAAGGAGTTGCAAAAGAAATTAAAACCAGACAAACATACAATAAGTTATTTGTTTAATTTTTTACAAAAATTATAGCATTCACATCTAACAATCTATTCTTCTTGTTTCAAGTAATAAACAGTTTGATTTGATTGTTTTGCAGGATATATTGATGACTTGTTTGATGAACTTCTGATGAACTTCTGATCAGACGGGAAATGTACACCAGCTATTCAGAAGCCTTTGATGCCAGACAAAGAAGACAAAGTTAGACCAGCCCCTCTGGCACAGGCATTGCCAAGACAGTCAAAAATTGAAATAGTCGATAGAAATATTTCAAGATTCAATTAAAACTATAATTAAAATTATTTGTGTTCAGTTTTGTCTCTTTAAGAAGTTAATTACGATATTTAAATCCACAATATTGTTGTGATGGAAATTTATCTCTTATCGCTTTCACAACACATGATGGCAAGATCTTTCTTTGCTTTTTACCCAGTCTTTGGTAAATCCATCGCACAAATCTTCTATAAGCTATATATCTGTACAGTCTGTAAAAAAAAATATTCTTAAAATCATTGAAGAGGTATTAAAATTGAATGTGGCACATAGATGTACAGATGAATAATCATTTATACATGTATATATATTTATTTTAAATTGATTTGATTTCATTTTTATTGTTGCTGTCATGTTCATCATCTATTACTACATTTATTTTGCATTACTATTAAAACCTCTATAAACAGCTGTTGTTTTGTGTTTTATTTCTACAAATTAAGAAAACTATACATAAAAGGGTAAAACTTGATTTGGGGGGAAAAAGAGACTGGGTGTTTAGTGTTTACTAGAAGGTGCAAACGAACTATTTAACTTGAAGAGTTATTCCTTAATAAAACAAATGTAAAAACACTTACTCATGTATATTTTGATCATTTAGTCCATGTTCCTCCAAATACTCGTAATAAGATGTTTCCAAAACATGTTCATTCAAACAGTTTGCTTGGAAACCATCATGCTCTGTTATGCAGGAAATTCCTGCTTCTTCCATTTTTCCATCCACTATATTCGTGTCTTTGCAACACTTTGACTCACTTCTTGTCTGCATTGTCATGCAGTGTTGACAAGAACACCTGCAACAATTAAAAGAATATACTAAAGTAGTGTGCCAAATCAGTTTATTCTCATTAAAAAATCTACCTTTTCCAAGATCTACATATAAACTGTAAAATGCACTAACAAATTGATCAACATTATATTTGTGGTAACAATACGGATGAACTTTTTAAGTTAAATTTTTTCAAGCAGATGTGAATAAAAATATGCACATTATATACAATGTAAGGTCCTTAGACACATGCAGGGAAATAGTCTGAAAACAAAACATCATCCCCCCCCCTTTTTAAACTCTTTTTGAAACGATCAAAACAGTAACCGAATACTTTAAAAAAACGATTGCATTTTGTTTATAATATAAGTATTTGTTAGAAATCTTACCAAAGATTCACTTCATCAACCTCTTCGTCAAGTAAGGAGTCTTCATTCTCTTCGGTCGAAAGGTGACTGTCGTCCGAGTCAGACTCAGAGCTTGTGTCTCTGTTTGAAACATTTTGTACCGAAGATAATCTTGGTTCAAACATATATGGCGTTATTGACGGTTTCGTCGAAGTCAAGTCTGGCATTTCTTCACAATCTGTCGAACTTTCATCAGAAACATAATCCATTTTGTTATCTTGCTACCCACGCCGTATATTGTTTACAATTGTATGGCACGTATGACGTCAGCAGAAGAGGTAATTCAGGGGAAGTAAGCCAGGTCACATTTGCGCACCGTTCGACTTTTGATGACCGGGTACGTGCACCCGACATTGATTTAATTAATTTCATTAGGTTTTTTTTACTTCCAAAATAATAATCAATCATTTTACTTATTAAATTTGAAGATCAAAAATCGTTTCATTTGACCTTTAAATAACTCTTCTCAAATTAAATCAGAACACAACATTAAGCACATCTGCAGAATGAAAATAAACTAAGAACAGTAATAAAATAGGAATTAGGAATGAATGAATTCTCTCTTTATATAAATATATATATCGTTGCAACACAACCAATCTTGATTTAATCATCCAAAGGGAAATTACCTCAACTCTACACAGATTCATTTTCATGAAATTAAATATAAGTCAACAACTTATTTTGGGGGCCCTGAGTGGCTGAGTGTTCTTAAGCGCACTATGTTACAGCTCACTGCCATCTCACCTCTGCCTACGTGGGTTCATTAGTCTCGGATTCGGCCAATGTGGGTATTATAAGAAAGCTTGACAGTAGTTTCTGGTGGGTCAGTGGTTTTTTCCAGGGTTTTCCAGAGTTCTTCCTTCACCATTAATACTGGCCAACATGTATAGCCCATCTTGTGCTGAAAAATGTTGTTAAACCCTACTACAACAACTTATATAGCTCTATATCGAAAAACCTATTTATAGCTTATTATCTTAAAATAAATATACCGTACTCATTGACCTTAAGTTACACAAACAATACAGAAGATAACAACAGTTTATACAGGCAAAATAACCATAATCCTCTTTTCCTGTTAGGGCATTAGAAAATGCTAATGATAATTATAAATTAAAAAATGCCTATTTTGAGGACAAGGCCAATTAAACATGTGTACCGCACTGTCTGGATCTGTTGATCAACATATGCTTTTTATATGCCTGCCATATGGTGCAGTGCATTATGTGAAGATGTTGTTGGTCGATGTGTTTCTGCATTTAACTGTAGTTGTCCATAATCTACAGGTATGAAACTTTGTAGCTGGGTTAAGGAAAAGCCATATCATTTTCATGATTAAAAAATATCAGTGGTCAAGGTCACTATGACTGAAGGAAGATATGGTGTAAGCACAATAGTTCCAGTTCTCCAGTATCCAAAGCTACCAAACTTTATGGATAGCTTGCAGTTGAAGTAATGATTTGGAACCAAAATGCATGGTCAGGGTCACTCTCTAAAAAGAAGACATAGTTCTACATAATATCATTAGTTCCGTATCAGAGAAAAACTTTGTGTATAGATTGCACTTTAGTAATGATAATGCCTGTATGATTTGGTCAAATTGTTAAAGGTCAGTGTAATGATGATTGAAAGAACAAAATAGCTCTTATATAGTAACATATGCTCTACTTGTTTGCACTTTGGACAAGTTATAAACCAGTCAGCATTTGGGATTAAAAAGTTGAAAGTCAAAGTTGCAGTGACTGAAAGAGTACATTTGGTTTCAGCACAAAATGTCAGTTATCAGTGTTGTATAGTACGTGACATGTATATGTTAACACATTAACCCCTAGCGACGACTTTACGGGGTATGAGGTAGTAGCCTACTTCCATGGTCTGTAGCGTCAAGGTCATACATGATACACTAAAGTGGGTGGTATCATTGAAAAGTAGACAGATGTAGCTTTACAATGATAGCAAGTAATCTGGACATTTTAGTTGCATTACAAAATACAAAGGGAAAAACCGAAGTTTTTGGACCCGTTTTTTTTTTCATCCAAAAATCGCCCATGGTCGGATTCCGAATTTGTGTCCAGATTTTAGACTTTATGACCTCAGATCTATGGAAGACCGGTCTGAGACGCACACAGATAGGTGAACCTGTGCAAAAAGTAGGATAAGGTGGACATTTTGAATAATGAGTCTTCTACATACGAAAATTATAGGTCCGTTAAGCAAAAAAAAAAAAGAAATAATAATAAAAAAAGGAGTTCGATTTTTGCCCTTCTGCTCATGCGCCAGCAAACTAACCAATGAAAAACATTTCCTGTATCATTAGCAACCATTTGTCTAACGGATTATTGATTGGAAATCGATGTATTACGATGTATTCCGAAATAGTCCCCAAAATGTGTTTCCTACTCGCATTTCATGCGAAAACAGCAAAAACCTCCAGGGGTTAATGTGTTAAAAGAAATTGTGAATGATCTACACATTTTGTATGAGAGTGTAATGTGTGCTGCCGGTTATCAAAGTGTTATTAGTACAATATTGCACAAGGCCTGGTCAGAGGTATTGCGCAACTTGGAAAAACAACACTTGAAGACCGCCTCCCACTAATTATTGTTATCTAGAAGATGATCTCTACGGTGTAATTTGCCCGGTCAATGGATATAATCTGAGATGGTACTTTGAACAAGACAACAAACGAGCCCCCTTAAAATGTGAATTTAATTAAAATACAATTAGGAAAAGAATGACACTGTGAATTACAATTTCTTTCTTTCTGAATACACTTAGTTCAGAAATACATAAACTGAAGCTTTAAAATAATGGATACATTCATAAAAATCCCAAACACTAATAAAACTAAATGAAGTTAGCCATTAATACTGAGAGTAAATTTCATCATGGAATCGAATGTTCATTTAACATTGGACTGTTGGGTGATTCAAAATGACCTTGTTCGACGACTGGTTCCCTTTGTTTCTCTTCTGCGTTCGTCTTGACTTGCTTGCCCTTTGGTTGTAAGCGAGATTACACAACTCTGTCTTCCAACTTCTTTTTCCGTCTCTGAATTTCGACTTCCTCGCTATTTCTTCAAACAAACTATTTTTCCTTGAAAAGAAAAGGGTAAAACGCCCTAAGTATCTCGTTACTTTAAGAGTTGCGATTGTCCGTCCGTCTTCATGTTCGAACAATCAGATCTTACTATCAGTGTTATCATTTATACGGCTAACAAATACTATACAAGTCTTCAGATCAATAGAGCTATACTGCAAATTATCGACATCAGAATTCGGGAAAGTCACATATTCCCGTAAATCATTACGTAAAGTGAGGCAATATATCATAACACACAATCCATATTTACTAATATGATAAATTCAAATTAATGTAACACTTTCCAATCATAAATGTTCACGGCGGGTTTTCTACACCACCCATTTACCTACCTAAGTATATAAGGTAAAAAGTGCTAATTCAGAATTCAAAAATACATTATTAAATCACTGTAAAACTGACTATCCTTACAAAAATATGAACACATCATGCATCTGTAACAAAGAAACATATCAAAGTACGTTATTAAATCAATGTAATACCGAACTATTTGTATCATAGTATCGATACATTATGCATCTATGACAAAGAAAAGCATCATATACATTACATCGTGATAAAGGTGAATTTGAGTTAAATACCTTGTGTTTTGGCGTGCTTCTGCCGTTTGATTTCCGGCGGACTTTCCTGAGCTTATTATTACGAAGGCACTGCTGTAAAATTACCCCCGGAGTCTTCTCCTATGTTGGAACTAATAAATGCTGACCGTCTCTTGCAGAGGTCCTCCTAGACTAATTCAAACTCATTGACTCAGAGAATATATTCCCCAATTCAAGGTTTCGACCCAACCCTCTTTCCTATACATTTGACCTATCGGCATAAACGCTATTTTTGCGGACCTTTTGAAAACCGTCTATCAAGATGCCAAAAATGCCACTTAGGATCGAAATGTCACCTTATCATTTGTCTTAATCATTTTTGACAGCTCTGCATGCGGAATCACCTAATTTTAAGCGTGTGAAACACTCAGTCAGCTTTCACTCTAAATATTGTAACAGTCTGACCGAGGTAAACTAACATTCTGTCCGTTCAAACTCTACTCCAAGACAGTTGATTGTCGGCTAGCCTACAAATTAATTACTGGATTTCACTGACGAAAAATTTGGCACTTGACAGAGAGAATCCTATTAAATTTGGAGTTGAAAGGTCAAAGGTGAAGGTTATTGTTACTGAAAGAACAAATATGATTTTTGGCATAACAGCTTTAATATCATGACCACATTTTGTTGAGGGCTTGTACTTAAGGTATGGAAGTGGACAATTGATTTGGGGGTTAATGGGTTTTGCAGATTTATATTTGTTCTTCAGAAATTAATAATAGCTTACGCTTAAGGTAATAAGGAAATCTTGACGTTCTGGGCCTAGTCCAAAAGTTAAAAGTTACAGTTATGGTAAGTCTAATAAGAAAATCATAGTTTTTACATGACATTCAATTTATTACTGCATACCTGTATTATAGGTCCAGGTTGTTGAGATCCATGGTCACTAATCTCTCATTTCATCCATAATGTTATAGTGGCAACATAGAAAGTTACCTTTAATTTATAAACATTGGGGAGTGTATATATAATGTGCCATTCATGGTAATCTTGTTGCTTCTTTGAAAGGTATGTTTCTGATATAATTTTAACTTAGAATATACATTTTTTGATACTGTATTTCTGGCTTGACTTTATGGTAATGTCATGATCAGTTGCATCTGATTGGCTGAACTTGTTTCCACTTTGGAAGCAAACATATTTCTTAATTAATTTTGATCAAACTTGGAATATAGGTTTATATAATCAAGGTCTCACATAAAGTTTATTAATTAACAAGACCCATCCAGCCTTCTAGAGTCTATTTCTGATGCAGATTTGATTTGGCTTGGTAAAAAGACTATAATCACCTAGATTTTAAATGCATACACTTGTGAGTAAGATCCATGGATATTTATAAGGTAATCTTTCATTCAATTTGCTGATCTTGTCTACATTGTACTGGTTTTTTTTTTTTAAAACAGATTTTTATCAGGCTTGATAAAAATGCTTGTATCACAAGATATTTAATAAGTTTTGATGTGTGCAAGATCTGCACATATTAATACGTGATTTTTAACTGGCTGAGCTTCTAGCCACTGAAGGATGATATATCTGGCATGACAATTTATTCCAACTTTACGAAAATAGGCTGATATTATCAGGTTGTTGATGCTTCATCTTATGAGCAAGATATGGACATATTTATGTGGTGATCTTGAATCTGCTTGCCAGTTTGTACCACTTGATAGATAATTTTGATTGGATTTGGATAAGGTAATTAGGCTTATATCATGAAGATTTCTATTTAATATGGTTATGATCATGATCCATGCTTATTAATGATGGGATCTTGCATTTAATTGACTGAGCTTGTTAATGATATAGGACATGAGGTACTAATTGTATGGAAAAATGAGAACCAGTCTGAAAATGGGCAATGATAAAGTAGTGTATATATGAAATTGGCTGGCCAGGATTGGATGATAATGATATTTAGAGTTTAGTATAAAAAAATATTTTGAGAGCTTATCCAAGCAGTAACTGAAAAAATATAGATACATTGTTTTATTGATGGAATTTTAGTTCTTTAACAGACTTGAGTTTGGAACACTCATTGCCAATTTAGCACGTGACTGTTTTGGTATGGAATTAAAAGCACATGCTTCAAACACACATAGATACAGAAAATGGTATGGGTCATATGGTTGTTTCTGCTCAGATGCTGTTATCCAGGATGCAGCTATACTAATAGGTTTGCTCATGAGCACTCAGAAATTTAAAGTTATTGAATTTACAGTATGTTGGTGTTTGCATAGGTTTACTATTGAACTGAATTAATACATGTACTGAGTCCTATAGCAAGTATTTTCCTGTGAGATTTTTATTTAAATTTTGTATAATATTATCTATAATCAAGATGTTGATTAGTTTCATGAGGAGAACAGTCAATGCTTGTATATGCAGTAAATTTTGTGTCCAATTGGCTGAGTATGTTACTTCTCTGGAGGCTGAATTGTGATAGATTTTGCTTCATCTTGTAAATAGACCGCTCTGATGGCCTAGTGGTTAGAGCATCTACCTCGGATGAGGTAGGTCATGGGTCTGATTCTCGGCAGAGTCGTACCAAAAAACATATTAAAAAAATGGCATAGCTGCCTTGCTAGGCACTCAGCATTAAGAGGTTAGTGTTGGGACTGATTGGCTTCGGATGTCAGGATAATGTTACTGGGTGGGACATCATGCAACATGTCTGCAGCATGATGCCCCAGTGCTAAACATCGCCACACTGCAGACATTTTAGCAGTATGACTGAAAAATTGTTAAAGCTCCATTATAAATCCAAACCACACACATACATGCACACACAAAACACACACAGAGATGGTTAAATATTCATAAATCATTGTCTAACACAGGTTTTGTAATAAATGAAATCTGTGTATATTAAAGAGATGATCTCTCATCTGTTTTTCTTGGTGTGTTGCATGTACCTCTCCAGATCTGAAGACTATATTTTTACTCCAGTTTCAATAAACGATGGTAAATAGGTTTAAATAGTCAAGATTTTGGATTGGTTTGATTATACCAGAGACTATGCATACTGGGTACTAACTCAGTTTTCTTCCTTTGGAAAACATTTTTTGAGACGTTAGTAAAAGTTGTCATGATATAAAGCTAGTCCAGTTCTTGCAATGGTTAGTTACATAAGCCTGCTTAATAAAATGGTCAACCATTATTAAGATACGTGAGCAGTATCAGACACACCTGGGGCTCTTGTCTCAAAGAATTTATATGCTATATGCATGTTTGATGCATACATGTGAACCCAGAGAAGGGCATTTATATGCCTTGTACAAGCAAGACTGCCAACTGTTAGGGAATAGCTTCTGTCATTTTTTTTTTAGTCCTTGTAACCAGGAATCCTTGCCAGAGAGAAAACAGGGGGAAGAAAAACATATGGATATAAGACAGATATATTATGGATTTGAACATTTGGAGATGTCTGTACTGTGTGAAGAAAAAGCATTAGCCCCTTATGGAAGATCAGTTTTTGTTAGAAGAGGTAATTGAAATTGTTTGTTATCATAACAGTGGAAATGATTGGATTTGTGTGGAATTTAGGCAAGCTATCAACCCCTATTTGATCACAGTCAGGGATATATAGTAAAACATCACTGGGGACCTGAGTGAGTTGATGCCATCATTAGCATATGTAGATAGAATAAAATGTTAATGTAGACATGCTTGAATGAAAAAGGACAAAATGAATTAATCTAAATTTAGTTTAGATTTTGAAAAGAGATGAACTCATTTTAGCCTGGCTGCATATATATATATATATATATATATATATATATATATATATATATATATATATATATATGTTTTTGTTTTTATGGTTTAACACCATTTTTCAGCATTAGTTAAGCTATACATGGCAACCAGTATTAATGGTGGAGGAAGAAACTGGAAAGAACCACCGACCCATGAGAAGCTACTGGCAAGCTTAATCTCACATACCCACATTGGCCGAATCCGAGACTCGAACCTACAGACAGAGGTGAGATGGCAGTGATCCGTAATGGACAGTGCTTTAGACCACTCGGCCACTCAGGGGCCCCTCAGAATTGGTCTCTGAAGACATGTAAGCTCTCGTAATACTATATAATCAGTAAATCTTTTTGCTGAGAATCTAGTCTTTCAAGACAGGTGGTTTCATAGCAGTGGTCTTGCTGTATTAACAACTCTGCATAAAGTTGACTGGTATTGTAAATAAGATTATTGAGGTAGAGTTGTTACATGTAGTCTTGGATAATTTAAAGGAGTATTTAGATAAATGCTGACAGAGCTTTGCTATAAAATGTTTATTTAAAAAAAAACAAAGCAAAGAACAGAATCACTTGTAATCATTTGCGTGATGGCCTTGATACAGAAATATTGCAGACACACCCAATTTTGTCATATATTACTACTTTGATGTGCACATTGCATCTAGATTATTATAGCATTTATCTGTTATTTTATACATTGACCATATAAAGTGTAGATGATATTTTTTTGTATTATTTAAGTTCTTTTATCAAGCTACAAATTATCTGATTTAGGAATGAGTCAGTGATGGAAGCATGACAAAAAGTTTGCTTTTGGGTTATGCAGATGATTCCAAGAATTTGGATACCAGGATTACCAGCAGCTCTGGATAATATGTGAATCTGACGAGACATATTTAAGTTATCAGAGCCATGCATTATACTTATCAGCCTCTGTAATTATAGTTATTTTCTTTGAATTTTTTTTGTACAATAAAAACATTATTTTACTGACCAAGAAATTTAAACGTTACAATTGTATAATGGAAAATTGATCTTATTTGTGAGCATTACTCTGTATCACATTTGCCCAGATAAATGAAAGTATTGTTTTATTTTTCTGCTAGAGAACTAGAAGCCTACCATTACATAAAGGCAATTTCTTAGACAACATTATCTTCCTGCAGAGCTGCTCTGTTCATAGCTAGGGAGTATGCTATTCACCGTCATTAGCATACCATATATACTTGCTTTCAAGTCCAACTGTAAAATTTCACAGACCCAGATCTGCTAGTGTATAATGCTATGTCGGATCATGATCTTTGTTTGTTAGTATATCTGATAGATATTTTGGATTGTTGCAGTTCAGAGTCAAACAACAATAAATGTTTAAAATCCTACAGTAATCCATACTTTTTTTGTTGTCATTACCTAATGAACTTCCCTATCTACACATTATAAGGTTGTACATGCTTCCAAGCTATGTACCATAAACATTATTTAAGAATAGCAAAGTTGGTGGTATTGCAGAAAAGTAGCTCAAGAGGCACAACGCTCTGGTGGCATAGTGGTTAGAGTGTATGCTTTGAAAGCAAGAAATCGTGGGGTTTGATCCCTGGCTGAGTCATACCAAAGACGTACAAAAATGGTGCTAACAGCTGCCTTGCTTGGTGTTCAGTATTAATAGGTTAGTGTTATGACTGGTCTGCCTGGTGTCAGGATAATGTGACTAGTTGGGACATGCTACATGTCTGCGACATGATGCCATAGTGCTGGACATGGCTATAAACTGTCACATTGCAGACATCGTAGTGATAAAGCTATGTTAAAAATCCAAATCACACACAAACACACAGCTCAAGAGGCAAGTCATTTACAGGTACTGGAACAACACAAGCCACTAGTCTCTTGCAAGATTCTATAGTACTTATTATTCTATGACTTGTTAATGTACTAAATTCTCCTTTCTTTAGTGAAAGGCTTAGCTGCCAGTTGATACAGATCAGGTTCACTAGATATTATTTGTTGTAGGAATGTGCAGTACAAGGGAAATTTGTTTCTGGTTCTGAAATTGTATCTATATACATATGAAGATAGAAATCTTGTTCAGCTTTTACCCTGAGTAAGATTATTAAAGCGATGCATATCTATGACAGCCACTGTTTTTTAAAATAAGTTGCAGTTGGTGCTATTGATGGTGGGGGAATCATTTGTAAAATGATGGTAAATAAATTGGACCCCTTGGAAATCCTTCCTAGCTGGTGTTAGTATGTGATTACATTCATCATTGAATATTGTTGACTCACCAAAGTTGGCTATATTGTGTATATATACACAGCACAGGGATCAGGCTATTTGCTGGGATGTTCATCTGGTTAACATACTCCTAGCTTTTGTACTTGTATATGTGTGCAGAATTACAAATGAGTCTTGATGTTAGTACTGGAATACGTAGTAAAGTGACTTCTAGCTTTAGTACTTGAATACTTTGCATTGAATACCAGCTTAAGTATATTTGTATACAAGCACTTCAAGATGACAGATGATATTCCTGTTGTTATTCTCCATACAAGTGATGACTTGTCAGAAGACTTAGCTCAAGTGAATTTAAATGACTAAGAATTTGTTTGATACACAGGCTCAGTTAGCAGTGGAATGTACCAATGTTTCAGTTGATTATGCTGAGTGAAATAAATATTAGTTCAAAGGAGAAGTGATAATGGGATTTTAAACAACTATACACTGTACTATAAGATTCCTTCCTCTTCATCCCAGTTGATACTTGAAAATAGTGCTCTGATTGTCAAAGCCTTTAATCATGTACTGCATAACTTTTTTGTGTGAAAACTGCTAAAGAATTGTTCTCTTAAGGAAATTTTATCCTGGTTTTCAAAGTTAGCAATAACTAGTGACATTTTAGAAATTGGTGCTAACTAACAAATGACGTCAAGTCCAATCTAAGGAACTTAGTCATTCTGTTTATCAAGTTGATGCCAGTTCTGTCGGCCAATGATAGAAGTATGACAGATTTCCTATTCATTTGGTTATGCAGATAATGAAGTTGTGCCCAATGTAACAGTTGTGGATAATTTCTAATTCATATTGATTAGATCTCACACAGTTTGTTTACAGATTGTTAATTCTGAAGACTGTAATTCATGGGCCCACACATGTTTTGGTCAATGGGTGAATGTATTAAAATTTTGTTTTACTAATATAATGCTTTGACTAAATTGAAACATTCTTTTTGGGACACTAAAACATGATAATTGATTTGGTGTGGTTTTTGTGACAGCAACAGAAGTAGGTTATTTAGTTATGAAACAATTGGAGTAAAGTGCCTTTCCATTGATGCACCGCTGTTTCCACCAGCGCTGATCCATTGATAGGATTTGAATCCACCATACCTTTGTAGTCACAAGTCTGGGGCCTCTTCCTACATTAGAGAGCATGCATATTGGACCTTTAGCCCATGGGAAGAGTTAGAACTTGATGAATAATTGTATGCATATTTGGAGATAAGAGGCAATCACCATAGCAGTGAAATGCCAAGAGATGACGTAAAAAGAAAATACCTGGTTGTGTTTCATTAATGACTGACAGTTTTCTGAAATATTCCTAAGAGGTGTCAGCATAATTTGTGTTGGTTGTTGGTTTAGCTACAACTGAAATAATGGGGCTTGTCTACTCAACACATGATGGAGATCTAAAGTATGCTGGGCTTATTATGGGTATTGTTCACCCTCAGCAACATACTGATGGTAATTACAAGTCGGACAGAAGATCTATGCTTTATTTGCAATATGTTGTGGTGAACAGTGAATAACATATGATCAATTCATAACATTGAGGAAATGAAAAATTAGAAATTATGGATTTTATAGTTATAAACATTTTTTTTCACTGAAGACTGAAGGATTAACAACTGAGAGACTAAGCACTCATGGTTGTAGGCTGTAAGAAGCAAATTAAGGATAGACTGTTATCCACGATCTACTCTCATTATTGGTTTTACATATTGCAGTGAAAAGCATGCAACATTGTAATGTGGAGAATGGTATTTCATTATCCTCAGTACTCATGAGATCAATAATATCAGAAAGGATTTAGTGAAAACATTTTTACGTGTAATTTGTTAGAAGAATACATTTTTCAAGCCTGTGTGACTATATGGAGGAATAATATTGTGTCATAATGTAATAGTTGTCTGCAGAGTAAATGGATGAATTTTACACATCAAATGAAACAAAAGAATTAACAGATGAAGAATGTAATGTGAAAATTAATGGCATTCACTTTTGATCAGAAAGTTCTGTGGTTACATTGATTTTTAGGGCAGAAAAATAGGAAGGTATCAATCACACAGCAGTACAAGTTTTCAATATTAAACATGAAGGATAGTAGAGATTCATATTCTGATAAGTGGAACTTTTATTTCCTAGCAAATTATTTCAGAAATGGATACATCATATAGGATGACCTTTTTGAAATGGGCAATAGTTTTAGGGAAAAAAAACCCCCCAAAAAATTCCTTTTTCAGTAGAGCTGTTGTAAGCCTTATAATTATTAAACATTTGGAGCTACAAAAATAAAGTAAAATGTGCAAATTACTGTGAAAGCATTGTGCAGTTTAATTATTTGACTAGTGGTGATCTCTGTATGGTGTTCATATCAATATTGGTATAGATTAGTGATTTTCTGCTTAAAATTCCTCAAATTGTAAATATATAAAAGTTGCATGGTTCAGGAAGGATACATCGTAGTTGGACAGATAGGAAATAAACACTAATACCATTTCATCTCACATGTTGATGTCATTCCCTTCATCAACAAGTATGCATGTGGCTGTATAAAGTTGTCCTCCATTGATTCTTGTTCTGAATGGAAATGGAAATGAAATTAGTCTGCAAGATTTGTTGGCGGTGAGCTAGGGTATTTACTTAGAAGATTTTGCAGGATTCTTTTCCATCAGCATGATTCGGATGGAATATTGTTTAGGAATTTTTCCCAGTTGTTTCTACATTACTAGTGATGGCTGAAAAACAAGGGAAACCATCACTTAATTCTTCTATGGATAAAAATTACATGAAGATGACAATTTATGAGGAAGAGGTCCCAGTGATTTTGCGACGGAGGGGTTGTAGACTGCGGCTACAAATTACGTCCATCACTGATGAAGATCTCCAGGAGTATGAAAAAGTTTGTGTACGTAAATGCATGTAGCTGATTGAGTGTATTCATTAATATAAATATTTGATGTGCCATATTTGTTCATTCTGTGTAATATTCACCCAACCTGTACAGTACTATCTGTCATTACATAATATCATGCACTGACAACTGTGATCCAATTTAAAATGAACACAAAGTACTCTAATCTGCTTGCATGTTATTCACTGACATTATTTTGTATTGTTCATATTGGGCACATACACATTGAGCAAATATGGAATAGAGCACACATCATTGTCATTTTTTTTAAAGACATTTTTTGTTAATTTGTATTTGCTTGTGTTTGTCTGTCATGAATGAATATACATTTTTAATTAAATATACATATAATTTTCTCCTGCAGTTTTCAAATTTTAATAAGGAACAGGATCTTATATCAAATATTAGGGAACAAAATTAAGAGAGGAAATATAATTATGATTTATATAATTATGATTTCTGTTGATTGAAAGGTTTTGAAGAATTAGACTTTGAGTTTTATATTTTTTTAGCGTCTTGCCAAAAGGTTATTTAATAAAAGAACTAGAAGCCTATCACTGAATCCGCTCAGGTTATCTAGTGATTCGGGATCCCGTGTAATGCCCATTCATCATTGAACTGCATAGACCCAGATCTGCTATTACATTAATGTGCCTTTGCATAATGCCACATGTCATTGAATAGCATAGACCCAGATCTGCTAGCATAGTAATGTACCTTGGTATAGTGTCCACTCAGTACTGAATTGCATAGACCCAGATCTACATACACACATACCTTTGCATAATGTGCACTTGTCAGTGAATAGCATTGACACAGATATACATACACATGTACCTTTGAATGCTGTCCACTATTCAGTGAATATCATAGACCCTAATTTATATACAAGTACCTTTGTATGCATTCATTAGTGAATGGTATAGAACCAGAGCAATCCCTCATTATAACTCAGAAGTTACTGCTTTATACTGCATTATGTACTGAACCATGCTTTAATGAGAATAGTATAATATGTATTTATCTTTGTTTGATCCTTTACTTTGTGTAAGCACTTTTGGATGCCTCTACTCCATTCTTTTGGAAGTGCTATTGGACACCTCCATGTGATTTCCATACAAGCATGTTTTGGATACATGTGCACTATCTGCATATAAGATGTTTGGACCTATATCAACATCATTTTGGGCTGATTGTCATTGTTAGAAACTACAGACATTGAACAGCATGACCATTTCATCAATCAAATGTAATCGAGCACTTTATTTAGGTTTGAATGTTAGAATTACGTCTGTGAAAGCTTCATGAAGTCAGATATAGATTCTGTTGTTATGGCATCACTGAATTTTGATAATTTATCAAAGTCTGTTAATTTAGTCATGTACATATATATCTATACTATGAACATTGATTTTGAGGTTGAAAAAGGTCAGCATTGGTTGGTCACAGCTTTGCTCGCCTGATAGTGGACAAGTTTTAACAAGATTTTAAAGCATATAAAAGTTCTTCTGTGAAAAGCAATATGAAACTATAAACCTATCTATCAATAACAGATGTGTGCAAAAATTGTAAAATTTTTAATATTTATGTTGAACTGAACATATACACTGCTGTAAATTGTACTGCTTGTGCACATCTTGTAAATTAGGTAACAGGTATTCTGTTTATAGCACATTATACTTTGTGGCTTGGGCATATGTATATTGCTATACAGCAACATACACCTCAAGGTAAAAGGAATAATACCCACTCATGACTGAACAGCATAGACCCAAATAAGCCAACACATAATATGTCTTGGGGCTCTGAGTGGCTCTATGGCACTCTCTGTTAGGGATCACTGCCATCTCACCTCTGTTAGGGATCACTGCCATCTCACCTCTGTGTTGGTTCCAGTCTCTCCAATTCAGCCAATGTAAGTATGTGAGAAAGTGTTCCAGTAGCTTCTAGTGGGTCAGTTGTTCTTTCTGGGGTTTTCTCTGGTTCTTCCTTCACCATTAATACTGGCCACCATGTATAGCCTATCTTGTGTTGAAAATTGGCGTTAAACCCTTCAATAACATAACATAATTTGTTTTATTATAATGTACACTCATCATTAAAAGCATTGACCAAGATCAAAAGACATACATATAATTGTGTACGGTGTCCATTTATCATTGAATGGCATAGATCCAGATCAACAGATATACCTGTACCAGTGTACAGTGCCCATTCATCGTGGAATGGCATAGACACAGATCTGTTCACACATAATATGCTAAAGATGTATTTTATTTATAATTGCAATCTTGCACATTTTTGTAATGCCCACTAGTTATTGAATGGCATAGACTTTGATCAACTACTGCAGGCAGATCTGCTCAGTTTATCTGCACAGATCAAAATGGATTCCCACAGGCTGCTCTACAACAGTGTCAGGGTTACTCGCGGGTCATGAGCGCTATTTGCATAGTACTGTACAAGCTCCACCTGCCAAAGGGTAAGTGTTAAGTCCCCCTTTGTCAAGGGGTATTGCACAACATAGAACAATAGCAACTATAACCCACTCCCTTTTGATACTCCTTATCTAAGAGATGACCGCCCTTGATATAATTGCCTGGTTCGAGGATGAGAACAGATATAGTAAACTGAGCAGGTATACTGAACAAACAACTCTGAGCCCCCTTAAAGATAAACAAACAATTTAATCAATTGCATACACAATTATGAAACTTCCTTTCATTAGGAATACACACGGTTTAGAAATACAACTTTCACTGAATTACAATATGATTTGAAATAGATTTTAAAAAATTAGCCATTCTATTACTGATAGTTTTAAATCATCATAGGATCGAGTGGTACAATCAAAGTCAATGCTTTGTTCAATTTTCATAACCTGCTATCCTTTGATCCTTGTTCACTGTTCAATTCAATGCTGTTCTAGAAGACCCTGTCTTGTCCAATCTCTAGATACTTTGCACTCGTGGATGTTTCCTCTTGATTCCGGACTTTCCACTGTATCATGCGTTCACTGCAATTTCCCTTTCTCAATTCTGTTTCCAACGTGTATGTTGCTATTCATGTAACTTCACGATCTTCAAAAAAAGCTATTTTCTTCCTTTCAAAAGAAAATTACAACAACCTAAGTCTCTCGTTACAATGGTTACTGTTGAGACTTTCCATTATTCCTGGTTTGAGCGATCAGATATTTGTATTAGTGATAAAAAATTTACAGCTAGTAATTAACTACACATGTCCTCAAATGAATGTAGTTAAACAAATTGTTAATTCGTTTTGCCTTGACCTAATACATTAACATACTACACAGCGAGGCGTTGAATTATGACTCTGCCTTATTTTCCACAGCACATAAATCGTATACACTGTCGCTAAATTATCTATGAAATCACAATTCGGTGAATTCACATGTATTCTTGTAAATCATTAACTAATGTAATACATTAAATTCTTAGAACATAATCATTATTCAAGCAAGATGATTCAAGAATTAACGTAACACTTCCTATTCATAACTCAGCATAGTGTTTTTACGACATAAATTAACAATACGTCATTCTTAACTAAGAATTAAGGTAAGAATTCCAATTCATAATTCAAAAGCACATTATTATACAAATGTATCAAATGAAATCATGCAAGAACTTAAGACTCATCATACAAAACACATTATTATACAAATGTATCAAATTAAATCAATTATACAAATGTATCAAACTAAATCATGCACACCTGTAAACTAAGCAAACATCATATAAGTTGCATCAACAATATACAGGGAATTGTGACAATACCTTTGTGTTTTTGGTGTGTCTTTCCCTTAGTTGAGCATTTTTTTTCCTCGACCATGAATTTACGGATGTACTTCTCTAAAATAACATCCGGAGCCTTTGCTAGATAATTCTACCCCTGGTCCTCTCTTACAGAGCAATTTCAAAACTAACTTTGAATTTAGCTAGTGCGATATTATGTCCTACGAATTTTCATGTGAAAGCATACCCCTTATTTAACCGTGACCAATCAAAATAAAATATATTTTCTCCCGCTTTCTATAAAAGTCGCTTACGTCATGGTCAATATGACGTGCATGGTTTAAGTAACAGAGGCTCTGCATTTTCTCAGTTCTCGTAAGTAATGAAACTAAAATGTCACCAGCAGTCAGTCGGCTGCTGAATAAACATGGTTTAATTAGTACAACGGTCGTACTAGACTCTACAGACACTCCTTTGACATAGCGTGTCATCATAAATCTAACTAATGGCTACCTGGCCACAACTAATGTTTCATTAATATATTGACTGAAATTTGCAACTTCACATACAGGAACATTTTCACTTGACCTAAATTGAAATATTTGAAACAGAAAATTCCAGTCAAACTGTAAACAAGATGGAACCTAAAATGTTTTGATTGCAAATTACAATCATGGACAAAAGTTTGCCTTATAATAATTCTATTTACATTATTTAAAGTACAACTTACAGTCATGTACAAAACTTAAAAACACTGCAGAATATAAATAACAATTCCAACAGTATAGCCATTTTGTTCATTCATGAGTGAATTTAGATGTTTCTTCATTTTCATTACATCCTGATCATTGACGATATTACTTCAGCTACAGATACTAAAATTGCTATGTGAGTTATTCTTTTATCTAAAAACTATGTTGATAGGTTCACATTTTTATGTTTGAGTAACTTTTTTGTTTTCAACTTTTTATTTGGTATACCCTCCATAACTTGGGCCCTATTTGGGTACAGACAACTAAATTCAGTTCCGGATAGACCATAATATGAATTTTTTTCCAAATATATATATATATATATATATCTTTCTTTGGGGAAACCGACAAATCAGGCTATGTGATGTGATCGGCAATCTATGAAGAAACTTGTACAGTATGTGTGTGATTAGGATTTTTATTGCAGCTTTAACAATTTTTCAGCCTCATCACTACAATGTCTGTATTGTGGTAGTTCATAGTCAATTTTTGTATATCACTGGGGCATCATGCTGCAGACATATTTTCAGCCAATTAGCAACCTTTTACTGTGATATCATGACACAGAGGTTGGTTCCATAGACAATAGTAAAAAATGTGTGGCTTAACTGATATTGAATATGTAACCTTGTTTAGTGTTGTTTTTGTCCAGATGTTTCGATTTTGACAAAATGGGGAACAGTGTAGTTTGACAGACTTTGGTATTAATAGCTAAAGATTTGTCTTCACTAACTTTAATACTTGCATATATCAAGTTCCAGTTTCAAAAGTTGAGAATCATTCATTAATCATGCATTTTGAATTAACCACAGGTTTTTTGATAGATGGAAATACTGTGTAATTGCATAACTTCATGTCATTAAGCAATCTGCAGAATGCAGTGAAAGAAAGTGTAAATGTATAACTCCAATCCATCTCCAAACCACTGTTAGTTGTCAAAATCCACGCTCTAATTATTAAATCCTAAAAGAAGCCATGTAAACAATTCAGTTACTCAATTTTACTAAGTTTCAATATTAAGCTCATATATCAAACTGCATTATTCTGCTGAAATATTAAACAAATAACTGGTTCATTGTAACCTCATGTCAAGTGAAGATGTGCATCAAATATTATTTTACTGTAACATTTGCACAGTTTAGTTTATAGACCTTATGAAAATGTAAAAAATGAAATCAGTGTTAATTCTTGTACTGATTTGAATACCAAAAACTGTAAGTTAAAAGTAAGTCATCCAGATATATACCCATTTATGCTTCACTAAAGTCTCGGGTATGGATAGGACATCCCTTGACAAGTCTCACTATCACACATCTTGCCAAAACTTGATGAGGTAAAATTGATACTGCATGGAAATAGAATAACCTATGTGAAACCTTACTTGTTATCAATATACAAAATAATGAGCTTTGTATAGAGTGATATGAAACAGGTTTTCTATGGATGAAGAAAAGAACTTGACATCAGTCAGTTTGAACCAGAATGAAGACAAATCAGTCTTGCCTCATCAAAATCAATTCTAGTATGTTATGTCTGTTGGTTAACTGGTTCTGCTGTCTCTTTGGATGTAAAAGTTTGAAACTGAGCTTGAGATAGCCATAGATTATGATCTATAAGTTATTATGATAGGTGATTTCAACATATGATTACTTAGGTTGTTAAAATGCAAGATGGCTAAGCATGATTGAATCTTGTGGGTTGTCTGAACTTGTTACCTTGGCTACCTTGGAAAATCTGATACACTGATTGATCATGTTTGTAATAATAAATCAGAAAGTATCATTGAAGTACAGGTCTCTTATGTATCAGTATGTGATTATTCACTTTGTATTACTGTTACATGCAAAGTAGGGATATAGATGATGTGTAGACCATAAGGTTATCTCTTATAGATGCTTCAAAATGTTCACTGTTGACATGTGCTGATATTAGTGTTCCATCTATATAATTAATTAAATCATCCCATCTCAACTAAGTCATAGCAAGCCTTTTCCTGTTTATAAATGGGGTTCACAAATCATATCCAATTATTGACCAAAATCTATTTTACCAAACATATCCAAACTGTCTGAATGACATGTTTCCAAGCACCTATAGTTACTTATACAAATACCATTTAATTCACCCATCCCAATCTGAATTTAGATAAAACCAATTGTCATTCTGGGCTGAGATAACACCATGATGATTGCTTGTTTGCATATCTTAACTTTTAGAAAGCCTTTGACTTAGTTGATGATAATATGGAAACTTGAAAAGTTTAAATGTTCCAATTGATTACTCTAATGGCTCAAACTATGCCTATCTGACAGAAGCCATAAGATGCTATTGATAACAAAATCAGAGCTGATGTTCGTCAGAAAAGGAGTTCCACAAGGAATTATTTTAAGGCCTGTATTATTTAAATTGTTTATAAATGACTTACTCAGTATTTTCAACATTCAAAAGCTGATCCATATGCTAATCTTGAAAATCTTGTTATAGCTACTCATCTTGTCATGTCTTATTGGTCTTAGATAAATTGTGTCTGGTGCCTAATATGGTCACCAAAGCAACCATCTTGACAATTTTCTTGTCACTACTTATCCTGAACAAAAAGTAATATTGCCATTGGGTTTTTACCAAAAGATGCACATCAAGTATAGTTAAGTTGCATAGAATTTATCCAGATGCAAGTTTCATTTGAAAATTTAAGCTAATTTTGTCTGGTAATTATATTCAATTAGTCTGTGACCTTCAGGCTTTTAAATAGATGGTAATACATATGCTGGTTATGTAGCACATAAAATATACAGCTGCCAGTGTCTACTTCACTTTTACTAATGAAACTCAATATGTGCAGGCATTTTAAAGAAGGTAACTCATACAAAATCTAGGTCACTGTAAATGTCTTGAATGAGTGACTTTTGTATTTCTGACTTTTTATTTCATCATTAATATCATGGACCTGATTTTACTTACAAACTTGGTACATGGATTATTGCTTCTTATGGAAAGTAATTGTATCATACTTAAAGTTGGAGACTGACAATTTTTGTTCTTGATTGTCTGTGGGATTTCCCTCTATACCAGTCTATCCAAAATGTGTGGCTGTTGCCAAAGAGATTACCCTTTGTACTTCATTTTGTTTCAACTTAAACTGCAAACAACAAGGATCCTGATCTTTCATTTAATAATGAGCCCCCAGACCAGGGTCTATGTTGTTCTAATGATTACTTCTAACAAAATGCACAGACTCTGATCTGTTGACACATTATGTAATGGCCAATCTGGTTCTGTGCATTTGGCAGTTGGACTGACTTACAAGTACATATAGTAATTTTGAAAAAGCATTTTGTTTTCCTATCCGTATGCTATGATGCCAAAATGGTCCAGCGGTTCAGAGCTGTGTTTGTATACTGAATTGCAATCATTGCAGATGTAGCAGCATTCACTGTCAATGAATGTCATTGCATGTTATTCATGAAAACCTGCTGAGAAGGTATTCATTCTCAAACCCCTCTCCCTCTTTCTTCGGATGCAACACTGCTGTAAAACTTGGTAAATCTGCAGTGGACTGTGCAACTCAACAGATTTGACTTTCAGCATCTAATTTCTTTGTGCAAAAAGGATTCCATGCACACTGTGCACCGAATCACTGTAATCAAGTTTTTTGCATGATGGAATAAAATGTTGCATTTGCTTTGATGGTAGATTGTATCAGCAAACTTGGTCTTGCAACATATGGTATTTAAATTAGCATCTTCTATCAAGAATAACAACAGATGTAGATTAATCAAGGCTGTAAAATGATCTCATCAGCATTTGATTCTGACCTTGACCTGTCTGTAATGGATTATTTATAAGTACACCAGTAGGTCAGTGTACACCATATACCTGGAATGGCACTACAAGTGGATCATGGTCAGATTAAACATCATATCAAAGTACGTTATTAAATCAATGTAATACCGAACTATTCGTATCATAGTATCAATACATCATGCATCTGTAACAAGAAAACATCACATAAATTACATCGTGATAAATGTGAATTTGAGTTACCGGTAAATACCTTGTGTTTTTGGCGTGCTTCTGCTGTTTGATTTCCGGCGGACTTTCCTGAGCTTATTGTTACGAAGGTACTGCTCTAAAAATACCCCCAGAGTCTTTATTCCAGAATTAATGATAGTAGTTCAACACTGCTTTCTTGCAAAGCACCTTCCAGAAGACTGATTTAAACTCAATAGCTTAGAGAATATATTTCCCTAATTCTAGGGTTCGAACCAACCCTCCTTCTACATTTGACCAATTGGAATAAATGCTATCCCTTCAGACATTTGGAAAACCGCCTATCAAGATGCCAAAAAATGCCACCTGGGGTCGAAATATCACCCTACCATTTGTTTCCAATCACTTTGACAGCTATACGTGAGAATTTTCCTCTCTCAGGCCTGTCATACACCTAGTTCGGTTCTACTATAAACATTCTAACAGCATGACCCAGTTAGGTAAACATTCCTTCGTCCAAACTCTACTCCAAGACAGTTAATTGTCGGCTAGACTAAGAATTAATTAATGAATTTCACTGACGAAAAATTTGGCACTTGACAAAGACAGAGTTTGATTTTTCACAAATAAGAACAAGAATACTGTATCTCAAGCTATTTGAGTGTCACTTTATTCACCCAAAACATATAGCCCTCTGAAAAGTAAATGATTGGTTCCTGGCATTACTGATATTTTGCATCAGTAACATCATTACAGTGACAATGGTTATGATGATTACAGTCATAATGATGATGGTAGCTAAGTAAAATTATAATTATCTTGTGCTGATTACTCTGTCAACAACTCTTTCAGTACTTGTTAACAATATCATGGTCATGTTAGCTATATTGTTGATGGGTATAACCAGATGTTATGTAATGACATCACAACATATTTTGCTAAAGCCCCATATGAAAAAACTTGACCCTTGCTTTCTGAGGGTGGTTCTTAACTGGGTTTCCCTTGATTCTTCCTCCACCAGTTATACTGCTGACAAGTATAGCCTATCATGTGCTGAAAATGGCATTAACTCTGCTGCATCAACAACAAGAAGGTTTAGAACTTAGTGAGAATGAAAAACTTATTGGGCTTTCTTGTTTTGAATTATGTTTCATTGTACCAGATGTTATTGATCTGCAGTGACTTAAAGTGGATATTTTCAGTTTAATGTTTTGTTAAAGACAAAATCAAATATTAAATTTTGTGCTTAGTAAGGGTATTTGACTTAAGGCTTATTTTATGAGAGTAATTATCTAAATTGAAACATGTCTGGATTTAGAAGTTTTTCACAAAGCTGTAATAATTATTTTGGAACTACCATATATACTTTCTTCTAAGTTAAATCAAACTGCAAACAAGGAAAATCCTTGGCAGATCTGGGTCCAAGCTTTAGACACTACGTAACAGCGAGTATATACTGTAAGATTGATTCTGTAAAGTTTAGCCTGTCTTCAGATTTCTGGCAAATTGACTTGTTTGTACTTGGATATCATGTTTGATATGAATTGTTTGCTTCATGTTATGTAGATTATCATTACATACAGACATTTGTACTGACTGGGAGGAGCTTATGGTGTGAGATATATAGATTGTCTTTATTTCTCATCCTGCCAAGGTTAATTGTTATAAATTTCAAAGGTGCCCAAGGGTAACTTATAAATTTGATAAGGTGCCCAAGAATAGCTGAGGATGTTTATGTCTTGCTTTTGCAAGATATGTCAATGGACAGCTGACCTAAATAGTAATCTTAAGGCAAGTGGCAGGTGCACATGATAATTTTCACATCTAGGATCAGTATACATATTTTCCATCCAGAAGGCCCACAAAGAAAATCCCAATCCTACCTCTCATCTGTTATCACAGCAGCACTTGGAGTCAATGCTCTAGCTTGTTCTCTCACCCAATTGTTAGCACAGTACAATTTGAAGTGATGCATCACTGCTATCTCACCTGACTAGCTTGATATCTCACATGATGTCAGAGTAGCATTTGAAGTTGTGTTTCAGTTTCTAGAACTTGATTTTTGTCACAGTACCATTTGGAGCGGTGCATCACTTCTCTAGCTTGTTATTTCAGGCTATGTCTCCATTGTGTGTTAAATATTAATATTAAATACTGGGCATAATACATCTTGCATGTAGAAGATGTCAACAATTGCTTGTTACCATGATATCCACATTTCTAATCCAAATTTAATAAACTTAGAATACGGTGTTAAATGATCAAAATCTTCAAGGGGTTTGATAATCAGTGAGATTTATACATATTAATGAGGTGATCATGCATTTGATTGGTTAACCTTTTTACCACTCTGGAGACCATATTTCTGATCTGATTTCTTTTTTCAAACATGGAATTTATTCTCATGTTTTAAAATCTCAAAGTCAGTAATGAGTGAAATCCACATACAGGTGAGGTGATCATGCATATGATTGAGTTTGTTACCAATCTGGAGGAGACTGAATGGATGTGGGAGGTAGCAGGTTTGAACCCTGGCTGAGTCATACCAGAGACTTATAAAATTGGAACTAGCAGCTGCCTTGCTTGGCACTTAGAATAAAGAGGTTAGTGCCAGGACTGGTCAGCCTCAGGTGTCAGGGACATGATGCTAGGCAATTAGGCAAGGTCAAGGACATGATGCTTCACATCTCCAGCATGATGCCCACCTTAAACTGTCAGACTGCAGAAAGCATAGCAATATGACTGACGATTTTTAAAGCTATGATATAATTTTTTTTTAAAATCACGCAGAGACACACACATACACACACTCAAAACCTCTGGAGGCCCCATTTATTCACTAATTTCATATCAAATTTGGACGTCACATAGTATATATGATGATGAATTCAATATTGAATGAGAGCAATGCATACTAATGATTTTGCATCAAACTGACTAAGATGGTTCTGCCTCAGGAAATCTCTCATCACTTATTATTCAACTTGAAATATTGTCTTGTGTCATGAAGATCTTCAGTGGGTTCAGTAATAAGCAAGATCCTTATGTTAATTATATATGATCTTGCATTTGATTGGTAAACGTTATAACCACTCTGAAACTTGGAGTTCTGATCTAAATTTTTAAATTAAACCTAGAACATGCTCATATTACCAGAATCTTGTACAGGTTCTTGCATGAGCAAGATGCACACATAATAATGTGCCAATGTTACATCTTATTGGCGCTGGGCTTGTCGCTAGTGAGTGATGTTCATCTCCATTTATCAAGTGATCTTGCATGTGATTGGATGAGCTATTTTTCCACTCTGGATAACAAAATTGTGAAAAAGAATTGGAATAGGGGCTTATATCACCAGGATCTTGGACAATTTTGAAAATAAGGTGGAACCCATGCATATTAATTAGGTGATCTAGCATGTGATTGTCCGACTCTATTACAACTCTTAAAGTTGTACATTTTATATGTTGGTTTATTATCGTCAAGATGAGAAGACTTTGACCTGTGAATATTAATCATACCTTTATCTTTAGAAAGAATTATTATCACGATGTAGTAAAGTAGGTCAAAACAACTTAACGTATTTTCGCGCATAGAATGCGGCTACGTGTATAATGTGCGCACACAGATAACATACAGAAATTATGCCTTTGTGTAAAAAATAAATATATTGAATTGTGTGCCCATGCATTATGCTGCATGGTAACCAACACAGGCCTGCCGGAAAACACAGGACTGCCAGAGGTGCCTCATCTGATACGCGTTACGAGGCTGTTTATCGTCTCTCACTCACCATCCAGTGATTTAACGCCGACGTCTTCATCCCTTTCTGCTTGTAATAAATATCGATATTACCGGTACAGTCGTAAATGCTACATCATATTTTTTGTGTAAACAGAGACTAAATAGTAACTGCTTTAAAACTGTGTATTTACTGGTTTTTGCTATTTCTGGCTGGAATGCACGCTTGCGGGTATAGGGATGTTAATATTGTTTTTTTCCCCAAAACCAATTATCATTTGTAGAAATCTGATATGATCCAATGTCATTTTTTTTCATTTCATCTCTGTCCATGTGGTTTTAAATCTCAGCCTTGGCTAATGTGGGTATGTGAAAAACTAAGTGTCAGTTGCTTCCTGTGGGTTAGCAGTGGGTCAGTGGTTCTAACTGTTTTCCCTGGGCTCTTTCTCAAGGTGTTATGGACACCCTGGTAGCAGTCAGGTTAGAAATTATAAATCAATGAATGAACTGAGTAAGATTTATTGACTTTTATCTTGTTTATGCTTTTTGTTACTGAAATCAGCCGGGGGGGGGGGGGGGGGGGGCGGGTTCAAACAAACGGGGATATAGACTCGGACTATATAAGACATCAATTTAATTGATTTTTTTTCTCCAAGTATTACTATAAGGCATCCAGTTTGATTGGTCTTTTTACCCACATTTTACTGTAATGTAACCAATTTCATTGGTCTTTACTGTAACTCAGCCATTTTGATTGGTCTTTTTGCATAAGTTTAACTAACTCGGCCAGTTTGATTGGTCTTTTTGCATAAGTTTAACTAACTCGGCCAGTTTGATTGGTCTTTTTGCATAAGTTTAACTGTAACTCGACCAGTTTGATTGGTCTTTTTACATAAGTTTAACTGTAACTCAGCCAGTTTGATTGGTCTTTTTGCATAAGTTTAACTGTAACTCGGCCAGTTTGATTGGTCTTTTTGCATAAGTTTAACTCAGCCAGTTTGATTGGTCTTTTTGTATAAGTTTAACTAACTCGGCCAGTTTGATTGGTCTTTTTGCATAAGTTTAACTAACTTGGCCAGTTTGATTGGTCTTTTTGCATAAGTTTAACTGTAACTCGGCCAGTTTGATTGGTCTTTTTACCAAGTTTTGCTATAAGGTAACCAATTTTGATTTATGATACATGTACTCTCAAAACTACTTTATAAGTCACGAGTCTAAAAACTTTGGCTTGAAAAAGTCATCGAAACATCAAGTAATAAGCAAAAATGGATCCATCGTTTTGCCATTGACCTGGTATATTTTGTGAATTTACTGTTTTTCATGAGATGCAGATATTTTTTAATTTTGAACATTGTTTTAAGCCACAAAATTTAAAGACCCAGCAAATAGCAGTTATATGTTTTTCCAGTCCACAAATTAAAGTCCTGTTGAAAGTTAAATTTGTTTGCAAGCCATGGAATTTTTTATGCCAGCAAAAATAAATTCCCAGTAGTTAAAGTTATTGTATTTAGAGGTAATACATAGCAATCAGGAAAAAATGAAAGCTTTACTGATAATAGAAGTTCATATAGTAAATAAATCCACAGTAATTACTGTTATTTTGATTTAATGCATGACAATAAAAACAGTTCATAATAGTTACTGTTATTCAGATTTAATACATAATAAATTATTATGTATACCAATTATGTGCGTTATTATTTATGATTGTAGATTGTTAAGAGTCATTTATAAAATATTAAATAGCGAATTTTGTTCATGATTGTGGGTTTGTACATGTATCTTTAAATAAGGTCATTTTGTTTGGTCCACATGTTTATTTGGTGCTTTGACCATGAAGGTGTTGAAGGGATTTGAGTTTGTATCATTTGTTTCCCTCTAGGAAATTTCTGCCCCACCTGATTTCTGATTGGTTGGCTGTTAAAGGACTTGACCTTATTGACAGGTTGGAATGGCCTTGTTGAAATGTTCTGAAATTGTGGTTTTTTTTATTATAAGGTAGTGATTGACACAATTAATTAGATATATTCATATCTTAATCATCTGTAGTGGAACCAGTCATTCAGATAATATTTTTTTTCTCAATTATTCATTAGAATTACAAGGTGCTCATTAAAATTATGACTAAGTAAATATTTTGGAACTACTGTTGATTCATTTAAAGACATTTTGGATTATATGATTATGATACTTTAATATTTAGCATCTCAACACTGTTTAAGGCTGTTAGCACATCAGCACAGTATAATCTATTTGGGACTTTACTAGAATTGGTTTGGAATACTCTGTACTTTTGGACTTTTGATAGAACTTTCAGGACTATTTGGGATTACATGTAATTTCACTACACTGCAAGTTATTTTTAAATTTTTACTTCGTATTCATGGGATATAAATTATATGTTAAATTGTATAAAACATGATGGCTTTTTCTTTTTTCTGTTTCTTAATTTAAGGCCATAGTCATAACTAAATTCACAATAGTTGCAGAAATTTAGCGTTAATACAAAAGAATAAAAAATTTCACAGTAGTTGATACATTACTGTTGGATATAAATTAGAATGCTGTGGAAAAAATGATTGCAATTGAATATCCTGATGATAAGATATGAATATTTATAAAAACAAATTTAAGCATGTCAGATGCCACAAGCTGGTTGCATTGAGTGGCATATTGTATTCCTTAAATGACACATTTTATCCTAATGGGTGTAAATTTATGATTCAGCTTAATAGCTAATCGGTTAAGTGAGGTTCATTCATCTCATTCTAATGGATGCAAGTTTATGATTCAACTTAATAGCAAATCGGTTAAGTGAGGTTCATTAATTTAATTCTAATGAATGAAAATTTATTATTCAACTTCATAGCAAATCGGTTGAGGTTCATTCATTTAATTCTAATGGATGCAAGTTTATGATTCAACTTAATAGCAAATCGGTTAAGTGAGGTTCATTCATTTAATTCTAATGAATGAAAATTTATTATTCAACTTCATAGCAAATCGGTTGAGGTTCATTCATTTAATTCTAATGGATGCAAATTTATGATTCAACTTAATAGCAAATCGGTTAAGTGAGGTTCATTCATTTAATTCTAATTGATGCAAATTTATGATTCAACTTAATAGCATAGCTGTGCAAATATTTCATTGCAGAATGACATTTCAAAGTTAAATTGCTAGGTTTTATGCCACAGGGCTGCAAAAATATGGATCATGTGGCATTATCATGACCTTAACACATATCATTATTAAAGGTAAAAATCTTACGTGGTAAATTTTTCTTTTATTTTCAGTCTGGTTCAACTGCTTCCCCAACACCACTATCTCCATCCTTGCTTAGCAGGTCAAGCCACGATGACCTGCCAAGCTGTATCCATGGTGGAATACGTCGTCTGCAGCGCACCTTGTCTGAGGACTGTAAAAGGAGGCGGGACAGCATGCCAACCACACCCACTGCTGGAGTTCAACCAGCTCTCAGTACCAGCCCATTGGGACACAGTACGATCTTACTGCACTTTAGAATTTCTATATTAAGCCCCATGATTTTGTCACTTTTGAACACAAAACCAGATCTTGGGCTTGCAGCCTCCCAAGTTAGATATAAAACTTGTATTGTCGCAGGTCATTAAAATTCAACATTTAGGGAGATCTTGACTCGTGAATTTTTGTGCAGTCAGGATAAAAATCCACTTGCATTGTTAATGAGAGCTGCTGGATTAAAAGTCACCTTTAGAGGTTTCTTATTAGTTTCATTAGTTCAAAGAAAGTTTTGATAGCAAAACAATTGCTTTGAATTTTAATTCCTGTAGCACAAAATTATTCCTTCTTATCTCTCATTCTTCATTTTCCCTGATGTCATCTCCAAGTTAAAATGACACTGAGGGTATTGCTGGAATCTGCTTCTAAATTAGAAAGATTAGTGATTACTTGATCACTGCTCCAGTGGCCTAGTGGTTAGAGTGTCCACCTTGGATGCGAGAAGTCATGCGTTCGAACCCTGGGCAAATCATACCAAAGACATTTAAAATAACACTAACAGCTGCCTTGCTTGGTACTCAGCATTAAGAGGTTAGTGTTAGGATAGGTTAGCTTGTGTCAGGATAATGGGACTGGGTGGGACATCATGCATGTCTTTGGCATAATGCCCCAGTTGTAGACATCACTATAAACTCAAAGCAGACATCATAGTGATATGACTGAAAAATTCTTAAAGCAATGTTAAAAATCCAAATGTCTCAAACACACACACACACACACACACACACACACACACACACAAACACACACACACACACACACACACACACTTTTAAATTGAGATGAATTAAATTTAGAATGTTGTTGTTGTAGGGTTTAACGCCATTTTTCAGCATGTGATAGGCTTTACATGACGGCCAGTATTAATGGTGGAGGAAGAACCCAGGGAAATCACATGGAAAGAACCACCGACCAACAAGAAGCTACTGGCAATGTTTCTCACATACCCACATTGGCCGAAACTGAGCCTTGAACCCACGCAGATAGAGGTGAGATGGAAGTGATCTGTAATGGAGAGCACTTTAGACCACTCTGCCATTTGGGGCCCCTAAATTTAGAGCGCAAATACAAGGAAAGCTCCTCATTATACTTCCAGTTAAACACTATTTTTAAGTCGCCGAAGTAATATTTTCTATACCATGCTTTCTCAAGAAATTGACCAAAAAAAGAAAAGAATTGCTATTTTCAGTTATTAGCTTTATTGGTCATAGACCAAAAGAGATTATTAGATGTCATGTTGTCTATCTGTTTGCAAAAGTTTGTTATTATAACTCTACCTGTTAGCATAAGTTTGTTATTATAACTCTACCTGTTAGCATAAGTTTGCTATTATAACTCAACCTGTTAGCATAAATTGATGGATTGTCATGAACTTGACACACATTCATCTCAAGGTATAGTTGGTTCTAAATAAAAATGGTGTCGCTCAGGCATCCAATAGTCAGTCTTGTTGTCACTGCTGGTAATATCAACACGAAGAGTCTTCTTTTGATTTCCAGTTTTGCTTGAATAAAATGATGCCAATCTAATACCAGTACGCCACCACCACAGCCATTTTGAAAAATGCATTCCCTCCTGAATTGAAAGTCACATTAACATTGGGTTTTCACCAGAAGGCTTATTTGGTCATAAAAGAAAATGCTATTGATCTTGCATCCGATATGGCCATCATAGCAGAATTCTTAAAAATCTTGGTAAAATTACAGGCACATCCTCCTGAATTTGGATTCTGCAGTATTACTTTTCCAAGTATTGTTGGATTTCAAATAAAATCAGGCATGTGGCTTTATATTAGCAAGGTCTTGGGAGAACAGTGCATTAGAGTGCATTCATTACCAGTAGCTTTCACAAATGTCAAGTGGTTGTTGTTGTTGTAGGGTTTAATGCCATATTTCAGCACAAGATAGCATTACTTTTCCATTGAAGGATTTTTTATTGGAACTTAAAAGAATTTGGCATTGTGATTCAAATTGATGATGCATTGAATGAGTTTGAATTCAGGTATTCAGCAACATTTTGAAGAGTTATGGACCATTTAATTTCTTCTTTGAACATTTGTTTTGCAATATAACTTTACACCGATTTTTGGATTTCATCCAGAAGGATAACACATGAATAATCAATCATTCCACATTATTATATACAGGAGTTATATCCCCTACATATTATTGTTTACAAGAGTTGAGGACTCTGTTTGCTTTGTTTCTGTCACTTTATGAAAGATTGATGCATTTCAACTATAGTACAAGTCAAACGGGTCATGTATGTGCATTTAAAAAGTTTAATAAATAACTTTGCAAAAAATTGATTGTAATCTAGTTATAACAATGTTTATTCAGTCATGATTTTTGAGTGATCTACACATTAATTGTCATAACAAAATTTCCAGACCAAAATTATCGATCGCTATGGACTTTAACAATGACAGTTTGGCATTACACTGGGTCAGGAAAGTCTATATTGGATTGAACTATTACAAGTGCAGGGGAAATCAAGACTCAAGTGTATGATTGAATGAACAATAAGTCACATGCATTTTCAGTCATGGATGTTCAACTATGAATGGATAGACGAGTAACATAGTAAGTTTAATTCTTAGCATGTTCATATGATATTTCTTAAGCATGATGTAAAACTTAACTAAAATGAATCTGAATTGACAGCCATGTTTCGAGTGTGAAAGCACATAATTGCAGGTGAAAAACAGGTATTATGTACGAATTTAAATAAAAGATGTTATGACATACCATGAAGAAGATATGTACAAAGTTACATAATTTCCTCCAATTTATTGAACTTGTATGCCGATTTTATCCTGCTGGTGTTTGCTCAGGCTTTCTGTCTAAATGACGACATTGTCATGTATTGGTTTATGTTTGTTGTGCAATTTTTTCCCCACCCCATAGAACAACAAAACTGGTTTCAATGAGATCACCCCACTTGCTTGACTATGCCTAAAAATGTTGAACTACATTATCATTGAATTTTCTGTTAAGCATTTTGCAATGAATTTATGCAATAATCTTCAGTGGAATTGTGATGGAAAAGGCACAAAATAAATTTAGTGAATAATGCCATTTAAAGGATTGTGTAATCAGATTCTCCAAAACGACACCTGTAAAAAGTGATTTAGAATGCATACCTGAGATATGTGACTTGTACTATAGATTTAGATTGCAGTTTAATATTATGAAGATTTTGAATCAGTTGTATTTTGAGGAAGTATGGTCCATGAATGCCTATTCTCCAGATCGTTTAGCCAGATCCCTAGTTTTATTTAGTATATTTACACCATAGTATTTGTGGCTTTTAAAATCTGGCCTTGTCCTAGAGTAAGTAGCACAGGCTTGGTTTGAGTAAATGTTGGTTATAAATGTTTCTGTGATTTACCAGTTAGGAACAGCTCTAGTTACAGCCACAATTCCATACCATATACATACCATATTTACCTATGTGGAGGCTGCACAGCATGCCAAACAATTTAAAGCTGGACATACTGCTGATCCTGATCTGCATGCACATCAAGCAATGATTCTACGTCATTTGCTTTACACAGAAAATTGGGTAAATTTAGAAACTGAAATGAATGACGTACCATATTTTCCGGCCTATAAGTCGATACTTTTTTACTTGAAAGTCGGGGCTTCGTCTTATACTTCGAATCAACTTATATATAGATTGTGTCATTGAAAGTTCATAAAATGTTCCTAACTACAGGTAATAAAATGAACTACAATATGGATATGCTTTCGATTATAATTAAATGAGCATGGACTTTTTATTCTGCTGTGTGAATTGATAACAGAATATAGCAGTGATTTGTTCAGAAGTAAAATCACAAACTTGTTAGCATAGGTAATGCAATTTCACGATTGCCGGTAATATGGAATATCGTACAACGATACCATTACTAGTGCAAAATATGAAGCCAAGATATTGACCTGGCCTCGTCTTATACTCCAAATCGACTTATATATGGACGAAGGATGGAAAATAAGTTGATTTGGTGAATTCGACTTATACTCCGCATCAACTTGTAGGTCAGAAAATAGGGTACAACATTTAGAAGGTTGAGTATAAAATTTACTGGTTGTTACACTGTAGATGATTGAATGTCATTTTAAAAAAATTATGTTGCGAGTCTGCTAGTGACCAAGTGGTCTGAAGCATCCACCATTCTGGATCACTGCCATTTCACCTCAGTCTGAGTGGATTCAAGTCTCAGGCTTGGCTAACTTGGGTACGTGAGAAAACTTGCCAGTAGCTTCTTTTGGGTCGATGATTCTTCCAAGGGTTCCTCCATCAGTTATACTGGCTGCCATGTATAGCCTATCTTTTTGCTGAAATATGCGTTAAACTCAACAACAACGACTTGACATTTATGGTAGCTACTGTAATGCATTGTTCCCTCACTATAAATACCTTATTATAGTACTATCCCAGGGGACCCGAGTGGCCGAATGTTCTACACTGCTCTCTGTTACGGATCACTGCCATCTCACCTGTCTATGTGGGTTCAAGTCTCGGATTCAGCCAATATGGGTATGTGAGAAAGCTTGCCAGTAACTTCTCGTGGGATGGTGGTGCTTTTCGTGGTTTTCCCGAGTTCTTCCTTCACCATTAATACTGGCCACTAAGTACAGCCTATCATGTGCTGAAGAATTGTATTAAATCCTACAAGAACAACAACAACAACTGAGCCTGAGTCTCAAATCCATGTACACAGAAGTTTGTTGGCAGTGATTAGTAAGCACTTTAGATCACTTGGCCACCCAGGACCCAAATAAATTACATAAAATTCAAACAGAAAACAAGTGCTTTGCTGAAAATATTTGGATGATTCATGGTTCTTTAAAAGAATATCTGTACTGTATACATTAACTAACAATAGTAAATAACTAGTAAAATTTAAAAAAAATCATTTTGATTTTTAATCAGAAATTCTTCCAAAAGTTTAATTTTGTAAAACAAAAATAATTTTTTGGAATTGTCATGAAATATGTTTTTTATCATTAAATTTGTGACAGTGTTGCTTAAAAGTTTCCATACATTCCTTTCTAAAGGAAACTTCCAAAATACAGGCACTATGAAATATTACTATGGTATGAACCACTTAAAAAAGATATTGTGGTATACTGGTAATAGCTCACAACCCTCCTTGGTATATTTTCTTCTCTTGTCATTGTACATGTACCTGTATATTGAAAGGCCAGGCAAAATATATAAAGGGACATAACTACTCAAACTCTAATCCTACAAAGAGATTATTGTCAGTGGTTATCACCCTTACATATTGTTTTTCTTTGCAGCATTTGAGACAATAAACAATCATTTCAAAAGCAAATGCTCATCAAAGCTAATTACCTAGATGTTTTCTTAGAATTTTTCGTTCAGTTCTTTGTTGAGTGGTAAAGAAAAGAAAAAAAACTCATCATATACAATTAAGATTATATGTATTTCGAGGGGAATTGGTATTTGATCATCAAAAGCAAATTGATCATGATTGTAACACACACACACACACACAGATATATATATATATATATATATATATATATATATATATATATATATATATATATATATATAATGTACTATGTGCTTCAATACTCTAGGCAAAACTGGCTGTTAGAATCACAAAGCAATTTCACCAAAAAATAAATTACTATGGGGGAAAATAGTGCTTGGGTTGGCAATGAGAAGAAACGGGGACAGTTGCCTGACTTAAAACATACATTTTTCATTTTGGCCTAATCATGAGTGTGTCACAGTTTATGCTTGAAACATGTTCCAAAAGCATGAAAAAGAAGACTTCATTTAATTAAAGCATTTTTGAGCCATAAAACTATTTTGCATTCTTTTTATGTTGTAGCCATGGGTGGCCAAGTGGTCTAAAGCATTTGCCATTGCAGATCACAGATATCTCACCTATGTCTGTGTGGGTTGTTGGTTCTAACTGGGATTTTCTTGGGTTCTTCCTCCACCATTTATACTGACCACGATGTATAGCCTATCTTGTGCTAAAAAATGCCCACAACAGAAAGATCTTGATACTTTTATGCAGTTGATCAAACATGTAAACTTAGCCCTTAGTGTGTCAAATCTTTAATTAGATAGGATAATTTGCAATAATGAATTCAAAATATAAAGTTAGGAATTAAGGTGGAAAATTCACATGGATGTTTGAAATGAACAAAGCTCAATGTACTGCTCTGGTGGCTTAATGGTTAGAACTTTCACTGCGGAAGCAGGAGCTTGTTTGTTCAATTCATATCAACAACTTACAAAAATGATACTAACAGTTGCCTCACTTGGTGCTCAGCATTAAGAGCTTAGTGTTAGGACTGGTTGGCCTGGTGTCAGGATAATGTGACTGGGTGGGACATCATGCTACATGTCTTTAGCATGGTGCTCCAATGCTAGACATCACTATAAACTGCCTCACTGCAGACATCATAGTGATATGACTGAAAAATTGTTAAAGCTACATTAAAAATCCTAAAATCCTAATCACACACACACACACACAAAGCTCAATGTAGGTAGTTTCATTGTAGAGTGTCAATCAAACTTGTTTGTATGTAATATCTATATGTGTTGGAGTCATACAAGTGATATCAGAGATGGAGCCATGCATGTGACAATCGTATGTCTTGGAGCCATGCAAGTTATATCTGTATGTGTTGGCGCATTGCAAGTGATATATCTATGTGGTAGAGCCATGCATGTGACATCTGTATGTGTTGATGCATTGCAAGTGATATATCTATGTGGTAGAGCCATGCAAGTTATATCTGTATGTATTGACGCATTGCAAGTGATATATCTATGTGGTAGAGCCATGCAAGTTATATCTGTATGTGTTGGCGCATTGCAAATGATATATCTATGTGGTAGAGCCATGCATGTGACATCTGTATGTGGTGATGAATGTATGTGATATTTTTATATGGTAGAGCCATACAAGTGATATCTGTATGTAGTGTAGCATGTATGTGAAAGACGAGATGAGGATGAGTTTGACAATAAGTTTATTATTAACATGGCTGAGACACCGATGAACTTTCATCGTGTTCTGATTCGTACAACTGGAGTGGAGAAGAGACATGTTATTATTGCTTTAGCCATTGCGGTTTCTGGCGATGTATTGCCTCCCAATGATTATTTTCAAGGGATAGAGACATCTAGATCTGAAGACACCGAAAGGGTGGATTATCGTAGTTCAAGAGAAAGCATGGATGGATGAAACGCTAATGCTGTCAAGAGCTACCTCTTCTACAGCTGGACAGAATACATCAGGGAGTGATGCTGCAGATGCATTAAAATCATCTGATGAAAACAGCAATAGATGGATCAAATGCCATGGACACATTGAAGGAAAAGCACACAATGATAATGAAATCTTTCAGAGTGTGTGGCATCAGTGTCAATCTGAGCAGAAGTGAAAATGCGCTGATCAGAAATGACAAATAATTAAACAGTATGGATGATGATAGGAATTCAGAATTTGAGGGCTTTCGCTCGAGGACCTAAAAAAGACTATGGACAAGCTACTTGATATTGAATAATATATTTTAATATATTACAGCAGTAAATCATATTTTTTTCCATTTTTTTTCATATTGCTTTTTATTGTGTATGGCTTAATATAAAACTGTTTATCTATCTATCAAACTATCTGCATACATACATACATACATACATACATACATACATACATACATACATACATACATACATACATACATACATACATACATACATACACGCACGCATGCACGCACACGCATACACACACACACACATACATTGTAAATCATTTCATGGAAGTTCATGATCACATTAAATAATTGACAACCAAATGAAACGAACTTTGTATCAGTTAAATCAATGGCAAACACACTGTGAATTTTACATTAAAACAACACAGCAGATCTTCCTAGATTGCATCTGAAAACATATATAGTAGAAAAAAATTATTGCAGAGCAACATCTGAAAACTTACAAGGCATTTAAATATTATATTTAAAAAAAAAAACGTCTGAAAACGTACGGTAAATACAGTACTGTCAATTACTTGGTAATAATCTTTCCCCCTTCCCTGAAGATGTCATTTTAAAATCCAAGAATTCATGGCTAATATACTTTATTATTATGCCAATTCTATTGCTTAAAAGTGTGTTTGTGATGGATTTTTAATCTAGCTTTAAGAATTTTTCAGTCAAATTTCTATGATGTCTGCAGTGTGATAGTTTATAGTAATGTCTAGTACTAAGGCATCATGCAGCAGACATGTGTCATCATGTCTCACCCTTTGATCCTGCTTAATGTTATATTGCCGGAATTCTCCATGTCATTACATTGATCCTGATCAATGTAGTACATGTATTACTGGAATCCTACATGCCATCCTTTTGATCCTGCTTAATGTAGTATTACCAGAATCCTCTAGGCCATCCTTTTTATCATGCTTAATGCAATATTACCAGAATCCTCTATGCCATCCCTTTGATCCTGCTTAATGTAGTATTACCAGAATCCGCTATGCCATCCCTTTGATCCTGCTTAATGTAGTATTACCAGAATCCGCTATGCCATCCCTTTGATCCTGCTTAATGTTGTATTACCAGAATCCTCAAGGCCATCCTTTTTATCATGCTTAATGTATTATTACCAGAATCCTACATGCCATCCCTTTGATCTTGCTTAATGTATTATTACCAGAATCCTACATGCTATCCCTTTGATCCTGCTTAATGTAGTATGACCAGAATCCTCTATGCCATCCCTTTGATCCTGCTTAATTTAGTATTACCAGAATCCTACATGCCATCCCTTTGATCCTGCTTAATGTAGTATGACCAGAATCCTCTATGCCATCCCTTTGATCCTGCTTAATTTAGTATTACCAGAATCCGCTATTCCATCCCTTTGATCTCTGTTAATGTAGTATATGTATTACTGGAATCCTACATGCCGTTCTTTTGATCCTGCTTAATGTAGAATTGCCGGAATTCTCCATGCCATCCCTTTAATCCTGCTTAAATGTAGTACATGTATTACTGGAATCCTACATGCCATCCCTCCTGCTTAATATAGAATTGCCGGAATTTTCCATGCCATCCCTTCGATCCTGCTTAATGCAGTATTACTTGGCATCCTCCAATCTATGTGTTTTCTCAATGCTTTTAGTTTTTAACTGTCCTTCCATAATTAACTTCATTTAAAATATTGTTCAGATGATAAAAAAACTAGTAGACATCCCTGCATTTGATATGATAGTTTATCATTTTAAACTTTATTGCCAGTAATTTTATGATAAATACAGAACAAGTTGCAAAAACGTATGCTTTCATTAGCTCCGAGGTCAGCAAATTGTGGTCACAGTGGGAGAGGAAAGCGGATAACCTTGTGGAAACTATCCATTTTGGCAAGATGTCCTCTTACCCTTGCAGTTGTTAAAACTGGGTATTGACCCCATGATCGTTGAATTAGGAAGTGAGTGAATTATTGCATAACTGCTGTGTTATCCAGGTCCCACAGTTAATAGTTGTTCCAGATAGATATGTGCTCAGTTGAAATCATGTATGTTTTCAAAGCCAATGTACTGGTAGTTAATGATGTTGAAACTTTGATACATATAGGATTATTGTTGTCAGTGAAAACCATAAATTTAAAAATGTCAAGTATTTATCTCAATTAAGAGCACATCTTCCATCCATTGTGAAAAATGGTCAACTGGATTTCTGATAAGATCAACAACAAAAATGCAAGGGAGATAATGTACACATCTTACAATAATCAGTAAACAGGCTTATGAAACTTTGTGTATTGATTAACTTTAATTGCTTTATTATTTTAAGATATAAATTAATGATTGTAAAAAATCTAATTAAACTTAATAAATATCCTGAATTTATATAAATACGTCTTTGTCATAAAAAATAATTTGAGAAATATTAAACTCTGTTTTGTAATTTTCAGATGTAAATGCCCTCTTGGAACCAACAAATCTTCTGAAAATAAAAAACAGCATCCTTGGTCAGTCTGCCCCATCCCTGTGTGGCTTGGTAAGTCAGTTTAATATTGTTTTAGGGCTTTGTATCAGGAAGATGAAAACTTAATATACTCCCATTTTACATCCAACTGAATTTGAGTCCATGGACATTTATTGCAATCTGCTTAACTCTTCGAGGTAATGTCCAATGCTACATGAACATTCTTTTCAAGGGAGGAGTGAAACCTCTCTTATGATCAGTTTTTGGAGTTTTACAAAACAACACTCCCTCAGAAACTCATCAAAAGCAAGCACATGAGATAGTTAAATTGAAAGTTTTATTTAGGGTGAGGGAGGGATATATCAGCTACAGTAATATAGTCTGTTCTTGCTTAAAAGTCAAGTCCAGCCTCAAACTGCACATACCAAGATCTACCATTGCATAGTGTGCTGGTAGATCTGAATCTTGGCAGTTTGCTAGGAGTAATCATTAAAACAAACACAATTGACCCTGATCTGCAGATGCATTATGCTACTGCAGATCATGATGTTTGTTGCTTGCAGTTTGAGGAGACTTATAAGCAAGTATACATGGTAATCCTAAAGGATCCTTGACTATACCTGTGTCATATCAGAGACCATTTTTTTTACTTCATATATGAAGATATATTCTTCACTGGAGAATTTTGAAATATTAGAAGACTTTGATTATAGAGAAAAGGTCATTTTGTAGCCTTTTCTTAAGATAAAAGCTCGAGACTTTTTTTTATTATTGATGTTGTAAAATTTGACCTGCTTTTTGTTTAAAACAATGATGTAGAGTAAAGTTTTGTTCACCGTTCAATGCTCCAATCAAATTACAGCTTTTGTGTTAATTGAATTAAAACATTTCATTCAGAACATGTTTTCTAAGTCTCTAACATGAAAATGCAACACTTATCTGATTGGTTGCTAAAATATATGGGGACTGGGAATTCCATAGGTTAGCAGAATCAGTGCCAGCAAGATCTACTTACTACAGGTAGATCTCAATATTATTTTGCAAGTGTATGGATTTTGTGATTCCTGCATTCTGATGGAGAAATGGAAATAACTTTTAATCATTTCGCACTTGATCAAATATCCATAGCAGCTCTCATAGTCCAGGTTTTAAACAGGAAACAGAGCACCTGATAGGTATTTTCCAGTTCCCCTTTCTTGGACAGAGCCATCCATGATAAGGTTTCTATACCTCAATATTAGGCCAAACCTGAGATGACCTTGGGTCCTGGGGTGGTACTTGGCCATCTCTGTGAGGTGCCTGCAGTTTGGTTATGCCTGGTCACCTAAGGTCAGCTTGTGTATGAAAAGAAACAGGTCAAAAGGTACCAACTGTTGGTGTGAAATAGATAATAGTTTCATCAAGCTGCTAAGATTACCTGTGTAAAGGATAAATTGAGTGTACTGCTTGTACAAGTATGCATGCAAACAAGCATATGGGATTATTTATTCACTTTCTGATCATGTAATTGTAATTTGGAATTACTTTCATCCATTTTACTATAAAATATCACTTGTCTACACACATAAACCTTTCTCTTGACATGACTACTTGAGACACTCGCTGGTATTCAGAATCAACACATAGAAAATACTTATCTCTAAGACAAACCACAGAGGTGATCAGTACTGGTGGACGGTCATGTGATTTGAATATGGCCACGCCCATAGAAACAGAAATAGAAAGGTCTATACTGACCAACGAGTATAGCTAAAAAATTGTGTTAAAGCAGCAAAAATTTAGAAAAAAAAGTTGCTTCACTGAATTGTTAAGTAGGATTAACTCGTTAACCCCTGGAGGTTTTCATAGTTTTAGCCTGAAATGCGAGTAGGAAACACATTTTGGTGGCTATTTCTGAATACGTCTTAATATTTTGAGTTCAGAGAAATTTTCAATTAACCTAATGCCCAGTTGTGTTAGAAACATTGTTTTTCATTGGTTATTTTGCTCGCACTTGAGTAAAAGGGCAAAAGTTGGGGTTCTTTTTTTTCTCTGTTTTTCTTTTTTGCATAATGAACCCATCATTTTTGTATAGAGACCACTTTTTATTCTAAATGCCCATCTTATCTTACTTTGTTAAGGTTTGCCTGTCTTTGTGTAGTTCAGACTGGTCTGCCTTAGATCTGAGGCCAAAAGTCTAAAATCCAGACACAAAATTGAATTCTGACCACTGGTGAATTTTTGGTTTTAAAAAAATTCATTTTCAAAAATTAGTTTTTTTCCTCAGTATTTTGTAGTGCAACTAAAATGTCCAGATTATTTGGTATCCCAATAGAGCTGTCTACCTTTCTGTATAATACCACGCACTTTAGTGTATCATACATGACCTTTTTCAATGGCTATAGAAGGGCAAAAGTTGAAGTTTTTTTTAATATATAATACAACCCACAACCTTGTTGTTAGAAAGATTGGAAGTAGGTTACTACCTCCTGAGGAGTAAATGCAGGGCCTGTGGTTAATAAGTTAATATATGAACATATCATTTCACATCAAATATGGCATCACTAGAAAAAGAGATGAAATTTTTGAGAATTGGTTATTGCACATATTTCTCTACATGTCAGTTTTGATTGACAAATCTTGGTTCTTCAGGTTTCTTCAAACTACAGTATTTACTTTTCAAAAAGAAGCTTGTTTATAGACTATTTAATTAGTTACATTATATTGTAAAGAAACAATGTTTCAAGCTTGTAAGCATTTTGTAACAGTAAGAAAGGATATTGCTACAATCATAGGAATGTTGTACTGAAACTGTCAGGTATTTTCAACAAAGATATGCCATACAACCTGAATATTGTTATAGCAAATACCGTATTTTGGTGTGTATAACGCGCACCGATGTATAACGTGCACCCCGATTTTCGACCCAAAATAAGTGGAAAAAACGTAGTTCTGCCATATAACACGCATGTGATATAATGCATTTTAAAATTGTGACTACCGGTATTTCGCTCCGTTTTCATAGTGCAAAAACAGCTGGTCATTTTAGATAGTGAATGAAAAAGTGGCAATATTGATATTGTATCTTTCCGATTTTATTGTTGGCCCTTAAAAGGGCCCTTTAAATGTTCGTCTAGTTGACGTAATCTATTGCATCAAATCCCTCAAATTCCACTTCGTCGTCATCACTTTCGAAAAGTCGCTGTATGACCTGAATCAATTAAATACTGCTCACCGAGACAAAGCATTGTAACTATGTTGAGCGCATCAAAGCTTACCTGGCGCCGATTACCGTGAAAAGACCACACCGAGTCAATGAAGCATTGAAGCCATTGATCACTGTATAATCGCAAAGATATCTCAAATACTATGATTTAAGATGAGAAAAATAAAACTAAGTAACAAGCTTATTTTCCAAAGAGGAAAAAAATGTTTCCCGACTTCATACATTGATTATTTTGTTCCACAACGTATCAGTGTTCCCGTAAGAAAGAACCCGTAGTCGCAAAAAATATGTCCCCAACAGATGCTGTGATGAGAACATTAACACTAGTTGAATTCTACACATATTATATTTCAATTCAACCAATAATAAATGAAGAAAAATTTGATTAGATCAACAGTTATGGAATACGGTACTGAACATTTACGGAACAAGTACAGTAATCCACACAGTGGTATTTGTTCCGCTCCAATGCGGCACTTTGCACAGCTTTTGAACAAATTGCCAGTCGTTATGTACATGTATTTCCGGCCGAGGCACAGAACAAAACTTGACACAGTGATGTGAAATGAAACCAGTTTATTAACATAAGCAATCAAAGAACAAGACTTTTTGTCAGCATTATTTATTTCTTTAATACGGCTAGTACCGGTAAACATTTTAGTTACAATGCAATGTACAATGGATTTAATATTTCACAAGTAGTGAGTGCCATCATCCTCTTCAGATCGACCTGGAAAAAATCCTTTTTTTTTAGTTCTTGTATACAACGCGCACCTCCGAATTAAGATAAGAAAATTAGGTAAAAAAAAGTGCTTGTTATACACAACAAAATACGGTAAAGGAAATGAACCAATTACATATTAATGGATAGAATAAATGAACCAATTACATATTTAATGAATAGAACAAATGAACCAATTACATATTTAATGAATAGAACAAATGAACCAATTACAAATTTAATGAATAGAACAAATGAACCAATTACAAATTTAATGAATAGAACAAATGAACCAATTACATATTTAATGAATAGAACAAATGAACCAATTGCATATTTAATGAATAGAACAAATGAAACAATTGCATATTTAATGAATAGAACAAATGAACCAATTACAAATTTAATGAATAGAACAAATGAACCAGTTACAAATTTAATGAATAGAACAAATGAACCAATTGCATATTTAATGAATAGAACAAATGAAACAATTACAAATTTAATGAATAGAACAAATGTACCATTACAAATTTAATGAATAGAACAAATGAACCAATTACAAATTTAATGAATAGAACAAATGAACCAATTACATATTTAATGAATAGAACAAATGAACCAATTACATATTTAATGAATAGAACAAATGAACCAATTACAAATTTAATAAATAGAACAAATGAACCAATTACATATTAATGAATTATGGTATGCACATTATAATAGCTGTCAACTGTTAAACCTCGAATGTATATACAGGCAGTGGTTGAGTTTGTAAATCTTCAGGGTGGATATGGAAGTTAGGTTGAGTTTGTAAACCTTCAGGGTACCATATTTACCATATATGTTGGGACACAATAAAATATTTTTTTTCCCCTTCCTGTCCCAGAACTTATGGTAAAACATTTTTTCATTTCAGTCATATATATGTCCAAAGACTTGAGAAACGAAATAAAATTTTATTGCATTTGTGCTTGCCCCACACCCCAAGGAACATTGAAATAAAAGAGATAAATAAAAGTCTTAATTGATAATAAAAAGAAACTAACCTTGTGATGTTATTATTATTCTTTTTTCAACATGAGCATTAAAGAATATATCCACAAAATCTGTACAAGTAGCATAGCCTTCCGTACTGTAGTATGTACCAAAGGTTTGAACATGTTATCCGACTGAAAACTGGATCCAACAAAATCGCAAACAAGAGGGATATAATCAACTGATATATTGAAGTCTCCATTCACGCATGAAACAATGTTAAGTGCAAAATATTCAGGATTGAATTATATCCAGGTCTACTGTATGACAGTATCTCGCAAATAAAAATCCTCATTTGAAAACACATTCACTTGAGTGCAAGTGACAATCTTTTTACCAGCTCGGGTTACAAAAGTATAATTACTCTTTACCTGCAGGTCTACATCAATGCTCCTTTGTAATAATTGTAACTACAGATGCCAAGCACATAGAAGACCTGGTGGTAAATAAACATGACTGGTGGCAAGCAGTTTACTCTTTGAACCTACAGACAGGAGATAAAAGACTAAAAGGTTGTTTTTATTACAAAGCAAGCCGATCTCAGAAGCCGACTGGTTACTTTTTTCAGTAAAGGATATCAATACAAAGGTTATTTTATTACAAAGCAAGCTGACATCAGAAGTTATGGATTCTTTAAAGTGAGGTGATTTTTTTTTAGTATACAAAGATGGCTGTGATATGGAAGCAAATTTTAGTTTCTATTTACCAGTATTCACAGGAATTTTAAAAATAAATTTTTTTAAAGTGACACAAAATAGTGATTCATGCACGAACATTGATGACCCAGTGTCACCCAGATCTGGAGAAAATAAAATCATGTGATGAATTTGTGAAGGCCAGAAGAAAAATAGATCATTTCGCCAACAATATGATTATTAACATGGATGAAACTCTAGTGTACTTTGCATTCCTGGATGGACTGACGATAAGTTGGGGGTCAAACATGTAAGAACTGGTAATCCAAGTGCAGATTTGAAGAAAAAAATCAGACTTTCATCCTTGCAGTTTTTACTTAAGGTGATGTGTTGCCACTGACAATTTTTCACCATATAAAAAGCTAAAAAAGAATATTCCTGTACTGAAAGAATGGATTATATGTGCAGAAGAAGGGTAGTGCTGATGAGATGCTACTGTAGTTGATTAAAGAGTTTTGTCTCAAATACACAGTTTTATATTTTTTTAAATAAAATTTTGGTTGGAGTGTATTTTCCATTTAATTTTCAAATGATTTAAACGGTGTCCCACAACTTACGACTAAAAAAGCTTATGTCTCTTAGAACATTCAATGCACAACAAAATTACTTTTGAAATTAATTTATGGTGTCCCAACATATATGGTAAATATGGTAGATATGGGGGAATGGTAAAGTTTTTTTAAACCTATAGGATTGGTATGGGGATAGGTTGAGTTTGTACACATACAGGGTAGATATGGGGGAAAGGTTGAGTTTATAGTCGGCTACAAACTGTCCTTTCCTTTTATGCCCATTCTCTTGAATGACAAAAAGATAAGTCAATTCAACAGATGTATAAAATATGAAAATGAGGAGGAAATTTAATTGTTCTTGAATGAATAGCTTTTTGTTAGAAAATGTATTCAGCATCCACCAGGTTTTTTCTTATCAGCTGGGAGCTGGGTGTTTACAGTTATTTGTATTTTACACCCTGCTACTGTAAAAACAAAATGTATCCCCCTTGGGTTCCCCCACTTAGCAACTCATTCACCAACTTTATACATAATGGAAGGCCCTGATCCAGATAATATTTTGTTTCTATCAGATCAAGAAAGGTCACATATTCATTGCTCTTTCACAGGAGATAATCTCTTAGTTTCTTCTTTTGGTGATTCCTTTCATTCTCAAGAAGTACAGCCAATGTAGTAGTAGTAATAACTTAAATTCTAGAGGTTTTCGCACAAAAGTTTATAGTCATACTTTTAACAGTCTCAGTTACTGATTTCATTGTTGTGAAAGAATGCCTTGGGTGATAATGTGTTCTCCAAATATCTTGTGGAGAACAAGAGTAGATTTTTCAAAATTCTTAAACCTTGTCATGTCTTCACAAACATATGATGAGAAGTCACACCAGTAATCACAATGGATATAAAATATTCAAGTGAAATCCATAGTTACTCTGTTGTGGTCTTGGCTACTGATTCAGAGTGCACACCATTTTCATTTTGGAGATCATTTTTTTAGTCTGACAAGCATTGAGGATATTTTGTCTGGATGACCTATTGCTGAGCTTGATGAAAACACTTGAGAGCAAACAAGATCAAGGGAAGCTACTCCATCATAATAATGCCTATGCTCAAAGTGTACCAGATGCCATCCCTCATTCTGAGCATTGGATATTGAATAAATCCTGATCGCATTATGCAAATCCTTTGCATCAGAAATATGCATGGCAACAAGATCTGTGCATCAGATATCACCAGCATGTGTCTGATGCACAAATGTGTGTAAATGGAAACACTGACAGTGAGAACAATGCTATTGAAGATCATGATTTTTTTTTTTTTTTCTATCTCAGTTGCTTTTGATTTCCAGATGTTCCTCAGCATGGTGAGTACCATGTTGGGTTTTCTGATTCTTGATTTGACTTCTTTCTCTGTGTCTTCTGCCACTTAACATAGACATGAAATTTGATGGTTAATGTTTGTATGCTTCTTCTAGATAGCCAGTTTATATTTTCATGTTACTAGGGCCCTTCTTTTTAGTTGTTTTTTCATTAACTTTTTAAGACTTGTTCACCTTTGATTTTTTTTTATGTTGAAGTAAGGGCATATGTGGTTTACATTAACAATTCAAGTTACAATCTTATGTTTATTACAGCTCAATATTAAAAGATCGTATTTGAAATTAAGCACAAAGATCGTGTAGATTGCATGACAGAGCTGGTGGGTTTACACAAGCTGTACATAGTAAAATTGGCTTGAAAACCTTCATGTAAATTATATCCAGTCTGTTTATATCCATTGCATGTACAGAAACCATGTTAGTACTTTTGTGGCAGTTACCGTTATCATTGTTTGTATCCACTTATACTTCTGGATTCATATTATAAAACAGCCCCAGAATGTTCTTCTGGTTTGGCTTCTAACTCAGTGTTATTAATCTGACATCCAAATTTGCAGTCTGCTTTCTTTAAATGCCCCTCTTGCTGACGTCTGTGGCCATCCTGTAATAGGATTCATAAGGTTTAACTGAAAATAATACCGGTAGTCCTCTTTAAGGCAAAAATTTGCTTTCACATTACTGTATTAAACCTCATCAAAGCTGTTGAACCAGTACACAGATGTTTTGCTGATTGGATAATGAAGAGGTAAAAATGTATTATTATAGGACCAGACAATATTGACTTTAATATAGTACTTTAAGATACTTTAATATACTTAAAATACTTTAAAAAAAGTACTCTAAGATCAGCCTGGGGCAAGATTTACCACATTGTTTCTGCCACACCAATATCACACAGATCAATCAAGCTTCCAGGCACTTGACACATTATATTACAGCACTTGTAAAATCACATTGTCTTATTTATATACAAAGATTACACAGATATCTTCTAGTTTATAATAAATATAAAAAATTATGATGAAAGTGAATCCTTTGAGCTGATTAAAAATTATGCCCATCAGTTGATGGTTAACACCTTGTGTAAACCACTTTGCTCCTTATGTACTAGTAATAAAGGATTAAAGCTTGTACTGATATATTTTTCAGACATTGAAGAATGTAATGATTATACTTTTAGTTGAGTACATTTTCACTTTATCCGTTTGTATTTGATTTTTTTTTATTCCGTCATTTAAAAAAAGTGAAAACTAACATTTGGACAAAGTTCTAATACTATTTAAGTTTGTGTTGTAGATATATTTTCATACAGAGATTGGTACAAAATATAACAAAATGGACCTTTCATGGAAGCATCTACTGTGATGAGGGATCTTGGAAGTAGGTGGCAGCGGGGATATGCAAGTTATTCCAGATGCTTTCATTTTAACTGCTGCATTGATTTACCTTTTAAAAATAAACCAGATTGTGTGATCCAGACTATATTAACTCGGTACGTTTTCAAAGTGGTCATGACGCTTAATAAGCTGCTGAACAATGATAAAGACAGAGGGGGTGGCATGTGGTAGAAAACATCATTTGGTCTATAGCACTGACTAAAATTGAGTGGGTACTTGTACGTGTTTGGCCACTGGCCTAATTCCAGTTCATCGCTCATTGATTAAAGCAAGTGTGAGTATGAAGGGTCCATTATTGTAATCAGATCATGGCATCTCACATAAGCAACATCTTTTTTAAAAAAAAAGATCAAGCATAAACCATAACTGGACGTGTCATCTTTTAAATATTATTTAGTGGGGGAAAACAAACAAAAAGAAAGAAAAATCATTCAACAAATATCAGACAATGAGTAGAGTGACACTGAAGTTTACATGTATGCACTTGTTTGCAACATCGTAGATAATGATGTTTAAAATGTTTAGCAGAATGCCAGTCTGCCATCTCAGAATTTCCATAAGACAGGTCACTTTTTTCAGTAATCGGGCTCTTGTGTTTGTATTAATGGCTTTTGAAGTAAACAAGAAAGTTAAGACACATTCCTAGACTTTTATAAATAATGCAAGATTGCTCCAATTCTGCAGAATCAGACAGCTTATCTCCATAACAATTAGACATCCAGGCCTGGAAGATTTTGTCAGCCCGATACAAATGAAGATAACTGTCCTGCAAATCTAACAAAATCCAATCATTAGGATTAAGAGAGTTCGTGCTCAAGGAGCTGTTGCTATGGCAATTAATGCAACTACATGTACTTTCAAAGGCACATCCTTTATAAATATTAATAAATCTGGTGATAATGTTGGAAGAACAATACCAGGATATATAGATTTTCAGTGACTGAAATATTGGTGATTTATTTATGATCACAATACTATAAGACTTTTTGCCAGTTATTCATCGCATTATTCAGCCCTGGTTTTTCTTTAAATTGACTGATTGTGATTTGGGGGAGATGTAGACAGAGGAACCTGAGTGCTTTTCTCCCACAACCTGCACCCAGAGTTGGTATAGTATCTCTATGTGGTAGTGCTATGTGCATACATGCTAGGGTGTTGATTAACATTCACTCAGGAGAAACCCCTGCCTTGGACTGGCCACCCGTCTATTGGAACCAATAAAAGTCACCCAGCCGCTTCTGTTTTTGTAACCAGATCAGAATAAAATGGAAAACTACCTAGCAGTTTGAGCCAGTATCATCCCGGTTTCATATTTTTTAATTTCCTTTAAAACATCATCCCAAAGCAAGAAAGTTGATATTGGAGTGATATGATTGCAAATGTTTGAATATTTAATTTTTAGAAATGGTCTAAGCATATATTGTCATCCCTCTGAAATACTGACATGAACCTGCCCATAGGGTAACTGCGTTTGAAATGCACCTTTTCACTTGAGGTGTTTGTAAAAGAAAGGGCTTAAAGGATTTTAGCAAGATCATTAAAGAGCAACAGACCAGCTGCTACCAAAGATTATTATGTCATAAACTTTTTGTGTGTGGTTGGAACATCTTTGAATTTCCAAGCTAATTCACTCCAGTTACTTCTCCATCCATGGAGTTGAGCAGTGAAAAGTCCTTTTCTCTCTTTTCTTAGAGGTAGCTATTTCAAAGATACAAACCAGGGCTCAGATATAAAGCATGGGATTTACGGCTGAAAAACTGTCACAACATTAAATAAAAGAAAAAAAAAAGAAAAATAAAATCAAAAGAATAAAAAGGCAGTGCTGCTTTTACCTTGTGAGAGAACAAGCAAGCAGAAGGAAAATTTTGAACAACAGATGATTTCCATGTGTGCAGTGCTATGCAAAGGTCACTAGTTAACAAGTCGCACAGATTATATATAGTTGTGGTTGCATGACCAGGTTATATTTTCGAATTTAAGGGCAGTGGCATGGATGAGTACATTTGGAATAACGTGCTACTTATACATGATGGTCAATAGGCCTGATGAAAATAATGTTTAGAAGGGATTCAACTTTCTGATTATTAAAGTGATTATTACAATTTTTATTTTGACTGTGAATGAGAAACTAAAATATTATCCTTGATATCAGAAATCCAAATTTTAACATCAGGAACGTTTTCTATAGGTCATGAAGAGCCAGGTAAATAAACCTTGGAAATTATAACCTGCTGTTTATTTTACGTTTTTTTTATTCTTCTGAAGATTGAAAGCTGTGACATTGGGTCTCAAGTTTGCAAATAGTGGGTCAGACAGGGGCACAGTTAGGGTCTCGAAAACAATCCCTGTTTAATTTTAGTCCCAGAACCAGTCAGCAAACCATCCAGTCAATTTGATTTATTCCAGATTGTTTGAATATCATGCAAATCAGATAGCATTATTCATAAATTCAATATGAGCCTGGATTCCAATGGATAAGCTACCAAATGAGACCAAAATTGGTTTTGGTCTCTACATTGGATTTTTTTCTTCTGATGCAATAATTTCCACTGCCACATCCTTGCCATTTTGCTGTGAAAGTGTGGCTGCAGACTGGACAGATAACAGGAGTACCGTATTGTCAATTAAGATTGACCTAAATTAGCAAGGTGCATTTTAGAAATTCATACAGATAATAATCATTGTTAATGCATAGCATAGGAAATTTAAAAATGAACTTGAGGAAATCTTTGGAGCATGCTGGCAATGTTTGATGTTTAACATTTTTTTATCTTGATGTTCTGACAAATGTTTAAACTTTGCAGACTACATATTACTTTCTTTGCAAACTACATTTTACGTTCTTTGCAAATTACATATTACATCCTTTGCTAACTGTATATTACATTTTTTGTATACTGCATATTACATTCTCTGAAAATATTTAGTCACCTTATCATTTGATACAAGGAGAAATTCTATGAAAAGACCATCTTGCTAAAAGCTAGGTTGTTTTTCAATGTTGTTGCCTGAGGCAATAAAGCATTTTACAAATACACTGTACATAGGTCAGGGGTTATAGTGGTGAATTGAGACCATGGAGAAACACACTTCATTACAGTCTAATCCAGTTATCTTGATTACATCGAGGGTGTAAAAAAAATCTTTGGCATAGCCAAATCAATGGTCATATAAAGATGGGATTTTCACAAGAAGACTAATTATGATGTTTAGTTGGTCCTAAGTAAAATGGTGCCCATCTAGTGTCCAATATAGCTTCCATTGTGGCCCTATTGAAAATTATTTTATTGTTTTTCCTGAATGGGCTAATCATATTGACATAAGGTCTTATCTAGATGTCTGGTCATAATGATAGTTTGCTTCAACCAAAAGAATTCACACCAAATCTATTAATTTTTAAATGAAATGGTACCAGTCTGATGTTAAATATGGCCACCATGATAATCCTCTTGAAAATCTTGCTATGGTTACTTCTTCAAAATGCAAAGTTTGAATCAACATGGGGTTTCCACCAAAGAAGTCTTCTCATGATGTGTTGTTGGTCCTAAATGAAAATGGTGTCAATATGGCATCCACTGTAGCTCATTTGAAAATCTAGTTATTGTTGAAGAATATTTGTTTCAACACTCAAAGAAAAGGAAGAAATGCCATATTTATTGTATAAATTAGAACACCATATTTGTTGGAACACTATGAATTTTAAAATAATTTTTTGTGTACTGTATGTTTTGGAACATATTTTTCAAATTGTAAATTGTGGGACACCTTTTAAATCTTTCAAAAATTACATGTCATGAAGTACACTCAAACTTAGATTTTAGTTTTTAAATTATTAAAATTCTGTACTTGAGATAAAACATTTTGATCCACTGCAGCATCTTCTCATCAACCCAACCATTCTGCACATATATGAGCCATACTTTTGGTGCATGAATATGTTTTAACTTCCTAATGCCATGAAAATTTTTCATTGGAGCTGACACGTCTTCTGAAATAGAAACTGCAAGGACTAAACTTAGAATCCTTTTTATCTTCACCATTCATGCGAATTCTTACAATTTTAACCACCTTCTTATCAACAGTATTTCTAGGAATGATGTCAAAGTACACCAGAGCTTCATCCATGTTAATGATTATATTGTCAGCGAAATCATCTTTTCTTCTTGCCTTCACAAATTCATCGAATGATTTTATTTTTACTTTCTCCTCCAAATCTTCTGGGAAACTATGGGTTTTCGATATTACAGCATGAAGCACTATATTTTGTTGCTTTAAAAACTGTTCCATTGTTTCAGTTTATTTTTAAAAATTCCCTTGAATCTAGAGTTGGCATTCCTATGTGTGCCAACTTGGTATTAAATAATGGTAAATAGTATACTTAGCAATAACTTGTTTTAATAATACTTTTTGTGACCCATGCTAGCAAAAAGATTGTCATTTGCACTTACAGTGAATGTATTTTCAAATAATGATTTTTATTTGTTAAGATACTGTTGTATAGTTAACCTGGACATAATACAATCAGGGTTTTTCTTAGCACCTTGCACTGTATCTTGCAGAAATGGCAGATGCCTCAAGGAATCAGCTAATATTTATCTCTCTCTTTTGCTTCTGATTTTGTTGGATCTTAATTTTCAGTACGATAACGTATTCAATCCTTGGAGTACAGCCAAACATCATTTAAATCTCAATATTCACATCAATAACAGTGTGTCGTGTGTTATGTGACATAACCAAGTAAAACTCTCCAGTAGTTTGGATGCAATATATATATATATATATATATATATATATATATATATATATATATATATATGGTATATACAGTAGTCTTGAATTCTTGGAAATTCTTTTAAGCCAGTCAAGCATCCACCCCATATTTCTTGTTAAGAAATGAGCAGATGACAAGAAGTCAAAAGTGAATAAATAAATTTGATTGAAAGCAGTTATATACAAAACAGAATACGTTGCATGGACATGGCATTTAAGTTGAGGTTTCATTTTGCAACCTGTTAGGTCTGTTCGCTTGAACAAATTGTCCTTTGTAATTTTGTTAGAAACTGGCGGGAAATACCGTTTATACTCACAAGTCCAACTGTAAACTGCATAGATCCATATCTGCTATTGTACAATGCACCAGCATACCTGGGTCTGTGTAGTTTGTTAGGAGTAATACTTAAGCAGCAGAGGAGGTGAACAGACCAAGTTTTCAAGCAAAAATAAGGCTTCTACGGAAACCGAAAATATCTAACAAAATGCAGAGGAGGTGAACAGACCAACTTTTACAGGCGTCGATTTAGCAAACTGAGGCTTTCTCGAAAATGCTTAATATAAGCCTCCATTCATCAAAATAAAATTAAAAAAAAAAACGACGCCATTTTTGTTGTCACCATCCCCTTTGCTGCTACGATGCTTGGAAAATTCGTGGAGTTTTCGGGTAAAAAAAAAGACGCCATTTAGTTGACGTTCACCTCCTCGGCTGCTATGAAAATCTTCGATTTTTACTAACTAAATATTTGATCAAGTCCTTAAGATTTCACAAACAAACTAATTTGTAAAACCTCACCTCGTAAATCAATCAGATTATTAGATTGGTCAGTGAGTTTGAAATTAATTCTCGTTAACAAATTATTATGACATCGCATATAGACTAGATTAGTTGGGTCTTCAATAATTAGAAATCCTGGAGGAGCCGTTGGTGCAAATGAGTATAAAATATATCCTTGCTGAGCTTGATTTGATTGTTCGAGATTTATTTGATAATTTCCTTCGATAACATCACATACTAAATTGAGCGCAATCACCGTTGAAATATTCACATTGTTCGGAGCAATATGTCTACCGCCGCCTTCTGGATCATTATTAAATTTCAGAATATTTTCTGTAGGATTCTTCGATTTTTTCCAATTATCGTGGATTCTTTTGAACCCAATATTAATAGCATCGTCAAGTTGTTTCTTTAGTTTATCCGGATTATATCCAGGGATTTTAAAATCTTTAATCTCCGTTTTATTAATCTTATATAGATCCGTAAACTTATCATGTAAGATTTTTTCATTTAATACTTCTTGAATAATTATCGAGTGAAATATTTTAATATCGTCGATGATTTTATTACCCGTTTCTACGACGTTGATAAATTCATCCTTGGTGAGAGAGCCGGATTTAATAGATATTAGCAGTCGTGAAAAATCATTATTCATTACTGTGAAATTTCCGTTAATGAGAGGAACATAAATTGATTCAAAAATTTCTTTATTCAAGAATTTATTAGGAGCATAATCTTGATAATTTTTGACTTCATTGACGGGTTTTATTTTGTTGGTGATATAATCGGATTTTTTAGGTTCGGGTGGAAAATCCTTCGAATTTTCTCGCGAGTTATCCGGTGGTAATTCAGGCCATCCTAACACTGATCTTATAGAACTCTGATAAATATCTACAACGTATCCTTCTGTATTTATCTCGATAGCGGATGATAATGTTGGTTCGTGAACTGTTATAGCGATTTTTGATTCTTTTCCGGTGAGAGATTTTATTCTGCGTTGAAATTCAGCATTGATCTGTTCGATTTGATATGACCCAGTTGGTATAGAAACAACCTGCCAATCTGGTGTTCCGTCTTCATGATTCTTGTTTGCAAATACCAAGGAATTATTCGGTTGTTGACCACCAAATGCTACCGATCTAATATTAGGCCAGCTATGATACACTCGTAGTTTTGCTAGTGCGATCTCGCTCACGGGAACAGGGATTGGAAAATTAACACTAAATTCGGGACGTGTTGAGGTTATTGATATCGTGCTTGTTTTCACTGGTGTTGTATTTGTTACTATTTGTTGAAGTAGTTCTTGCGACGACATTATTATTATTATTCTGCTCTAATTTCAGCATTGTTGATTTATACAATTGAGCCATCGTTGAAAATTCGCTATCTGATATTGTTGTGTCATCCAACGACGATGATATCAACGAGGATAATTGCGAGTAACCGGCAGATGCAATATGATATTTAATTAAATAATCATGTAGTTTACTCTGGCTACACGATGATAGTTTTTTTGTGATCCCGGTTAATATTCCGGCGATTGTAGCTATCGAAGAAATAACTATTGGAACTACGACCGGAGCAATCATTGTAACCGAAGACAGTATTATCCCAGCAGCAGTGATTACTCCCGACACTGAGTATACGGTGATATCAACTGCGGTTATTCTTCGTTGGTATTTTTTGATTTTTATTTGATACTCCTCACAGAGAGAACTAAGTTTAGTTTGAAATTCTCTGACTTGATCATAGCGATACTGATTCGATGATGGAATCATTTGGATTGTCATTTTATTTTAAAAGCGCTAGCATTTTCAATTGCGAATTAATTTAATTATTTGCTTAAATCCACTACTAATTCTACGTACCACGTTACTGAAACCCCGGCTAGATTTCTATCTATAGTCGTTATCGTGAATAGTTCAGTTGTTCCTTTGTCGATGATCGTTGATATCGTATTATTGACTCCAGATGAACTCGCTGATGAAATATTAAACTGAGTCGGTGATACTATTGTTAATCGATAAATACCCTTGACGTTCGCGGTGATATCTAGTTTGTTGTTTGTGGGAGTCCACGTATATGATCCATGTTGAATCGTGTATACAACGTTGTAGATTATAGATTTATCATGAGGAATTTTTACTTTTTCAATGACGCTTATCATCCTCGTTGCATCATCCCTCATTGCATTGTTGAATGTTTTAAGCTCATCGATGGATTTTTTAATATCAGGAAGGGTTATTTCAATTTTATCAAATGAAGTTCCAATAAACTTGTCAATGATGTTTTTACGAAACGATGAAAACTGTTTCACGTGTTTTTCATATTCGGATTGAAGGGTTTCTAGTTCCAATATAGAATCTTTTATCGAGGTGAGTTTTGGTGTGGTTATTGGTGGATTTCCAAAAAATTCTAGTAGCGGTTTGTCAATTGTATTTCTTTGTAATTCAGTAAACTGGTCAAATACAATTATATGATCATCATACTTATCATTAAGCGATTTTAATGAATTCACTGTGTTATCATATGTTGCTAATTTATCCGTAATCGTTGAAACAAGTACACCTGGTTTGAGTTTACCCCCATCAGAAAATAACGCGATAGTATCCTCTGCTGCGTCTCGTTGTTTAACCAAAATATCATTAAGAGAGATATTACTACTTTTCAACTTACCCTGACGATCTTGAAATACAACTATTTCACCAGGATCAATATTTGCTAGGTTTAATATTTCGGATATTTCATCTTCGATTAGTTTTTTAATATCCTTGTTATCAAAGGTTTCAACTCCACTATCAGGTTTCTTCAGCGATGATAAAGGTCGTCCCCAAATATCAATCATTATTATAGAAATATTTTCATCGTCTAAATCCGATGGATTTTCAATCTAAAGATTTTTAATCTAAAATTCTTTCAGAATTTTTTAAAGAGATTTGCCGCTAGTATACTCATTTACTACTATATGAGGTGGTTTCGAAAATCTTTTGGATATAGCATCAAGTACGTTTAATACTTCATTACCACATATTGGTGGATCAAGCATTGTTTGTGTTGGTAACGTAGAATACCAAGTCTTCATTGGAAAATCTTTTATATAACGCATAAATTCTTTCGGCGGCGCTAATCCATATGAGTCAAAATAAATAATCCCACGTGGATCAATCGCGTATGCAACCCAGTGAGTTCCAGGTCCGGAGCTGTTATCTAAATTAATAATACCGGTTTCAACATCATTTGGTTGTGCCGGTAACTGATCTCTCATAAAAACCCCTCTGAAATTTTTTATTTTTAATTTTTTAGCGGTATCAATTAAATCAAAATTGGACATAGGAACTATATCGTTCCTGGAATTCGAAGACCCTTTCCGCTGTACCATGAACTCGGGGTTCCTGGTAGTCTTAGACCCTTTCCTTTTTTTTTATACCCTTTTCCAGTTGCCTTTTTCAATGCCATTCCTGCTGCGGTACCAATAGCTCCTAATGCTGCTGCCTTCGCTACCGCTGGGGCTGCTGCGGCAATCAACCCTGGAATCAACCCTAACAACGGGAATATACCACCAGTCTTTTCCATGTTTTTAATCGCGCTCGTAGAAAGAGTAATCTGAACTCCTTTTTTTTCTTTCAGCGCTTTATTAAAATGATTAGTTTGAGTTTTCGTCAGCGATAGTTTATTTACCCCGCCATTCATTTGATTAGGTTTCAGCGTTATTGTGGTTCCACATTGCTTAGCTGATTTGGATTGTAATTTTTTTAGCTGACCAGGTGTCAACGTAACATTGATATTACTATACGACATTATACAAAATAGATTGATTCTAAATTCAAATTGCTTTGCAATTTTTAAGCATTTCTGAAATTACTCTGTAATTTTCAATTAAAGATTTTCAACTGGTGCATCTACCAATCTCATTCGTCCACCAACACCTTCAAGTATCATTGATTTATCACTAAGAATAACAGCAACCGCTCTGTAATTATCAATACCAGCAGGACGGGTTACACGAGCTCGGAAGTGTATATCAACTACGGACTGTTTCATCAAGTCAAGATGTTCCAACGAAAAGTAATAAATCGGATACAGACCTTTAAAATCCAATTGTGATATTTGTAGACCAGTATCTACATTTTGATCACGTCCCATAAATGATAGCAATCGATGATAAACTCGTGCAATGTGGTTGTTTTCATAGTTAAGTTGTATATCCTCTGATGGTTCTTGTTGTCCGTTTATTTTAAGTGAAACTTCATTACATCCGATTTGATCAAATATCATATGGGAACGTTCTTGATTATCCAATCGCGCTCTATTCTGTAGCGCAATAAAAATATGCCGTGGAGCTGAAACACCCTGTCGTGCTGCCAAATGCCATGTAAGTGTACCATCAATATTAGAATCCATGGTATCTGTGGACGTTGTCAACCAGCTTAATAATCTCTTTCCCCCTTGATCCATAAATGATAGCAACCGCGGTTCTACTGACAATGATGGAGTCAACACTGGCATCCACAGTGATAGTTTTGATAAAATTACTTTACCATCAGCACCGCCAATACGCCAGATTGCATTATTATCATCACCCTTTCTCACTAGTGCTACAGTATGCTTTACTCCATAAATAACTTTTCTGACGTTTCTACAAAATCCAAATATATGATGGAGCGGAATCGCACATGAAAATCGTCGACGATCTCCTTGTAATGTTGCTATTCTTGTTGCAGCTCCTAGATTGAAATTCTCATCATTATTTATAATCATATCCTCGATACCACCAGCAGCACCAGCACCAGGACCAGCAAAAGCAGCAGCAGCAGCACCAACACCACGATCATTTGGTCTTCTTATAACAAATGGATTTTTACCCGCTGTATTTTTAACATCCTTTGCAAACATCATAGATGGACCGGCCGATCTTGTATAATCGTCAGAGTATCTTGCTAGCCCTAGTATTGTTGTTGCTACATCAACTTCACGTTCAATAGATTCGATTTCTTTTCCATCAATGAGATATCTAGCACTTTCAAATAATGCCATGATACCATTATTGACAAAACCAACTTGGATATTAGCTGCATATGGTGTATTAGCTACAACATCTGTTACAAGTTCACCTTCGACTTCAATAAAGGCTTCAGCGGGTAAAAAGTATTTACTAGTATCATGAACTTGAAGTTCAATTCTTCCTCGAAGATTAGGTTGTACTGCGTGATAAGCAAAAAATTGATAATCACGTACAGAAGTATCTTTAAGTACTGGGGCTTCCATGTCAAATGCAACATCAGGGTTTTGTTTGAACATTTTTTATTATATATCCGATGGTCTAAATCAAAAATTCTGAAAGAATTCTGAAGGAATTTTGAATTGAAAACCCAAGGAATTCATTTAGAGAAAATCGATTTTCATGAAATTATGTCGACGGATTAGCCAAAAAACAATACAAAATCAATAAAAAAAACATCGAAAATTCGATGAAACAACATATTTTAGCCTCACATGATAAAAAATCTGATCAAAATCGATTTTCTCTAAATGAATTCCTTGGATTTTCATCCTCGATTTTCATGAAATTTTGTCGATGAATTGCATAAAAACACTAGAAAAATGAGTAAAAACACTAGAAAAATGAGTAAAAAAAAAGTAAAAAATCTAACAAAATTAGCAAAAAATAAATATTTTATAATATAAAAATAATTTTCAAAATTCTAAAGAATTTTTAAACCAATTATTTAGTTGGGTGTATTTTAATAATGATGATGAAAATATCTGATAATGAAGATAACGTAAGTAGAATCACAAGTGATTCTGATACAAGTGATTCTGACACAAATATTTCTAATGCTAGCATTTCTACAATAACCATAACAACTGAGCATCCTATTCAAATAAATAGAATCACAAGTGATTCTGACATAAATATTTCTAATGCTAGCATTAGAAACACTAGTGTTTCTACAATAACTATCATAATTGGAAATCCTGTTCAAATAAATATTTCTAACGTTTCCGGCGAAATTTCTTAAAGCCACTTCCTGGAAGTCCACTTCCGGCTATCATATTTGCTGTTATATTATCCTGGGCGTTAGTCATTAATGATTGTAGTTTTTTATCCACGGCGTTATTTATTATTTTACTAACCTGTGTAGGCATTACTGCAGTAGATGGTAGTGAAGTCATTCTAGAAATGCTAGCATTAGAAACACTAGTGTTTCTGGGGTTTGATTGGAAATTCGAAGAATTTCGTCGTCGAACTAGCGCTGTTAGTTTATCCCGAGCGGCTGAAAATGCCTTACTAGCAAGATCACCAACAGTGTTAATACCCTTATCTCGGATAACATCAATTGCTTTCATTGCTGCCTGTTTTGCAAATGGAGCCACTTTTGGAGCCATTCTTGAAAATAATCCCATTATAGTATTACCGAGACCATCTCCATAGTATACTCGGTATTTTGGCAATCGTGAGTTTACCACGTAGACGTTAGTTGGTTTATCATGGTTGTAGTGTATGATCATTCTCTATATAGAAACACTAGTGTTTCCAAATGTTAGTGTTTCCAAATGCTTATGCATTTCCAATTATCTAGTCACTGTGGTAACCGTAGAAATTCGAAGAATTTTCGGCTAACTCCTCAATGAAATCTCTATATGTTGCAATATCCATGATACCACCTTGAAATAATCTCCTACAGATATCAGCTGCTTCATTGATTATTTCTGGTGAGTTATTCCCGGCTCGTTTTCCTCCTACAAGTACTTCTAATCGTGCTATATCACCGAGAATATTACCAGGACATGTTACACTAGCGTGAAAATCTATAGGATTTTTACCAACTAAACCACTACCCTTTTTTTTAGTTGTACCAGTTGCACCCTTCAGAGTTTTCAACTCTGGAGTTTTACTCTGGGAATCAGCCTCTGCCATTATTTGTATTTCATCAGGGATTGGGTCTGCTGTGTATACTGGTGGTGCTACTGTGATCCCCTTTACCATAGTTAGAAATTGGTCATAATCAGATTTTATTTTTTTGTTGATTTTGTTTTCCCCGCGGTTTGCTAAAAACACCTTATTTGCCCAAAGGAGTTTATTGTTTACAAATTTTTTAGACGTGTCGTCTATTAAATACTCATTTCTCTTCACTTTTTTAATGTTCTCGTTGGTAAATTTAGCTAATCCAGAGAGTGTTGGGATATTTCTGATTTTATTTAACGCATCAACTGTAAATATATTTTCAGGAGAATAATCCCCCTTTGAAACAGCTCCCTCTTCTTCTTCTTGTGGTTGTTCTTCAGGTTCTTCTTGTTGTTGTTCTTGAAATTCTTCAGGTGGAAATGCTTGCATTTCTAGTGAGGAAATATCAACATCACCTAATCGTTCAATTTCTTCCTGAAGTTCTCGTTGTTGTTCTTCTTGTCGTCTTGCAGTAGTTATTATATCACCAGGAAGTGTTTTTAATGATTTTTTTGATTGCTTAGTTCGTTTTGCTATTTTCTCTAACACAGGGAGAAAGGACTCTTTTTGCGTGCTTTCTTGTTTAGAGATTGCTGTTTTCACACCCTCAGTTGCACTAACAATAGGTTTGAAGAGTTGTTCTGTATCCTCTGTGAAGTCAGTCTGAAATAATTGCCGTTGTTGAAGTTTTTCACGGATTCTATCACGAAGGGGTAATATTTTCTTAAGAGCTTCAAGTCTTTCTTTAGTGTTCCGTGTAGTTAATGATTCTCCTACCATTATTAAAAGAGTATCACTAATTGTCAAATTAAAAAATCCAAAGGATTTTAGAAATGCAAATCATTTCGAAAGAAATCACTAACTAAAAAATGCAAATCATTTTAATACTTCCTTGTTGTTACACACATAATTTTACTTCCTCATACCGTACTGGTTATACAAACAAAGGAGGCTCTCTACGCGTGGGCTCATCACCTTCAGAGTTTTCCATTAATGTTTTTAATTGTCTCACTTTACAATTAATAAGTCTCTTTTGTTCATATTCTAATCCTAATTGCTTTCGTACACGTTCAACGATGCTACATAATGGTACGAAGACATTAACATCTTCAGTATTTACTAAGCTCTCACGTATAAGCTTTTGGATATTCTTAATTAAAAAATATTTCTTAGATAGGACATATTTTCCTGTCTGTTCTGCAAATTGTATATCCTCGAAATTGGTCATAATTTGATCACAATCCAAACCTGAACATAATTTTATATTTTCATCCTTCAACTTGTTGATTTCAATAATAATCAATTTGAGATTTTCAATATTCATATATATATAAAAATATATTTGTTTAAATGCAAAGTATTTCAAATACAAAGTATGAAAAATACAAAGTATTTCAAATACAAAGTATTTTAAAATGAATTCTGGATACACTAAGGTGTTGATCATCTTAGTATACCCAGAAGTTTAATGCGATTATAGGTGATTATGATTATATATAATGAATGACGACGGCACATTTACCGTTTTAAACCCCCTTGGTGTTTTATACATCAAGCAGCGCGCTCAACGGTTAACCGACAAACACATAACAATAGATTATAGGTGAACAATGAATGAATTGATTTCAATGACAATGACGACGGTACAACAATAGATTATAGGTGAACAATGACAATGGTATATACAATGAATTGATTTCAATGACAATGACGACGGTACAACAATAGATTATAGGTGACACAATGAATGAATTGATTTCAATGACAATGGATGACGCGGGCTATTCTACATTCAAGTGTAAACAAAACCGCAAAATCGAAACTTTGGTTTTGAATGTCAATAATAACGTTCATACCACGTGTGACGGTGTGGTTTTGTTTACACTTGAATTTCGGCTAAATGCCCAATTATAATAAGAACGAATTTGTATATATACACTCATTACGACGAGGTGATATAAAATAGGTGTAGTGATTGTAATTATTTGTTTGTTTATTAGCGATCACTGACAACGTTGAAAACACGCATAATACTTGAAACAGACATTAAAAAAAATGTTTAAATACGACGTGTTTATAAAACAGTTCTGTTAATACTTGAAAAAAGACAAAATTGATTGTGTTTTGTTCGGATTTATTTAATTATAACAACCAATGAAAAATCGAAGATTTTCCAACACTAGTATTTCCGTGTTTAAGATCCGTAACTCTGCCATTGGTGGAAATCCTATGGATTTCACACGCGTTATACCTAACGGAGTTATCTCCCGTAAAATCCGTAGGATTTCTATTTACGTATTATACATAAATAAACCGAATTTTGTTTTTAAAACGCTTTGAAAAAGCGGTCTTATAAATTCCTTCTGCTACTTTTTGTACCGAGGAGGTGTGAATATCGAAATACCTACCAGCTTCTGACATTGATTGAAATACTATCTCCTTGTTGTCAGTGTCCATTGACTTTACGGATCTAGCATTTTTCGGGTATTTCCCAGTTCTTCCTCGTTTTGTGTTTTCACATTGAGAAATAACTTGAAGGTTGTTCAATTTGTTATTCTTAGTATCGGAATCAATATGATCAATAACAAAACCATCTTTGATTGATTCGTTATACACTTCGAAGACGAAACGGTGATTGAGATACATTTTCCCTCCAGCTTTAAATATCAAATAACCCATACCATTATCCCGCCCAACAGATTTCTTATTTTTACTGTGTCTAACAACACCATCACGAGAAGCTTCGTAATTTTTAATAACAGGATGTCTTTGAAATTCTTGGCTCATTTGTATATATAATATATCTATTTGTCTAATTCGTTAATTGGCTGAATTATAACATTAACAAATCTTTTTATATAATCAGCCGTAGTTTTTATGATTTTGCCATTGACGTCGTCAGGATTTTTGATTCTTCGCTTGTCATAATAACGTTTTAACTCTCTATAACGCTTACCCCCGCAATTAATGCATAACTGCGACTTGCCTCTTACACCTACCCCACAATGCAAGCATGGTAGAGGTCCCTCCGAACCGTTTCTCACACTCTGCATATGATACCCACAGAATTCATTTCTACATGATTTGTTACACGGAGTCTTTGATCCAATCATAAGCCATTTGCAATGATTCATTATATAAAATTTTCTTATTTAAATACTTGTTTTAATTATAATATGAAGGAGTTCAAGAGATTATCGAAAATTAAGCCTTGGAAAAATGTTAGATTTAATCTCGATAGAATCTCTGATATACCTAAAAGTCTAGTAGATGATAAACCACTATTGAGTAAAATCAGCGACTGTTTTAATGAGTTTAAGCGTGATGGAGCATCTCATACGTGGTCGACATTTCGAATTATTGATGAAGATGTCAATATACCCGTAATTGATGCTACTATGAATGATATAAGAGCAGCTGTGATACTTTCACACCTTGGCCAGAAATCTCTACGGAGGTATTTTTTTAGAATAAAATTCATTATCGAAGAGGAAGGTGAATGGATTATCAGAGATAAATTTGACCCAATCCTTAAGGATAAAAAAACTGTTATTGTGAGTAGAGATTCCAAACCAGGAATTCTAACTGGAATTGACAAACCATACTATGAGAAATCTTACCCTGTAACAGCAGTTGTGTATGGGTTATATCCAATAAATAATAATCCAAGTATTGCAAAACTAGCTCCAATGTTTTCATCATCAGTGGCTTTGCCACTTAATTGTGTAGCAACACGGTTAATAGAACACTTCAAAAATGCATCCCGGGGAAACAAATTAACTGATCTACGAAGAAACAAAATAACCGAATGGGAATTGACAGTGAAACAACGCGGGGCAACGATTTCCGATATAGCTAAATTAGAAGCATTATTAAAATTTCCAATATCGGTAGCGACAATAACCGGAGAAGTATTATACGAACCGAAATATCAATCGCGAGGAGCTCCAATTGAAATTATTGATCATAACAAACACGCGTGGACACCCGCGGTAAATATATTTCCACGAGAAAGAACTGTTCGATATATCCCTAAAGAATTTTCTAGGGATGATTTCTATGAAGAGAAATTATTTGATGCTATTCACGCGTTAACCAAAGACGACCCTGTGTCAGTATGGTTACTCAGGAGTAATGAGGATCCGGAAATAGGATTTGATCAGTTTGTAAAACCAAATGGTGAATTATATCGAACTGAAGAATTAGATACTAGAATGAGAAAAATCGCTAATGAGTATTTAGAAGGAAACACTAGCATTTCTACAGAAAAACTACTTACGGATAGTTTTACTATTCCATCAGTGGTAGCTCACTTCGCAAGAGAAAAGAATTCATGGCGCCCAACACGAAGTGATTTTCTGGAGGACGTGAAGTTGAGTTGCGTCGAATTTGGTCATGGAGGATTGTGGAATACGAAATACTCACGTGATGGTATGATTTCAATTGATATATCCGCGTGTTATCCTGGAAGTTTTCTCGGATATGGAGAATGCTCTGAGTACTTCAAACGATTTGGACATCCCACACATGAAATGACTCGTGTTGCGATTAATGGTCCATTGCCTGGAACTGCTAGCAGTTCTAATTTTGATTTAACCGGGTTCGCTCGTGTGATATCATTCGAATTAGCTACAGGGTTACATCCGTGTAGTTATCTTTGGCTTGGTAGACATATGTATGAAAAAGCGTGGATGCCAATTGTGCTATTGCGATATATGATCGATTGTGGTATGCTAATATCGTTAATTGTCAGTGAAGCGATTATTTGTTATAACGCTCAGAAAGATATTTGGTTACCAAAACCTGATCTAGAAAAAATAATTAACGAACAACGAAAACAATTTCTAGATGGAAATTCGAAGAATTTCAGCGAGGAACAAATCATAGATTGGTCTAAGAAATTATTCGAAGGTAGTAATAGAGAGGCTAAAGATCTCGGACGAAAAATAATCGGTAAATTTACTCAAGGTGGAAGATTTGATAATGCAAAATACTCTTCGAGATTAATCATAGACGATGAAGAATACAATTTCATAATATCTGATTTAATAAAAAAAGGGAAATTTGTAACCCGTAAGAACGCTTTTCTATCAGGGGAATTAGATGAGGAAGCTTACAAATCTGCGAGCGGAACTAATAATGTTTGGGTAGATGATGTCCTTCGAAATGGTAAGAAATTAGGTACGGTTGTTACCTACTGTGATGGAAAAAGTTGTCAATACACACAATTGAGAAGTTCTATGCTAGCTTATTCTTGTATTAATCTATTCTCGATGATAAATAGATTTCCTAATACCGCGGTTAGAGTAGCTACTGATTCGATGTATATCCATGAAAAATACAAATCAGATGTAGCTAAATTCACAGATCCTAAGGAAGCGTGGGGGAATTGGAGGTTTAAAAAAGAAACACTACATGAGTATTGTAAATCCGCAGACGTTGCTATGGATGATAAATACTTGAAAAGTAACCATAATATCTCAGAGATTCAATCAGAATTTTCTACTGCACCGCCCGTATCAGATCCGATTTGTAGATACAAGACAGTTTATTTAAACGGCTGTGGTGGATCAGGAAAGACAACTCGTGCAATCGAATTATTTCGTCGTAAAAATCCTACGGATTTCACAAACATGATTGTGTTAACACCAACTCACAGACTCGCCAGAGAGATGATAGCGCGGGGAGTAAAAGCCTGTACTTATCACAGCTTCTTTCGATGGAAAGGCGATACATGGACTCCTGATCGAATGGGCGATAAATTCATTCCTGATGTAATAATCATTGATGAAGTATGTACTATATCGTTGACAGTATTACAGACATTTCTATCATGGTTGTTGACAAAAAACACAAAAGTCGTCATGTGCGGGGATCACGGCCAACCGCAGCCATTTGTTGGTGGATCTCCACATGAATGGCTAAAAGGATTTGTAGATTATTATGAAGAGATTAATACCGACCATAGATCACTTGATGAACAATTACGAGAATTCAAAGCGCTAATTAGATTACAACCGGATAAAATCCAATGTGAAATAGCGCGTGAAATAATTTCAGAAACTCCCATGAATGATTTTTGGGAAATGTGGAAGCCAAATGATTTAATAATCGCGAGTAGAAAAATAGTCAGAGACGCACTTCAGATGAAGTTGTTTGCGCTACATAAAGAAAAATTTGCAACACTTCCAGTACCACTCTGTTATAGACCTAAGGATACACGAAAGCAGAATATCGACGTTGACATTCCCGGACAACAACAAAAGCAGAATTTAGTATTAAATGATATTGTGCTGGTTGATATCAGCGTCGTTAAAGATGCATTAGGTGCTGATAAATCCCCATGGACGTTAGGTTATGCAGCAACAATACACTCTTCACAGGGATTGACTATATCCGATACAACTCTTTGGATAGTAGATAATCATATTGAGTGGTCAAATTTAGTTTATCTCGCAGTATCCAGAGTACGGCGAATAAACCAACTTCGAAGAATTGTGGTTAATGATAATGACAATACAATAAGTAATATACACACCGATGATAATATAATCAGAAAAAAACTCTCTGGTTATAAACAACAGGATAAAAAAAATAAAAGAGAATTTGACATTGATGCTGAATTAATTAAGACACTAAAGCAACAACAGAACAATCACTGCGCGAGTTGTAATTGTATAATGAGTTGGAATTGGTCGGATAAAGATCCTCGCCAATTCACCGTAGATAGAAAAGATAACAATCTCGGTCATATCAGAAACAATGTGAGGTTGACTTGTCTTGAGTGCAACAGACGCCGGGGTGACAGCACCCTGGGTGCTAATTAAGACCACGCGGTGGCAATTGAGTATCCTCGGGAATCACTTGTAATTGTTCGCGTGTAAAACCCCGCTGAGGAGCAGTTGAATCCAGTTTATAGACTGGAGGTCTACCAGTTGATCGTGTTATGCCGGATATCCTATGCGTAGTGACACTCCAAATAGGATCAGTAGCTCTTTTTTTACCACCCTCAAGCTCTCCTGGTTCATATAAGTACCTTACAATGACATTACTACCAAGAATTGGTTCTTTGAAATCTTTTTGTGAAATTCCTTGGATTTCCATTTTGATAGACGCTTTCTTAATCGCGTTGACAGGTTTCATATTAATTGTTCTAGTAATCTCATTATTGATTGCGGTAATCACAGCTGGTAATCTCTTGACCCATTCACGGGATCGTTTATCCTGTATGAATTCTTTTGCGTATTGATATCCAAATAACCGCTCAGCAAGGGTTTTATTAAACCGTTCAACAATTGCCTGATCGCGATGTAGCGCAGTGTGTCCTCGTCTGATGGCGACATTATGATGTTTCATCGTAGATGTAACAACACCTTGAAATTCCTTGCCAGGATCAACTTGTAACAGATTTGGCCAGCGCAGAGGACCTCGTCGATAAATTTTTTCAAATGCAGAAGCTACTTCAGTAGATGATTTTGTTTTTAACGGTTCTGCTTCTTTGTATCGACTTGCAATATCAACTAACGTTAACGCGTATTTGTAACCGTTGTCATGCGGCAGAAATAGTATATCAGCTTGATGAACTTCATTAGGTGTTGTAACATCAAAATGCGAATAGTTAATTTGTTTAGGCGCTGGTAGATAAATTTGCCATATTGCCTGTTTAGATAACCAGTTTGCCGCTGTAGTTTTTTTCACCTTTGATGCACTAGCTAGTTTATTGATTGCTGCGTAACCTCTCCAGTATCCTCTCGGAGAATAATAAATAGATTCCATATTAAAATGCTAGCATTTTCAATTACCAGCACCTAACATCAATTTACCCTTCATAGCAGATTTTACCAACCACGAAGCCAATTTTTCTTTGAAGGATTTATCAGGAATAGCATTTAACGCATGAATTAATTTTACATCTGCGAGATGTCTATGTTGAAGATTGCTGCTTTTATAAGCGACATCATGAGCATGACACGCCTTATCAATAGCGTTTATTGGATATTCGCCGGGTCGGGGCTGATTTTGATCATCAAGTCTGATATCTAATCGTGTTCCCGGTCCACAGTAGCTATATCCTGGAAGGTGCTTTTCTCCTGGATACTTTGCCCACGGTGTTCCTGGGAGTTTTGTCAATTTGGCTGCAATATCACCTCCTCGTTTTTTTTTAAAGGTTTCGTGGAAGTAAATCTAAATTTTTTCGTACTACATTGTACGCATTTACCAGAAAGCGCTGATCGATTATTTTTCGTTGTAATCGTCGTCAAGTCATTTGTGCCAGTACGCGTCCTACACTTCACACAATATAGATCCATAATTTATATATAACAGTTATGAATGTAATTGATTATTCAGCTACTCGACGACGGGAACCTATTAGACACCATGCAATGTTACCAAATTCTATTCGCGCGATTATCATCGGACCATCTGGAAGTGGTAAAACACAATTGCTACTTAATTTGATAACGAGATGGATGAAGTGGGATAAATTGTACATGATTGCTCCGAGTGTAGACGATCAACGATGTTATGAAGTATTAAAGGATTTTAATGATGCCGCGCAAGAAATTAACGGTGATGGTGTTATTGAGTTTATAACCGATATCGAAGAGGCACCTAGTATTGATGATATTGATGGAAGTATTAACAATTTAGTCGTATATGATGATATCATGTTAGATAATCAAAAGAATCCTGCTAGAATATTTTCCCGGGGGCGTCACAAAAACACCGATGTGATATATATCACTCAACGTTACACTCAAATACCAAAAGTGATCAGAGATAACTGCAATATGCTGTGTGTATTTAACGGAGTTGATACTCATACTCTTAGAAATATTTGGCAAACTTGGTGCGGTGGTGATATGGATCATAATCGATTTAGAAATTTCTTTAGCCACGCTCAGACAATCCCACACGGATTTGTGACGATAAATTTATCAGACCCTCGGACAAGATATCGTATCGGACTTGATCAAATATTTAGTTAGTAAAAATCGAAGATTTTCATAGCAGCCGAGGAGGTGAACGTCAACTAAATGGCGTCTTTTTTTTTACCCGAAAACTCCACGAATTTTCCAAGCATCGTAGCAGCAAAGGGGATGGTGACAACAAAAATGGCGTCGTTTTTTTTTTTAATTTTATTTTGATGAATGGAGGCTTATATTAAGCATTTTCGAGAAAGCCTCAGTTTGCTAAATCGACGCCTGTAAAAGTTGGTCTGTTCACCTCCTCTGCATTTTGTTAGATATTTTCGGTTTCCGTAGAAGCCTTATTTTTGCTTGAAAACTTGGTCTGTTCACCTCCTCTGCTGCTACTTATAACAATGAACATAGACCCAGATTTGCAGGCACATTATGCTACAGCAGATCTGAATCTTTTTTTGTTCACAGAATAAGTTAATAGTTTTAAGGACCTCCTGGTGACTGGAAAAAATGATTGAAACAACCAAGTTTTGTGTACCTTTTGTATCCTTCATTCAGTGGTTTGAATATTGGGAGGTTGGGGCATGGTTTATAAACAGGAGAGTCTGTGAATAATACTACAATGAATAAGCAGATAGACATAATCTTTATTATAATCATAATCTTAATCAGTATTTTTTAAGTTATTCACAAATTGTTTTAATATCTGGCATTCCTTCAAAGGGCAAAGACTTTTTCAGCTCTAATCTGTGTCCATGAGTGTGTCAAGATATGCTTTTAGCTGATATGCCCTTGAGACATTTTCAGATTACTGACTTTCCTACAAGCATACTATGGTAATTTGATAGTCATAATTAATCTGTCTAAGCATATGTCAGGCACATTCTTGACTTAATGCATGACCATGTATATCAATGTTTGATTGATTTGAGTAGCTAAATTAAATTCCAGGTTTGAAGTGAGATTTGCTGTTTCATGTTTTTTAATGTGCATGAAATTGTGATTTGGGACAACAAAAAAAATTTAATTTTTATATTAGAAAGGATAGAGTTTTCTGATGTTATGTGGATTTGATTATACCAGGGATTCAATTTTGAAGGGTTATCACTGCATTTGATAATACATGAATTTATTTTATTATATGTTGAAACAAGATGCTTTATGGTTTATTATCTGTGGAAATTATTCCTCGTCAAAGAGGGATAGATTTTAATTAAACATGTTATTGGGGAGGGGCAGGGCAGAGGGAGATTACTGTAACAACTAATATACTGTTTGTAAAGAATCCTATGTATAGCCAGCAATGACAGCTAAGTCTTGCAACATACACTAACAATATATGTTTGGCCAAAAGTTGTTTTATTTGTGATGCCTAAATGGGTTAATGAGATATTAAATTAATTATGTGTTAGTTTACCATGGTATACAAAATATAATGATTGTCTTAAAACACATGTATACCCTAAGCTGAAAAGGCATGCATGTGGGGTTCAGGATGATCATAGCATGGCATACAGCCCTTTAAATATTGAATGAACAATGCTGATAATTTGAGGTCACAAGTACCTTGAATAGCATGACCTTGATGTAATTTGTCAGTTATTGGTTACAGACCTGGGTCAACAAAACTATAAAATCAGACACCATTTTGATTCTTAGACTGTTGGGATAATTTGATTTACAACCCATGGCTTTTCCAGAAAAACTTAAACATAGAGTTGAAGCAGCTGATGCTTACACAATGCTGAAAATATCAGTACAACAGTGCTCTGCATTTCTCTCAGAAATAGTTGAGGCATAGTAATATGCATACATGTAATTTAGAGTGGCATAGTAATGTAGAAATAGATGAGGCATAGTAATATAGAAATAGATGAGGCATAGTAATATGCATACATGTAATTTTAGAGTGGCATTGTAATATAGAAATAGATGAGGCATAGTAATATGCATATATGTAATTTTAGAGTGGCATAGTAATATAGAAATAGATAGGCATAGTAATATAGAAATAGATGAGGCATAGTAATATGCATACATGCAATTTTACAGTGGCATAGTAATATAGAAATAGTTGAGGCATAGTAATATGCATATATGTAATTTTAGAGTGGCATAGTAAATAGATGCGGCATAGTAATATGCATATATGTAATTTTAGAGTGGCATTGTAAATAGATGAGGCATAGTAATATGCATAGATGCAATTTTAGAGTGGCATAGTAATATAGAAATAATTGAGGCATAGTAATATGCATATATGTAATTTTAGAGGGGCATAGTTATATATATATATATATATATATATAGATATATAGATATAGATATATATATATATATATATATATATATACATATATATATATATATATATATATATATATATATATATATATATATATATATATATATATATATATATATATAGATGAGGAATAGTAATATAGAAATAGATGAGACAGTAATATGCATATATGTAATTACAATGGGGCATAGTAATATAGAAATAGATGAGGATTATTAATATGCATTCATGTAATTTTAGAGTGGCATAGTAATGTAGAAATAGATGAGGCATAGTAAATATGCATACATGTAATTTTTGAGGGGCATAGTAATGTAGAATTAGATGAGGCATAGTAATATGTGTACATGTAATTTTAGAGTGGCATAGTAATATAGAAATAGATGTGGCATAGTAATATACATACATGCAATTTTAGAGTGGCATAGTAATGTAGAAATAGATGAGGCATAGTAATATGCATACATGTAATTTTAGAGTGGCATAGTAATGTAGAAATAGATGTGGCATAGTAATATGCATACATGTAATTTTAGAGTGGCATAGTAATGTAGAAATAGATGAGGCATAGTAATATGTGTACATGTAATTTTAGAGTGGCATAGTAATATAGAAATAGATGTGCATAGTAATATGCATACATGTAATTTTAGAGTGGCATTTTAATGTAGAAATATATGAGGCATAGTAATATGCATACATGCAATTTAGTAAAGTAAACATAGTAAACACATAGAAAATAACGTATATATGACATACATAGCAAAAGAATGTTTTTGTTTTTCATCATCACCTGAACAAGATCAAGAGTACTTCAAGAAAATGGTTTCCACACAAGTTCTACATAACATATGTAGACCAAACTTTTTGGATAACTTGTTGTTGGGATTAAATAGAACCCACTTGACCTAGGGGTCAAAATGTTAAAGGATAAGGTCAGTGTGACAAAGGAGAAGAGAAGAACCAAAATTTATATTGCATACCTGTACCAAACATTGTGGATTGTTTGCACTTGGGGTAATCAAGAAACATTTCTGATTTATGGTCAAAAAGGTGAAAGCCAAAGAGATGTGGAACTGATCAAAAGAAAAATTGTTTCTGCTTAGTAATGTTAGTTTACATCACAGACCTGGCCATGTTTGTGAACAGCTTGTATTTTTGCAGTTAATAAGGAAGCTTATCAATTTGGGGTTTAAAAATTTGAATGCCATTTTAGCTGTCACTGAAAAAAGAAATGTTTGTTTATATCTTGTATTTTGGCATTAGGAAGAAATGATCAAGAGACAAAATTCACTATAACCCAAGAAGAAAAATTCTTTAGGCACAGTAGTATTAAATCAACATCACATACCTGTACCAGTATCATTATTTCTACATCATATACCTTGACCAATAGCATTAATTCTACATCACATACCTGGACCAGTATCATTATTTCCACATCATATACCTTGACCAATAGCATTAATTCTACATCACATACCTGAACCAATAGCATTAATTCATCACATATCTGGACCAGTATCATTATTTCCACATCATATACCTTGATTAGGCTTTCTGAAGGACTTACATTGGGATAAGGAATGTGTATTGATTTGGGGATCAAAAAGTTAAAGGCTAAGGACACATTAGCTTAAAAAGAAAACTGGTTTCAGTATAATAACTTAAGTTCAAATTTACAAACCTGGACCAATGTTTGTAAATAGCATGAAGTTTGGGTAGGGAAGAAGCCTTTTGATTTGGGATCAAAACGTTTTAGTTCAGGATTGGTTTTAGTTTGAAAGGTCAAGGTCATTTACAACGAAGAAAATGGTATTAGCATAATAACTTAATTTAACCTAAATGCAAGTTTGTGGAGGGCTTACACTTAAAATATGGATGAGACCTATTGATTTTGGTGTATAAATGGACAAAGGTCAAAGCATTATGAACCAAACAAAAAATGAGCTTTGCAAATAGTTTTTATTATGGAATAAGTTCCTTGACCAAACATTTTGGATGGCATACACTTAGGATCTCAAAGAAACCTTTAGATTTTGAGGTCTAGATGTCAAAGACCATAGTAAGACAATATCTGTTTTTGCAGAGTGAATTTAATTCAAGTATATGTTCCTTAATCAGATGTACAAGTCATTGAGATTGAGTGTCTGGAGACAACCATGCCTTGCTAGTTTTTAAATAGAAAACTGTTCACAATGGGTTTGGAAATTCCCTTCAAATTGTCAAGGAATAGCTAATTTTGTAATCTATGTGTAGTGTGATGCACAAGCGTTAATATTTATCAGTTGTTTGTTGTGTTTTTAATTTATTTCTAATATATTTTAGCATTGATTGCTCAGCAGTTAATTTTATTAATTGAATATTTGAACAGCATGGTGTATATGTTAGGGTTCAATGGCATGTCACCAGAATATTGGCTGTGTAGTACAATGTAAGAGTGGTCTAAAATGATAATTTCCGAAAGACCATCCATATTTACCCTTCTTGCTTCTTGCACTTTAATCTTTCTAAAGATGGCCTTTCAAATATATATTTTCATAGCACTTTTTAAGTTTATAATATCTGGCAATAAGGCATGTAATATTAAGTATGTTGTTGATATTATTATCATATCTGCATATATAATGATTTAAAGGTAGGACTAGATGAAACCTGTAACAGCTCTAGTATTTAAAAATTACATATCAGTCACAATTGGACACTTCCAGAAGGAGTGTCGAGTCTCATAGACATTCATACAAGTTAGGCTAGAGTTGAAAAACTGGTTAATGCATCATCTTTTATTACCTTGACCCTAGACTTCAATTTACCATTATTGTTTTACTCTGAAAGCTAAGGTGTTGAAAGATCTATGAGGAAAGACACAGTCATGACTGTGTAATGTTAACAATCAAGTTTTGGAGGTATTCCAAATACAGAGAATTGAATAAACAGTTTAACACAGCCTATTCAGTAATAAAATACATGAGCAGCAATATGTACATGTTTCAGAAATTCAGGAAAGTAAAGAAGCTGCAGCATTCCTTATTTATTCTTATTTAGCTTGACATTATTGAGGTTTGTAGAATTGATCTTACTGTAGAGTTGAAATTATAGAGGTTTGTAGAGCTGATTGAACTCTAAAGCTTAGATTATTGAGGTTTGTAGAGCTGATCTTACTGTAGGGTTGAAATTATTGAGGTTTGTAAAGCTGATCGTACTGTAAAGTTGAGATTATTAAGGTTTGTAGAGCTGATTGTACTCAAAATTTGAGATTATCAAGGTTTGTAGTGCTGATCTTACTGTAGGGTTAAAATTATTGAGGTTTGTAGAGCTGATCTTACTGTAGGGTTGAAATTATTGAGGTTTGTTACAGAGCTGATCTTATTGTAGGGTTAAAATTATTGAGGTTTGTAGAGCTGATCTTACTGTAGTGTTGAGATTATTGAGGTTTGTAGAGCTGATTTTACTGTAGGGTTGAAATTATTGAGGTTTGTTACAGAGCTGATCTTATTGTAGGGTTGAAATTATTGAGGTTTGTAGAACTGATCTTACTGTAGGGTTGAAATTATTGAGTTTTGTAGAGCTGATCTTACTGTAGGTTTAAGATTATTGAGGATTGTAGAGCTGATCTTACTGTAGGGTTGAAATTATTGAGGTTTGTTACAGAGCTGATCTTACTGTAGGGTTGAAATTATTGAGGTTTGTAGAGCTGATCTTACTGTAGAGTTGAAATTATTGAGGCTTGTAGAGCTGATTTTACTGTAGGGTTGAAATTATTGAGGTTTGTTACAGAGCTGATCTTATTGTAGGGTTAAAATTATTGAGGTTTGTAGAGCTGATCTTACTGTAGAGTTGAAATTATTGAGGTTTGTAGAGCTGATCTTACTGTAGGGTTGAAATTATTGAGGTTTGTAGAGCTGATCTTACTGTAGAGTTGAAATTATTGAGGTTTGTAGAGCTGATCTTACTGTAGGGTTGAAATTATTGAGGTTTGTTAGAGCTGATCTTATTGTAGGGTTAAAATTATTGAGGTTTGATGAGCTGATCTTACTGTAGTGTTGAGATTATTGAGGTTTGTAGAGCTGATCTTACTGTAGTGTTGAGATTATTGAGGTTTGTAGAGCTGATCTTACTGTAGGGTTGAAATTATTGAGGTTTGTTACAGAGCTGATCTTATTGTATTGTTGAAATTATTGAGGTTTGTAGAGCTGATCTTACTGTAGGGTTGAAATTATTGAGGTTTGTAGAGCTGATCTTACTGTAGGTTTAAGATTATTGAGGATTGTAGAGCTGATCTTACTGTAGGGTTGAAATTATTGAGGTTTGTTACAGAGCTGATCTTACTGTAGGGTTGAAATTATTGAGGTTTGTAGAGCTGATCTTACTGTAGGGTTGAGATTATTGAGGTTTGTAGAGCTGATCTTACTGTAGAGTTGAAATTATTGAGGTTTGTTGAGCTGATCTAACTGTAGGGTTGAAATTATTGGGGTTTGTTACAGAGCTGATCTTAATGTAGGGTTGAAATTATTGAGGTTTGTAGAGCTGATCTTACTGTAGAGTTGAAATTATTGAGGTTTGTAGAGCTGATTGTACTGTAAAGTTGAGATTATTGAGGTTTGTAGAGCTGATCTTACTGTAGGGTTGAGATTATTGAGGTTTGTAGAGCTGATTTTACTATAGGGTTGAAATTTTTGAGGTTTGTAGAGCTGATCTTACTGTAGAGTTGAAATTATTGGGGTTTGGTACAGAGCTGATCTTACTGTAGAGTTGAAATTATTGAGGTTTGTAGAGCTGATCTTACTGTAGGGTTGAAATTATTGGGGTTTGTTACAGAGCTGATCTTACTGTAGGGTTGAAATTATTGAGGTTTGTAGAACTGATCTTACTGTAGAGTTGAAATTATTGAGGTTTGTAGAGCTGATCTTACTGTAGGGTTGAAATTATTGAGGTTTGTGGAGCTGATCTTACTGTAGGGTTGAGATTATTGAGGTTTGTAGAGCTGATCTTACTGTAGGGTTGAAATTATTGAGGTTTTGTAGAGCTGATCTTACTGTAGAGTTGAAATTATTGGGGTTTGTTACAGAGCTGATCTTACTGTAGATTTGAAATCATTGAGGTTTGTTGAGCTGATCTTACTGTAGGGTTGAAATTATTGAGGTTTGTAGAGCTGATCTTACTGTAGAGTTGAAATTATTGGGGTTTGTTACAGAGCTGATCTTACTGTAGGGTTGAAATTATTGAGGTTTGTAGATCTGATCTTACTGTAGATTTGAAATTATTGAGGTTTGTAGAGCTGATCTTACTGTAGAGTTGAAATTATTGAGGTTTATTACAGAGCTGATCTTACTGTGGGGTTGAAATTATTGAGGTTTATTACAGAGCTGATCTTACTGTGTGGTTGAAATTATTGAGGTTTGTAGAGCTGATCTGTCAAGTCTATGTTAATGTAAAGTGAGACAGCTGTTTTTTTTTTTGTGCCAAAGGTAAATGTCATTGATTTACATATAACCTTCTGATAAATTCTCATTATACTTGGTATGAATAAATAATGAAATTTCTCATTATACTTGGTATGAATTCAGTATGAAACTTATTATACTTGGTCTGAATACAGTATGTAACAGAGACAGTTAATTTGTTGCATGCTCACTTGCCTCCTATTATCTTGAGGTCAGGTCAGTCAGCGAAACTTTGGGTTTATGTTGTTCATATTTCTTGAACTCTTTTATAACTTCATATCATATTTGTTATCAGTCATATTCAAAATAAGTCACGGTCACAGTTTTAGATTTTGTTTTTAGAGTTTTGGTTGAAGTATTTTTTATTCAGTTGCTTGTAATTCCTAAACAATTTTATGATTTTTCATACTAAGTATCAATCACTATGACGCTGAGAAAATCTGTTCTGTGAGACACTAATATACCTATATCTTTAGTTCAGTTTTTTAAAACTTTGCCAGACTTTTCTAAACTCCTTCATGATACTTTTCACTAATCAGGTTTTACACTCAATGCTAAGAACCTGGCAAGGCAGCTGCTAATACACATTTTATATAAGTCTTTGGTAAAGATAAATAAAGAATTTAATCAAAAGAATCAAGAGAAGAAAAGACACAGTAAATTACAATTTTCTTTCCTTCTGAATACTCTTAGTTCAGAAGCACTCTTAAACCGAAGTTTAAAATAATTGATACATTAACTAAATTTCAAACTCTAATAAAATAGACAAATTTAGCCATTAATGGCTGATAGCAAATTTCATCACGGAATCGAGTGTTCATTAACATTTGACCACTTGGTAAATTCTCATGACCTGCTCGTCGACTGTTTTTCTGCTTGCGTCTCGACTTTAACTTGCCCTCTGGATGAACGTGGGGTTCTCACAACTCTGACTTCTAAATTCTTTTTCTTCTTTTGGATCTCGACCTCCTCACTATTTCTCTCTCTCCAAACAAACTATTTTCCTTTGAAAAGAAAAGGGTCAAACACCCTAAGTATCTCGTTATGCTTTAAGGGTTGAGATTGTCCATCTGTCTTTCTGGTTCGAACAAACAGATCTTAATATCAGTGATAACCTTTATACGGCTAGCAAATACTACACAAGTCTTCAGATCAATACAGCTATACCGCTAATTATTGACATCAGAATTTGGGGAAGTCACATATTCCCGTAAATCATTACGCAGAGTGAGGCAGTAAATCATAGCACACAATCAATATTCACTAATATGATAAATTCAAAATTAATGTAGCACTTTCCAATCATAAATGTACACAGCGGGTTTTCTACAACACCCATTAACCTACCTATGTACAGTAGTCCCCCTCTTGTACGGCCCCCCTGACCAGCGGCCACCCGCTCCAAACGGCCAGAATTCGTTGGCACCGACGAGTTTCTGTTCAAAAGTACCCCTCACGAGAGGCCACCCGGCTAACGCGACCAGCGGCCAGCATTTTTGTGCAATAATATAAAATTTTCCCCCTCACGAGCGGCCTCATTTTATTTTTAAATGTATCCAGAACCAATAATTAATTCAAATCTTGACGTAAGGTAAGTAATTTTGATTATCTCTATCGTAGATACACGTCTCCGAGTGTCAAGTCGCCGTTAAAAGTGTTGACTAAAGATTTAAAGTATATCGTTATCTATGAAAGTCGATGTTTACAGGAAATGGGCTCAATAATGTTATGATAGAGTTTGGGGTTTAATGCCAAGGTCGAGTTCTTCTCTTTCATGATTATAACCAGACGTAATTGTTATAATCATAACAAGGGTCAGCATAGGCTAAAAATAGATTTTGTACATTGTCACACACAGAGAACCTTAAAAAAAGACAATAGGGTACCAGACAAAGACCGGAAAAATTACGTGACCAAACAATATGGCTTCCTTTACGAAGGTTGCATTTCGTAGACTCGACAAAAGTTTTGTCTGCATAATTAAATCGCATACGACTGTATTGCTGACTAGCAATAACCGAATAAATCATTACCAAACGCTAAAATGTCATCACGTTAACGGATACATTATTTTCGAAGAAAGTCGGTTATTCTACTCGATGACATCGGGGGGGGGGGGGGGGGGGGATGGGGATGCCGAACAATTGCATGTACAAAAGACTCGTAAAAACAAGTTTATGTTGAAATAATTTGAATAAACAAAGTTATAACCGATAAGAAGGTTATTCAGCAGCAGTGGGAAAATGGAGCAAATGGAAGATAATTATGTATGTACCAAGATGTAAATGTCGTTTTTGAATCCATTTGCAATGTGCATGACAATACCCGCTCGCATATCAAACTTACGCCAAGAAAGCAAAAATAGTAACGAATATTCAGTTGAAATAAATTTGTTATTATGACCAAAAAAAACCAACTTTTATTGATTAATGTTTCATTTAGACGAAGATATTTAATGTTTTGAAGTATGTAGCTTTCTTACTACGAACATTACATATACATGTACTTCTCATAATAAATTTAGCCCCCCTCTGGAACGGCCACCCACCTTATAAGGCCACTTTCCCGGTGCAACAGGGGTGGCCGTATAAGAGGGGGACTACTGTATATAAGGTGAAAATTCTACTTCAGAATTCAAATTACATTATTAAATCAATGTAATAACCGAACTATTCATACAAAATATCAACACATCATGTATCTGTAATGACGAAACCTCATATCAATTACATCATGATAAATGTGAATTTGAGTTAAATACCTTGTGTTTTTGGCATCTTACAATCGTTCCTAAATTATCAATTTTCCCTGGAACCACGATTTTACGGACGGCTTTCCCAAAAATACCGCCCGGAGTCTCTTCTATGTATTTTTACTTCTGTTTTCTCTCTCTCAGAGAACTTCAAGACTGACGAAAATTCACTAAATCGAAGAGTATATTCCCTCCAAGATTCAGGGATCGACCCACCCCTCATTCCACATTTGACCAATTGGAATATATGCTATTCCTACAGACATTTGGAAAACTGCTTATCAGTGTGCCAAAAATGCCACCTGGGGTTGTATTTAACACCCTGTCGTTTCTCTCAAATCACTTTTGATTGGTGTGAATTTCGCCATTCTAGCCTGTCGTACAACTAGTTCGTTTTTACTATAAACATACTAACGTTGTGACCCGAGTTTAGAAAAACATTTCTCCGTACAAAAATCTGCCACAAGATAACAGTTAATTGTTGACTAGACTAAGAATTAATTAATGGATTTTTTGACGAAAAATTTGGCACTTTACAGTTTTAATTGTTGGTGAGGAAGATCATTATAATCAAACAGGCTACTCTTATTAAATTCAAACCAAGAGAATAGCAACAACAATAAGAATGGCTTGTAACTGTAATGTGAAGGGCATATTTTTTCATTTTGCCCATGGAACTGTTTTTATTTTAAAATTTGTAAATTAAATTGAAAAATTTAAAATGGAGGTTGCCTGCAATGTGTTTTTTTTGTAAAATAAAAAAACTGAAAGGATTTTAATAAGGTAGTAATAATAGTAAGCATGTAAAATTACCTCCATTATATGATATTAACTGCTTATTAAATTTTGTAAACATGAAAAGGGACTACTCAAAAGGTTTAGTTTTTGTTCATAGCGCAGATACAGAACTTCATATGACCCATCCGCAATACAATAAAGAAAATGCTAAGGTTCAAAAGATGTATCAACATGTCCTTCTTTTATAAGATTAATGTTTGCCCCTTGTAGTGAGAGCATCTTGATTTGTTTTTCATGTCTGTTAGTTTGTCACAAGTTTGTTAGCATGATGATGAAAAAAGACATTCAGAGCTAGCATAGCTGTATTCATATGTAGTCAATCTGTTGTACTCTGTTTCTAGTCAGTCTGTTCACATTTTCATGTCTTCAGAGCTATTGTGTAAAAATATTTCTTATATTTTTAAACTTACTGGATTGGGTGACCTTGTTCATGTCACTCTGTAGTTGATATTTCTAAGACTTTTTTAAATCAAGCTTGAAACATGGGTTTATATCACCAACTTCTAACAAAAATTGAATAAAAAGTTGGATTCCAGCTCATTAATGAGGTGATTTTACATTTAATTCACTTGGCCTATTACTTGTTTGGGTCGGGGCCCCCAAGTGGCCTAAAGCGCTCACCATTATGAATAACTGCCATCTCACCTCTGTCTGCATAGGTTCAAGTCTTGGGTTTGTCAAATGTGGGTATATGAGAAAGCTATCCAGTAGCTTCTCATAGGTCGGTGGTTCTTTCCGGGTTTCCCTGGTTCTTCCTCCACCATTAATACTGGCCACCATGTATAGCCGATCTTGTGCTGAAAACCCTACAACAACAACAACAACTAGTTTGTGGCACATATTTCAGATCTGATTTTGATTAAAATATAGGCTTGCATTTGCATGATCAAGAGGCTGCATGTTTTTGATAATAGTTGAGATCCATGCATATTAATGAGATGATCTTGCATCTGATTATCATAACTTGTTGTCATTCAAGACTGTATTTGTGAACTGTTTTTTTAGTAAACTTATTAGGTATACATAATTTAGAACACTTCTAGTCATAGACAAGAAGAGCTAATGGTATGTTTTTTTTTTCCTCTCAATTATTCCGTCCCTTAGCACAAGTTTGTTATCGCTACTCCTCTCAAATTATTTTGAGTGTTGCCATGAGTTTCAAGATGGCTGTCATGGCAGCTATATTGGCTGTCCAAGAGGCACCAATTGCATTTAAAATTTCATGACATAATAAAAAAAAATCGGTGAAAACCGCTCTTTTCTATGCATATTTACATTCAGAGTACAATTTTTTTGTTACATTGTTACACACATGAACACACAGAAAGAAAAAAAATTGCTGATAAGCTCCATTTACGTACAGTGTGTGCACATTTAAAATTTGCGGTGAGGGTAATAATACCTGTAACGTTTATTTATATTAACAAAGCTCAGTCTGATCATAATCAAATATCATAATTGCTTAACAATTGACTTCTTGATCACAGATCCTAATAAAATACTTACCAAGTGAAATTTTGATCAACAACTATAATCAACTACTTACTAATTGACTTAATGATCATAATCAAATTCATGCCAATTACTTCACTAATGACCTAATAAGATCCTTACCAAGTGAATTTTTACAGCAAATCATTGAGTTGCTTTCATTATCTTGTCAATAAAAAGCATTTTAGCAACTGTGCTTCTGGAGGGAGAAAAAAATTGAAGAACACAACTGTTTTCAGTATTCAGTGGTAATATTTCTACATGTGCTTTTATTGCATACTGTGTTGTACCTTTAACATAATATATGATGCCAATTTGCTGAAGATAAACAACCATATTTGACCCTTACTCATTGAAGGATATTTGTATCATTTTGTTGGAACATACTTTATGGGCTCTATTTCATAAATGATGTTGCCAAAGTTATGAAAAATCCATTCCCTAATACATTGTCAGATGGAAATTTTCCCTCTGAAAATCCTGGATAAATTGCTGTATAGTGTACTATTGTATTACTATTATTATACACTATTCACATCTGGACCACATCATAAACCTGGCTTCATCTTATATCTAAGCCATGATATGCTTGCTCACTTATGGAGTCAAACTACAAACAATAAAGAGCCTGATCTGTCATAGCACAATGCACAATCCAGGTCTATGATGTTTCTTCTTATGATTACTCCTAACCAACTGTAGAGACCCAGATCTGCCAACACATTATGTGATGGCAGAGCTGGGTCTGTGAGGTATGCAGTTGGAATCTACTTGTAAGCAAGTATATATGGTATCACAGAGAGCATCATAAAGGCAAATGGGCTGTTGAGGCTGGAAGCAGCTGGTTTAGTCATTAACTATACATGGCCAATTAAAATGTTGCAAACAGCCTACAACAAATATATTCAATAAAGCTTGTGAGCAGACCACTGGTCCAGAGCGAATGTCCAACATTTTATCAGTGATAAAATGTAGTTTGTTGAGATGACCTTTTTAAGGCATTTTTTTTTCTTCTTTGTCATCGACACTTTTTTTTTAAATTAAATCATAATAAAGTGAGCTAATTAACAACTTCATTTAACCTGTGTTCACACATACAGGGGAGACAAGATCTCAGGCATTTTGTACAGTGGCATTGTAGCAAAAGTTGTTAAGTGAGAGAAAACTTGAAATGCTTAATGCTTATTGATTAATTTTTTCCCCACTGAAATTGTTGATGAATGAGGAGGGCAAACCAACATGAGAGGGGTAATGCAATATTATTTAGTGTCAAATGGCAATGGTGGAAGATGAAATGTTATGTGCATGAATATTGTTCTGTGCTTCCTTCCAAAGGGGCATTTGAATAGCTAGCCCTCACAACTTGAAGATGTTGTGGAACTGATCTTTGTGGCTTGTTATTTAAAATTTTCTAGGGCTCACATATTATTTTTGGGATACATCTGCTCCAAAATTGCCTTTCTCAGTATATAAACTTTAATCAGTCTTTTGCTGACTACCATGCCAGATTTCTTTTCTGTTCCATAATACTGTATAATACAGTAAAAGACTGATTCAAGTTTATATACAGTATTAGCTTTTTTTGCTGAAATTAACACAAAATGAGTTGAGCTGTTTAAAGGTGTAGATTTGTAAGACATTTTTTAATGCCTCTAACTCTATAACCTTAAGAGGGTTATATCAGCAGATAATTTTGTTCTTGCAGTCTTAAGGTTAATGCCCTCCTGGTTTGTAACATGATACAGTCTCTTCTGTCCATTTTGTCCTGCAGGTTTTCATGGATTGTTCTGAAAGTTAAATGACTTTGCTATATTTGTTAGATATATTGCTGTTCTTGTCTTGTAGCATCCTTGCTTGAAGCATTTTTAAATTTATAGAACTTTTAACATTCCACAGCCAAAGATAGCTGTTATTATTCAAAAGACAAACCCTTAAACAAGAAGAGACAGCCAGACATGAAAAGCTGTCGTGTTTGTACAAATAATATTAGTTCATCATCACATATGGCTGACATTGCTAAAAATAAAAAATCCTTTTTGTCTCAAAAACCACTAAACAGAATTTTAGCAAAGTTCTCGATATCCTAACATAGGTGACTTTTAATTTTGTACAAATGATGCCAACCCACCATCAAATGTTGCTATTATTAAATATAGAATCTTTAAATATTTTCTTTCAAAACCTGATGAACCAAATTTGACCAGATTAGATAGAAAGTATAATAGCTGGCCAGATTTATACAGTGCAATCAGATACGTCTCCATTACTAAAATCATCAAAACATTTAAAATATTTATCAAAATTTTAACAGAATTTGACTAACTTTGATAGATGATAGAAAGCATCCTCAAATTTTAAATATAGGCTTTTCAGTATTAAACAAATTCAGCTATTATTCCAGAAGATATAAATAAAGCAAATAAAAGAACATTGACAATGCAATCAACAGCACTGGTAGAAATTTCTAAAGTAAGCATCTTCTTGATGAATGTTTCTTAGCTAAGAGCTCTTGCAATTGGCCTTCAGAAAGATGTCAGCTGGTGACTAGCTTTAGGCATAGTTGGGCCTCTTGTTTGTTTCAAGGTATTTTCAAATGAAAAATCTAATTCTTTGAAGACTTGTGGTAAATAAAGCAGTGGTGTTTCTCTCTGATTGCTCTGCTTGCGTGCTTTTGGTATAATTACAGTGATTAGCAGGTAATGGTTATATGTCAGTTGTATTCTAAACTCTTGCAGACTAAACCCTGTAACCATGATCATACCATGTATAGGATCACCAAGTGATGGACACCAGTTCAGTAACCTTCTTGTACTATAACCAAGGTTTGGGGGTTTAATATCCTTACTGTCCATGGATTGGATGTGCATTTATGTAAATTTGGACCAGACCTAATAGGATTATTATTGGAAATCCCACCATATGATTAGGCTAATGAGTAGATAGATAAAATCTGAAGTCATTCATGTTTTACAGCAATATGAAATGGCTTAAGGTCATGACTGGTTCCACTCTGTGAGATTAAATATTAAATATGGCAAGTAACCAGCCAAGCTTTAAATGTAAATAGAATCAGCTAAGGTGAACTGTTGTAATCTATACTATGTGTGTTTGTAGCCCATCAATAACTGGTGCTTGTTGAATCATATACTTGTATTGATAATTCAGCAGTGGGTTGGTAATTGTTAATTGAGGCCTACTCAAACTGTTTTAAGTACATGGATAGCGCAATACAAATAATACTATATCAGTGTATTGCAAATTTAGTGGAAATTTTACTGATTGAAGTGTTTTAACTTTGAAAAGTTATGTGAAAGGTGGATTTTATGTACGAGTGTATACACAATGAATTCTCTGGCAATTAGATTCTACACTTCAGTGGAGATTCACCTTTTCAGGTTACATGCAACTACAGTGAACTGAAAAACACATTTAACAGAAGTTTTATGATGTTGTTGAAGATGGTAACAACATGACAAGTAGTTGCTTGTAACCTATGACATTGTGAGAAGAGAGGAAGTTTCCACACAACACCACATCACATGAAATGATTATCCCTCATCACCAGTATATAAATGTAACACCAGAAATTGCTGACTGACAGTTTTGGGACAGGGATGAATGAAGGCTGACACCTGTAAAAGTTACAAAAAAGTTAAATAAAATGATAGATTATTGTAGGACTTGAATACCAGATTATCAGAAAGCATAATGGGCACAAAATTGAAAGTGGATCGAAGCTGAGGGCAATATCCTTCGGTTTTATATTACAAGCAGTTCTTTATTAACAGAATTTAATTATTTCTCAATCGATGACTGGAATCTACACGGATTATGAAGATTGTTCATAGTGCTTTTATCAATACATGATCAACTGAAAAGCACCATTTCATATGAAGATAACGAACGCAGTTATTGTTGCTGTAGTGGAAGCTAAATGTGTTGTCGAGGATTGTGATACCACAAGTATTTCATCAAAGGAATTATCATGATTTTTATATTTTGAATGAATCAAATCTACATGGAGAGAATCTAGTTCTTTTGCAGACTGAATTACCAGTACTTTTTTTTTTTTTACATAGCATTCTGCTGACCTTGGGAAAATTTAACTTTTATTATTGTAATTTAAAGGATTAATGATTGACATGCATAAAATAAGTTAATAAATAATTCCTTATTGATCATAGAAAGTGGGAAGAATTTCCTGAATTCATTTGGACAGTTTCTCGAGTCTGACTCATTGTAATATTTTAAAATTTATTTATAGATTATTATATATTTTATCATTTCTAATCCTGCTTCATCAGATTATCACCTTATCTTTAGTTTGTATCATGAGTTACTACCATGAATTTTCATTAAGAAACACAAGCAAAATAAATATATAGAGGATGTTGACACTTATTATGGGAGTATTTGTTTCACATATAGCATTGCATTAGCAAACTGCTTCCTGAAGTGCAAATAACTCTCAACTTTGGGAAGCAAGTTGAAGCAGAAAGGATGATGGTTGTTGACTGCCAGCCATGCAGTAGTGAATTGCTCTTATTGGCAATCATTATTTCTTACTATGATCTCTATTGGATTGGATCATTCAAGCAGCATTAATATCTCTGCCAGGCATAGAAGCAGTTTTCAGCCAGGTACATCATAGAAGATTCAGCCAGCACAGCCATACATAATGGATTGTTTTAAACTGTAATACTCGATTATTAATATAACAAGCACTGCCACTGTCAAACTTACAAAAAATGAAGTAAAAATCATAATTTTGTAAAACTTGAATGGATTTGTATTTTCAGCAGTAATGTTTTTTTTTTACTTTAAATAATATTGCTGCAATTTTAATCTTTTGTGTTTGTAATATCACAGCAAGATACTTTCATCACAGTTGATAGTGTGTTACAGAAAGAGGAAAAAATGGACTGTATCATACGTGTAACCACAGGTCTATCACAAAATGGATCATTTCTTAGTGTCATAGTGTGTGGCTCTGTACCACAGGTATATCACAGAATGGATCATTTCTCAGTGTCATAGTGTGTGGCTCTGTACCACAGGTATACCACAGAATGGATCATTTACCAGTTTTATAGGGTGTGGCTCTGTACCAAATTGGTGAACAATGAATATGGTATATTCATGTATCCAAATTTATGTTCCTTGAATTGAAAATGAAAACATTGAAAAATGCATGTTCTCATTTCTTAAGACTGTGATGGAGGTAAATACTGTTCATTCACATAAGGAAATAATTGTAAATGGATATACATGTATGTATATTTAAAGATATATAAAGTGTTTCATGGAGAGAAGATGAGTACTGGTCGTTTTTGTTAGCAGCTTTGTAAATTTTTTTATATCGAAATAGTCATAACTAAGTGATCAGTCAGGTGATAGAAATAACGTTGTGACCATGGTATGAATAGGACATTAAATATGGAAGGCAATGGGTATCTAGATCAAGGGGGCACAAATGATGCTAGCAGCTGCATAAGCTGCCACCTTATGGTGCCATCCATTAACAAATCTATGTCCTTTCATGATGAGCAGTCTCTGTCCAAAGAGGCAAGAAGAAGAGCAAAGACCATCACTAGCTGTTCCAGTGATTCTGATTTAATTTTTGGATATTTATCAAGTCCATCCACAACATTGCCACTTTGTATTCGCCGGTCATTTTCTGTGAATGACTACAACCAAGTACCAAGGAGCCCCAACTTTGAGAGGCAGACAAGTGTGAGTGCATTTGAGTTTCCTCATACCAGGTCACCCCATATGCTGAAGGTAAATATATTTTCTCATGCCTAGTTACCTCACATTGTTATGTATATTTGATTTCATTTATATTTGATTTAATTTGTTTTAAAAATATTTTATTCCATTACATGCAATGGTAATGTTATGTTATTTGACATTTTATAGAAATTTGATTTAGTTTTTCATAAACACTACTAGTCGAAACTTGATATTTAATGCTGATCTAGTTCCTGACCTTGATTCATGAGTTGAAGTAAACTAGTTTTTATTTTTTTTAAATTCTATCTTAGAGTAGTTTCATAAAGTGAAATCAAAGCTGCAGTTAAAGTACGTGACAAATAACATGTAGCAATTTTTTCAAACTCTGCTTTTAGGGGACTGTTGACCCTCATCCGGGCATCTGTTTTGTGCAATAGTGTGATTTAATGTTGATAAATTGAGAAATAATTTTATTCTTACCTTAACCCTGGAGACATTTAGGTGTTTTTTGTTGTAAGTTTGAGTTTATTTTTTTTATTTTTCTTCAAACTATTTGGATTCGAAGAAATTTTTTCAGAAATAATTGTGCTCTAAATTAATTCTTGGACAAAGACAGACTATTGAATTGTACAGAATTCAAAAACTGGAATATTATTTTCTCAGATTCAACAAAGAACTGTTGACACATCAATACTACACTGACCACAGCATTATGTCATTGCCTTCCATTTTATATTTCATCGGGATTCGAACTCAATTTCATTAAAACATTTTATTACTAAGACTTCCATTTTTTTCATTCTTCGAATATGTTTGGTTTTGAGTTCTTTTTCACATTTGTACCATGTTTTTCTAGGGAAATAAAATATTTTTTAAAGTTTATACAGCTTGTTTTCACTTTTTTCTTGCTACTGTTTTAAAGAGCCTATACACATAACAACATGCTGAAGGTAAATATTTATAACTACACATTAGACAGATTTTTTTCCTCATTCACTTTACTACAGATTTCCCACTTATTTGTCTTGTTTCACTGTCCTTTCTTGAAGGGTTAATCTACACAAAGAATTGTGGGTTGGCTAAGTCAATGAAGGAACAGGTCAGTTCATTGATCACATCTCCAAACTCAATATAAATGCCAACAGCTCATTTAAAACAGCTTAAAAGAGGAATTATAGCATGGTGCCAGATTTGTCATCAAAAGGAAAAAGCAAGGAATTTCAATACCAGAATGTTATAGACTTTAATACTTGCAGGAAATTATTGTGACATCACATTTTGATAGTGAATCCATCACAGAATTATGTTGAGTTTTTAATCCTCCAAATTAGCTCATTTGACTTTCTTCATCATGCAGTTTCACCTAAAAGGAATTTCTTGGTTACCCATGGTTAGGCTTATCATTAGCTATTTTTGATGGAATGCAAGTTGAGTCATTGACAGGTTCCATACAATGGAATGCAAGTTGAGCCATTGACAGGTTCCATACAATGGAATGCAAGTTGAGCCATTGACAGGTTCCGTACAATGGAATGCAAGTTGAGCCATTGACAGGTTCCATACAATGGAATGCAAGTTGAGTCATTGACAGGTTCCATACAATGGAATGCAAGTTGAGCCATTGACAGGTTCCATACAATGGAATGCAAGTTGAGCCATTGACAGGTTCCATACAATGGAATGCAAGTTGAGCCATTGACAGGTTCCATACAATGGAATGCAAGTTGAGCCATTGACAGGTTCCATACAATGGAATGCAAGTTGAGCCATTGACAGGTTCCATACAATGGGCATATTGTGGTGCCTATGACCATTTTTCCTTCCCAGGGCAACCATCATAGCTCAGTTGGTTGAGTATTAGCCTCATTCTCCAAGAATCACATGTTTGTTAGCTGTCCAGTCCATTTTGGGTTGGCTGATTTTGTGTATACTTGGGTAGGCACATGGCTCCCGTTTTCCTAAGCATGATGTTGCCAGAAATGTGCTAAAAGTGCTACAAAAACCAACATTAAAAAATGTCCATAGGTCCATCTGATCTCATAAATTAAACATTCTTTTATGCTCAATAATTTCCCATTGCTTCATTGATTTAAACAAAATTATGGTCTCAGATTATTTTTAAAAAAAATAGACATCCATAAAGTTTAAGAGTTTCATGTTTTTGAGTTATGAACCTTGTTTGACCTGGCTTGTTTAAGGATGTATTACATTATTTTCTGCTTAATAATCTTTGAATGACTGTAAGGATTGTTATATATATCTATATTTTTTGTAACTCCTGATGCATTATTTTAGCTAATTTTTGTATAAACGAATTTCATGGATGTAATTTGTACAGATTATATTTACTTAGATATTTGCCTGCATTACTTTGCTCTAGTTTAGGAATATGTATATACAGTTATATAGGATTTATAGATGCTTGCCTTTGGGTTGACAATGAATAGTAATAAATAGTAAGGGTTTTTAAGGATGACTTTGAGTTAATTTCTTATTGGCTGATGGGTTTGGATGGTTCTAGAAGAATAATTTAATTTCCCATTGGTTGGGCTAGGTCACATGAATAGGCAGTTTTGAGATAAATTGAGTAGCCAGATCTATCACTTTGGGTATGTTGTGAAGTCAGATTAAATCATAATAGAACGTGAATATAAGTTGAGACATGAACAATCACTCATCCCTATTTTTGGACTCATTCTCATTTCTTTTTCTTGTTAGTCTGCAGACATGTTTTTTGTTGTATTTGGATATTAAAGAGAGAAAACACTGTTCAGTGGAAACAAAAAGTATTCATTATAATGAACAATAATAATGATCTAGAAATATTGTAAATTTATTTCAGAGTTCTGCCATTTTCTTTCACGATTCTTTGAATATTTCCTGTTTTTAAATGTATAAATAACTTTTCATCTTTTTTACTTTCATTAAACTTTATCAGGATTATTTACTCAATTTATTTACTCTATTATTTATTTCATAATACTCAAAGTTCTTCCAACATCTTCAATTACAACTTTGATAATTAATGATTTGTTAAGTTTTACAAAACCTGATGGTTTTGCTTCATTTGTTAGTTTATGACCATAGAGTAATAACAGGATTGGACTTAATATTTACAAGTTATTGTCATATCATTGACAAAGAATTTCACTTTTGTGTTGTAAACAAATTTTGGAGCATGTTTACAGTAACATCCATGGTATCTACATAAAATTTCCAGCTTAGTGTTGCTCCAGGTCTTTCATTCATAATTGTCATCTCAGACACCTCATTTTGCTGAGTACTGACATTAAATGACAATGTGGAGTCTCTGTGGCTCAGTTGTTATCATACAGAACTCTGAACTGCGAGGGTGCATGTTTGATTCTAGCCTTCAGACCTGAGTCTGGGACATTTACTGTTTTGCCCTTGTGCAAGGCCTTTGACTATAATTGCCTTGGCAATAAATAAACTACATGTATTGATGTGTCTTAAAACTCCAAACAAAAGTAAACTAAACAAAATTCATACAGTGCACATAATTGTGCATTTTCACATTTGGTTTATCTCTAATATAGAACTAGCCATTCTACCCCCCCTCCCCAATGCTTATCTTGAAAGATTGTTGTTCAGTTGCATCTAATGTTTTTAAAACTTGCCTCTACTTTGAGGAATGTGATAAATCTCTAGGCACTGAGTGCAAAAGGTTTGTGAGCTTTCATAATAGTTTAATCCACAACCAGGTTTGATGAATATAACTTTGATTTATCTTCAGCCAATCATTTTATCTTTAGAAGAAGGGGCATGTAAAGGCAATGGTAAATTAGTAATATTTAGACCCAGTTATACATTCTTTCACTTTTATGAAGATTGCTTAATTGTATTGAAAGCTTTAATTTTGTTACATACCAACTGAATCTAACATGCTTGATTATCCATCATTCCTTATGACACACTCAGATTTGAACTATTTAGGTTTCTTTGATGTCTGCATAGATATTTGTATATGCAGTCAGGGCCTTCCAATAGACTTAACATTGAAGGGTGAGTTACCATTATAATAGGTGGGTGTTTTGAGGGAATTACCCCAATATGGATAAAGTTTTTATTTAAATAAGTAGATAGGTGTAAAGTAAAAATAGCCATGTATGTCACCCAGCTCCCATCTGATTAGGAAAGCATTGGCGTTGAATGGAACTTCTATAGTTACCAATTCATTTGCATTCATACAGTGAAGCTAAAATGTTCAGAAAGTGTAAAATAGGGGATATGTAAAAAAATATATTGCATTTATGTTTTCTTCTGATTTGTGGAAAGAACTTGTTTAATATGGCTTTTATGTCTTGCCTCAACAAATTAATTTATTGTATCAAACTCATTCTTCCCACAGACTTGGAACAAAACATGTAGGTGTTTTGGTTTATCTACAAAATGAAGCATACAAGTTACCTATAATTAGCACACACCTGTTCTGCATAAATATTATTTAGATGTCCCTTGCTCAGATTGACTTGGTAATGCATCACTGGTTAAATTTATCAAGCAGTAATTTTGATATTACTTTGAAAATGAATCAAGCTTTGGATTAGTGACTTGTTAGTCTCCACTACAGTGATTTTTCACTCTAAATGAACTGAGATGATTACATTGCATTTAAATCCATTTGGTTCAAAGGTTCTAATAAATGTGGGGTTTTCTAAACTGTAAAATCACACAGATGAATTGCAAACCTGGTCTAAACGATTGCAAAATGTGAACATTTTTTCGTCTTATGAATATTACCACATGTACAAAGACAATTGACCACTGAATTTCCCCAATGGAATATGGTGTCAGAATAATAATAAGAATTGAAAATATGGCATTTTAGGGCTTGTGGATTTAAAGTCAAGGCAAGTGATTTTTTCAAGTCAGTTGCCCATGTCCAATTTCTTATTTAAAAAAATATTGAGAACTAATTTGGTACAAGCAGATGATAAGTCATCTTAGGAAACCAAGTTAAAAGCCATAATCTAACCTAAATTATAACACCACTTGTTTATAAAGTTCAGGTATGACAAGTACCAATTGAACTAATGCTTCTTTACCTGTAGAAATTGTCATGTCAGGTACAAAATAAGTACCATTTGCATAATACATTGTGCATCTTTACCTGGATAAAAATGTCACTTCTCAGGTACACCAAGTACCATTCAAACAAAACATTGTGCATCTTTACTTGTATTAAAAAATATCACTTGTCAGATACAGAAAATACCATTTAGACGTAACATTGTGCCAGGTATAAAAAAAATTTCACTTGTCAGGTACACCAAGTACTATTCAAACATAACATTGTGCATCTTTACTTGTATAAAAAAATTCACTCGTCTGGTATACCAAACACTTTTAAAACATAACATTGTGCATCTTTACCTGTATAAAAATTTCACTTGTCAGGTACACCAAGTACTATTCAAACATAACATTGTGCATATTTACTTGTATAAAAATTTCACTTGTCAGGTACACCAAGTACTTTTAAAACATAACATTGTGCATATTTACTTGTATAAAAATTTCACTTGTCAGGTACACCAAGTACTTTTAAAACATAACATTGTGCATCTTGTATAAAAATTCACTTGTCAGGTACACCAAGTACTAACATTGTGCATCTTTACTTATATTAACATGCCATCCATCAGGTAGAATATATATTTGAATATAACAGTGTGCATCTATCTGTACATTATTTAAGTGTCACATAAAAGCCAGATTTCATCAGTTCCAAACTGATCATTCTAGAAAGGTTTGGCAGTAGTTTTGAAATCAGCACAATGAGAGTACACAAATTGGCCTTTGTAAATGAATTACCATAGAACATGGAAGATGTTTTAGGAAATCTTCACAGCAAAGACTAAAGGCCAAGGTACCAGATGAGGTTTTGTTTTAGCTTAGCAAAAATTTATTCATTCTTTACACATAAATAATATGTTATTTGACAGTTTGGATGTTTCAGAAAGATGGGGTTTACTTGCTTTAAAAAAAAAAAAAAACGTGTCTACTGTTCTTGAAGATAATTAGCTTCTTGTGGAAGCTGAGAACATATATATGTATATGTATTGTAATGTTTTTATTGGGAACTGGTAGATGTATGTTTTGAAATATATATTATTAACAGTGAAATGCAGTATCATCTTATTTGTTGTCTATAATCAATAGAAACACGGGTGCTTTTTGGATAGCAGTAAAAATAGAATCAAAATACAAATACATGGAAAACAGCACATTGTATTTGGCTAATTAAAGAATGTCCCCCCAAATACACTGGTCCTTCTATATAAAGTACCTCAATATGAACTACCTCAGAAAAGTGCAACCTTTCTTATAATGTGAATAGGGTCATGAATCAGGTTTACATATTTCACCTAGTTTTTGTTCTTGGCAGAGATCCCAGATATTAACTCAGAATCAGATCTAATCATAGATTTATTGACATTTTGTACTTCAGCATCAATGTAATCGTGGATTTATTAACATTTTGTACTTCAGCATCAAATATAATCGTAGATTTATTAACATTTTGTACCTCAGCATCAGATATAATCATGGATTTATTGATATTTTGTCCCACATAACTAGATATAATCATATAATTAGCATTTGCATATTTGTAAGATAATCATATAATTAGCATTTGCATATTTGTAAGTTTTCAAATTGTACGATAAGTAACAGCTTACATGGTGACATTTCCTAGTCCAATTTAGGATCTGCAACAAACTGACAGTTAAATGAATGTTTTGAAGAATACCTGTAAGTTTGAATTTACTTTGGATGCAATTTGATTTCATGTTAAATTTTTTATGTCTCTGCAGTATCTTGATGCAGCGTTTACGGTTTGAATCAATAGTAGTAATTAGTGAAATGTAGTAAGTTTTTGAAGGAATCCTACCACTGTACAAATTTAAATGCATAATATATGGTTCCTTATGTATGTCAGTCATATAAATTCATTTTTATTATTGACTTTATAGTATAATGTCATTATTCTGTGTAATGTTGTCTCTGTTACAGTGTCAGAAAAATGCAGTATTTTACAATACTGAACAACTTCATATTGTATACGCGTTCATGACACATGAACTAAAGATAGTATGTTGTATTAGGAATTACTTTGTAAAACAAATTATGTACACTCCTATAGTAGACGCTTTAGGTCTTGGTTCATTAAACTTGTTTGTGAATGAACTAAAGCAGTTGTTTCGTAGATTTAAAAGTAATGTGTAATTATGTGGACAAGTTCACAGAGTAGAGAAACACAACTTTTAAAGCAGACAAAATAATGTGATATTCGTAATGTCAGTACCAAATGTGAGAGACACGGTAATTGAAAATAAAGTTCTGATCATTGAACCGTTTTTTTTAAGGAGAATATTCATATTTTTTGGCAAATATAATAATTAAGACTATGACGAGTGCTTTATAGGGTCTAAACAGTACAGCATAGAAAAGCATATTGATGCAAAGGGCTATCACACATTTATCAGAGACATACCATTTTACAAATCTGTCAGAATACAAGATTTGAGGGAAAAAATGCAAAATGCAACTGAAGGTTTTGGTAGGAAACTTTAGTGTCAGAGCCAATAAGCCAAGACTGAAAAATTATTATTTCTGCTGGGTAAATGGGGTGTCATACAACAGCTGATTTTCAATTTTCCCACTGTTACTCTGATTTTGTTACAATGTTTGAATAAGGATAAAGACACTGTATCATACAGGTCATAATATGGGGTCCCTCCAACAGGGAGATTCAAATGACAGGGCATAATCTGTTTTATTTCTTAGCTGGTAATAAGAGTGGTATATATACTTACATTTTTGCATTTTGAATTTCCTCAAATTGTACTTGTTTGGTTAGTTCTTTAGATCCAATCAACATGACCCATAAAACCTGATGCACAAAGAAACTACTGGAATTTGGAGTAGCCTACATGTCCAGAGCTTAAATTCATTCTCCTTAATGCACTGAATTGACCCAGTAATCTAGTCCCTCATAATCAGAAAAGCAGAATTGAGTGCAATCAGCATGAAAACAAAATCCATGCACATGCATTTTTAATATGATTCTAAATTTCAGTTTTAGGTAGACCAAAAATGTCAATTCTTTTGAAATTGCTGTTGAGCACATGACTCAAGTTAAAAGGTTGTTAGAGCTATGTGTGCATGAATACTGTTATTGTGTATTGATGAATCTAGTGTTGTGAAGTTATTTTGGAAAAAAGCATCAATTCAGCCTTTATAATTGTTTCGTGTAATGTCTTTTAATTAAAAAAAACCTTAGGTAGTTAAACAAAAAGATGCATTTGTATGGGAAAATAATGGACTCTGCAAGGTCATGCAGTACTTTGTCAATAAACTCATTCATATTTTCCCATACTAATGCAGTAATCTATAACTATTGAATACATTATTCATTCTGATTATTAACCAGTAGTTTAGTGGTTAGAGCTTCTGCCTTGGATGGGGGAGGTCATGAGTTTGATCCCTAGCCGAGTTATAGCAAAGACATAAAAATAGTACCAATGGCAGACTTGCTTGGTTCTCAGCATTAAGATGTTAGTTTTACGACTGGTTGGCCTAGTGTCAGGATAATGGGACAGGTGGGACATCATGTTACATGTCTGCAGCATGATGCATTAGTGCTAGACATCACTATAAACTCCAACACTGCAGACATTGTAGCGATATGACTGAATTTTTTTAAAAGGTACATTAAAAATTCAAATCACACACACACACACACACACACACACACTTTACAGTATAAGTATATATTAACATTGAATATCTACTTACAGATCTGAATGATAAAACTGGTTTCTTTTACTGTTTTTCATTGCGAGTGGGACAGCATGCAATTTAAGAGTAGACTTGGATCATTTATCTCATGATATGCCAACATCTCTAGCTTTACATTTTAGATATGATTTCTAAAGAAGTCAAGATCCTGATTGGCCTGTATGTCATGCAGCACCATATCTTGGTCCTTGCTATTCATAAATAGATATCACAGGGTTTGTCTTGTACATCACAGATTTCATATTTTGAGGGAAGAAAAGAACTTAGTAAAAAAAAAAACAACAACAGGCATTTAGCCAATTGTGTTAACAAACAAATTCTCAAAAGGTTCAAAATACAGATCAGCATGTACAATTAGGGTACTCGCTTAAGGCACAAAACTGCTAATGGGAAGGATCAAGTACTAAACAATGTTCAAATACAGGAACTGGCTCATGGCCCAGAAATAATGCAGCTGGCACAACATTGATCAGTTAGGTGAAAAAAATTGAGAATGTATGTTGGCAGTGCTAGACCCATGCCCCTGTAACCCTTATACAGAGATCATTAGGTTAATTATTTTGTTGAAACAGTATTTGGAGACAATCCATCTTCATTTCAGTTGAGATTTTGGATAAGTGAGATTCCTCCCAACCCCATTATTATATCAGATGACAATACAAGATCATAGTGCAATATGTGATGCATATTGCCAAAAAAAAAAAATATCCTAAATTGTGCATTTTAATGCAATGTACAGAACAGTCCATGGTAAGATGTATAAAGCTTTTTGTTTTGTTTTGAAGCAATGCATAATTGATGCATATAGTTCAATTAGGTTCAGTTGATTGACTGTGACACCTATTTCAATTTAAAACTCTTCATGCATGTATTATGTTTAACACTGCCATTCTGTCGTATCTTGCCAGAATTAATCACCCCAGAAAAGATTTTTTTTTATCATTTGTTTTCTCTCACAAAATCATGGTGATACTAATAGTTGAAATATTAATATTGTGTATAGAGAAGTAAAAATGTTCAACATTAAGCAGTGAAAGCTGGTTTGATTATGCATTGTTTGGGTGGAAAAATTCAGCTTATATTATTAATATTTTGAACAAAACTATTTGTTATGATGATCATGATCGATCCTTAAGTTTTATACATTTATTTTAATTTGATGAGAGAGAGAGAGAGATGTAAACTACGCAGCATGTGAGGCATTCCTTCAGTATATAGTACGGTTTTATTACTTCATCAGCTGAGATCAGTTTTGATACATTTTTTGGCAAGACAGTGCATTTATTATTGTATATTAACACATTAACCTCTAATGCAGCATTTACGGGGCAGGAGGTGGTAGCCTACTGCCAAGTACTGTATTGTCAAGGTCATGCATGATGCACTAAAGTGGGTAGTATTATGGAAATGTAGAGAGATTGAACTCTACAATGATACCAAATAATCTGGGCATTTTAGTTGCACTACATAAACAGAGGAACAAACCCAAATGTTTTGGACCATTTTTTTTCCTCACCAAAAATTTGCCCTTGGTCAGAATCCGATTTTGTGTCCAGATTTTAGACTTATTGGCCTCAGATCTAAGACAGACTGGTCTGAACTGCACAGACAGACAGGTGAACCTGTGCAAAAAGTAGGATACGGTGAACATTTTTAATAAAGAGTGGTCTCCATACGAAAATAATGGGTCCATTAAGCAAAACAAAAAAAGGTATTTATCTCGTACATTTCTGGATAGTCAATGGTTAATATAATCAAGAAATGGCTCTAGATTTAGTTTTTGTATACAATTGTGCCATATTAATGCATTTATTTTGCACACACACACACACACACACACACACTCACACACACACAGCCCATGGTTATAAATGGCTTTTTAAAAGAGGTCGTTTACTGAAGAATAAGGAGATTTTTCCTCCCAGTTGTTAGGCCTGCAATCAATCAAACTTTGTTTTATAATTTGATTTGAAAAAATGAAGCAGGTATGGTAGACAAAAGAAGATGAATATATAACATTCAAAGCCATACCAATGAATAATAGCAGAGATGTGAAAGATAGACCTCAGAAGGTCCACTCCCATCCAGTTAATTATTTTTGAATTTTGTGGTGTTATTGCTGCAAGGAGCCATACACTTTATATCACTTGGATACCTTAACATAGTAACAGGCAAATTATTATATATAGGGAGCTTCTTGTCATGTGGGAATCATTTGTGTAAGTTCCTAAAAGTTATATTCTCCTTATTTAAAAAACGAAATGGGGCCCCTAGTGGCAGAGGGGTGTAAAGCACTTTCCATTATGGATCACTGCCGTCTCACCTCTGTCTGCATCAGTTCAAGTATAAGATTCGGCTTAATGTAGTGATGTGAGAAAGCTTGCCAGTAGATGTTACAGTGTATACATATACTTGTAGTCATTTTAATTTAAGTAAATATTATTTATGTGTCCATCATGGGAAGAATAATAGTGTAGGCATATTTAATAATTGATCTTTGTAGAAATGTAAGCTACCAATAAATAATGAAGTACATAAATTTTATCGTTTTTCACATGATCCATGAGAAGGAACTAAAATGATTGTCAAGTAAAAGGTTATTCACACATCCCTTTATATTCTGTAAAATATGAATTATGTTGCCACATGCTGTCTACCTTTATTTTAAAACAATAGCTCACATTTAAGCATAAAATGACTATTTTATAGCCAAGTTTGATGTCATGAGCACAAACCCTTGACATTATAATCAATTATTTTTAAAATTAATAAAATTTTAAGATTTTCAAATGTTGATACATTTTTTTTGCCATGATATAGTCTGATTAACAGCATTGTAAATAATTTATGAAATTTAGGGCGGAACTAGGCCCTTAAAATACATAGCCTAGTGTGATTATCACAAGGACCACCAGTTCGAAGATTGCTTCATGACATCACTTTTGTCACTGAGAGGACAGGAACATGGCAAATTTTGCATAATCTACATGAAATAAATCATTCTATGACTTCATAACATATTATACTCTTTTTGATATAAAATTTGTAAGAATTGATATTGCCATGGTACGGTATATGCATGGGATGGCCTTCGATTACAAAACTTAAAAGATTTGTCTCAGTGGCATATATTTTATTGAATAGATTACTTCAACCAAATTGATATTATAGGCATTTGAGTATGGTCTATTGTTATTTTTTAAAAGAAATATTGATTGAACTGTTGTGGTACTTTATGTATTGCCCGTTTTGTCTTTTAAGTGAATATTACACCTGCATGTATGTAGTAGACATCTGATTAAAATCTGCATGCTTGTACTAAATTGAATAGATCATTGAAACTTTTCAATTTGTTGATCCATGATTGCATTGTGGGTGTGTCTATTTTCTAACATAACATTTATACTCACTTATAATTGGAATCCAAACATAGACGTCATAAACCTGGATCTCCACTGCATAAACCCGGATCTTCATCACATAATGCACTGGCAGGTCTGGATCTGTGCAATTTTTTAGGAGTGGTCAGTAGAACAAACATATACTTTAGTCTGCAGGTGCATCATGCTAAGGCAGGTCTGATTTTTGTTGTTTGCAGTTTGACTCTTTTTATAAGCAAGTATAGGGAGTACAGTGCTGATTATGTTTATTCCAGATTCATAATCCAAACCTGTTCAGGTTCTTGGTAAAAGTATTTAGTAATGTTTACTTTAGTTGCAGTTTCCTGCTAGAAGATAAAGAAGATATAATCCACTTGGTGCAAATAAATATTAGGATATGCAGCACCTGCTTAAGGAATAGGCAAAAGAGCTGTCATGTTTATATTAGGAAATAGACAAAAGAGATGTCATGTTTACATGAGAAATAGGCAAAATAGCTGTCAAGTTTATATTAGGAATAGGCAAAAGATCTGTCATGTTTATATTCGGAATAGGCAAAAGAGCTGCCACCATTATATTAGGATAGGCAAAAGAGCTGCCACCTTTATATTAGGAATAAGCAAAAGAGCTGTCACATTTATATTTGTAAGCAGAATCATTTATTGTGCATCAGTATTGGTGTAGAAAACCAATATTGTCTTAAAACAAATAAACAAAGTCAGTGATGAGTTGGAAAAGTTTGGAATGCTGGTAAAATGAAAATTGCTTAACATGAAGCTTGCAAATTTTTCACAAATGTTGAGATAATGGGAAAAACCCCATTTCAAATGCAACAGCTAGCTTAAGTTATGCTAATGGTACAATGTTGAGTTATTTAAAGCACAGACATGAATTCATTCACTGAAACTGTTAAAAAGATGCTCATTCAACAGCCAATTACATCCTTCAATATGTACTTTCTTGAATGTGGAAAAAATAAATGGTAAACCTTCCCTTGAAAGACAAGTCCTCATGCATGAATGTGATGCAAGACCTTACAAAAATACTGTTGTTGTTGTTGTTGTTGTTGTAGGGTTTAACACCATTCCTCAGCACACTATAGGCTAGACATGGCGGCCAGTATTATTAGTGGAGGAAGAACCCTGGAAACCCCCGGAAAGAACCACGACCCACGAGAAGTTACTGGCAAGCTTTATCACATAACTACATTAGCTGAATCTTAGACTTGAACCCACGCAGACAGAGGTGAGATGGCAGTGATCCGTAATGGAGAGTGCTTTAGACCACTCTGGGCCTGTCAAAAATACTGTAACTACTTGCTCATAAATCAGGCAAACAAACAACAAAGGTCCTGGTCTGCATAATATACCTGCAGACCAGGGTATATGGTGTTTGTTTGACTGACAAATCCTTACAAAATGCATATACCCAGATCCTGCCATCACAATATGCAGTGGCAGATCTGGGTCTGTGCAGTTTGCAGTTGAATGTGACTTATACATGAGTATATATGGTAGTAGAGAAGTGCTTAGAGATCAATTTCAAACATAGTTTCCTTTTTTAATTCTTTTTTATTTTTGAATATTAATGTTGATACCAAGTAAATTATAATAAGCTTTATATGGTGAATGGCAATTTTCCCAGTCTTATTTACATGTTGTTTAAGAAATATATTTTTTTTTATAAAAAGTGTCCTACATTGTGGCCATGAGATTGACATCGTAAAAGCTGGTACTCATGATCTAAATTTTACTAAACCAAATTTTCTGGTAAAATGACAGACAAAGCTTAGATAATATAGTATCACTTGTCTTTTAGTCATATGTGCTAATTTTCACATGGTACAGGGTGATATACTTTGTTTATTTTCATTTGGTACAGAGTGACATACTGTGCTAGTTTTCAGTTGGTACATAGTGACATTGTGCTAGTTTTCATTTGGTGTGGAGTGAAATAACTGCTAGTTTTCATTTGGTACAGAGTGACAAACTGTGCTAGTTTTCGTTTGATACAGAGTGGTGACATTGTGCTAGTTTTCATTTGGTACAGCTTGATATACTGTGCTAGTTTTCACATGGTACAGAGTGACATACCGTATTAGTTTTCATATGGTACAGAGTGACATTCTGTGCTAGTTTTCATTTGGTACTGAGTGACATACTGTGCTAGTTTTCACTTGGTACAGAGTGGCATACTATGCTAGATTTCAGTTGGTACAGAATGATATACTGTACTAGTTTTCATTTGGTACAGAGTGACATCGCTAGTTTTTATTTGGTACAGAATGATATACAGTTCTAGTTTTCATTTGGTATAGAGTGACATTGTGCTAGTTTTTACTTGGTACTGAGTGACATACTGTGTTAGTTTTCAGTTGGTATAGAGTGACATACTATGCTAGATTTCATTTGGTACAGAGTGACATGGCTAGTTTTCATTTGGTACAGAGTGATATATATTTATATTTTAGGTACAGTTACATTCCGAATGGGACAAGTCGCTCTTTCTTTACCACCTTCAAGCTCATCAGGTTCATATAAATATATTATGGTAACATTACCTAATACTGTATGTTTTGGAAAAACATGTCATCATATTAGTATTCATTATTTTTGTGATAGCATTGGTAGGTTTCATAGAAATTACACAAGTAACCTCACTATTTAATGAAGCTATCATACCTGGTAGTCCTGCAACACATTCACAACATCTCATATCATTTTTTAACTATTTCCTTTGCTTATTGATATCCAAATAACTGCTCATCAAGTGTTTGATTAAATCATTCAACAATTACCTGATCACAATGAATTGCAGTATGTCCTCATCCAATTTTGATGTCATTTTTTTCATCAGAAATGATACTGCACCAAGAAATTCTTTGCCAGAATCAATCTGTAGTAGTTGTAAGCATCACAAGGGTCCTCGTTGATAAATTCACTCCAAAGCTAATACAGCTTATGAAGCCATTTTAGTTACTAACGTCTCTACTTCCTTGTATCTACTTGCAACATCAACAACTATTAATGCGTATTCATATATATATATTTGCATCAACCAATTTTAATAGTATTATGCGGTAAAAACAAAATATCTGCCTGATGAACTTCATTAGTAACAGTGACATCAAAATGCGCATACTAAATTTTTAGGCGATGGCAGAAAAATTTGCCATTTTGCCTGTCGTGCTAAGCAGTATGTAGCAACAGAACATGTAACATTTGCTGCATCAGTGAGTTTACTAATTGCTGCTCTACCCCTCCAATATCCTCTTGGGCTATAATAAATCAATTTCATTACAGTAGTCCCCCTCTTGTACGGCCCCCCTGACCAGCGGCCACCCGCTCCTAACGGCCAGAATTCGTTGGCACCGACGAGTTTCTGTTCAAAAGTACCCCTCACGAAAGGCCACCCGGCTAACGCGACCAGCGGCCAGCATTTTTGTGCAATAATATAAAATTTACCCCTCACGAGCGGCCACATTTTATTTTTAAATATATCCAGAACCAATAATTAATTCAAATCTTGACGTAAGGTAAGCAATTTTGATTATCTCTATCGTAGATAACACGTCTCCGAGTGTCAAGTCGCCGTTAAAAGTGTCGACCAAAAATTTATAGTATATCGTTATCTGTGAAAGTCGATGTTTACAGGAAATGGACTCAATAATGTTATGATAGAATTTGGGGTTTAACACCTATGTTGAGTTCTTCTCGTTGATGATTATAACCAGACGTAATTGTTATAATCATAACAAGGTCAGCATAGTCTAAAAATAGATTTTGTACATTGGCACACACAGACAACCTTAAAAAAGACAATAGGGTACCAGACAAAGACAGGAAAAATCACGTGACCACACAAAATGGCTTCCTTACGAAGGATGTATTTCGGCAGACTCGACACAAGTTTTGTCTGCATAATTAAATCGCATACAGTCAGCAATAACCGAATAAATCATTACCAAACATTAAAATGTCATCACGTTAACGGATACATTATTTTCGAAGAAAGTCGGTTATTCTACTCGACGCCATGGGGGGGGGGATGCCTAACAATTGTATGTACAAAACGTCAAAAGACTCGTAAAAACAAGTTTATGTTGAAATAATTTGAATAAACAAAGTAATAACCGATAAGAAGGTTATTCAGCAGCAGTGGGAAAATGGAGCAAATGGAAAGATAATTATGTATGTACCAAGATGTAAACGACGTTTTTGAATCCATTTGCAATGTGCATGAGAACAATACCCGTTCGCATATCAAACTTACGCCAAGAAAGCAAAAATAGTAACGTATATTCAGTTGAAATAAATTTGTTATTATAACAAAAAAAAAAAACTTATTGATTAATGTTTAATTTAGACGAAGATATTTAATGTTTTGAAGTATGTAGCTTTCTTACTACGTACATTACATATACATGTACTTCTCATAATAAATTTAGCCCCCCTCTGGAACGGCCACCCGCCTTATAAGGCCACTTTCCCGGTGCAGCAGGGGTGGCCGTATAAGAGGGGGACTACTGTATAATAATGATTGGTTGATTAATTACCAGCCCATAATGATAGTTCACCTTTCATCGCAGATCTTACTAGCCAGTTAGTTATCGATTCTCTGAGATTTGTATTTTTTTTAATGGAATTTAATGAGTGTATAAAATTCACATTTGGAATATGTCGTTGTTGTAAATTTTGATTTTTATGTGCTACATCATGAGCATGACATGCTTGATCAGTAGCATTTAATAGATATTCTCCAGGTTTAAGTTGATCTCATCAAGTCGAATATCAAATCGGGTTCAGCAACAAAGAAATAAAAACCAGTCAAGCATCATCCAGTGCTTTCGAATTCTATTAGGATGATAATGATAGGTCCATATGGGTCTGGTAAAACCAATTATTACTTAATTTAATAATGAGATGGCTGAAGTGGGATAAGTTAGTTGATGATCAGAGATGCTATGATGTGCTTAATGATTTTAATTAAAACGCAAAAATATTAAATGAAGAAGGTGATGATATTGATTTTATTACCGATTTTGATGAAGTGCAGCATGTTGATAATTAAGACGGTTTTGTTAATAATTTAGTTACGATAATGTAATGCTGGACAAACAATAAAATCTGGTAAGAATATTTTCTTGAGGCAGACATAAAAATACTAATATAATTTATATAACTCAGCAATACACACAGATACCCCAAGTTATCAGAGATAATGTAATATTTTAGAAATATTCATCAGACAGTGTTCAGGGGATATGGATATTGTTAAGTTTAAAATTCTTATTTTCACGTGGACAAGCTACCCCATGCAGATTTCTAATAAATTTATATGATACTTCGTTGCAAGATCGTGTAGGTCTTGATAACAAATTTGGTTAAATAATGATCTAATTATTGCACCGGAGAGGGTGAACACGACCTCAGTGAAACATCCTGATGGGTAAAACAAACATACAGATTTGAAAAAAGAAAGACAAAAGACAAAGTAACAAAAGTAAACTTACCAAATAGAGAAACTCTTGGTTAGTTAGAAGCTAGAGTTTGGCGTTATTGACCTGATATTTTTCATTTTTGTAGGAAGCTTTATTTTTCAAAAATAACGTTTCACAAAATGGTCTGTTCACACTCTCTGATGCTAATCTACATGCAGATCAAGGTCTGTGCTGTTCATTCTACTGATTTCTCCTAACAAATTGTACAGATCCAGAGCTGGCAGCACAATATGCAATAACAGATCTGGGTCTATGCAATTTGCAGTTCAGTTTACTTGCTAAATGATTCTGTCAGAAAGGGACCAATTAACCAGTCTGAGAGAACTCAACATTTAAGTATTGATCCAGGTGAAAGCTAGGTCCAATAGTGCTTCTAATCAATAATCTACGACAACAATACCTGTATAAAGCAGACTGAATTATATGCCAATAATTAAATTTCTTTTTAAAAAAGTGTGTCAAAAATGTTTGGAGATGAGTTTCTTTCCAAATAATCAATGCACAAAATCTTCATTGATATAATGACATCTATATATATTTTGTAATGACAGATTTGTATTGTTTCATAATGACATGTGTATAATTGTTTCATATTGTGCACAGATTTCATAACTGTGTTCAAAGGTTTCATTATGCTGTGTATACAGTTGACAGGTGTAAATACATATTTTGTAATGACAGATTTTGTAGCCTCTGAGTGGCAGAGTGGTCTAAAAGCCCCTGAGTTGCAGAGTATTCTAAAATGCTTACCATTATAGATCACTGCCATCCCACCTCTGTTTGTGTGGGTACATGAGAAAGCTTGCCATTAGCTTCTCATGGGTTGGTGGCTCTTCATAGGTTTTTTCAGGGTTCTTTCTCCACCAGTTATACTGGCCTCCATGTATAGTCTATCTTTTGCTGAAAAATGGCACTAAATTCTACTACAACAATGACAGATTTCATAATAGTAACTCTTTTAAATGGGACTGGACTATACAGAATGGTCCTAGTAATGAAAAAACCATAAGGATGAAAAAGACCATGAGGATGATATTTTACTGCAGATTTATGATTCTTTTTAGTGCCAGAGCATGTGATATTTTTAAAGATAAATGACAGATTCATAATCAATTTCCATTAATCAGTCTTATTGTTCTCACTTCTCATTCAATTTTATTTTATTCACTAGTTCATAATTCTGTCAAAGGGAATTAATTTGAACTGACCATTCTAGTGTAGAATCACTTCTCATTCAATTTGAGTTGATTCAGTAGTTCATAATTCTGTCAGAGAGAATTAATTTCCACTGACCAGTCTAGTGTACTCACTTCTCATTCAATTTGAGTTTATTCAGTAGTTCATAATTCTGTCAAAGGGAATTTTACAATTTTAGTTAATTCAATAGTTCAATATTGTTCATATTCTTAGTTACAGACATTTCTTGTCACATGTTTCAGAAGTTTGGGCCTCATTTTCTAAAATCCTTGAGAAGGAAACGTGAGCTCAATTTAAAATCATCAAAGTAAGCTGACTGAAACTGGCCTGCTGGAAATCCAAAAGATCCTAAACAGTTATCTTGTACACCAATTAGGTTGTTAAAGCTTATCTCCCTGTTCACATTGCATACCAATTAGCTTATCTCCCTGTTCACATTGCACACCAATTAGCTTATCTCCCTGTTCACATTGCACCCCTATTAGTTGGTTGCTGAGACGGAATTAAGTGGTAAATGTTAGGACTGGTCAGCCTGGTATAGAATAATGTGACTGGGTGGGACATCTTGCTACATGTCTGCGGCATGATGCTCCATTGCTAGACATCACTATAAACTGCCTCACTGTAAACATCATAGCAGTATGACTGAAATTTATTAAATCTGCGTTAAAAATCCTAATCAAACAAACAAACTGAAATACCTTCATTTTTTTGTGGGATTATTTTATTTTTTTTAAGCTATACCCCATGTCATAGCATAAGAGAATCTATGCTATCCACCTTTGTCATAGTACAGGAGGGGTTATACTATTACCCCCCCCCAAAAAAAAAAATCATAGTGCGGGAGAGTGTATGCTATACCCCCCAAGTGTCATGGTGTGGGAGAATTTATGCTCTACCCTCAGAGTTTTAGTGCAGGAGAGTTTATGCTATATTACCAGTTATGGAACCCATCATAACCAGATCGACTACATACTAGTTCAAAACCGGTACCGATCTGGCATCAATAGAAAAAAAAAATCAAGAACGTTTCCAGGTGCTGATGTTGGGAGTGATCACGACCTCGTCGTTATGAACTTCCGAGTGAGGTTGAAGAAAATTAACAAGCCAAAGAAAATCAGGCTCAAATTCAACCTTGAACAACTGAAGGACCCTAACATCTGCAAGTCATTCCAAGCCACAATTGAAGGAAATTTGCTCCACTCCTTGTGATGGATGTTGATGTTAAAGTGATGACAGACACCTTCAACACAGTCATGACAACAGTTGCCAAGGACATCATGGGCCTCCATTGCCCAAAGAAAAAACCCTGGGTTACAGAAGAGATTCTGAATCTGAAGAGACCTAAAAAGCAACAGACACACAACAGGGGCAGTGGAATATCGAGAAATAAATAAGAATGTCAGGAAAAAATTGAAGAAAGCAAAAGAAGATTAGATTGGACAACAGTGCACAGAAATAGAGAGCAGTCTGATAAAGAATAACAGCAACAAGGCATTCCAAATTGTGAAAGACCTCACCAGACAGAAGCAACCAAGAGTCAATACCATTCAAGATGAAAATGCACAGAAATAGAGAGCAGTCTGATAAAGAATATCAGCAACAAGGCATTCCAAATTGTGAAAGACCTCACCAGAAAGAAGCAACCAAGAATCATCAAGATGAAAATGGAAAATGCCTCACAGAAGCAAGTGACATTACAGAAAGATGGACTGAGTACTGTAAAGAACTCTACAACCATCCATCCTCAGGAGACTCAGAGGTGCTTAAGTTCCAAACTCCACAAATAATGATGATTTCCCCATTCTCAAAGAAGAGGTGGAGTCAGCAATAAGAGCACTGAAGAATGGAAAGACAGCTGGAGTAGACAACATCCCAGCTGAACTTATCAAGAATGGTGGGGACTCTGTGATAGAACTACTAACAAAAATCTGCAGCAAGATCTGGCAGACAGGCGAATGGCCAACACAGTGGACCCAGTCACTAATTATAACACTCCCTGAAAAAGGCAATCTCCAGCTGTGCCAAAATTACAGAACTATCAGTTTGATCAGCCATGCTAGTAAGGTGATGCTGAAGATCATCTTGAACAGACTAAACCCACAAGCAGAAGAAATAATCACTGAAGAACAGGCAGGGTTCCATAGTGGAAGAAGCACAACAGAACAAATATTCAATCTTAGGGTTCTGTGTGAAAAGTACTCACAACATCAACAAGACATCTTTCATGTGTTCATAGATTTCAAAAAGGCTTTTGATAGAGTGTGGCATGAGGCATTGTGGGCTACAATGATGAAGTACAACATAGGTCAAAAGTTGACCAACACCATCAAGCAGCTGTACGCCAAGGCTACCAGTGCAGTAATTGCTCAAGGTTCTGTTGGGGACTGGTTCAAGACTACAGTTGGAGTATGGCAAGGCTGTCTCCTGTCACCCACGCTTTTCAACATCTGCTTAGAGTGCATCATGAGAAGCCCAGGAAAACCACAGTGAGAGAGTCAGCATTGGAGGGCGTAACATCACCAACCTCCGCTTTGCAGACAACATTGATGGGCTGGCAGGCAATGAAGATGAGCTTGCCACCTTAGTGAAGAACCTGGATAAAACATCTTCCAGATTTGACATCGAGATAAGTGCTGAGAAGACATAGCTGATGACAAACAGTGGCAAACAAATCTCAACCAAGATTAAAGTCAGAGGACAGGAACTGGAAACATTGGGCCAATTCAAATATCTTGGTTCCATAATAACGGAAGAGGGATCGAGAGCAGAAATTTTGTCACGAGCAGCACAAACAACGGCAACTATGTAAAAGCTAAGACCCATCTGGAGAGACAAGAACACCTGTCTGAAAACTAAAATCAGACTATTGAGAGCACTAGTCATCTCAATCTTTCTGTATTCATGTGAGGCCTGGACCCTGACAGTAGAATTACAACGAAGAATTCAGGCACTTGAAATGAGATGCTACAGTACCATCCTTGGCATCTCTTACATGGACCACATCAGAAATGAAGAAGTGCGCAACACCATCAGGCACAAAGTATGCCATTATGAAGACCTCACCATTGTCAAAAAGAGAAAGCTGAAACGGAATGGCCATGTCACTAGAGCCAACAGTCTATCCACAACAGTACTGCAGGGTAGTGTCCAAGGTGGTAGAAGGAGAGGTAGACAGAGAAAAAGTGGAGTGACAACATCACAGAATGGACCAGGAAAAGTTTTGCAGAGACACAGGCATTGGCACATGATCGAGTCAAGTGGAGGGAACTGGTCAGATGCTCAGCAGCACAGTGCCACAATGACCACACTAGGTCAAGAGACTAATGATGATGATAGATGTCCTGTATAAAATTGCCATGGTATAGGAGAGTCTTTTGCTATAATACCTGTAGTGCCAGGTGTAGGAGAGTTTATGCTATAGTACCTGTAGTGACATGGTGTAGGAGAGTTTATGCTATATTACCTGTAGTACCATGGTGTAGGAGAGTTCATGCTATATTACCTGTAGTGACATGGTGTAGGAGAGTTTATGCTATATTACCTGTAGTGCCATGGTATAGGAGAGTTTATGCTTTATTACCTGTAGTGCCATGGTGTAGGAGAGTTAATGCTATATTACCTGTAGTGCATTGGTATCAGAGAGTTATATGCTATATTACCTCTAGTGCCATAGTGTAGGAGAGTTTATGCTATATCACCTGTAGTGCCATGGTGTAGGAGAGTTAATGCTATATTACCTGTAGTGCATTGGTATCAGAGAGTTATATGCTATATTACCTGTAGTGCATTGGTATCAGAGAATTATATGCTATACCCCCAGCAGCTTCATGGTGTGGGAGAGGTTATGCTGTACATCCCATGTTGTATGTAGTACAGGAGAGTTTATTCTATACCCCTAGTAAATGAGAGTTTTTGTTATACCCCAGTGTCTTAGTACAGTAGTGTTCAAATTTTTTTTCTACCTAGTGTCATAGTGTTCAAATTATACCCCTACCTAGCATCAGTGTTCAAATTATACCCCTACCTAGTGTCATAGTGTTCAAATTATGTCCCTACCTAGTGTCATAGTGTTCAAATTATATCCCTACCTAGTGTCATAGTGTTCAATACCTTATGTAACTATGCGCTATCATAAAAGTCATACAGTTCATTTTATGGATTCAGTATTGACAATTTCAGTATGATGTGTAATTATTTTTAGAATTATGATAATTTGATTGCACTAGATTTAAATTGGATCCTACATTTTATTTGGATCCTACATTCATATTTTTGGGGAAGGTCATTTATGTGCTCCAATCAACACATGTCAAAACTAAATGTTAAAAGTACATGGACAATTTTGGATGATGTCACCATAAAGATCCAGTACAAACCAAAATGAAGGTCATGCACTGTGATGTCACAGAGAAAGTTACAAATGTTGAAAGTAAGATTTTTACTGCCGTGTTGATTAGACCCGACATGCTCTTCAATTCATACAATTTAGTATCTGGCTACAGTTGTAAAAAGGGACCCTCAGAGTGGCCAAGTGGTCTAAAGCACTCTCTGTTACGGATCACTGCCATCTCACCTCTGCGTGGGTTCGAGTCTAAGATTCTGCTAATGTAGTTATGTGAGAAAGCTTGCCAGTAGCTTCTTGTGGGTCGGTGGTTCTTTCCTGGGGTTTTCTCCGGGTTCTTCCTTCACCAATAATACTGGCCGCCATTTATAGCCTATCGTGTGCTGAAAAATGACGTTAAACCCAACAACAACAACAATTGTAAAAGTCCATAGCAATTAAAACTTTTCATCTGGAATTTTTTAAATCACAATTAAGGTGCAAAGAATTAAATGATCATGATTGAAAGACTTTAAACTATATTAGTACTAAATTTTAGATCAACAAATATATTTAATTTAAAATGAGTAAATGTGCCAATATAACCAGAATCAACATTATAACTTTAAAAGCGTTGTACTGGAGGATAGTTTATGCAATGATCCCATTGTCATAGTGTGAGAGATTACAGTTGGTAGAAACATTGTTTTTCATTGGCTATTTCGCTCATGCATGTGCAGAAGGGTAAAAGTTGGATTTTTTTCCTTAACTTTTTTTTTCTTCTTGTTCAAGACACTTTTTACCTGAAATCCTCAACTTAGCTTACTTTTTGCAAAGATTATCCTGTCTGTGTGTAGTTCAGACCAGGTTTTCTTAGAATTGAGGCCAAAAAGTCTAAAATCCAGACAAAAATTCTGATTCCACCTACGACAGGCCAAACTTTTGGCATAAACAAAATTGGGATTTATGAAAATGTTTTTCCCCACTGTATTTTGTATTGCAAGTAACGAGTCCAGATAAATGGTATCTTAATAAAGCTATGTCTGTCTACTTTTCTGTAATACCACCCATTTTGATGTATCTTAAAGGACCCAGACACTTCAGAGCTCAGAAGTAGGGTCCTTTCAGAGTTATAATGAGGGAGCTTGTAGTAAAATCGTTTATACACTGTTATGACTCCATGAACATAGTTGTAATGTAGTAAAATCACTTATATACTGTTACGACTCCATGAACAGAGTTGTAATGTAGTAAAATCACTTATATACTGTTATGACTCCATGAACATAGTTGTAATGTAGTAAAATCACTTATACACTGTTATAACTCCATGAACAGAGTTGTAATGTAGTAAAATCACTTATACACTGTTATGACTCCATGAACAGAGTTGTAATGTAGTAAAATCACTTACATACTGTTTTGACTCCATGAACATAGTTGTGTAATAAATTTGGAGTAAGTGTTAGTGAATTTGAACCATGCTTGGGTCGTTAGTAGTGATTTTGGGTACAAGCCGAATGACTGTCCCTGTAGTAACATAGTCCATATTAAAATTCAGTGGTGTATACAAGTAGTGTGATTGAAAAGGCAGCATTTATGGTTGGAAATCAGTAAATTATAGAATGGAATCAATAAGTTGGAACTTGGTAGGTACCGTTTATGTGGCCATAGTGGAAAATTGGCGTATGTATATGAGTGTGATACGCCGGAAATTCTGTGGATGGACTGGCCTAGGGTCGCGCAGTTAAATATTTCCCAGTTAGTAAGGGAATACTGGTGTAATTTCTATGGCATGACAAGCTATCGGTACGGAAAACGGATGATAATGAAGAAAAACCATGTAAAGGTGCAGTTAATGGACGTTTGGGCAAGTTGTCTCCTCTGGGTCGCCCATTGATTACAGCAAAGATTAATAATTATAGCAGACACGTCTTTCTTTCCATTTTACAACTTAAGTTGTATGGAAGTCTTTGGAAATTTGGGGAAAACATATGACTTCCAGCGTGACTCGCGCCAGGGTTTTGACACCGCTCGGTCAAGTGAATACCCCTGTGCTTGTAACAAGAAAAATTTCTGGTGACAGCGGTTTGGGATATGTGTGAATAGTTCTGTCATGGTTTGCAATTTATTCAGAGTTATTATGTGTGAAACTGACTATTGCTTCGCATTTGGAAAGAAAGAGGAAAGAAATATTATGGCTAGTGCGACTTTAACTTCGTTTATTGAGATTTCGCGACATTTGGTCTGCGAGAGTAGATATATGCATTTGCTGCTGAGAAGGATTTTTAAGAGGAGTACTAATGTTTAAGCAGGACGGAGTGATTTATCCAGGATATAATACAGCGATGGCAAGAATTGTATTGGTATAGGTCGCGCAGATTGCGAGATCTAAGTCAGTTGGAGGTAAAAGCGTGAGACAGTGCACACGCGGTTTCCATTTCTCCTCGACACGTGGGGGTTAAAACAGGGCCAAGTGATACTTTTGGTTCTTTTTAATAGGCTGGAATTGCTAAAATGTGGACGACAATCATTGGCCACGGAATTGTAACATGCTGGAATGATGAAAATGTCTGTAATTGTTTTGTTTTTGTACAAACTGATAGGAACCGCTAATGAATGGGTTTGACAACACCCCCCCCCCCCCCCCCCCCCCCCCGCCGTGTTGTGTATAATTGAGGAGATTGGATTTTATAACATCAACAACAATAAGAACAATAAGAACAACATACATAAATTTGATATAAGCGTCATACACCGGTAGAAGTGGCCAATAAAAGTTTTAAATGGGTGGGTAATAATTTTTCCCCGTAATTATTACATGGATGGGTTGAGACATATTGTCTACGGGTGACAATTAAAAGCCGCGCAGTTACAATTAAATCAGAATGCGCCCAAAGGCTATGTAAATAATTTGATTATTGGTGTGATTATTTGTTTTATATTTTTAAATTCTGTAACGACAGATGTCGGTCTTGATTGGGGTTTTATTATTGTATGTATTAGTTTTATAATTTGCAATCATGTGGTGTTAGAGCAGAAAAGTTCTAGAAGTTGTTGCTGCATGAGACCAGGTGGTAAACTAAGTCTAGTTGTTTGAATTGTGCTTGGAGTTAAACATGGCTGAATTGAAAGAAAATAAGGGTATTATGTATGGGTGTTTGGAGGCTGGTGGACTATTTGTTTATTTTTATTTTTGTGTTGCTGTAGGGTACGGTTAAGTGGTGAAAAGATGATTGAAAAGGCAGTGTCAAGTCTAGCGTTCTGTTGGTGACAATAGGGTCGCGCCAGATGGGCGTTGAAGTCATGGTTAACTTATTTTTGAGGTTCTTAAGAGGTCGTGTTTCATTTGAAGAACGCATTCTCTAACCTCGTGGGGTAGTACAGGACGGAACCTGTATTTTGTTTGTCATTGAACTGTTAGCGACTTGCCAGTTGAGAATTGATTTATACAGAGCACATTAAGAAGGAAGAAAGAAATCGTCTACACGCATCTTCATGATCATATATGGTTCAGCGAGGTTTTCATCATGCATAGTTTGACTTGTCTGCATGAATGGAATGGTGTCAATTTGGAAAACTGAAGGACAATTCAAAGCACGTGTTAGTTATTTAGCAGCATGAAGAAATTGTAGTGCACACCACAATTATAGTTGAATCGTGATGTGATGGGGTTCCAAACTTTAGCGTTTGGGGATAGGTTTTCTTAGGGATTTAGGTAACAACTGGTGTGGAATTTGTAGTGAATTAACAGTGAAAGAAACAAATAGGATCGTCTGGCACAGACTGAGTTGAAAAATATTTGGGCATTGAAGTCATGGTTGACTTGTTGGAGGTTAGTAAGAGAAGGTGTCTCTGAAGAACGCTAACCTCGTGATGTGTACAGGTGTACCAAGGTCTATTAGGAGAACGTGTGTCCTGGTGGAAACGCAATCTCCAGACCAGAGTTTTAATGTAAAGAGGAATGGTTCTGGTTGCATTTGATGTCTGTTGTTAGAGACCTATGCTTAGACAAGTCAATTTCGAGGAAGTCGTGAGGGAGTTTGAACCCGACTAAGTGGTTGAAACATTATTTCATCTTGGATTCAACTTGTTTAGATTTGGATAGTTTATGTTGTTGTATATAATCATATTGGTAATCGTTTATCGGGTGTGGGGTTAAATTTAGAAAAAAAAAAAAAAAAAAAAAATACTTCAAATTGTGATTTAGATCACAGAAATGTGACGTTTGTGTCACTCGGGACGAGTGATCTTTTAAAGGCGGGGGTAATGTAATAAATTTGGAGTAAGTGTTAGTGAATTTGAACCATGCTTGGGTCGTTAGTAGTGATTTTGGGTACAAGCCGAATGACTGTCCCTGTAGTAACATAGTCCATATTAAAATTCAGTGGTGTATACAAGTAGTGTGATTGAAAAGGCAGCATTTATGGTTGGAAATCAGTAAATTATAGAATGGAATCAATAAGTTGGAACTTGGTAGGTACCGTTTATGTGGCCATAGTGGAAAATTGGCGTATGTATATGAGTGTGATACGCCGGAAATTCTGTGGATGGACTGGCCTAGGGTCGCGCAGTTAAATATTTCCCAGTTAGTAAGGGAATACTGGTGTAATTTCTATGGCATGACAAGCTATCGGTACGGAAAACGGATGATAATGAAGAAAAACCATGTAAAGGTGCAGTTAATGGACGTTTGGGCAAGTTGTCTCCTCTGGGTCGCCCATTGATTACAGCAAAGATTAATAATTATAGCAGACACGTCTTTCTTTCCATTTTACAACTTAAGTTGTATGGAAGTCTTTGGAAATTTGGGGAAAACATATGACTTCCAGCATGACTCGCGCCAGGGTTTTGACACCGCTCGGTCAAGTGAATACCCCTGTGCTTGTAACAGTTGTAATGTAGTAAAATCACTTATACACTGTTATAACTCCATGAACAGAGTTGTAATGTAGTAAAATCACTTATACACTGTTATGACTCCATGAACAGAGTTATAATGTAGTAAAATCACTTATATACTGTTATAACTCCATGAACAGAGTTGTAATGTAGTAAAATCACTTATACACTGTTACATGTATAACTCCATGAACAGAGTTGTAATGTAGTAAAATCACTTATACACTTATAACTCCATGAACAGAGTTATAATAAGGGAGCTTGTAGTAATATCTCTAATACACTATTATGGCTATGTCGGGGATGGAGGTTGTACTGATTGGGTGTCACATTTAATATGGTTTTCGTTATCAAGAGGTTGATATGTTATTGCCTGGTTCAAGTAAAGATAAGTGGTGAAACTTATAGGTGAAATAGATAGAGAGATCTGATCAGATACATATATAGAACATGAGCCCCCCATACAGGTAAACAAACAATTGAATCAATTACATAGAACAACTATGCAAAGTCATTACATTAGGAATATCTCAGCTTTTAGAAAACAAAACTTTCTCGAATTACAAAGGAAAACACAAATGGATTTAAATAAAATAGCTGATCTGTTTACTGATAGATTTAGTTCAACATAGGATCGAGTGAACAATCGATTGCATAACCTGTTCTTCGGTTGGCTCTACTTCCACTGTAGCTGTTCATACCCCTGGATCTCATGATGCTACTTTCGACAGTCAGTCTCAGGATACTCTCAGAATACCTCTCAGAATTGATAAATCGTAGGAATACATCACCTGATTACACGTCTCAGGATTACACATCTCAGGAGCTATTTTCTCCCTTTGCTTCCAATGTCCATACAAATTACCCGGCTGTAGATTTTCCATCCTTTTCCATGAAAAACGCTGGAAAATGCTGGAAAATCGTAGCATGGAAAACGCTGGAGTATTTGGACTAATATTCCAGCCTCTGTCCAGGGTAGGCTGGAATACCCTGGACAATTCTAGCATGGAAAACGCTGGACAATTCATGCATGGAAAACGCAGGAGTATTTGGACTAATATTCCAGCCTCTGTCCAGCGTAGGCTGGAAACCGCTGGAAAATTCTAGCATGGAAAACGCTGGATAATTCATGCATGGAAAATGCTGGAGTATTTGGACTAATATTCCAGCCTCTGTCCAGTGTAGGCTGGAAACCGCTGGAAAATTCTAGCATGGAAAATGCTGGACAATTCTAGCATGGAAAACGCTGGAGTATTTGGACTAATATTCCAGCCTCTGTCCAGGGTAGGCTGGAAACCGCTGGAAAATTCTAGCATGGTAAATGCTGGAGTATTTGGACTAATATTCCAGCCTCAGTCCAGCGTAGGCTGGAAAACCCTGGACGATTCTAGCATGGAAAACCCTAGACAACACTAAAATTTTGCTGAAAATCGCTGAAATTTTTTCATGAAAACGAGATTTTAACAGCGATGCAACTATTATTTGATGATAATTTCAAGAGGAACATGAGCCAAAAAGCTTAGTGTAAATGAAAAATATAAATTTGTCTTAAAATTTATGCTGCTGTTTCTGTAACTTCCATACCTCAGTGATGTATCTGTCTCTTTGTATTAGTTCCATTTGCGAATTTAATTAAATAATAACATGCATTGATATCAACATGAAGAAACAAAATGCCTTAAAAATGTCAGATATTAAGTAATGTGAGTGTGATTCTCTATGATAATTAAATCTTTTTTGTTATTGCTTTCTTAAATACATAATAAGCTTTCTCTCATTGTTCTATTATTAGGGAAGGTGCTGTGATAGTTAGGATCGAGTGTCTTCGAGAACCTATTATTGTTGTTGAAATTGGAAATGACATTTATGGTGCTGTTCTCCCCAATCATCATGAAAAGGACTAAAATGGCTCTCACATGATTGGGCTGCAGAATATCATACTTCTGCACTGTAGTATCAAGGTCATGTGGTGCACAGATTTGGACATATTTATGATTGTATATGCACCAGATATTTTCATGTCAGGATTTAACTATTTGTTTTATGATATCTTTTCATACATGTATAGTTTGTCCCAAACCAAAAGCGCAAGCTTATTTTTAAGGTTGCGGCAAGCTTGTTATTTAAGCTTGCTGCAAGCTTAGATTTGAAACCGCGGCAAGCTTGCTGCAAGCTTGCGCAAGCTTATTTTTAAGGTTGTGGCAAGCTTGCCGCAAGCTTATTTTTAATGTTGTGGCAAGCTTGCCGCAAGCTTGCGCAAGCTTATTTTTAAGGTTGTGCATGACCAAGCTTAGATTTTAAACTATATATATATATATATATATATATATATATATATATATATATATATATATATATATATATATATATATATAAACTGACTGCCACCATATTTCTAGCCCTTGATGTGTGGAAATGACCATTTATATCAAATATTAAAAGTAAAATGTTGATATATGCTACAATGATAATGTCACAGAATTGAAACAGAGTGGATTTTGTATTAAATGAATAACTCAAACAATGTGTGAAAGATGGCAATTCATGAATTTAATTAGTTAATAAAAAATAAATTATGATGTAAAAATACAATGATTCTCAAATGCTCTCAAAATACAATTGATCCAACTACTCTATACTAACATTCACACTTTGAAGAAAAAAAATATTATATCTATCTGATATACAGATTCAAAACACCTCAGTTTAAAAAAAATTGTATACACTTTATAATCCGATATTCACATAATTGTATGTACCGCCTAGGATTGAGATTCAAACAATTCAAATAAATTTCAAAAGTTCTGCACTGTAAGTACAAGGTTCACAAATCTCCTGGAATTCAACTATATTCAAACTAATCTCATGTAATTAATACAAATGTACCAATTGAAACAGCAATTGGACCAAATACACCAGTCTCTCGATAACAAATAGTAGACACATCAATATACTATAATTACCGTTATTTACTATTGCACGACATACTGAGAGAGAGAGAGAGAGAGAGAGAGAGAGAGAGAGAGAGAGAGAGAGAGAGAGATTGTTTCTAAATATCTTTTGCAATTTTGGAATCTGGGAACATATTTTTAATTACTTCCATTAACTTGTAGGCTGTGCTCAATTTACGATCAGCTCATAGAATCACCTCAGCACGTTATCTGCTTTTGAAATATGTGCTGATCACTGACTTCCTTTCCCTTCATCGTTGACAAAATACTTGTATTTCCCTTCACTAACGATGCCAATTTCGCATGATTTTCCGATTCACGTGCCGTGAAAAGTCATTCATTCCACCATGTTGTGCACATGAAAAATCTAAGTTGCAAACAGTGCAGAGCACAAAATGCACTCCTTTAGACGGTGGTTTAAGGCATGGTCACAGAGTATTATGAACTGGTAGAAAATGCTGCTTTCTATGTTTAGGCGGCATGTTTAAACAACCGGATGTTGAGAATGTTAAATCAGTGATGTGGCGCCGACTACAGACCCGGACGCGGACCGAAGAGACGATACAACACAACTAACCGGAATAAAAAACGCTTAAAATATTATTTTTAAAAAAAAATAAAAAAAATGCAACCTCAAATCGTATTTTAAAACCAATGACCATACTACCGTACGAATGAGCTTTATTTTGTACAAATACAGTCAAATACGAACTGGTAAACAGGTCTGCAAAGGCAAACGGGTGGGTGGGTGGCAGATTTTTTAGTTTTTAATACTCATTTATATTAATTTCAGGATAAATTACCGTATATTGAGGAGTTAATCAAAAACATTAGTCCACGCGATTTCCGTTCGATCACAGGAGTCTGACGCTGTTTCAACAATGTTAAAATTACCTACACTTTCAAATACAAAAATTGTCAATGAAACAGAAATTGGAATATTCTTTCAAAAACTAAATACCAGAAGTTATCATCACAAAATTACAGAGACTATATTTGATGGTGCATACATTGTTGGTAAGAAGCATTTATAAGTACTTGACTTCAAATATCTTGCTGCATTGTCAGTCTGTAAAAAACTTTGCAGTCTGTAAATGCTATGTATTTTACCGGATTTTACTAAATGGAATCCTTTATCACAGTGTAAATCAATAAATTCTTGCTCTGTTCTTTTTATATTTAATGGTGTAAAACAATGTGGACAAATTATGTTCTATGTTAAAGTTTATCCACTGTGCTGCTGTTTGATGAATGACTGCAGATGCACTCCTTCATTTTTTGCAATCTAGGAAGCTTGAATTTTACATTTTCCAAGCTTGCAGACTTGGAAAAATTCCTTTTGCAAGCTATACTGGTAGCTTAATTTGTGTAAGTTTGAGATTTTACAGTAAGCTTGCAGACTTTGAGAATTTATTTTTGCAAGCTTGCAGACTTGGAAAAATTCCTTTTGCAAGCTTGCGCAAGCTACCTTACTAGCTTGTACAACTTCAACTAGCTTGCTGCAAACTTGCAGCAAGCTTGCTGCAAGCTTGTGGAAAGCAAGCATTTTGGTTTTGGATACGTGTTACACCACTACATTTTTGTAAAATGATGTTATCTGATCATTAACATTTAATTACATATATTGTACATATAACAAATTATGTACAACTTTAACACTTGTGGTTTGTCTTTTTAAAGCAGGGATCATTTGTGTGCATGTATTGTTTCATTTGTTTATTTGAATTGTGTCCTCTATTTCTCAGTAAATATTTATCATAGGTTTGAAATAATAGTTTTGTTTCAAGTTGTAAAATCTGTTACAGTGCAGTTTAGTCATGATAGCTCTTTCTTTAGGTAATCAGAAATAATTCTAAGTACCTAGTCATGATTGCTTTTTCTTTAGGTAATTAAAAATACTTCTAAGTACCAATCTAGAAAATTGACTAAGCTCTTTTCCAGGATTTTCCATGCTGAAATTTATCCCAAAAATTCTAAGTCCAAACTGTCCATCCTTTTCCATGGTTTTCCATGCTGAAATTTATCCCAAAAATGCTAAGTCCAGATTGTCTATACTGAAAAAAATTCAGTCCAAAATGTCCAGCGTTTTCCACATACATGCCAACCATTACGCTTTTGGCGTAATCATTACGCTTTTTCCCACTAAATTCCGCGTTACGCGTTAACGTTTATAGATTACGCTTTTTCGATATATCCATCTTGCAAAAAAAAAAATTTTTTTCGTTTTTATTAGCATTACTTTATTTTTTACATACTGTTTTATTTTTAATTAAAAAATACCCCGCTTCTACATAACTACGATATACGAGTATACTTGTCCGTGGACTTTCCTAATATTCATGTTCTATTTATGGCAACTATCATGTTACTAAGATACTTTCAAACTTTCGACCTCATATTCTATTTATAGCGGCTTAGTGAGGAGAGAACAGACTGGTTTCTATTTTGTTTAAATCATTATGCACATACTCTTTGTTCTAATTTTGTATAGTGCAGAACCAGTCTAAAAGTTTTTTTGCGCTAAAAAGTATTAAAAAATTCTCAATGCGTTTATGAGTGCAAAAAATATCTCTTAAATAATTTCACAGATGGGTTAGAAAAAGTCAATAATAAACAAAGCAAAATGTAATCAATCCTCCAAACACGACGAGGGCATCATCACGTGACGTCTAATCGTTGGCGCTAAATGGCTTCAGATGTTAAGATGGATTCTAGTCTTTGTGTATGTTAGAGCACTTTTTTTCCCCCAAAAATTTCGCAGATGGATCAGAAAAAAAGCAAAACAACGAGTCCTCCAAAAATTCAAAGATGAATATATGAATGGCATAATACAGCGTTCCATTCTAGGACAGCATAATGCTCATTGCAGACTGCGGAAACGATTTTAGCATTGGTCATGGTGGTAAATTTGATGTGGAAAAACACGTGAAAACAAGGAAACACATCGAATTAGCTCGCCTTACGAACTCTAATACTAAGGTAACTTCTTATTTACCGAGGTTTTAATAGAACACGGACTACCATTAGCGGTAGCAGACGACGTTGGTCCCTTGTTGAAGCGGATGTTTCCTGATTCGAAAATTGCGGGAAAATATGCTTGTGCAAGAACAAAATCATCTCATATTGTTCGGTGCCTAGCAGAAGATACTTCACTTAAAATTGCAGAAGCAATGAAAATTGGGCCGTTTAGTATTGCCACAGACGGGAGTTGTGATTATGATGTTAAAAAGTTGTACCCAGTATGTGTTAGATACTTTGACAGTGAAAAAGGCAAAGTCATGAGTGTTCTTCTTTCTTTACCAGAATTAACAGTAGATTCCACTGGACAAAACATTTTTGATTTGCTTGACAATGTTTTGAAGAAACATGACATAAGTTGGCAGAACTGTATGGGGTTTGCAGCTGATAATGCATCAGTGATGACTGGAATTCATAAAGGAGTTGCATCCTATATTTTGAAAATGTCTCCATCAGTGTTCATAACAGGTTGCCCCTGTCATTTGATGCACCTTGCTGCTGGTAAGGCTGCTGATAAATTAGAAGTAGATATTGACCATTTATTAATAGATATCTACTATTATTTGGAGAAAAATAGTAAAAGGAAACAGGCTCTAAAGTTGTTACAAGATCAGTTTGATCTTGAAGACTATAAAGTTATAAAGCATGTGTGTACAAGATGGTTATGCCTTGGCAAATGTGTTAGCCATTTACTTGAGCTTTGGGATGCATTACAAGCATTCTTTCAAACTGAAAGTGAATCTGCACAGAGAAAACATGGTGGAAAAGTGAAGAAGAGTGGTACAAAAGCAGAATCTGTTATTGCAAGTCAGAAGAGAACAAGAGATGAAAGTATAGACAGACATACTAACAATAAAGAGATTGGTGTAGCAGAAAGAAAGAAATTTAAATCCATGGAATTTTTATTTGAGAGGCCTCTATCTATCCAGCTAGAGGGCCTCCAGGCTCAGACCATGACTGTGAAAGATAAATCTTTTGACATAAAATTTCATCAGCCATCTGGATCAGGTTCTTCAGAGTATGAATCTGTTAAAAAGCATACTGGATCTTCTCATACTTCCAAGGGCAAAACTAGCATGCGAGATGGTTTACAAAAAGCTTAATGATCCAGTTACAAAACTGTACTGCTTGTTTATGAAGAGTGCCATTCCATTGTTTGATGCAGCAAATGTCTTGCAGAAAGAAGAACCATGCATTCATATTATGCACAAGATTCTGTCAAACCAGTTGTCAGATTTGCTAATAAGGTTTATTAAGCCAGAAATCATCGCATCAGCCAAACTTTTAACTGATATTGACTTTCATGACCATGCAAACCAGAAAGATAATGAAGATCTAGCTATTGGTGCAGAAGCAAGAGAATTCATAGAACACAATTCTACTCTTCCTGTGATTACATGCTCCATAAATTCCCATATGGAGATGAACTGCTTTTAAATGCTTCAGTTGCTTATGTAAATGAGAGACAGTCAAAAAGCTTCAAAAGTGTTAGATTCTTTGTCAAGAGATATCCCTTTCTATTGCCACCCTTGTCTAACTTGGATCATCTGGAAGAAGAATTCCTGAAGTATCAAGTTGGGATTCTACCTGACAATATACTTAATGCAGATAGAGTTGATGTGCAATGGCACCTTATTTCCCAGCTAAAAGACTCTATCACTGGAAGAAATAAATTTCCTCTTCTTTGTCAGGTTATGAAAGGAATATTGGTTCTTTACCATTCTAATGCTGACTGTGAGAGATTGTTCAGTGTTGTTAACAAAAATAAAACTGAATTCAGGTCCAGGCTAAGTAACCCAGTAATGAGTGCTCTACTGGTATGCAAAACATTCATGGCCTCAGCTGGTACAAAATGTTTTGAAATGCAACATGACAATCTGTTGCTTTCTAAAGCTAAAGTGCTACATATGAACACTTGAACCATTAATGAATGATAAAAGACGAGAAAAGCAAATAAATCATTGTTAATTGTAATTGTAGTATGTTATATGTGGATTACTCTTTTTCTGCTTGGATTCCTCTTTTTGACCACTTGGATTACACTTTTTCCTCGTCAGGGGTTGGCATGTATGTTTCCATGCTGAAAAAATTAAAAGTAAAAAATGTCCAGCATTTTCCAGCGTTTTCCATGCTGAAAAAATTCAAAGTCCAAAATGTCCAGTATTTTCCAGCGTTTTCCATGCTGAAAAAATTCAAAGTCCAAAATGTCCAGCATTTTCCAGACATGTCCAGCATTTTCCATGCACAATGTCCAGGGTTTCCATGCTAAATTCTGCAGAATATTTCATTTTTCCATAGTTTTCCAGGGTTTTCCATGCTTTTCCATCCTCTTCCATCCTTTTCCAGAGTATACTCTGGAAAAAGTACAGCCGGGTAGTTCATCAGATTCCTTGGACAACAGTCTCCTTTCAACGACAGTTTTTACAAGGGAATATCTTGCAAATCCCCTGGAGCCTACTCTGGTTTCTCTTACAGAAAAGCTTAAACTGATTAAATTTTTTTATAAGGCTATATTAAATCCTAGGAAATTTTTTGTGGGAAACAAGCCACTTAATTAGCGTAAGCAGTCAGTCAGATCTCTCAGCCACCCTTTATCAGAGGCACCAAAATTGGTGTCAGCTGACATGGTAGTTTGATAGTTAAGAGTTTCTACGATTTTTCAATTGTGACATCTTTACCATGAAAATAACGCTCACCATGCTCCTAATAGTCCGTCTTGCTGCTGTCGAAACAAATGTTTAATAAAGAATAGCTTTCTCCCCTCAAAATACCATTCCGAACATGGCAGTATGGCAATTGATACACGTCTGTTCTCTAGAATTCTAATTTATGGTTCTCTGGTCTCAACTAATGTATTCTTGTTAGATCGCCAGAAATTTGCTCCTTCACAGGCTATATGAACAGAGTTATAATGAGGGAGCTTCTTCTTGTTTTGGGGTTTAATGCCATTTCTCAGTGCAAGATAGGCTATATATGGCAGTCAGTTAAGAATATGAACATATTGTAAACTGATCAAAGGAATAGAGTACTTTGTTTTCAACTAACTGTCAGTGAAACTAGAATAGATGCCTTTCTTTAGATTCTCAATCTCATCACATTAAGGCTTTAATCAGAGAAATGACAGCTGGACTGGAATCACTTGATCAACTAAATGTTTACCACGTGACAAAACCCATCTGTACAGTGGTGTAAGTTCCAATCCGGAATCATTGTTCAGCACTGCCCCCACCCCCATTCCTTTACAGGGTATTATTCTCTCGACCAAGCATTCCTTTACAGGGTATTATTCTCTCAACCAAGCAATCTAATTTTATTCCTAAAATGAGCTTGCTCTGATTCTTTACAATGTTCACCAGCTGCTGTTCGTGATTCTCTATATTTATATAAAGTGTTTTTTGTGTCCAGGCTTTTACTCGGTTGAAAGAATAATGCCCTGAGGAGGAAATAGAAAAGAGAAACTTTTGAAATCATAGAGGAGCCGGTGTTGAAGCATGATTTCGGATTTGTACAGATGGGTTTTGTCATCTTGTCATTTAGTTCATTACATGATTCCAGTTGAGAAATCATTGCTCTTATGAAGGCCGTGTGATAAGGTTGAAAGCTAAGTATTCGTAACCTATTCTGTGACAATAAGGTATATAGTCTTAGTTTCTTCGACTGCAAATTGCTGTAGCAGGTAACAATATTCATTCTATTAACTGTCTTATATTTAAAGGTATTCATTTAATGCAAGGCTTTCTTCATGTACGCAAATCACTTGTTAATATATTGGTTTACAGAAAACAGATTTTATATTACATTTGCATGGTTACCGTAACAGTATTTGTTTCTTACCATACCTTTTTATTAATGGATGCATGTACAGAGTGGTATTTAGATGAAAATATCAGGGTGTCTTTTAGATAACTTTTTTCTTATGTAAATGCCTTGCAGGGTCAGTACAACAGGATAGGTGTGACCAGTAACTACATTAAAATACCATGTATACCTAAGGGGTTGGACTCTTTTAAATTCAGTTTTATCAGTGACCTTTCCCTAAGTGCATTTGGCACTTAATGGTATTCATGCAATATACCTCTGCAAAAAATCTAAATAAGCACCCTCCTACTCATTAAGAATTCACTTTTTTATTTTGTAGAACTGCATGTTTACTGATATATTTAATATTTAGTAACCAAACCTTAGATCAACGACAGCCAAAACTTTCCAAAATCAAAGAAAAATTTATTTAAAAACCATTTTCAATACTCTGTGGCCATTATATGAAATAGTATTACAAATAAATTTCAGCGGACTTGAAAAGCCATGGAATTTCTCAAAAACCTTGGTATGTTTTGGAAAAGTCTTGGAATTTCTGGCAATGGAGTTTAAAAACTTTATAACTGCTAATTCTATTGAGTGCTAAGCACCAATTAAAAAAACTTGTTTCAGACTTTACAAATTACTTGACAATGCAAGATACTGTGAAATGCATTTTGTGAAATGGCCCTTGAAAAGTTTTTGGAAAAGTCATGCAATTTGTTTTTGTTAAGTCTGCAGGAACCCTGATTTTTATATCACATGGTCTATCCACCTTCTCCAACTACAGTTTTGTATATATTTCAATATGTGTTATGCAGATCTTCATGTAGAACTAATGGTACTGATTTTAATCATACTGCAAACATCATAGACCCTACTCTTATCACAATCTGCCTTTATATCAGGGTTAATGTCAATAATTCTGTTGATTGTTTTAAACTTTGAATGACAGATCTGCTGTCACATAATCTGCCAACTAATCAGGGTCAATGACATAGATTGAGTTGATTATTTGAAACAAAGTATGATCTGTTGTCACATAATGTGCCATTTCAGTCTGTTCAATTGGTAATGTCACATAATCTGCCATATTAGAGTCTGTTCAGTTGGTTCTGTAAATGGCAGTTATGATACAGTTCTACTGTCACTAATCAGGGTCTCTACATTTTTGGTTCAGCTGACTATTTTAAAGCAAACAAGACATGACCCAGATCTAACATTCCATAATCAGCTGACAGTTAGGATCAGTAAAGATTTTTTTTGGGGAGGGGGGATTAATTATGGTACTCTGTAATCTATCAGAGCTAGTCATGATCAGGTTAAATAAGCTAGTTTAGGAAATCAATATCTATATGAGAAAGCACTGAAATTGGCTTGGGTAATTAATTTTACCAGCCAGAGCACAACAGTTTGGAACCGTGACCGTACATAATCTGTTAATATTGATGGGACTCTTGAAAAGGAGGGAGTTCATGGTCAAAAACATTATTAGTCCTCTATTTTTGCAGGAGAAAATGGGAACCCAGTCTTGAAGTTGGTGAAACATAAAAAAAGTATATATTGGTTCGACTGGCGATGATTGATGATAATAAAAAGTTATTTTGTTTAAATTTTTAAAAAATTTTTTGGGGAGTTTGTCTTATTGGTAATTGAAAAGAATTGAGATTGTTTCATTGATGAATTTCAGTCCTTTGTCAGCCTTGACTTTGGATCTTTGTTGACCAAGATAATGCATCTCATACAATTTTCACTACACTGAACTTGAGTCAAGAATGGGTCTACATTGAGAAATATAGTTTTGATCATAAATCATTTTCTAAATTGAAAGTGCAGTAGCTTTTAATATCATGGAACTTGTATTTCAATCGTTGCACTAAATTTATGTAATTCCATCTTGATCCCTGATAAATGTGCAGAGTAGTTACACCGGTCGATTCAGAGGTTGTGTGTTTATGGAGTCTCAAGGACATGAGAAAATGGCCATGTATAATGTGTTTATGGAGTTTCAAGGACACAGGAAAAGGTCCATATATTATGTTCATAGAGTTTCATTAGTACAGGGAAATGGTCCATATATTGTGTTCAAAGAGTTTCATTAGTACAGGGAAATAGTCCATATATTGTGTTCATAGAGTTTCATTAGTACAGGGAAATGGTCCATATATTGTGTTCAAAGAGTTTCATTAGTACAGGGAAATAGTCCATATATTGTGTTTATAGAGTTTCATTAGTACAGGGGAATGGTCCATATATTGTGCTCATAGAGTTTCATTAGTACAGGGAAATGGTCCATATATTGTGTTCATAGAGTTTCATTAGTACAGGGAAATGGTCCATATATTATGTTAATAGAGTTTCATTAGTACAAGTTAATGCTCCATATATTGTGTTCATAGAGTTTCAAGGACACAGGAAAAGGTCCATATATTATGTTCATAGAGTTTCAAGTACAGGGGATTGGTCCATATATTGTGTTCATAGAGTTTCAAGTACAGGGGATTGGTCCATATACACTGTATTGTGTTCATAGAGTTTCAAGTACAGGGGAATGGTCCATATATTGTGTTCATAGAGTTTCAAGTACAGGGGATTGGTCCATATATTGTGTTCATAGAGTTTCAAGGACACAGGAAAAGGTCCATATATTATGTTCATAGAGTTTCAAGTACAGGGGATTGGTCCATATATTGTGTTCATAGAGTTTCAAGTACAGGGGATTGGTCCATATATTGTGTTCATAGAGTTTCAAGTACAGAGGAATGGTCCATATATTGTGTTCATAGAGTTTCAAGTACAGGGGAATGGTCCATATATTGTGTTCATAGAGTTTCATTAGTACAGGGGAATGGTCCATATATTATGTTCATAGAGTTTCATTAGTACAGGGAAATGGTCCATATATTATGTTCATAGAGTTTCAAGTACAGGGGAATGGTCCATATACTGTGTTCATAGAGTTTCAAGTACAGGGAAATGGTCCATATATTGTATTCATAGAGTTTCATTAGTACAGGAGAAATGGCCATATATTGTGTTCATAGAGTTTCATTAGTACAGGGAAATGGTCCATATACATGTATTGTGTTCATAGAGTTTCATTAGTACAGGGAAATGGTCCATATATTGTGTTCATAGAGTTTCATTAGTACAGGGGAATGGTCCATATATTGTGTTCATAGAGTTTCGAGTACAGGGGAATGGTCCATCAGTTGTGTTTATGGAATTTTAGGGACACAAGAAAAGGTCCATGTATCGTATTTTGGAATTTGAAGGACAGGAAAATTTCCATGTATTGTGTTTATGGAGATATAAGGACACAAGGAAAGGTTCAAATATTGTGTTTAATGACTTACACGGACATGAAAAAGATCCATATGTTGTGTTTAATGACTTACACAGACATGAAAAAGGTCCATATGTTGTGTTTAATGACTTACACGGACATGAAAAAGGTCCATATGTTGTGTTTAATGACTTACACGGACATGAAAAAGGTCCATATGTTGTGTTTAATGACTTACACGAACATGAAAAAGGTAAATATGTTGTGTTTAATGACTTGCACAGACATGAAAAAGGTCCATATGTTGTGTTTAATGACTTACACGGACATGAAAAGGTCCATATGTTTTGTTTAATGACTTACACAGACATGAAAAAGGTGCATGTATTGTGTTTAATGACTTGCACAGACATGAAAAAGGTCCATATATTGTTGAAAATGAGATCAAGATACTTATTAATTCTGGCTAAACATTTGTTATTAAAATATTCTGTAATTTTACTCAGTAATAGTGATGGGAATCGGTTAGAAGTTCATAATCGATCATCGGTTGCACACAACTTACTGATAATCGATTATAATCGGTTGCTAACTTTCTACAAGTAAGTTTTAATTTTTGTTGTTACAGAGTTATATCTTTGTTCAAAAGTTTAAAATGTATAGGAGTTAATCTCTCTCTCTCTCTCTCTCTATATATATATATATACTTTAACCTCAAAAGCAACTTTCTTTGGCTTATCAGTTTTATGCAGCTGAAAGACTTAACAATCCCCCAGAACACTTTTATTCATATGTGATTTTTCAATTGTTTAAAGTATAGAAAGAAATGTTTTTCTTGCTTGTCATTAGTTACTAATACTACAATCAAAGCAGTTTAAACAAAACAAATAAACACCAAATACAAAAACTTTCAAACTAACTGAACTATTTATCAGCAAAATCATGTAATGTTTGAGCAATGCTGAACACAAAAATCATTTTTCAGAATACTGTTTCTTCTTGTGCTTGTTACACTGACACTACCAATAGTTAATGTTTTTGTTTAAGAATATTATCAGGTCCACATTGTCACAACTTAAACGAGCCCATTTCTTGCTGACAAGATGTCCAGCCAGACTAAATACCCTCTCACTGGATACTGATGATGCCGGAATACTTAGGTACTTCCGAGCTAGTAAGCTAAGATGGAGGTAGAACTGGCAGTTTTGTTTCCACCACTGTAACATTGTGAGATTGGTATCATATGGAGCAGCAACTAGATATCTAGAAACCTCCTGGTGGATGACATCTGTTATTTGCTGTTGACTTTCACCAAGGCAAACAACATCTTGCAACCAATCATCCATGTCAACATTGACCTTTGCTTTCTTGTTTGGTGGACTAAGTGTAACCACAGTTTTAGTGTTGTCATCTCTGACATTTAGTAGTGATGGTGCAATTGGTAGAGGTGGCAATGAGTCTGAAGGTTTTTCATCACTAGTCCCTGGCTCCACTTGGACATTCACTTTAACATCAGCCATATCAAGAGCAACCTTCAAAAGCAGAGCATGTCCATCTGCTCGCTCACTGTCAGATAGAAACTCCAGATCCTTCATAGTATGATTCAATAAACAGCCCAACAGAACTAGATCTTTGTCCTGTGTTCTATTGTCAAATTCTTGTCTCATTACATCTTTAAGTTTAGCAATTGAAGGTAGATCATCAGCATTTGTTTCTATACATTTGGTAAGTTTAAGAAGTATTGGGATAACTTTATGAAGGGTTGGTGATTTGTCTCTGCAAACACCGTTTGTTGCATTCAGGAACGGTGAGAGAACTTCCACAAGTTTTTCAACCAATGCTTGTTCGTCAAATGTATAGACATAATTTTTCAATGTTGCGGCTGCTGACTTGCTTATGTTTGGGTCACTGATAACAGCCATAATAGCAGGTGTTTGCTCAAGCAGTTGTTCAAGCATGTCATGAGTGCTATTCCATCTAGTTGGAACATCCATCTTGAGCTTGTGTCCTCTAGCACCTATGTGAAGTAGTAACTGCTGCTTTCTCATTAACAAATCATTTATGCTCGTGCTTTGATGGAAAAAAGTCACCAGTTTGCGCCCCTTTGCAATGATTCGTGACGTTTCTGGTATAGCTAAAGTTTTTTTCACAATAAGGTTAAATCTGTGACCATAACAACCAAATCGAGTCCATTGAAGTAAATCAAAAGCCTTGATCTCATTGGCTGCATTATCAGTTACTCCAGTTGGTGTTGGAAGATTCCATCGCCTCTGAGTGGCCAACAGGCTTTCTTTTATGTTTTCCCCAGTGTGACTGCCTTCAACTTTTCGTGTTTCTAAGACAACACTTTTCAATTCCCAATCTTTGGAAATAAAATGTGCAGTCACTGTACTATAACTTTCTGTATTTAATGAAGTCCATGCATCGTGAGTAACAGCTATATCAAGAACATCATGTAGTTCCTCTTTTACTTTTTTCTCAGCCTGGTCTTTCTTCTCAGCTAGTTTGGAGGACACTAATTTACGACCTGGAATTTCATACCTGAAAATGTAAAGTTTGAAACATTTAGTCATGGTAGTCAAACAAGACATGTATTTGGAATATTTACTGTGTCTAAATATAGTGAAAACAATGAATTTATTTAATGTTTATTTAGACAGGACAGCATTATATTTAATTAAATACTGCTTAATTTAGGTATGAAAATTCAAAATTCAACAGTGTTGACATCTAGAATCAAATGGATTCACACTTTTTTTCTTTTCTCACTGTCAGTTTAAATAAATATTACTAATTTTTAATGTTATCATTTAAAACTTACCTTGGATTAAGAAGCATCAAAAAGTTTCTAAAATATGTATGGTCAACAAGGCTTAGCGGAAGAACTTTGCCAACAATAAGTTTCAAGAGTGCATCATCAATTTCTTTCTGCTTTGTAGCTGACATCCTCTCTGTTGGCTTCTTAAATTGTTCATCAATCTTAGTCTGTTTGGGTGGCTGGGGGGAAACATCAGCACCTCTTGCTGTCGCTGATCCCATTTCCTTATGGTCATGATCAAGTTGAAAGGCCAAATTTGTAGTATTGCCTGGAATGTATTTGAAATAAATGTTTTTATATTGAGAAGAAAAAAGAGCAAACAACAAATTCTTTATGCACAAGTATCTTAAATGAATGGAATAAAATTATTTAAAGAAAATCAGGATTAAAATTAATATTAAATTTGTACATATATTTTAAAATTAATCTGCAACATTTTAAAAAGTTATTTTATGTTTTTAAATAGTCACATGTCTCAGGGAATATCTGTAACAAACCTCAGAGATCACTTTTCCGTCATTATCATATATGCCTAAATAGCAGGATAATCTTGTGATTATTTATGTATTTCAATCATAATCATGACATGGAGCTTTATTATGAAAAGAAATTTGAAGTATTTTAACAACAACACATGCTATATTAGAGGAAAGCACAAAGTACACAAATGATTTAATGAAAATAAAATTCTTGATTTAAAATATTTGATACTGGAATGCCATGAAACGTTTTTCCGTGTGCGTGCGTGCAACTCATTTATTTTATACGAGGTTGTTCTGTCTCCTAATAATTGCATTCGTCGTTGACGACATTATTTGTTTCCAAATTATCCCAAAAAATCTAACTATGGTGTATGTTTATATATTTGGAAGTTATGAAGGGAATAAATAATTAAGCTTTACTGTTGTGGATCGGAAGGCTAATATCATGGTTCCACAGTCCTAAAATGTAAAGCGTATCACATGATAATTTTGTTTTCGTGTAGCACCACAAAAAATTAGAATATTGTTCATTTTTTGCACTATGTATTGGAGAATGTGTTTGCCAAAAATAAATGTATCCCCGCGTTGATTTCAATGAGAATAGCTGGACCTACCTTTGTTTGCATATTCCTTTCTGCAGAGTTTGCATATGACCTTCGTTGTATCTAAATTCTCCTTTGTCGGTGGACCCTCCTGTATTTTGTAAAATCCAAAATATGTCCATACACGAGAACGAGCTTTTCCTCCAGGATATGGATATATTATTTTGCGATCGTTTTCATCCATGGCACGTGTATGATATTTAGCGGGGTTTTAACATTTTGTTCGGAATCCTCGGTTTTCTTCCCAACAAACAAAGGGATTGAACTAGTCTGTGCCAAGCGCTTCACAGTTGTCTCCCTTACCATGCAATCGATTATGGCGTTTCACAATCGATTGGCGAATTGGTTCACTCAACCAACTGATTATCGATTATAATCGATAATCGGAACAACACTACTCAGTAATATTTCAACCATAAAACTTTTCTTATGCTTTTTTCTACATGCATGCAGAAATTAAAATATTTTGCATGCATGCTAAGAGTTTTACTTCATTCACCTTTTCTTTTTTAAGGTTGCGAGTTTCAGCTTAATTTGTTTGAGTTGTTTGCTCAAGAATTAGGAAGAATAAAAAGAAATTATAGTTTGGGGGGAATTGGAAGTTTTCAGATCTCTATTATGTTTAGTACAGTTGTTCCCAATTTAGAAGTAAAATGTGAATAAAGTGAAAACTGAATCTCACAGTGGTTCAGTATAATTTATCCAGTGATGGTAAAAGAAATTTGACAACAATTTACTAAAGAAAGAAATATTGTAAATACAGTTTTTGTTTCCTGTACATGTGACCAGTCTATACTGTCGTTTGTGCCTATTAGCTTTACATAGGATCATATAATAAGTTGTAAATGTTTATTTGACTATACAGTTGAAGGAATATGCAGTTTTAACTTTAAACTTTGCAGAACTACTCTGATGACAGCTTGAGTGGTCATCTCAAAAGGTGTAGCGTGGAAACCAACTGATACATCAGCTGCCTTGAAAATCCTGTCCCATAACCAATAATGTCATAACTAATTCTTCTTTCAAACTTTACAAACCTGCCCCATACAAAAGTCTGTTCTTGAAAAGTTGGAAATCTGGCGCACAGAAATATTGTCATAACTAATATCTGTTATTCAAAACCTGGAGGGGGCCCCGAGTGGTCTAAAGCACTCTCTGTTATGGACAACTGCCATCTCACCTCTATCTGCATGGGTTTGAGTCTCAGATTTTGCCAGTGTGGGTATGTGAGAAAGCTTGCCAGTATCATCTTGTGGATCAAGTCGTTGGTTCGTTCCGGGGTTTTTCCGGCTTCTTTCTCCACCATTAATACTGGCTACCATGTATATATAGCCTAACATGTTGAAAAATGGCATTAAACCCTACAACAACAACAGAAAAACCTGGAAACCTGTCCCCTGAAAAATATTGTCATAACTAAAAAGTCTATTCATGAAGACTGTGTTTTGGTAGGTCGTCCACATGTTCTTTCTTGGGACTGTTTTTAATCAGAATGCAAGGTTTGTCATTGTTTTTTCACAGTCATATAGTAAATAGGACCACGTTTTTAAAACAAAAAGATGACTGTAATTGAAGTTCATGCATTGTGTTAGCTGAAAAACTTCCTGTTGTTTTACAGCAAATTGTGGCATTACAGTATCAGATGCTGCATGCTTTAATAGTCTCATCTTTTTTGAAGGAAAAAAATGAAATATAGCAATGCTTTTGGTAGTAGCATCATCTACATTGTTTGAGTCAATACAGCATGAAGATTGTCATGCAAGTCCATGATACCAAAAAGTAGACGCATAATGGACTGCAGAAACCTTTTATTCCTACTAAATACAAATATTAAGTATTTTTTTTTTTACTTTTTCTTTTACAGAAAGAATTGAGTTTGACCAGAAGAGGAAGGTAAGTGTTACTTTTTCCCCCATTAAACACTGCAATAAAACTTTGCAAAGCATGTATATACTTATACAGATCAAATTTTCTTGGCACAGATATTACAAAACTTGACTTATTTTTCTAAAAATCTTTCGAAAACATTTAGTTTGATTGTTATTATACATATGTTAATTTTGATAAATTAACTATTATTTTAATCATTTTGACATGTGATCTTTTCAACATGTACAAGAAATCGGATCCAGATTTTGGTAATGGTAAATGGAGTTTCCATCACTGACATTGCAACTACAATGTGATTATGTTGATAAAAAGTAATATTGAACAGAATACTATATGCCCAAGATAAAAAAATGTTAATGCCCACAAAAATAAGTACTTCAACTCAGTCTTATGGCATATACCAGTAAACTGGCAAATCATTGGAAATCAATGAAGTGTCAAGTGCCCAGCCCAATATTAACATATGATAACTAGGCGGTCCTAATTGAAAGTGATGCCAGTTGTACATCCAATATGGCTACAATGACAACTGTCTTAAAATCTTTGTTGTGACCAGTTGTACTGAATGATCGATCGATCATTAGGATTTTCACCAATGAGACTTTTGTCCTAAATAAAAATGGTGCCAAACGACTTCAGATATGTGCTTCACAATATCTAGATTGAAAATATTGTTATAGTTGTAGAATATCAAAGATAGAGTTTCAAGACTCAACAGTTAAATGGTAGAAATTGTCTTGTCTTGAATCAGTGGAAATTCTATTTGCCCAGTAAAGAGTCAGTTCCTTTGATGGACTCCAGTTTTTTTTCTGTACTCATTCATTTTATGTGTTTGGCAGACATTCATTTTTTTTTATCTGTAGTGATGCTGCACCCAAATTATGATTCTCACTTATTTTGTTTTGCAGTCAACACTAATCATTGCAGTCAACACTAATTTTTGCAGTCAACACTAATCATAGCTAATCATTGCAGTCAACACTAATTATTGCAGACAACACTAATTATTGCAGTCAACACTAATCATTGCAGGCAACACTAATTATTGCTAATCATTGCAGTCAACACTTATCATTGCAGTCAACACTAATTATTGCTAATCATTGCAGTCAACACTTACTGCAGTCAACACTAATCATTGCAGTCAACAGTCAACACTAATCATTGGTAATCATTGCAGTCAACACTTATCATTACAGTCAACACTAATTATTGTTAATCATTGCAATCAATACTTATCATTGTAGTCAACACTAATCATTGCAGTCAACACTAATCATTGGTAATCATTGCAGTCAACACTATTGCTAATTGCTGCAGTCAACACTTTTCATTGCAGTCAACACTAATTATTGCTAATCATTGCAGTCAACACTTATCTAATTATTGCAGTCAACACTAATCATAGCTAATCATAACAGTCAACACTAATCATTGCAGTCAACATTGATCATTGCTAATCATTGCAGTCAACACTAATCATTGCTAATTATCGCAGCTAGCACTCGTCATTGCTAATCATTACAGTCAACACTAATCATTGCTAATCATTGCAGTCAACACTAATCATTGCTAATCATTGCAGTCAACACTAATCATTGGTAATCATTGCAGTTAGCACTCATCATTGCTAATCATTGCAGTCAATGCTAATCATTGCTAATCATTGCAGTCAACAGTAATTATTGCTTGAGTTCTGTCATTTTCAGGCATTATTATGACGGTGATGACGGTTAAATTGATAATTAAACAATTGTATTACTTATTAATGTTTAATGATGAGTTTTCTGATAAATGTGTACCATTTGTCACTGAGTGTAACAGGTATACAATACTGTATGTTGAGACAGAATATTGAATGACAAAAGATTATGTTAAGACAATTTGCATGATTCATGGGTAAAATTAATTATATTTTATGATCTATTCATTCTGACAGGGAGAGAGAGATTGGAGGGTGGGGAGAGAAAATGGGGGATACAAGAAGAAAAAATAAAATATGGAAATGCAGCTCTGAATAACAAACATACATAAGAGCAGATATGCTTTCTAAATGAAAAAAAGAAAGTAGTTTCAAATTTGATGCCACTGTGGCTATATAATTTTTTTCCCAGTATATTTCAATAACTCCTTAAGAAATATACAATAAAAGCCAATAATACTGTATACAGAATCATGAAAGTATATCAGATATATAGCTCAGCAGCTGGAATAGAAAATCAGGGATGGTGCTGATGTGTCAGATATTTCAACAGATCCAAATAAACAGTATCAAGAACCGAGGTAGAAGAGTCAAACTATCCTAGTATGGAAGGGCTTTAGTCTTCTAGATGGCTGGCCCATCAGTTCTAAGCAAATTGAAACAAAAGGTCTTACAAATAAAGATGAGATGGCCAGACTGTTAGAGAAGCATAAGTAAAGGATGTGCTGTAGACAGTATATCTACATCATAATTCATATGGGTGGAAATAATATTAGCTATGGACATAATATGTGGGATATTCTGAATGGCATCCAGGACTCAACTGACATTTTAGCAGTCGATAATGACATGCGGATAGTGTACAGAGTCTCCTCACTTAACGACCAGGTTTCGTTCTTACGACTAGGTCGTTAAGCGAATTGGTCGATAAGCGAGGAGTTAAAAACATTGACTGCACTATAAGCGAGGGCGCGAGTTACCGAGGGGCCTAACGAAAACAACTTATAAAGAGATGGGAGATCGACAGAGGCGAAGGGGGGGGGGGTGCATTGTTAAATACTCGTTTTTTAATCGTGCTGAAAATAACTGTGAATAAATATTTATTTATAAAGGTGTTTTTCGTTTTTCTTTATAAATTAACTTTAATTTTTGGATAAAATAACTTGAAAAGATCGTAAAAACGAACATTACATGTACATGTATTCCACAAGGTATCAGTGCTCTGAATATGTGCATCTTTGAACTCATTGTGTATTATGTCACTGATTTTTTGTGTTCATTTGGATACATTCTAGCTTTATTAATCTTTCAACATGAATCAAGATTTCTTTTATCAAAAAAGCTAACATTCCTATCGAAAAACGACAACATCGAAACTTGTGTTGCTCTAAAAAAAATATATATATCTGCTATCACTGAACCAGGTGTACACAGCATCATCTAATTCTGTGTCATTTGCAGTGCGTGCCCGTTTCCGTTTAAATCCCTCATCAGAATCAACTTCGTGCAAATAATCCCGAAATTTATGCTCATCCTTGAGCCAACCTCTGAGTGTCGACTCGGCAAGTTTAAGTTCACTACAAATTTTTGATCTTGATTCACCATTAAGAACCCTTTCTATGACAGCAAGCTTTTCATTCCCCGAGAACACCTTTCGCTTGATTCCATTGCTCTCGATGATCACATTTACCGATGCTGACGATAAAACGGGCGACATATCAAGGTTTCATTCACTAGTTCTGATCACGATTTGTTTTAAAATTTTAAAATATTTTCTTTTTTTAAAAAAAACGGGATCCACGCCGGACAACGTGAATTAAGCGGGTTAGCTAGTTATCAGTGCGCGAGTTATCGAGGGAGCGGTGTACATGTACATGTATTACAGAACATACAAATACAATCAGCAAAAATTATGAAAATGATGTACCAAACTCTTACAGTTTATTCGTTAAAAAAAGACATTCATAATAACATTCTAGTCATCGAATCCTTCAAAGTGAAGTAGTGGTTCCATGTCATTAGTGTCATCATCAGAGTTATCAGCAAGGGTATCAGGAGCTCTAGAGGGACCGGGTAAAGGAGATGACGGTGAGGAAATTAAAGTACTTGTAGGGGTAGTGGTACATGTTGTAGCCTTCGAGAAGAATCTCGTCAGTGTGGTCTGCTGCGAAAGTTTCTTTTTTTCTTCATAAATTTCACGGTAGCATCGTAAAAGTTCATTCATTTGCCGTTCGACTTTTGTGAAACGTTCAACATTGGGATCCATACCCTCTAGTTCTAGCAAAGCCGCATTCACTTTCGAGAACACACCAGCTAACCCCTTTGCAGTGAACTTCTTTTGTACTTCTTCCATTTTTTCCTCTTCTTTTTCTTCTTCTTCTTCCAAGTGTTGCTGCGCTTCCAACTCTATTAAATCTTCGTTAGTTAGCTCTCCCTCGGCATATTCCTCTAGTTCTTCAATATCGTCCACTTCAGCATCTAAGTTAAGGATGTTGGCAAGTTCCACAGTTCTTTTACGTATGAGATCAATACTATTGTCTTTGTCAAACCCTTCAAAATTATTCACGGAACTCTTTAGGCATTTTTTCCATATGCCTTGCATACACTGTTCTGTCACTCCTTCCCAAGCTGATTCGATGTTCTGTATGCAGTGTAAAATATTGTACGATTTCCAAAAATCACGAAGGGTTACTTCATTACTTTCTGTTGCTGCTACAGCTTTGGAAAACGTTGTGCGCAAATATAATGCTTTGAACGTAGCAATAGCCCCCTGGTCCATCGGCTGTAGGATAGCAGTCGTATTTTTTGGCAGATACACTACCTTTACATCTGGGTTTAAATCATCAAGATGCTGGGGATGGCCTGGAGCATTATCAAGCAGGAGGATAACTTTAAAGGGAAGGCCCTTTTCCAGACAATAAGGCTTGACCGAGGGTATGAAACAGTTGATGAACCAATCCTCAAATAAAGCTTGCGTCATCCATGCCTTCTTATTCGCACGATAGTAAACGGGCAGCGTGTTCTTATTAACCTGTTTCAATGCACGTGGGTTCTCAGAGCGATAGATGAAAAAGGTTTTAACTTGAACCCAGCGACATTTCCTCCCAACAACAACGTGACCCTTTCCTTAAAAGCCTTGAAACCGGGCATTGTTTTATCTTCTTTGTGTATGTAGGACCTTTCGGGCATTTTTTTCCAAAAAAGTCCGGTTTCATCTACATTGAAGATCTGTTCCGGACTGTAGCTGCCTTTCTCGATAATTTCTTCAAATTGATCAGCAAATTTTTCTGCTGCCTCTACGCCAGCGCTTGCTGCCTCACCGCTGATACTCCGATTATGCAGGTTGAATCTCTGACGAAACCGTTGAAACCATCCATGGCTTGCCGTAAATGTTTCCGTCGATTCTTCGACTTCGCGCGCCTTCAGAGTTTCAAAGATACTGCGTGCCTTGGCTTGAATTATTAAAAGGCTCATCGGCATTCGTTTTTGCATCTGGTCATCAAACCAAATCGCCAGTAATTTCTCCATTTCATGAATGAGTCCTTTCCGCTGCCTAGTTATTATGGCTTTAAATCCTGCCGATGCTTTCACTGTCTCCTTCACTCTATTTTTATCCTTCAAGATGGTCGAAACGGTCGAATGCGCCAGCTCCAAGTCATGCGCTATCGAGTTAACTTTTTTACCAGCTTCAAAATCGTTTATGATCTTCATTTTCATCTCAAGATCGATGGCCTTCCTTCGATTCTTGGCGATTCCTAAAGATGACTTCGTGTTCTTCCTTTTCGCTGACATTTTGTACTATAGGGTGTACAATAAAGTACAAATTTATAAACAAAATATTTAGTCCCGGAGACTACGAATGATTCGTGTACTTGTACTGCTGACCGACTGCGGCAACGTGACTGATGGAGTAATCGGATTTCACGCGCTAGAGAACAGGTCGTAAGTTCGCGCGGTCGTTAAACAGGTCGGTCGTTAAGTGAGGAGATTCTGTAGTTATAATCACAGACTACATTTTAGCAGTCAGTTATGACATAACAGTAGTGTAACTGTAATCACAGACTACATTTTAGCAATCAGTAATTACATACATGTAATGTAGCTATAATCACTTATTACATTTTAGCAGTCAATAATGATAGTGAAGGTCTATTCACTTCATTTTAGCAGTCAATAATGATAGTGAAGGTATATTCACTTCATTTTAGCAGTCAATAATGACATACCAATAGTGTAGCTATAATCACAGACTACATTTTGGCAATAAATAATGAAATACAACTAGTGTAGCTGTTATCACTGACCACATTTTTGTACTAGTAATACACAAATAGCATAACTGGAACCCCTACCCCAAAAAGACTGACATGCAGCCACTGTATTTCATGTAGCAAGAGATGTGCAAAGATTATGGCGTACCTTTCATCCCCATAGTAACCAGTGTTTTGCAGATAAAGATACGTAAGAACTGGTGTATATTTTATTGATGGTACTCGCGTTATTAAGAAAGGAAGGTGGGCAGCTCTGAAGAACATTGACCACAATGTACAGATTCTTAAGTGGAACAAAGTGCATTCAGTCATTATGATTGTAACTGTTACTTCTGCTGCTATAAGAATGGACATGTAAGCAAGATTAGAAACTAGTCAAGGATGTAGTAGCCAGATGTTTTTAAACCTTGAGTTCCGGACATTGAACTATTTGGGATGTACCCTGAGTCAAGGTATGCTGCCCCACAAAAAGTAGAAGGTGGAGCAGCTGAGAAATGCTGCATGGCCCACCATGAAAACTGAAGTGAGATCATTCCTGGGATTGGCCAGTTGTTACCAAAGATATGTGGCCAATTTCAGTGCAATTGCAGGGCCATTGTCTGACCTGATCAAGAAACGTGCCCTGAGTAAAAGTTATTTGGACAGGATGCATGTGAGCATGCTTTCTAAATGATGAAGGATAGACTTACATCCGACGCGGTTGTCCACCCACCACATCTATCCAAAGACTTAATGCTTTGCACTGATGCATGTGACATGGGACTTAGTGCAGTACTACTGCAAGAGTATGACGGGATGCTCTTTCCTCGTGTACAGCAGTCGGAAAATGTCTGCTGCCTTGAAGAACTATGAAACAGAGAGGGAATGCCTCGGAATCATGTTCGAGATATCACAGTTCGAATGGTACTTGTATGGATGGATGATCATATCGGAAACTGACCGCCAATCCCTCGCACAGGCGAAATTGTCAAATGGACGCTTGATGTGATGGTTGCTATTCGTACAGCAGTTCCAGATGCAGATCAGATACGTGAAAGGAACTGAGAACATAGGTGCTGATTTCATGAGTAGGAGCACTGAAGTGACATAATCGCTCTGTTGATAACCATCTGTTGTGTGTGAACTCATGTCCATTGTCAGAATTTAGCATTGCTGTGAGGTTTTTTTTTTGTTTTTTTACATGTAATGTGTATTTACAGTTGAAGCAATTTTTGGAGAATTTTATTTTCAAGTATAGGGGGTTTCATGATACCCTGCCAGCAATTGCGCATGTCAGGGATCAAAGGAAGGGTTGGAAGCCATGTATGAATGTTAGGCCCCACGGCTATAGTTAAAAGGTATGAGAACCCAGCTTGAGAAGGAATTGGCGGAATAGGAGAGATACAACTGAGTAGGAAACGAGGACAGGCAAAAAAACTATCTCACACTAAAAATCAAATGATGCAATATGCTATCACTTGGTAAAGAGGAAGAAGAGTGATTGGAGAATTATTATCATTTGATTATTGAATTGTATTAAATTGTTATTCATTTGAATTTCACCTTTTGTGTAGTCAATAAGTTAACTGTCAGCATTGCTGATTTGGGGGCATGGAGCTATACTTCTCTCTTTCACTAATTTCATATCCTACAAAATCTAGTCTGGGTGGGTCTTATATAATAATTTAAATAAAATATTGGAAGCACCCCATCCAACCATAATAACACAACCTACCACAGTGGCTATTACAGGTAGATAAAGTAATTATGGCATCAAAACAGTCAATTGTCTGACTATCTTTAAGATTGAAAAAAAAGTTCTTATCCTGGATTAGTGCCTTGGAAAATTTTACTTTGCTGACTTTGAAAATGTCAGGCAATGGGATTTGATTGGCCCTGTTGATATTCCTATATGTATAAGATGGTGCTTGCAGCTGTTTCTTTTAAATATAATAAGAAGTGTTACCATAGGTTTACATTGAAGATCATGAAAATTCTTTCTTTGTAACGATAATTGTAGATGCATTTTATTTGGATGTGAATTAATATACATGTGAGAGGTTTTCGTAAAATGGTTGACTTGATATCACTGAAGGAAAGATCACCACAAGATTTACTGAATACTGTGATGTTATTCTTTATGAAAAAAATTTCTATGGAGAAATTTAGGGCTATATAAAACTGGCTATATCTCAGTTTGCATTTTATGTTTTTGTAAGTGCCATAAAATTCATCTACCACCTGACTTAGATTTCTTATGCCCAACTAGGAATATAATGGCGTTATATATCTGTCTTATCTTGTTTAATTTGTGTTTATTAGGCACTGAGGTGGGACATGTTTCTAGTTAATGACTTTTAGTGGCTGATAGTTTGCAGACAGCATTTAGAGTTTGATTCAATTCATTGAGTAACTAACTGGGTGGGGAAAAATGAGGAAACTAAATTAATAAATATCTTATGAAAGACTATACCTTGCAGGTTTGTTGCAGATTGTTAGTTTTGTAAAGGATAAGACACTACACAGTTCTACCTCTGTATAAAGTTCTTTAGTGAAGGATAGGACAACAGCTTTTTACCTCTGTATAAAGTTCTTTTGTGAAGGATAGGACAACAGCTTTTTACCTCTGTATAAAGTTCTTTTGTGAAGGATAGGACAACAGTTTTTTACCTCTGTATAATGCTGCTTTATTAAGGATATGGCACAATACTGCTACTTAATTTCTTAATTACATTCATAAGCAAAATCAAAGCTGTCAGGTTGCATTGTGTGAAATGGCCCCCAGGGGAGATTGTGATGTGTTAGACATCATTGAGGTCATCTGAAGGCTGGCAAGTGAATGGAAGTGTGATATTGTTTACAATTACATGAGTTTCCTGGATGAAGAGGGGCAAGTGATGCAACATCTATTTGGAAAAAGATATAAGATCCACCTGTCTACCAAAGGGGTGGAAAAGCTGGCAAAAAATATAAATGCAGTTATTCATGTAGTCTGGTCTTACAGTCACATTACAAACTTCATCCATCACCATAAACCCAATGTAGGTCAAAACAACATCAGACAATATGGTCAGCCATATCAATACAGGCAGTACACTATGGGATGTAATTAGTGAGATCAAACATTCAGCACAGGAATGCAGGCACAGACAGCCAATACAATGCCATCAGTGTGGTAGCTTTGGACACAAAGCCAAAACTCACACTAGATTTATGGAATAGGAAAAGGGCAATGAGGCCATCTCAATTCCAAAGGAAGACTATTCAACAGGAGGACCAATCAATCTATCTATCAAGGACTGTCATATACACTGGGCATCCTTTGTCAAAACAGATTTGATCCCCTTGCTGATGCATGTTCTGAATGTGGAACCTTACAAGCTTCTTATACATATTCCAACAGGAACGATAGTTCAGATTTATACAATGATTATAAAAATAGAAAATGCAGTTGTAGTAAAACTAATTTTTTATACAGTAATGATAGTTGTAATGATGATCACTGTGAACATAGTTTTAGTTAGTGTTGTTCCGATTATCAATTATAATCGATCATCAGTTGGTTGAGCAGATAATTGATTGTGAACTCCATAATCGATTGTGTGTAAAGGGAGACTACTTTTTAGGTGTATGCAAAGGTTAGTAAAACTCGCAGCCACTAAAGTTGACCTGAAATTTATTAATTCCCTTCACAACTACAAATATGAAACCTTATGATTCATAATTAAGAAAATATAGTCATTATTACATGGTAAAGTTGTTAAATTGTTGAGTTCAAACATTTAAACACATTTTGTTGATTTGTTTCAGTCAAATTGCAACACCTTTTGTAGTATTTATAACAATGACAAACAAGAAAAACATGTCCTTCAATACTTTAAATTATAGACACATCACATATGAACGAAAGAATTTCGGGGGATTGTAGCAGTATTTCAGTCACATATGACTGATCAGGCAAAAGATGTGTTAATTTAACAAAGTTGTAGAACAAATGTAACACATAATGTAATATTATTGTCAGGTTAAAGTATACATGTCATTAAAAGAGATTACTCCTGTACATTTATTAACATATTGAACTCTTGATCAAAGATAACTGTTTAACAAAAATTAAAATTTGCAATTAGTAACCGATTATAATCGATGATCAGTTGGTTAAGGGGAACCGATTATCGATTATGAATTTCTGACCGATTCCCATCACTAGTTTTAATACTTTCAATGTCTCCTCGAGTGCCTCTAATAGCATTGATATTAGTCTCATGCATTTAGGAGTTTCTAGCAAAGGTTTACACATAGGTCATTTAAATATTCAGGGGTTTTGAGGAAAGATTGATCAATTGAAGTTACTGTTAACCTCTCCAAATAATAATATCCATTTATTTGGACTCTCGGAAACAATGTTAACAGAAAATCAGGGTGAAAATTTCTTATATCTTAATGGCTATGAAAAACCTTATTGTAAGGATAGGAAAGCAGGTGGTGGTGGGCTCCTTGTCTATGTTAAAACCAGTACTATTTGTAAAAGACGGGAAGACCTAGAAATACCGGAAATAGAATCCATTTGCCTACAGATCACTCCAGAAAAAGCAAAGCCCTATTTAGTAGGTTTTGTGTATAGACCCCCATCATCACATACTGATTAGTGTGAATATTTTGAACTTCAAGTAGATAAAATTTCAAATGAAGGGGAATTGGATGACATTTATTGATTCGTTAGGTATGGAGCAACTAGTAAATGAACCCACCAGAGTAACATCTACCTCTAAAACACTTATAGATCATATTTATACCAATACAAAAGAAAATGTTTTGGAAGTAATGGTTCCAAAGATTGGCATAAGTGATCACTTTCCAATTTTTCTAACACATAAAGTCAATGGCAAATCAACAAAAACTAATATCCATAAATCCATTACTTATAGGTCCTTTCAAAACTTTGATACTTTTAAATTCCTAGAAGATCTAGAACAGATTCCATGGAATACAGTCCAAATCTTTGAGGATATTGATGATGTTTTAGATACTTTGACAGATCTGTTCATCAGTATAGTGGACAAGCATGCCCCTTTAAAAACACACAGGATAAAGAAAGACCATCAGCCAGGCTGGATCTCCCCAGAAATTTTAGAAGCAATATAGCAAAGAGACCAACTAAAATCAATAGAAAATCAAGCCAAATATAGAGTTTGGAGGAATAAAGTTCACAAAATGATACATCAAGCCAAACAAGCGCACTACAAAAAAGTGCTGGATGAAAACAAAAATAACCTGAAAGCTATCTGGAAAGTGTTTACAGGTTTTGGTGCAGGCAGATGTAAGCATAAAGCTGAAATTTTATCCCTCAATTATGAGGGCATTTATACTGATAATCCAAAAGACATCTCAGATATTTTTAACAACTTTTTTGTTCAAATTGCTGAAAAACTTAAAGAACCCAGAACTTCATCTGATCATCTGGAACTCAAACATTTTTGTGCTAAGAAACTACAAAACAATATAAAATTTTAAATTCCTGAAATGAGTCCAGAATTTGTGTTGTATATTAAAACAATGGATAAACTGTAAAGCTACAGGACTTGATATGATTGGACCAAGGCTACTAAAAGTGGCTGCATCTGCAATTGTATAGCTTTCATTTGTAATGAAAGTATTAGGTATAATAAATTTCCACAAAGATGGAAAACTGCCAAGGTTATACCATTGCATAAAGCAGGAACAAAAGATGATGTAAATAACTACAGACCCATCTCTATCCTTCCTTGTCTCTCCAAATTACTAGAAAAACATGTACATGATTCTTTTCTCAACTATTTAAATACTTTTAATCTTATTCATGATAATCAGTCTGGCTTTTGCCAGAATCACTCCTGTGAAACTGCACTTGTATCTTTGATTGATAAATGGCTGAAAGCGTTAGATCAAGGAGAAATGGTAGGCACTATTATGGTTGATTTTCGTAAAGCTTTTGATCTTGTAGACCATGAAATTTTACTTGAAAAACTAAAGAGTTATCAATGTAGTGAAAACTCTCTAAACTGGTTTACTTCTTACTTAACCGATAGAGTGCAAAAAGTATCTTTAAATGGTCAACTTTCTGAAAGTAAAAGTATTAATTGATGAGTACCACAAGGCTCTATCCTTGGACCTCTTGTATTCATTCTATTTATCAACGATTTACCTCTTAAGATTGGAACTTCAATTTCTTCCACTGACCTCTATGCAGATGATACTACATTGTCTGAGATTGGTAAAACCAAAACGGTACTTGAAAATAACTTACAAGATGCTCTCAACAGACTTCAGGTATGGTGCAAGGAAAACAGTATGATCATAAATACAGAAAAAACAAAAGCCCTACTAGTTACAACACAACAAAAACGAGCAAGACTAGATAGCGACAAACTTAATGTTTTTTGGACAATGTGAGCCTTAATTAATATGACCTCTCAAGATAGAATTCTTGGTGTATACGTAGATAACAATCTTACTTGGTCTATTCACATTAAACACATTTCAAAAAAGGTTAATTCTTGTCTTTGGCTACTGAGGAAAATCAAAATGTACATTCCTCTTCAGTATAGGGTCATCTTTTATAAAAGTTATATTCAGCCATATCTGGACTACTGTAACGTAATTTGAGGTAATACCTAACCTCTAATTCAAACATAACAACACTTATAAGGCTCCAAAAGAGGGCTTGCCATTTAATTCTAGATCAATGTATAGACAATTTTTAGGATGCAATGAATAATATAAAGGTTTTAACAATACATGAAAGAAAATTTCTTAGAAAAGCCAAATTGATGTATAAAGTATCCAGAAAATCCATTCCTGTCTATCTAAGCAATATCTTTCACCAAAGAGATGCTGATGGTACTCCAAATTTAAGGTCCATAAGAAGAAAAAATTATATTATACCTAGGCCAAAGAAGGAATTGTTTAAAAAAAAAATTCAAAATACTGGTCCAGTAGTAATGAACAACATTCCCAGCGACATAAGGCAGGCTCCTAGCATTTCTTCATTTCATAATCAATGTCTTTATGGATGAAATCTTTAGAAAATTGAACAGTGCTAGTACCAAAAAACCCACTTCCTGCTTGTCTGTAATTTTGCATCATTTTCAAAGCTGAATGTTTCAACGCAGAATGATATTTTATGTTTCTTATATGTGTATGTTTTTACAGATGCCTGTGCATGTGTTCCAGACTTGATTTTTTTGCATGGTTTAACGCCATTTTTAAGCACAAAATAGGCTATACATGGCGGCCAGTAGTAATGGTGGAGGAAGAACCTGGAAAACCCCCGGAAAGAACCACCGACCCACGAGAAGCTACTGGCAAGCTTTCTCACATAACTACATTAGCCGAATCTTAGACTCGAACCCGCGCAGACAGAGGTGAGATGGCAGTGATCCGTAACAGACAGCGCTTTAGACCACTTGGCCACTCAGGGCCCCTTCCAGGCTTGATACTTTGAAATTTAAAATTCCTTAATTATTTAGCATCGAGCCAGACTCTTCACATCATGTTGTATGTATTGTATATATTGTACATTGTCATAACAGATAGAAGGCTTCAGGGTAGATTAGTTCTGTAACTAATTGAGTTACCTTCTCTAAATAAAGTCTTTATTACTATTATTATTATTATTATTATTATTATTATTATTATTACTCTGTATAATGCTGAATACTGCTACTCTGTATAATGCTGATTTATTAAGGATAAGACACAATAATGTTACTCTGTATAATGCTGATTTATTAAATATATGACATAATAATGTTACCCTGTATAATGCTGATTTATTAAGGATAAGACACAATAATGTTACTCTGTATAATGCTGATTTATTTAGAATAAGACATAATAATGTTACTCTGTATAATGCTAATTTATTAAGGATAAGACACAATAATGTTACTCTGTATAATGCTGATTTATTAAAGATAAGACACAATACCACTACCTCTGTATAATGCTGATTTATTAAAGATATGATACAATAATGTTACTCTGTATAATGCTGATTTGTTAAGGAAATGTATGACACAATACTGCTACTCTGTATAATGCTGTTTTGTGTTGGATATGACTCGACACACTGCTACTCTGTGTAAGGCTGTTTTGTGTAGGATATGATACAACGCACTCCTACTCTCTTTAATGCTGTTTTGTGTTGGATATGACTCGACACTGCTACTCTGTGTAAGGCTGTTTTGTGTATGATATGATTCAACGCACTGCTACTCTGTATAATGCTGTTTTGTGTAGGATATGACTCAAGACACTGCTACTCTGTATAATGCTGTTTTGTGTAGGATATGTTTCAACAAACTGCCACCTCTGTATAATGCTGTTTTGTGTAGGATATGACTCAAGACACTGCTACTCTGTATATTGCTGTTTTGTGTAGGATATGACTCTACACACTGCTATCTCTGTATAATGCTGTTTTGTGTAGGATATGACTCGAGACACTTCTACTCTGTATATTGCTGTTTTGTGTAGGATATGACTCAACACACTGCTACTCTGTATAATGCTGTTTTGTGTAGGATAGACTACACACTGCTACTCTGTATAATGCTGTTTTGTGTAGGATATGACACAACACACTGCTACTCTGTATAATGCTGTTTTATGTTGGATATGACTCGACACACTGCAACTCTGTATAAGGCTGTTTTGTGTATGAAATGACTAAAGACACTGCTACTCTGTATAATGCTGTTTTGTGTAGGATTTGATTCAAGACACTGATACTCTGTATAAGGTTTTTTTGTGTTGGATATGACTCGACACACTGCTACTCTGTATAATGTTGTTTTATGTAGGATATGACTCAAGACACTGATACTCTGTATAATGCTGTTTTGTGTAGGATAGACTACACACTGCTACTCTGTATAAGGCTGATTTGTGTATGAAATGACTAAAGACACTGCTACTCTGTATAATGCTGTTCATTAAAGCCATTAAAGTGGTGTAGATTTTAAATGAGCTCACACTGAGATACAGGCATGTGTTGATAGTGTACAGAATGCATTAAGAATATTTAGTACCATGTAAAAGCACATTATAAATGGTTCTTAGAGATGAAGAACTTGTATCAGATGAACTAATTTTGGTAGCAATTATGAAAATATGTAACCAATTAAATGGGATCCATGATCTTATCAGTTTAAAAGTAGGACACTGATATTTTGTTGCTGTTGTAGGATTTAACACCATTTTTCAGCACACGATAGGCTATATGTGGCGGTAAATATTATTGGTGGAGGAAGAACATGGAATAAACCCCGGAAAGAACCACCGACCCACGAGAAGCTACTGACAAGCTTTCTCACATAACTACATTGTCATTAGCCGAATCTGAGACTAGAACCCATGCAGACAGAGGTGAAATGGCAGTGATCCATTACGGAAATCGCTTTTGACCACTCAGCCACTCGGGGCCCAAGGACACTGATATACTAAGAGGTTTAACAGTGAGGGATTATTGGACTTTTATCTAGTTTTAATTTAGAGTACTCATTTTTAAAAAATTGATTTATTGATTATTTATTTACTTTTTTTTTTAGTCGCCATGCAAGGAAATCAAAATCAATAGTTGGTCCTAACACATCACCAATCTTGCCACAAAGATGCCCATCTCCACAGACTGGTGAGTACAGTTATCAGATTAGCTAGATTTAGATTCTGAATTCCTTTATTTTTATAGTTACATATGTTTGTGGTTTAATGAATGTTTGCCTCATCATCAGTACTTAAACGATTGAATATGTCTGTCTGATGGTGACAAGAAGCAGACATGATGTTTATAAATAAGATAACTTCTGCTGAGTATCGAACTTCAGTGTTTTCAGTAACCATGGAATCACTCTAAATGTAATTCCCTAATAAAATGAATATGCACAGGTCATCCGAAGCCAACACTTTGTAAATTTATTATCCCTGCATGGAAGTTTAAAGCCTTCATTATCCTTTTAAATTTAAAATTGAAGTTATTGTAATTATTCTCATTTTCTTAAGTGACACTAACAAATATGAAAATTTGATTAAGATCCAGATATGATCAGTGTTATAGAAGTTATACCCCTTTGTCTGCTAACATTTTATTAATATGGCACTTTTAGTAACCTTTATTTTAAACTATCAAATGACATGGCCACATGTATCTTGCATAATTCTTTTACCAGATGCAATGTAAGCTATCTTTCAAGGAGTCTGTCTCATTATTATTGAGTATCAGTTTTTGTGTCAGTCCTCATTCTTTTGAATGTGTTAAGGCATTTTTTAAGGGTTTTGATTGGTTTATAATTGAAGAAATATGTTACTAATTGTATTGGAAGCACCTATTCCTGTCTGTTTGATTTTCCATTTTTGGGGTTATTTTGGATAATTGCTTTTTAAGACCATGGTTTTCAGTTCACTTGGCCATAAGGGCACACAGCTTATGGTATAGTCCAGTGTTAGTCGTGTGTTCCATCATCCAGTGTGTTTTCTTCCATCTGTCTTCTGATGCTTGTTACCACACTGGAAACTGTTGTATCTGGTCTGATTTCAATAAAACTTGCAATATGGCTTTATGATTGCACAGATTAGTTTGATAAAGAGCAAGATTGGTGCATAATAATGAGGCAGTCTTGCACCTGATTGGCCAACCATGTTACCAGCCTGCAATCCATACTTCTGACCCAGTTTTGATCAAGTTTGGAATAAATGCGGTCATAATTAAGATCTCGGAAGAGTTTTATGTAGAGCAAAATCCTTATTAGGTTATCTTGTGTCTGCTTTACTGAGCTTATTACCACTCAGTAGGATGTGTTACTGATTCACATATTTACAAAAAACTTTGTATGCTCATATCATTAAGATGTAAGATTTTGGGCATGTGAGATCTATACATACACTTGAGGTAATCTTGCATCTGATTGACTGAGATTATTTCCAGTCAAGAAAACTGTAATTGTAATCCTGTTTTAATCAAACTTAAACTGTTTTGTTAACTTTATGTTAGAGCGTGTAATGTCTTCCATGCATATAACCCACCCATGCATGTATCCTGCAGAAATTTGATAACCATGTAAATATTTAGTATACCCCATATAGTATACCCCATGGTCATACCCTGCACAAACCCAAACAATCTCACATGAAAGAACCATGTCTGCTAAGAGCTACATCACATTGTAAATGGTTGTGAGCTATTGTTTAGAGTAAAATTATACCAGCTATAATGCTCAATGAATTTATCAAGGCTGGGAAACTTCACCAAATTGGACATCTTCACCAGCAGCAGTCAGAGAATGATGGTGATGATGAAGATGACAATAAAATAGGAAACAAGGAGATATACTGAAACATGCTTTGCAACAGTAATGGGCATTTTCAGTAAGGACCAGTCAGAAGTGATCTTCGATGTATTTGACAGCAATTCCAGCATTGAGGATGAACTTTCGCAATAGACATTAGGTTTCTTTTAATATATTTGGTAAAAAAACACCAGTGAGTTGGACACTATAGTACAAGGCTGTTTAATTAATACAATAATGTTACTCTAATTAACTTCCTTGTATTCATTTTTAATGCTTGTCTGCCTTCAGTTTCAATTTACCTACAAATATTTACCGGGTAATTGCTACAAGGGACAACACTTCACTCTCTTCTCGCACAACCTATATTAGAATTAACACTGATATTTGAAGCAACACCTCACGTAGAATACAAAATTTGGTTCCAGTGTTTATCTCTGGCCTTCAACTTTGAATGCCTACACAAAGTGTGACTTACTATCATACCTTTACAAAATGCCAGACCATTTTCCCATGCTACCACATGTTATGACCATGATCATGACAGCTTAAAATGCAAGTGTACTGCATTGAATGGAATACTGCCCTATTATTGGTTGACTGAATATCAAAATGTCATGTGTGGTGCATCATTTGGTATCAACCAATGATTGAACAGTACCTGTCAGCAAGACCAAACAATTATTGCATAAACGTCTGAGAGAAAGACCCCAGCCCTAAACCAGCTACGTTATTGAATTTCAAGTGTTTTTTGGAAAGCCTGAGGACAGAGAGGCAAAGTGATAAAAAATGGATAAAAAACTAGAATGGTAAAATATCTTGCTGGGATTGTAAAAAGTAAAAACCACGTTTATATTGACAACTTGCAACCGGATGGACAAAACTCTTGTGTTACATTGCAAGAAATAAGAAAGAAATGCCGAAACCTTATAGAAACAAACCAGGGGACATGAAAATTATGCATAAACAGAAGCAAGTCTTTGTTGACATGAAGACAAGAAAATTATCCATATTTTGTTTAATAGTGTAGATCCCTTGCATCTTCTACCCAAAATAATGGAATGGGAAAAAAAACAGCAAAAAAAAAATATTTAAAAAGCTGCAGATGATTAATGTTGACATCATGGGTCTAGGTAGGCACTGACAAGGTTGGTTGCATAAACATGGGAGATGGCAGTGTGTTAAAGGGAAAGGAGGAAGAAGTGATGTTTTCGTAAGATGTTAACAGTCCCAATGGCATTAATGTGTTGACAGTGATTGTTTTGAGAAGCACCACTCTCAACTGTGTAATTTTATAATGCAGATATTGGTGTTTTGTTGTGGCATTCAAGGCAATTTATATGACTGGAAAATTTCTTATATATGATGGGATATGTGAATACCATATGTACTTGTATTGTTTATAATATGAGTCAAACTGCAAACAAAGATCCTGATCTGCCATAGCATAATGTACTTGCAGATCAGAGTCTGTGTATATTGTTCTACTAATTAGTCCTACCAAATTGTCCAAAGATCTGTTGGCGTATTATGCGATGGCAGATCAGGGTCTGTACAGTTTACATTTGAACTCAGCTTTTAAAAGCAAGGAATATGGGTTGTGAATGTGGAAATATATCAGTAACAGAAACTATGCAAGGTTTTCCTGGGTTTCTTATATTAAAAAAATCAATAATGAAATAATGAAAATCAATTTAGGATTGTTATACTGCCATTTAATGTAATCAGCCATGATGATACTTGGCTGATGATACTATAGCATTCAGCCTAGCAACCAGCCTCCATAGTTGTAGTAACTGACATCATAAAACTTGGCTGTAGTGAAACTGTACAACAGCTGTAGTAGCTAAAGGGCTAATGGATAATCATGTCAACATAGGTAATCAAAGAATATCAGAGAAAGTTTCAACACCACTTTGCAGTTTAAAGGTAGAAATGGTCATATCTGGAAGTCTTGGGAAAAAAACTTTGGCTTAGTACATTACTTTGTCGAGTTTATTGTCTATTGCAGAAACAAGCTTGTTAAATTTGTGCTCAGTCTAACTTAGAAAATACTTTTTTAATTTCATTGTTTGTTTGACATACATTATTTTGCTTGTAGGTTTATTAACATAGCTAGGATAGTTCAGTTGATAGGGTGTTAGACTTGTAATCCAAGGGTTAGGAACGTTAAAGCCAATATAAAAAAACAACATGTCACTAGTTTTAATATTATAAGTTTTTTCAACTCTACACTCACATCTTCCTATTTTGAAACCACTTCACCCTGTTCTGATTTGGTAGAGAAGTTGCTTTATGTAAAATTTGAAAAGGCATAGACCCATTAACTTTAACAATCTATCTCTTCATTATTTTACCTATCCATCCATCAAGGCTTTCATCAAGTTTTGCATTTAGGTCACATGAGTATAGGGCTTTTGTGTTCCTTGAGCATTTTTCTTGTTTGCTTAGATTTCTGTTGAGACTACAAATTTAAGATGTTTGGGATTTATCATTTATCATTGAAAGAAGTTAAAGGATATCACTTAATTCAAGGAATAAAAGCATGATTGTACAATTTTACACTCTGTAAACCTTTTAGATAGTTTTGAAGCAGCGGATTCCAGACCACTCTGAACTAATTCTTGGTGAGATGAAAAATAATAATATTAAGTGCCATCACATCCAGTATATAGATAACTGACATGAAGAAAATATGGAAAGTGATAGTAGTTATATGGCTTTTTCAAAAGAAAGAAATTTGTAGGATACATTACAAACATGTCGAAGGAATGGCAGATTGTACATTATTCATTGACCTGCGACAAGCCAGATATTTTGATTAAGATGATCATATAAAACAATGCAATCCTTATGGAACCCAAAGAACTAGTGAAATCCAGTGAATTTGTGTTGCTGCTATGCAGCCTAACAAGATAGCATTAATATCTGTCAGTATTATATACATTTCACCCATAATAATTCTTATGCTTTTTTATGAAATGATCCTGCAGGTTTATCATACTGTTTTGGATATAAGGCAGTGTATCAATTGTTTGTTTCTATTTCAAGTGGTAATATTAGTTATAAAGTATTATCTTTAGAATAACACTGAAAGATGGGAGGAGTCTTGTATTTCTCAAGATTAATATCAAAAGTGTTAAGGAAATTAATTTTAAAATCAAATTAAAGGAAGTTAAATTTAATAGGTATTGTCAGTACACTGTATTGTTATTTTATGAAACTCACACAGATACAGTGATTGGGAGCTGGGGTAGCTTTGTTGGTAGAATAATATAATGGTAAGCCAAGGGTCTCAAGTTCACTACCTTTGCCACCTTAACCAGGTGATAACTCTGCAATATTCCACAGATCTACTTGTAATTAGGAATGATAATTGAGTAATTGTAGATTATTTTTAACAAGATGATAGTGGAGAGTCAGATTAGTGATATTAACACCAATAACAAAGTAAGGAAATTGTACCATTATTGACCCTACTTAACATGTACACATTGCAAACTGAATAAAGCCAAATCTGCCGTCATTCCATACACAAGCAGGGTGTACAATTTTTTGCATGAAATAACTTGCAGAATTAAGTGTTGTGCAGATCTGGGTTTGCGCTGTTTGGGTGTGTATAACATATGGGTCAGTATGGTAATTAATTTGAGCAGAAAAAGTGGATATTCACATGATTGTCTTGGACATCCACTGTTGTTATAGTTGTTACAACCCAGTTGATTGTGAGGTCTGGGGTAGTGCATTATCATAGCTAAGACAATTTCTGTATGACCTTTATTGTTTGCACAATTAAGAATTTACTTGTTCAGAAGGTCTGCTTGCGGATGAGGTTAAACTATAGTATGGTATTTTATATATGATGCTTCTGGGCTTGGTACTATGATTTTCGGAAGTGGCAAGCCAAATTTATCACATTGGAGAAGCATCTTTCAGTGTTATTCTAAAGATAATACTTTATAACTAATATTACCACTTGAAATAGAAACAAACAATTGATACACTGCCTTATATCCAATACAGCATGATAAACCTGCAGGATCATTTCATAAAAAAGCATAAGAATTATTATGGGTGAAATGTATATAATACTGACAGATATTAATGCTATCTTGTTAGGCTGCATAGCAGCAACACAAATTCACTGGATTTCACTAGTTCTTTGGGTTCCATAAGGATTGCATTGTTTTATATGATCATCTTAATCAAAATATCTGGCTTGTCGCAGGTCAATGAATAATGTACAATCTGCCATTCCTTCGACATGTTTGTAATGTATCCTACAAATTTCTTTCTTTTGAAAAAGCCATATAACTACTATTACTTTCCATATTTTCTTCATGTCAGTTATCTATATACTGGATGTGATGGCACTTAATATTATTATTTTTCATCTCACCAAGAATTAGTTCAGAGTGGTCTGGAATCCACTGCTTCAAAACTACATCGGTATACTGTACAGTACAATGGCCTCAAAAGTGCATCAGTTCTTGTAACTAATTGTAACTATTGTAATTGAGTTAACTTTTCTAAATAATCTCGTTGTTATTGATATTATTATTATTATTATTATTATTATTATTATTATTATTATTATTATTTCCTATAAACACAGTAGCAATTCATGTGGATGTGATCATGAAGTTAGTTTTTTTTAGAAATAGACTAATTTGTCCTTGGTTGTGATGAGGCATAATTAATGAACTTCAGTAGTACTGTTATTTCCTTCTTGAAAGAGTCGTGTATTTGCAGACTGATTAAAATGAAATCTGCACTGTACATGTAGCACAGTGAAGATTTGATTTTAATTAGATTGAATATAATTGAGAGGACAAAACTTGATTGGTTTCCATGGCGCTTCTTTAGTGCTTGATCAACTTGGAGTGGAAAAATACATTAAACCTAGTCCCCTGAGGATACTGTATTTAGTGATAGGAGTCATTATAAAAATAAAATTAACAAAGACGGTAACCTATAGCCCCTGTGTATACAGCTTTTTGAAAATGAATGTATTGTAGTCAGCATTAAGGAATTAAGAACAAACCAGTTGGGATGATTAATGATATTAGTGCAGTAAATACATGCAGATTATATAATGTGACATGTACTTTATGTATAATGCTACATGTACTTTTATGTTAGAACTTCAGACAACTTGAATAGGATGGAGTCAAGCTTGTTGAAAGCAAGTACAAACAATGACATGTAGCATCTAATGACCTTTTGCTTCATATTAAGGATCATTTTTATTTATAAGAGTTTGCAAACCATCAGTTTTTATATTTAGTGGTCTTGCGCCTAGAGAGCTTGGTGGGATGGCCTGTTGTCCATCTATTAACATCAGTTTGTTATGACTAGTTTTAATGACATAGATCCGACTTCCAATATGGCCACCACTGCCGCCATCTTGAATTGTTATAACTACCTACTTCTGAGTTGGTGGTCATATATCCATTTGTGTTTTTTACTAGTCTTGTTATGATTGGTGCAGAATGAAAATGGTGCCAATTAGACATCAAATATTTCCGCAATAGCAGCCATTTTGAAAATCTTGTTATTGGTTTACTCTTTGATGTCTAGCTGGTCCTAAATGAAAATGGTTTTCCTTTAACATATATCCCTGCTTCTTCCTGAATGAATGTTCATTTCAACATGAAGTTTTCACTAAATGATTTTTATATTATGTCGAGTTGATTCTAAATGAAAATGGTGTCATCTGACATCCAATGTGTCATCTACCTTGACAGAAATCAAGAAAATACAGAAAATGGAAAGTGGTAATGACATGGGGTTTTCACCAGAAGATTTCTTATGATGTCTAGTTGGGCATATTGTTGTTGCTAATCCACCTGAATTGATGGTCATATCAGCATGGTTTTTTAACTAAAAGACTTCAAATGAAGTCTAGCTGGTCCTGCATGAATATTGTGTCATTCAGGCACCCGATATGGTCACCATAGCAACCAACTAGAAACATTTGTTACTGCTATTGAACAGAAAGTCTTATCAGAATATTATTTTCACTGGAAAAGATTTCACTGGCACAGTTTTTATTGTAGACAATCTATGCACAATGAGATGTTTTCTAATATGCAGCTGAAAATTGTATTGCTACTCCTAGATGGAAAGTCATGTCATTATTTGGTTTTCACCAGATGACTTCCAATGACGTCTAGTTAGTACTGAATGAAAATGGTGCTGAATAGGCATCCATGGCAGACATATGCTATTCCTAATAAATGCAAAGTCATATTTAACTGAAAATGTTGCCACAAATTTCTCTTGAATGGATTCTCATATCAGCATGAAGTTTTTACCACAAGTCTTTTAATATTGCCCAGTTTGTCTTAAGTGAAAATGGTGCCATGGTTACATCGAGCATGACTGGAAATCCCTTTCAGCCAGTTTAGAGAGAGAGAGAGCGAGAGGTTCCCGTTAAGTATGTTGGGGTGGGGTGCTCCCAGTATTATTTTTAATTATTACAGAAGACCTATCCTGGCTCATTTCTTGTCAGAAATTGAAGTAGTCATAGAGATATGCAAAGCTCCAAGCCCACAGTTAGCGATGCCAACAGTTAAATTAATGAATACACAAAATGTGAAATTCAAATAAATAACAATATAATACAATTCAATAATAGATGGTCATTTCTCAAATGAAATTCAATATTTAAAACCCTATCACTCGTCTTTCACTTGACCAAGTGGTGGCCTATATTATCATCAGGCTTAGTGTGATAGATTTTCCTCCTGTCCTGTGTTCCTACTCATCTGTATTATGTTTTCTCTGGACTCATACTCCAGTTCCCCTCCAGTCCATCAACTTCTGCCTGTTCTCTCATCTCAAGAGAGAGTCAAGACCAACTGCAATAGGGTATTTCCCTCTGTCTCCTACAGCTCCTCTAGTCCCTAAAAGCTTCCTGTATGAACACACAAGGACATTAGGGTATTCATCTAGCCACTAAACAACAATATATCATCAGATAAGCCATTACCTTCTTTGGTCAGGCATTCATGCACATCGAAATGCCCATACTTTCTGATATAGTATAGATGATATCAACTGCTTAGCATTCATATATCAATAGATTTCATCACATTGGTGTATATAGATTCTCAATCTTATTATACAGAACAATATCACATAATCAGATGCATTTCAGAAAGTGTACACAGATATCCACATATCCATGCACTGATATATCTTTACAAATGATACTCCTACAAAGTATACACCAATAGTTAAATATCCCTATTAACTAATGTTGCACACTGCAACCATTATACAAAGTTATAATTTAATTCAACATTTGCAAATCTAGAATTTCACATCAATAAATGCACAAGGTTACTATGAATTAACCAAATAGTGAATCACAATATTATTTCTTCACATAAACATTGCTCATATCTCAACATATGCACGTAGATCAAACACTACAAATTTACAAATGAATCAAACTGTACAAATGGTAATTCTAAATACTAACGATTCTAGTAATGAAGTATACATACTGCACATAATTCAAGTATAATTACTTTGCTGTAATAGATTACAACAGTTGAGCAAATAAGTCACTGACCTGTCTGAAGCTCCTTTGTAATTTCCAGAATAACAAAGTTTCCCACCAATTTTGAAAGACGTCAGAGTAACTTATAACTTCCTGCAAGATGGTTTAGCGACTACTGACATTTAGTTTTCAAGATAATAGATTTAAGCTTCGATTCCATTGGTGGCCACGCCTTGCTAAACTCCGAGTGGATGTCAATTCACCTATGGTTTACGTAATTAGAAAACATTGCCCCCTCCCTGGCAGTCTGTCAAGGGTGGATTTACGACCCCCACTTGATGTTCCTTTGAAGTTAACAAAGGAAATTCATGTCACTTACCTGTGAATTGTGCTCTGCAAAATTAAGGTGCCAGTCACAAGTTCCTATGGCCAACTGGCTTCAACACCTCAATGTTCGCAGGGTTGACCTTTGTAACATTTATGACGCAGAACTATTAACCTCAGGGTTTAGCTATAATCTGTATTGTTTGTCAATGATTGTAGATTGTAAGGGTTATTTATAAAGAATATATTACTTAGCTAACTTCTTCCGTGATTGCATATTTTACTTATAGGTAATTTAAACAATTTGACTTGGCTTTTTTAACAATTTGACATGGCTTTTTTTACCTTAGAAGCCAATCTTAAAGGTGTATCTAGGGGCTCCGAGTGGTCTAAAGCACTGTCCATTACGGATCACTGCCATCTCACCTCTGTCTGCATGGGTTCAAGTCTAGGATTCGACCAATGTGGGTATGTGAGAAAGCTTGCCAGTATCTTCTTGTGGGTCAGTGGTTCTTTCCGGTGTTTTTCAGATTCTTCCTCCACCATTAATACTGGCCACCATGTATAACCTATATTGTGCTGAAAAATGGCGTTAAACCCTAAAAACAAACAAACAAAGGTGTGTCTGCTTCATGTCCTGTTTGCAGTTTACTGATATATATGAGCTCAATATCTAGACTTAGAATGTTCATGAAGAGAACATGTTTAGAAATTTTGATGGGAAATGATCCACATCATGGTCATTCTTTTATGTCATGGGTTTTTATACAAGTTTGAAGTAAGCAAAATTGTTTCTTTCCTGTTTTAACATCAGTCTGGTGGAATCGGTCTTACTTGTGTTCACTAAAGTTTTGAGAGGATTGATTCATTTCAGTTATTCATTGAAATTACATAGTGCTTATTGACTTTGGACTGAAACATTGGGGGATTATTGTGAACAATTTCGAGGACATTCTGGATTATATCACTGTGACACATCAAGACTATTGACACACCAGCACATTCCATACTGGAATTCATTTGAAACACACAGTGCTTGTGAATGAACCTTAACCCTTAAAGTGCGTATCGCGACTCCAGTCGCGCTGTTGTATGTGGTCCCGTAGTGCGTGTCGCGACTCTATTCAATTTCGAGGTGAGCAACAATGATCGCATTCTATAACTTCATCTTGCCATAAATGCCTGTAAAACTATATTTGATTGGTTTAAAAAGGCCCGGAACAAGCATACTGCAGTACTTTACTATATTATTAACGATGTAATTTTACAAATGCTCGCTTCTAAACACATGGTACTAGTGCAAAACTAAAATGGCCGACGCTGAATACGAAGGTGATTTCTTGCAACAAATATTCACTTCTGATAGTGATGCTAATAGTGATTTTGAATAATTTGAGAAAAATGACATTATTGGAGCAAGCGAGGTATTGATGGAAATACACATGAATGATTTTGAGCCAGTAGTTTACGTGGAACTGGAGTCGGATGTACATGCTCACTTGCCGTGAAAAGATGGCGCGCCTGTCAACCCCCATTCACTGGTAATTCAAAATTAAATGTCGAGATGGTGAATAATGAACCATCGGACTATTGAAAACTTTTTCTTAGATGATGAGTTATTGCATCTGATAGTAGATCAAACAAATCATAATGCAGATCAGAGAGTTCATGGGCCAGACTTGAAGGAAAAAGTCGCATGAAGAAATGGCGGCCTGTCGCACCTGAGCATCTAAAACGTTTTCACATCGATTAAAACAATGGGTTTGGTACATATGTCTGTTCCCGATTCCTAGTGGGCTATTGATGATGCGATATCAACTGCATACTTCAGCAAAAAAAATAAGCATGGGATATATTTCAAGCTATTCCAATCAATTTACACCTGTCGGACAATGAGAACAATTAAGGTGACTCTTCACAAAATCAACCCAATGTTTGAACAAAAATAAAGCCTTTGCTGAGGTTTAATCACCAGATTTGATGATATTATAATAAATAACAGGTGATAGTTTTTCATGAACATTAATTGCTGACTGGAGGGTTTAAACTTACCTCGACATTCATGGAGTGGATTTTTGCAAAACTGTCACCCTTCCTTTACCTGTGATTTTCACAATTTATATATAACATTGTGACAGACATAACATGTGCATGGTTGGACTACTAAAGAATATAACATTTCTTAGATATATTTGAACTTTTCCATCAAAAACACAAAATTACTGATGAAATACAATTTTAACTTGTCATTTTACCTGTATTTACACCTGTACCTGCAAATATATTAAACCTACACATGTGTCTTGATGCCAATCTTAAAGTATAGACACGCGCCATCATTTTTCATATAGGGTTTGTCTATCAATTGTGTATATTTAATGAAATACATGTAATTTAAAGACTGTGGAGTTTTCTTCTTTTCTCTCCTGAAACAATTCAGCACTGAGGGACTTTTTACTGCAAAACAGTTCAGCACTTTAAGGGTTAAGGATTATATGGGATTTGATTCACAATAGTGATAGAACTTTAAGGATTATTTTGGATACTGCAAGTTCATTTTAAAGTTTTACTTTGTATTCTTGAGAAATAAATTATTTATTGAATTTGACAAAACTTTTTTGTACTACATGTCCTTTTACTTAGTTTCAAGTTGTATTATTTTAACACAGTACAGAATTGGAGTTCCTCTTTGGGAGCCTTGTTCTGTTTTCAAAATTATTTATTTTTTTAATTCAGTATTGCAGCATATCACAGCACATTTTTCACTTCAGTACTAAAAGCAAGTTTTCACGTATTGAGGCACAAATTAAAATGACTGCATGGCCAGAGAGATCAATAAAATTAATGATGAGAAAGCTCAATTTAAGTTGTGTTGATTATTTCATATCGAAACTGGGTTGCAGCAGTACTTCAGTAATGTGATATATTTTGATGCATTACAGAATATTGCAGTATACATTGTGCAAGATATTATTGAATGTGCAGACCTAATAAGCTTCCCTCATTCGTACATCATAATGCAGTTTTAGATATAAAATAATACTGCTATGGACCCAATGACCAAAATCATAATAATACAGTTAAAAGAAAACCAGGCGAAACTTAGTCCTATATTTAATTTCCTTTTTAAGAAAAAACATATATATTTAAAACATTTTGATAGCCTGAATATACCATGGTTCTGTATAGTATGCTAATGCCAATATACCATGGTTTTGTATAGTATGCTAATCCCAATATATCACAATTCTCATTATAATGTGATTTATACATAAAGCAGTCATCATTTGTGGCCTTAAAATACATTCCATTTGACCACTGCTGATGTTTCTTTTTTCCAGATTTATGTCCTTGATATCAATAAGTACACCTTTTGCCTAAATTTTATTATAATCAAATAAGCTGTCATTTAACATGTTTGAAAGTTGGAAAAATCCAAGGTCCCATTTTTCGCTTTCTCCATGTATGAATATTGTACCAGAGTTATGCCCCTGGGTGGGGCCATAGGAGCTAAAGGTTGGACATTATTATTATTAATAGGAGTAGTAGTAGGGTCTTGTCCAATTAGATGCATATATGATAAGTTAATCAAATTCCAAAGTATTGCCTTGGTTTGTACCACTCCTACTTTTTTGGATCAATTCTTTGAATGCAGCCATTTGGTAAAATAAACTGATACTGTTTGGGTGTTATAATTTGTTACACTCGTATACCAATTTGGAATATATGCATTTAGCATTTATACTGCTGCTCATGCTTCTGATTGGTTCATGGTGCTATGCCCTTTTTTACATTAACAGTGGGTGGGGTGGCAAGAGGAAACCATGGCACTAGATTCCTTAAATCAAATTCTTTGTGTGTGTGTGTGTGTGTGTCTGTGTGTTTTAACCACATCACTCCAATGTTATTGTTATTCTTGTGGTATTAAGTATTATTGACTAATTTATTGGTACATAAATACAAAATTGGGTAATATGTATGACCTTAACTACTTACCTCTTGGCTTAAGGATTGACAACACTAATAAGCTAAAATAAAGGTAACCTCGTAAGTACACATTCACAATTTGGACTTCTACCTTCAATATGCATGAAGAATGAATTTGGAGCCTTTGAAAGGTCTGACATCTCTTATTTAAATTTTCAACAGCAATACTGTGTTAGATTTTGCTGGATCAGAAGACTACTGTCTATCACTGCCATCTAATAATAAAATGTAGTTTACACAAGGAATAAGAATTTTGTCACCTCATTACAGAAGCAGTTGTCTTTAAATATAGCCAAGAAGAATATTGTTTTGCTTAAAATGGCCATCTTTCCTTGTATTTGGCATTTGTAACATGTATATGGTGAATATACAGTTCACCAATTCTCCCAACACTGTCCTGGGGTCCCCAGTGGATGATTGGTCTAAAGTGCTCTCCCTTATGGATCACTGCCATCTAATCTGTGTCTGTGTGGGTTCAGTCTCAGATTCAGACCATGTGAGTATGTAAGAAAGCTTGCCAGTAGCTTCTCTTGGGTTGGTGGTTCTTTCCGTAGTTTTCCCCGTGTTCTTCCTCCACCATTAATACTGGCCGCCATATATAGCCTATCTTGTGCTGAGAAATGGCATTAAACCCTACTCCAACAACAACAACCAACCCTGTACTTATCTAACAGTGGTTTACATCTTTAAACTTTTTATGAATTGAGTGTTGCCACTATAGGGTCATCAACCAGTGTGTATCTGTCTGTCTCTTCTCATCATTTATTTAATTTACCTTCCTCCTGGCAACAAACACACCACTGTCATAAATATTTACATTAGCAGTGGTGAATTGTCTTGCTTAGAGCCATGAAAGTTTCATTGTAATTCAGGACAATTAACCAGCATATGTGGATTTCTACGAGACTAATTTCATCTGTGACAGTTCTAGTGAATGTAATTTTTAGAAATGTGATAATTTATTTGAAGAAAAATTTTATTTCTTGCTATGGTCATATGAATTTAGGAGAAATTTAACAAGCTCTGAAAGGAAAATATATTGTCCTTGTTCCACAGTTGGGAAAAATAATTCTGACACTGCTGAATTGAGTAATTAGGTACTGGATGATATAGTTCTATCATGAATGCATGAACTTTGTATTTTGGCAGTGATGATTTAAAAATTTCACCCAGTTAAAATGGCAATGATATAACATTTAGAAGGCTGTGATCCATTCCTCAGTATTACCGGTATATTGTAAAAAGTATGTGATACAATCATCCTAGGTATAAATATTGTATTATTTAAAGATTTTAATCTTTTCAAAGATTTTCTGTGAAATTTTCTTTTCATCATCGGATGAACATGTAACCAGTTCAGATTTCTTGTATTTGAAATTTTATATTATTACTTAAACTGTAATAACCTCATGCAACATTCTCAGCTGTATTCATTGAAACGGATTTAATAGAATGTACCAAATGACCAGAAATTTTAACACATTTAATAGTAACATTATTTTACACTGATGTCATGTCATCTTTACAGAATTACCACTTGGCCTTATCTTCATATTATGTTAATAATCCCATCTTATAAACTTTGTGTGACGATAGATACAGGCGAAATGGCTGTCTGTTTATAATGGATACATTGTACATTGTTTGATGCATTTCCTGATGCCTAGAGGACAAAACAAGTTTATAATGACTGCTTATGAATATTCATTTGGATTACATTGTGGAAGTGTAGTGTGCGTGTGTGACTGAAGCTATTTGAACTTGTGTGATCTACCACACTGACTGCTGGAACTGTATTACAGATGGCAGAAGCTGATAAATTAATTCTAGTATGTGGTCATATAGCCAGAAAGTCTCATGTAATAAGCAGTCATATGACAGTGGAATGGAAGATAAGATTATGGTTCTGAGTGGAATTTACAGATATTAATATAATGACACATGGTAAGAATAACAAAATACTGGATAAAACAGTGAAAAGAATCCATGTGTGATTACTGAATATATATCATCATCAGTATTAATTCTGGGAATTGAAGCTATAAGTGATTCAGAACATCATAACAGTTGGAAGCTGTTGAGGGTATAAAAACACTTTCTTCATATTAACAATGGCTTCCCAGTCAGGAATTTATTACCATACTCGTCAAACAAAAGAACTTTGATAGTAAAGACTTGATTATATCAATTTCAACATCTTACAAGAATTAGGAGTCATGGATGATGACATGATGTTCTATTTTCGACCACATGTGTCAGATGCATTGAGAGTCACATGTTCTGTTGAGAATCTTATAAGTCGTGATGATTGCATAATTGGAACACGAGGTAGATCAAAACAGCGAGTTAGAGCAAAAAGTGTATTCTTGCTTGGTAAGTTGAATAGGATAAATGATGTACCTATATCTATGTCAGACCTAATGAAAATTACAACTTTTTTTTAATGTGACTGAAAAAGGTTAGGGAAACCTGACTGTAATTGATATTCAGTGGACAACAAAAATGTGGGGTTTGCATCATTGACAGGTATAATTTTTTGGGGGGTACAAATTCGAACATTTTGCATCTATCGCTTACTAGCTCACTTGATAATATAGTTCACATACAGATTTATATTTTAATGAAATGTCTTAGAAATGTTGTTATTCTTTCCATTTTCTTTCCATACCAAGGATATAAGTACTGCGTGGTAATTGTATAAACATCATGCTTTGTGCTATTTTAAGCCACAATATACATGTTTCCATGCTTCATGTACATCTTGTACCTTTGCATATTTTAAGGTCATCTAATGAACCTAAGAGCCATGCTGGCACAGGGATTTTGATGTACTTTATATACTCACTTATAAGTAGAGTCAAACTGCAAACAAAGATCCTGATCTGGCGTAACATGACACACCTGCATATCGGGGTCTCTGCTTTTAGTTAAACTGATTACTCCTAACATACTTTATAGATCCAGATCTGCCAAACACATTAGGCGATAGAAGAACTGGGTCCTTGCAGTTTGCAGTTGGACTCTTCTTATAAGTGGGTATATATGGTATGTGATACTCATGACTGAAATATGTGGGTTTGAATCCTACCAGTCAGATCAGCCCGGGTTGGCTAGTGTGGTATATCCTTGGGTAAGACACTTCATTCATATTTGTAAGGGACTAATTATAATTATGGCAACCTATTTTGTTACTGTGCATTACGGCTCCACACCAAAACCAATAATACATTTTCTATCTGTCCCCCCCCCCCTTTGAAGAAAATCACAAAATATTACCATACATTTGGGCTACATGTGACAATTTAACAACTTTAGCAACATTGTGCAGCACACCTTCAGGCAGATACTTTCATTATGTAATTCAGGTTGTTCAAGTTGAGAGATAATTTGCAACCATCTCTGCCACCATTTCAGATTGTCCAGACCGTTACTTTAGATTCTGATGCCAACTTTTTTTTTAATACAAGGCTATTGAGGTATCAAGTTGTATTTTGGTAACTGTATCCACTTTTAATGCAGGTTTTGCAAACATGGATTTTAGTGATGGCATATTTGTTGTTGCAGTCAATATGCTTTTATGAGATTGGGTTTCTGCATGACACATGATGTACTTCTTGCCACTGATTTTAAAATTAGCTTTTCAGGAATAGTAGAATGCATATTTATGTCCCTTTGAACTTGATTCCAAGTACTGAAATTCCCATTTCCATCCATTATTGAATTTCACGTACTATTTCTGTTGCTTAGATTTTGGTGTTTAGGCATTGGGATATAATACACACTTAGACATCTTGACAAATTGACCCTGACACTTGAGCTGTTGAATAATCCAACCATAATCAATTAACATCTTTTAAGTCTTTTGGAATTAGATCTGCTCACATGGTATAATAATGATATCCAAATTGAAAACATTTAAGTCAACTGACCCTGCCGAACAGAATCAAAGGCTTCTGTCTGCATGAGTTCAGCTAATGTAGTTATGTGAGAAAGCTTTGCCAGTAGCTTCTCATGGGTTGGTGGTTCTTTTTGGGGGGATTTCCAGCGTTCTTCCTCCACCAGTAATAATGGCTGCCATGTAGCCTATCATATGCTGAAAAATTGCGTTAAGCCCTAAAAAAAAACAAAAAAACAAACCCTACAACAACAACAACCGAAACAAAGGTTTGTTTTATGCTGCTTGATAAAAGCAGATGAATTATCTTCCCCTGTTTAAGCCAGTTCATTCAAGAGATAATAGTCCATAATACCATGAATAGGGTACACTGAAATGAAATTATGAAAAAAATCATATGCATTTCAGAACACTACACTCCTACAAAGTGTACACAAATATTCAAATATCCATGTGCTGATATATCCTTACATCGATACTAATTTTACACACTGCAACCATTTTCCAAGGTTACAATTCAATTCAGCAGTTGCAAATCTAGAATATCACATGAATAAATGATCAAGTTTATTATGAAGTAACCAAAGAGCAAATTACAGTATTATTTCTACTTACTAACGATTTTAGTAATATAATAATAATAATGAGTACTTTGTATAGTGCCAAATCTTTAGAAGCTCTAAACACTTTACAACATCTATAATGATATGACTACAAAAACAAAAAAACAAAACAAAATGAGATGAAATTAGAAAACGAAAAATGCTAAAAATATTTAAGGTAGAAAACATTATTAGGTCTAATTTCTAAGAGCACTCTTGTAAGGGATCTAATTTCAATGGACAATTCATTCCATGTTGCTGGGCCCAGGTATGCAAAAGAACATTGTCCATATGAGTTCATTTTCATAGTGGGAATAATGAGTATATGAGTGTCAGAAGAGGAGCATAAGTATCTTGCTGGTGTGTACACATGGGTGAGACCAGATAGGTATGTTGGACTGGAGATCATCAGTGAAACATAGTTCAGAGAAAATAAAATTGTGCTTTATTCTGGATCGAATGGATAGCCAATGTAGTGTACAGATCAGTGGGAAGGTTTGCTCTCATCGTGGTACTCTATGGATGATCCAAGCAGCTGTGTTCTGAACTTTTTTAAGTTTCTGGAGTAGATATTGAGATGAACCAGCCAGAATCGAGTTACAGTAGTCCAGTCTGGAAAGTACTAATGAACACACTAATGAAGTATACATACTGCACATAATTACAATGCCATAATATTCTGCAACAATCAAGCAAATAACTTACTGACCTTTACAAAGCTTTGTCTTTCTAAGAATTTCTTAAGTTTCCTAGTCTTTATTCCATCTCCCTCCTAGAGACTCAGGACTAAACTATACCGGAAGTCTGTCTCCTAAAAGATACCCTTACAAAGCTTTGTCTTTCTTAGAATTGCCTTAGTTTTCCCACCAAATTATGAGTGGCTTCCCCAGAGTATTGCTTTATATCTTTCCAGCATGATGTTTGGGCATTTTTTAAGTTCCTAGCTTTAAAATACTTAATTAAATTCAGATTGAAATGGTGACCACACCCTCTCTCAATTCTGTTTGGATGTTGATTCTACCCTGTTCTGTTCAGCTTAGCAGACAATGCCCCCGGATTGTTTGTCAACATGGTGAGATTTATAACATCTACAGGGTCTGTTTTTCTTAGCTGCAGTGTATTTCTTGTTCCCCTGACTTACAAAATCGTGGACAAGGCAATGTGACAATGTGTATGGCATGGTTTTGCACAATACCCTGTGAGGTGTTTGGCCTGGCTTTGGCATGGGTCTTTTGCATAAAACAGTGAGGTGTGTGGCATAGGTCTGCATAGTGACCAGTGAGGTATACATACTGTCTGCATAGTACTTTGTGAGGTGTAAAGCCTGTGTCTGTATCGTACCCTTTGAGGTGTATTGCATGGTGTGTGTTATAAATATGTGAGGTCAATAAAGGGGTATGGATGATGGGCATACACAAGGATACCAAATTGGTCATTGTATAAACATTACAAAATATAGATTTATACAAACTGTCTACTATCCCTATTATACATTTAAACTTGCCTATATCTCATGTCTAAATAATTTCATTTAACAACATAAGAAATATTTGGGTATGATTATAAGGCACTGGATGGAATACAGGAATGAGTAGGACTTGTTAGTGTTGCCATGCTTACCCATGTGAAACTTCAATCTTGTTGGTGGGGGTTGGGTGGGAGTGAGGTGGGTGGGTGGTTTTTTTTAGGTTTATATTATATATGCTTTTTTAAGTGTTTAGTAAATTCACTGCTTTCAAACCTGGAACAGCTATGGGTCACCTATATATTAAAGCCAGCTCATGTGTAACTAACATTAATTAAAGACTGTTCTTCATCATCATGCATGACATGAATTTTCCATCAACATCACTCACTACCGGTATTCAGTATTAGATATGAATTCATGATCACGGCCTTAACCTGAAATTTAATAATTATTAGAAATTGCTTAAATCATTGTTGTAAAAGTTGTGCTTTAAATATATTGCTGCAAAGTTTGACCTTCAGTTTAATTTTAATTTTCAAATTTGAGCTAAATAATAACATATGAGTCTATAATGTTTTTTGCAGGTCCAAGTCCACATGAAAGTCCTCGTAATGTCTCTCCAAGCCAGCATGGAATTTTCCCATTTCAGGCAGTACGCAAGTAAGTATTTGGTTCATGAAATTAACCAAAATTATAGTGTACGAAGTGGAATGGATGAGACTGTGATGAAAAAAGAAAGGAACTGGTCTTCTTTCCTAAATATTTTGCATGCCTCTCCACAAATATGGAAGGAATAATATACATTATCCTTGCCTGTCTATCCATCCATTCCATTAAGTTCTTTGTTTAGGTAACTGTGCAAGGACATTCATGTAGCATGAGCACATTTCTTATTATCATAAAAGTGCTTTAGAACATTTTTGAAAGTTGAAGTCCAGACATGACAGTTAATAAAAACCTATAGGTCCATATGAAACTGAGAATTAGTGGAAGCATGGAGCTTCACAATCTGATTTTATATCCGTTCTTCCATCTCAACTATACTATTGTTGAGACACAACAAACAGAATGAAAGATCTCAATGGTGGCTTCTGGTTAAACCAACCAAGAATTTAAATATGGATATAAATGCCAGCAACACCTCCCTTACTGAAAAATTAAACAAAGTGGTTTTATTAGCCTGATTCTGTTGCTACATAAACAAGGCAAGCTTGATGGTCTACCAGTCTTGCCAAAACTTCTGCTCTTTAAAAATTTAAAATCTTCTCATAAGGAAGATCCAATGAAAATGATGCGGACCCACCCTCTTTTGTGTTTTTACTTTCTTTTGAACATATGTTTGTTTTATTTGAATCCTTTTTGTAAAAAAAAATAATTATGAAGCTTTTTTTTTCTTGTTTTGATGCAGTTGCCAGTTGCACTCACTGTTAATTGATGATTAGTTGGATAGAGAGAAAATAAAGTGTACAGAGTATTTAGGAACCAGTATTATCAAAAACTGCATGATGAAGGTTTTCATGAAAATTGGATTTCTAATTATATTTATATTTTTAAAGTGAAATTGCAGTTAAAAATGCTGTTTGTACTCATAAGTCTAATCAAACTGCAAACAATAAAGATCCTGATCTGCCAAAGCATAATAAACCTGTATGACACAAGATTAACACACCAGTTGTAATCCATTCTTAGAAATAATTAAAAGCATAGATAAATGCCAGCATTATAAACTTCTGATTACAGCTACAAAACTTTACAATTAAAATTTAAATTTCTCCTAAAAGAAAATCTCATTTTAACCATGCATTTTTAATATAAAAGAACAAGACTGTAAAATAATAAGACTAATATTATATATAAACTGCAGACTGCACAGACCCAGATACATGGCAGGTATGGGTCTATGCAGTTTTTTGAGGTAATCAGTAGAATAAGTAACATGGACCTTTATCTGCAGGTCCATTATGCTACAGCAGATCAGGCTCTTTGTTGTTTGCTGTCTGACATGACTTGTAAGTGAGTATATAAGGTACTTGAAGCCTGTGTACTGACACACACACACACACACATATATAAATTTCCACCTGACACTAAAGCTCATATTTGACTGGTTTTCAGACAAAAGTACGTAAAAAAGCATCATGTGAAACAAGTCTCCTTGCACACCCTATCTTTTGGGAGATAATCCCAAATTGCAGAATTGCACTAGTCTTTCAAAGTCAGTGACAATAAGGTCCATTGTCTCATTTTCTTCTTGGTGATTTAGCTTACATGTTAACACACTTAACACAATAATTATCAGAAGAAACTAGTACAGATGAATCAACAACATATAAGCATCCATAAAAATGGCTTTTGTTGAAAATTGATACCAACAAACATAAAAGTGCAGTATGCAATTTAGTTTTCAAGTTCTAATGCTTAATATGACTTGAATAAAGCTTGGTCAGATATTACATTCTGTGTAATTTGTATTCACTGACATGTTCTGTTATTACAATATGTGATAGGTGTATTCACTGACATGTTATGTTCTGTTATTACAATGTGTGATATGTGTATCCACTGACATGTTCTGTTTTACAATGTGTGATGTGAATCCACTGATATTTCCTTTAGTATAGTTCTTAAGATTGCAATATTTTATCGCATCCATTAATCGCAAGTGCTGAATCTTCATAAAACTGAAATCATACCATTTTAAACTTGATCATGAGTTTTCCTGCACTGATTGAATCAGACCCTATTTCCAGTCACCATGGAAATGCTATAGCTCAGTTGTTAGAGCACAGTACTCCTAATCTAAATGTCTCAAGTTTGAATCCCACCCAAATCTCTATGGATCAACTGTTTTGGCATGTTCATAGGTAAGTCTAATTGCCCTGTTGTCTCAAGCACTATATAGTCTGATGTGTTGCCGTGATGTTTAAAACCAACCATCTATCTCAGTCACTGCAGAAACTTCCTCATTGAAGTCAAATGTCGGAAGCAGGATTTTGTTTTGATTCCATTATCAATCAGAGAGGAATGGTTCAACTTAGGAGTGTTATTGATCTCATGAGAGGGAAGATCTTGTGTTTCAGAATAATGACCTCTTTTAGGTAGGAAGAATGGCATTTTTAATTTCAGGTATTGACAGAGATGTGGATAATAAAGAAGCATTGAGTAATAATGAAGCATTTAGGAAGAATTGCTTGAAAAAAATCCTTTGAATAATGTAAGAAAGCTTGCCGGTAGTTTCCTATGCATTGATGGTTATTCTGCGTTTTTCTTCACCAAATATTCAGGCTGCCATATATCATGTGCTGAATAAAGGTGTTTAACTCACATTAAACAATCAATTCAGCATTCAGCTATAATGTTTATTTGTGCTTGATCATAAATTTGTTTAATTTATCTAGCATAGGTAGATATACAAACAACTGTTCATATTGTCAGACATAATAATGATTGCTCATTTTTTACTTGCCTGGGAATTTCAAATTGGTCAGTCAATTTAAAATCATGTGTCCTTGAATAATTAATTTGCACTTGTAATAGCCATTTCTTGTTGAGTACTTGCCAGAAATAAATGCTGAACAGTCCAAACATCAAAATTTAAACATGAATGTTTTACTTGAATGGTGTTTGATAACTAATTTAGATGAAGAAGAAAAAAAAGTCTTATCTCCTAATTATGTGGACAGAAGTCATTCATGTTTGCAAGCGTGATACATAATGCTGTCTACCCTCACACGTCAGTACAGTGAGATATTGTAGTCACATTGGCATTGGTGGCAACATTGCTGAAAGATTTGTACACTGCGTATGCATGGCAAGACATTATAGCCACATCTCTTGTGGCAATGGCAGTAACAATGTTAAAGTTTTGTCTCACCAGTTTAAGTACGGTGAGATATTGTAATCTCTGGTGGTACTGGCAGGAAGTGTTTGCATCAAAGATGCTAAAAATTAAACATTTACAACATCAGTTGCTACACTCATCTGAAATTCATTGATAATATCACTAAATATGTTGCTGCATTCAATTGAAACCCTGATTTTTACAAGAGGTCTAAAGTTTATACTTGGTTTGATAGGAGTTCCTGTCTTGCCCCTCCTTAAAGAGAAAGTATTTTTCATTATTGTAACAATATTTGAAAGCTTTGTATTATTTGTACTGTTATTTTGTATAGAAATTTCCAGGTTGTATATCTTCATCATTAGTTGCCATATTCAATTGAAAATTGAGAATATTAAGAATACTACTAATATCAGTCTTAAGTTTATACCCTGTGTGCAGGAGTACCTGTCTTTCCTGTTATGTCTATGTAAACATTATGGTTAACAATATTCTGTGAAAGTTATAAAGACAGATAAAATAGGTCCACTAACAAATGTACAGATTCCGGTGAGACACTTAATTCTCTAGAGCACTTCCTTTTTTAATTTTTTTTATATCACATTAGTTATTGATTTGAATGCAATGTTTTCAATGGGAAAAGTCATTTTATCACTGTTTGAGGAGGAAGATATGTTGATCACAAAGGTCACTAACATGGAAGGATGACACAACAACACTTCAATGTGCTCTATGGTACAGCAACACTTTCAAGGTTATAATATGCTGAGGCAAACAGAATAGAATGCATCAAACAAGGACAGATCACAGCATCCAGTCTGGGCTGATCTGATATTGGGATTAAAACCTGTATCCTTCTGGTCATAAGTTCAGTGCCTTCACCTACTGTATATACATGTACTCTGTAATAAGTTGTCAAACTTTTTTTTAAAAATTATCCTAGTCATTATGCACATGCAAATCAGGATCATTGCTGTTTGTTATACTAATTACTAAAATGGCATAAACCCAGATCTACAAGTGCATTATGCAATGGCAGATATTGGTCTGTGCTGTTTTCAGTTGTAATTGCCTTTTAAGTAAGTATATATGGTACTGACCCACCCTGGCATCATTGTTTTGATGGTGATTCAGAGTATTGCGCTGTTTTTTTTCTTGCTGACTTTAGAAATAATGAATGAACAAAACTAGATAAATATCACTTAAAATACTCTTTCAATTCATTTATTGTCTCACCCATGCTCAAAAGAAAAATTCAAGGGTTAGTGATCATGGTGTCAATGCATTGTTAACATTATTGTTTATGCCAGTGTTATTGCTTTTGTGTTTGCCAGTGTTAACATGTTGTTGTTTATGCCAGTGTTAACATATTGTTTATGCCAGTGTTAACATGTTGTTGTTTATGCCAATGTTAACTTTATTGTTTATGCCAGTGTTAACATTATTGTTTATGCCAGTGTTAACATGTTGTTTATGCCAGTGTTAACATGTTGCTGTGTATGCCAATGTTAACATTATTGTTTATGCCAGTGTTAACATGTTTATGCCAGTGTTAACATGTTGCTGTGTATGCCAATGTTAACATTATTGTTTATGCCAGTGTTAATGTTTTTGTGTTGCCAGTGTTAATGTTTTCTCTTTGCCAGTGTTAACATGTTGTGTATGCAAGTGTTAACATTATTGTTTATGTCACTGTTAACATGTTGTTTTGTATGCCAGTGTTAATGTTTTTGTGTTTGCCAAAGTTAATGCTTTTGTGTTTGCCAGGGTTAATATGTTGTTGTGTATACCAGTGTTAACATTATTGTTTATTCCATTGTTAACATGTTGTTGTGTATGCCAGTGTTAATGTTTTTGTGTTTACCAGTGTTAATATGTTTTTGTGCATGCCAGGGTTAATGTCTTTGTGCATTCAGGTACATCAAATAATGTTTTTGTGTTTGCCAGTGTTAATATGTTGTTGTGTTTGCCAGTGTTAACATTATTGTGTATGCCAGTGTTAACATTGTTTATTCCATTGTTAACATGTTGTTGTGTATGCCATTGTTAATGTTTTTGTGTTTGCCAGTGTTAATATGTTTTTGTGCATGCCAGTGCTAATGTCTTTGTGCAGTCCAGTACATCATATGTTTTTGTGCATGCCATTGTTAATGTTTTTGTGTATTCCAGTACATTTAATAATGTTTTTGTGTTTGCCATTGTTAATGTTTTTGTGTTTGCCAGTGTTAACATTATTGTTTATTCCATTGTTAACATGTTGTTGTGTATGCCATTGTTAATGTTTTTGTGTTTGACAGTGTTAATATGTTTTTGTGCATGCCAGGGTTAATGTCTTTGTTTATTCCAGTACATCAAATAATGTTTTTTTTGTGTATGCCAGGGTTAATGTCTTTGTGTATTCCAGTACATCTAATAATGTTTTTGTGCATGCAAGGTTAATGTCTTTGTGATTAATGTCTTTGTGCATTCCAGTTCATATAATGTTTTTGTGCTTGCCATTGTTAATGTCTTTGTGCATTCCAGTACATCTAATAATGTTTTTGTGTTTGCCATTGTTAATGTCTTTGTGCATTCCATTACATCTGATAATGTTTTTGTGCATGCAAGGTTAATGTCTTTGTGATTAATGTCTTTGTGCATTCCAGTTCATATGATGTTTTTGTGTTTGCCATTGTTAATGTCTTTGTGCATTCCAGTACATCTAATAATGTTTTTGTGTTTGCCATTGTTAATGTCTTTGTGCATTCCATTACATCTAATAATGTTTTTGTGCATGCAAGGTTAATGTCTTTGTGATTAATGTCTTTGTGCATTCCAGTTCATATAATGTTTTTGTGCTTGCCATTGTTAATGTCTTTGTGCATTCCAGTACATCTAATAATGTTTTTGTGTTTGCCATTGTTAATGTCTTTGTGCATTCCATTACATCTGATAATGTTTTTGTGCATGCAAGGTTAATGTCTTTGTGATTAATGTCTTTGTGCATTCCAGTTCATATGATATTTTTGTGTTTGCCATTGTTAATGTCTTTGTGCATTCCAGTACATCTAATAATGTTTTTTTTGTGTATGCCAGGGTTAATGTCTTTGTGCATTCCAGTACATCTAATAATGTTTTCGTGCAAGTCCATAACTGCACAATGGATGAGTCATAAGATGGAGATTTTATTTTCATGGTTTTGCAAACTAAAGCTACATTTTTTTTGTCACTAAATTTTATTGATAGCCCTTAGATTTCTGTGATAGATGGTGTATTAGTGTATTAGTAATAAGTTTTAATTTTCAACACATTCCCCCAGTTTTGGAGTTACAGCACTCTTTACCTTGTGCTTTGTAGATTTTGGATATACTTTTTTCTGATAATGCACAGAAAGATTTGGGTCTTTTGTTGTTTATTATACTGACTACTTCTGACAAACTGTATTGACTTAGTGATTGCAGAACTGGGTCTGTGCAGATAGCACTTAGACTCAACTTATAGGCAAATTTGTGCAGTAATAGTTAGCAATGTTGGGGAATGACTAAGACCGATTACCTTAAGTATAAGTACTTAAATTAAAACTTGATCCTTCTGTTTTAGATGTGATGGGCGCCGATGGTCTCTTGCATCACTTCCTTCATCAGGCTATGGAACCAATACTCCTGGAAGCTCCAGCGTCTCGGTAAGTTGTTATCAGCCAGCCTTTCATTCTGTCAAACAGTGACAATTTTGCCAATGAGAATTTTCCATATATGTCAAGAACGTTTGATTATTGTGTCTAGTTCTTGCAAGAAAGTATATGCATTATGTTCTTATATAATAAAGTGGTCTCGCTGTAAGGCAGTAATCAACATGGCTCCTATGGATGGTATTTATAATAAGAAGTACTGTGAAGTCCCAGAACTCAGTTTCTTCTTTCCACTTTTTTACAGTAGTGTTGTTAACAATGTTAAGGATTTGTGTGAAGTATTTTAAAAGCCTTTTGCATGTGTAGTTTAAGATGTGAGTCTTTATCTAAACCTTGTCATCATATTCTGGCATCATTTATACAATGACAAACAGTGGCCAGGGATTGTAAAATAAGTTATAGGTACATGAACATCACATTTTCGTTTTCTTATTCGAGCAGTCTCAATACTCATCCCAGGAACGACTTCACCATCTGCCAAATCAGCCGACTGCAGAGGAATTAGGGATGCTGTCAAAACATTTTACAGAGACCCCAGTTGCAGATGAGGACGGATGCAGGTCACCAGTTCCACTGATGAGGCCAAGGTCACGAAGCTTAAGGTAAGACTGTAACCAAGGAAGGATATGTGTACATGTGGTTGTTCTGCTGTCAACCAAGATTGGTATATATATATATATATATATATATATATATATATATATATATATATATATATATATATATATATATAAGACCAGTTGACTTGTGATGCATAAACATACAGCTATCACCCTAAACTTCCTGTTACTAAATTTATGACCTTGATATAATTGTCAAGGTCACAAGCATGTTAGTTTTCAGATTGTTACACTGAAATTTAGTCATGTACAATACTTCTCTCAGTGAAAGAAAACTAAGATCTGACAGCTGGATGGGAGCCATCTTAAGAGTGTGCTAAAGATTCACAAAGTTGTTCAGATTCAGCTTATATGTCATTTTCCAGTAAATTTGTATATATATATATATATATATATATATATATATATATATATATATATATATATATATATATATAATATACATACACACACACATTTTGTGCAGCATACTTCTAGAAACAAGTGACAAAGTCATGGAATTAATATTTAAAAAGATTTGCGTACAGGGCTGTATCTAGGACACACGATCATACAAATCCCCCCCCCCCCTCCTTTTCAAGATTTTTCTTGCAAAATGTTTGATCCTATGCAGGAAAAATCATGCAAAAATTAGAATTGTGTGCATTTTTTGGGTGAAGAATGCATTATTTTATTATTTATTTTGCTGTAAAATTCCCATCTGTCACTGATGGTGATTATGTTGTATAGTTGTAAAAACATCACTTATTTCTGTGTGTTATGTGTTTAGTTTTGATTGGTTAATAAGAAAGGTCAGAAGAGTACATTTGATACAGAGGCTGGCTTGGCGAGACAACGTGTTAAATGGCAGAATCAGTTAAAACTCGAGACACTTTTTCATTATTTTAGCAGTAACACTTTTAATAGGGTGTAGAAGTTTCTGTCAGTAGGCACAATGACAGTGAACAAACATTTCCTCAGGCTAATCCCATATCGGATGAAGCTAGTGTTGTGCTTAATGATGGTGGTGATGAAATTATGGGTCCATCTAATAATGCCAAGACTGAAAACAAAATTGACAATGGCTGGAAATGAATGAATACAATGAGTTGCTTTGCAGATGGTGTGCACAAACTGGCTAAAAATTCTTTCACACTTGGAAATGCTAATTTAAGGACATCATCCTTTGACAGACAAGTTGAAATACAAGCTCATAAACAGGCGATTCAGGATTTGAAACTTAAGTGAAAATGTTAAAACTATATAAATGGCAGCTATCAGCAAGAAATCTGAATCAATCATTCATCCTATGTTTATTGCTTATTACTTGGTGAAGGAGAATATTGCTTCTCTAAAATATGGTTCACTGTTGAATTTTGTTGACTTTCTGGGTGTTATTGTTAGCAGCATGAGAGTAGGAGGAACACAACATTAGTCAAGGGCTTCTCTAGAGGAATTTCATGTTCTTTTATTTTATTACCTTTTTTTTTTCTATTGAAATTTAGATGGAATAAAATGTTGTATACTACCAAGCAACCAAAACAGTTAGGTTCCGATTAGTGCATATCTTGTGAAATCCCTGTGTTACTAAAAACAGCACCAAGCATCATGATTAGCCAATGTAATTGCATTTCGTAGCTCATCCTCATGACATCCAGTCAGTGTTTAATGGTGGATAACGTTTTTCTTTTTTAATCAATCTGGATTATTGGTACTTGATTCTTTTGTCATGAAATTCTTTCCTGTCTAGATGGGTCACATTTCAGTATCACTGTAACGAGTTTTTGTCTGTTTGAAATCATGATACATACAGTTGCTGTTGTTTGAATAATTTCCCGAGCATGTAAGGAGTTGCTGTCAGCATTGTGATATCGTACAGTAGTCAGACAACATCCACCAACCGCTCCGGTGGCCTAGTGGTTAGAGCGTCCGCCCCGGAAGCGGTTCGATCCCCGGCCGAGTCATACCAAAGACTTACAAAAATGGTACTAACAGCTGCCTCGCTTGACGCTCAGCATTAAGAGGTTAGTGTTAGGACTGGTCGGCCTGGTGTCAGGATAATGTGACTGGGTGAGACATCATGCTACATGTCTGCGGCATGATGTCTCAGTGCTAGACATCACTATAAACTGCCTCACTGCAGACATCGTAGCGATATGACTGAAAAATTGTTAAAGCTACGTTAAAAATCCTAATCAAACAAACAAACAACATCCACCACTTGAAACTAATGCTTTGGTAAATAAGTTATTATTATGTTTTGTCTTCATTATCATTGCAGTAAATGACATTGAAACTGATCTGATTTGATCACAACTGTGTATAAGAAAGGACCCATCAATGATGTATATAATACCAAACAATGTATTTTGTGTTTAAAATCAATGTATACAGACAGGCATACTTCATTACTATAATTGAATAACTTTAATTAACAGAGACAGAGAGACTGTAGTGCCATATTACTTTAGCATATAAACACTTTGATGAGATTTCTTAAAACGTCCAAATTATCTTAGGTCAACATCCTTGGACACTCCATGGTCTTTCTTTAAATTTCTTGCACAATTTGCATCTGATTTTTGATAATTTTACTTTGTTGTTTTTTATTTTAAAAAGTTTTGTTTTACATTTCTCAAATACTTTAATAAAATAATAATAATAAAGATAATAAATACTTTTATACTTCGATTTATCATCGAGCTTTATTATTTTTCCCAGGATTGCATGGCAACAGTAATAGAATCCGAGTTAATACAGAAAGTATGATGTATTAGCATCTTAATTTATGAGAGTATAGACATTTCAAATACCAAGGAGCTGGTCATTTAAGCCAGAATCATTGAACCAACCATGTTTGTATCTACAACTCATCTTTTGGGTAATGTGTCAGTGGAAGGCCAATCACACACAGCAGAAGTCCTTTTCAAAGAAGTTGTCCAGTTCTTGGAAAAAAAGGAGATTCCTCTTGAAAAAGTTGCTGGTTTTGGCAGTGATAGGGTATCAGTGATGACTGGTCCCAAACCACCAAAAGTGGTGTAGCAACAAACAGTTCAAGAAGAAAAGCCCTCACTTGATCAGCATTCATTGTATGGCTCATAGATTGAATTTGTGTACCTCACATGCATCTAAAAACATTCTGTACCTCAAGGAAACCTTTAAAGACACAGTTAAAGACCTGTACTATTTTTTAAAAATAAATCTGCCAACAGAACAGTTGAATTGAAGGAAATCCAGAACATTCTGGACATTCCTCAACTAAAAGTCAGAGAGGTACATGAAATAAGATGGCTGGCATTTTATTCTGCATTATATGCAATATTTTACAGCTGGGGGGGGGGGGGGGCTCTCATGAATTGTTTCAAAAAGACAAAAGAGTGTCAAGATTTGTTGAACAACTTCATAGACTACAGATTTATGGCATGCATGAATATTTATGATGGATATTACACCTCACTTAGCAAAGATATGCTTTTACAGAAATCTGACATGGATATAGCAGCTATGTCACTGGCACGTGATATTTTGAATCCTGCCTTACAGAAAGCAGACATAGGAAAATTCTTTCACCAGACCCATATGTCTTAAAAATTTAAATCACCTATGGATGGAGACAAAACTAAAATCACTTACAATGGTGTTGATTGAACTCGAGTTATATAGGAGCACATTGATTTTTTGTTTTAGATGATGCGTCTAACCTTCACTGCAAGTTTGTTACAAATTTGCCGGTGGAGATGGCTCCAAGATTTCCAAAGAGCAGCACACATGTGAGAACTGGATGGTTATGACCAGATAAAAATTCTCTGTAAACATTTTGGTCAGGAGAAGAAATCAAAAGAAGCTATCTGTCCCCCTTTGTGTGATCCAAAACATGTTTTGACAGAGTGGTTTCTTGCTAAGACTATAATTAAAAGAGAAATGTACCCTAGAGACAAATTGTGCTGATTCTGGCAGATGGTTATGGCATACCAAACCGCTGACTGATAGAGAGGATTCATCAGTCAAAATTTAACCAAAACTGCAGGCTTTCTAGAAGAAAGGGTTTTCAACAGACTCGTGAAGATTTCAATTAAAAGACCTCCTCTGAGAAACTAAAGTTTAACAAGGCGGTGGTAGAGTGGAGGATGAGGAAGGACAGGAGGCTATTTAGGAAATAGTGATCATATTTGCAGAATAATGCAGTCACAATTGCATTGTCTGGATGCAGATCTAAGATGTATATATGTTCCAGTAAAGAATTAACTTTTATAGAAACTGTATATGCTATCCCTAATTCATTTTGAGATTTGAACTTTTCCTTCTAAAGTTTTTTTTCATCCATGAAAATATGTGCTCTTCTGATCATTCTTAGCATAGAATTGTAACCAATCAGAAATGAGCATTTGACATGCAAAAAGTACATGACACTGATTTTTAAGATTGACCAGAGGAGTGACCCTATTTGCAGTCTATGGTTTGATTCTTTAATGGTTAGTGTGTAGATAGAATATTGTTATTAGAAAACATAAGACTTTGATTTCAGTTTTATACAAGTGTTATACTATAATATACAGAAAACATTTAATGCACTTATTATACTTGCTGTTGCTATTTTTGAATATATTGAGGTTTTTCTACACCATACTGGAAGGCCCTCCTTATGGCTACGTTGCCCCCCCCCCCTTTTTTTTTCTTCTTCAGATTCAGTGGGGGCAAGTACCCACCATTATCAAATTCTAGTTGCAATCCTGTTCATCTCTTATGTCACTGCTGCACCCTATGTGGCAGTGGTGTGGTACCAGTTATGTTACTGCCTAGCATTATTGTGGCAGTGGTGTGGTGTCATATTGCTGCCTTGTTGTGTGTGGCAGTGGTGTGGTGTCATAGTGCTGCCTTGCCGTGTGTGGCAGTGGTGTGGTGTCTAATGTCACTGTCTTGCCTGGTGTGGCAGTGGTGTGGTCTGTTATGTCATAACCTTGCCCCATGTGGCAGTGGTAAGGCCTCTATAGTATTACTGCCTCATCTTATGCTGCAGTGGATGGGAATCTGAATTTGTCAATTTCTATGTGCAAGTGTTGGCCTGCAGAAGAAAAGAAAAAGAAAAAACTAAAAAAAGTGATACATGAAATCAATTGAATTTGGTATAGCCAAAAGAAAATGTGTTTCAGGTTGGCAAAATGTACATGGTGGGGGGTTGTTTTTGCCAAGCCTAGCACTTTTTCACAAGGGTAAAAAAATCACAACCTACACTGATTTTAAAACCATTGTAATAGGAAGCACATATGTTTTGCCTCATCTACAAGGAAAATATTATTAGAAATGTCAAGTTTGCTAATTAACAACTACATGAATTTTATACTACTACTTCTAAAAATAATAAGTGATTAGTACATATCAGCAAGAAAATATTGAATTTCCTCTCCTTAAGAAATAGTCGATAATTTACTGTAATTTAAAGACTGCATTTGTTATGAAAATTGGACAGACAGGCAGGTTGAGAAATATAGTTCAACAGGTTGGGTTACTAAATATGGACAGACAGGCATTGTTAGGAAATGTGGGTGAAGAGGCATGGGTTAGAATTGGGTCAACCATGCATGGGTTAGGAAATGGGGGTGAAGAGGCATGAGTTAGAATTGGGTAAACCATGCATGGGTTAGAAAATGGGGGCAAACGGGCACCAGTTAGAAAATGGGGGCAGACATTTAGTGTTTAGGATATGGGGCAAATTTGCATCTATTAGAAAATGGGGGGGGGGGGGGGCAAACATATATAGGTTAGAAAATATGGGCATGCAAGAAGTGTTTGCATCTGCAGACATTTTCTTACTATTTGGGTGGGGAGTTCCATTTTAAAAATAATTTGTACATATAGTCTCTGGTTCAATCTGTCCATTTATTTTATTTGTTTGCAGTCTTTCCTGGCTAACATGGAAGTAAGAAGTGCATATATGTTATACCAATTTCTGTTTTGTTTTGTCTTTTTTGTTTAGCTTTTAAAATTTTCTTTGTATATGTATGTATGCAAAATGAATAATATTCAAAGATGGTCATTTAAATAGTGACATTCTAGTAGTATCTTGGTGACATAAGTTAACAAGACACATTCTAAAATTATTAAATACATATTAGATAAAGTTTTGCCATAAAATAATGTCTCTTTCCATGCCCTTTCCATAAAGTAATGTCTCTTTCCATGCCCTTTCCATAAAGTAATGTCTCTTTCCATGCCCTTTCCATAAAGTAATGTCTCTTTCCATGCCCTTTCCATAAAATAATGTCTCTTTCCATGCCCTTTCCATAAAGTAATGTCTCTTTCCATGCTCTTTCCATAAAGTAATATTTCTTTCCATGCCCTTTCCATAAGGTAGTCTCTTTCCATGCCCTTTTCATAAAGTAATGTCTTTTTCTATGCCCTTTCCATAAAGTAACGTCTCTTTCATTTCATTTCCATAAAGTAATGTTTCTTTCAGTGCACTTTCCATTATATAATGTCTCTTTCCATGTACTTTCCATTAAATAATGTCTCTTTCCATGTCCTTTCCATAAATAATGTTTTATTCAATGCCCTTTCCATTAATTCCTTTTATCTCAACTCATTCAAATGATAACATTTTGTATAAAGATTATTTTCTGTGCTAGTTTGTTTCAAAAATCTCTTTCTTTGTGTTTTTTCAATTGCCAGTGTGCATTTGGTGTATTTTTATCCATATGCCTATACATTGAGGGTCGTGTTTGTTATATTGCTGGTGTGAATTTGGTGTATTATAAAGCATTCATATTGCTGTGGTATTATAGAAGTTTATTGTAGTTTGTTTATTGTGTATATTGCATTGTTGATACAAGACAAGTTGAAGCATAAGGTCATCCACAGGATTAATGAAAGGGTGTCAGTTTTCTAAATCTGGTCAGGGGTGGAGTTGGCAGAATCTTATATTAACTAAATAGGTATCGAGTTTCAATTCCTTTTTGTGGAAATAGTAAGCCCCCTCCCCCCCCCAAGAAAAAATAAAAAAAATTCTTGATTCCTTGATAAAACAGACTGATTGCATCATAATTTGAATATCTTATACAATTGACCTTATGTGAGATAATAGATTACTCCACCTACCAAATCATGTGACATGACACCCATCTAAACTCCCACAAACATTCAGTATTTTCCAAAAAATATATTTCAGCTTAAGTGATATGTTGATTGAAAATGATTATTAAAAATGTAAAATTTTAGAGTTGCATAAATTATGCTGCAATAGACAATATTTATATTTGTAGTTCAATATCATACAGTAATAATCTAATTCTGTTATTTAAGTAAATAATAAAACTCATGTACAAGGAAATTTTCTACAAAGGATGCTAATGTATTTAGTATATAATCATATCCTTAATATAATCTTATCCATATTAATTTTATCAGGCATTTGTTCATGCTACCTTGGAAGGAAACGAATTAAAAATAACAAAATAGTAAATTATTACTGTTTAAAATTACACCGCTCCCTCGATGACTTTTGCCCTGATAATTCGTGAACCCACTTTTAACACGGTGTCTGGCGTGGATCCCAATTTTTCCCCAAAGAAAAAATATCCCGAACGTGAAAAAATTGCAATAAGAATTGGTAAATTAAACCTTTATACATTTCTCGTTTTATCCTCAAAAATGGTGATTAATGCACATAAAGATCGATTCCATATTGTGAAATTGGCAAATTCTAAATAGGATATCACATGTTACGTTAGGGTTGATTTGTTGATAAATAGTCATCAATACACCATAAATAAACAGTCTGGTGAAATAGCGATCAATGAAAACGTCCAGTAAATGCTAACAGGTGGTAACAGATAATGAAATAAACAACAATTAAATATCATGCTGTGTGAAAACCACATTCTAATCCTTTATTTTCATTTCAATGTAAACTATGTAATTGCAACATATTCTTTTCTATGAAAACATGAAAAGAGTCGATCAACCGTCACATCGAAACCTGTGAGAACCTAATTACCTGCTGGCTTTGTTTTGATCAACAACTTGGTGAACTGTTTGTTGCACTAAAATAATCCATTAAAAGGGACCTGTGTTGTTCTATCATTTATGTCTTATGCATCAAATCAAGCATGGGTCGATTTTACTCTGTGGCAGCGAAATCAGGAAGTAACACAAAAAAATTAACTGACTTTTTTGAAAAAAGTCTATTGTCATTTGTTAAGTGTATCATAACCGGCATTTTTATTATCATGTTCTAATTTACATTGTTTTAAATTTGTATACCCACTAAATTCATGTTGGTAATGGTTAACCCTTGTGTTTTTGTTTTTCATTTTACTTCTACCACAATCAAATAGATCTATCAATCAATTGATCAACATTGTTTCTCAAAAAGAGAGTTGATCATCATATTAAGCACATGCTTAAAATTGGATCAAACAATACAACTAGAATGTATCCAATTCAGCACAAGTAATGTAATAGTGATGTAATACACAATGTGTGAAGTGGTACACATGTTAAGCGAACGGAAACCATGTGGTATAATGTTTTCAATTAACTCCTCAATATATGGTAATTTATCCTGAAATTAATGTTACTCTATGAGGAAAAAATAAACTACACAGTTATGAAGAGATATTTATTGATAGTTAGTCACATCATGACTATAAAGTGAGTTTTCAACACTATAAAATCTGCCACCCACCCACCATTTTGCCTTGGTATCAATCCTTTTTTTTTTAATTATAGGTCCCACGATATCTTGCGCCTGTCTCACTTATAGTGTGGTCGATGTTTTTGTACCCCGTGTGCGCGAGTTATCGAGGGTGTGGTGTATACTGTTATACATAATAATTTTAAAAGTTTTACTGTGTTCGTCAAATGGAATCTGATCAATGATGTCTGTTGATGTACATATTTTTAATGCGTGCTTAATATATGGGATGATAATTATCTGCAACCATTGTTTTGGTATTTCTTTATTATTACATATTTGTATCCCAACCTCTCCTTCAGTCCTATGAGAAAGTAAAAACTCATTCAAGTGTCAGAAAGATTGAGACAATAAAATCATTAGTTATAGGACAAGCCAACATCAAAATGTAAATTTTCAAACTTTAAACTATTGCAGTCTGGGGTTCAGTGCTTCTTATACAAGAAAAATAATATACATCAAAGCCTGAAAGTTAGGCAATTTTCTATCCATATTCTAGAAATATTTATTTTTACACATATTTTTATATTTCAATTCTTGTTTTTCTTCCCTTAAAGCCATCAACATGACATGCTTTTGTACACATTTTTATGTGAACAAACATTGTAATTGCAATCAATTATTTCCATAATCAGCAGATTGGACACGTGACCACGAAAAAATCCTTTATTCATCAAAGTTTTGTCTGTGTTCCAGGAAAGGAATTTCTCCATTTAGATGATGTGGATATTAACAACATATCATTACAAAAACTTGAAATACTTATTATTATAATTTATTATTGCCACAAGCAGCTTGTCAGAGGAAAATGACAGATGTAAGCATGCCAGGAGATGTGTCTAATTTACGCTTGCTTAGTGGATAATTGATCAGCATGATTGTAAAGTGGTCAGTTAGATGAGCAAAGAATGGATTTACTAGATTATATTGCTCATTTTAGAGACAATTTCCAAATCAAGGGCAAACTTGACTTTGGGGTCCACTGGCAGAAGTTTGTTTTCTATTAGTGGATGCATCCATCAGATTACAATGGTGATTTTCAAAATATTTGTTCAGGCCTTCCTTTGGTAAATCTTCTGGCAATGTGGACAATATTTATGCCACTCCAGATATTGATGGTGTTTTTGCCACACTTCACACATGGGACAATAGTAGTTTATTTAAAATTTATGCCACTCCAGAGATTAGTGGTTTTATTGCCACACTTCACATATAGCTCAACAGTAGGTCGTTAAATATTTATGCCATTTCCAGAGATTTGAGGTGTGGATGCAACGTTTCACAAATGGCGCAGTGGAAGGTCATGTAAAATATTAAGCGATGAAAGAGTGTCATCGTATGTGACCTCCAGTGCGAGATCAGTTAAAGGAAGTATGTGATACTTCAGTGAGATCATAGAATTCCAGCAAAAATTTTAACTAGGGATGCAGGAATAAACTTATACAAGATATGTCTGGACTCCCAATAAAACATTGATTCCTGTCTGAGTTAAGGCGTATGCTATTGATTTATCCAAACATAATCTTTATTTTCTGCTTTGCTGTTTCAACTAAAAAATTCTAGGTCAGATAAAATCTTGTTCTGTATTATCAGTTATTAAACACTATTTGTTTTGCAAAATGGAGATATTCTTTATTTTATGGATGTCATTGAGGTGTTCTTTTATTTTAACTTGAAATTCCATTTTGGTCTCACTTGTCACTTGTCAGTAAATAAATAGACAATATTATGTTTTGTTTATTGACATCTTTTTTTGAAATCTATCTAGGTTTTTAAAGCTGATTATAAGAAGTTATTGACTTTTCCATTTCAATAAGGTCAGATTGATTATTTCAATGTTTCATATAATATATTGCTCCATGAGGGATCAAAATCCAGGCTCAGGGATACTGAAATTTTGGTGTCACTTATTAAACATTTTTTTCCCAAAACATTACCATGGCAGCCATGTATTTCTTAAGTTTAATATAAAATCTTTGAAAGATGATCTAAGAGAATGTGAAGAAAAAGAAAACATTGATATACCTGATTGTTTAATTACAAGAAAATGTGTGTCATTGGTGCTTGACACATAGCATGTATTGGAAGGGACTCCTAATGTATATAATACAGATCCTGCAGCAATTATTATGAAAATTCCTTAGACCTATGTCTAGCTGCTTTGAGTTTGTGCCAGTCAGAACTCCTAATCTTCCTGACATGTCCAGCAAATATCGTGACTAAAATATATATATATATATATATATATATATATATATATATATATATATATATATATATATATATATATATATATATATATATATATATATATATACACACACACACACACACACACACACACACATTCATACACGTTTGATTGATGATATATCTTTAAAGTATAATCATCTGTCCTTGAGTTGATTCTTTGATAAGCATGGCTTTTTTATATTATTTCCATATCATTTTCCTTGCATGCAGGTGTTTTGTTGGCATTTTACAACTTGAACAATTCTGACAATATTTTTTAAAAAAAACCTTGTTGCCTTGATACACAGACACAATTTACACACCTTGAATTGTGCATGAAAAATTTGTCTAAAAGTTTACAGATTGTTTCTGGTCAGTTGGTGACATCATTGAAAATGTGCTGAAAGGTCATGCTAATTAAACTACTAATAATTTGTAAGGTCTAATATTCTCCATCAAAGCTATTGGGTATTAGTAAAGAAAAGTTGAAACTTTTTGTAGTTTGTTTTTTGGCATCAAGTTCATGGCTAGTTCTAACAACTTCTAGAACACACTCATGATAGGTTTTTGTAAGTGTCAAGTTAAGCATTGCTTATTTTGTGTGGTAGTAGATGGCAACCAATCATATCACAGGTGGTGTGAGAGCCATAACACAACCGCATTTCAGAAGTGAGGATTCCCTGACACTAGACTAGAATAGTTAGAAACATAGATAGTTTTCAGTGTATAACATATGCTTACTAAAAAAAAGTTTAATTTTTCTATCATCCATTTTGCTGAAGTTTTATGCTGTATGTGCAAACTCCTGTCAATGTGAAAAGACTTTTTAAAAAGACAATAGTCATATGTGCAAACATGACTTACTGGTAAGGAGATGTGATTATTTTGAAATTTCACTTTTACATTCGGTCCCTTAACAATAACAAATATTTGAAGTTCAGTTCTATTGATCTGATGCAGTTATTCTCCATTTTCTGTCATTACAGTAGCCCAGGGCGATCCCCTGGAGGAGGCGACACAGAGATCATCATGATGAACAGTGTCTATAAGGAAAGGTTTCCAAAGGTAAATTATACAGTTCAGCTTCCAGTTACAGCAGCATCATTTAAACAAAAACACTTGTCATATCCAATCAGTCTCTAGTTTTACCTTTCATGAAATTTTGCATCCACCACCCATGTTTCTGGCTGGTTTAGGAAGGCTATACTGTAATTTATAAAATGTTAAAGAAGTTTTACTTATTATTTTAAAGAGGTTAGATACTGTGAATTTAAATTTAATTATCCATGACATGTGTTTACACAGACTTATTTACATGTACTATAACTAAATATTAGCCATCTTCATTAGCCAAGATCCAGCTATGTTAACCCATCTACGCCTTGGCAGATCAAGCAGATATTTCTTTGCTTTGGGTAAATTCAAATTTGAACTATATTCCTACATGATCAAAACAAGGGAAGCACACAGCTGGGATAGACTCATAATAAGCGATTTTCTACTGCCAGTCCATTGCTTGTATAATGCGTCATTTCACTCAGATACACCTGTAATGGCTTCCTCTTGGTATATAGTCATAATTTCAATGTTAAACTTATAAAGTATCCTTTTGAAGTCAATAATTGTGCCTCCGCCATTTTTAGCCAAAATACAATGCTCTGCTGGTACACGCTATTGGTTAGTTGGCATTACATACCAAGGGAAAATACTCTTGAAATCCAATAGATGTTGCATGGATTAATCACTGAAATATCTGATCCATCTGCCAAGGTGTAGATAATAGCAGTGACGTATTGGAACCTTGGCTGGTGAAGATGCAGATTAACACATAGATTTGTAATGTAAATTATGGGCATAACCTTTGGTCAAAACTCTGGGCAAAAGCATGTGTAACTGGAAATTCTAATAGGTCAGGAGTGAGTTGTCACAAAGAGACATTAAGTTTAAAAGATGAATTTGTTTAATAACAAGAACAAGTCCATGACTAAATTAAAATGAAATTCGGGTCTGAAAGAAAATATATACAGAAAATACAACTCGCGTAGGGAAAAAAACCCACAGTACCTGCACTATTGTTAAATATGTACATTGATTATTGTTCACAGAAATTAAGAGATAAAGCTATGGAAGTTGGAGAATACAGCAAGTAACAGAAAGGAGTGAAGGCAATAAGCTTTGTAAAATTTAACAAATAATTTTTTTCCCTAGAATATCAAATGAAAAATGAGAAAAATAACTTTTTGATTTTACGAATCAAATCCAAAAATAATCCAAGAATTAAAAAATAGAAGTCCTAGTAATAAAAAGTCTTGAATGAAACTGAGTTTGAATCTCAATGAAATCCAAAATGGAAGTCTATGAAGTCATTAATAGTCAGGCAAAGTGTTGCAATGTCAACAGTCTCATGTAGAATCACAGAAAATATTATTCCAATTTTTTAATTCTGTATAAATTATGATAAATATCCTTGTCCAAGAATTATTTTAGAGCAGTAGTATTTAGGGAGAAGAATCACTTTTTTTTCAAAATAACTTTACGAATATAAAGTAATTAGCCGAAATGGACACAACAAAAACACCTGGACATCTCAAGTGTTAAGGCATGAATGACTATTATTTCTCAATACATCAGTAATAAAACACAAAACAGATACCTGGGCGGGGGTCAGCCTTCAAGAAATGGAAGTTTGTTACATGATAAATATCACATCCTCCACATATGTCCTTGGCTTACCATAATAATTCTTACTCTGAGAAAGAAAAAAAAAAGGAGAAAAAAAAAGCTGTTTACTAAAACTGTCACTGGTTCTGGATCAAGGTCAGAAACTAGATAAAGTGTTTCTATTATTAATTTTGTTTATTTAAAAAAAGAGGTCAAACAGAACTGAACTGAATTTCTTGACAATATCAAATCCAGTAAATAAAGTTTCAATAGCATGTAATGGAATATATATAAAAAGAAGCAACTAACAAACAGACAATTAAATTAAATCAAATATAAATTAAATTAAATGTATATAACAGAACTTATGTAAATTGTTATTAAATGTAGTGTCTAGCCATTTATTCTGACCTTTTCATATGAGTTTGAGTGAGGCATGAAAATTATTTTGACACGTGCATCTATTATTTAACCACCTAGATTGTGCCATCAGATGTCTTGTTAATCTTTAGTTTCATGAATCTTGAGTCCCATTCTAATTGTCAGATAATCCAGATTGTCAGTTGATAGAATTAACCATTATGTAATGATCATACATCATGATAAAAGTGATAGCTGAACACGGAGGACTGGATTTCCTGAACAAAAATCTGGACCTAATTCATTAGTAGAATCCAGCTATTTAGATGAAATTTTAGTCAAACAATTCAAATGCATTATGTATCAAATTAAATTTTAAGAACTGTTGGTAAAATTAGGGTCAGATCAAAATGACTTGAATGGCAAGCATTTTATGACTTTACTATATAATCATATTTTTTGACTTCTTCATTTTGATGCTTTTTGTTAGGCCACAGCCCAAATGGAGGAGAAGCTGCAGCATTTTATAGAGCAGAATAGGTCACTACAGTCAGGGATGGACTCTGATGCTGTTACACGCTTCCTTCACCACCAGGTTGTGGAGCTAGCACGGGACTGTCTTCAGAAATCCCAAGAGAAGCTCATCACTAGTGGTTACTTTTATGAGCTCTCTGACAATCTGGAGAAACTTCTCATGGATGTAAGTTTCTTCAGCGACACTTGACACAGAGGATCTTATTTGATAATTTATGACACAAGTTGAGTAATGCATACTATGAACTGCTTGTGGTGAATTAAATATTTCCATATTCAACAAGGTTCATACATTTTGTCTCTGGAACACAAGTTTGGTATGTTTTGTCAGAATAATTAATGATGCTGCTATGTATTATTGCCAAGTATTATATAACATTATGGCATGCTGTATTTGAATATGATCATTATGTCATGAATTGTGACATTACAGTTGCAGTAATTCTGCTGAATTAATTTTGCACTTAATAGTTCTAACTACATTTAGGCTCTGAGAGGAATATGTTTGCCATTTGCAAGAGCTTTATGATATTTAGAGGTCATTTTGACATCAAAGTTGATGATATTCATCTTAAGTTCATTAATATATCAAAGTTTATATTGTTCTAGAGGTCATTAGATATCAAAGTTGATATTGTTCTAGAGGTCATTATAATATCAAAGTTGATATAATTCTTGAGGTCATTATGATATCAAAGTTTAATATTGTTCTAGAGGTCATTATGATATCAAAGTTGATGATATAATTCTTGAGCTCATTATGATATGAGAGTTGATATTCTGCTTTTGGTTCTTATGTCAGAGTTGATGATATTGTTCTAGAGGTCATAATGATATTAAAGTGGATGATTTTTTTTTTTTATAGATGTCATTATGATATAAAAGTGGATGATATTCTTGAGTTCATATGGATATCAAGGTTGAGGTTATTATGATATAAAAGTTAAGATATTGTTGTAGAAGTCATTATTATATCAAAGTGGATATTCTTCATGAGATCATTATGATATCAGAGTTGATGATATTGTTCTAGATGTCACATTGATATCAAAGTTGATATTGTTCTAGAGGTCATTTTGATATCAAGGTTGATGATACAGTCGACTCCGGTTAACTGCACACCCTCGGGCCCGTCACGAGACTGTGCAGTTAACAGGAGTGTGCAGTTAACCGAAGTACGGCACAATACAGCTCAAAGTCAGCACGGCACGAATATATATGAAGAAAAAATTTAAACAATGATTAAAATCCACTCTTTGAACTTTTACTTAAATGTTAAGCTCCTCCAAACACAATTTCACTGATTCAACCGATGGATCAAGGAATTATAGCGAATTTCAAGAAATTCTATTGATCGCTTGTTATTCAAAAACTGCTGTCAGACATTGATGGGTCATCTCCCACATAAAAAGCGCTCATCTCCAAAGTCGTCTGCATCCTGTTTTTCGCCGTGTTGTTTAAAATGAATTCCGTTGCGCATTTTCCATCTTTCCAACCATCCATTTGTTTGTTTGAAATAAAGCAAACCTGAACGGTTTAGAGCAATATTTCTCATGCTGTACTATGATTTTTCCCACGCTATTGCACCCTAGAGGGTGCGAATATATATGTATATAGCACCTAAGGCGTCCTTTACATGTCAATCATTTACAAAGTTGCATTTACAGGCTTAATTGTCGGCTTATTTGAAGCGCTACAGCAGTAGACTGGCAATAACTGATCATGAATATACAGTGTGCAGTTAACCGGAGTAAAATTGTATTGAATAATGTGCTACGGGCAGAAATTTATCGTGCTATTATCCAGAGTGTGCATTTAAGCAAAGTGCAGTTATCCGAAGTTTGTTCCCATTGAAAAGCATTGGGAAATAAAGGGACCAGCGTGACTACGTGCAGTAATCCGGCGTGTGCAGTTAACCGATGTGCAGTTAAGTGGAGTTGACTGTACTCTTCTTGAGGTCATTATAATATCAAAATTGATGATATTGGGCAAGAGGTCATTATGATATCAAATTTCATGATAATGTTATAAAAATCAATATATTAGATTTCATGATCATGTTCTAAAGATTATATCAATGTTAATATTCTTCTAAATGATTGATTCCGAGTCAGATGATGAGCTTAGCATCTTTATAAGACATGATCTATATACTGACTGTAGCATATACCATATTTACCCATATAACATGCATTCAACTTCAAACAGTAGATGATTTGATCGGTATTTTATGGCATAGCAACACCAGTAGGTTATTTAGTGTCAAGGCAATTAGAGGCAGTGCCTTGCCCAAGGATACACCTTGATAGCCCAACCCAGGCAGATATGTTGACAGGATTCAAACCCACATCCTTTTGGTCATGCTAAGCACTGAGCTACCTCATGTTACAAACAGTAGATCAGGGTTTACACTGTTTACTTCAAATAATACTGTAGACCATGACCTCCCAGTCAATCAGGGTGGACACTATTCACCTGAAATAATATTGAAACTCGGACCTGCCACCAGATTAGGGTGTACTTTTATTCACTTGAAATTATAACTAGAACAAATATTGTAGACCCAGACCTGCCACCAGATAAAATTGTATACTATTCACTTAAATCAATAGCAAGAACAGATAGTGTAGACCTAGACTTACCACTCTATCAGGGTGTACTTTTATTCACTTGAAATAATAAATGGAACAAATAGTGTAAATCCAGACCTGCCACCAGATCAGGGTATACATTATTCAATTGAAATAATAGCAAGAATAGTTTAGACCCAGATCTATTCATTTATAATCATCACGTGAGCAAATAAGGTGAACGCAGATCTGCCACATGATCAGCTGTATGTACACTACTCATTTAAAATCACCCATTATGTTGGTGCATACTGCTTTGGCATGTCTGGATTAACACTTGTTGCATTCAGGGGCATAGTTGGATCTACCAAAGCTATTCGTTTGCAAGTTTATGCATGTCAGGGGAAGTTATGTATGGGAAATTATTTACTAAAAAGTTGATGTGACTGGAATAAAATTTGTAAAAGGAATCTATAAACAAAAAGTCATACCTTTGTGATGTATTTAACTGATGAAAGTAAGAACATTGACCAGTGGTGAGATAATGCAAAAAATGACACTTCTTGTAAACAACATTTTTTTTATATAACGTTTTGTCATATGATATATACTCATTTATAAGTAAAGTCCATTTGCAAACAGTATGCATGATGTGTTGGCAGATCAGGGTGTATATTGTTTGTTCTACTGATATGTTGAAAAAAATACTGCATAAACCAATATCTGCGGTTTCATTATGTAATGGCAATCAGGGTCTGTGCAGTTTGCAGTTGGACAATACTTAATTTTATACGAAGTACTATAATATTTTAATTTATGGTTGTAAATGCTTAAACATCTTGAATTATATTTGTTAAGATTCTTCTTAGTAACATGGTTATTCCCTTTGAATTTGCTTTCACATGAATCCAAGCCTATTTTGATGCTTTCAAATATTTTAAAATATTTTCTTTATGTTGATCTGTTGTTGTCTTTATTAATAAAAATTTGTTCACCATAGGTTTAAATTAAATTATTCCTAATATTTTTATGTGTATATATGAATTTAAATTCAATGTATACACTTCTATTTTTATTCAAAATTTTTTATCTATGAGAATCCTTCCCAACAAAATTTTGGCTGTAAGATGGATAGTATGTACAATCTACTGTAACCTACATCATTTAGTACACATTGCATGTGAGCAGATATTTAACTAAAGTTGTACAATTTTATTTTGCATTTTAGGCTCAGGAAAGGTCTGAGGAAGCCCATCATTGTATTTACCCATTGATCAAAAGGCTGCTGTTGATTGTGTCACGACCTTCAAGGCTGCTGGAGTGTTTGGTAAGGTTTTGCTGATTGGGAAGTTTTGATGAGTGGATCTTTTTTTATAGCTGAAAAAAAGCCCTAATCTGAAAATAAATTATGTAAAAATCCTACAGCATTTCAAATGTCAGCAATTTATTTATTCTGATTTAATTTTTATCTTGTTTGGCCAAAAGGTGAAGTGATGTTATGGTATGGTTCTTTCTCAGTTGTGCATAACTCCTCTTCCATCATCATCCACTAATAGTTATGTACAACTTTTCTAAACTACTTTGCCAATTTGCACTTGGTTTCACAGGAAGCATTCTTACATTAAGGTCTTTCATATTTGTCAAATGGATGCCTATCTATAACTGAGTTGAGCTACTATTATTTAAAATAGTATTGAAAAACTAAAAAACATAATCTTCTCAAAATGTGCACCAAATATTTGACAGAAAACATTGTTTGTTCAAATGAACCTAACAAACTTTGACAAACTGTCAAATGTAACCGCTGTTAATAAAAATAGGAAGAGCTTTAAAACTCTTTTTTTCTAAACTGCTTAACAAAATATTACCAAATTTGATGAAAGGCATACTGGCATAAACAGTTTTCAAGTTTATAGCAATGATGCTGATCCACTGTCAAATATAGTTAAAAATTAAATCTTGAAATTATATATCCAGAAAAGCCATTCAACAGATGACATATTGTAGGAATTTATCAACCTTCAGTTTTATGCAAAAACATTGTGTCCTTATTTGAAAACACTAAAAAAAAAAAAAATAACTTAGCATCCTTTCCAGTCTCTACCCTTGACAAAATATTGATATATTCGAATGTGTCACAGGGAAGATAATAAAAATCTAAATTGAGTATTAAGTTGGAAAACTTAGTGAAACTGGGATTAGCTCACTAGTCATACACCTCAGTGACTATCGCTTTATATTATATACAATTTCAAATAGAACTATTAAATTGTCATAAAATCTTCTCTATATATTGAAAGAGAAGTTGATTTTTAAAAGGAAAGAAAATTATTGTATTTGATTTGCTAGTGTTTTGTTCTCTTCCAGTTTGGCCATATGTCAATTGAGTGCATTCCTTTGGTGCCAAACACACACACACACGACTGCAGGATATCAATACAACTTTGAGCATGATTTTGACAGTAAAGATCTTTTCACATTCTCTCAAGTTCTGGATAGCCAAGTGATCTAAGACACTCGTCTACATTTCACTCATACATCTGACCTTTGTCCATGTGAATTAGCATCTTGGCTAGACTGTTGTGGGCATGTTAGAAAGCTTGTCATTAGCTTCCCATAGGTTGGTGGTTCTTCCGGGGGCCTTCCTGAGTTCGTTCTCCACTATATATACTGGCTGCCATGTATAACCTGTCATGTGATGAAAAATGTCATTAAACACCGCAAAAATGCAAAACACTATCCCACCCAATTACATATGTCACACAATTAAAATGTAATTCAATTAGTTCTTCACAAATTTAAAGCTCAACAGTTTTAAGATGGGGGAGCTTGACAGTTTTTTTCTTTTTCTTTCATATCCTCAGTGCAAAGCATAAACAAATACTACAATGCTTTTAGTTCATAAATATAAACTTTAAGTATTGCTTTATTTTTTATAATAAATGTTTTGTGTCACTGTAGGAGTTTGATCCTGAAGAATTCTACCAACTTCTGGAGGCTGCAGAGGGTAAAGCCAGGCAGACTATCAAGGCTGACATTCCACGATACATTATTAGCAAACTGGGACTCAACAGAGACCCACTTGCAGGTATGTCATGAATTACATGAATCTAAACATTCTCCCCCATTTTCACAACCAAAATTCGAATTGGAGGGAAAAATGACAGACCTTAGCAAACGATGTGTTACTGATGATTTTGTGGCATGTAAACCACACATTATTTTAACTGACATCTTTGCACAAATTCTTTTGATTTAAACAGAACATTTACAGTTCAGAAAATCACTAAAATGTCATGAAATAATGCTGGTAAGTTTAAATTTGCTCCCAGGTAAATTTTCCAATGGAGTCTCATAATGTGTGATTAGCACTAAACCAGATGTTATTTCCATGATTTCAATGATGCTTTAGCATCAAAACTTTTTTCAAAGAATTCATCAGTCCAGCTACATGAATTATGCCTTATGACTAGTTTTTAAATAAAATACATATGAAAGGGCATATCTTTGGAATTCATTTCGAGTTAAAGTTAAGAAATGTTTGTTAATCCTCCTTTTTTGTGGTCTTTTAGATGGTCCCATATCAAGATTGTCTATACCCTAATCAGAAGCCCAATATCAAAGTATTACCAGTTTATTCCTCTCTTAATAGGCCATCCCATTATATAGGTCACATTTGTAGTACAAATAAAGTGGCCTTGTAAGAGAGAGACCACTGCATACATGTCAACCATTACGCTTTTGGCATAATCATTATTCTTTTTTTCACCAAATTACATTTTACACAGGACTGCATATGGATTTGCTACATTACAATATATAATAAATATAAAGCAATGAAAAGTTGGGGTTTTATTCATTTTATTTTCGTCTCTTTATTTCCACTCATACAAATTTGAGAATATTCTTAAAAAGGTGTCTGATGCATAAGAAAAGCATAAGAGTACTTTTCTTATTTTCTGTTTATAGCAGCTAAACATGACCCATTTCGAAGAAAACAGACAGGTTTCTTCAAAAGTGAACTTTGCCAACAGATTCATCTTATTTATAAGATAATCAGTTGGTGAACCAGTCAGTATTTTTAAAGATAAGGGCTCCAGATGTCAGGTGAAATGCTTTACAGTGTGAGTTGTGGATGTTATATGACAGAAAATGTTAGAGCAAATGAATCTTTTCAAAGTTCAAAACATGTCAGATCAGATAAAGTGACAAATCATCACTGCTTAACAACTTAAAAAGAAGAATATGGGAGTAATGTAATAGAGCACTCTGAGCACCTTACCATGATCATTCTGGAATTCCAGGTCTCATTCATTCAGCAAAAGTTACTCGCATAGGCTACTTAAAATAAGTGCTGAATATAAATAATTTTTCAGTGTATTTTGTGTTTGTATTCTGGTTCTAATCCATATGGATTTTACCCTTTGTGGCAAGAATTTTGACCAGCTGCATAACCAGGTTAGTAGCAAAAGTAAATAATTTTTTCATATGTGCTTCTCTCGGACATGTAACATATAGAACAGGGGTAGGCAACCAATGGCATGCCAGAGCTTTTGTGTGGCATGCAAAAGGCACTCTCATACTGGTGGCATACACTCTTTCATTTGGCAAACAATCTGAAAAAAGGGGCATTCTGTGTAAAACAGGTTGCTGACCCCTGATATAGATTACTTTTTAAGCCCAAATTACGTTTTGTTGCCATTTATGATAGCAATGATCATGCTTATGCTTCTGGGATGGTTGGCATATATGCCACTCTATATCTCATTACCTTTGTAAGTTAAATGTCTATGAGGAATATCCTTTAAGGATCAGAATAAAGTGCTCCCCCAATATAATAACAATTATTCAAACACCATCCTTGTTATAAGGTGGGTATAATTGTGAATTCCATTTTATTATATTGTAATGAAATTTTATATAAAATGTACTTAATAAAAAAATACGCTGTATATTTTGATTTCCACTTGAAAGCATTACAACGAGTGAACAATGTATGCAGGTACATTTATCTATACCCTGACCTGTGAAAATAAACCATTTTATATTTATCGTGATTTCTGTATTGTGCTCGTTTCATTTGAAGTAATATGCTTTCATTCATTATTGTGGTTTTATTTCAAAATGTTCTAGGTACTTAAATCTGTGATTTTGCTTGTCAAAGTTGGCATATTTATATGTATTTAATTTTGTGGATTAACCTCTGCAAAGAAACCAAAATAATGCAGAGGAACAAATGGCTGTCACTTCAGTGATTAAAACAATACCTCCAGCTGTATGAATACAAATCAAACACCTGTCAAAATCAGTCTACTTCCAACTGTATGAATACAAATCAAATACCTGTCAAAATCAGTCTACTTCCAACTGTATGAATACAAATTAAACACCTGTCAAAATCAGTCTACTTCCAACTGTATGAATACAAATCAAACACCTGTCAAGATCTGTCTACTTCCAACTGTATGAATACAAATCAAACACCTGTCAAGATCTGTCTACTTCCAACTGTATGAATGCAAATCAAACACCTGTCAAGATCTGTCTACGTCCAACTGTATGAATACAAATCAAACACCTGTCAAGATCTGTCTACGTCCAACTGTATGAATACAAATCAAACACCTGTCAAGATCTGTCTACTTCCAACTGTATGAATGCAAATCAAACACCTGTCAAGATCTGTCTACTTCCAACTGTATGAATACAAATCAAACACCTGTCAAGATCTGTCCGTTGAACCCAATATCAAAGGAAGCCATTGTTGCCAACTACACTAAGCTATAATAAAATGCTGATGATAAACTTACACCGTGGCATTAACACAGTGGCTTAAAAATGGCAAAATACAAGTTAGATCCCATGAGTATGGATAATGTCATCATTCCATCAGTGACACAGATATATGACCACCTGCCAATGCATTGGACAGGCAGTGTCTGCATTTGAGTTGTTAAGAGTCCATCAGAGGGCAAAGATAATAGCCAAATTCAAAGACAAGAAAATATTTCGTTTTTTTTTAGCCTGCCTTGTGGCTTGACATAAAATAAAGACTGCAATGAAGAATTAAAATCATTTCCACAATTGTTATGTTAAACATGTCATGGAGACAGTCAGGGAAAAGAGATGTCACAGGAGAAGATCAGTGGACATTATTAGTTGATCTTAACACTGCATAAAATATATAAATTCATGCTGAATGGATAATTGGTGCTGACATTAAAATGTATGAAAAGATCAACCAAATTATCCATGGCATTGAGAAAGCTTGTTTAATTCAACAGTTGTAAAAATGTTTCCCTGACAGTCATTTGTGTGTACCAGCAGACTTGATTGGCTCAAAGTTAAGTCGTTGGTTGGGCATGAAAATCAGTTAAGTATGAGCTATTATGATATAATATGGCTATTATATGTAATATTTAATGTTTAATATTTTTAAATTGACAAAGGTAATATCATTTTATGAATAGAAAAGATTTATATTTGCACAGTAATAGTTTTAATATAAACATATTTTATACTTTCTTCTAGACCTAACTGACTTGGAAAATTGTGAGAAAAATGCAGAAAGAGAGGAGGCAGAACACCCAGTTGATAATGATGAAATGGAGGTAAGAAACAAGAAAACAGAAATGAGTTACTTGCAGGGAAGTGTTTTGCACATGCTGAAAGATGCACATGCACTTTATCTGCAGTCCTTTTTCTGCATTTTAAATACATAGGACTATTAAAGTCATTTGCAGTGTCAGAGCTCAATCAAAATTTTATCCAGCATCAAGTTTGTATGTAGCAACAGATCCTGATTGGAATGCTATCAGACATCAGGGTCATATACAGCATCAAATCCCAACTGAAGTGCTATTGAGTGCTAAGGTCATATACAGTGTCAAATCCCAACTGAAGTGCTATTGAGTGCTAAGGTCATATGCAGTGTCAAATCCCAACTGAAATGCTATTGAGTGCTAAGGTCATATACAGTGTCAAATCCCAACTGAAGTGCTATTGAGTGCTAAGGTCATATGCAGTGTCAAATCCCAACTGAAATGCTATTGAGTGCTAAGGTCAAATGCAGTGTCAAATCCCAACTGAAATGCTATTGAGTGCTAAGGTCATATGCAGTGTGAAATGTAATTATAATGCTATTCAACACGAAAGTTGTATGCAGTGTCATGTCCTAATTGGAATGCTATGGGCATCAGGGTCATATGTATTGTCAAATCCCAATTGGAACACTATTGAGTGTCAAGGTCGTATACAGTGTAAAAATCTCAACTGGAATGCTATTCAGCATGCAGAGATGAAGATAAGCAATGTAGTTTAGTAGTTTATGCTGATAATTCAGTTTGAAATGCATAAAAATATTTATGAATTTTTCAAATTAGGCAAAACAGTATCACTTTTAGGATTTAGTCCAATGTTTCAGTATCTTGTTTCTGTAATAAGCATGATCCATCTTAAATGGGTGCACATTTGATAATTGTAAACTATTTGTCATTTCCAGTTCTAGAATTTCTTTCACATTTGAAATTTTGGTATTGTGTCACTTTTTAGAACACTCATAAATATTCAAATACTATTGTGGATGTTGAAAAATAAAGCAACAAGTTCCAAACCAGGAACTAGAATGCCTAGTTTCTTAAATTCTATTCATGAACTCTGAACATGTCTGATGAAACATTGCTAGGAATATACAAAGATACACATGTATAGCTTTAAAAAAAATTAAATTGCAGGAATATCAGAAAACTAAAAATATGCAATATTAAAGTTTACCATTCCTATAAGATTTTGTTGATGTTATGAAACAATTTGCATGCTCTGAATGAAAGTTGCAGAAGTACAAAGAGAGACTGATGAATTTCAGGAAACTGAAGCATCACCTTGGTCATTGAAAGTAATGTTAAATGTCAAAAGTCAATTTATACTGTATGGCAGATTCCAAGGTGCATTGAAGGATTTAGCTGTTGAATTAAATAAAAAGGGCTGTCATCTTTGAATAAGGCAGATTTGGACAACGATTGAATGAACATCTCAGACTTTGACCATCTAAATCAAAAAGCTTAAAAGAGAATTACTGCAATCTGTCTGTTTTTACATTTTATTTATGTTTTATTCTATATAGCTGAACAGTTCAACATGTCAGATTCTATACAGCTGAACAATATAACATGTTAGATTCTATACAGCTGAGCAGTATAACATGTCAGATTCTATACATTTGAACAGTATAACATGTCAGATTCTATACAGTTTAACAGTATAACATGTCAGATTCTATACAGTTTAACAGGATAACATGTCAGATACCATAACAAATATGTTGGCATATGAAACCTATTTATCTTAGCTAAAGTAATCTCTGTTTCCCTCGGAGAATTTTAAATCCTAACTTTTTGGATAACCACAGATGCTGAATGCACATGAAGTTTAATTTGAATATTCCTGATGTGTGTGGTTTTCTTTTTATAGGGTAAGTCTGTAAGGAAAGAGAAAACCCCCTGTGAAGATGACTTTGAAAATATTAAACTGATCAGCAATGGAGCATATGCGTATGTATTGTCTTCATGAACATTACTGTTCTCATGTAAAACATTTTCTTACACAGTTCATATCCTTATTCTATGGACACAATAGATGAATTAATTCATCCATTGATTTATTTTGTGTGTGTAGAAGAGCATGTATCAGCAGCCAGTATGAGTGTGTGTGTGATTTGGATTTTTTCAGTCATATCACTATGATGTCTGCAGTTTATAGTGATGACTAGCACTGGGGCATCATGTCACAGACATAACATTACTTTGGTTGGGTAGTAAAGTTTGCAGTTTGGTACATTTTTAGATACTTTTGTTGGTATTAGAGTTTACATTTTAGGTACATTTTCAGATACTTTGGTTGGGTAGTAAAGTTTGCATTTAGGTACATTTTCAGATACTTTTGTTGGTATTAGAGTTGCATTTTAGGTACATTTTCAGATACTTTGGTTGTGTAGTAAAGTTTGCATTTAGGTACTTTTTCAGAAACGTTTGTTGGTATTAGAGTTTGCATTTTAGGTACATTTTCAGATACTTTGGTTGGGTAGTAAAGTTTGCATTTAGGTACATTTTCAGATACTTTTGTTGGTATTAAAGTTGCATTTTAGGTACATTTTCAGATATTTCAGTTGGATATTAAAATTTGCAATTAGGTACCCTTTTTTTTAGATACTTTGGATATTAAAGTTTGCATTTAGGTACATTTTCAGATACATTTTTCGGTATTCAAGTTTGCATTTAGGTACATTTTCAGATACTTTGGTTGGTTATTAAGTTTGCAGTTAGGTACATTTTCAGATACTTTGGGTAGTAAGGTTTGCATTTAGGTACATTTTCAGATACTTTGGTTGGGTAGTAAAGTTTGCATTTAGGTACATATACTTTGGTTGGATAATAATGTTTACAATTAGGTACATTTTCAGATACTTTGGTTAGATATTAATGTTTGCAATTAGGTACATTTTCAGATACTTTGGTTGGATATAATGTTTGCATTTAGGTACATTTTCAGATACTTTGGTTGGATATAATGTTTGCAATTAGGTACATTTTCAGATACTTTGGTTGAGTGTTAAAGTTTTCATTTAGTAACATTATCAGATACTTTGGTTGGGTAGTAAAATTTGCAGTTAGGTACATTTTCAGATACTTTAGTTATATATTAATGTCTGCAGTTAGGTACATTTTCAGATACTTTGGTTGGATATTAATGTTTGCATTTAGGTACATGTTCAGGCACTTGGAATGGTTATCCATATTGCATAGACACATTGTTAGCTCAGCTCAGTTTTGATATCTCTTGGCTTTGCAGCTGGTCTTATATTCTGAAAAAATATTCTGAAGCAACACTGGTTACCTAACGATTTTTTGTCTATTAGTCTTTTTTTATATGTAATTTTCTAGCAATTATTTTGAGGAATTTATTTTTGGTCATTGTTTTTTATTTTGACTTTGCTTCATTTCAGTGCTGTTTATCTAGTCCGACACAAAGAAACCAGACAGAGATTTGCCATGAAGAAAATCTGTAAACAGAACCTAATTCTGCGTAATCAAACAGAGCAAGTCTTCACTGAAAGAGATGTGTTGTCCTTTGCTGACAATCCCTTTGTAGTTAGCATGTACTGCAGCTTTGAAACCAAGGTAGCATTTTTATAATTAGCTACAAAAGAGTTTATACTTGCAAACTCACTAGATACAAACATTTGAATTAAAAGAAGAATAATTTTGAAAACTAAGTTGCTGTTATGACATTTTACAGATTCATTATTGGACTTTGAAACTTTGCTGCTAAGTAATACAGAGATTGTCATATTAAAAGTATTACTAATTTTTCAAGAAGTGGTTAATATTTTAAGATATTATTTAATATAAAACATTTAAATTGCAGTTACATCATAATGTAGCACCTATGCTGATTGTTGCAGATGCATGGATTCAGGGCTATTCCAGGAAAAATACACTGGGGGGATTATATGGCAAGAATGCAAACTTTCTTGAGGGCACCACTACCAAAATTTTAATTAATCTAGAGCCCCAAAACATAAAATATTTGATTACACCTACCACCATCATAATCGAAATCAAAAGAAGAAAAAATTTCAGTTTGTATGTCAAAAAAATGCACAAGTATTGGAGCAAGATAGATATTCAAAGTGTAACAAGGTTACTTTTTGCAATAGAGGCCTAAGGTCATATTTTGGTTTCATTGGCACAACATAAACTAAACGTAAGTTCATGTTGCTGATGATCAACCTCAATAAGAAAATCATTAATGGGTATTATAGTGATGCATGACACTGCATTCATTAAATATCTACTGCTGAAACATATGATTCATTCATAGTATCCTATTCGTATTGTGTTTTACAGTCAATTTATACATACAAGTCTGAGGGTAGGGATTTAAGAATTATGAGACACTGATGTGGTGATCAGATTCGTATCACAGGGGTGTATGGCATACAACATATTAATTTAGTTCTTAAGCCACATAAGCACTTGTATGCCTGCAAAACTTTAGTATGCCATTCAGATTTGGTTGTCCTACATATAAATTTTTACTCTGTTGTCAGATGGAGTACACTATGCTAGGAATCACTTGAAATTTATCATGTCACTGGTTAAAATGAAATGATAATCTATGACTGCTGGTAATCCAGGCATTCCAAAATACATAACTTATACTCAAAAAGTTTACAATTCAATTCTGATTTTTTTTTTAAGTGTTGGATTTTGTTTCATTTAATATTTTCTCACTTTAGAGTCAAATTATATCTTCTGATAGCCAGTGGTGTGTACTTTCTCCTATTCTCAGTATAAGAAAATGCAATTTAAATTAATTGATGATGTGCTTTCTTTTTTCAGCGTCATTTGTGTATGGTAATGGAATATGTTGAAGGAGGAGACTGTGCCACACTTCTAAAGAACAGTGGACCTCTTCCTTTTGATTTAGCCAGGTAACCAGCCCATTTTATATGAGTATAGCTAAAATTTCAGTATTTAAAAGATAAATTTAAGTTTTTAAATATATTGGTATTATTTCTACCTAAACTGTTCAGTAATACCTTTTCTAAATGTATAATTTAAAGATTCAGTTGTCAACATGTTTCCAATGACATAATTATTTGCTGAATACTAAATGTGTTGATACATCATGAATACTTAATGTGTGGATACATCATGAATACTTAATGTGTGGATACATCATGAATACTTAATGTGTGGATACATCATGAATACTTAATGTGTGGATACATCATGAATACTTAATGTGTGGATACATCATGAATACTTATTGTGTGGATACATCATGAATACTTAATGTGTGGATACATCATGAATACTTAATGTGTGGATACATCATGAATACTTAATGTGTGGATACATCATGAATACTTAATGTGTCACATGTTGGATACTAAGTACATGCATCATAACCTTGTGTCACACAGTGCATAACTTTCTTTTTTAAAAGATTAATCATCATTATAAGCAAGTAACAGAGATGCTGAAATAAGGGATATTAACAGATTATCATCACAGAGAATAATAGTGTTGACTGATTTTCTATGCTAGCTTATACATGTGCCTTTAGAACAGTTTAGAAATGCTGATTTTAAATATGCCCCTGTATAATGATCCCTTTGATGATAGGTGGGGCTAGACAGAAATGGCATCATCAGAAAAGAAATTAGAATACTTGAGAGCTTTTTAAGCTTTTTGAGTAAATGTATTAATCATGTTTAAACTTTATTCTTTTCTTTTTGTTAGATTATGTGTTTTAAGCTCTAACTGTGGTTTCTAAGTAATAGTTTTCAATAATTTATCGTGTCCTTTACTTGCTAGGTTGTATTTTGCTGAGACGGTTTTGGCATTGGAGTATCTTCACAGTTATGGAATTGTCCACCGAGATTTGAAACCAGACAAGTAGGTATCTCACTTTTAAAAAAAAGATCTCGTGTATGGCTTCTTTGGTTAATGAAACATGTTAAACAAGTTCAATGCTGCTATTGTATGCAGTAATTATAGGTCATGAAAATTTTTAAAGTTTTGTGATAGGATATTTCCTGAACAGGGTTCATTGATTCCCTTTCCTCCACATTAACCCTTGGCATATTTAACTAGCTGAAATAATGTTTTGAATAAATTACCTCATGCCAATGAAAGAGTTGCTGCCAAGTATGGCCTCAGCTCATTACATGTTTTAGGTGTTCAATAAGGTGATATTCATGCTGTCAACATTTCTTGACTGAAAAGAAAGCCTTGCATGTGAAAGAATAAAATCGGAGAAAGTGACATGTAAATATTTTCTGTGTAGGCTGCTGTAAATGTGCCCCTTCTTTACCTTGTGGGGGTAGGTTGGTTGGTGGACTGTGCCTTCTTTCAAGGTGTCAGCTTTATTCAGTTCCTATTATCTAAAGGATGATCGCCCTATGTGTTATTGCCTGAATCGAGTAAATATAAGTATGACACAGGTAGAATGAATAGAGATCTGCGCATATATATAGAACAGAATGACATGAGCCCCCCATCCCGTACACATACATGCCAACCATTACGCTTTTGGCGTAATCATTACGCTTTTCCCCACTAAATTCCGCGTTACGCGTTAACGTTTATAGATTACGCTTTTTCGATATATCCATCTTGCGAAAAAAAAAAAAAATTTTCGTTTTTATTAGCATTACTTTATTTTTTACATACTGTTTTATTTTTAATTAAAAAATACCCCGCTTCTACATAACTACGATATACGAGTATACTTGTCGGTGGACTTTCCTAATATTCATGTTCTATTTATAGCAGCTATCATGTTACTAAGATACTTTCAAACTTTCGACCTCATATTCTATTTATAGCGGCTTAGTGAGGAGAGAACAGACTGGTTTCTATTTTGTTTAAATCATTATGCACATACTCTTTGTTCTAATTTTGTATAGTGCAGAACCAGTCTAAAAGTTTTTTTTGCGCTAAAAAGTATTAAAAAATTCTCAATGCGTTTATGAGTGCAAAAAATATCTCTTAAATAATTTCACAGATGGGTTAGAAAAAGTCAATAATAAACAAAGCAAAATGTAATCAATCCTCCAAACACGACGAGGGCATTATCACGTGACGTCTAATCGTTGGCGCTAAATGGCTTCAGATGTTAAGATGGATTCTAGTCTTTGTGTATGTTAGAGCACATTTTTTCCCCCCAAAATTTCGCAGATGGATCAGAAAAAAAGCAAAACAACGAGTCCTCCAAAGATTCAAAGATAAATATATGAATGGCATAATACAGCGTTCCATTCTAGGACAGCATCATGCTCATTGCAGACTGCGGAAACGATTTTAGCATTGGTCATGGTGGTAAATTTGATGTGGAAAAACACGTGAAAACAAGGAAATACATCGAATTAGCTCGCCTTACGAACTCTAATACTAAGGTAACTTCTTATTTACCGAGGTTTTAATAGAACACGGACTACACTTGGCGGTAGCAGACCACGTTGGTCCCTTGTTCAAGCGGATGTTTCCTGATTCGAAAATTGCGGGAAAATATGCTTGTGCAAGAACAAAATCATCTCACATTGTTCGGTGCCTAGCAGAAGATACTTCACTTAAAATTGCAGAAGCAATGAAAATTGGGCCGTTTAGTATTGCCACAGACGGGAGTTGTGATTATGATGTTAAAAAGTTGTACCCAGTATGTGTTAGATACTTTGACAGTGAAAAAGGCAAAGTCATGAGTGTTCTTTCTTTACCAGAATTTACAGTAGATTCCACTGGACAAAACATTTTTGATTTGCTTGACAATATTTTGAAAAAACATGACATAAGTTGGCAGAACTGTATGGGGTTTGCAGCTGATAATGCATCAGTGATGACTGGAATTCATAAAGGAGTTGCATCCTATATTTTGAAAATGTCTCCATCAGTGTTCATAACAGGTTGCCCCTGTCATTTGATGCACCTTGCTGCTGGTAAGGCTGCTGATAAATTAGAAGTAGATATTGGCCATTTATTAATAGATATCTACTATTATTTGGAGAAAAATAGTAAAAGGAAACAGGCTCTAAAGTTGTTACAAGATCAGTTTGATCTTGAAGACTATAAAGTTATAAAGCATGTGTGTACAAGATGGTTATCCCTTGGCAAATGTGTTAGCCGTTTACTTGAGCTTTGGGATGCATTACAAGCATTCTTTCAAACTGAAAGTGAATCTGCACAGAGAAAACATGGTGGAAAAGTGAAGAAGAGTGGTACAAAAGCAGAATCTGTTATTGCAAGTCAGAAGAGAACAAGAGATGAAAGTATAGACAGACATACTAACAATAAAGAGATTGGTGTAGCAGAAAGAAAGAAATTTAAATCCATGGAATTTTTATTTGAGAGGCCTCTATCTATCCAGCTAGAGGGCCTCCAGGCTCAGACCATGACTGAAAGATAAATCTTTTGACATAAAATTTCATCAGCCATCTGGATCAGGTTCTTCAGAGTATGAATCTGTTAAAAAGCATACTGGATCTTCTCATACTTCAAAGGGCAAAACTAGCATGTGAGATGGTTTACAAAAAGCTTAATGATCCAGTTACAAAACTGTACTGCTTGTTTATGAAGAGTGCCATTCCATTGTTTGATGCAGCAAATATCTTGCAGAAAGAAGAACCATGCATTCATATTATGCACAAGATTCTGTCAAACCAGTTGTCAGATTTGCTAATAAGGTTTATTAAGCCAGAAATCATCGCATCAGCCAAACTTTTAACTGATATTGACTTTCATGACCATGCAAACCAGAAAGATAATGAGGATCTAGCTATTGGTGCAGAAGCAAGAGAATTCATAGAACACAATTCTACCCTTCCTGTGAAGATGTTCTATGATAATGTTAGAGATTATTATGCTACAGCCTGTGATTACATGCTCCATAAATTCCCATATGGAGATGAACTGCTTTTAAATGCTTCAGTTGCTTATGTAAATGAGAGACAGTCAAAAAGCTTCAAAAGTGTTAGATTCTTTGTCAAGAGATATCCCTTTCTATTGCCACCCTTGTCTAACTTGGATCATCTGGAAGAAGAATTCCTGAAGTATCAAGTTGGGATTCTACCTGACAATATACTTAATGCAGATAGAGTTGATGTGCAATGGCACCTTATTTCCCAGCTAAAAGACTCTATCACTGGAAGAAATAAATTTCCTCTTCTTTGTCAGGTTATGAAAGGAATATTGGTTCTTTACCATTCTAATGCTGACTGTGAGAGATTGTTCAGTGTTGTTAACAAAAATAAAACTGAATTCAGGTCCAGGCTAAGTAACCCAGTAATGAGTGCTCTACTGGTATGCAAAACATTCATGGCCTCAGCTGGTACAAAATTTTTTGAAATGCAACATGACAATCTGTTGCTTTCTAAAGCTAAAAGTGCTACATATGAACACTTGAACCATTAATGAATGATAAAAGACGAGAAAAGCAAATAAATCATTGTTAATTGTAATTGTAGTATGTTATATGTGGATTACTCTTTTTCTGCTTGGATTCCTCTTTTTGACCACTTGGATTACACTTTTTCCTCGTCAGGGGTTGGCATGTATGCGTACATGAAAATACAACAGTTTAATCAATTACATAAATACATAAACAACTGTGATAATACATTAGATTAGGAAGATATACTTCTTTTTTAAATTAATCTTTCACCGAATTTCAAAATAACAGATATATTAATATAAATAGCCAATCTGTTTTAAAGGATAGAATTGGTTCATCATAAAATCAAGTGAACAGTCAAAGTCATTACCTTGTACACCTTCATAACCTGATTATTTCTGGTTCACTCCAACTTCATGGTGGTTGTTCTTCTTTGTCTTTTTTTCCACCCATTTTTCCTTCTCCAACCTTCCTACTGTCTCACCTCTCTTTCAGCCATCAAATTTTGTGTGGGTAAGTGGATACATAAGCACGTATATACAGTCGACTCCGGTTAACTGCACACCCTTGGGCCCATCATGAGACCGTGCAGTTAACCGGAGTGTGCAGTTAACCGGAGTACGGTACAGTACATTTTTAAGCATTGGGAAAAATCGGGACCGGCATGATTACGTGCAGTTATCCGGAGTGTGCAGTTAAGTGGAGTCGACTGTACTTGGATAAGTGGGTACATCATTGGAGCTATCTCCCTTTTAAAAACTTAAACAGTGAAGCAACCTAATTTTCTGTTATATCCTACTGGGATTAGATCATTACTCCCCTCTCGTTATGTCAGATATCATCCTATCAGAATTCAAACAGATACCAGTAGCTATCTCAGTCAAGCCAAACATGGCAGACTCTTGTTTCATAAGATTAATGTATTTCCTAATGGCTAATTCAACAGTGACTCACATTTACTCTACACAAGACATAACAGTTCTGTTCTCGTCACATTTACACGAATGAATAAAATTCCTTACATGACTTGACTATGCTATACTTAGTGAATACACAAAACATTCAAGTCTGTACATACCTAAAATCATCAATTCAAATGGATTATTGTATTTCGTATCAACAAGAATAATGCATGAAATCTTAAAATACCCAATTCCTGAACAAACAATGACAAGTTCAAACAATTTGTCTATCGTGTATAAAGAAGATCATTGTACGAATTCAGATAGATGAACTCAACACAGTTATATTCATATCAAGAAAGTTGATATATTAATTTGAATAAAAAAAATTCATGCAAATAATTATATTGGTATCAATGAATTACATATGATTGATACAGATACCTTGTGCTTTCAAGCGTTGCTCATCTACCTTCCCGCTAACGGTCTTTTTGACAACTGTTTTACAAGATAATTTTTTTTATAGGTTACTCTGAGAGACTTAAATGATTTCACTCTTGCAGAGAAAATTGTAGACTGACCACAGATTTTTTTGATGGGTCTTATTTAAGACTAAGGATATTTTCTGTATGAAATATGCACCTTATTTAGCATAGCCAATCAGGATTAAATATATCTACCACCTTTTATAACTCGGTGCCAGCATTTGCAGTCAGCCAGACTTATACATTTTCAAACAATTGATTCTGGAAAATTTCAATTTGACATCTTCCGATATAAAATCAAACTTAACCTTTCCTGCTAGTCTTGTCTGAAATGGTTAAATAAACAAAGGCTTAATTAAAAATCACTTCTACTCTCGACCAGACATTACAAATGATTGCATTGTAGCGATTTAATAAGCGCCTGTCCCCATAAATCTAATTACTTGTTCTATGGCCCATATTAATGTGCTCTTCGTAGATGAACAGAAATTTGCATCCTCACAGCTGCATTTTTTTCCCAGGTGTCTTCAAAGGTAATTGAGATCATCTGAATTGACCATTTTCTTCCAGCGGCATCGAGTCATTTTTTTTTTTTTTTACTTGATACATATGTCATGGGTTGATGTAGAATGAATGGTGAAGAACTATTGGCTAACAAAAAAACTCTAGTATCATGCTTTATTATTCAACAAATTTCAGAGGTTATTTTTCCTGAATAACATAAATTTTAAATTCTGTTTATTAAATAAATGAAAGACATTTCATCATTTACTTTGTCCCTTTGTGTCATTTAACAGACAAGAATGCTTTGTCAGGAAAGGAAAAATTTGATTGATAATTTTTATTTATGGAGTTAAATATAATTTCAAGAAAATATGCAGCAAAATTTTCCTTTCATAGAAAATAAACAGTAAAACTGTCATTTCTTAAAAGATACACATTAAAAGTGTCCAGTCTTACAAAATAAACAGTATTAGTGTCCTTTGTTACAAAATAAACAGCAAAAATGTCTATTCTCACAAAATAAACAGTAAAAATATCCATTCATACAAAAAAAAATCAGTAAGTGGCCAGTCTTACAAAATAAACAGTAAAAATATCCATTCTTAAAAAAAAAAACCCAGTACATGTCCAGTCTTACAAAATAAACAGTATTAGTGTCCATTCTTACAAAATAAACAGTAAAAGTGTCCATTCTTACAAAAAAAAAACAGTAAAAGTTTCCATTCTTACAAAATAAACAGTAAAAATATCCATTCTTACAAAATAAGTAGTAAAGGTGCCCTTTCTTGCAAAATAAACTAATCCCCGAGTGGCTAAGTGGTCTAAAGTGCTCTCCATTACAAATTACTGCCATCTCACCTCTGTCTGTGCGAGTTCTAATCTCAGATTCAGCCAGTGTGGGTATGTGAGAAAGCTTGCCAGTATCTTCTTGTGGGTTAATGGTTCTTTCGGGGAGGGGTGTCTCCCCGGTTCTTCCTCCGCGATTAATACAGGCCGCCATATATAGCCTATCATGTATTAAAATGTGTTAAACCCTACAACAACTACTACAAAATAAACAGTAAAACTGCCCTTTCTTACTTTATAATAACTGTATTCTTTATGACAAAATAAATAGTAAAAGTATCCTTTCCTACAAATTCTTACAAAAATAAACATCAAAAATGAAATATTTGCCCATTTTAGGTAGATAAAGTTGGGATTTCACTTTAAATTGGTGTTGAATGTTGAATAAAAGTAGAATATGTATTAGTCTTTGAAAGATCATAAACTAGGTAATATTTACCCTTACTGGATACTTTAATTTCTAATGCAGAATAATTCTAACACTCCAACAAGCTATATATATATATATATATATATATATATATATATATATATATATAACCTTCATTTGAAACAGATGGCTTTTACACGACTATATTTTTAATTAAAAATTCAACAAGGGAAGCAACTCTTGCTTGAGACTATATCATGTTGTCTCCATTCATTTAGGATTTGTACTGTAGGTCACTTAGATGCATTTGATCTCATTGGGAACTACTCTTACTGTCCATTTCATTAAGTTGCAATGTTTTTATGTACAAAAGTCATCTAAGGAAAAGTTGAGACAAAATTGCAAAATAAGTTTGTTGTGTAATAAATGAATTTGCATGTCTTTTCAGCTTACTCATCACAGCCACTGGACACATCAAACTGACAGATTTTGGATTGTCAAAGATTGGGCTGATGAGTTGTAAGTGCTATAAAGAATTTCTATAATTGGATACACATATTGTGTTTTTTTCTTCTTCTATTAATTGTGATATTTATCCATCAAAACTGAAGTGAAATACTTTATTATACACCACCTTCATAGGCAGGCATGAGTATATTAGATATTTTGTTGATCCATCCATCCTTCCATTCAGCATATAATCTTATTTTGTGTGGATTGTCATGACCTTTATACATATTAGGATCATCATTTCAACATGCATGTCAACAGATCAGTGTGCACCAATACTATTTGTTATTGTTCTTGCCCTTTTGAACTTGCAGCTGGATGTAATGTGTGACAGAATCTCGTGAATGCACCAATTTCAATGAATCCCCATGAAACTTTGTACATGTTATGACCTTGACATATCAACACTGGTTTCAATGATCCTCATGAAACTGTACATGTTATGACCTTGACATATCACACGCATTGCACAGAATCCCCATAAAATGTCAGACATGTTATGATCTTGTCATATCAACAGTTTGCAATGAATCCCCTTGAAACTTTGTACATGTTATGACCTTGATATATCACACTGATTTCAATGAATCCCATGAAACTTTGTACATGTTACGACCATGACATTTTAATACTGATTTTGATGATCCTCATAAAACTTTGTACATGTTATGTCCTTGACATTTCAACACTGATTTCAATGAATCCCCATGAAAGTCTGTACAATTTGTGACCATCCTTTGAAGATATATCAACAAATAACAGTGCTCTTATCAATTGTTAGTTAATGTCAAGCCAAAGCAGATTGCACTGTTAGAATCTCGCTAATGCAATTGAAATTTATAAGGAGCACTGTGAAAATTGGTACAGTGGGACCCCGCTATAACACGGTAGTTGGGAGCCATAGAATCCGACCGGGCTATGAACCGAACTGTGTTATAAGCAACCATGTACAATACCAACACATTTTTGGATTTAATGGGGGGGGGGTTACATAAAGACGGGTGCGAAAATGCATGGCACAATTACCATTTTTGATCAATATATATTAAATGAGAAAAACATTTGCTGTGGTAACAGAAATTGCAGATATAATATATTACTTTATTCAGAGAACCATGCATTGATACATACACGTGTCTAATTTATGTATACATGTATAATCTATTGCATGAAAAGAGTATCAACACCGTGTACTCACCAGCGAATCTTGTAACATACATTGAATCCATAATACAAATATTTCCATCGAAAATATCCACACACGGATGTAAAATATTCAATAATTTTGTCACAGATCATTATGTAACTGAATTCAATGAAAAGAAAAAAACAAAAATTACGTAACGGGTGTACGTAATGAATGATGAAATAGTACATGTCCATAGATTAAATAATGGAAGCTAAAGTGTATTCTTATAATAACTACATGTACATCTCAGGATCTCTCTGTCTCTGAATTTAGTCATTGTAAATTTCAGCACATTTTCCCACCCAAGCTGCTAGTCAAAGTCCTTTGAATTTGCCGCCCAGTTATTGCGTCATGTTCTTTTGATGTACTCTAATAAATACAGCAGGCAGAACTGGCTTAACCACTGAACTATGTCACTGTTTAGCTTGGCAGTTCACTTTGATGATAAACAATGTACTTAAATTAATTGATTTATACATTCTGGTGAGAATCTTTTATCAACCGCCGCATTGGCTTTTGCTTAGTTGTGTATGAAATTAAGAGAACATATATCGGAGATTATTTTGAGCAACGATTGTATTCGGAATGCATTCAAGACAAACACAAAGTAGACACGATGGCTTCATTACTCAGGAATCAGTAATTATAATATTGACACTTATGAGCTGTAATTTTTCAACAATTAACAAAGATCAAAGTTCTCAGTAGGCCCAGCAATTGGTTCGTATTTCCGACGTTTATTTTGGCACAAAACTAGAAGAAATTTGATAATACATTTTCTACACGTTCTTTTTCGCACTGTTTAGACGAATATGGGAATGATAATTAAACTCTTAATTATTTTTTTTTTCATACTTAATTTTTTTTTTTTTTTTTTTTTGGTCTTAGAGAAAAATACCTGTAATAAATTACCCAAAATTTCGGGAGCCATGCCAGGACCGGGTTATTATCCGAATTCGGGTTATAGCGGGGCGGGTTATAGCGTGATCCCACTGTATATATATTATGGTATCATGTGCTTATTGATAGATCCTTGTGTTACTATGATTTTAGCTTTACTGGTCACAGGCTAGACAAATTTATGGAATGGCCTGTTTACCATCATTCATTCATCAGTTAGTGCAAGTCTGTTATTGATACTCTTTTTACACTACTTGGAAGCTTGCCATGCAACTTTATACACATATTCATACCAAGTGCGTTTTGGACATCAGGTATGGATACCACAGTGGCATTCTTGAGAGTTTTTTTATATCAGCATGGGAATTTATCATAAATCCATACCAGCATTGGTTTTCATGAGATGACTTCTTGTTTTTTGAGTGTTTTTTTAATCTTTAAAAATGGTGTCGACCTGACTGCAAATTTGACCACTGTGGTGACCATCTTGAAAATCTAGCTATTGCTATTCATCATTGATGAAAATTTTATCAATATGTTGTTTTCATAAGAGGATTTCTTATGGTGTCTGATTCATCCTAAATTAAAATTTTACTTATCTGGCATTTGAATGGTCCCATGGAAGTGGAAAAAATACTGAAAATGAAGTAAACAACGCATTTTTCAAATAATGGAAAATAAAGACCGACTGCAATCCCATTGCTTTAATTAAATGTATCATGATGTTTGTCAGTGTTTGAACAAGCTTTTCAAGATTTTTGTTATACTAGTATAAAATGCAGTTTTGATCAATTCAGCTGGGAATATTACAAAATAAGTTGACATAAATTGGGAATATTATCAATTAAATTGGGACAATATATATCATGTTTGGACCAGAAATGGGGCCTATATTAAACCTTAGGAAGCCACTTTTCTTTATTTTGTACAAGTTAAAATTGACCTCTTTGGATGCTATAAGTCTATTTTTAATTGTCTTTGTCTTCTAGTGACCACTAACCTGTATGAGGGCTCCATAGACAAGGACTGTAAACAGTTCAGAGATAAACAGGTGTTGGGAACACCTGAATATGTTGCACCTGAAGTAATTCTAAGAAAAGGATACAGTAAGTGCCTGTTTTCCTGACAGTTTCTTTCTCATTTGATGTTTTCAGCAGCAGAGTGGGTGAACAGACTTTCTCTAATTGGGGTATATTTTAAGCAAAAATATTCTAAGTCTCCATTTGCCAAACTGAGACTTAACAATTTTAGAGCTCTGTTTGTCAAACGGAGCCTTCCTCAAGGGTAAAAAAAAAAGACGCCATTTAGTTGACGTTCACCTCCTCGGCTGCTAATGCGCTAACTAAATATTTGATCAAGTCCGACACGATATCTTGTCCGAGGGTCTGATAAATTTATCGTCACAAATCCGTGTGGGATTGACTGAGCGCGGCTAAAGAAATTTTTAAATTGATTATGATCCATATCACCACCGCACCAAGTTTGCCAAATATTTCTAAGAGTATGAGTATCAACTCCGTTAAATACACACAGCATATTGCAGTTATCTCTGATCACTTTTGGTATTTGAGTGTAACGTTGAGTGATATATATCACATCGGTGTTTTTGTGACGCCCCCGGGAAAATATTCTAGCAGGATTCTTTTGATTATCTAACATGATATCATCATATACGACTAAATTGTTAATACTTCCATCAATATCATCAATATTCGGTGCCTCTTCGATATCGGTTATAAACTCAATAACACCATCACCGTTAATTTCTTGCGCGGCATCATTAAAATCCTTTAATACTTCATAACATCGTTGATCGTCTACACTCGGAGCAATCATGTACAATTTATCCCACTTCATCCATCTCGTTATCAAATTAAGTAGCAATTGTGTTTTACCACTTCCAGATGGTCCGATGATAATCGCGCGAATAGAATTTGGTAACATTGCATGGTGTCTAATAGGTTCCCGTCGTCGAGTAGCTGAATAATCAATTACATTCATAACTGTTATATATAAATTATGGATCTATATTGTGTGAAGTGTAGGACGCGTACTGGCACAAATGACTTGACGACGATCACAACGAAAAATAATCGATCAGCGCTTTCTGGTAAATGCGTACAATGTAGTACGAAAAAATTTAGATTTACTTCCACGAAACCTTTAAAAAAAAACGAGGAGGTGATATTGCAGCCAAATTGACAAAACTCCCAGGAACACCGTGGGCAAAGTATCCAGGAGAAAAGCACCTTCCAGGATATAGCTACTGTGGACCGGGAACACGATTAGATATCAGACTTGATGATCAAAATTTACCCCGACCCGGCGAGTATCCAATAAACGCTATTGATAAGGCGTGTCATGCTCATGATGTCGCTTATAAAAGCAGCAATCTTCAACACAGACATCTCGCAGATGTAAAATTAATTCATGCGTTAAATGCTATTCCTGATAAATCCTTCAAAGAAAAATTGGCTTCGTGGTTGGTAAAATCTGCTATGAAGGGTAAATTGATGTTAGGTGCTGGTAATTGAAAATGCTAGCATTTTAATATGGAATCTATTTATTATTCTCCGAGAGGATACTGGAGAGGTTACGCAGCAATTAATAAACTCGCTAGTGCATCAAAGGTGAAAAAAACTACAGCGGCAAACTGGTTATCTAAACAAGCAATATGGCAAATTTATCTACCAGCGCCCAAACAAATTAACTATTCGCATTTTGATGTTACAACACCTAATGAAGTTCATCAAGCTGATATACTATTTCTGCCGCATGACAACGGTTACAAATACGCGTTAACGTTAGTTGATATTGCAAGTCGATACAAAGAAGCAGAACCGTTAAAAACAAAATCATCTACTGAAGTAGCTTCTGCATTTGAAAAAATTTATCGACGAGGTCCTCTGCGCTGGCCAAATCTGTTACAAGTTGATCCTGGCAAGGAATTTCAAGGTGTTGTTACATCTACGATGAAACATCATAATGTCGCCATCAGACGAGGACACACTGCGCTACATCGCGATCAGGCAATTGTTGAACGGTTTAATAAAACCCTTGCTGAGCGGTTATTCGGATATCAATACGCAAAAGAGTTCATACAGGATAAACGATCCCGTGAATGGGTCAAGAGATTACCAGCTGTGATTACCGCAATCAATAATGAGATTACTAGAACAATTAATATGAAACCTGTCAACGCTATTAAGAAGGCGTCTATCAAAATGGAAATCCAAGGAATTTCACAAAAAGATTTCAAAGAACCAATTCTTGGTAGTAATGTCATTGTAAGGTACTTATACGAACCAGGAGAGCTTGAGGGTGGTAAAAAAAGAGCTACTGATCCTATTTGGAGCGTCACTACGCATAAAATATCCGGCATAACACGGTCAACTGGTAGACCTCCAGTCTATAAACTGGATTCAACTGCTCCTCAGCGAGGATTTACACGCGAACAATTACAAGTGATTCCCGAGGATACTCAATTGCCACCGCGTGGTCTTAATTAGCACCCAGGGTGCTGTCACCCCGGCGTCTATTACACTCAAGACAGGTCAACATCACATTGTTTCTGACATGACCGAGATTGTTATTTTTTCTGTCTACGGTGAATTGGCGAGGATCTTTATCCGACCAATTCCAACTCATTATACAATTGCAACTCGCGCAGTGATTGTTCTGTTGTTGCTTTAGTGTCTTAATTAATTCAGCATCAATGTCAAATTCTCTTTTATTTTTTTTATCCTGTTGTTTATAACCAGAGAGTTTTTTTCTGATTATATTATCATCGGTGTGTATATTACTTATTGTATTGTCATTATCATTAACCACAATTCTTCGAAGTTGGTTTATTCGCCGTACTCTGGATACTGCGAGATAAACTAAATTTGACCACTCAATATGATTATCTACTATCCAAAGAGTTGTATCGGATATAGTCAATCCCTGTGAAGAGTGTATTGTTGCTGCATAACCTAACGTCCATGGGGATTTATCAGCACCTAATGCATCTTTAACGACGCTGATATCAACCAGCACAATATCATTTAATACTAAATTCTGCTTTTGTTGTTGTCCAGGAATGTCAACGTCGATATTCTGCTTTCGTGTATCCTTAGGTCTATAACAGAGTGGTACTGGAAGCGTTGCAAATTTTTCTTTATGTAGCGCAAACAACTTCATCTGAAGTGCGTCTCTGACTATTTTTCTACTCGCGATTATTAAATCATTTGGCTTCCACATTTCCCAAAAATCATTCATGGGAGTTTCTGAAATTATTTCACGCGCTATTTCACATTGGATTTTATCTGGTTGTAATCTAATTAGCGCTTTGAACTCGCGTAATTGTTCATCAAGTGATCTATGGTCGGTATTAATCTCTTCATAATAATCTACAAATCCTTTTAGCCATTCATGTGGAGATCCACCAACAAATGGCTGCGGTTGGCCGTGATCCCCGCACATGACGACTTTTGTGTTTTTTGTCAACAACCATGATAGAAATGTCTGTAATATTGTCAACGATATAGTACATACTTCATCAATGATTATTACATCAGGAATGAATTTATCGCCCATTCGATCAGGAGTCCAATTATCACCTTTCCATCGAAAGAAGCTGTGATAAGTACAGGCTTTTACCCCCCGCGCTATCATCTCTCTGGCGAGTCTGTGAGTTGGTGTTAACACAATCATGTTAGTAGAAATACAAGTATTTCCACCACGACGAAATAATTCGATTGCACGAGTTGTCTTTCCTGATCCACCACAGCCGTTTAAATAAACTGTCTTGTATCTACAAATCGGATCGGATACGGGCGGTGCAGTAGAAAATTCTGATTGAATCTCTGAGATATTATGGTTACTTTTCAAGTATTTATCATCCGTAGCAACGTCTGCGGATTTACAATACTCATGTAATGTTTCTTTTTTAAACCTCCAATTTCCCCACGCTTCCTTAGGATCTGTGAATTTAGCTACATCTGATTTGTATTTCTCATGGATATACATCGAATCAGTAGCTACTCTAACCGCGGTATTAGGAAATCTGTTTATCATCGAGAATAGATTAATACAAGAATAGGCTAGCATAGAACTTCTCAAATGTGTGTATTGACAACTATATCCATCACAGTAGGTAATAACCGTACCTAATTTCTCACCATTGGATCGAAAAGCATCCCTACGGGTTACAAATTTTCCTTTTTTTATTAAATCGGTTATGATAAAATCGTATTCTTCATTGTCTAAGATCAATCTCGAAGAATATTTTGCATTGTCAAATCTTCCACCTTGAGTGAATTTACCGATTATTCTTCGTCCGAGTTCTTTAGCCTCTCTATTCCTACCTTCGAATAACCTCTTAGACCAATCTATGATTTGTTCCTCGCTGAAATTCTTCGAATTTCCATCTAGAAATTGTTTTCGTTGTTCGTTAATTATTTTTTCTAGATCGGGTTTTGGTAACCAAACATCTTTCTGCGCGTTATAACAAATAATCGCTTCACTGACAATTAACGATGTTAACATACCACAATCGATCATATATCGCAATAGCACAATTGGCATCCACGCTTTTTCATACATATGTCTACCAAGCCAAAGATAACTACACGGATGTAACCCTGTAGCTAATTCGAATGATATCACACGAGCGAACCCGGTTAAATCAAAATCAGGCAATGGACCATTAATCGCAACACGAGTCATTTCATGTGTGGGATGTCCAAATCGTTTAAAATATTCAGAGCATTCTCCATATCCGAGAAAACTTCCAGGATAACACGCGGATATATCAATTGAAATCATACCATCACGTGAGTATTTCGTATTCCACAATCCTCCATGACCCAATTCGACGCAACTCAACTTCACATCCTCCAGAAAATCACTTCGTGTTGGACGCCATGAGTTTTTTTCTCGTGCGAAGTGAGCTACCACTGATGGAATTGTGAAGCTATCCGTAAGTAGTTTTTCATTAGAAAATTCTTTAGAATTTTCAGGTGAAAATTCATTAGCGATTTTTCTCATTCTAGTATCTAATTCTTCAGTTCGATATAATTCACCATTTGGTTTTACAAACTGATCAAATCCTATTTCCGGATCCTCATTACTCCTGAGTAACCACATTGACACAGGGTCGTCTTTGGTTAATGTGTGAATAGCATCAAATAATTTCTCTTCATAGAAACCATCCCTAGAAAATTCTTTAGGGATATATCGAACAGTTCTTTCTCGTGGAAATATATTTACCGCGGGTGTCCACGCGTGTTTGTTATGATCAATAATTTCAATTGGAGCTCCTCGCGATTGATATTTCGGTTCGTATAATACTTCTCCGGTTATCGTTGCTACCGATATTGGAAATTTTAATAATGCTTCTAATTTAGCTATATCGGAAATCGTTGCCCCGCGTTGTTTCACTGTTAGTTCCCATTCGGTTATTTTTTTTCTTCGTAGATCAGTTAATTTTTTTCCCCGGGATGCATTTTTGAAGTGTTCTATTAACCGTGTTGCTACACAATTAAGTGGCAAAGCCACTGATGATGAAAACATCGGAGCTAGTTTTGTAATATTAGGATTATTATTTATTGGATATAACCCATACACAACTGCTGTTACAGGGTAAGATTTCTCATAGTATGGTTTGTCAATTCCAGTTAGAATTCCTGGTTTGGAATCTCTACTCACAATAACAGTTTTTTTATCCTTAAGGATTGGGTCAAATTTATCTCTGATAATCCATTCACCTTCCTCTTCGATAATGAATTTTATTCTAAAAAAATACCTCCGTAGAGAATTGCTTTGCTTGAAATCCCTTGGATTTCCACCTTTGGATTTCTGGCCAAGGTGTGAAAGTATCACAGCTGCTCTTATATCATTCATAGTAGCATCAATTATGGGTATATTGACATCTTCATCAATAATTCGAAATGTCGACCACGTATGAGATGCTCCATCACGCTTAAACTCATTAAAACAGTCGCTGATTTTACTCAATAGTGGTTTATCATCTACTAGACTTTTAGGTATATCAGAGATTCTATCGAGATTAAATCTAACATTTTTCCAAGGCTTAATTTTCGATAATCTCTTGAACTCCTTCATATTATAATTAAAACAAGTATTTAAATAAGAAAATTTTATATAATGAATCATTGCAAATGGCTTATGATTGGATCAAAGACTCCGTGTAACAAATCATGTAGAAATGAATTCTGTGGGTATCATATGCAGAGTGTGAGAAACGGTTCGGAGGGACCTCTACCATGCTTGCATTGTGGGGTAGGTGTAAGAGGCAAGTCGCAGTTATGCATTAATTGCGGGGGTAAGCGTTATAGAGAGTTAAAACGTTATTATGACAAGCGAAGAATCAAAAATCCTGACGACGTCAATGGCAAAATCATAAAAACTACGGCTGATTATATAAAAAGATTTGCTAATGTTATAATTCAGCCAATTAACGAATTAGACAAATAGATATATTATATATACAAATGAGCCAAGAATTTCAAAGACATCCTGTTATTAAAAATTACGAAGCTTCTCGTGATGGTGTTGTTAGACACAGTAAAAATAAGAAATCTGTTGGATGGGATAATGGTATAGGGTATTTGATGTTTACTACTGCTGGAGGGAAGAAGTATCTCAATCACCGTTTCGTTTATGAAGTGCATAATGGATTAATCAAGGATGGTTTTGTTATTGATCATATTGATTCTAATCCCAAGAATAACAAGTTGAACAACCTTCAAGCTATAACGCAGCGTGAAAACTCCAAACGAGGAGGAACTGGGAAATACTCGAAAATTGCTAGACCTGTAAGATCGTTTAATACTGACACGGAGATGGTATTTCAATCAATGTCAGAAGCTGGTAAGTATTTCGATATTCACCCCTTCTCAGTACAAAAAGTAGCAGAGGGAATTTATAAGACGGCTTTTTCAAAACGTTTTAAAAACAAAATTCAGTTTTCTTACGTAGGGAGATAACTCCGTTAGGTATAACTCGTATGAAATCCTACGGATTTCCACCAATGACAGAGTTACGGATCTTAAACACGGAAACGCTAGTGTTGGAAAATCTTCGATTTTTCATTGGCTGTTATAATTAAATAAATCCGAACAAAACATAATCAATTTTGTCTTTTTTCAAGTATTAACAGAACTGTTTTATAGACATGTCGTATTTAAACATTTTTTTTAGTGTCTGTTTCAAGTATTATGCGTGTTTTCAACATTGTCAGTGATCGCTAATAAACAAACAAATAATTACAATCACTACACCTATTTTATATCACCTCGTCGTAATGAGTGTATATATACAAATTCGTTCTTATTATAATTGGGCATTTAGCCGAAATTCAAGTGTAAACAAAACCACACCGTCACACGTGGTATGAACGTTATTATTGACATTCAAAACCAAAGTTTCGATTTTGCGGTTTTGTTTACACTTGAATGTAGAATAGCCCGCGTCATCCATTGTCATTGAAATCAATTCATTCATTGTGTCACCTATAATCTATTGTTGTACCGTCCTATGTGTATAACCGCCTACCACACTAGATCAGGGGTTATTGTACCGTCGTCATTGTCATTGAAATCAATTCATTCATTGTTCACCTATAATCTATTGTTATATGTTTGTCGGTTGTAACCGTTGAGCGCTGCTTGATGTATAAAACACCAAGGGGGTTCAAAACGGTGAATGTGCCGTCGTCATTCATTATATATAATCATAATCACCTATAATCGCATTAAGCTTCTGGGTATACTAAGATGATCAACACCTTAGTGTATCCAGAATTCATTTTGAAAATACTTTATTTAAACAAATATATTTATATATATATATGAATATTGAAAATCTCAAATTGATTATTATTGAAATCAACAAGTTGAAGGATGAAAATGTAAAATTATGTTCAGGTTTGGATTGTGATCAAATTATGACCAATTTCGAGGATATACAATTTGCAGAACAGACCGGAAAATATGTCCTATCTAAAAAATATTTTTTAATTAAGAATATCCAAAAGCTTATACGTGAGAGCTTAGTAAATACTGAAGATGTTAATGTCTTCGTACCATTATGTAGCATCGTTGAACGTGTTCGAAAGCAATTAGGATTAGAATATGAACAAAAGAGACTTATTAATTGTAAAGTGAGACAATTAAAAACATTAATGGAAAACTCTGAAGGTGATGAGCCCACGCGTAGAGAGCCTCCTTTGTTTGTATAACCGATACGGTATGAGGAAGTAAAATTATGTGTGTAACAACAAGGAAGTATTAAAATGATTTGCATTTTTAGGTTAGTGATTTCTTTCGAAATGATTTGCATTTCTAAAATGATTTGCATTTCTAAAATGCTTTGGATTTTTTAATTAAAAATTGCAAAGCAATTTGACAATAGTAATACTCTTTCAATAATGGTAGGAGAATCATTAACAACGAGATTAGCTAGAGAAAGACTTGAAGCTCTTAAGAAAATATTACCCCTTCGTGATAGAATCCGCGAAAAACTTCAACAACGGCAATTATTTCAGACTGACTTCACAGAGGATACAGAACAACTCTTCAAACCTATTGTTAGTGCAACTGAGGGTGTGAAAACAGCAATTTCTAAACAAGAAAGCGCGCAAAAAGAGTCCTTTCTCCCTGTGTTAGAGAAAATATCAAAACGAACTAAACAAACGAAAAAATCATTAAAAACACTTCCTGGTGATATAATAACTACTGCAAGACGACAAGAAGAACAACAACGAGAACTTCAGGAAGAAATTGAACAATTAGGTGATGTTGATATTTCCTCACTAGAAATGCAAGCATTTCCACCTGAAGAATTTCAAGAAGTTCAAGAAGAAGAAGAGGGAGCTGTTTCAAAAAGGGACTATCCTCCTGAAAATATATTTACAGTTGATGCGTTAAATACAATCAGAAATATCCCAACACTTGCTGGATTAGCTAAATTTACCAAAGACAACGTTAAAAAAGCGAAGAGAGTTAATTATTTAAAAGACGACACGGCTAAGGATTTTGTAAAGGGTTCAGAAGTTTGGGCAAATAAGGTGTTTTTAGCAAACAAGAGGAAAAACAAAATCACAAAAGAAATAAAATCTGATTATGACCAATTTCTAACTATGGTAAAGGGGATCACAGTAGCACCACCAGTATACACAGCAGACCCAATCCCTGATGAAATACAAATAATGGCAGAGGCTGATTCCCAGAGTAAAACTCCAGAGTTGAAAACTCTGAAGGGTGCAACTGGTACAACTAAAAAAAAGGGTAGTGGTTTAGTTGGTAAAAATCCTATAGATTTTCACGCTAGTGTAACATGTCCTGGTAATATTCTCGGTGATATAGCACGATTAGAAGTACTTGTAGGAGGAAAACGAGCCGGGAATAACTCACTGGAAATAATCAATGAAGCAGCTGATATCTGTAGGAGATTATTTCAAGGTGGTATCATGGATATTGCAACATATAGAGATTTCATTGAAGAGTTAGCCGAAAATTCTTCGAATTTCTACGGTTATCATAGCGATTAGATAATTGGAAAAACACTAGCATTTGGAAAAACACTAGTGTTTTTGTATATAGAAGAATGATCATACACTACAACCATGATAAACCAACTAACGTCTACGTGGTAAACTCACGATTACCAAAATACCGAGTATACTATGGAGATGGTCTCGGTAATACTATAATGGGATTATTTTCAAGAATGGCTCCAAAAGTGGCTCCATTTGCAAAACAGGCAGCAATGAAAGCAATTGATGTTATCCGAGATAAGGGTATTAACACTGTTGGTGATCTTGCTAGTAAGGCATTTTCAGCCGCTCGGGATAAACTAACAGCGCTAGTTCGACGACGAAATTCTTCGAATTTCCAATCAAACCCCAGAAACACTAGTGTTTCTAATGCTAGCATTTCTAGAATGACTTCACTGCCATCTACTGCAGTAATGCCTACACAGGTTAGTAAAATAATAAATAACGCCGTGGATAAAAAACTACAGTCGTTAATGACTAACGCCCAGGATAATATAACAGCAAATATGATAGCAGGAAGTGGGCTTTCGGGAAGTGGTTTTAAGAAGATTCGCCGGAAACGTTAGAAATATTTATTTGAACAGGATTTCCAATTATGATAGTTATTGTAGAAATGCTAGCATTAGAAATATTTGTGTCAGAATCACTTGTGATTCTATTTATTTGAATAGGATGCTCAGTTGTTATGGTTATTGTAGAAATGCTAGCATTAGAAATATTTGTGTCAGAATCACTTGTATCAGAATCACTTGTGATTCTACTTACGTTATCTTCATTATCAGATATTTTCATCATCATTATTAAAATACACCCAACTAAATAATTGGTTTAAAAAAATTATTTTTATATTATAAAATATTTATAATTTGCTAATTTTGTTAGATTTTTTACTTTTTTTACTCATTTTTCTAGTGTTTTTACTCATTTTTCTAGTGTTTTTATGCAATTCATCGACAAAATTTCATGAAAATCGAGGATGAAAACCCAAGGAATTCATTTAGAGAAAATCGATTTTGATCAGATTTTTTATCCTGTGAGGCTAAAATTATGTTGTTTCATCGAATTTTCGATGTTTTTTTTATTGATTTTGTATTATTTTTTGGCTAATCCGTCGACATAATTTCATGAAAATCGATTTTCTCTAAATGAATTCCTTGGGTTTTTAATTCAAAATTCCTTCAGAATTCTTTCAGAATTTTTGATTTAGACCATCGGGTATATAATAAAAAATGTTCAAACAGAACCCTGATGTTGCATTTGACATGGAAGCCCCAGTGCTTAAAGATACTTCTGTACGTGATTATCAATTTTTTGCTTATCACGCAGTACAACCTGATCTTCGTGGAAGAATTGAACTTCAGGTTCATGATACCAGTAAATACTTTTTACCCGCTGAAGCCTTTATTGAAGTTGAAGGTGAACTCGTACAAAATAATCCACTTAATACAGTATATGGGCCTAATTTACAAGTTGGTTTTGTTAATAATGGTATTATGGCATTATTTGAAAGCGCTAGATATCTCATTGATGGAAAAGAAATCGAATCTATTGAACGTGAAGTTGATGTAGCAACAACAATACTAGGGCTAGCAAGATACTCTGACGATTATACTAGATCAGCGGGTCCATCTATGATGTTCACGAAGGATATTACTGATAATGCTAATGGCGTTCAATATATAAGAAGAAGACCATATAATCGTGTTGCTGCTGGAGCTGCTGGTGCTGGCGGATTTGCTGTTGCTCCTGTTGGTGCTGCTGCTGCTGAAACTGGTCAGATTGAAGATTTAGTTGTAGACGCTAATCCCAATTACAATCTAGGATTTGCAACACGATTAGCAACGTTACAAGGAGGGCGTCGACATTTTTCATGTGCTATTCCGCTCCATCATATATTTGGATTTTGTAGAAACGTCAGAAAAGTTATTTATGGAGTAAAGCATACTGTAGCACTAGTGAGAAAGGGTAATGATAATAATGCAATCTGGAGCGCTGTTGGCGTTGCCGATGGTAAAGTAAATTTAACAAAACTAACATTATGGATGCCAGTGTTGACTCCATCATTGTCAGTAGAACCGCGGTTGCTATCATTTATGGATCAAGGGGGGAAGAGATTATTAAGATGGTTGACAACGTCCACAGATACCATGGATTCTAATATTGATGGTACACTTACATGGCATTTGGCAGCACGACAGGGTGTTTCAGCTCCACGGCATATTTTTATTGCTCTACAGGATATTACGAGATTAAACAATCAAGAACGTTCCCATATGATATTTGATCAACTTGGGTGTAGTGAAGTCTCGCTGAAAATAAACGGACAACAAGAACCATCAGAGGATATACAACTTAACTATGAAAATAACCACATTGCACGAGTTTATCATCGATTGCTATCATTTATGGGACGTGATCAAAATGTAGATACTGGTCTACAAATATCACAATTGGATTTTAAAGGTCTGTATCCGATTTATTACTTTTCCCTAGAACATCTTGACTTGATGAAACAGTCCGTAGTTGATATACACTTCCGAGCTCGTGTACATCCTGGTGTTCACCCTGCTGCTCCTCCTCCTGGTGCTGTTGCTGGTGATGTTGTTAATTACAGAGCAGTTGCTGTTATTCTTAGTGATAAATCAATGATACTCGAAGGTGTTGGTGGACGAATGAGACTAGTAGATGCACCAGTGGAAAATCTGTAAGATTTTCTTAATCCAAAATTCTTTAAAAATGACTCGCGATTTAGAATCAATCTATTTTGTATAATGTCGTATAGTAATATCAATGTTACGTTGACACCTGGTCAGCTAAAAAAATTACAATCCAAATCAGCTAAGCAATGTGGAACCACAATAACGCTGAAACCTAATCAAATGAATGGCGGAGGGAATAAACTATCGCTGACGAAAACTCAGGTTAATCACTTCAATAAAGCGTTTAAAGAAAAAAAAGGAACTCAAATTACTTTTTCTAAAGCTGCTATCGCCAATATGGAAAAGACTGGTGGTATATTCCCGTTGTTAGGGTTGATTCCAGGGTTGATTGCCGCAGCAGCCCCAGCGGTAGCGAAGGCAGCAGCATTAGGAGCTATTGGTACCGCAGCAGGAATGGCATTGAAAAAGGCAACTGGAAAGGGGTATAAAAAAAAAGGAAAGGGTCTAAGACTACCAGGAACCCCGAGTTCATGGTACAGCGGAAAGGGTCTTCGAATTCCAGGAACGATATAGTTCCTATGTCCAATTTTGATTTAATTGATACCGCTAAAAAATTAAAAATAAAAAATTTCAGAGGGGTTTTTATGAGAGATCAGTTACCGGCACAACCAAATGATGTTGAAACCGGTATTATTAATTTAGATAACAGCTCCGGACCTGGAACTCACTGGGTTGCATACGCGATTGATCCACGTGGGATTATTTATTTTGACTCATATGGATTAGCGCCGCCGAAAGAATTTATGCGTTATATAAAAGATTTTCCAATGAAGACTTGGTATTCTACGTTACCAACACAAACAATGCTTGATCCACCAATATGTGGTAATGAAGTATTAAACGTACTTGATGCTATATCCAAAAGATTTTCGAAACCACCTCATATAGTAGTAAATGAGTATACTAGCGGCAAATCTCTTTAAAAAATTCTGAAAGAATTTTAGATTAAAAATCTTTAGATTGAAAATCCATCGGATTTAAACGATGAAAATATTTCTATAATAATGATTGATATTTGGGGACGATCTTTATCATCGCTGAAAAAACCTGATAGTGGAGTTGAAACCGTTGATAACAAGGATGTTAAAAAATTAATCGAAGATGAAATAGCTGAAATATTAAACCTAGCAAATATTGATCCTGGTGAAATAGTTGTATTTCAAGATCGTCAGGGTAAATTGAAAAGTAGTAATATCTCTCTTAATGATATTTTAGTTAAACGACGAGACGCAGTAGAGGATACTATCGCGTTATTTTCTGATGAGGGTAAACTCAAACCAGGTGTACTTGTTTCAACAATTACGGATAAATTAACAACATACGATAACACGGTGAATTCATTAAAATCGCTTAATGATAAGTATGACGATCATATAGTTGCATTTGATCAGTTTACTGCATTACAAAGAAATATAGTTGACAAAATTGACAAACCCATACTAGAATTTTTTGGAAATCCACCAGTGACCACACCAAAACTCACCACAATAAAAGATTCTATATTGGAACTAGCAACTCTTCAATCCGAATATGAAAAACACACGAAACTATTTATGACGTTTCGTAAAAACCTCATGGACAAGTTTATTGGGAGCCCATTTGATAAAATTGAAATAACACTTCCCGATATTAAAAAATCCATCGATGAACTTAAAACATTCAACAACGCAATAAGGGATGATGCAATGAGAATGATAAGCGTTGTTGAAAAAGTAAAAATTCCTCATAATAAATCTATCGTCAACAACGTAGTATACACGATTCAATACGGATCATTTATGTGGACTCCCACAAACAATATTTTAACCGTAACCGCAGCAGTCAAGGGTATTTATCGATTAATAATAGTATCACCGACTCAGTTTGAAATATCATCAAGTAGTTCATCTGGAGTCAATAATACGATATCAACGATCATCGACAAGGATACAACTGAACAATTCACGATAACAAATACAGATGGAAATCTAGCCAAGGTTTCAGTAACGTGGTACGTAGAATTCGTAGTGGATTTAAGTAAACAATTAAATTGATTTAAAAATTCTTTCACGATTCAAAATTACAAAGTAATTTGTAATTGAAAATGCTAACGCTTTTAAAATAAAATGACTCCATCATCGAATCAGTATCGCTATGATCAAGTCAAAGAGTTTCAAACTAAACTCAGTTCTCTCTGTGAAGAATATCAAATAAAAATCAAAAAATACAAACGAAGAATAACCACAGTTGATATCACCGTGTACTCGGTGTCAGGAGTAATCACTGCTGCTGGAATAATACTATCTTCGGTTACAATGATTGCTCCGGTCGTAGTTCCAATCGCTATTTCCGCAGTGGCTACAATTGCTGGTATATTAACTGGGATCACAAAAAAACTATCATCGTGTAGCCAGAGTAAACTACATGATTATTTAATTAAATATCATATTGCATCTGCCGGTTACTCGCAATTATCCTCGTTGATATCATCGTCGTTGGATGACACAACAATATCAGATAGCGAATTTTCAACTATGGCTCAATTGTATAAATCAACAATGCTGAAATTAGAGCAGAATAATAATAATAATGTTGTCGCAAGAACTACTTCAACAAATAGTAACAAATACAACACCAGTGAAAACAAGCACGATATCAATAACCTCAACACGTCCCGAATTTAGTGTTAATTTTCCAATTCCTGTTCCCGTGAGCGAGATCGCACTAGCAAAACTACGAGTGTATCATAGCTGGCCTAATATTAGATCGGTAGCATTTGGTGGTCAACAACCGAATAATTCCTTGGTATTTGCAAACAAGAATCGTGAAGACGGAACACCAGATTGGCAGGTTGTTTCTATACCAACTGGGTCATATCAAATCGAACAGATCAATGCTGAATTTCAACGCAGAATAAAATCTCTCACCGGAAAAGAATCAAAAATCGCTATAACAGTTCACGAACCAACATTATCATCCGCTATCGAGATAAATACAGAAGGATACGTTGTAGATATTTATCAGAGTTCTATAAGATCAGTGTTAGGATGGCCTGAATTACCACCGGATAACTCGCGAGAAAATTCGAAGGATTTTCCACCCGAACCTAAGAAATCCGATTATATCACCAACAAAATAAAACCCGTTAATGAAATCAAGACTTATCAGGATTATGCTCCTAATAAATTCTTTAATAAAGAAATTTTTGAATCAATTTATGTTCCTCTCATTAACGGAAATTTCACAGCAATGAATAATGATTTTTCACTACTGCTAATATCTATTAAATCCGGCTCTCTCACCAAGGATGAATTTATCAACGTCGTAGAAACGGGTAATAAAATCATCGACGATATGAAAATATTTCACTCGATAATTATTCAAGAAGTATTAAATGAAGAGATATTACATGATAAGTTTGCGGATCTATACAATATTAATAAAACGGAGATTAAAGATTTTAAAATCCCTGGATATAACCCGGATAAACTAAAGAAACAACTTGACGATGCTATTAATATTGGGTTCAAAAGAATCCACGATAATTGGAAAAAATTGAAGAATCCTACAGCAAATATTCTGAAATATAATAATGATCCAGAAGGCGGCGGTAGACATATTGCTCCGAACAATGTGAATATTTCAACGGTGATTGCGCTCAATTTAGTATGTGATGTTATCGAAGGAAATTATCAAATAAATCTCGAACAATCAAATCAAGCTCAGCAAGGATATATTTTATACTCATTTGCACCAACGGCTCCTCCAGGATTTCTAATTATTGAAGACCCAACTAATCTAGTCTATATGCGATGTCATAATAATTTGTTAACGAGAATTAATTTCAAACTCACTGACCAATCTAATAATCTGATTGATTTACGAGGTGAGGTTTTACAAATTAGTTTGTTTGTGAAATCTTAAGGACTTGATCAAATATTTAGTTAGCGCATTAGCAGCCGAGGAGGTGAACGTCAACTAAATGGCGTCTTTTTTTTTTACCCTTGAGGAAGGCTCCGTTTGACAAACAGAGCTCTAAAATTGTTAAGTCTCAGTTTGGCAAATGGAGACTTAGAATATTTTTGCTTAAAATATACCCCAATTAGAGAAAGTCTGTTCACCCACTCTGCTGCTTTTTCAGTTGTGATAGTTCTGTTGGCACATGTTTTTGTACTTCATTATGATACTAATTTAATAGGTGTTGTAGTAAATGTGATTGTGCTGAAATAAATGTTAATGTCATGTTTTACAGTATTATGGTGCTGAAATAAAATGATATGGACATGTTTTTTTCCACTAGTATGATGCTAAAAAAAATATGGACATGTTTTTACAATATTATGGTGCTGTAATAAATGTGGACATATTTTTTACAGTATTATGGTGCTGAAAGAAAATGATGTTTGACACTATTATGATTCTGCAATAAAATGATATAGGCATGTTTATACAATATTATGGTGCAGAAATAAAATGAAGTAGACATGTTTTGACATTGTTATGGTGCAGAATAAAATGAAGACATGTTTTTAGATTATTATGGTGCAGAAATAAAATGATATGGACATGTTTTTACACTTATGGTGCAGAAATAAAATGAAGTAGACATGTTTTTACACTATTATGGTCCTGAAATAAAATGATAGACATGTTTTTACATTATTATGGTGCAGAATAAAATGAAGTAGACATGTTTTTACACTATTATGGTGATGAAATAAAATGATATGGACATGTTTTTACACTATTATGGTGCTGAAATAAAATGATAGACATGTTTTTACACTATTATGGTGCTGAAATAAAATGATATGGACATGTTTTTACACTATTATGGTGCTGAAATAAAATGATATAGACATGTTTTTACACTATTATGGTGCTGAAATAAAATGATATGGACATGTTTTTACACTATTATGGTGCTGAAATAAAATGATATGGACATGTTTTTACAGTATTATGGTGCAGAAATAAAATGAAGTAGACATGTTTTTACACTATTATGGTGCTGAAATAAAATGATAGACCTGTTTTTACATTATTATGGTGCAGAATAAAATGAAGTAGACATGTTTTTACACTATTATGGTGATGAAATAAAATGATATGGACATGTTTTTACACTATTATGGTGCTGAAATAAAATGATATGGACATGTTTTTACAGTATTATGGTGCAGAAATATAATGAAGTAGACATGTTTTTACACTATTATGGTGCTGAAATAAAATGATAGACATGTTTTTACATTATTATGGTGCAGAATAAAATGAAGTAGACATGTTTTTACAGTATTATGGTGATGAAATAAAATGATATGGACATGTTTTTACAGTATTATGGTGCTAGAATAAAATGATATAGACATGTTATTACAGTTTTATTGTGTCTAGTATGGAATAGAGAGGGAGTGATTTCTATTGAGGTTGAGGTACATATCTATATTTTGTCACAAAGGAGGTATTGAAACTCTGAGATGAAACCATAAGCTGTGATGTGTTTTTTGTTCTTATTTGATACTTACTGATCTTATATAATTAATCAACTTTAAAAGAATATGTATGTAGTACATCTTGAACTGATTGTTTTCTGATGAAAATTTATTGTCATATTTGAGCTTAATAGACCTTAAATTGGTCTTGTAATTTTTCAGGTAAACCGGTGGACTGGTGGTCAATGGGCATTATTCTGTATGAATTTCTGGTAGGTTGTCCACCCTTTTTTGGCGACACTCCAGAAGAGCTTTTCTCACAAGTCATAAATGGTGAGTTTTAAAAAACAGATTGAGACCACTGCAGTTTATTTCATGGCAGTTTGCAGGTCTTTTATCACTAAATATAACAAGATTTTAGCTACAGCCTTTAGAAAATAGTTCATGTGTTTTCTTTGTCATATTTTGCTTATTAAACAGCTATTAAAATGATGTCACTATGATGTCTCTGCAGAGCTGCACTATTCACTGTGGAGAATAAGACTCGATTAACTTTAAGATATTTCCACATTTTGTCTTTGAAGTTGTTAAAGTTAGTATCAAATTACCTGTATATATGTGTATATATATATATATATATATATATATATATATATATATATATATACAGGCATTGAATTTAACACAAATTTCCTGGTAGCCAGAAGGACTAGTGTACTGAGAAATTTACTAGCCCTGCCAAACATTTACTAGCCCTGTCCCCAGAACAATGTCACACACTCGTATTGAGATTAACAACAATTTTATTTCATAAATAGCATTATCATATAAAATGTAGAAGTACAGAAGTATAAATTCTACTTTAAATCATCATTAAATTCACATTTCTTGTTTATCAAGATAATCTGGATCCAATTCCAGAAAGGGATCCAGGTTTCCTTTCTCGTCCTCCACATGCACTCTGGGTCCATATGGGGTTTGTTCTGGTCTCCTTACCCGTCTCCCTGAAACATTCCACAAATGTATTGCTGATAATGGATCATATGTTGAAATGTCATTTGTATGAAACATGATGAAGAGTAGATAGGACAGAACCCAAGGTCGCAAACAAGATCTCCAGTTACTCTTCACCATTTTCATCTCTGAGAAACCCCTTTCAGCATCAGCATTATGTTCTTTTCCTCATCATAATTCAGCCATTCCCTGTCTTTTGTCCACGTCTTCTGAAACGTTTGATTACGCTTTTCCCGTTCATAAGAATAATTCCTCTCTTTTATGTCATTTTCATGCAACTTTTGCATTTTTTACGGAGGCTGAACACCTTCTATAAAACACCACATTTTGCCCGTCTTATAAGGCGGGAATTGTGCCTCGTTTTGAAACATGAGATGTTACAGTATAACTGACACGAATTATTTGAAGTAAGAAAAGGAATGACACAGTGTCCTTTATATAAAAAAAAGTTCGAGCAAGAAACCTGTTTAAAATCGCATGCCTTTGCGCCCCCCCTCCCCAACAAATGTCTTCTCCCTAATAAAGACGACTTCAGCGGATGTTCTGCACGATCAAAGCAGTGGCTAAAGTAAACACTGTTATAAAATATTAACATCAAAGATAATGTTAGTTTCAACTTGGAAAATGTGTGCTCCCATCAAACGAAGCCATCTGACTCGTCGCGTTGTATTTAACCGGGTGCTCGACCCGAGCTTGATGTGAATGAAAAAGAAAACAATAATCAAAAGGAACAAAATCATACATAGCGACAAAAATACCAAAAATATTCCTGAGATAATTTTTCAAAGGTATTTTTGTCATTCTGTATGATTTGTTTCTTTAGATTTTTTCCCCCTTCACATCAAGAGCACATCAAACACCTGTGGTATTTAACAGTTCCAGTTACGGTCTCATCATTAATAACATATGTTTGGTAATTGTTCCTAATTAATCGAACCTCAGTGTATTGTTGAAATTAATAATAAGCGTGAATATTTTCAATCTTAGATGCCCATGTGAGATTTTAATTCCCATCAAATGCTTGGATATCTCCACATGTATATAATTATTTGTTCAATCGTTTTTTGGGGAAAAATATAAAAGCTATTCTTATTATCATAGAAAAAGTAGTTGCTTGGAAAATGATGTGTCAGTAATGTTATCATAATAAATTGATCTTCTAATTATTTTGATGCAAACGTAAAATATGAGTTACCCGTTTGTGACTCAGAGCAAGCAAAAAAAAAATACCTTCAAGAAACAAACATGTAAACTAATTTCTTTGAATGGTTGATGCTATGTTCTTTTGTGTGGTGTAACGTTTCGTAATTTGTTACTGAGGTTGCGTGAATAAAGCGTGATACAATTTAATTTGCTATCAGATTAATACAGATCAATTTCCAAACTTCCGTTGTTAATGATGGGACTTAAATTGGCGCTGTTAAGTGAAACGCACATATTAAGTGAAACGCACATAATCAGATGGCTTCTTGTAATAGAAACACATTTCTGAGGCAGAAATTGACTTCATCTTCACATGCTAATATTTTATGACTGTTTCCAATGGTCACTGTGTTGATTCTAAAGAACATCGGCCGAAGTCACGTCTTTATTAGGGTATTGAGTAACAAACGCTGACTGTTGATAACCAAAAACTTACTAGCCCGTCAGACTATTAACATTATGAAAGTTACTAGCCCGATGGGAAATCTTCTAGCCTCAGGCTAGCGGACTACCGCTAATTTCAAGCCATATATATATATATATATATATATATATATATATATATATATATATATATATATTTATTTTCTTAAAAATTGGTACTGCATATGTCAGCTTCATATCATGGGCATAACAGCCATTTAAGTTCTAGGAGTTGACCCATTTAAGTTCTAGGGTTGACCCATTTAATTTGTAGGGGTTAACTCCTTTAAGTTGTAGATGTTGAACCATTTAAGTTACAGGGGTTGGCCCATTTAATGTGTAGGGGCTTGCCCATTTAAGTTGTAGAGCTTGATCCATTTAAGTTGTAGGGTTGAGAGTATGCTGTTACAATAAGTGTAAGTTAATCTGTGCTCAAGCCCAGTTGTAGCATAGAACTATTTCCTTGGTACCATGTCCTGGTAGCGGGTGCATTTTATTGTTTAGAGAAGCCAAAAGGCCATTTAACACCTAACCTAGGTCATTCTGATTTAAATTGGATCTCCACCGTCCTACTTGAAGATCTGACAGTAACTGCTTAGGGGTCATTTTCAGGAGATCTTTGAATTAGCCATTGGAAATGCAGCTTTCAGAAATTTGAAAATGAATCAAATCATTCTGCATAGTACATTGATGCTCTTCAGCCGTATTGATTAGTGTCCCAAGTGTGAAGATATAAGACTTGATTTGATTTGCTGATAAAATTAGTGATTATGGTAATAACATAGCTAACCAGAATATGACCCCAAACCCGTTGCTTTCAGATCTTCACATATGATAGAGATCTGAATTTGATCAGATTGCATTTTAAGATGAGGCGAATACCCATGTTTAGATTTCAGCTAGAACCCTTTTTTTTTTTATTACGTCTAAATATGAGCTTCTTAATAGCAGAAACTCCTTCGGCTTAATTTGGGCATTTTATGGTCAGTCCAAATGTCTATTCCACTGAACACGTGCAGCATATACTTGTTTGACAAATTAAAGGGACCTACAATCAGCATATCTAAAATGGATTGATTATATAACTTTACAGTTCTCTGGGGTAGGGTGGGTGTCAGTAAATAACAATGTAGGCAATAAAAAGATGTAATGGATTTGATACCGTTAGTAACATAATCAAATATTTTAATCAGATCTGAATACATTTAAGTGAATATTCAAATAGATAATTTGATTTTTCAGTGCTTTCATGTCTTAAAAAAACTGTTTTACATTTATGCACCTCTGCTATCTTCTAAAAATGATGTGAGTAATGTATCTGCCTCTTTATGACTATTCAAAAAATATATTGAAATGTGCCATCATTTAGATAAATGTCAGAGACAACGCCAATATGCAGGTATTCTAGTATGTGAGTGCTGAGGAAATTCATGAGGCCAAAGATTTTTCTATGTACAGAATAAGTTTGAAACTTAAAATAACTTAAGGTCCAAATGTTTTGTTTGAGGTTTTTTCAGGTTTATGCTTAACATAGAATCGAGCTAGTCTTTGGGTAATGTTTGAGTTATGGAAGTCTGTTGTATTTGAATCTTTGAGAATTTTCGTGTAAAATGTTTATTTTATAAACAGAGGAGATCCAGTGGCCAGAAGAAGAGGAATGGAAAGTACGAGATGATGCTAAAGATCTCATTACACAGTTACTTCAGCACAATCCACTAAATAGGTTAGGCACAGGAGGAGCTCATGAGGTTAAGGATCATGTTTACTTTGAAGGTTTGGACTGGGAGGGACTGCTGAGACAGAAAGCAGAATTTGTTCCACATTTGGAAGATGAAGAAGATACAAGCTATTTTGACAGTAAGTACATGTCCAGCATTTGTCAGTGAGTATGAGTGCATTAAAGATGGATGATACTGATTATGGTTTCATCAACCATTAATGTAACAATGATCCTTTTACTTTTTAAAATTGATTTCATATGTCGTCATGAATGGTTCTTAATGTTAGATCTAAAAATATATTAATGCAGATGACCTGAAAAATGTCTAAAGAGATATCCTTTTTACAGGTTAGAATGATTTAATACTGTGTTTTCTCCTTTTGCAAAGATAGTATACATTCAAATCACCCTCAAAAGGTCAAGCAAGTTTTTGGATCATTAAAAATGCAGCCCAGTTGTCAGGGTTTTTTTACAGGCCAGTTAACACAGGCTTTATCATTCTTTGATCCTGTATAGTTTCATTAAGTTATCTTAAACCTTTTATTTTGAGTTGTAAGAACTTTTCTTTATCCATAAAGTTTTCTATATTTATTACAAATAGGCTGCAAATTATGATAATAGATGAGTAGCATGTGACCATTCAAGAGTGGTCACCAATAGAGGGCTATACTAAATTGAAGGCACAATGCTCACTTGAAAAGGTGGAAGAACATTTTCAAAGAAAGCCTGTTACCTCTGTAAGGACTGACTAGTTCTGTGACTGATATGTCATCTCATTAAGGGTACTACAGGTTCAAGGAAATTATCATCAAACTTCAACTTGCCAGGTATCATTTAATTTTCCAATTTAGTCCTAACAAACTGCATAAACCCAGATCTCAGTTGGACTTATAAGCCAGTATAAGAAAGATTATTTGATTATTACATTACATTATTACATATTATGTGACCGCTCCAGTGGCCTAGTGGTTAGATCACCCACTGCAGAAAACAGGACATCGTGGATTATATCCCCGGCCGAGTCATACTAAAAACTTACAAAAGTGGTACTTAAGCTGCCTTGCTTGGCGCTCAGCATTAAGAGGTTAGTGTTAGGTCTGGTTGGCCTGATATCAGGATAATGTAACTGGGTGGGACATCATGCAACATGTCTGCGGCATGATGATTCAGTGCTAGACATCACTATAAATGGCCACACTGCAGAAATCATAGTGATATGACTATAAACATTTTAAACCTACATTAAAAATCCTAATCACACACACACATATTATGTATAAGTTTTCATTACCATCTTGAGATTTCATGGATAACAATTTACAAAGTTGCTGGAATTTTTTTAGTGCGAAGTGAGCGATACAACCATGACCTTGACACAGAAGACACAGATGCTGATGATGCTGATGATGTGCTCTTTCATAGCTTCTCTTCCTGTTCACCAAGATATAGCAAGGTGTACTCCAAAATTGAAGAGCTTCAGGAGGTAAAGTATTTCTTTTCTGTCAAACTAATAATATGAACAAAATAATGATTGTGTATGATTATATCAGAAAATTCTGCAGCCATTTGCAATTTCAGTTCTGAGAGCCTTTGTCAGACAAGCAGAGATTGGCAATATATAATTACAAGTACAGGTAAACTTGCCTCACTGGGCCTCTCTGTATAATGAAACCTATCAAAGACAGAGATTTTTATCACACTAGTGTCATCATGGTCTAAACAGTGATTTGTGCATGACTGAATGAAATCTCTCATTTTATTAGGACACTGGCGATTGGAGAACACAAGATAGGCGTCGACACTCAAGTGCTGATGAGATGAGGACAAGACTATTAGAAAAAAAGGCTTTAGAGCGCAAGGACTCAAATCACTCAGATCATTCAGACTCTTCACTTGAATTGCAGTCTGTGCTGTCACAGCAGCGAATAAGGGCCAGCTCGGACACTGAGACCTCAAAGACGGAAGTCAGCACCATGCGGCTTGAGGATAATGTCTTTGATGGCTCGGATAGGTATTTTTCTCTGAATCTTTTAGATGTTCAAACTTGTGTTGGCAGTGCAAAAGCAAGACAGTAAATGTTATTCTGGTAGTGGCGAATTCATGATCAGTTACAATATGGTTTTGTTGAAAGTTTTCATTTGTGAGTGAGCTTGATATGCAGGTTATATCTTGCTGAATTGGTTTCAAGTGACTTGTTTTTTAAGAGCAAGAATTTATTTGCGGTCTAGGGTATAATTACTTTCGTTTTGCAGTAGTATACATATCTTGTAACCATATCCTGATGGAAGTAACAATATTGATGACGATAATAAATTATAGCAGGTTGTATCAATAGGAAATGAACTTTGGTATATCGCTTTTGAAATAATATTTATCACATTCCAATGTATTAGTGTCATCAATTCAAAAGTATTAAATTAAATATTTCAATTTATTAATGTTAGGTTGTCACATCAGAAGTACTTTAAGAAACAGTGTGTTACAACACCTGGTAGCATCACTTCATCACATATGAAATACAAAGATTTATGTTTTGTTTTTCATCTCAAATCTGTGTTTATTGTACATGAAGTTTATGTACTTGTTGAATAATACAATGTGCCACTTCCTACACATATCCTATGTATATATTAAATATTCCCATTACATTATTCCTACACACATTCTGTGATATAGAGTAAATATTCCCATTACATTATTCCTACACACATTCTGTGACAGAGTAAATATTCCCATTACATTATTCCATGACAAATCCATCATATGGCATATATTAAGTATTCCCATTAAATTATTCCTAGATATATCCATCCTGTGGCATATATTAAAAAATCCCATTAAATTATTCCTAGATATATCCATCCTGTGGCATATATTAAATAATCCCATTAAATTATTCCTAGACATGTCCATCCTATGGCATATATTAAATAATCCCATTAAATTATTCCTAGACATATCCATCCTATAGCATATATTAAATATTCCCATTAAATTATTCCTAGACAAATCCATCCTATGGCATACATTAAATATTCCCATTAAATTATTCCTAGACAAATCCATCCTATGGCATACATTAAATATTCCCATTAAATTATTCCTAGACATATCCATCCTATGGCATATATTAAATATTCCCATTAAATTATTCCTAGACATATCCATCCTATGGCATATATTAAATATTCCCATTAAATTATTCCTAGACATATCCATCCTATGACATGTATTAAATAATCCTGTTAAATTATTCCTAGACATATCCATCCTATAGCATACATTAAATAATCCAATTAAATTATTCCTAGACACTTCTTTATCCAATGGCATACATTAAATATTCCCATTATATTATAATTTCTTTACTATTTTCAGCTCGTCTCACAAATTTCACATCTACCTAGTCAACATTTATATAGTATCTTCTGTTCAAACATATTTGAAAAGTAAATGTTTTTTAATCTAGAGATGGTAAAAATACATTATATATTCTAGGCTTAAAAAATGTCATTTTTTCTTCTTTTTTTCTCAGTTACTGCAAACAGCACTTGGTCAGAAGAACCATTTCATCTGATTCCTCTGGTTCACAAAATGAGAGTGATTATTCTCCAGTTGTGACAAAACGTTCATTGAAGTCCTCCTTGAGCACCATCCCACGACTTGCAGTGTCCTCGGATGATGACAAGCCCTCCACTAGTGGTATATACATACTGGTCTTTTACTCTCCAACATAGTAAACAATGGTGAGGTATAAACAAGGTTCATATGGTCTTTAAAGGTCTTTGAGAGTTTGGGGAAAATGAGGTAGCATTTTGAAGGTCTTGAAAGTTTTGGGAAAAACAAGCAGATTACCCTTAGCTCTTTAAAAGTCTTTGAAAATTTAAATAAACCCAAAATATTTAATTTCTTTAAATAATAACAACAAAAAAATTGTCCAGGTTGCTAGATTTGGATGTAGTTATGTTTTAATGGTTTCTTTTGTTTGATGACCTGTTCAGTTTATTTGTTGCCGCAATATACAAACAAGCATTTGTTTGGCCAACCAAAGTTGGCCTTGTCGGCAACTTCAATAACACATGCACTCTTCATCAAATGAAGTCATTAAAAAAATTGCCTAAAATCATTAGATTTGGATGAAATTGGTTTTCCTGGTTTCTTTCTTTTGATGAATCGTTCAATTTGATTGAACAAATCCGTAAGCTTTGGCAAATCATATTGTTTATTACACTAATTCACTCTATGTAGAAAGGGTGCAAAAGTAACACATGTTCAAAGGTTCCAATTTTTCTAGTCTATTTACATCTTCAGTTTAGTTTCACCTCGTGTTTAAAAATGGCAGGTCTTTGCTCTTTGAATGATATCTGGTTTGAAGAAGTGGAATGCAAGGAATGGCTGATAAAACATGTAAAAGAAAGGCATTTTGTACATTGTGTAAAAAAAGAACATCAGCATGGCTTTGATGGGAGAAGGAGCCCTTACAAGTCCTGCCAAAGGTAAGGTTCAAATTAGTACACAGTAACCACATACTGTTCATTTAGTGCAACAAAGATGCAGAAGTATAAGCTATTGGTAGTTTGGGGCAAAATAATGGTAACTTGTAACTCTTCCATTATAAATAAGATATTAATTTGATGACTTGGGAGACATGGCAGATTGAAATGAGGGCCTGTTTAAATTTACTTATACCATCGGGTTTTTTAACATTTTTGAGAGGAAAAAAATCATTTTTAAAAATTTTGCCTCTCTGGATAACAGAAAGCAGAGGAAGAGCAAGAGGAGAAATCAGAAGAAGAAAAAAACTGGAGTTAGCCATGGATAAAGTAGAAGAACTTAAGGCCAGAAAGCTATGTCTCTTGAAGCTGACACTGCCATCCTATACGCTTCCTCTGTTCAGAAGGCAGAAGAAGAAGAGTTAAAAGGACTCACTTTGCTTATCACTGAGTCAAATGCTCTTAAGAGAAGAGCATAGCAAAAGATGACAGAGGTGGCTTCTTTCCAAAATGATTGATCAGAAAAACAGCAACTATAATAATGCATTGAAAGCAGTGCTAATGTTTGTTAAGAGAACAGTTTATTTTGCGTTAAATCTAATGCAGTTACGTATTTCTGAAATAACAATGATAGTTAACCTGTCCTTAGGATCATTATATAATTATTTTAGGAAATTAATTATAGTTTGAATTTCATCATGAAACAATATTGTAGTATTTTGCATTCATTGTTTTCTCATATAACCTGTATACAAAATGTAATGAAAATAGGTCTTGGAAATCTATGTTTGTGGTCTTTGAAAGTTTGAGTAAAGTCTTTGAATTCAGAGTTCAGTATGAACCCTTTATAAGAGACTGTATATATTTGCTTATAAGATGATTCCAACTGCAAAATGCACTGATCCTTATCTGCTGTTGCATAATGCACCGGTAGATCTGGGTCTGTGCAGTTGTTATAAGCAATCAGTTAAACAAACAGTATGGACCCTGATCTGCAGGCTCATTATGTTGTGGCAGATAATGATCTTTATTCTTTGCGATTTGACTTGACTCATAAGTGTGTATATCAGGTATGTCAAAAATGTACATTGTAATTAGATATAACTGTGTGCTGCCAAACTAAGTTAAAAATACTTTATCTGACCATACAGATGTGTTGAAATTAAAACTCACATGCAAAACTTATTTTATAGATAAAATTATATTTTAAATTGGATAATTTGAAGTTAATACAATAGACAGTTACATATGATTAGAATGTTACATATCATGATTAGAATGTTGTGTACTATGATTTGATAATGTTACATGTCATGATTAGACAGTGTTGCATATCTTAATTAGTGCAACATATAATGATTGACAGTGTTGCATATCATGATAAGTGTTGAAAATCATCATTAAACAGTGTTACATATTATTATTAGACAGTGTGACATATGATTAGACTGACATGATGATTTGACTGTTGTATATCATGATCTGACTGTTACATAGCTATGTATGATTAGATAGTGTTATGCATGATTAGACTGTTACATAGCATGATTTGACAGTGTTATGTATGATTAGACAGTGTTACATAGCATGATTTGACAGTTTTTCGTATGATTAAAAAATCTTACATATCATGATTAGACGGTGTTACATAGCATAATTAGAGTGTTTCATATTAAAGCCCTGTCCCAACCTCATGGTCAGGGTCACAACAATTGAAAATGGAATGATGTGACTTGTTTCCTTGTTTAGTTTAAACTTTTCAACTACTGAAGATATTTTAAATAAACTTTGATTAATTATGTGTAGACAGTGTGTTGTGTACCAAGGTCATACATGGTTTTTGTAACTTGAAACTCCCTGAACTGTGAACAAAATTGAATTTTCCCAAAGAAAACATTCTGAATTTATCTGACTAAATTTCAAACATTAAAAGCTGAATAAAGTGCATCATTTTTTAAAATTTGTGTTTTGTGCACACCCCTTGCCAAGAAGTTCACAGCTAATTAAAACTGTGGCTTGTATCTTTGTCTGGATTATAACTTTTAAACCTCTTAAGATATGTTAATGCCAATTTGCCAAAATATGTATTGGCCCAAATATGTATCATGCCTCAGTGTATAATGAACTGTGGCCACACCTTCTACCTGAAATGTCATGTTCAGAGCAAAATAAAATGTAATTCTGTGATTTGTTTACTTATTTGATGTATGACCTTTGAACCACTGAATAATTTTATATTATAATGAAACTTAGCCAGTTATTGATCATTTTTGCATCATACCCGTATCAAGGGCAAAGCAAAGGGATAATGTCATTTTCACTTGTATCCTTATCTAAAGTATAATTTTCTGAACCACTTGTGATATTTTAATGAAAGTTTACTCAGTTGCTATATTTTAATGAAAGTTTACCCAGTTCTATTTTAATGAAAGTTTACCCACTTGTGATATTTTAATGAAAGTTTACCCACTTGTGATATTTTAATGAAAGTTTACTCAGTTGCTATATTTTAATGAAAGTTTACCCAGTTATGATAATTTAATGAAAGTTCCTCAGTTGCATTTCTTGACTAGACAGGCATAACATTCAAAAGTCATTCTCCCTTTTTTCAAGGTTAAGGTCACAGCAAGGGAAACTATCAAATCAGTGACATATATTCATATATAGGTATCCTTTGTAAACAAATGAAAATATTTTATTGAAACTTTAGAGCATTGTATGTCTTGATTTGAGTTGCATTGCCTTATTTCCTGTCATACCACATGCTCCAAAAATCAAGGTCACAACAAGGGATATTTAAGTCAAGTGTCCTGTTTCGTTACCCAGATTTTAGTTATATATGTACCTCTGATGTTTCTAATTTGGCAGTTAAGGTCATTAGTAGGAAAAATGTCATAAGTTGGGAATATGCTATTTGAAGGTCCCATTTTTAAATTTTAATACTCTATTGCAATTTATTCAAGGCCTATCACCAGTGGATGAAGCTAGGGAGCAGAGGACCAGCAAGTCCAAAACCGCCAGCCAAAAACATATGCAGAAATCTGTGTCAGCTGGAGCCCTCACCCTTCTTATTAATATGCCAGGTTTGACCAGTGTTTACTAATATTTGCATCCTTATGCAAGAAGTTATCTTCTCAAAATTTGCATGTGAATCGTTTTTACATTTTCAAGTTTAATTTCAGTTTGCACCATATAGTCACTATTATGCATCACCATCTGTAGTCTTTGACATTATTCTGTGACAATTTTATTTAATTTTGTATTGGAATTGAGAAAAAAACATGGCCAATCTTTTTTTTAAAAAAAGTCCATCATTGTTTGCTGTACATTTTAATTGTATGATTGATGTAATTGAAGACATACAGTCATGATCAGACACTAAAATCTTCATAAATTAGGACAGATATTTATACTAGACATTCAGTCATTCAAACTTTCTTAAATGGGTCTTGCAGTATGTCTCCAGATCCATATTTCTTTATTTCTCTTTATAAGGAAACCAAGTTATTGCCATGTCGCTTCATTATTTTTATGGTTTAAAATGTTTTGGTGGGGTTATCAAGGGAAATCTATGGTATGTTTCAATGAAGCACATATCAGACCCAATAAATAATATGCTGTTTCATAACCCTTTTTCAATGAAAAACATATCAGACCCAATTAATTCAGTACTTTTTCATTACCCATTTCAATGAAACACATATCAGACCCAGTTAATTCAGTACTTTTTCATTACCCATTTCAATGAAGCACATATCAGACCCAGTTAATTCAGTACTTTTTCATTACCCATTTCAATGAAACACATATCAGACCCAGTTAATTCAGTACTTTTTCATTACCCATTTCAATGAAGCACATATCAGACCCAGTTAATTCAGTACTTTTTCATTACCCATTTCAATGAAACACATATCAGACCCAGTTAATTCAGTACTTTTTCATTACCCATTTCAATGAAACACATATCAGACCCAATTAATTCAGTGCTTTTTTATTACCCATTTCAATGAAACACATATCAGACCCAATTAATTCAGTGCTTTTTCATTACCCATTTCAATGAAACACATATCAGACCCAATTAATTCAGTACTGTTTCATTACCCAGCTCAATGAAACACATATCAGACCCAATGAATTCAGTGCTTTTTCATTACCCTTTTCAATGAAACACATATCAGACCCAATGATGTCAGTGCTTTTTCATTACCCTACCCAACAAGACACATATCAGACTCAATAAATTCAGTGCTTTTTCATAACCCTTTTCAATGAAGCACATATCATACCCAATTAATTCAGTGCTTTTTCATTACCCATTTCAATGAAGCACATATCAGACCCAATTAATTCAGTACTTTTTCATTACCCATTTCAATGAAACACATATCAGACCCAATTAATTCAGTACTTTTTCATTACCCATTTCAATGAAGCACATATCAGACCCAATTAATTCAGTACTTTTTCATAACCCTTTTCAATGAAACACATATCAGACCCAATGATGTCAGTCAGTGCTTTTTTATTACCCATTTCAATGAAGCACATATCAGACCCAATTAATTCAGTACTTTTCATTACCTTTTTCAATGAAACACATATCAGACCCAATGATGTCAGTGCTTTTTCATTACCCTACCCAACAAGACACATATCAGACTCTATGAATTCAGTGCTGTTTCATTATGCAACTCAATTAAACACATCATAGGGGTTAACTTTTTTTAAAAGTGTACAGATTCAGGACCTTTTACAAGGTGTTTGTGCCATTACATCTCAAACATGGCTCCCAAAACCAACAGAGTAGTATATATAATATTTTAAGCAAATTGTTTATTTAATCAGCGTTTCCATATTACTTTTTTTAACTTAAAATAATTCTATGATCACAGTGACATTAGGATATAAGGTTACTGTCTTTGTAATCTAGCCTTCAAAAAGATGAAAATTGTCTTTTCCATCTAGATCATTTAGACAAAATGCCCCATACCCAGCACCTCCCTTTGAAGTTGTCAGGTGTTAGTAGTTTTTTACTTTCACTGCTGATAAATCAACATGGAGCAGAGACCTCCCAAAAATCCAATCAAAATTCTCCTGAATTTCAAGCATCTATCATCAAATTTTGGCTAATTTTTATATAGTAACATATCTACCACATGTTGAATCTTTTATGTGAATTTGTCACATTTGTGAACTTCACTAATTTGAACCATATGTTTCAACAAAGTTACCTTGCATGTTGTACTTCATTTTTTTCGCATTATATTGCTTTTGCTTTTGCCATTTCCAAATCTAAAAAATGATAAATAGATGTTCCAGTTGCAAGAAATTTAAAGTTTATGAGGACAACCAGGACTTGTGTCACACTTGTGCTATGTGCACACCTTCAGGGACATGAAACACTAGCATGTCTTGAACAGCCTAATGGTAGTTGCCAGACTTCTGCATTTCAGTTCTCATTGGATTGTTCTATTTCCAGAAAACTTATGGGTGATCCAAGTTATTATGCATTGGATTTTGTTTTTTTCCTCCAGAAATATGTGGCAAGTTTTCTCCTAGTCAAAGACAGGAATGATCTCCATTACCATGAACATTATCCTGGTTTTCTAGTCAGCTGGGGAAAACTCTGACTTAAGCCCATTCCAGCATTTTATCAACCTCTTTATGGAATTTAAAACTAATCTCAATTTTGTATGACTACCTATTGTTAGAGTGATGTTTTTCATCAAACTCAAGAGTGTACTTCCAGCGAAAAGAGTTTTTGCAACTTCTAAGAATATTTAATGTGGCAGCAGACCTGATACTACCACTGAGCCATCTTTTCATGCATCCTTAACAAATGACTGTGCTCATTCATGCCAACCATTATGCTTTTCACATAATCATTACATTTATTTTCACCAAATTACATTTTTTGCTTGCATGTATATGGGTTATGTTATATAAATTTGAGAAGATGCGCAAGGATAGAATAAGAGTACTTTCCATATTTCTTTTTTATGTCAAACGTATATGACCCATTTCCAAGAAAACATGTTTTATTTCAAATTTAGACTATGCCTTACAGATTCATTATAGTGATAGGCTAGTAAGTTAGCAGACCAGTCTGTACTTTTATAGAAAATGGTGCCACATGTTAATACTGAAAAACATTAGAGCAGGTGGATTTTTTCAAACTTCAAAAATGTCAAATCAGAAAAAGGACAAATCAACACCGCTTTTCAAACTTTAGAAGAGTATCATGAGAATTTAGCATGCTGTGCACACATTCATCCTTGTTGTAAAATTCTAGTTCACAGTCATTTTGTGAAAGTTGCACATGCACAAGACTAGTTAAAGTGAGAGCTTAATATAACTTATTTTTTAGTATATTTTTTGTTTGTATGCTGGTTCTAATACATATATATTTTGTAACAAGAATTTTGACCAGGTGCAGAACTAAGTCGGTAGCAGAAATAGATGTATCTTTTTCATAAATGCTGTAGTTCTGTCATGTAATATATAAACTTCTTATGCCCAAATTAAGCTTTTTTCCTACTTATAATAGCAATTATGCTTACGCCTCATGATGGGATCTGCATGTGTGCTTTGCTTTTTCAATGCTGCCCTTTTTTGTCAGTCAATACTATCCAAAGATCTGAATCATGGGTGAGATAACATTATTACTGTTTCAGTGGTACAGCTTTGATTGGCTCACAAAGAAAAATTCCTCTGGAAAAGCCCCAGCTGGAAGTTATAGTATGTATGGTTGAGGAGTTTACCTGTTGCCTGACTTCAAGACTGCCAGCAGCATATTCAGGTCATCAGATATGTCTCCCTGTAGCTGTCTAGAAATGAAGGCTATATTAGGTGCCTTTGACATCTGGAAAGGCTAGCTATTTGGGATAGTTGTTTTAATCATGTCAGACAACTTGGTGATGGTCACCTATCTCCTTATTAAGCAAGGGGGAACCAAATCACCCAACTTGTGCATGTTGGTTTAGTGATCCCTGCATTGGTGTTCCCAACTTGACAACTGTTCAAATCAGAAACAGTGCCATGACTGATTATATGAAGAAAAGGTCAGTCTGGTCATGCAGAATGGTATGTTCACCAATCTAGCTTTTATTACATTTGACCTTTTTGTTACAAGGTGTAAACTAAAATGGCCCACATTTGTTTCTCCAATCATGTGCCCCCACAGCATGGGCAGTGGATGCACTTGCATGGGTGTGTGGACCTTTTCCTACCAACTCACAATATTAATAGCAAGAATAATTGAGAAATTAAGAGGTCAATATTGCAAGCTGGTTCTGACTGCCCCTCTTAGATGGTTTAAGTCCTCAGGTCAACAGTCTGTTGCATTTGGTGTTAGATCCACTGTCACCTCTGGTGCAGCTGAATCATTTCCAGCAGGCATACTCACATGGATTCCATCCCTGTCCTGATCAACTGCTTCATGCCTGGCTTGGACACAAGTGCCCTGAATTCTAACCTTTGATTATGGCAAGAATATCACAAGCAGGAAGGCCTTCCACTTTAAAGACATAGGACTGATGCAAAGACAATATTGTCAGCTCTTTGACTGCCACAATCCCAAAATAGTCTGAATATGTTTTGTTATCTGGTGTTAGGAGAAAAAGTTGTCCCCAATTATCATTGAAGTCTACCATTCCATGATATCCAACACATTCATGCATTGTCACAGATGAGATATCAGTCACTATAAAGAGTTAACAGATCTTGTTGGCAAATTTGACTTGAAAAGTACAAAGTTCTTCACTCTATTTTCCAAATGAATCTCACATAGGTCCTGACGTGGCTCAGTTCAAATTGAAACTTTTAGGAAAGTCCTGATGAATCTACTATCATAACAAAAAAACTTTCTGATAGTTTTAGCTTCAATATGCAGAGTTAGCAAATGTTTTGTATTTTCAATGGACTGAACTATCTTCAGTTCAGCTTGGATGCTTCATTTTGTCCTCATGACACAACCAGACCTTATTGGCAAGAATAGGCTGCCTTCAGTGGACAGAAAGTCATCATGCACATATTCTTATTGACAGACAAGTCAAGGGAAGCATCCCTGCAAGATCCCATCCACATGAAGAGAACTGAGATACTTTGAGGAGCAAGAAAATGACTTCCTCCTGGTCAGGTTCAGGAAAGAAGATAATATCCCTAACATCATGGCTGAAATGGGTCATACAATCAAGTCGCAAAAGATGAGTCTCAGCATGAAGATTTCATCTCATAAAATTGGAGCAGATTTTGTGAGCTTTTCTTTCTTGCAATGATAGAAGCTATTGGCTGACATGTATATTCAACCTTCTTTAGTTTCATTCTCAGGGACCTAGTTTTGCTGAGACAAGAATTGAATCTTGGTGAGTCCAGTGGCTGCAGCCTTGTTCTCCACCAGCTCTATATAACATCAGCACAGGCTGCATTATGATCATACCTAGTGCTTTTGCTCGCTTTTCTCCCTTTGTTGGTAAGAAGTTCCAATACCTTTTTTCTTAACCAGTTATGATTGCCACAGGCTACATGACTACTGCCTGTGCTGCATCCAAGTTGAGGGAATGGGTTATCTGTCAAATAGTCAATCGAACTGTCTTCTCTCAAGCATTCCCTCCCACTATCACATATTCTCTTATGTTAATGTGATCAGGGGAGGTAACTGAAATAAAAATCAAATTTGTTTCTCCAATAATAGTTACCAAATCAAATTACTTTGACACTTCCAATTACCTGTCATGAAATCACACGCATTTTCCATCTCTCAGCTTAAAACTAGTGACACTTGGTGCTTTATGGTGAGGTAATGGGCAAGGGTTATTGCCCTTTGACTATATATATATGATATAGACATAAAAGATGTTTGTCATCTTGTTGAGTTGGGAGGTGGTAAGCTTATATCTAATTGGGAGTGTGTTAGGGTAAATATTTTGAGAGAATCATAAGTTACTTGGAAATTTTATTTTTATTGTGTATTACAATTATTTGTCTTGATGGTATCTTAATGGGGCTCTTAACAGCTTACTTGGATAAGGGGGTGGGGAGGAAAACATATGAGGTTTACATTATGGAGTTATTAACTTGTTAAATAATGGGGATGTTTGTCAGTTTTGCATGAAATGCAAGTAGGAAACACATTTTGGGGGCAGCTTTTGAATACATCCAAATAAATCTGCTTCCAGGAGATTTCCATTTCAGCTGATGCCTAGTTTGTGTTTGAAACATCATTTTTCATTGACTATTTTGCTCACACATGCAGTGGGAAGGGTAAAAGTTGGAAATAAAACTGGTTTGTTTTTGTTTGCTTATCAGACTAATCATTTTCATATCGTGGCCACTTGAAATCACCAACGTATCCTACTTTATCAAAGGTTCACCTGGCCTGTGTATATGTTCATATGTTCAGTTCAGACCAATCTGACTTAGATCTGAGGCCAAGAAGTCTAAAATTCAGACACAAAATTTGATTCCAACAAAGGGCTAATTATGGTGTAAAAAAAATATAAGGGTCTTCAAAAATATATTTTTCCCTCATTATTTTGTAATGCGAGTAGAAAGTCCAGATTATTTGGCATCATTATAGAGCTACATCTTTCTACCTTTCGGTAATACCACCTATTTTGGCGTATCTTAAATGACCTTGATGTTAGAGAGCTTGCAAGTAGTACATACCTCCTGATGCACAAATGTGGCACCAGGGGTTAACATTAGGGCATAACCGATTAGCATTTTTCTACCGATTCCGGATTTTGGGCATGAATTTTTTCCGATTCCAGATACAATTCAATTAATCGGAAATGCTAAATCTGTATTTTTTTTCTAAAAAATTTCATCTTCCGTTTCCGGGTTTCTGGTATCTGGTTTTGCCTTGTCTAGCATGTTACTTAGTACTTTACCATATCCGGCTTCATTTCCGGTTTTTACCCGCCGGTTCAAATAGATTATCTCACAGTGTGGTTGTGTTGACCATATTGGACTTTTCTGACTTCTTATTTAACTTTTTTAACGCACTATCGAATGACACGCAGTGTTAGACACGGTGCTATAGAAATTCAACTTTATTATTTTTATTATCCGAATCGGTCGCTCCTGCCTTGTCCGATTCTTATTAATCGAAAGTTCATACTATCCGGTGGAATCCGATTTCCGGATCAAAAGTCGGTTATGCCCTAGTTAACATGTTGACTATTTGTTTCATAACATGGTTTCATGGTCTCAGATGACTTGTGTATTGGCTACACAAAATTTCAGAACAGTAATAAAAAGAGTCTCAAATGTATTCAGTGGTCAGAATAGGGCTTCTCTTTCATTTTACTTTTACAGCAATGACTGTTATGACACAAGCACTGAAAACATACAAAACAGTGTATTTAAATGGACAGTGTTTCCACTATTTGTCGATGTCAGATTATTAATTGTTAATTCTGTTGGTAGTGAGATATTTTCTTACTATTACTTAAGTTGCATCTCCATATGCCATGTAGTTTAAAAGAATGTGATTCTAGACATCATATATATAAGTTCCTTAAATTGTAATGTATTATGGAATATTTTAGATTCTTCAATTTCATATTTAGAATAGTGACTACAAAATTCACAAAACTTAACTATTTCACTTATAAAAATGAATCAGTAATGTTGTTTTCCAATTAAATATCTAACTGAAATTGATTATAATCCTGTTTCCTTGATAGATGAAACCAGCCACAAGGCCCTGGACAGCCCTGGAGGGTCCAGTACCAGTTCGAGGGATGGTTCCCCTTCAAGAGAGATTTCTCCCCTTGCAAAGAGTCTTAAGCCCCCCATTGTGATTAAGAGGGGTCCTAGAGGATATGGCTTTACTCTACGGGCCATCAGGGTGTATCTCGGGGACTCAAATACCTACACTTTGCAACATATGGTTGTGGTAGGTATTATATTTACAGTTATACGAGCCAATTCTTTCGTAAGCAATACCAATTTTCAACACTAAATAATATTATTTGTATATTATTTTCAACACTAAATAATATTATTTTGTATTTATATTTTGTATACTATTTGGTATGAATTTGATATGGTTTTAGTTCATATACATATATATCTTACACAAAAATAAAAAATACTTCATATATTGATTTGAAAAATAAAAAAGGCAGTCATAATGATTTTTAACTAGTAAATTTTATGTGCTAAAAGATTATTAAAGCTTATGAGATAGCTTATTTGTCTGTTTGTTATGAGTACTTCATGTAAACTACTTGGAGAATTGCAATAATATATTATGCACACATTCATCCCAAGGTCTACTGAAATGATAATGGTTTTGCATTGAGATGCAGTAGTACCACCACAGCAGCAACCTTTTAATATTATGACAACTTCATCTTGACAGATAGTGGTATCAACAATGGGTTTTCAATAAAAGACTTCTTATGGCTGTTTGGTCCTAAATGACATTGGTGTTGATTTGACATCCAATATGGCCACCATGGCAGCCAGCTTGGAAATTAAATCACAAATCCTCCAGAATGAAAAGTCTTGTTAACACAGTTTTCACTAGAAGAGTTTTTATTCTGTTACAGTTCCTAAATGATAATGATTCAAATATGACAGTATGGCAGTGATATCTAGCTGGACCTAAATACAGTGCAACCCCGCTATAACGCACGCCGCTTATTGCGAATTCAGATATAACGCGGTCGTGGCATGGTTCCCAAAATTTTGTATATTCATTAGCACATGATAAAATATTTTGGGGTTCAAAATTTATCATTATGGGAAGAGATCGTGTATGAATTCAAATTTAATACGATCGTGGCGTGGTCCGTGCAATTTTGATTATGTGTATTTTTTTTTTTTTAAGTACGAGAAATAGTGTGTAAAATGTTTATTATCATTTTGGGGAAGAGTTCCAGTATGAATTTGAATATAATACAATCATGGCATAGCTTCTGAGATTTAACAATTTCACCAGGTTCGTGAAGTGTTATGCCAAAATAAACATTATCGGAAATGTTACTTCGTACTGATCCATGAGTAAAGCCAGTAAGTCGTCTTTGTGATTGTCTTCAATTAATTCTGTATACAATCGTTGCACAAACAGTAACCACCATGTTGTTTTTTTTTTCACTGCATACATATTCACAACCAAGGATAAAGTATGAAAAATAAAGTGCAAAACGTTTATTCTAGGATTGCATAGGGCTTTGCCAATGTTGCCAACTGCGATTTTATTTTCCTTATTGGTTGCAAAATATACCATCTGGCAACTTTTTTATTGGCAACATTGTTGGCTGTTTAAACTTGTATATACAACCATTGGTTTGGAGTGAGGCCCCATGAAAGTTAACCACAAACTTTACAAAATGCACTGAAATTTATTTATTGTTACATTAACAATTTCTTTGTCTATCCTGACAAGCCATCTTAACAGTGTATTGTTACATCATAATCCACTTATGCTGACATCGAGCATGAGTACTGTACATTTTGAGATATCTGCTTTTTTTTTGGGTTGTTGACATTTCTGGTAGTTTAGATCAATCAGACGAAGCATTGTCTTGTAATCTATCTTTGTCAGATTTTCGGCTGCTCACTAGTAATTAATATATTTACTTAGACTTATATTTGTATGTGGATGGTAGATAAAATTCCTCTTCTTTCCATTCAGAATTAAATCCTTCAGAACACCCACATCTTTTGTAATAATCCTTGTCATCAGACCCGAGCACATGCTTCTCTATCATGTGTTGACCTTTTGTTCGATTTCTGACGCATGACTGCAAGGCAGCATCACTCCGCTACAACAACATACATGCCAACCCCTGACGAGGAAAAAGTGTAATCCAAGTGGTCAAAAAGAGGAATCCAAGCAGAAAAAGAGTAATCCACATATAACATACTACAATTACAATTAACAATGATTTATTTGCTTTTCTCGTCTTTTATCATTCATTAATGGTTCAAGTGTTCATATGTAGCACTTTTAGCTTTAGAAAGCAACAGATTGTCATGTTGCATTTCAAAACATTTTGTACCAGCTGAGGCCATGAATGTTTTGCATACCAGTAGAGCACTCAGTACCGGGTTACTTAGCCTGGACCTGAATTCAGTTTTATTTTTGTTAACAACACTGAACAATCTCTCACAGTCAGCATTAGAATGGTAAAGAACCAATATTCCTTTCATAACCTGACAAAGAAGAGGAAATTTATTTCTTCCAGTCTTTTAGCTGGGAAATAAGGTGCCATTGCACATCAACTCTATCTGCATTAAGTATATTGTCAGGTAGAATCCCAACTTGATACTTCAGGAACTCTTCTTCCAGATGATCCAAGTTAGACAAGGGTGGCAATAGAAAGGGATATCTCTTGACAAAGAATCTAACACTTTTGAAGCTTTTTGACTGTCTCTCATTTACATAAGCAACTGAAGCATTTAAAAGCAGTTCATCTCCATATGGGAATTTATGGAGCATGTAATCACAGATATCTATTAATAAATGGCCAATATCTACTTCTAATTTATCAGCAGCAAGGTGCATCAAATGACAGGGGCAACCTGTTATGAACACTGATGGAGACATTTTCAAAATATAGGATGCAACTCCTTTATGAATTCCAGTCATCACTGATGCATTATCAGCTGCAAACCCCATACAGTTCTGCCAACTTATGTCATGTTTCTTCAAAACATTGTCAAGCAAATCAAAAATGTTTTGTCAAGTGGAATCTACTGTTAATTCTGGTAAAGAAAGAAGAACACTCATGACTTTGCCTTTTTCACTGTCAAAGTATCTAATACATACTGGGTACAACTTTTTATCATCATAATCACAATGGCAATACTAAACGGCCCAATTTTCATTGCTTCTGCAATTTTAAGTGAAGTATCTTCTGCTAGGCACCGAACAATGTGAGATGATTTTGTTCTTGCACAAGCATATTTTTCCGCAATTTTCGAATCAGGAAACATCCGCTTGAACAAGGGACCAACGTGGTCTGCTACCGCTAAGGGTAGTCCGTGTTCTATTAAAAACTCGGTAAATAACACCTCAGCATTTATAGTATTCAAGTCTGCACTTGAGCTCTGCTGTAAATAAGAAGTTACCTTAGTATTAGAGTTCGTAAGGCGAGCTAATTTGATGTGTTTCCTTATTTTCATGTGTTTTTCCACATCAAATTTACCACCATGACCAATGCTAAAATCGTTTCCGCACAGTCTGCAATGAGCATGATGCTGTCCTAGAATGGAACGCTGTATTATGCCATTCATATATTCATCTTTGAATCTTTGGAGGACTCGTTGTTTTGCTTTTTTCTGATCCATCTGCGAAATTCTTGGGGAAAAAAATGTGCTCTAACATACACAAAGACTAGAATCCATCTTAACATCTGAAGCCATTTAGCGCCAACGATTAGACGTCACGTGATGATGCCCTCGTCGTGTTTGGAGGATTGATTACATTTTGCTTTGTTTATTATTGACTTTTTCTAACCCATCTGTGAAATTATTAAAGAGATATTTTTTGCACTCATAAACGCATTGAGAATTTTTTAATACTTTTTAGCGCAAAAAAACTTTTAGACTGGTTCTGCACTATACAAAATTAGAACAAAGAGTATGTGCATAATGATTTAAACAAAATAGAAACCAGTCTGTTCTCTCCTCACTAAGCCGCTATAAATAGAATATGAGGTCGAAAGTTTGAAAGTATCTTAGTAACATGATAGTTGCTATAAATAGAACATGAATATTAGGAAAGTCCACGGACAAGTATACTCGTATATCGTAGTTATGTAGAAGCGGGGTATTTTTTTATTTAAAAATAAAACAGTATGTAAAAAATAAAGTAATGCTAATAAAAACGAAAAAAAAAATTTTTTTTTTTTTGCAAGATGGATATATCGAAAAAGCGTAATCTATAAACGTTAACGCGTAACGCGGAATTTAGTGGGAAAAAGCGTAATGATTACGCCAAAAGCGTAATGGTTGGCATGTATGCAACAAATGTAAAAAAAATTATTTTAAAAACATCTTGTAATGTATTCAGTAGGCAGGAGGAACTGTAGCTACAATCGACCAAAGGATGGCCACTTCATTTTTAAAAATGCACCCAGATAAAATAGTTTGCTGAAATTTCAAAGGAAACAGGTCACCTTTGAAGCACCGATTGTTATGAAAACATACTCAGCAAATGGAGAAGAAAAATTCATCTCAATCATGCAAAACATTTATTTGATGTTGCTGCCACAATAAGAAATGGGCATTTGTTTGCTTCTCTAAAGCTATCCTTTAGCTGTGACTTCAATAATGCATGAACCCCTCATCAAAGAAAACCGACTACAATCTTTCAATAAAAACAAAGAGCTTTTATTCAAAGTTAATCAGTACCAAACTTAACTAAAAGTGATGGAATCAGATGGATTTTGTATTTACCAACATGACTGGAACACGTTAACTATGCCGTGAAAGTTTCCTTTTTATTGGGAAAACGTGTATGCTTACGAACGCTACCAATGGCTGCTTAAAACACAAACTAACTTTTACCAACTTGGGACGTACTGAAAAGTAAATGTGCTTCATCAATCGTTATGTGAGTGTGCTGTTTTTCCATTGAATTCAGACCAATTTGACCTGTGACAAAATTATTGAATATTTTAAAGCTGTGTGTGTGCATATTTTCGATGGAATCACTTGTATTGTGGATTCAATATATATGATGAGGTTCGTAGGCGAGTACACAGTGTTGATACTCCATTCATGCTATATATTAGACATGTATCTATAAACAGTATTCACATATATGTACCAATTCGTGGTTCTCAAAATAAAGTAAACTATTTTATATGTCTTCACTAAAGGTGTATTTCTCATTTAATATGCATCAATTAAAGATGGTAACTGCCGATGAAGCACGTATTTTACCGCCCGCATTTATTACCTACCCCTCCCCAGCGATTTTTTTTTTGGTACATGCATCTTTTTCTTCAGCTAACTGATCTGGTTGCTTATAACACGGTTCGGTCTATAACGCGGTCGGTTTCTTTGGCTCCCAACTACCACGTTATAGCGGGTTCACACTGTTGTAATGATTCAGATCTGATATCCGGTAGCGCTGTGATATCTAGCTGATCCTAAATGATAATGATTCAGATTTGACTTTATAATCATCATACAATACCATTTTAATGATTTTCAATTTGCAAATCATATTTCTCTGTATAAATTTTTTACCCAGCTGCAAGAAGCATAGAACCAGCAGATCAGAGTCCATGCTTTATAATAATTGTAGAACAGATGGCAAAATATGTGATCTACTAATTTCCTTGATTATTGCAGTTGATTGTACATTATTCAGGAATATATCTTGTCATTTAACATTACTCTAAATTTGACAAATTGTCTTGTTTGTACAGAATGTGGAGCCCAATAGTCCTGCATTTGAAGCGGGATTACGACCAGGACAGCTTGTCACACACATTAATGATGAAGCTGTCCACGGCTTGCTACATACAAATGTGGTCAGTTTGATAATGCAGGAAAGGAAGGAGTTACGGATCCGATCTGTTCCCCTGGAAAGCACCTCCATTTCTACAAAGATCAGGGAGAAGGGTGCACCTGTTGGTAAAATGGCTAGACGTAGTCGCAAAAAACAACAGAAGGATAAAAGTAAAAAGACACGATCACTGTTCAGACGACTAAGTAGCAAAAGAGCAGAACAGCAAAGTCAACATGCCTTACAGAGCACACCATCAACACCAGGTGGTGCTTTCAGAGGAAGTAGCCCCTTCAGTAAGTCTTGGTCACTAGGTGACAGTTCTCTGAAAGGAATCCAGACTTCACCATTATCTTTAACATGGTCTCCAGACTCGAGTAATTCATCTAGCAGTTCACCTAGTTCCAGTACACCAAATTCACCAGCGTCTTCATCCCACTATGTAAGGCCAAGTTCTTTATCTGGATTGAAACACAAGCGTACACAAAGTTTGAAATCGCCACACAGACGAAAGTCTGTTCACAATATTCCTTTGTCCCCTCTTGCCAGGACTCCCTCTCCCTCTCCCATGCCTGTTTCCCCAACAAGGAGCCCCAGCCCTCTTGCCTTCTCACAAGGGCACCAAGCAGGGAGTTCTAATATGCCACAACAGACAATTCCTGCTCATTTGAATTCCTCAGGCACAAGTGGGGGCCTTACAAAGAGACCATCATTCACCAGACCGAAGGTTGGGGATCAGGGATCCTCGCCACTCCTCAGGAGGGCATTGTCTCCAGATCGACTTCATCCAAATGCTGCCGAGAAGCTGCAGAGAAAAAGTTCCCTTCAGGAAAAGAAGAGTTCATCTTTGGATCCACCTTAGCCATTTTGCATTTTGATGAGGTGTAGTCATTTTTGAATACAGATTTGCTGTATGACAAGTTCAGTGCATTGTAGAAAAGGTACACAGAGTATGTTTAGGATAAACAATTCAATTTAGATTCAGAACACCCGAATTGAAGTGTATATAACTTTGTATGGTATTGAGTTTGAAGCTTTGCTATGGAATAATGGAAAATGCACATTGTCAAGTCTGCTTTTTTTTCTTTGCTCAACTTATTCTAAAAATGTTGTTCATTATTTTAATATACTAATGCTGTATTCTGTCCATTTTGTCCCTAGATATATTTGTATGGTATAGAAGTAATTAATATATTTGAGCTGTTTGGCTTTGTACATTTAATTTAATCACCAGTACATGATCTCTTGTATATATTGGTATGTTGTAATGTATTGCCTATTTGTTTTAAAGAGCTAAAACAATCATTGCATTTATCTGTGATATTACCTTCTGAATCAAGAAACTTTCACATGGGATTTTTTTTCGTCGGCTGATTTTCAGATCAAAGCAATTGGACCTTGTGCTTCACTGTAATTGTTCACCAACTCAAGAAAGATTTTCTGTGACCCTACCGTATAAGACCACAAAGTAGGTTTGTTTTGGCTTTAAAACAATTAAATATTGTCTGCTGGTACCAGTATACATTAAAACAAGTCAAACACTGTTCAATTGATCACTGTTCACCGTTTGTATTAGATCAATTGAATACTCAGCAACACTTAAATCAATGCTTTACCTGGCATGAAGACTTTTCTCTTCTGTGGGCACAAGTAGTTCATTAGTATCTCCCGTGTGTGTGTGTGTGTGTGATATTACCACCACATTGTATGGCTGACACATCACAGGAACCAATAGCTTTCTTTGTAATTTTCATTGTGCAAATTGCAAATTTATCTTGAAGGAAAATAGATTTTTAATCCTACATTGTAAGAAAAAGTTAATTTTGTTTAGCTGACATATATTGCCCTTGTGTTTGTAATATAATAAATTAAATACATGTGGATAGTAAGGATGGGATGCGTGTCAATGTGTGTGTAATCTTGTGCTTTTGTGTTGGGTTGTATCAAATGGTTACAAATTAAGTTCATGGTGAAATTTATGCAAGTTTAAAAATGGTCTCTGCAGTTTTATAGCAATGGATAAAAAAAAATTATATTTGATGTTTTAGTGATTAATATAATTTTAATTAACCTAGGCCTTGAAATTTCACTGTAACCATTGTATAAAATCATGACTTTTTCCTTTGAAATTAAATTACATTTGAAAGTTTCTTTTTTTTACAGGGTTTAAAGTGTTCACTTTATCACTATTCATACACTGAGCAAAGCAAAACATCATCACATACTATGATTGTTTCAAACACTGATACTTTTGTTCATTAAATACAATTGATTTTTAATTTTGAATTTTATTATGATTTTCCTAGCCATACTTTTTTCATGCGTACTTTTCATAGTTTCATAAATTTTAAGTATGCATTTTGATTTAATGTCTGTATTCCTGGAACTGTAGTATACATTGAATTGGAAAATTAGACTGATTTATATAGATGATCAGTATGTTGAAGTTGATAGCATACGACTTATGTTGTGCAATTACCAGCCAATATTTAATACATACTTTCATCTGACGCAAAAATGACAACATAGTTTGTCATGTATTTGCAAAGCCATCAAAGATACTCTAGATCAAGACAAGCTTGCAAGTCTTTGGACAACTGAGAAATTTGGCAATTAGATGGAGCTAAAATGTGAAGCTAATTATTCAAAATCAGGTAATATCTATTTATAGTAAAGTTTTTAACAAAGTTCTTGAATCTTTAGTTTCTAGCATGGATATTGTGGTTAAGAGGTTTTGTGATTTTGAGACAGATTTATGTGCCAGTGTATTCACCACTTGAACAAGTATGCAGGGTAATATAGTGAAATGAAATTACTGATGAAAAATAATTTACATGCCCAAATTCAAATTGGAAGGAGCACATAGCATTCTGTTTGTCTGTCTCTCCATTGTCACACCTTGATTAAGTTTTGTATTTAGATCATTTCAGGCATATTGATGAGACATCTATTTTGTGAATACAATTCTAGTTGATGTGGATGTTGATACAAAGTGAAAGTGTTACCAGTACAGGCAAGATGAAGGAATCAAACTATCAATGATTTATAACAGGTGGCATGTGTAAAAGCACTTGTGATGAATCAACAGGGAAATATTGATTTTAGATTGTGCCAGTAATTACAGTGAAACCTGTCTTGAAATACCACTGCTATGTGAGACCACCTGTCTTGAAAGACCATACTCTGAATGAACAGATTTATTAATTATATAGTGATATGGCCTGTTATGAGAGACACCTGTCTTGAAAGACCATACCTTTTTGGCAGAAAGGGTGGTCTTTCAAGACAGGTTCTACTGTACTATCAAGCAGATAAGAGTTTCCAAATGTTTTTAGCATGCACTACTTGCTTAAAAAAATGATAAAGAAAAGACAGCAAGTTTATTTCTTCTATTCTCAATATTTAAATGTTACAGAAAACAATGCATACAATGGGTTGTGGAAATATTTGTTCTTTTAAATGCTGCTTTTGTAAAGTGCATTGTAACTGGATATTTGTTAAATGCTTTTTGTACTGATGCAAAACATCAAATTTTCTAATTCACAAATGAATAATAAGAAACTTTAAGAACAAAATAATCGTAAATATGGTCATTATTGACTGTCTGACCTGAATTCTAAGTGAGCTTACAATATAGCCCTACATTTATTACTGTATTCAGCTCTACTTTTTTAAACCTTTTTACTTGCTATTATTTGCTTCTGGAAAACCATCATACCTATTTCAGTCAACAATTCCAGTGATGCAGACCATTCCACTCAATACATATACAGAGTCCCCCACCAAATCTGGCTATCATAAAGAACTTTAACGTTTATAGCAACATGGGTGGTCTGCTATCCAATACAGATGCTGTTACAAAGAGTTGATAAATGTATAAATAACTACCTTATAAACTGCTGACAGAATTTAACACAGCTTGACAGCTAGCATTCTAGCACCAATAAAGTATTAAAAATAATCTAATATGGCCATCAATAAAATTAAAACAACCTTAAGCTACTTCTCAGAAACTTTTGAAAAAAATTGGGCCAAATTTTACAGAAAGGATTCGGGCATCAGTTCCCTTCAAACTGTGTAAATGACAAAGATTTACTGTCAGTAAGGCTGATGTGACTACAAAAAGTATAAACATGAAACAAATTTTTGTCAAATATTGACAGAAATAGACGGAAAGCATCACATCTTCTGCTTTGCTTGTGACTGTTATGTTAATTTGTAGTGGACCTCCTGTTAGTTATGGTAGGAAAAATGAATGCTACCTTTACTTGTGTCTATACTGTCATGTTGCTGTGGTTAAACTTATCGTTTTGTAATGTTAATAAAATATAATACCTAATGCATTTAATACCTTTTTTTTTATTTGTTTGTGCCATGTAGCACACATCCTAACTACATTTACTTGTACATACTAATGTTATGCAAGTAGTTGGAATTGATTAAAAGTTGTAATGTGTTTATGTTTAAAAATAACAGAAAACCTATCTTAAAATATCCACAAACTATGTCTTTCATGAACCAATGTTTTTCTTATTTGATCATCCATTTCTTCAAAAAGGAGGCAAATGCTCACTGTGATGGTATAACATTTAAATGCCCACAATGTGATGGTATATCATTTAAATGCCCACAATGTGATGGTATATCATTTAAATGCCCACACTGTGATGGTATATCATTTAAATGCCCACACTGTGATGGTATAACATTTAAATGCCCACACTGTGATGGTATAACATTTAAATGCTCACAATGTAATGGTATATCATTTAAATGCCCACACTGTGATGGTATATCATTTAAATGCCCACACTGTGATGGTATATCATTTAAATGCCCACAATGTGATGGTACATCATTTAAATGCCCACACTGTGATGGTATAACATTTAAATGCCCCCACTTTGATGGTAAATCATTTAAATGCCCCCACTTTGATGGTATATCATTTAAATGCTCACAATGTAATGGTATATCATTTAAATGCTCACAATGTAATGGTATATCATTTAAATGCCCACACTGTGATGGTAAATCATTTATATGCCCACACCTTGATGGTATATCATTTAAATGCCCACAATGTGATGGTAAATCATTTAAATGCCCACAATGTGATGGTACATCATTTAAATGCCCACACTGTGATGGTACATCATTTGAAATTTTCAAATATTAAAACTAGACCTAAATAGATTCATAAATAAATATTTTTTTTATTAGAAAATATACATTAAGTAAACATTTTGAAGGAAATCAGTCTAAAAACGTATGAAATAAATTGTTGATGACAACCTTAGTTTAGTGACAATTATTCCAAGAAAACAATCAAGTTAATTCCTTTCTGTACAGAAAGATATGGTCTTCAGCATATTTGTTGATCAATGCATTACTTTGTATGTATATTAATAGTGATATAGGTTATGTAAGACTGGACATGATCAGTTGCAGTGGGTGTTGACTTTGTTAGTAAAGCAACCACTTGTCCAATGTGTTATATTCATTATTACTGGCTTGGAAATAGTAAATGCTATAATTAAAATTGGATTTATGTAACTTACAATCATGGTCATTAACCTGTTTCTGAGTTGCAAGTTGAGTTAAAACAGTTTTTGGAAAAAAGTTCGACTGTCTTTTAGTTTTCTGTCAAATATCAGAATTTACAAACCATGTACATGGATGAATAGTATGAGAACAATCATCAGATTTGCTTAGTAATTTGGAAATGAATGGGAAAACCTTTAATTTTATTGCAACAAAAATGCGGGTTTGTTTGGTAATTCTTGTACTTAAAGCCAATCAAACTAACAGCTTTTTCGGTATTATTTCAAACCCTCACTACAACTTTTGGCAATATTTTTTCATGAACAAAACTCTGTAACTTCACAAAAGCATCCAATAGGTATGGGAACTACCAGGTAGGATGACTGGCTAGCATTGACAAATATAATTATAAGGATAAATTTGTTAATAATACTTTTACCTGTAAAATATTAAGGACAATATCAAAATATAAACTGCATGTGCCACCTTTTACACAAACAGCAGAAATTTATTTAACCAGGAGCACTATCAGATCACTTCAAAGCTTGAGAAAGAAGCCTCCTTTAGAAAATAAATTTCCAATTAGCATAAACATAGAATGGGTTTTACAGATTAAAGTAGCATGTACAAATCTTTAAAATGTGTACTGCTTTTTTAATGTTTTCTTAAATGAATATTAGGTTTCTTAGCAACATGTTGCCATGTTTACTTGATGGTTGTTAGATGTGCCAAATTGTAACATATGCTTTGTTAAAATTGTGTTGTAAATACTTTAATTCTTGTACATTACTTTGCCACTAAATGTAATTTCTATGTATTCCTTTACATTTTTCCGGTTATTTCAGACATACTTTAATATTAGAACATGTACACTTTTGAACCTCACCAAAACCCAGCATACTCATGGGATAACATACATGTAAGTAGTAATCACTGAATCTTTAGTTGATATATTATTGTTTATCATCACTGAACCCATCGTCAATTGATATATTATTGTTTATCATCATATTCTGTAATGTCAATGTCCAAAGAATCATAATGGTTGTAATTGTATACTTGTTTAATGAACACGTTCGCATGCATAGAATTTGTTCTAAATTTGGTGAATGTTTTTATTTCTTTGCAGCAGATCATCTGTTGTATCACATCTCTGATACTGCCACAACTGTATGGTGCTTTTATGCTATTTCAAATGTTAATCATTTCATAATCACTTATTATTATTAATATTATCAATATTATTCAAAATAATAGGTTTTCAGACAGTGGAGTTAAAAAAGAAAACCATTATTTTGGTTCGCAAAGCTTGAAAACAAATAGATTTTGTTGAATCAAATTGTTTTCTTTTCCATATCAAAGCCATACTTCACAAGAATGCTTGAAGTAGATTTTATTTTTTATTAAAATAAATTTCGTAGATTGCAATATTTTATCTTCGCCAAGATTCAGCCAAGCTGACATAAAAGAATTCAAACAAAAATTAAAATTTTGCCTATCATAAACAAGACCTGACTTAACAGTGTATTATACTGTAGTAATAAATTCTATTTTCTAGTAGTAGGTCAGTTACAAACATGATGGCATTTTCTTGGATTTTTTGTCAATGTTCCATAATATAGCTGAACATTTGTCTTTTATACCATGTAATTTTTAATATTTATGGTATCCAGGAATTTATAACACTAGTAAACATAAATAGGAAATTGGATTAAACAAGAAACTTGGGGACCAAACTAATATTTTTTTTTTGTAGCTTGTTCTTTTCGTAAAAATCTTGTCTTGCCATGTACAAATTTGGGCAAAGAATTTTAAGTCCAGGTATACATGATTTGTGTTCTTGGTTTTAATGGCACTTTCAAAAAAACATTATTGGTTATGTGCCCTTTCCCAGAGAGACACTGAGGCAGCTTACCTGGGCTGGTATCAAACCTGAAGCCCTTCTACTGCAAGTCTGTTGCTCTAACAATATAGTTACTGTGGCTCCTGGGTATACATTAATTGATTTTGTGCAGACGTGCTTTTCACTTCCTAAGCAGACCAAAAGTAGAACTGTTTACCATACACATCCATGGGGTTAGCTATGTTTCAAGAGAGATTCACAATAAATTTGCATTCACTGGATGCCATTTCCTATAATACAGGTGTATTAGCTTATATCAGCATAATAGAGTTTGCTATTTCTAGATGATGCTTCTGGGATTTTTTATCAGCTCACATGCCTTTTGATATGGCCTGTTTATTGTGTTTTATCCATCAATACTTGCAATTTTCAGCTCCTAATAAAAAAAATACTGCCATACTAATTTAAACCAAATATTTTGCACAGAACATGAAGGCATAAAAGTCTTTAAAATTTGTACAAGCAATGCCAATGCCGAGTCAAAAACGACCGCCATTATCAACAATAGAAAGACCTTGAAAGAACTCCAAAACCACGGAACAGAAATCAGATTTAACATCATACTGGCATGAAGACCTTTTGAGTTTGCACACGTGATGCTGATACATCAAATATGGTGGCCATTATAAAAAAAAAAATGAAACTTCTCCAAAGCATCAAGACTAATTTCAACCTGTCCATCATCCATAAATTTCTCCAAAAAACAAACCAGACCATTTTCAACCTGCCATCCATACCAATTTCAACCTGTCATGCCAAAGATTTGCAAAATGGTACTAACAGCTGCCTTGCTTGGCGCTCAGCATTATAAGGTTAGTAGTAGTATTAGGATTGGTTGGCCTGGTGTCAGGATAATGTGACTAGGTGGGACATCATGCTACATATCTGTGACACGATGCCCTAATGCTAGGCATCACTATAGACTGCCATACTGCAGACTGCATAGTGATATGACTGAAAAATTGTTAAAGCTACGTTAAAAATCCAAATCCCAACACACACTCAACCTGTCCATGATCCATTAACTTGTCAAAAACACCCATACCAATTTCAACCTGTTCATGATTCATTAACTTGTCAAAAACATCCATACTGATTTTGACAATTTTTGGCACAAAGTATCTTACCATTAAGGCTTTTCAGTTGTGCACAAATGATGCCAGCCTACCTTCAAATATGGCCACCATTATTAAAAATAGAAAACCTTTAGATAGCTTTGTATCCAAATACTAGATAGAATTTGAGCAAGTCTGACAGAAAGCAACTATGTGTACACCATTATTAAAGCAGAAGAAAATAAACCACATCAGCAGCTGCTCAAAACAATTTGATAAAATTTTACAGTATTTTTAAATAGTATGATTTATACAAATGATGTGCAGTCATTGTCGAATGGATGCCAACATATATGAAATTGTTTAAGAACTTCTCAAAAAACACTCATCAAAACTTGACATTTGACAGAATTCTGGAATAAAGGACTTTTACATTTTGCTCAAATGATGCCTGCCATTATTATTGGCTGTGGTTACTAAAAATAGAAAATAACTTTCATAACTCCTAAATAACAAAATTTGACCAAATTTAAAAGTCCAAACTTGAATGTCTTTCAAATGATACTGTCCTGTCATCAAATAAGACCACCATTACTTAAAGTAAAAAAATTATTTACCCAACTCTACAACATAAACCGCATAACATTATTTGACCAACATTGACATAAAGTGTCCTTGCATACGAGTATTTAACCTTTCAAAATTTGTAAAATTGTACCAATTTTCACTCAAATTAGGACAAGATTTCAGAATCTAGAGAAATCTTGAAACAGCTGATTTTTGGGGGACAAATGCTATCAACAGCATAGGAGAAATTTCAACAGACACCATCGTCCTGATTTGTTTTATTTCAGATGTAACCAAAAAATAATTAAAGAAATAATTTATCTGTGATCCTAAAGAGTGAAAGTTTTCCCTGACAATTTTTCACTTGATATTGTAAGGTATCATTTGTATGTTTACCAATGAATCAGAGGTTGTTTTTTTAAAACTGTAAATTAGCTACTATAACACATGGATTATGCAAGATTTCCCTACCATGCAACCCCTATGTGAGTTATACATGTCCACATGCTATACAATTTGATATTTACTAATGCCACATTGTAGTAATATTTTCACAGATTTGTTTCCTATTTCACATAGCGCACCAGGTTTGAATAGTAAATAAGTCTAATGTTGATTTTATAGCCAGGTTTGAATAGTAAATAAGTGTAATGTTGATGTTATAGCCAGGTTTGAATAGTAAATAAGTGTAATGTTGATGTTATAGCCAGGTTTCACATTTCAGCAGCATTTTTCAAAGTTCAGAGACAATAAAATAAGAAAACGAGATCAATGTAATAAAATAAGCATCTTCAATTTAGCTAACTTGTGAAGTGTTGTGTTTTTATCTTAAACCTGTCTGTGAGTAATGTATTTGTTACAACCAATAAAAACTAGACATAATTCTTAGGTGCATGTTATACTTGGACATGTGTTATATTCGCTAATTTACGGTACTTGTCTGAACTAGTGCAGTGTATTTTAGACTGATCTACAATTTATTCTTTGTAAAACAATCACACAAAATTTTTATCTCCCAGGAAGTCGGAACGTTTCATTGTTTCCTGTAAGATAGATTTACAATGCCAGAAACTATTCTTGTCTGTAAATGTAAAAATGTGACACTTGATTTGGGGAAATACTAAATTGAAATTTTAGATGCAAATACCTTTTATATACCCAGTTACTCATTGTCATATCATTCTTGCAATATTACTACAGCTGCTATTATTGCCTTTTCAGATTTTCTCCATCTTCTATGTCCATCATTCACACTTTGTTTAAAAATGGCATTGTTGTGTTTTTCCTTCTCTTGTTAATTGTAAAGATTCTCACTTTATTTGCATACCATGCATTTGAACAAAAATAATTAAATGCCATGGCTTCAAGTTGAATCTTGTTTTTGTTGTATATTTGAAACATCCAACACTTTTGCAGCATCCTTCTGAAATCTGAGATTAGTTATGTCCCTTTTCCTAAGCAATTAGTATTCCCAAATGTCTGATTATCCATTCATCCAGCTATCTGGATAAGGCTGCAATGTTAACATATGTAAAAGTATTTAGTAAGAATTTTCTGGTAATATTTTTGAAGTATGGATGGTAGTAAGAATTTTCTGGTAATATTTTTGAAGTATGGATGGTAGTAAGAATTTTCTGGTAATATTTTTGAGTATGGATGGTTTTCACATCTGATGTGTCATCATTAGAAAGAAGAAAGAAAAAAAATTTCTGAGAATTTGTTGCACCACATTAAACAGGGGACTGATTTTCTAATCTTGCTGCAAAAAACTATTTTTGTGGACCTTTTTTAAAAGAACCATTAAAGAGTGACATTTTATTTTAAATAAACACTTGAAATTTGAAAACCACTGCAGTTTCTTAGTTCTTGTTTATCCTACAAAAACATGTCCAAATGTCCAGGCAATGTCATTTGCACTGTCGTATTTACATGTAGCATTACAAAGATCACAATGATCATAAGAATGTTTACCAAAATATATTTTTAAAAAAGAGATGTCCTTGAGATCACTAACTCTTACCGCAATAAGAAAGGATGCATCTAGTTGTGTTTACAGCATCATGGCACAATTGTGGCTATATGGTACCAATTAATGAGAAAATATAAAAATGAAGAATTGTACAAAATCTTAAGCAAGATAAACCCTTCTAAATAAACACGAAGTTCCAGAAGATAAAACGTTAAAATTCTGTGAAAGGTATATAAATAGGGTAAAATGTAAACTCCTGAAAACATGATCAAAATTAATTATGTAAAGATCTCAAGCAGCCCAAGACTATAGCAAATGAAACAAGTGCAAGTTGTGCTAATTGTTTAGACATTTTGGTTAACATTAAAGCTTTGCATCTGGAATTTGCTACTTCTGCAAATCTGAGAGCACAAAACTTTTTAATTTATTCAACCAAACTGACAGTCATACAAATAATACCAATATGCTATCTTGTATAAGACCCTTTATAAAAGTACGAAATAACTTGAGATTTAAATTCAAAACTGGTCAAATGATTGTATTATGGCTTTTTCAAATTATTCAAAGGGGGTGATGGGCCATCTATTATATTAACTGTTATATATGAATACAAACAATCCCAAAATCTTCCAGAAATTTAAATTAAATCATAATATTGCATTGTCCTTCTAACATGAATGATCATCATCAAGCCCTTAAAAAAACCTGATTGTTGGTGTCCAGTTGAACAAAATAACTTTATACTCTGTATTAAAACTAAGCAAATTACAATCATCCAAATATCTTAAAGTAGAGAATACATTTTACATTTTGGTGTCCTTAAAATGGAAAATTTAAATACAGAACAAAAACGTTATTCAAATAAAACAATTGATATCCTCTTCAAATGTTTAAAAAGAAAAAGAAATACCAGTTAACTGCAATCCAAGTGAAATTAAACAAACCAACAGTAAAATGCAAGTTTTAATCTTCAATATGCTATATCGAGTATCCAGTAATGTATAATAATATGAATTCAACTTTTCCTTGTACGACAGTTAACATTAAAGACTCCAGGGAATTCTTAATGTCTGACAAATATGGCTTTATTCTTACTTCATTAATTCAGGGGAGGAATGTGTGTGATTTGGATTTTTATTGTAGCTTTAAAAAAAAAATAGTCATATCACTAAGATGTCTGAAGTGTGACAGTTTATAGTCATATATAACACTTGGGCATTATGCCAAAGAAATGCAGCATGATGTCCCACCCAGTCAAATTATCCTGGCATCAGACCGACCAGTCCTAACACTAACCTCTTAATGCTGAGCGCTAAGTGAGGCAGCTGTTAGTACCAATGTTGTAAGTCTTTGGTATGACTCGACTGAGGATCAAACCTACAACCTTCCACATCCGAGTTGGACGCTCTAACTACTAGGCCACCAGAGTGGTCTGGGGTGAAATTATATTCATTTTTTAAACACATTAACCCCTGGTACCAACTTTATGGGGCAGGAGGTAGTAGCCTACTGCCAAGCACTGAAGTATCAAGGTCATATATGATACACTAAAGTGGGTGATTTAGCTCTACAATGAGACCAAATAATCTGGATGTTATAAATACTGAGGGAAAAACCTTATTTTTTTTCCCACCCAAAATTTGCCCCATGTCAGATAACAATTTTGTGTCCAGGTTCTAGATTTTTGGCCTCAGATATACGGCAGGCCTGTCTGAACTGCACACAGACATGTGAACCTGTGCAAAAAAGTAGGATAAGGTGGGCATTTGGAATAGAGAGTGGTCTCCAAATGAAAATGATGGGTTTGGAAAGCAAAGGAAAAAAATACTCCAAATTTTCTCATCTGCAAGCAAAATAGCCAATGGAAAACAATGTTTTTAATACAACTATGCATTAGACTAATAGAAAATTGCTTGGAAGTCGATGCATTAGGATGTATTAAGATACAGTCCCCAAAATGTGTTTCCTCGAGCATTTCATGTGAAAACAGCAAAAACCTCCAGGGGTTAATGTGTTAAAAGCACTGAATTTTAAAACGAGTATCGTGTAAAGATGTAACAATAGGTGCTGTTAACTTATCACTTTAATAACAATATCATCCAATTGCTTGGTAAAAGCTTTAAATGAAAATTTTTCTTCCACTCTCTTTTTCCCAGCTTGTCCAAGGTTATCTTTAAGTTTCTTGTTCTTTACAAATTTTTCCATTGCATCTGCAAATTTCTCAGGCTCTGGCTCACATAAAAATCCTGTTTTTCCATCTTCTATGGTTTCTAAGGGGCCACCACTCCTAACTGCTATCACTGGACATTTCATATACATTGCTTCAATTGGCACTATGCCAAAATGCTCCCTGTCTGGTGTATAGAGCAGACATGTGCAATAGTATAATAATGTCCTCTTTTCTGAGTCACTGAAGGATCTGAGAAATGTGACTGAATCATTGAGATTAAGCTTATCACAGAGACACATCAACTCTGTATAATGTTCTTTGTTTTCTGCAATCCTTTCATCATAACCTCCTGCAATAATGAGGTGAATTTTGGAATCTGGCTCTTTGCTTTTCAGGCATCCTGTGAAAAACACAAAATTAAAATAAATTTCACACAGATTTGTGACAAGTACAATAAGATTCAAAGACTGACCATCCCTCTAATCAAACAAGAGTGTACTACATGATGAATTATATGTCTGCCCTCCCACCCACCCCATGTTTAACAGTCCTCCATGTAAACAAGTAAAATTTTGTGCAGAATCCATTTTCTGCTTTAAAGCACAGTGATATTGACCTTTTAAGTCCAACTCAATGAATGTCTTCCATACCCCAAGAACAAGCCATCCACAAAGTTTGGTTAAGCTATGCCATGTAGAACTAAAGGTATTGTTCAGAAGCTATTCTCTTGACCTTCGACCACATGACTCCAAAATTAATAGGGTTCTTCCTCGCCTCAACTGCAAGCCATCCAAATAGTAACCATACACAAACAGAACTTTCTGCAGAAACCATTTTTCTTATTTCAGCTAGTTACTTTGACCTTCAATTCTTTGACCCCTAAATCAATGGGTTATGCCTGTCCTCATGTGCAAGCTGTTCAAAAATTTGGTAATAGTAGATTATGCAGAACTCTGACTTTTATGTGGAAAATATTTATATATTTTTATTTTGGTCACATTGAGCTTAACCTTTAAGCCTTAAAAATATAGGGTTCTTCATTGCACACCAAGTGCAAGCCATCTAAGCTGACAACTGACCACAACATACAACTCAAGTCATTGTGCAAAAGAAAAAAATTGGTCACACATACAGAGATGGACATCATAGCATACCGGTAATCCACTTATGGTGGGTGCATAAAATCACCTCAAAATTGTGTGCAAATTATTGCTCAGTTTATTTAGAAAACTTTCACAACAACTGTATACAGAGTGAATTCATTTGTGATATTTGTAGATTACAGTATATGCAAAGAATCCTGTGATCATTCAAATGTTCACGTTAAACAGAACATGGATGAATTCATTTACACGCTACTAGACAGCACACACTGATTTTCTGCAAACACTAAGGATATGATCACATTAAGGTGCCAGTGTGTAGAACTACTGATTGTTTTTTGACATAAGTTGAACTTTAAGGTTTCTACTGCTGTTGGTAATGTGAGAGAATGATCAGAAAATATAACTCCTTTAAAATTAAGACAGTGAATTTTTCCAGACTTATTCATTAAATGTGAGAGAATGATCAGAAAATATAACTCCTTTAAAATTAAGACAGTGAATTTTTCCAGACTTATTCATTAAATACCATCAAATACTTATTCAAAGTTATATAGATAAAATTTAAGACTGAATTTTTCCAGACTTATTCATTAAATGTGAGAGAATGATCAGAAAATATAACTCCTTTAAAATTAAGACAGTGAATTTTTCCAGACTTATTCATTAAATACCATCAAATACTTATTCAAAGTTATATAGATAAAAATTAAGACAGTGAATTTTTCCAGACTTATTCATTAAATGTGAGAGAATGATCAGAAAATATAACTCCTTTAAAATTAAGACAGTGAATTTTTCCAGACTTATTCATTAAATACCATCAAATACTTATTCAAAGTTATATAGATAAAACTTAAGACAGTGAATTTTTCCAGACTTATTCATTAAATACCATCAAATACTTATTCAAAGTTATATAGATAAAAATTAAGACAGTGAATTTTTCCAGACTTATTCATTAAATGTGAGAGAATGATCAGAAAATATAACTCCTTTAAAATTAAGACAGTGAATTTTTCCAGACTTATTCATTAAATACCATCAAATACTTATTCAAAGTTATATAGATAAAACTTAAGACTGTGAATTTTTCCAGACTTATTCATTAAATACCATCAAATACTTATTCAAAGTTATATAGATAAAACTTAAGACTGTGAATTTTTCCAGATTTATTCATTAAATACCATCAAATACTTATTCAAAGTTATAGAGATAAAACTGTACTCATCTTAAATCTATTGAAAATTATATACCTTAATGCATTTTCTTTTCTTTTTGTTCATTATCACAAACAAGAAAGCATGTTAGAGCATTATGTCTTTCCTTACCAAGAGCTTGAATAGCTAATCCTAAGTTCTTCTTCCTTTCATATCTATTAATTGAAAGAAATATGACATCATGTTTGGAGGGAATTAGATCCTCTGTGGGTGGATCAACTGGCTTTTTGAAACTGGAAAAGTCTGGTATTGGGTACAATACTGATGGCTTTATATGTGTCAGTGATGTGAACGTCTCTCTAAAAACTTGACCTGCAAATGTAAAATACTATCTAGAGGTAGAAAAATAGTATTCAATAATTCAAATTAATATAACATAAGAAAATATGAATATCAGATTGTTTTCAAAATTCTCAGATTTCAAGGACCAATTATTTTCACAATATTTTTAATTAAAACCCTCAACAAGTGCTTGTAAGAACACCAAACATTACCTGCAACAGTGCTGTGCAATGATGTTCCCTAATTCCCATCCCACCTGTAACTGACTTACTAAACCTTTGGCAAACAATTGTCACACAAACCCGTTATTTTTTTTAAATAACTGACTATGCACTCATTTTGTTTCCCACTTCCTATCTATTATTAAGAAAAGGTAGAGTCAGCAATAAGAGCACTGAAGAATGGGAAGGCAGCTGGAGTAGACAACATCCCAGCTGAACTTATCAAAAATGTGTCTCTGGTAGTGGTGGTGGAGGGGAATCAGTGATAGAGCTACTAAAAAAAATCTGCAATAAAATCTGGCAGACAAGTGAATGGCCAACACAGTGGACCCAGTCACTGATTATAACATTCTCATAAGACAGTCAATCTCCAGCTGTACCAAAATTACAGAACTATCAGTTCAATCAGCCATGCTGGTATGCTGATGCTGAACATCTTGAACAGACTGAAACCACAAGCAGAAGATATAATCGATGAAGAACAGACCGGCTTCTGGAGCGGAAGAAGCACAATAAAACAAATATTCAATCTCAGGGTTTTGTGTGAAAAGTACTTGCAACATTAATAAGGCATCTATCGCGTGTTCATAGATTTAAAAAAATGCCTTTGACAGTGTGACAATAGGCATTGTGGGCCACAATGAAGATGTACAACATGGGTCAAATGTTGACCAATACCATCAAGCAGCTGTATGCCAAGGCTACCAGTGCAATAACTGCTCAAGGTTCTGTGGGGGAATGGTTCCTTGGAGTATGTCAAGGCAGTCTCCTGTCACCCATGCTTTTCAACATCTGCTGAGAGTGCAACATGAACGAAGCCCTGCAAAACCACTGTGGGACAGTCAGCATTGGAGGACATAACATCACCAACCACCACCTTGCAGACTATATTATTGAGCTGGCAGGCAGTGAAGATGAGCTTGCCACCTTTGTGATGAACCTGGATGAAATATCTTCCAGATTTGACATGGAAATAAGCAGTGAGAAGACAAAGCTGATGACAAATATTGGCAAACAAATTTCAGCCAAGATTAAAGTTAGAGGACAGGAACTGGAAACATTGGGCCAATTCAAATATCTTGGTTCTAAAATCACTGTAGAGGGATCAAGAGCAAAAATGTTTTCATAAGCAGCACAAACAACGGCAGCAATGTCAAAGCTAAGAGCCGTCAGGGTGGCAGGTGTGATAGAGAAAAAAAGTGCAACAACATCACATAATGGACCAGGAAAAGTTTCGTGGAGACACAGGCATTGGCACATGATTAAGACAAATGGAGGGAACTGGTCAGATGTTCAGCAACACAGTGCCTCGACGACCACACTAGGTCAAGAGACGGATGATGATTATGATCTATTATTATTTGTGTCACTAGAATAAGACCTAAAACCAATGATGGATGCCAAAAAATTGTCTGATTTTGTCTTTCATGCCCAGTAATAATAAATCACAAGCTTTTATTTCATTCCTTCAACAAAACGGGAAAGCTACTGGTAACACTCACTCACTCCCTTTGAATGGTTGTTTACAATATCAGTTTATGAATGCACATTGTTGCCCTGTTACTTACATTTTGTCTGGAGCTTAATTCGGTTTTTCATAGATTTAAAAAATGCCTTTGACAGTGTAACAATAGGCATTGTGGGCCACAATGAAGATGTACAACATGGGTCAAATGTTGACCAATACCATCAAGCAGCTGTATGCCAAGGCTACCAGTGCAATAACTGCTCAAGGTTCTGTGGGGGAATGGTTCCAGACAACAGTTGGAGTATGTCAAGGCAGTCTCCTGTCACCCATGCTTTTCAACATCTGCTAAGAGTGCAACATGAACGAAGCCCTGCAAAACCACTGTGGGACAGTCAGCATTGGAGGACATTACATTACCAACCACCACCTTGCAGACTATATTATTGCGCTGGCAGGCAGTGAAGATGAGCTTGCCACCTTTGTGAAGAACCTGGATGAAATATCTTCCAGATTTGACATGGAAATAAGCATTGAGAAGACAAAGCTGATGACAAATATTGGCAAACAAATCTCAGCCAAGATTAAAGTTAGAGGACAGGAACTGGAAACATTGGGCCAATTCAAATATCTTGGTTCTAAAATCACTGTAGAGGGATCAAGAGCAAAAACGTTTTTATAAGCAGCACAAACAACGGCAGCAATGTCAAAGCTAAGAGCCGTCAGGGTGGCAGGAGTGATAGAGAAAAAAGTGCAACAACATCACATAATGGACCAGGAAAAGTTTTGTGGAGACACAGGCATTGGCACATGATTAAGACAAATGGAGGGAACTGGTCAGATGTTCACCATCACAGTGCCTCGACGACCACACTAGGTCAAGAGACTGATGATGATTATGATCTATTATTATTTAAGTCACTAGAATAAGACCTAAAGCCAATGATGGATGCCAAAAAATTGCCTGATTTTGTCTTTTCATGCCTGGTAATAATAAATCACAAGCTTTTATTTCATTCCTTCAACAAAACGGGAAAGCTGCTGGTAACACTCACTCACTCCCTTTGAATGGTTGTTTACAATATCAGTTTATGAATGCACATTGTTGCCCTGTTACTTACATTTTGTCTGGAGCTTAATTCGGTTTTTTAATTTAATGTCTTTTGATTAATGAACCTGGATGTACAAGTTAATTGTTTATTTTCATGAAATAAATACATGGCTAAATGTACAAGGCAACTTTTAAGTGCTTCTAACAGTTTACTTCATGTAAAGAACAACTGTCTACAACAGACATGTCTGAAATGAACAGCTCTCTAAAGGACAAATTTGTCAGGTTACTAGTGTCCATTATAGACAGGTTTTACTATATACATGTATGGTGATTTTATCAGATCTCTATGCTTAGACTACTAGTTACTTTAAATGCTCTTTCATAAAAAGTGACAGCTGCGGAAAAAAAAGTGATGAAGTCAGACATATATCAAGAGAGTTACATAAATATTGTAACTGACAACTAAAGTGCTAGTGGTCAATGAGAGGTCTGTTACATCACACAGAAACTGCCGAATTGTTCTTGAATGCCATAATCAAATGTAATTGCATACTTTTGCAAATATTTGTTGTTTTTCTGACAAGTTAACTTTCAGCCCTCTTTACAACTGTCTGAATTCAAAATGAACACTACAGAATTACTTTGAGCTGTACCCAGTCAACATCATATTGGTATAGAACAAGAGCTAAACAACATTTCTACATTATTTTGTCAAAAAACTACAAAACAAAAACATGATTTTATCCAACAAGCTGTGTTCGTAATAAGGTGTGATTAATAATTTTTTATGACCTGGTATTTAACAATTATAAATACATGTAACAATTTGCAGGGATCATCCTGGGCTTCACCAATGTCGCAAATTGCAAATTTTTTCTGTCTTATTGGCGAAAAAATATCCCATCTGGCGATCTTTGGGCAACAGTCTTTTTTATATTGAATTTGTACATACAATTATGAACTTGGACTGGAGAAATTCAAAGGGAGAATGAACAGAAGCCATAAACATGGCTACGCAATGCATTGGAATCTATCTGTGCTGACCAGTGTCACAATTTCTAGGTATTCGTCAGCTTCAAACTGCAAATGCAGAATCTATATATTCATAGTTGTTAGGTTTAATTCAGTCATTTGGTTTTAGTATAGACAATCTGATTGGTGTATCAACCGATGGTGCTGCAGTCATGTTGGGATGCATGAGTGGTGTTGTTACTAGGTTGAAGGAGGCTACTAAAGGTTTGCTTGCAGCTCACTGCTTTTCATATAGGTTAGCTCACACTATACGGCTTACATTCCGAGGCCTGTGACAAGCTTAATATCAGAGATTTGATATTGACTTTACCAAGGTTAATCCCTTTCTCCACTCTACTGTTAAGGTTCTTGAAAGTCTGAGGGTTGAGTCTGGTAGTAATATTTCTAGGTTTCTTTCTGAGATTCCAGCTGAACCAAATTTAGATTCATCAGGTTTGTGTACTTTTGAGTACAAATGCCATACAATTAGTGATGGTGCAAAGCAAAGGTCGGAGGCAGCATCATCTTGTGCCAAAGTTAAAGATATTGTTATAGACAATCCAAAGGCAAGATTCACGGAGGAGGGTGATTTGCTAGTTTTAAGTGCTCTAACCAAGTTGTTTGATCCCTATTTGTATGGTGCACATGCTCACAGTTCCATTCTTTCAGTAGTTTCAGGTATTGTTTCAGATTACTTGTCTACTTGTGGGTTATGTAATCAGTCAAAGGTTAGTCAGGACTTGGCTGGCTATATGACTTATGCTAGGATTCAAATTTGCAGGAATGGTAAGGTGTATAGGTGTTAAGGACTTGATTCAGTTGGCACTGAGATCCAGGGCAACATACCCTTGCGCATCTACGGCTGCTGAGAGACTACTGGTGTTACCTGTCTGCACTGTAGACTGTGAACGTGGATTTAGTAAGATGAACCTCATAAAAACTGACATCAGAAATAAACTCTGCAACCCAACTTTAGAGAATTTAACAAAAATCAGCATATACAGAAAATAATAATAATAATAATAATAATGAGGACTTTGTATAGCACCTAATCTTTAGAAGCTCTAAGCGCTTACAACATCTATAATGATATAACTACACTACAGAAAAACAAATAACAAAAGCCATGAAATTTGGAAAACATAAAAACATGCTGAAAACACATAAGAAACAAAACATTATTAGGTCTCTAAGTTTGTTCAGTCGAAAAAGGTGAGTTTTCAGAGCACTCTTAAAAGGGATCACTGAGTCTTTGTGTTTAATTTCAATAGTCAATTCATTCCACATTGCCGGGTCCTGGTATGCAAAAGAACATTGTCCATAAGACTTGTTTTCATAGTGGGAACAATGAGTATATGATTGTCAGAAGAGGAGCATAAGTATCTTGCTGGTGTATACACATGGGTGAGGCCAGATAGGTATGTTGGACTGGAGTCTGTCAGTGAAACATAGCACAGAGAACAAATTTTGTGTTTGATTCTGTATCGAATTGATAGCCAGTATAGGGTACAGAGCAGTGGTGAGGTGTGCTCTGATCGAGGTACTCTAAAGATGATATGAGTAGCTGTGTTTTGAACTTTTTGAAGTTTCTGCAGCTGATACTGTGATGAAACAGACAGAATAATTGAGTTACAATAGTCCAGTCTTGAAAGTACTAATGAACACAAAGAATTACGGTAGACTCTGAAACTGCATTCAACAAGTAGGCAGCCATAAAATCTTGATGGATCTTCGTGCATTTTGTTAGTTCTTGTTACCATTAAAGTAATAACTATCCCATCTTTTGAAAGTTTCATTGCCTATTACATTAAAAGACTTTTCATTGCCTATTACATTAAAAGACTTTTCATTGCCTGTTACATTAACAGACTTGGAAAAATATTCACTACTACATTCTAGCAAAAATTGGCGCCAAAATATTGATGTTGGCAATTTTCTTTGGTGACAACTTCTTTAAAAGCCAGGACCATTCCTGAACAAGCAATTACAATTTATATACTATTGTTATCTGGTGTCTTTCTTGATTCAAGTTATTTAAACAACAACTGCCATTTTTATTATTTTCTGGCACTGGTGTGTAAAACATCAGAAAAATTAAATGCTATAATCAAATAAACATTGTAAGAAAAGGAAAACAATATCAAAGCATGTGATATTCATTGTAATTAGGAAAATTTGCCATGGTAAATATACCTCAAATGTTCTATCTAATCATGGGAAAATTGTGTATATATACTGCAACATGGACAAAATTATTTTCCCATAAGCACATACTAACTGGCCCTACCCTTTTTTGTACTGTGTACACGTGTAATACCAGGCATTTAACCTTGTATTATTGTTGTTTTATGGAATTATTTATTTATGCATTGTTTTTCATCTTTGGCAACAAAATGTTTTATTTCTATTTATGTCAACTACTTCAAAAGAATAGTCAGGTCAAAATGTAACAAGTTTTAATTACAGTCAGCTTCACTGAAATGCATATAGCTTAATTGCATAGATCGCTTAATTGCATAGCGAAAATATCGTCCCATTTTTCCTTCATTAATTTGCATAGAATCAATATCAGATAAATGCATATCAGTTAAATGCATAAATCATGTAATTGCATACAATTTGCTGGTCTAAACAATTGACTTTATATGTATTTGGCATGGTCCAGTCATTTAAAGTGGAGGTCAAGACTATAAGTAGACTGTTATCCCAAAGATCATAGAAAATTCTAGAATGCTGCCCCTGCTAACCTCTGCACTCAATAGCTAAGGCGTTATTAAAATCTAAAATGGCTAAGTACACATGTAAAATGTTATTGTTGGCAGATCATGTGGATGTAAAAGAAAATTCAGTCATCGATTACACAGTTGTTTGGTGTTAACCAAAGTGCCATACCAAGAATTCAGAAGAATAAGGAAAAGATTCTTGAAGAGTAGCAGCAATCTTAACAGAATGCACCAAAAGGTAGGAAAAGCAGAAGATGTTGAGCAAGCCCTGTGGCAAATCGTATGATGGATTAATCAATTATGGACTTTTTTTTTACCAAGTAGCTTCCAAACTTTTTGCAATGACTTTAACGTTTTTCTTTTTACGTAAACTTATTATTTTACTGGGAACTAATTTTAGTAGCAACCTGAATACTATTTTGCTACCAAAGAGCAATACACACTGTCAATAACAATTTTGGCAATAACAGTTTATAGTGTTTATCTGAATGTATTGTGGAATTAAAGGAAATTAAAATTAAATGAAAATGTAGATGTTTACTGAAACACATTTATATAGCATCAGGGCTTGAAATTAGCGGTAGTCCGCTAGCCCGAGGCTAGTAGAGTTCCCGTCGGGCTAGTAACTTTCATAATGTTATAAGTCCGATGGGCTAGTAAGTTTTTGGTTATCAACAGTCAACGTTTGTTTACTCAATACCCTAATAAAGACGTGACTTCGGCCGATGTTCTTTAGAATCAACGCAGTGACCATTGTAAGCAGTCATAAAATATTAGCATGTGAAGATGAAGTCAATTTCTGCCTCGGAAATGTGTTTCTATTACAATAAGCCATCTGATTATGTGCGTTTCACTTAACAGCGCCAATTTAGGTCCCGTCATTAACAACGGAAATTTGGAATTTGATCCGTATTAATCTGATAACGAATTAAATTGTATCACGCTTTATTCATGCGACCACAGTAACAAATTACGAAACGTTACACCATACAAAAGAACACAGTATCAACTATTCAAAGAAATTAGTTTACATGTTTGTTTATTGAAGGTATTTTTTTTGCTTGCTCCAAGTCACAAACGGGTAACTCATATTTTACGTTTGCATCGAAATAAGTAGAGGAATTAGATCAAATTTATTATGATAACATTAGTGACACATCATTTTCCAAGCAACTATTTTTTCTATGATAATAAGAATAGCTATTATATTCTTCCCCCCAAAACGATTGAACAAATAATTGAATACACGTGGAGATATCCAAGCATTTGATGGGAATTAAAATCTCACATGGGCATCTAAGATTGAAAATATTCACGCTTATTATTAATTTCAACAGTACACTGAGGTTCAATTAATTAGGAACAATTACCAAACATATGTTATTAATGATGAGACCGTAATTGGAGCTGTTAAATACCACAGGTTTTTGATGCGCTCTTGATGTGAAAGGGGGGAAAAAAAAATCTAAAGAAACAAATCATACAGGAATATTTTTTGGTATTTTTGTCTCTATGTATGATTTTGTTCCTTTTGATTATTGTTTTCTTTTCATTCACATCAAGCTCGCGTCGAGCACCTGAGTTAAATACAACGCATCAAGTCAGCTGGCTCCGTTTGATGGGAGCACACATTTTCCAAGTTGAAACTAACATTATCTTTTGATGTTAATATTTTATAACAATGTTTACTTTAGCCACTGCTTTGAGCGTGCAGAACATCCGATGAAGTCAAGTCTTTATTAGGAAGAAGCCATTTGATGGGGGGGGGGGGGCAAAGGCACGTGTTTTTAAACGGGTTTCTTGCTCGGACTTTTTTTATATAAAGGACACTGTGTCATTCCTTTTCTTACTTCAAATAATTCGCGTCAGTTATACTGTAACATCTCATATTTCAAAACGAGGCACAATTCCCGCCTTATAGACAGGCAAAATGTGGCGTTTTATATAAGGTGTTCAGCCTCCAGAAAAAAAAAAAAAAAAATTCATTCTGTTATCTTGCAATTACAAAAACATCTATGCTTTGACTTGGTCCACAGTTGTACAATCATATGCTGCTGACTGCAAGAATATTCTGGCATTGATTGACCTCATCTTGACAATTCCAGCCCACTCTGCTGATGCTGAAAGGGGTTTCTCAGAGATGAAAATGGTGAAGAGTGACTGAAGATCTTGTTTGCAACCTTGGGTTCTGTCCGACCTACTATTCATCATGTTTCATACAAATGACATTCCAGCATATGATCCATTATCAGCAATACATTTGTGGAATGTTTCAGGGAGACTGGTAAGGAGACAGAACAAACCCCATATGGACCCAGGGTGCAGATGGAGGACGAGAAAGGACACCTGGATCCCATTCTGGAATTGGATCCAGATTATCTTGATAAACAAAAAATGTGAATTTATTGATGATTTAAAGTAGAATGTATACTTCTGTACTTCTACATTTTATATGATAATGCTATTTATGAAATAAAATTTTTGTTAATCTCAATACGAGCGTGTGACATTGTTTTGGGGACAGGGCTAGTAAATGTTTGGCAGGGCTAGTAAATTTCTCAGTACACTAGTCCTTCTGGCTACCAGGAAATTTGTGTTAAATTCAAGGCCTGAGCGCATGAGAGTTGTTTGTATGATTTTCGATTTTTAAGTACATTGTAAATCTACATGAATTTTGCTTAAATGCATACTCCGTTTATATGCATAGTTTGGTTCCAGTCCCGAGGCCATGCGTATAAGCAAAATTGACTGTAAACAGTTAATAAAACTGGATATGGAACAATTTAGCAGTATTATGACATATCAACTGACAAAATATACAAAGTTGTATCTAAATCAACTTAGAAAAATAAAAGTTTGCCTCATGCCAAAAATATTTTAGTGAGTATGCTTATTCATCACTTACACCAATCCATTTGGTAATATGAAATTCATTAAATTACCAAATCAGCAATCATAAGTATATCTGTTTGCCAAATGAAAAATGGGGTGTATGTTTAGTTGACTTTGAGTGCAAATAGTTGGACCACAGGAAGTTAAATACATATTTAGCTCAATATATAAAAAAAAATATGTACAGAAGTACTACACAAAGGCTGTGTTGGATTTTTGGGTAGCACTATGTATATTTCATTGTGTGAAGATGTTATGCAATTTAAAAGTAACTAGGATTTTTTTTAAAAATCAAGCCATTTTTAGCTCAATAACTGCAAAAAATACCCTATGATTATTTTTAGTTTTAATATTTACCTGTAAATTGACTATTAACCAACACCGTATGTGCCATTCCTGTCGTCTTCTCCTCTAACCAATCTATAGGAGCCCTATATAGGTGCTTGAAGAAACTTTCTCTCTTTGTAAGCAACATATCAGGGAAGTGGCAATAAAAGATAATTTTGGCCTTGGATAGTTTTAGAACTGGGATACAAGCAGAGATCTGGTCACATATAACCAGCTGGTATTGAATGTAACTGAAAAATACCAAATATATTGCTGCATATATCATCCTTATGTATGCAAACAATGCATAAAATCGACCAAACAAACTCCTTGGTAACCAGTCCCCAACAGCTGTAACCGTAAGCGTGCCATCTTTGGTTTCTTGAAAGCAGTGGTTTGGGTCGTGGTGAGCTGTAACAAAGTGCACGGAATGTCCCTTCGATTTCAAAGCAAGTGCTGCATCAATCATAGCCCTTTCGGCGCCACCTATACCTAAATCTGGATGAAGAAATACAATCTGCACCATTTTGCTTACTGAGATTTTTTTCTATTACAGATCTGTCTTCTTAAAATTAGTTCAAAGTATGCCACATAAACGTAATTTCATCACACGGAAGAGCACACCACTTTTTACCCGAATCATGAAAAGAATACCCAAGGCAGGTAATTCTAAGTCGAATTGTGGCCTACGGTGGCGCTCTACAGTTTCGTATTTTCCATCGGGTTACACTTGTTTGAACACTGCCTACATGATTGAGACAAGGGGGAGGACTCGCTGATAAAAAAAAAAAAAAAGAAGCAATTTTCCATGAGGCAACTCATGAAATGCAATAGACGTTGTTAGGACAAGGTAACACGGTACCAGTTGTTTTTCCATAGACCTCAATGCTAATGTTTTGTGAAATAAAGATACTTTATATCCTACTTCAGCATGCATGTCACACACTGTCATAGAGAACACTGTTACATTGTCAATGGGACAAAGACCAAACCTGGTACTCCATTGCATTTAAGAGAGATAACATTTTGCTGGAACTAGACCGGGGTAAGAGTTATCTAGTTGTTGTTGTTATAGGGCTTAACGCCATTTTTCAGCACACGATATACATGGCAGCCAGTATTAATGGTGGAGGAAGAACCCGGGACAACCCCCAGAAAGAATCACCGACCCACGAGAAGCTACAGACAAGCTTTCTCACATACCCACATTGGCCGAATCTGAGACTCAAACCCACGCAGACAAAAAGTTTTCTAGTCACAACATACATAATTTAACCCATATTTGCCACATTTAAAAAAAAACAAAATTCATACAAATATGAAATATTATCTAGATATGAATTAACATAATCTCACATGTCGCCAAGATGCTTACAATTTTAAAAAAAAAAAAAAAAAAAAGCCTAACAGAAAGTACAGCTCTTACATAATGCACCAACCACAGCTGGTGTTGTTTATTTCTGAATGCAATGTTCTTAGGGGCCCCGAGTGGTCTAAAGCGCTGTCCGTTACGGACCACTGCCATCTCACCTCTGTCTGCGTGGGTTCGAGTCTAAGCTTCGGCTAACGTAACGTAGTTATGTGAGAAAGCTTGCCAGTAGCTCTCGAGGGTCGGTGGTTCTTTCCGAGAGTTTTCCGAGTTCTTTCTCCACCATTAATACTGGCCGCCATGTACAGCCTAAATTGTACTTAAAAATGACGTTAAACCATAAAAAAAACAAGCAATGTTCTTACACCTTAAGCTCTGCTCACCTGTGGTTGTACAATTGGTACCGTTATACCACCATCATCATCATCATCATCATCATCATCATCATCATCAGTCTCTTGACCTAGTGCGGTCGATGAGGCACTGTGCTACTGAACATCTGACCAGTTCCCTCCACTTGTCTTGATCATGTGCCAATGCCTGTGTCTCCGCAAAACTTTTCCAGGTCCATTCTGTGATGTTGTCAGTCCACTTTTTTCTCTATCTACCTCTCCTTCTGCCACCATAAACACTGCCCTGCAGTACTGTTGTGGATAGACTGTTGGCTCTAGTGACATGGCCATACCATTTCAGCTTTCTCTTTTTGACAAGGATGAGGAGGTCTTCATAATGGCCTACTTTGTGCCTGATGGTGTTACGCACTTCTTCATTTGTGATGTGGTTCATGTAAGAGATGTCAAGGATGGTTCTGTAGCATCTCATTTCAAGTGCCTGGATTCTTCGTTGTAATTCTGCTGTCAGGGTCCAGGCCTCACATGAGTACAAAAATATTGAGATGACTAGTGCTCTTAATAATCTGATTTTAGTTTTCAGACAGATATTCTTGTCTCTCCAGATGGGTCTTAGCTTTGACATACCTGCCGTTGTTGCGCTGCTCGTGACAAAATTTCTGCTATTGATCCCTCTTCGGTGAGTTTTGAACCAAAATATTTGAATTGGCCCATTGTTTCAAGTTCCTGTCCTCTGACTTTAATCTTGGTTGAAGATTGTTTGCCACTATTTGTCATCAGCTTTGTCTTCTCGGTGCTTATCTCCATGTCAAATCTGGAAGATGTTTCATCCAGGTTCTTCACTAAGGTGGCAAGTTCATCTTCACTGCCTGACAACCCATCAATGTTGTCTGCAAAACGTCGGTTGGTGATGTTACGCCCTCCAATGCTGACTGTCCCACAGTGGTTTTCCAGGGCTTCACTCGTGATGCGCTCTAAGTAGATGTTGAAAAGCGTGGATATCAGGAGACAGCCTTGACGTACTCCAACTGTCGTCTTGAACCAGTCCCCCACTGAACCTTGAGCAAATACTGCACTGGTAGCCTTGGCGTATAGCTGCTTGATGGTGTTGGTCAAATTTTGACCAATGTTGTACTTCTTCATTGTGGCCCACAATGCCTTATGCCACACTCTGTCAAAAGCCTTTTTGAAATATATGAACACATGATAGATATCATGTTGATGTTGTGAGTACTTTTCACACAGAACCCTAAGATTGAATATTTGTTCTGTTGTATTTCTTCCACTCCGGAACCCTGCCTGTTATTCAGCGATTATTTCTTCTGCTTGTGGGTTCAGTCTGTTCAAGATGATCTTCAGCGTCACCTTACTAGCATGGTTGATCAAGCTGATAGTTCTGTAATTTTGGCACAGCTGGAGATTGCCTTTTTTTTGGGAAGTGTTATAATCAATGACTGAGTCGACTGTGTTGGCCATTCACCTGTCTGCCATATCTTGTTGCAGATTTTTGTTAGTAGCTCTATCACAGATTCCCCACCATTCTTGATAAGTTCAGATCGGATGTTAGTAGTAATATGGGACACTCTAGCGACAATGGGAAATCCAGTCAAAAAGGGCTAAGGGCACTCTAGCGACAAAAGTCGTGGGACACTAGCGACAAGATTTATAGCGACAATGGAAATCCCAGTCAAAAAGGTCGTGGGATACTCTAGCGACATAGGTCGTGGGACACTCTAGCGACAAGGGAAATTTAACATGGGGGTTTGGTTTAGCGACAAGGGGAATTTAACATGGTGGGTCTGTATAGCGACACGGGGAATTGAACATGGGGAATATTATTTGTATTTGTATTTGGGACTATCTAACGACAAAGGAAATGGAGGCAAAGAAAGCAAATATCTTTTCGAGGTATATATGAGTGGCCCTGAAAAGGGCCGTTATGTGTAATGTTAACAGTATCTTGTTAACACAGAGGACATCTCACAGATCTTCTTCTCTTCCTTAAACTTCTCCTCACTGCTTGGCCATAGAAGAGAACTCTCTTTAAACAACCTTGCCTCTCCACATATATCCTTCTCTTCCAAAAGGCTGTATCAGTCATATGAGTGATAGTCCACGATGATGTGACATACATGGGTACGAAATAGCATGGTAGAAACAAGGGTAGAAGATTCTACGTTGGTCCACATCTTGTGATGAGAAACAGCTGAAGCGAATACCGTGAACTTCGGTTATTTATAGGGGAAGAGCAGATCGAAACGGATTGAGTGTATTTACCAATCCAAACGTGCGTTACAAAAGTCAAGTCACAGTCGTCCAATCGGAAGAGAGCAGTCTGTGACGTCACCTTCCCTATATAGAGGTACTAGCGTCTGTGCGCAGTCAATCGATGCGACAGAGTTGTCAATCATGTCGGACACTAAGAAGACGATGAATTGGGGTGAGCCAGTAGTGGAGACAGCAAATAATGGGACAGCAGTGACTACCAAAGTCATGACAAATCTACATCCAGAAAAAGTTGATTTTAACTGGGATATTGTGGATTTTCTAACTTCACAAGAATTTGTTCCGGAACCTTCGTTACCTTCTGCTTTTTCTTTTGTACACGTCGATAATTTTAAGCAAAGACAAAAAGAAGAATTGGAGCGATTTTTACAACAACAGAAAGTAGAAGAACAAGCTTTTCTAATTCAACAGCGGGAAGAAGAAGAAGCAAGAAGGAAACACCAGGAAGAAACAGTAGCAGCAACAGAGAAGAAAGAAGACCAAGGACAGAAAGAGAATAGTGAAAATCAAACGGTCACGACGGTACTTTTAGATATTTTAGCAGAGTTAAGGAGTCTGAAACAAATGTATCAGACTTCTTTATCACGACCGAAGAGAAAAAGACCTTCTCGAGCTAAACAACCCAATCTATCTGTGACTACGTCTACCATACCACCTTTAGTGATTTCTACCAAATCATTGACAGGAATCACCAGTCCAGAAGTAGGCCTTGGCCGTGGCAAAGGCTTAAGACAGCTAAAGATGGTTACGTCACGTTTCTGAGTTTGTTTTGTTTTAAACAAACAAGACACCAACGGTCCTTTTCAGGGCCACTCAAATCTTTCGAAATGAAATACTATTTCAATTGCCTAATTCAATGAAAACTCAAAAGTCCTTTTTTTCAAACCCATGATGTACGTGTGAGTGTAGGAGTGTGTGAGTGTTGGTTCTTATTCTATAAAATGAAAACCAACCAAGAGACACGTTTTTTCCATCTGATGTATTCTGGTACAAATGTTATAATTCAATATCACAACATAACATAACACAATACCACTTTTAAAAGTTCATAGGCTTCTTCTGTTCACTCTTTCTGTTTTTTTTTTCAATTTCTTTACTGTCACGGGTTTTTTTTTTCTTCCTCCACACTTTCGTTTCGTCTTCTTTTCTTGTCTTTGTGAACGTGTCCGGGTTCTTCCATGGGGGAGGGTACCTCTTCCTCCTCCTCCTCCTGTTCAGAATTCGTCTTCCCCTCCTCCTCCTGCTCCTGTTGGTTCTTAGGGCAGTTTGGAGACCAATGTCCTTTCTCTTTACAATGATAACAGGTATCTTGACTTTTGTCTCTTCTGGTACCTTTCTTGTTTTTGTCACGATCTGGACATTCTGTAGCCCAATGTTCTTTCTTCCTACAGATATAGCAAGTATCTTGACTTTTATCTCGAAAGGAGGGAGAGTAGTCCGTAGGCTTGTCTGAAGAAAACTTTCTTATGATACCACGCACAGCTCTGATGAGAGGTTCAACTTGTGTAGGTTCTTCCATCGTTCTGGTCAATGTGAGAGTGAAATGAATACTGAAAGGTTAGACACTTACCCTTTATATATATATATATATATATATATATATATATATATATATATATATATATATATATATATATATATATATATATATATATATATATATATATATATATGCACGGATCGAACATGAATATATAGGGTTATGGTCTTTAAAATGTAGTCATTTGACTTTTTGCAGACAAGATGAAAAGACCGCATCATGTTGTCGAGAAAGGAGAAGACAGTAAGAGACAGAAACGTGATGTATCGCCACGCACAGTAGCTGAAGTCTTGGCTCAAAATTCATGCTAGTGATTTTGAAGATGACATGAGTGAGTCCGAATCCACAGCCAGACAATCGACGTCCAAGCAAAGTTCAACACCCTTAGTAAAGTTAGTAAACCCTGAAAAGTACTATCACATTCGAGAGACGGAAAGCGTTCCACTCGATAATTTAGAACTACGGCTTACACGTACGCCGTAAAGTTTAAAGATTTCAAGTCCAATGTACCTTTGGAGAATACAGAGGGGTTCATTACCGAGGTGTGGGATTCTGTGTTAACTGCACTGAAACAGCAATGTCAAGTCAAAGAAGACGATCGCTTGAGACCTTCTATTCATTACGATAATTTAAAGTCTCCCGTTTGGATCGAGTTTAGTAGTCCATCACAAATGACACCTTCCAAAGTCATCGACAAAATTCAACATGTGCAACAATCCAACGACAAGTTTCACATCACTGATGGAAAATCCACACTGTTTATGACTCGCGTGTCTCTTCCCCAGGGGACAGGACGCAAAAAAGTGTTATTGGTCGACAACCTTCGCAACTACAAAACAAGCCTCGTCCAAATTAACAATTCTTAAGACCAGATGTGTTTAGCCCGTGCCATCGTCGTGGGACAAACGTATGCCAACAAGAACGACACAGTAGAATGGAAAAAAGCCTGGAAAAGTATTCAACGATCAGACCGAGCCAAACAACGAAGTGAAGCAGAACTCCCGTTACAGCAAGCGGGGATATCCAAAGACACCCCTTGCGGCATTCCAGAAATGCAAAAATTGCAAGACGTCTTAACTCCACATTACACTTTAAAAGTTCACCCTCAAGAAGTGCGTGGACTTCTTTTATTTCGAGGCCACGATTTCAAAGACGGAAAATACATTAACGTCTATCATCACGATGAGCATTTTGATACCATTACCAGTATCACTGGATTCCTGGGATACGGTTACTACTGTGAAAAATGTGACTATGGTTAAAAAAAATCGAGAACAACACAAGCATTGTGGATCGAAATGTGAGGGATGTTTGGCCTCTCAACCCTGTCTGGACAAAGGACAAGTACGAGTGCATTGCCCTGTTTGTCAGCGCACTTTTGTCAGTCCTACCTGTTACCAACAACATTTGAAAATGCAAGGTTCACATCAGAAAAGTACTTGTCAGCTTCTGAGATTGTGCCCTACTTGTGGACAAGGCATACGTACCAGTAATGTCAAGTTTCACGTTTGTCGAGGGAAGAAACGATGTCACGTTTGTCACCAAATCGTGGACTTGGAGCACGAATGCTTCATTCAAAAATACCAACCCCAACAAGAAGATACCCAGAAGAGAGGGAATTTTATCTTTTTTGATTTCGAATGCATGCAAGAGACCGGTATTCACATTCCTAATTTCTGTGTACTCACCCAGCGTGCGAGAAGTGCATCCAAGAGCCTATCTTTAGTCATTTCCCTCACTGCTGCAAGATTCCTGGAGGACGTGAAAAAATCTTTCGAGGACCCAACACGTTGGTCGATTTTGCCCAATGGATCTTAAACCCCATCGACGAAACGTGGAGTCCAAAAGACATTAAACGTTACGGAGATTGTCATCGCCATGCCACGGTAATGGCTTACAATTTCTCGGGATACGATGGGCAATTTCTGCTCAGATACTATACGGAACAAAGTACCGAACGTCCTAAAGTGACTTTAAACGGAGCCTAAAACATTTATATGCAAGTAGGACAAGTACAATTTAAAGATTCAATGAGTTACTTGGCCATGCCTTTGAGTCGCATGCCTAAAACGTTTGGAATGACAGAAATGGCCATAGGTTATTTTCCACACTTTTTCAATACCGAAGCCAATCAACATGCCGTTCTACCCCATTTGCCTGAGGCTGACGACTACGACCCCGATAACATGCGCACCGAACAACGAGAAGCTTTCCATACTTGGTACCACTCACGCCTCGGATCCCTTTGACTTTCAAGAAAAAATGTTAAAATCTTGTCGATCTGACGTGGACATTTTACGACGTTGCTGTGGAAAATTTCGAGAATCGTTCATGGAGCACGGAGGGATCGATCCTTTGAAAGAAGCTTGAACCATCGCCAAAGCGTGTTACTTAGTGTACCGAAAACGCTTCAGGCCCGAAAACACTCCAGCTGTCATCAGTCCTCAAACGACGAACTTTGTCAAACGTCAATACTCGGTCAAAGCCCTACGTTGGCTACATTACTTGTGTGACAAGGAAGATAAATGGATCCAACACGCCCGCAACGTAGGAGGCGAAAAGACCATCGGAACGTATTCGGTGGATGGCTGGGACTTAGAAAACCCTCAAATCGTGTACGAGTTTAACGGACACTTATTTCACGGATGTCCCATGTGCTACCCTCAACGTGACATCAAAAATCAGTTTTTACAACGGACCATGGAAGACCTTTACCAGACAACTTGTCAGCGACGTTTGAAGTTAGAACAGCAAGGATACCAGGTAGTGGAAATGTGGGAACATGAGTACGATCAGCGTTTGAAAACCGATCCCGAGTTCAAACGCATCGTAGAAAGTTACAAGTTAGTGGAGCTCCTGAACCCACGGTAGGAGGACGAACGAATGCCACCTGTTTGCTGTACCAGGTGGACGAGGAGAAGGTTGAAGAAATCAAATACTTAGACGTGTGTTCGCTGTATCCTTACGTGTGCAGATATTGTCACTTTCCCGTAGGGCACCCAGAATTGATGACAGAACACATTGACTTGGATAACATACGCCAGTACGAAGGATTGATCAAGTGCAATTTTTTACCTCCCACAGACTTGTACCATCCCGTTTTACCTCACCATTGCCAAGTAAAACTGATGTTTCCTTTGTGTCGAACTTGTGCCGAAACGTGCAACCAAGACCAAGCTTGTCAGCAAACCCAGGAAGAACGTGCCTTGACAGGAACGTGGGTTTTCGTTGAATTTTTTAAAGCTCTGGACCTGGGATACCAACTGTTAGAAGTGTACGAAATTTACCACTTTACCAAGACACAACAATATTACAAAGGCGACGAGACACAAAAAGGTATTTTTGCAGACTACGTGGATGCCTTTTTAAAACTAAAACGAGAAGCTAGCAGCAATCCTTCCTGGCTCCACACTCCCGAAGACCAAAAGATATTCAAAAAAAAATATCGGGAGCAGGAAAGCATCACTTTAGACCACATCGAGAAAAACGAAGGAAGGCGATCGTTTGCCAAAGTGATGTTAAATTGCTTATGGGGTAAAATGGCACAACGACCGTCTTTACCCAAGACGGAGTATTTGTCAGAACCTTCCCGCTACTTTCAGATGATTCACGACAAAACCAAATACATCAAACATGTGGATATCATTTGTGAGGACTTGATCTTAGTCATTTACGAAGAAGAACTAGACTTTGTAGAAGCCGACAAATTTGGAAATGTCATCATTGCGGCTTACGTGACAGCCCACGCTCGCTTAAAATTGTACGAAGTTTTAGAACTGTTAGGAGATCGTGTGTTGTATTTTGACACAAACAGTTGCATCTACATCTACATTGTTACCCTAACAGCGAAGGAGACTGTTTTGGAGCCTGGGCAAATGAGCATCCCAACGACAATATTCTAAGTTTTGCAAGTGGCGGTCCTAAAAATTACAGCTACGCATACCTAAACCGGCAAAGAAAAATGCACACCGAATGTAAAGTGAAAGGATTGACTCTCACTTATCACACCAGTCGAGTGGTGAACTTTGATGTGCTAAAAGAAGCCTTGCAGTCTGGACAGGATGAAAACTTTAAAGTGACAACCCACGAACCGCACAAGATTGTACGTTTACCCCACACACCAAATCGCCAGTCGGCCTTTGGTGAAAGTCTATCAAATCGTGTACCAAAAGAGAGTGAGGCTTCCCAATCACTTCACTTTACCGTGTGGTCATGTCGATATTGGTCAGCATATAAAATGGGACAACGTCCAAGACTAAAAGTTCATTGTAACTACATGGACCAAACGAAAAAGATGAATACGTTTAAACAGACATCATTCAAGTTATGGGATTCTCAAGTGGAGTGCAATGCTATACCTTGCGATTGCAATGATGCCATACGCTGTGACCTCAGCGATTCAGCAGGACATCATGAAAACTTTGCTATGACGACTACCACTATACCTACATGGAAAGTGATGCTGTGCGTGTCAAACCTGATGGATGCAAAAGCGATGCCACACGTTATCATGGACTTTATGATATTACTATACATAAAGCACATTTTTCATCTAGAAAGCTACGCATTGTATTACATGGTAAATTCAATAGGAAACAGAGTCAATATTCATTACATGCATATACGACTTTTGCATTTAACAGCGGCATTTATATTTTTTGGCTTTTAAAAAAAGCGATCGGCAAAAAAGCTACACACACATGCAGGGCCGGCTTTAGGCCAGTTGGACCAATTGCACCCAATTGGGCCCCGCGCCTAGGGGGGCCCCGCACCTTGATTGGGGGGGGGGGGGGTCAGTTCACAAGTAGTCTAGACAATTCAGTGCATTGTGATGCCACCGTGGTCAAGGGACACAATCTTTTGCCAGTGTTAAGTGTACAGGCCACATGATAACTGTAGTAAGTGCCAAGTGAAGAAGTACCAGCTATACAGTTATATTAACATTTAAAACCTGTTGTATGTCAGGCTACTGCCAAGAATCCTAGTGAAGCGAGGGATGCCATTTGTGTGAGTATAGACAGTGACAATGAAATTTTTTTTATTATATATAATTAAAAGTAGACTTTGCCATTACTGTCTTATATTGACCTACAATAAACAATCATGTGGTTCTGCTTTCAATTATTTGTTGAACATTTGAAAGCCACTAGTTGAAGTTAAAAGTCAGTATAACAAGAAAAATGCAGCACTAAAGTGCTACTTTGGTCGCACGCTTTACAATGCTCTAGCATCAAAAGTATTATAGCTGTGCAGCTGATTTTTTTTTGCTGCACCCCAAAAGTATATTAACTGTATTCTGTGTAAATCTGATGAAATAATATGGTGCTGTTTTTCCTATCCAGGTGGCAAACTGAAATACGCACGGTTTTGGCCATGGCGGGTCCATAAATTGTCTGATTATTACGAGATTTATAATGTAAATACTCCTATGCACCATTGTCCTGTAGTGCAAATTTGGTATAGATATCTTAAAAATTGAAGAAATGCGAGCATTTTAAATGCCGCGTAGAATAAATAGATAGGCGAGGACTAAAGCATGCATAAATGCTTAGGTTATGGCATGGTGGAAAAATATCATAGTAAGTTCATGGCCTGAAATGGCGTGGTTTTCCAGATTTTTGCCGGACAAACATATTTTGCCTACCCCCGGTGCTTATCACTGCATAGGTCGAACACGAAGTGTGCTACCAATTATCTTTTGTTAGGGGTGGACCAGTATTCATGCTGCTTGAAGTGCTCTTCCTTCCGAGTTGAATTGTGTCTTCATGACATTTGCTCCAATATGTCGGATGTCTAACAAAATTCATGATGTCACAATTTTGTTGGCTTTGGATTGCTCCAAGCAGCATGTGAACCATAAGAATTTATATTGCTATTTAATTAATTGCTTAAGATTAAACCACACACAGAAAAATGTAGATAACAGTGGTGTGATTTAGCTAACATGACAATAATCAAAATTTATCCTGGCATTCATTGTCACTTCTTTGGGCAGGTTTGCACATATGAGGTGTTGTAAAGCTGATTTTGACTGGTTTTCATTTGGGCAACAGTGGATCTATTAGGCTTTCGATGGAGTATGGGTACGCATCCTTCCTGCTTTGTGCCACGTAGATTCTTCTGTAGCCCTTTATAACTAGTCATTATGTGTTCACTGTATTTTGTTATAGGGACACGAGATTCCTGACCTTCAATTATGAGTAAAAGACCGAGAGATATAGGCAGAAAGTACCAGAGTGGCAGTAAGAAAAGGGCGATAAGAAAGGCTAAGAAAGCCCAAGATGAAAGAGAAAGAGGAGCCATAGACAGATTTGTTTACAGAAATACATCAGATAAATCTGATGAAACAAATGTGCAAAACTCAGTTGAAAATGAGACGAAATTCAGTGATAATGATAGTGCTGCTGAAGAAATTTTACAAGATGAACACAGCTTTAAGGGTGCTTCTGCTGTTACGAACTCTTCGAAAGATCCTTCCACTTCAAATGTCACCAATGATAATGAGCAAGATCCTTCCACTTCAGATGTCACCATTGATGATGAGCAAGATCCTTCCACTTCAAATGTCACCATTGATGATGAGCAAGATCCTTCCACTTCAAATGTCACCACTGATGATGAGCAAGATCCTTCCACTTCAAATGTCAAGATTGATGATGAGCATTCACAAATAACTGATGATCTTGCAACCTGGCCAGAAGTAATAAGTCATGGTGTGAGAGACTATTTGGTGAAAAAAGGACCACCAAAAGTTCTAAAAGATTTCCCTAAAAATGATAAAGGAACACACTTTTCAAAATTCCACTGCAAACGAATGCTCTCAAATGGTGGATTTATAGAGCGACCATGGCTGTTATACTCAGTCTCAAGTGACAAGATCTTTTGTTACTACTGTAAACTTTTTTACCCGAATGCTACATCCCAGCTGGAGTGTATGAACACTTCATTAAGTTTTTAGTGGTGCAAAGCATCACTGGAGAAAACTTGTTAAACTCCGTTCTGAGGGAACTTCAGGTATTAGGACTTGATGTTGCAGATATCCGTGGGCCAACATGAAGAGACATAATTCAGGTGTACAAGCACGACTCCTGCAAAGAAATTCTCGTGCATTTTTTACCACACGCGCGTGCCATAGTTATAATCTTATTTTAGGTGATATGGCAAAAACATGCCCCGAGGCCATGACTTTCTTCGGTACATTGCAACGTATTTACACAATTTTTGCCTCATCCACAAAAAGGTGGACAATCTTCAGAAGTGATGTTACTGGCTTGTCCTTGAAACCTTTGTCAGAAACAAGGTGGGAATGCAAAATGGATAGTGTGAAGGCCATCAGATACCACGCTTCTCAAGTCTGTGATGCTCTCGAAGAATTGGCAGACACTACTGAAGATGCCAATACCAAAAGTGATGCTCAGTCCTTGGTGAACCAAATGAGAAATTACAAGTTCCTTGTGTGTCTAGTGTTTTGGCACTCATTGCTCTTTCAGGCAAATTTCGTAAGCAAGGAGCTTCAAGGTGAAACCATGGATGTAACAACTTGTCTGAAAGCATTTGAAAAACTGTTCAACTGGTTAAATGCATTGAAAAGGGCTTTGAGGAATCACTGGTCGATGCCAAAGAACTTGCTGAAGACCTTGAAGTTTTCAAAAGTGAAAAGAGGCGTGTGCGCAGGAAGAGGCAAATGTTTTACTACGAATCAACTGATGAACCTCTGTCAGACCCCCAAAAGGCATTTCAAATTCAATGCTTTAATCAAGTGGTGAATAAAGCCGTGCAAACCCTTCAGCCCCGATTTGAACAGCTAACAAAGTACTATGAGTTGTTTGGATTCTTGTGCAATTTTAAGGATATGCCCAAGGAAGACGTAAGGAAATGTGCTGAAGATTTGGAAATCGCCTTAACTGATTCCAAATTAGTTCATGCTGACAATGCAGCAGATGGAGTTACAACAACGAAGATGGCTGATATTGATGGTTGCATGCTTTGTGAGGAGATAGAAGCAATAAAGCCAATTCTCCCTTTAGAGCTGTTACAAAATCCTGCAAAAATGCCCGAGTTTCTAGCTTGCAATAACAAGTCTACAGCCTTTCCAAATCTTTTTGTGGCACTTAGAATTTACCTTACCATCCCAGTTACAGTTGCATCTGGCGAAAGATCCTTTTCTAAGCTCAAACTTATTAAAACTTACCTAAGGTCTACAATGAGTCAAGAACGCCTAAATAGTTTGAGTATTATGTCAACAGAGTGTAATGTGGCCAGAGAATTGAGCTTTGAGGAAATCCTGAAAGACTTTGCAATGAAAAAAGCAAGAAAAATTAGCTTTTGAAAGCTTAATGTATTAAGGATACTAGTTGCGGTGCTTTTCTTAAGTGATAAGTTCCATATTTCCAAATATTGAGTTGAATATAAATGTATAAGGTTCCCAGTGACTAGAACGTATTAATTAATAAATCAAATAAAGACAATATAGTATCTTTGTATTTGTTTAGACAGTTTAATTTAGGTTCATAATTTGCAGATTGACATGCTGTCTCCTAGACTGGGCCTGGTGAATCACCTGTCTTGCACTTCTGCTTGCCAAGTGCAGTGGGTTGCAAAAGTGTTGGCCCCCTCAACATATTTTCAATGATTCCTATAGAAAACAGCTCTCACTGTATCAAGTGTAACTTCATCACAATCTGTTTAGCCATATAAATTGTAGTGCTGTTTAATGATTCAAGACTTCGGTGGTCAGTATATTATATCAGGCATAACTGAAAAATACCACTATGCTATATTTTGCATTTGGATCACAAATTGCAAAAGTGTTCATCCCCCAGCTACTATTGGAATAGCAATAGAGGGGTGGGGATGAATAACAGATAACAGACCTTTATTCTTCACTTGAAATACTCAGTGAAATTTGTTTTACTGCCATTGAATAAAGTGTAAATAACAAATAACTTTTGCAATTTTATGACCCCTATGCAAAATGAAGCAGAGTCGTGCATTTAATCGTACATAAAATAATATAAAATAAACTTATTAAATAGAACCACAATTTATAAGAACAAATGGGATGAGTTGAAGTTAATTACGCTTGGTGGAGTGAGAGCTGGATTCTATTGGAGTCAATGGAAAAATATTGAGGAGGCAAATACTTTTTCAACCCACTGAATATCTATACTACTATTATATATAGTATTATTATCATAACTTCATAAATGGGGAGGGGGGGCCGCCATCATGATTCCAATGGGGCCCCACACTTCCTAGAGCCGGCCCTGCACACATGTAACTTCAGGATATAATGTCTCCATTGTTGATCATTACTTTATTAAAATTTAGGTTTCATATCAGTGATTCTTCAAAGAGATTGATAGACAGATTCCAGATGAACCATGCGGAATAATTCAGCTATTCCGGTAATCAATTTTAGTCCTACAATGTAAGACGTCTACCACGATGCAGTGTATTTCTGTTTCTGTATCGATGTCTTACTGCCTACATTTGGCTGACAGGGGAATGAGAGACCAATCTAATTAAAATTAGAACTCTACTTTCCTATGTTAAGATCTGACAGAGATCACTTAGAGGTCGTGTTCTGGTGACCTTTGAAATAGCCAATGGAAATGCAGCTTTCAAGAATTTCAAAGTGAATCAAATCGTTCGGCACACACACATTGATGATCTTCAGCCATACTGCTTGGGCTCCCAAGTGGAAAGGCTGAGAACTTCATCTGATTGCTTTATAAATTTAGCGATTATGGTAATATCATAGGTCAAGAGAAGATGACCCCTAAGTGGTCGCTGTTAGATCTTCACGTATGACAGCGTATGTCTGATTTTAATTACATTGAATTCTTGCCATGCTTTTTCTACATTTGTTCAAAATTCATTAGTAAATAAATAATTATATCAAAATATATACGTATGATATCAATTTACTTCCGTTTTTAATTGCTTTAGGAATGATATCTGCAATGTCGCTACTAATCTAACATGGATAGTTTTAAAAAAATGAACCTGGATAATAAATGAACATAAAAAACTTTCCTTAATTTCATTCGTATGTTTGTTTCATTCGCTTTTCTTTTCTTTTTTTTTTAAATTTAAACTCTTTTTAAATCAATTATGATCAGATGTTGAAGTCTGTCTTTTATTGTGTTCCACAGGTGCTCGACGCGACCTTGACGTGAAGAAGATAAAAAAAAATAATCTAAAGGAAAAAATCATACAGAGTGAGAAAAATACTTTAGATTACCCCCATGACCTATTCAGACATACGACCCTCTCTATCATATTATCACAATGGGTCATTGGGGGTAATCTAAGGTATTTTTTTTAATCACTCTGCATGATTTTTTCCCTTTAGATTATTGTTTTTTTTATTTCACATCAAGCTCGCGTCGAGCACCTGTGTTGTGTTCTTGCAATTTATTTTTATTGAATGCATATGTATTTTAGTACGAATGGATATCGACTATAGGCCCATTGGGAATTTTCTCCCCTTTAATATTGTGCAAAAAACAGTGGCGGTGTTCTAATTGCACAAGTAATAATGAAAGTATCTATACTCTGTTTCGACCTAACGTCTTACTAGACTATTTCAAAGTAAAAAGTCTTCAGATCTGTCAAGAATCTGATTGTTAAAACCTACACATTGCAATTTCTTGAGAAAGAGCATCACACCTTGGAATTACAAGTTGTGGCACGTAGTTCTTCGAGTAATGTCAGTTTCTAACTGCTGCTCTATGAATTAGGATCTTATTTATTGTGTTATGCTTGCACATGTTTTGCGCAAATGGAAGCAATACCGCTACCGCTTTGTTCCTTGGATTGCAATGACGTTGAAGGATAGGTGACTGAGATTAGCTCCTCATTTCGTCTATAATCGCAAAACAATATTTACGATCGTTTTTTATCACCAGTTTTCGAGTCTCATGTGATTAGTAGGAAAAACCACCCTCACATTCAAAATGTTTCCTATCGACCGACCTTCCCTTCTCCATGGTACAAACAAAAGGGGAAGAAGAAGAAAAAAAAAACAAAAAAAACACCTACACACAAAATTATATGCCTACCCAAATTTAAAAAAAAAAACCATGCAATAGGAAACAAATGTTGGGGTGGCTTTATCAGGCTACGGTCGTTTCCATTCAATACTACTGTATTATAGTTCTGACAGGACGAACGTCTAGGAGCCAAGACTTTATTTTGATCAAAATGTGTTTGAAGTTTGTTTTTAGCTCTGCATCTGAAGAACGTATTGCTAATTTCAATAATGAGTTTCCAAAACCAGTTAAATAGTTGGACTGAAATTTCATAACTAAACTATCTCCGTTACAATAGTATAAACTCTCATATAATTCTTTTCGCAAAAATTTTACTTTTCATTGTCAACCAATAATAGCAGCTAAACCCATATTCTATATTTTATCTTCATCCATTTTTAGAGTTTCCCATTCTTCACATTGATATGATTCTAATTGTCTTAAACTAAGTAACAGAAAAAAGCAAAAACCAACAAGTTTGAAGGAATTTAAATTATTTTTTTCTTTCTAAAATATGTAGCGACACTTTTGTAAAAACAAATCAACTTACAGTATGTTGATTGAAATGGTCCTTAAAATACTGAGTATTCCAAATGAGTTCCAGTGGTATTCCAAAATTCAGTTCAATGTACTGTGCTGATATGATAACAGTCCATGATATCTTTAAATGAATACACAGTAATTCCAAAACAGCTACTAAATTCTAAAGTCTGAGCACTTTTTAATTCCAATGAATAATTAAATTAATTAAATCTGAACCAAATGCAACAAGACCATTTGACTCCTCTAAGACTGATGTTTATTCTATGAATAACTAATTTTCAGCTAAATGTCACTTACATGAACAACTGCGATGCAGTTTTGAATCAGAATGAGGTTTAAACAATCATTTGTACAGGAACTTGAGCAGCTAACCAATCAGAAACTAGGTCATCTGGTTTTCCAAGGGGAAATCCCATACAATTTGTCATTAATGTTTTTCTACAGCTTCCAAAGTAAAAAAGCCACAATAATGTTGTTTTGAATGAAATAACCACATCCTAAACCGTGAATTCATTATCTTGAAGCTATGTAATACGTTGAATTAAATGACCCGATCTTAAAATAGAAACCCACAGCTATAAAGAGAATTTGTATTTAATGTTATTTACTAAATGACCTTTACAATCTATAATCACGAAAATTAGCACACATAATATATACATAACAATATCCTTAGTACTGTGAGTAATATATCCGTGCATAATTCAGTGCCCCAGATGAGCAGCATATCAGTTTACTTGGTTAAGTATGCACACCAGATATGCAAGCATTTTTTCATTCACTTAAAACCTCAATATTTCTATGCACATGTTGGTGTAAACAAACAACTGATTTAAACTTCTGGTCTAATTTTATTCTCTGGTGCCACTTAAATTAAGGGGCCCTGAGTGGCCGAGTGGTTTAAAGCACTTTCTGGTACGGATCACTGCCGTCTCACCTCTGTCAGCATGGGTTCGAGTCTAAGATTCAGCTAATGTAGTTCTGTGAGAAAGCTTGCTAGTAGCTACTCATGAGTCGGTGGTTCTTTCCGGGACTTTTCCCAGGTTCTTCCTCCACCAATAATACTGGCTGCCATGTATAGCCTATCGTGTGCTGAAAAATGGCGTAAAACCCTACAACAACAACAACAACAACAACCACTTAAATTATTGATGAAACAATTTTTATTTAGCCACAATTTTAAAGTATAATTATTGATGAAACAATTTTTATTTAGCCACAATTTTAAAGTATAATTATTGATGAAACAATTTTTATTTAGCCACAATTTTAAAGTATAATTATCGATGAAACAATTTTTATTTAGCCACAATTTTAAAGTATAATTATCGATGAAACAATTTTTATTTAGCCACAATTTTAAAGTATAATTATTGATGAAACAATTTTTATTTAGCCACAATTTTAAAGTATAATTATTGATGAAACAATTTTTATTTAGCCACAATTTTAAAGTATAATTATCGATGAAACAATTTTTATTTAGCCACAATTTTAAAGTATAATTATTATTGAAACAATTTTTATTTAGCCACAATTTTAAAGTATAATTATCGATGAAACAATTTTTATTTAGCCACAATTTTAAAGTATAATTATTATTGAAACAATTTTTATTTAGCCACAATTTTAAAGTATAATTATTATTGAAACAATTTTTATTTAGCCACAATTTTAAAGTATAATTATCGATGAAACAATTTTTATTTAGCCACAATTTTAAAGTATAATTATCGATGAAACAATTTTTATTTAGCCACAATTTTAAAGTATAATTATTATTGAAACAATTTTTATTTAGCCACAATTTTAAAGTATAATTATCGATGAAACAATTTTTATTTAGCCACAATTTTAAAGTATAATTATTATTGAAACAATTTTTATTTAGCCACAATTTTAAAGTATAATTATCGATGAAACAATTTTTATTTAGCCACAATTTTAAAGTATAATTATCGATGAAACAATTTTTATTTAGCCACAATTTTAAAGTATAATTATCGATGAAACAATTTTTATTTAGCCACAATTTTAAAGTATAATTATTGATGAAACAATTTTTATTTAGCCACAATTTTAAAGTATAATTATTATTGAAACAATTTTTATTTAGCCACAATTTTAAAGTATAATTATTGATGAAACAAATTTTATTTAGCCACAATTTTTAAAGTATAATTATTGATGAAACAATTTTTATTTAGCCACAATTTTAAAGTATAATAAACCAGTCTAACTTTGATTGCTGCAGTTGGCAGAGTACAAGCATTCAGATAATATCAGACGAATGCTCAAAATGTCAGGAATGTGAGAGTGATAATCTGCAAAGCCGGAATTTTTTTAATTGGAAAATCAATGTTTAGCTTCTTTTTTCTCCAGCCAATTGACAGTTAATCATTAACATCCATAGTAATAAGTATTGTCTCAGACATAATTGATAAATCTTTTAAATTAGCCCCTATTGAATCATGAAAAAAATAAGATGAAAGTAGTGGTTTTATGCAGAACATACAGCTTGTTGAGACAGTCACTTATGTGTTTAGAACTAATTAAAATTGAGATCTGTCAAAACAAGGCAATAAACTTGACACAGAAAGTAAGTTAAATATTTGTTTTAGTGTTAACTTTCAACATATTTTAAAACTGAAAAATACCCAATTTAAAAAGAAAAATAATCTAATTTCACTCAATTTTAATTTTATTGCAATATACTTTATGTCCTTATCTGTGGTACTGTTGATTACTTGACAGACCTGTTTTGTAACAGAATGCAAATGTGCACAGTACACAGTTCTGCATGTCAAAAATTGCATTAGTGAATATTAAATTATATTGTGCTGTCAACAAAAACAGTGGTGTATTATATGCAACCTTTAAGTATTTGAGCTTTCTTTTACAAAGTTAGAACAAATATTAAAATAAATTTGTCTCTAACCGTTTATCTCTCTTCCATTTAAGATTGACAATGAAATAAGTCTTGACATATTATGCTATGAATGAGTAAAAGATCAAGGTGACAGTCAGTATGTGCATGTATTACTTCAGAAAAGATATTTAAGTGACACAAATTACTTAAGTATCCTCCATAACACATAACTTAAAACTAATGTAAGGTAGACATAAACCAATTAAAATATAAAATATTAAACCAATTAAAATATAAAATATTAAACCAATTAAAATATAAAATATTAAGCCAATTAAAATATAAAATATTAAGCCAATTAAAATATAAAATATTAAGCCAATTAAAATATAAAATATTAAACCAATTAAAGTATAAAATATTAAGCTCTAAAACTTTCACAGAATGAAATTGTTCGGGCACAAAAATCATTAGAGGTCATTAATGGTAGAAAACTAATTAATCATATATGAGGTATAATATTAAATGGGTGACCATAATTACTCTATACATGGTGATTTGTTTAAACCTTATATGATTGCATAAATATTAGCCCAAAACACTTCACTCAGTATAGTCAGATCTACTTTCACCCCCTTTCATCGCAATATTTGAAAGTTTAATAACCCACTGAAAATGTCTCTAAGGTTGGTCAACAGCACTTATCCACAAATAGAACTAGAATTGTGCATCCTAAGTAAATTGAATTGCTCATGTATATATATGGAACCAATGTAAGGCTGTCATTCTCTACAAAGAACTCATTATACAAACCAATGGAAAAACTATGATATTAAAAATTGAATAACTTTAAATTTTGAATGCTCATAATCAAACCTGACGGTATATTTCTCAGTTGAGGTCTGTCCTTGATCCAAGCATCTGGGTTGAGAAAACTATATGAGCAAAGGCATTATTTGATTTACTTGTGTTTGAAATGTGCTTTCAATCTGATTTACTTGTGTTTGAAACGTGCTTTCAATTTGATTTACTTGTGTTTGAAACGTGCTTTCAATTTGATTTACTTGTGTTTGAAACGTGCTTTCAATTTGATTTACTTGTGTTTGAAACGTGCTTTGAATTTGATTTTACTTGTGTTTGAAACGTGCTATCAATTTGATTTACTTGTGTTTGAAACGTGCTATCAATTTGATTTACTTGTGTTTGAAAGGTGCTTTCAATTTGATTTACTTGTGTTTGAAAGGTGCTTTCAATTTGATTTACTAGTGTTTGAAACGTGCTTTCAATTTGATTTACTTGTGTTTGAAATGTGCTTTCAATTTGATTTACTTGTGTTTGAAAGGTGCTTTCAATTTGATTTACTTGTGTTTGAAATGTGCTTTCAATTTGATTTACTTGTGTTTGAAACGTGCTTTCAATTTGATTTACTTGTGTTTGAAACATGCTTTCAATTTGATTTACTTGTGTTTTGAAACGTGCTTTCAATTTGATTTACTTGTGTTTTGAAACGTGCTTTCAATTTGATTTACTTGTGTTTGTAACGTGCTTTCAGTTTGATTTACTTGTGTTTGAAACGTGCTTTCAATTTGATTTACTTGTGTTTGAAACGTGCTTTCAATTTGATTTACTTGTGTTTGAAACGTGCTTTCAATTTGATTTACTTGTGTTTGAAACGTGCTTTCAGTTTGATTTACTTGTGTTTGAAAGGTGCTTTGAATTTGATTTACTTGTGTTTGAAACGTGCTTTTAATTTCATTTACTTGTGTTTGAAACGTGCTGTTAATTTGATTTACTTGTGTTTGAAATGTGCTTTCAATTTGATTTACATGTGTTTGAAATGTGCTTTCAATTTGATTTACTTGTGTTTGAAACATGCTTTCAATTTGATTTACTTGTGTTTGAAACGTGCTTTCAATTTGATTTACTTGTGTTTGAAACGTGCTTTCAATTTGATTTACTTGTGTTTGAAACATGCTTTCAGTTTGATTTACTTGTGTTTGAAAGGTGCTTTGAATTTGATTTACTTGTGTTTGAAACGTGCTTTTAATTTCATTTACTTGTGTTTGAAACATGCTGTCAATTTGATTTACTTGTGTTTGAAATGTGCTTTCAATTTGATTTACTTGTGTTTGAAATGTGCTTTCAATTTGATTTACTTGTATTTGAAAGGTGTTTTCAATTTGATTTACTTGTGTTTTGAAACGTGCTTTCAATTTGATTTACTTGTGTTTGAAACGTGCTTTCAATTCTACACAGTCCTAAAGAATTGGTGGCTGATTTCATTAATGAATTTTCAAAAGTCAAGTCTATAAATGGATTGAAATTCCATGTATGGAATATTGTTACTGTTTTTTTCTCAGTTACAAATAGGAAAAGCTCTCAAAAAAATAATAAAAAGGACAACAGAAAGTATAACACATCAATGATAGTAATAAAAATAATGAAAAGGACAACAGAAAGTATAACATCAATGATAGTAATAAAAATAATGAAAAGGACAACAGAAAGTATAACACATCAATGATAGTAATAAACATATGAAAAGGACTACAGAAAGTATAACACATCAATGATAGTAATACAAATAATGCAAAGGACAACAGAAAGTATAGCACATCAATGATAGTAATAAAAATAATGAAAAGGACAACAGAAAGTATAACATCAATGATAGTAATAAAATAATGAAAAGGACAACAGAAAGTATAACACATCAATGATAGTAATAAAAATAATGAAAAGGACAACAGAAAGTATAACACATCAATGATAGTAATAAAAATAATGAAAAGGACAACAGAAAGTATAACACATCAATGATAGTAATAAAAATAATGAAAAGGACAACAGAAAGTATAACACATCAATGATAGTAATAAAAATAATGAAAAGGACAACAGAAAGTATAACATCAAGAAACAAAGTGCCAGTGATGATAGTAACATACTAAGCTGAGTATGTATTTGTTTGAAATAAAAACAGCTTAATGGAAGATTATATATTTGTTTGAAATAAAAACAGCCTAATGGAATATTATATATTTGTTTGAAATAAAAACAGCCTAATGGAAGATTATATATTTGTTTGAAATAAAAACAGCCTAATGGAAGATTATATATTTGTTTGAAATAAAAACAGCCTAATGGAAGATTATATATTTGTTTGAAATAAAAACAGCCTAATGGAAGATTATATATTTGTTTGAAATAAAAACAGCTTAATGGAAGATTATATATTTGTTTGAAATAAAAACAGCTTAATGGAAGATTATATATTTGTTTGAAATAAAAACAGCTTAGTGGAAGATTATATATTTGTTTGAAATAAAAACAGCTTAGTGGAAGATTATATATTTGTTTAAAATAAAAACAGCCTAGTGGAAGATTATATATTTGTTTGAAATAAAAACAGCCTAATGGAAGATTATATATTTGTTTGAAATAAAAACAGCCTAATGGAAGATTATATATTTGTTTGAAATAAAAACAGCCTAATGGAAGATTATATATTTGTTTGAAATAAAATCAGCCTAATGGAAGATTATATATTTGTTTGAAATAAAAACAGCCTAATGGAAGATTATGTATTTGTTTGAAATAAAAACAGCCTAATGGAAGATTATGTATTTGTTTGAAATAAAAACAGCCTAATGGAAGATTATGTATTTGTTTGAAATAAAAACAGCCTAATGGAAGATTATGTATTTGTTTGAAATAAAAACAGCCCAATGGAAGATTATATATTTGTTTGAAATAAAAACAGCCTAATGGAAGATTATATATTTGTTTGAAAAAAAAACAGCTTAATGGAAGATTATATATTTGTTTGAAATAAAAACAGCCTAGTGGAAGATTATATATTTGTTTGAAATAAAAACAGCCTAGTGGAAGATTATATATTTGTTTGAAATAAAAACAGCCTAGTGGAAGATTATATATTTGTTTGAAATAAAAACAGCCTAGTGGAAGATTATATATTTGTTTGAAATAAAAACAGCCTAATGGAAGATTATATATTTGTTTGAAATAAAAACAGCCTAATGGAAGATTATATATTTGTTTGAAATAAAAACAGCCTAATGGAAGATTATATATTTGTTTGAAATAAAAACATCCTAATGGAAGATTATATATTTGTTTGAAATAAAAACATCCTAATGGAAGATTATATATTTGTTTGAAATAAAAACAGCTTAATGGAAGATTATATATTTGTTTGAAATAAAAACAGCCTAATGGAAGATTATATATTTGTTTGAAATAAAAACAGCCTAATGGAAGATTATATATTTGTTTGAAATAAAAACAGCCTAATGGAAGATTATATATTTGTTTGAAATAAAAACAGCTTAATGGAAGATTATATATTTGTTTGAAATAAAAACAGTCTAGTGGAAGATTATATATTTGTTTGAAATAAAAACAGCCTAGTGGAAGATTATATATTTGTTTGAAATAAAAACAGCCTAGTGGAAGATTATATATTTGTTTGAAATAAAAACAGCCTAGTGGAAGATTATATATTTGTTTGAAATAAAAACAGCCTAGTGGAAGATTATATATTTGTTTGAAATAAAAACAGCCTAATGAAAGATTATATATTTGTTTGAAATAAAAACAGCCTAGTTGAAGATTATATATTTGTTTGAAATAAAAACAGCCTAATGGAAGATTATATATTTGTTTGAAATAAAAACAGCCTAGTGGAAGATTATATATTTGTTTGAAATAAAAACAGCCTAATGGAAGATTATATATTTGTTTGAAATAAAAACATCCTAATGGAAGATTATATATTTGTTTGAAATAAAAACAGCCTAATGGAAGATTATATATTTGTTTGAAATAAAAACAGCTTAATGAAAGATTATATATTTGTTTGAAATAAAAACAGCCTAATGGAAGATTATATATTTGTTTGAAATAAAAACAGCCTAATGGAAGATTATATATTTGTTTGAAATAAAAACAGCCTAGTGGAAGATTATATATTTGTTTGAAATAAAAACAGCCTAATGGAAGATTATATATTTGTTTGAAATAAAAACAGCCTAATGGAAGATTATATATTTGTTTGAAATAAAAACAGCCTAATGAAAGATTATATATTTGTTTGAAATAAAAACAGCCTAATGGAAGATTATATATTTGAAATAAAAACAGCTTAATGGAAGATTATATATTTGTTTGAAAAAAAACAGCCTAGTGGAAGATTATATATTTGTTTGAAATAAAAACAGCCTAGTGGAAGATTATATATTTGTTTGAAATAAAAACAGCCTAGTGGAAGATTATATATTTGTTTGAAATAAAAATAGCCTAATGGAAGATTATATATTTGTTTGAAATAAAAACAGCCTAGTTGAAGATTATATATTTGTTTGAAAAAAAAACAGCCTAATGGAAGATTATATATTTGTTTGAAAAAAAACAGCAAATTGGAAGATTATTTATTTGTTTGAAATAAAAACAGCCTAATGGAAGATTATATATTTGTTTGAAATAAAAACAGCCTAATGGAAGATTATATATTTGTTTGAAATAAAAACAGCCTAATGGAAAATTATATATTTGTTTGAAATAAAAACAGCCTAATGGAAGATTATATATTTGTTTGAAATAAAAACAGCCTAATGGAAGATTATATATTTGTTTGAAATAAAAACAGCTTAATGGAAGATTATATATTTGTTTGAAATAAAAACAGCCTAGTGGAAGATTATATATTTGTTTGAAATAAAAACAGCCTAATGGAAGATTATATATTTGTTTGAAATAAAAACATCCTAATGGAAGATTATATATTTGTTTAAAATAAAAACAGCCTAATGGAAGATTATATATTTGTTTGAAATAAAAACAGCTTAATGGAAGATTATATATTTGTTTGAAATAAAAACAGCCTAATGGAAGATTATATATTTGTTTGAAATAAAAACAGCCTAATGAAAGATTATATATTTGTTTGAAATAAAAACAGCCTAGTTGAAGATTATATATTTGTTTGAAATAAAAACAGCCTAATGGAAGATTATATATTTGTTTGAAATAAAAACAGCCTAATGAAAGATTATATATTTGTTTGAAATAAAAACAGCCTAATGGAAGATTATATATTTGAAATAAAAACAGCTTAATGGAAGATTATATATTTGTTTGAAATAAAAACAGCCTAATGGAAGATTATATATTTGTTTGAAATAAAAACAGCCTAGTGGAAGATTATATATTTGTTTGAAATAAAAACAGCCTAGTGGAAGATTATATATTTGTTTGAAATAAAAACAGCCTAGTGGAAGATTATATATTTGTTTGAAATAAAAACAGCCTAGTGGAAGATTATATATTTGTTTGAAATAAAAACAGCCTAATGGAAGATTATATATTTGTTTGAAATAAAAACAGCCTAATGGAAGATTATATATTTGTTTGAAATAAAAACAGCCTAATGGAAGATTATATATGTTTGAAATAAAAACAGCCTAATGGAAGATTATATATTTGTTTGAAATAAAAACAGCCTAATGGAAAATTATATATTTGTTTGAAATAAAAACAGCCTAATGGAAGATTATATATTTGTTTGAAATAAAAACAGCTTAATGGAAGATTATATATTTGTTTGAAATAAAAACAGCTTAATGGAAGATTATATATTTGTTTGAAATAAAAACAGCTTAATGGAAGATTATATATTTGCATGAAATAAAAACAGCTTAAATTGGAAGATTATATATTTGCATGAAATAAAAACAGCTTAAATTGGAAGGTTATATATTTGCATGAAATAAAAACAGCTTAAATTGGAAGTTATTCTAAATTAAATAGATTTCCTAAACAGATGTTAGCTAGTACTGGATCAAGCATCAGTGTCATCAAACAGGTGACATTTAAGAGAATACCTGTCCAGTCCAACTTAAGGTAATAAAGTATACACATACTGGTCTTGTGCTCACTGTGAGGAAATTTAATATACGAATACAGTTCTATAATGCACCTGGTTTCATCATCAGGTGGGTATCCAGTTCCCTTCAATGTTTCAGCACTGACCCACAGTGCTTTCCAGGGTTGTGTTGACTGAGTTGATTAGACTCAGCTTGAAACCAATTAGCTTTTCCATTGTTCTTTTTCATCTGCCAAATCAAATGTGAGGCCTGTTAGCCAACCAAGATGACTTAATTCTTACGATTAGGTTCTTTAATTGCAGTGACTACCAAGGCACGCTAAAAAGCCTGTGCTGTGAAGCCATGGCATCCTATTTCCACAGGTAGATTCCAGGCCTTCCATTGATTCTGCTGGCACTCATGAATAAGTGGCTGATACTTGGCTCACTCATCTCATGGGCCTCATCCATTTCCAAGGCACAGTCAGTTCCAATGAACTGGTGTTTCAGGATTCGAGTAAACTACATACAGCTAATGTAGGTTTGTTGTTGTAGTGTTTAACACCATTTTTCAGCACACGATAGGCTATACATGGTGGCCAGTATTAATGGTGGAAAAAGAACCCAGAATACCTTGGAAAGAACCACCAACCCACGAGAAGCTAATAGCAAGCTTTCTCACAGACTCACATTGGCCGAATCTGAGACTCGAACCCATGCAGACAGATGTGAGATGGCAGTGATGTGTAACAGAGAGCACTTTAGACCACTCGGCCTCTCAGGGCTCAAATATAGGTTTGCAGGAATAAATTTAGCTAAAGTAATTGTCAGTCATTAAGGCGAACAGTTTTATAAATAAAATAGAGCAACCCAAATAGCCAACACAGAAATGGTATGGATGACATATTGAATGGAATCACTAACCTGTGACTTGCCACTTTATGTATATATAATCAAGAACATTGCAGTCATCGTTTGAACTTTAGAAAGCACATTAAGCTCGAAATCTTGAATTGAAAAGTTATTTTTTTTATATATGTATATATCATTGTGCAGTTTTTCCAGTCATCAGTATTGGGGTACATTCGCCTGGTAGCACACTTCTACTGATGGCTCACATCACAGTTTAGAATGAAATGTATATGTTGAACAGTACATGCTACAGAAATTGTGGGATGGGGGAAAGAGTTAAATTAGTGCAGCAAAATATCATGATATATCACTATATTATATTGTTATGCTCCTGTCATGCACTAAAATACTAGTAACTTTTTAAAATAATCCAAAATTTAAAATCGCAGTTCAGACTAGATGCATTATTATTTAATTGTACCTTATATTTTAAAGGCTAATATTTTATTTTGAAATACTGATTGCATTTTCAGGTCAGTTCGAGCAGTTCAAGATAAAAGTCAGGACAAGATCATATCAGATCAGGATGTATACACTTGTCTCCTGAACTTATTTGAGGGACTCTATCAAGTTAGCAAATCCAATTTTGGATCTGACGTGTATAAAAGAAATTTGAATGTGATGGATAATATACTTGGGTTTCAGACTGAGAGACAGCCCAGTGTGCTGAGAGATGGAGGGGTTGGTGTAATAGTAACTAAAGGGATTGTTCCAAATGGAAGCATTGTGTCTATGTATCCAGGTATGCTTTATTTACCTTGTGCCTATGTATCTAGGTTATTTTTTTAATACATTTTATCTATCTATCCAGTTTTGATGTATTAACATTGTGTATTTATATTCAGGTATGCTATTTTTACAGAAATTTTAAATTTTTATACAAATACTTTAGAGAGAGACTTTCTAATCCAGGTTATGCTTGTACAAATTACTACTACTACTACTACTACTACTACTACTACTACTACTACTACTACTACTACTGACTTTGTTTAGAGAAAAAGCTAATTTATTCAGCTGACCAATCACTCATGTGGCCTTCAAAAGTTACATGTATATTATGTACTATTTTTACATGTTGTGGTTTCTTTAGACAAGAAAGGTATTAAAAACTAGATAATTGATCTACTGGTACTATCAAATCTGTACAAGGCATTACAGGTGAAAATGTGAAAGAACATTTTTTGAAAGTTTAGTAATGCTGAATAGTTCAAAATTATATAAATGATTGTTTCTACAGATGTTTACTGATATGGTTATGAAAACCATCAGCGAAGTCAGCTTTCCTTGTATAGGGTGGATTAGAATTCCATAGTTTGACTGCAAGAAAAGCAAAACTCGTTGAACAAGTTATCATCCCTTTTACATCATTTGAAAATCAAGCAATGGCACAAAGAAACAAAAGGTGAAAATTTCAGCTTGCAATTACTATAGATATCATATTTTGTGTCAGACTTGATCCCTGTTATGTATTTGGCTGACACATGTACCACTCCGACTTGTTATGTATTTGGCTGACACATGTACCACTCTGACTTGTTATGTATTTGGCTGACACATGTACCACTCTGACTTGTTATGTATTTGGCTGACACAAGTACCACTCTGACTTGTTATGTATTTGGCTGACACATGTACCATGCCAACTTGTTATGTATTTGGCTGGCACATGTACCACTCCAACTTATGTATTTGGCTGACACATGTACCATGCCAACTTGCAGAACATTGTATCAGCATAATAGGTTTGCATCACCATTTGAATTTACAGTACACATACTCCGGCAGAACATTGATCAATGCATGTACTCTGGCAGTACATTCATCAGTGCATATACTCTGGCAGAACATTCCTGATGTTTTGAATATTTTGGTATGGAGCTTGAATTAACTACAGCAAAATACCATGAAAATGGTTTGTATGTAAAATGTATGAGCTGCCACTTTCCTTAGTAGTTTCCTTAAAATGCAGATTTTATACTTTTAAAGAAAACAGTAAAATCTTCTGCAAAATCTGTGTAGCGACCTTACAAAAATTTGGAAGAAATTTCAAGCATTTGATTTCTGTCATGTTCTCTCTCTCTTCTCAAACACATACAGCACTCACAAATTAATATGGTATAACCTGATTAGAAGGACCACATATCATAAATAACACAATCATTGTATGGGGATTGGAGATACTTTCAGATTTCATTTATACAACCTCTTTCTGTTTCTTCCTCTCCCATTGTAAGAGAGGACCATATAATTTTGCAGTATATACAGTCATTCATCAACAAGCAGTTGGTGGAAATCATACAAAAACAACAATCTCAAGGGGTTCATTCATGCCATAAAGGTCAAGTTGAGGTTGATATATACCTGAGTCACCTCAGTGAAATCATTCTTCTGATCAAGTTTGTGATGGAGATATCAAGGTCAATCCAACTTTCCATTCAAAGGGATGATTAGTATGTAACCAGTGTCAATCCCATATATTCCATATATTCTGCTTTTATGACCTTTTTCACCTGGTGTGACACAAAAGTTTCTTTGATTGCCTGCCATGACAAAGTTTACCAATTTCGAATCCTTCCTGTCAGTAAAATATTTAGTTCCTTAGCCTTCACTAAAATGATGAATTGTGTCATCATCCTGTTCTGGTCAACATTGTCTATGGCAGTGGCAGTCAACGTTCCCTGTAAGTTGCGCATGCGCAACTGCTCAGACATCCCCGCACAGCTGAATTGTCAATCCAGCATTAAAGTTTGCTTGCACAATGCAGCGAGCATTGCATGCACATCTACCATTCGCTTAGAGGGAACCTTGGTGGCAGTGTATCTGGTCAGTGCCCTCCAAAAACAGTTGTTCTCAAGGGCCAAAACAATCTTCTATTGAATCATCTCAGTTTTCCAGTGATCAGGGAAAAATCTTACCTTCACCCATCCCAATGATTTGTCCTACTGGGTTAAGAGTTTATAACCAGTCTCAGTCTTGTACGTCTCTCTTATGTCCATTTCATGTGGATCGTACAATTCATTTATAACAGAAGATGAATTTCTTGTTTGTTTGTTTGTTTGATTAGGATTAGCTTTAACAATTTTTCAGTCATATCGCTACGATGTCTGCAGTGAGGCAGTTTATAGTGATGTCTAGCACTGAGACATCATGCCGCAGACATGTAGCATGATGTCTCACCCAGTCACATTATCCTGACACCAGGCCGACCAGTCCTAACACTAACCTCTAAATGCTGAGCGTCAAGCGAGGCAGCTGTTAGTACCATTTTTGTAAGTCTTTGGTATGACTCGGCCGGGGATCGAACCAACGACCTCCCGCTTCCGGGGCGGACGCTCTAACCACTAGGCCACCGGAGCGGTTCAGATGAATTTCTTGCAATTCCTGGTTACTAAATATGCAGGAGATCTGATCCCACTGAGCTGCCATTATAAGCGCATGTTGTAAATGACATGTTGAATGGCACACTTTTTCCAGTCAACTCAACCAAATGATCGTTATCATGAATGAGGGTATGATCATTCCGGCGTCACTGGTGCAGCCAAATTTGGCTCACAACAGGAATTCCTCTTAAAAAACCAAATTGAAAAGAAATATATACAGATGCTAGTATATATATACACCATGTACACCACTTCTCTCCAGTAGACCTTCCGGACCTGTTTGCAAAATTCTTCTGTGACAAGGTACAAACTATTAGAGATAAGCCTGACAACACCATTTCATTTGACTCGTCTTCACCATACAGTTACGATACAGAATTTCAGTGACAACCAATAGCAGCATTTGAACCTGTCTCTATGGATTTAGTACAGACAATCGTGATGAATATTGCACCAAAGTCACATAAACTTGATCCAATTCCAAACATCATTGCTGCATAACAATTTAAAGAACAACTGCCCAGTTTCTAATCTCCCTTACATATAAACAAAATCTTATAAAAAAGTTGTTCTAACCCAACTTGTATCTCATCTGAATTCAAACAGTCCTTTTAGCAATGTACAATCTGCATATTGCCCTTGCCACAGTACTGAAACTACTCTTCTGAAAGAGGTTAATGACATTATCTCTGCTTTGGATAGCGGAATTATTACAGTCCTTACCCCACTTGATTTGTCAGCAGCATTTGACACAATAGACCTTGATATATTACTTACCCATCTCCAGCATGTATTCAGCATTCACAATACGGCCTTACAGTGGTTCAAGTCCTACTTAGTCAACAGGACACAAATTGTATCTGCAAATGGAATACACCTCAGCCCAGTTGATCTATGTTGTGGTGTTCCTACAGGGTGTTCTTGGACCTGTTCTCGTCATTATATGCACTCAACTGCTCTCAAGTGTTATAGATCATCATCCAGTGTCTGAAGTTGATGCTACCATCCAAGGAGTAGAGAGGTGCATTTCTGATGTGAAATCATGGATGACATGTAACAAGCTGCAGATGAATGATGATAAAACTGAGGCCATTCTGATCATAACACAAAGACTTTCTCATTCACATCCTTTACCTCAAAAAAAATATATCAGCAACACCAACATTAAATTCACACAGTTAGTACTAAACTTAGGTGTTACTCTGGACAGTACTCTCACATTGCATCAACATGTCATGAACATATGCAAGGCTGCATATCTTGAGCTGAGACGCATCAGTTCCATTCACAAATATCTTTCAGTTGATGCCATTACAACACTTGTGTGTTCATTAGTACCTTTTAGACTAGACTATTGTAACTCAGTTCTGTCTGGTTCGTCTCAATATCTACTCCAGAAACTTCAAAAAAGTTAAAAACATAGCTGCTCAGATCATCCTTAGAGTACCATGATTTGAGCACACCTCCCCCGCTGCTCTGTACCCTACACTGGCTATCCATTTAATCCAGAATCAGAAACAAAATTTGTTTCTGTGCTACATTTTACTGATGGTCTCCAGTCCAACACACCTATCTGGCTTCACCCATGTGTACACACCAGCAAGATACTTATGCTCCTCTTCTGACAATAATATACTCATTATTCCCACTATGAAAACAAAAGTCATATGGCCAACGTTCTTTTGCATACCAGGGCCCAGCAATGTGGAATGATTTGCCCATTGAATTTAGACACAAAGACACAGTGCTCTTAAAACTCACCTTTTTCGACTGCAAGAACAAACTTTAAGTTAAAGACCTAATAATGTTTCCTACCTTAAATATTTTTATCATTTTTTTTAATGTTTTCTAATTTCATGGTGTTTGTTTTTTTTTTTTTTTTTGCTTTTTGAAGTCAAAGATTAGGCACTAAAGAAAGTCATTATTATTATTATTATCATTGGGGCCCCGAGTGGTCTAAAGCGCTGTCCGTTACGGACCACTGCCATCTCACCTCTGTCTGCGTGTGTTCGAGTCTAAGATTCGGCAAATGTAGTTATGTGAGAAAGCTTGCCAGTAGCTTCTCGTGGGTTGGTGGTTTTCCAGGTTCTTCCTCCACCATTAATACTGGCCTCCATGTATAGCCTATATTGTGCTGAAAAATGGTGTTAAACCATAACAAACAAATAACAAACAAATATTATTATTATTATTATTATTATTATTATTATTATTATTATTATTATTATTATTATTATTATATAGTTGGGATTCTCACTGCCAGGCTTTGCTACAGCCAGTGGCAAATGGGGATCAGGAGAAGGGCTTCATCACATCAACATTTGAAATGAAAGCTATTGTAAACACCTTTCAGCTCAGAAAGGACCAAATCTGTGGCAAGTTAGTCATGATTTTATTGGAAAATAATGTAGTGGTGACTTACCTCCTCAATGAAGGTGATTATGGTACTAAATCATCCAACCTGTGTATACTGATTTGGCAGTTTATTTGTTGGCAATACAAAATACAAATCAATATGCAAATCAGACACATTCCCAGCACAATCAAGTTTCTGTCCAGACAGGGTGATATTTTTCATACTAAATGGTCTCCAATGGTTTTTCATCAGATGTGTGGGTATATGATAATCAGCATGTTAGTTACAAGATGGAACCACAAGCTGCTCACCATTTTCAAACTGGTACCAGACCCAGAAGATGGTGCCATGGATTCATTTTGCAGTCAGTTGGGATGGGTTATGAGTCTTATCCATCTCCATAGTCTTAGTGTCAAAATATGTTAAATATGGGGTCAGAGTTGTAAGATAATTCTAATAGCCTCTCACAGGTGGGACAAGTCTTTGGTCAATGATTTAATCAAGCTAGCAATAGACCTAGCTACCTAGGAAGATTATGGTCAAATTTAGTTTTTAAACATGCAGATTTATAGTAAATTATGATTCTCTAAGAATGCTTACATGATCACTTGAAGATCCTCCCAATCAATTCAGTATGAGAGAATTCTCATTGATAGGTTGCTCATCTTCAAATTGACAACACCTATTATTGGCAAGTGGAGGTAATGTGCTTGAGTTATTGCCCTTTGTCCAAGAAAGAAAAGAGAATTTTTGTGTAGGGATGGATTCTAGAGATAGCAGGTTGATATTCCTGATATTAATTTGATTGGGCAAGTATCCTTGGATAAACATAGTTTACTAAAATTTGCTTTATAATAATTCTGATTAAGAGAAATGTTGAAAGTTTGAAATGTTTGGAGAAAAAAATTGAACGGCCTCTTGAAAGAGTTAATAAGAATGGCCTAAGTATCTTGAAAAAATTGTTTAGCAAATGAATGCTAAATACAGGTGATCTTTTAGGTAGGTTTGACTGAATAAGATGTAATTTAAGGAGAGTGATTCTTTTTTTTTTTTGATATAGGGACAATCTACCAGCCATATGAACCTACCTTCTTCCAGAGTCTGGGAAATCAGTTCATATTCAGATGCATTGATGGACTTCTGATTGATGGAAATGATAGAAAGCTCTCTCGATTTGTCTACAAGTAAGGCATCCAATTATAGAATTTTGTTTTTATATGCATAATATCTAATTTAAGAGTATTCAAGATCCATTTTGTTTTTATATGCATAATATCTAATTTAAGAGTATTCAAGATCCATTTTGTTTTTATATGCATAATATCTAATTTAAGAGTATTCAAGATCCATTTTGTTTTTATATGCATAATATCTAATTTAAGAGTATTCAAGATCCATTTTGCTGAAGTAGATTAAAAACTTCCTTTATATCTTTGATAAATCCATGTTCACAGGTTAAATAAAAGTCCAATATTGTTATCATGCATGCCAAAAACATTTTTAAGGTAATATTGTAGTTGTGGTTATAATGCCATTTTTCAGCACACGATGACCTGTATATGGTAGCTAGTATAACTGGTGGAGGAAGATCTTTTATTAATACTAATTACTTTCCACTGCAATGGTACCCCAAATTAAAAAGCCGCACTCAAGTAATTGTGAAATTTTGATTCACCTGCCCACTAAATCCCCAAGTTAATACAAATGTACTTCTTATTGAGGACAGGTGTTATGTTCAAACAGATGCACTGGTGTGTTGTACTTCCCATTATGGTTAGATCTTATAATACTAAGTTATAAGACAGGAACCCATATTACTGTAACGTGATAATTGTTTACATTCTTGGGAGACAACAGTACTAAATTTGACCAACATGCATGGTAAGGATTATTTAATGAGAATGGTCTCAAAATTCAGGTTTTTTTCCTTCTTTTTACTACAGAAGTATTGCGCTAACTACTTACGATTTCACTTGCCCAACAATGGTTTTTACTCGTCCTGGCTAAATTGGCAAAGGAAATGCATTTTCTTACTCTGGTGTACAGATGTGTTATTTCTTAAAATTATGAGTCTGACTTTCTGTTACAGATCATGTGCACAAAGGGATAGAATGGGACCTTACATGACCTGTGACATCAGCTGGCTGACCCCACATCCAGTCAACCCCCTAGCTGTGGGACAATATGTAAACAACCAATCAAAAAGTATATAGATGTATTTTATGGAACATATTTCATATTTGTGATCAGAGATGATCAGCAGTTATGCTAAAATGCAGAGTACTTCCAATGACACTTTTTTTGATGCAAAATCAATGACACAAATTCAGTGATATATAATACCACAAGTTGCTGTAATGAGTGGCAAATAGGTTTGCTTCAAAATGACATGTTAATTTTATATCAAAAGATCTATATCATTAAGGTTTCTTTTGTCAGCTAACTTCACAAACTTTTCATTCTTAATGACTTAAATTAGTTGACATGGTTAATTATTACAGCATTTATTAAAGGAACATTTCCTGTTGTAAGGTGGATAGTCATTCATCCAATTTTATTCCATGGTAGTAACATCACATCTTTCATGTAATATATTATACAATGGTCGAAAGATAGAATTTATCATGGTTCCCATTGATAGTTCCCATTGATAGCAATATACAAAATAGTGAAGGAGTACTGTATACCAGTCAGCTAATAATTATGATATCATATTATGATATTGTACATCTAAATTCTATGTAATACAGTAAAACTGAATTGAAAGATCACGGTCATGGGAGATTACATGTCTTTAAAGACCAGATTTTTAATGTACAGATTCATTTATTGTATAATGTGGTTACCTCATTGAGAAGCAGTTTTATTTTGGGTCAAGTGGGCATAGTGTGCAAGGACAGGTTTACTACATATTGCATTATTGACTACAGGATAAAGCAAATTTTGATGTATTTGTCATAATTTATATTTATAATTATTACGATTACACATAGTAGTATCAATTTTTCAAGAGAGAGCATCCTGTACAAGGTCAGATACCCTGATGATGATTCAAAATGGCTGCCATAGCGCTTAACATCTTGAGGCAGCTGCCCTGGCATTTTGTCCCGTTTCTCATGTCATTTGTTTCTTAACTGTGTTCATCTACATTTATTTTAGTGGTTTTGTCATACATTGGCTGTTCTGTTCATTTGCTTGGGGAGTTTTTAGAGCTGTTTAACTTTGTCTCCGTCATTTTGCCCATCCTGTTCTTCAACCATCTTTTGTTTTGAAAATTTGTCATCATGCTACACTCACTAGTTGAGCCATTTATATATGATGAACCCATTAAATTACAATATCTTGATACTATACTAGACGTAACAACCTGGGACTACATTCATCCTTGCTTAAATGTAAATTGCAATGAAAAAAGAAATGTCAGACAAAGAGTCAAAGTATATGAATCTAATACCAACTACTCCTTCAAGACACTTTCATGCCATTATTGCAGAGGTGGAATTGCTATAATTGCAAGGCACTCTATAATTCATCATCTTAATCACACTAGAACTTTTAGTTTTGAACACACATCTTTTGAACTGATCCTAACCTCACTTACAGTGGTGCATAGGTCATTCCATTGTTTCTGCCTCTACAAACCTCCACCTTATCAAAACACAACCTGACTGAATCTTTTGTTTTTGGAGCAGTTCCTAACCTCCTGGTGTATGGATTTTTTTTTATTATTCTTGGACATTTCAATTTTTACTCTGACCATCCTGGAAATCGATACACATCAAAACTCCTGGATTCTATTCACATTTTTAACCACAAACAGTTACTGAATCAACCCCCCCCCCCCCCCCCGATAAACATGTTCACATTTTAGATTGGATTCTTCATTGAAATGATGATAATATTCTAAAGCCATGATTGATGTCCTACAAACCCACATCAGATCACCTCGGCATCATTTGCCATCTCACCATATCAGTTGCTTACTCTCCATCTGTATTTGGTACTAAGAGAAACCTCCATCATAAATAGAACCCAGCTAATGCATGACATCCAAACAACTTTTTGTTTTGTAATTTCATGGTGTTTTGTTTTTCTCATCATGTCATTGTATAAGTTTTTATGTGTTATCTAAAATTTATTATGTGCCTAGTACCTCTAAGGATTAGGTACTAAGTCCACATTTTTATTATTATTATTATTATTATTATTATTATTATTATTACTGAAATTGACAAGTGAAGCCCCACCCCAGAGATTTCAAAATCATTGGAATGGTTTAATATTTCAATTTGAGAGAAGAATTGCAGGTGTATCATTTTGACACAAATGTTCATGAAATATTTTTCTGTGTGTGACATGAAGAAGCTTTCTCAAATTTCTTAACAGAGTTTGCAGCCAATGTTGTGTATCAAGAGTATGATGTTCCTCAAGACTTTCCTTTCCATCTTAGACAGTATATTCCCAACAACCATTACAGTTCTGGTTTGGAAGACACCTATCATAACACATCACTTGAGAGGTAATTGTACAAGCATTGCATCAAAATCTGTCCTAACAGAAGGTTCAACTCCTCAAAAGTAATGGCTCATACAGCTTGGGTTTATTATCTTAACTGTTAATGGTGATAAATTGGTATTACATTCCAGGTAAGAGTTTCATCAGCAATAGTATTTATGTTTTTAAAGTCAAATATTTTCTATTTGATGCATTGACATTGAGATAATATTACTATCGGTTTTAAATTTTGTCACCGATATACCCAGATTCATCAGGTCTTGCATCATAGCCCCATTCAGAGACAAAACTAATATTGTGTGCTTAATTTTGACTGCTCATAACTGCTTATTCCTTGGCACACACTTTAAACGACCTAATAATGTTTTGTATCTTGTATGTTTTCAGCATGATTTTGTGGTTTCCAATTTCATGGTTTTTGTTTTTTGTTTTTCTGTAGTGTAGTCATATCATTATATATGTTGTAAAGCGCTTAGAGCTTCTAAAGATTAGGCGCTATACAAAGTCCTCATTTTTATTATTATTATTGTGTATTAAGGATATGTGATACTTAATTAAGATTTCATTTGAAGGACTCCTCTGAGAAACTTCAACTTTAACAAGGCATTTGTTGTTGTTGTGGGGTTTAATGCCATTTTCAGCACACAATAGGCTATAAATGGCAGCCAGTATTAATGGTGGAGGAAAATCCGGGAGATTCCTTGGGTTCTTCCTCCACCATTAATACTGGCCGCCATGTATAACCTATCGTGTGCTGAAAAATGGCGTTAAACACCACAGCTTAATTGAATATCGCTGCATAAAACTAATACTACCAAGATGTTTGACATATATTTATGGAATAAACGTCATTATTTTAAAAGCATCCAACATGATTATCCTGGAAAATTTGAATTGATCCCAGAGTTCACACTTAATTACCAACCATACCAGTGAGCATCTTTGTAAGTTGGATAATTAGCATCCAGAAAAAAAATGTTTTACTGTATGTGGTTTTTTTCCTGAATCAGATGTATTTTAGACATTTATCTATGAAAGGGGGTACTAATTATGTGCTGTATATCAATGGAAATTTAGCACTTGAAAAAAGGTGCAAGATGCCTTGTTCTCTTACTAAATCCAAGTCTTGCATTTCCACAATTAATGTGTATTTTCCATATAACTATGCAAATTAATGTCCAGCCGTGATTTTCAGCTTCTTCCTCAGTGGTCTAGCCAACTTTGCTCAAAATTAGCATGAACCATTCTCAGATTATGATCAATATTAAAGGCGTATTAAGTTTGGCTTCCCTAGCAGCCTTCAGAGGATGCTCATCTTCCATTATGTGTGGCTAGCTGTAGCTCAGCAAAATGGTGGCTATATGATCATTCATATAAAAAATGCCAGTGTATTATCTGGTTCAATAAACATTTAAAATGCCACTAAATCTGAAGAAAAAAAAAATCGCTTGATATATCATGACATGGTCAATTTTCAATGTAGGCCACCTGTCTTGTTACCATATTATTGCCATTTTGATCAATATGTCAGGTTAGTGATATAATTCCCACTTGAGCCTCTTGTTTATGATTAATTCTTTTTTAAAAAAAATACAAATTAATGTTTTAATTGGCCAGTGTTTAATTGTTTTATTGCCAGGGTTGTGCTGATTTACTGTCATAATACTTTATACATACCGTATTTTGTTGTGGATAACGCGCACTTTTTTTACCTAATTTTCTTATCTTAAGTCGGGGGTGCGCGTTGTATACAAGAACTAAAAAAAAAGATTTTTTCCAGGTCGATCTGAAGAGGATGAAGGCACTCACTACTTGTGAAATATTAAATCCATTTTACATTGCATTGTAACTAAAATGTTTACCGGTATTAGCCATATTAAAGAAATAAATAATGCTTACAAATAGTCTCGTTCTTTGATTGCTTATGTTAATAAACTGGTTTCATTTCACGTCACTGTGTCAAGTTTTGATCTGTGCCACGGCCGGAAATACATGTACATAACGACTGGCAATTTGTTCCAAAGCTGTGCAAAGTGCCGCATTGGAGCGGAACAAATACCACTGTGTGGATTACCGTACTTGTTCCGTAAATGTTCAGTACCGTATTCCATAACTGTTGATCTAATCGAATTTTTCTTCATTTATTATTGGTCGAATTGAAATATAATATGTGTAGAATTCAACTAGTGTTAATGTTCTCATCAGAGCATCTGTTGGGGACATATATATTTTTGCGACTACGGGTTCTTTCTTACAGGAACACTGATACGTTGTGGAACAAAATAATCAATGTATGAAGTCGGGAAACATTTTTTTCCTCTTTGGAAAATAAGCTTGTTACTTAGTTTTATTTCTCATCTTAAATCATAGTATTTGAGATATCTTTGCGATTATACAGTGATCAATGGCTTCAATGCTTCATCGACTAGGTGTGGTCTTTTCACGGTAATCGGCGCCAGGTAAGCTTTGATGTGCTCAACATAGTTACAATGCTTTGTCTCGGTGAGCAGTATTTAATTGATTCAGGACATACAGCAACTTTTCGAAAGTGATGAAGACAAAGTGGAATTTGAGGGATTTGATGCAATAGACTGCGTCAACTAGACGAACATTTAAAGGGCCCTTTTAAGGGCCAACAATAAAATCGGAAAGATACAATATCAATATTGCCACTTTTTCATTCACTATCTAAAATGACCAACTGTTGTTGCACTATGAAAACGGAGCGAAATGGCGGTAGTCAAAATTTTAAAAGGCATTATATCACATGCGCGTTATATGGCAGAACTACGTTTTTTCCACTTATTTTGGGTCGAAAATCGGGGTGCGCGTTATACATCGGTGCGCGTTATACACACCAAAATACGGTACATAAATATATAACTATTTTTAAAAATTCTTTACTCTTCAAATAATCAAGATGATTTACATAGAACTTTTAAAGTATGCGGTGTAAATTCATGAAATTTGATGAGATATATTGAAATGGTAAATATTTGATAAAGTACATGTTATATATAGTATTATTATTGTACTTATAATAAAATGAACAATGACATCACTCTGGGCTTCAGTCCAACCCTGTCACTTATGTCAAAATACAAATTGGTTAACATTCACACCTGGCTGTCTGGTTGAACAGGTCAGCAGTCTCTTGGAGTGTTGAGTATTTAATAGCTGATGGACAGCTGGGACTGGACTAGAATGGAGTTTATAGTATGTAGTGAAACCTGATCCTTTATTCAAAGAATGAGTTTTTATTCAAAGATTCCAATTTTTTTTCTTCTCATTTTTTCAGGTTAACAAGAGTTGTTGTCCTGGTATCCCAGAGAGATATTCACCCTGGAGAAGAGTTATTCTCATCCTATTTTACAATTGTTCACTAGATTTTCTCATATCAGAGATACAGCCATTCTAGGATGGAGTTCATCTTAAAAATGTTCCTTGCCATTTAGAAATGAGGAAAGCAATCTAAGATACAAAAGTTTGTTAAACTCCATGATGTATCAACCTTTGAGAGGATTTGTTCCTTTACCATCCATTATGCACTTGTTTTGAAGCTGTGTATCGGTTTCCTAGATACATGAAATATAAATTTCATTGACCAGCTTGAATATATTTCTTCAAATATCATAAATGGTGTTCCTTGTTTCCCCATATATCATAAATTGTGGGTCTTGTTTTCCCATATATCAAATGGAGAAACTTGTTTCCACTAAATGGAGGAATTTGTTTCCTTTAATATAATAAACTAAAGATTTTTATAATATTATGCATTTGTTGAGCAGTTTTTATTTCTCACAACCACATGGAGTAAAAATTTCACATATCAATTTGAACTGTTTCCCTATATATAACAAATGGAGGATACTGTACAAGAACTCATTTAAGATGAAATTTAGAAAACAAATGATGATGTTTTGAGGACATTGAGAAGCCATAGGTAACACACATTCTCTCACAGGAAGTTTCATGTATCAAATAAGCACCAATGTAAGATTCTGTATGTCAAGGGTTGTATTGATATTAAATAAGCACCGATGTAAGATTGTGTATGTCAAGGGTTGTATTGATATTAAATAAGCACCAATGTAAGATTCTGTATGTCAAGTGGTGTATTGATATGAAATAAGCACCAGTTAAATTTTTTTCAGTGTCAAGAGGGCATATGAATATGAAATGGGCACCGATGTCAGATTTCATGCATCATTGGTATGAAATAAGCACCAATGGAAGATTCTGTGATTATCTGTGTATTGATATGGAATTAACACCAATGTAAGATTTTGTGATTATCTGTGTATTGATATGGAATTAACACCAATGTAAGATTCTGTGTCACAAGGCATATCAATATGAAATAGGCACTGATGTCATATTCTTATGTATCATCGTGCTATCAATATGAAATAAACACCAATGTAAGATTTGTGTGTGTCAAAGGAGTATCAATGTGAGATTTTTGTGTCAGAGCATTTATCAATATGATGTAAACACCAATTTAAGATTTGTCAGAAGGCATATCAAATCAATTATGCATACCAGTGTAAGATTTCATGTGTCAGAGTCTATCAGTTCAATCAAGCATACCAATGTCAGATTCCATGTGTCAGAGTCTGTCAATTCAATCAAGCATACCAATGTCAGATTCCATGTGTCAGAGCATGTCAATTCAATCAAGCATACCAATGTCAGATTCCATGTGTCATAGTCTGTCCATTCAATCAAGCATACCAATGTCAGATTCCATGTGTCAGAGTCTGTCAATTCAATCAAGCATAACAATGTCAGTTCCATGTTTCAGAGTCTGTCAATTCAATCAAGCATACCAATGTCAGATTCCATGTATCAGAAGGCGATTCCATTTGTCAAAGTGTGTATCAGATCAATCATACATACCACTGAAAACATGTCCAGCACATTTTAGAAGAAAATGGATTATTCGGATGTTACACCTTTATCTTGTGTAACTTGATGTGATATCACGTGTTGTATTGATATGTTTATTACAATTTGTATCACCATTAGATCGAACTGTTTAAATTACTAAAGTTTTGTAAAGATTGATTGTGGCCATTATCTACCAGGATCTTGAATGACAGTTACCCTATATACTCACTTATTAGAAACGGCAAATCAGTGACAATCAGGTTAGAAATTTTAAATTCAGTGACTGAAATGACCAAGTCTTTTGCATATATATATATATATATATATATATATATATATATATATATATCCTTGATGTTTTTTATTTTTAAAATTGGTGGAAGTGTACAAATTGGAGGGTTCGCAAATACTATAGGAACCTGTGGATCTAAATATAGATGAATGCACATTTGCAGAATGGTGTCGACAACACAAATCTTAATCTTTTTCAGTATGATAGCCCATCATTTTAATCAGGTGGTCATTGATACTTCATTAGCTGACACAAATCTGAATCTTCAATCCAATAGCCCATCATTTTAATTAGGTGGTCATCAATACTTCATTAGCTGCAGCAGTAGCAGTCTCAATCCAAATCCAGTCCACTGAATTGCCTAGTAACTGAATGAGAAGATGTATCAACTCCAGAAACACTGATCAAGAAATACCATCTGCATTATTTGGCAGATCAGTAGATCCTACAAATGATCAAAAGATAATTCATTTATTGTCCTCAAGCAGCAAATACAGTTGTCCACTGCAAAAAAAGTTTATTCTGCGACCCATATTTGAATGGATTGGACATTGATGAGTTAAGTCCCACTAAAATATCTCCACCAATGTTGAAGTCATGGATACCACATGTAGTTCATATCAAAGTTAAAAATAACAGTAAAATGACCAAAATGAAAGAAAACTTAAAATGTTAAACAAAACGCAAGTGGCATACCATCCTCAAAAGACCCAAAGAAGATTTTGTGAAGCAAGTTACATGTGCATGCAAATATAGTAAGATTTTTTAACAACGCAAACAAATCCACATATATGGGCAGCAACAATAACAGCCGAGCCATAGACAACTTATCTAATGGACAACTTCTCAGGTCATGATCCTTGGAACCATTAACCTTGAAGAAGAAAAAAACAGAATCCAAGAGTTGATGCTGCATCAGTAAATAGCTGACCCTTTATAGCAATAGGATATTTACTCTGCACTATGCATACGGGGCTAATCAGGTATATATGGTGGACTTTCAAAGCAGTCTTTAAGAGCTAAGGCTGTGTTAAATTGTGATGTAGCAGATACCAAACTTTCACACTATAATAAAGAAGTAGTTTGATGAGAAAGCCCAGTGTAAAAACCATAGTGGCAATGCTGATGGGTGTGGAATGTCATTGACTCTATTTTCTGATTTTGTCAGTGGTTTTGAAGGCAGTGGTACTTGCTTTAGCAACAAAGTTGCATTGAAACTAATTTTCTTTTTAGGAAAATAAAGCACACCTGCACATTAGGACAATGCTATACAACAAACTTTTGCTTCATTTATTTCACAAATGCAGTAGCCGTCTCCTGTCTTGTCTATCCATTCTTCATCTGTCTATACCTTATGTACTTTGTCTTGTCTATCCATTCTACATCTGCCTATACCCTAATGTACTTTGTCTTGTCTATCCATTCTACATCTGTCTGTACCCTTATGTACTTTGTCTTGTCTATCCATTCTACATCTGTCTATACCCTTATGTACTTTGTCTTGGCTAATTATTTGCTGTCTACAGAACAAGGTTAAAAGACTGGCAATGATGGTATAGAGCTACTTTATAAGCAGATAGGGCACAAGTTTGTAGCTTGGAATCAATTTTACTACATTGACCTTTATGTTCATGGTATTGCAATAAATGGCTGCTTTGCTTGCACCCATGGATTGCAGGACTTTCTTTTCTTAAGACAAGCATTTGTATCATCTCTTTTTAATATGCATTCAATTCAAAGCCTCATACACAATTGCACTGTAATGACTGAATGCCTGTATGGATTCATTAAAAGTCAAATTCAGGGAAAGTCTATGGTCATTGTCTTAGATAATATTTGAATACTAACTTTTCCACTAACATTGTGCCCCAATGAACTAACTGAATGGATCTTTGGTCTCTGAAGTTCATGAAGTATTAGTAATAAGGATAAATTTACCTTCAACAATCTCCTGCATTTGTGGGGTCATGGTAGAGATTGGCACAGAAACATGCAGAACCACTGCAAGGGTATGTGATTGCCCTTCAGTACCACTAATGCTGATAGTGTTGGCTATATTCAACTGGTCATCACTGCTTGGAAAGTGGATACCGCATATAATGGTATCTCTTTCATGTAGATTGTGACAGAGCCAATTCTCATCTCAGTTTTATTAGATCATGAGCCTGTATACAGGTGAAAACTGTATGGCATATACAAGGCTGAATTAAGGTTGTAGGAGACCCTGAATCAATTATCATTTCACTGTGTTGCAGTGGCTCTCTAATGAGTGAGAGCCTTTAAGTGAATGCTACATTTGCTGTGCCTTTAATCTGGTCTTGGCTGTTAACTGGACCCTGAGCATGTAAACAGGTTACACCTGTTATAACAACAATGCAGACTTTTAACTGGATCGTGAGCATGTTAACAGGTTACACCTATTATAACAAATAATGCTGACTTTTAACTGGATCATGAGCATGTTAACAGGTCACGCCTGTTATAACAAATAATGCAGACTTTTAACTGGACTGTGAGCATGTTAACAGGTGAGAACTGAATTGCATTTATTAATAATGCTGACTATCGAGTTATAGAGCAGAAACAAGTGAGATGGACAGAGATGCAAGTAAATGGTAATACAATGTTCCAACTTTTCATGAAATGATAGCGGAAAACTTACACATCCTTTCGTATACTTCAGCCCACAGAAACAAGTAAACATTATTCTTGTGTTTAAATAATTAATGTAGCAAAAAACGGCTATTCACATTCTAGAAAAAGTTTATATTTATTTTTATAGTATACATATTTTAACATTATCCATTTAATTACAAATTTTAAAATGACGAGTACTTGAGATGAAACTATAAAATCAGCCATTTTGTAACTTCCACCTTTCTTTTCAATGTACATGTATACAATATCTACATTACCTATATGTACCATATTTGTACATGTATCTAGTCAGTGAATAACTCCTTTACAAAACAGCACATTCTTAATAAGTTAACAATAATCTCTCTCACATTCACTAAAATCTTTCTCACATTCATTATTTAAATCACTGTGTTATGACAAAATAAATGTTCTCAAGTACAAACATAAATTTATGGCTGACAAAACTTCATTGAAAATCATCATGATAAAGGTTCTATTGACGTCATTGTACAATAATGCTTTGAAAACCAAAGTTCCGACTATATATGACTCCTGGCACACCAAAGTTTGTATTTTTCTAGAAAAGGTCTGTTTTAGGAAAAGTGGAATCCCTCAGCATTAAAACTGTTCAAAAGACTGAAAGTAGAAACATTTAATATTAAATAGTTATTAATTATTTTATCCAAACCATATATGTTTGCAAAACTTTATGGCCTTCATCATATACTTTATTTGACTTGCTAGGGTATATATAAACCTTGCAATAATGAGACAGTTATCACATGAAACAATGTTTCAACCAGAACTTATCCCTCTGACAAGTTACAATGATAATGAAATCAGACACAGACCGAGGGTGACTACACCACCCCAGCAGATGGGAGGTAATGACCCTATACTCCTTCAGGCAGTACCTTCTGCTTAAAGCTTAATAAGTCGAGGCAACCCTTGGAAGGATAACAGTCTAAACAGACTGCATACTGAGCTCTATCTTGTATACCAACAACCTCTATTTATCAAAAGTTTTCCAATTAAGGTAAATTCTACAATAAACTCTGATGTAAAAACTATATACACTTGAATAAATCACTGATAAAAAGTTGTAACTTAAATATAACATTTTGAGGATAGGAGTCTTGTATTTGAGGAAGCTAATGTGGTTTTACTTTTATTAATTACTTTTACCAGTGTTGCATAAGCGGAGATGTTGTGGATATTTACAATAAGTAATGAGTGGTGCATACATGGAGCTGGTAAGAGGCTGACTTGCAATAAGTAAACTAGTGGAATTGATAAAATTGTCATTTGAGATAGTATAAATACAGATGTATCACTGGAGCGGACAAAAGGCTGATTTGCACAAAAACTGGGATACATCAGTGGATCTGGTAAAAAGGTGATTTGCAATAGTAAATCCATACATGCCAACCCCTGATGAGGAAAAATGGTCAAAAAGCGGAATCCAAGCAGAAAAAGCATAATCCACATATAACATGCTAGAATTTCAATTAACAATGATTTATTTGCCCCCCATCATCTTTTAACATCCTTTACTGCTTAAGTTTTCATATGTATAACTTTTAGCTTGACTCGCACATCAACTAGAATCAATCTGAAGATTTTTAGTGCCACATATTAAAATTCTTTCCACACGGCTTGCAATAAACCTCATGTGATGCTGCGGCCCTCATGTCTCATATTTGGAGGATTGTTATTTTTTTGTTTTGCCATTTTTTAATATATCTGTGAAATTATTTGAAAGAAGATATTTTTGCTTTCATATAAGCATAGTCTAAAATAGAATTATACTTTTTAGCACCAAATACCTTTAGACTGGTTCTGCACTAAATATGAAATAGAACAAAGAATCTGCACATAAAGATTAAAATTAGAAAACCAGTCTTCTCTCCTCACTAAACCATACAGCTGCTATAAATATAATATGAGGTTGAAAGTTGGAAAGCAGAACTAGTATTTTTCTTGGTATAGGATATTTGCTATAAATAGAACACAATACTATTAGGAAAGTGCATGCAAGTCCACAGATAAACGTACTCATATATTGTAGTTACGTAGCAGCGGTCTTTTCTAAAATATGGTGTGTGGGATTAATGGAATGTTAATAAAAAACGAGAAAACAATTGATTATTTGGGGAAGGTTGATATATCAAAAAAGTGTAATCCAGATATGTTTAAAGGTAAGGCATAATTTAGTGAAAAAAGCATAATGATTATGCCAAAAGTGTAATGGTTGGCATGTTTGCAAATCCTGGGATACAGGAATGTTGAATGTAATATGATCAAATGCAAAAAAAATAACAATGATACACAAGTCCTAATTTGTGATAATAAAATCACCATTAAATATCTTAAACTCTTAAAATACAAACCTGTTATCCTCATTCAAACATGACACTGACAATTTTGGTGACAAAAAGCAAAATATGTAATTCTGTCACAAAGTCACAGGGAAAATCATGACGTCACAAAAAAGTTATACATTTCCAACAGTTAACTTTACTGTCAGCTTTGAACCAATCAAAATTAATGTTACATAAAATTGTGTGTTTACTTCACCCCAACAAATGAATTTCACTAATCCTTATAGGTTCATTACAAAAAGATTTAAATGTACATCAGAACTATCAACTTAATGCAACAACTCTGAGTAAATTTTACAAGTAACTTTTCTTTTTTTAAAAACCCAACAACAATAGTTTAAAATTTAAATTTACTTTGCTTTCTGCTAGATGCAGTGAGCAAGGAAGTCAACTGTACATTAACTGTGTGAAGTAACATCCTTCAGCCACCATCACGGTTATACTAATTAGATTGATTACCATTAAACCTGCCTTGGAGTAGAGCAATCACCTGTCTGAACCATTTTTATCGAAGTATTGCTAACCAAATTTATGAAGAAATGAACATTAATCAAACATGTCTTTAGAATCCACATTTAACATTCCCCTGATGCTGCTGCTCAAGATCAGTTTGAATATAATTAGTTAACATCTTCAAAAAAAAAGTTTTAAGAAAAAGATTTCAAAAATAAATTTTATTAAACAATGTTCTATTATTTCTGGTGATTAAAACTGTAATGAATGTTTGTCATATATGGATGTAACAAAAGAGATATTTCACAGTGCTACAACCAACTACCCAGAGAAGCATGTATTTAATTAATAGGGTCAACTATGTTCCAGTATTTCTAAACATGTATGCCACAGTCCCCAGCACTCCTGGAATACTTACCCAAGAAAATCGTCAATATCCATCATTCTTGCTCTCTTATTTCCATATTTATTTTTCTCCAAGATTTCATTAACTTTTTCTTTCACATCAAAATTAGGTGGAATTGGCTGAAATAATGGAAAAAGACTGGTTAAAAAAACTAAAAATTTACATGACAAATTAAAAAAACACAGGTAGGACTTGTTGACAGACAAAATTGGCAGGATGTGTTGATGGACAAAGTGGCATGAGTTCTGAATGGACAAAAATTGGCAAGTAATAGTACAATATAAGTGGTAAGTAATAAAATTAATTTCAATGTGATATGTTCATTAAGTACAATGCCAATTAAATGTAAGGTGATTAGGTCCCATTAAGGTGTGCGCTACAGACATTATGCACTTCTGAGAGTGTGGCAGGTGTGAGGTGACATGCACAATGGATAGAATGTTAGCATACATCTATATTACTTTCATGCACTATGGTTGAAATTTAATTGTGTACAATTTCCGTAAGTACAGTATCCAATCATAAACACACAGCTACCAAAAATGCCTGCTCCCATGTGCTCCAGAAAACCATCCTGAATTACTCTAAGTACTCTATCTTTATCAGTTATTTAAATAGGGAAAACAAAATTTTGCCAGACTAAACAATACAAATGTCTTCTGAAAATGCAATGAATGAATTATCAAGTATTTAAAAGGAAAACAAAATTATCTGCTTTTTTGTTTACAATTTACCTGTAAAGTCCAGGAAGTGAAACTGACCAGCTAGCAGTTTTATGATGTATGTACAACTAAGTAAGGCAAAGCTGTATACTTCATAACTGAATTTACATCAATCACAAACCAAAATAAAGGGAATAAAAAGTTCTTTTAACAATACCTAGGACATACAAGGCATTTTTTTCATTAGCCAGTATAACCAGTGAGCAGTGAGGAAAAATGGGGAAATTCTGTCTTCAAAAATCTAACCCTTTGCAAAATATGAAACTGTAAAGCACTAGGCTAGTAAATGCTAATTATTGGTGTGGTTATGTCCATTAGTACAATGCAAATTATTGGTGTGATTATGTCTATTAGTACAATGCTAATTATTGATGTGATTATGTCCATTAATACAATGCTAATTATTGATGTGATTATGTCCATTAGTACACTGACAATTATTGGTGTGATTATGTCTATTAGTACAATGCTAATTATTGATGTGATTATGTCCATTAGTACAATGCTAATTATTGGTGTGATTATGTCCATTAGTACAATACTAATTACTGATGTGATTATGTCCATTAGTACAATGTTAATTATTGATGTGATTATGTCTATTAGTACAATGCTAATTATTGATGTGATATGTCCATTAGTACAATGTTAATTATTGATGTGATTATGTCCATTAGTACAATGCTAATTATTGATGTGATTATGTCCATTAGTACAATGCTAATTATTGGTGAGATTATGTCCATTAGTACAATACTAATTACTGATGTGATTATGTCCATTAGTACAATGTTAATTATTGATGTGATTATGTCCATCAGTACACTGACAATTATTGGTGTGATTATGTCTATTAGTACAATGCTAATTATTGATGTGATTATGTCCATTAGTACAATGCTAATTATTGATGTGATTATGTCCATTAGTACAATGCTAATTACTGATGTGATTATGTCTATTAGTACAATGCTAATTATTGATGTGATTATGTCCATTAGTACAATGCTAATTATTGATGTGATTATGTCCATTAGTACAATGCTAATTACCGTATTTTCGCGCATATATCCTGCGGGTTATACCAGATTTTACAAACCCCGCAGGGGGGGGGTGCGGGTTATATAAGGGTGCGGGCTATATCACAATTTTTTTACACATAATAATATTTCAATATATTGTTTGAAAAAAGTAACTACATAACATATATTGTTCTAGTTTTGTTTTGTTAGGGTTGGATATTATGGCTACTACGGTGACTTTGCTTTAGGTCCGCGACGAGCACGTTTTCCTGGATTCATCTTCTCCCAACGTTCCTTTTTCTTTTCTCCAACCTCGGATTACACTCTCATCAATATCAAATTTTCTGCCTGTGGCTCTATTGCCATGCACTTCAGCATACGCAATGGCAGTTAGCTTGAAGTCGGCTGTGTAAGACTTTCGTTTTAGCAGTTTTTAAATTAAACAGAAAGAAATTATTTAAACTCTAATCTACACTTCACAAGAATACAAGATTATTTAGAAATGTCCGTGTTTATGTAGTCTGTAGTTGAGGCACAGCTCCTATAGACAGCCTACGCACACAAGCACTGTGTACCGTGTTTTCTGCTGACTTTTATTGAGCAAAGGTCGTCGGCTTACTTTGATGATGGCGCCGCTAAAGGCTCCAGTTGAAGGGTCAAACAAATACCTGTTTGTTATTGCTGCGGCAACTTCAGATACTTGTAGAACATTGAAACAGATTTGTTTTATTTGTTTAGTATATATCAGTGCTTCAAATGTAATCAGTTCTCTTTGAAGTGTCAGCAAACATATTTTTTCTTCTTCCATCTGGTATTTGTTTTTAAATTAGTGTCATCTGCTTGACTGTACTCATTTTACGTTTCCGCCTTCTGCGGATTCGGATTTTAACTAGTCAGTTGCATAAAGTAATAAGGCCAGATATCATCATTAGCGGATTATAATATAACAGTGCACTGTTAGTGTGGTTTGTCAGTATGAGACAAGGACTTGTTATTTTAACAATATATTCCAGTACATTGTTTCCTGTCATGGTGCCTTTGATTTTCTCTACTCCAAACGCAAGACTGTATACACGGTTTTTATCAGCCAAAATTGGTGTTGCCACAAATATCACCAGATGGTATATTTTGTCACCAAAACGGAAAACAGAATCGCAGTTTACTACATCAGCGAAGCCCCGTGATCCTGTAATTGATTTCATTTCCGATTGTAGCTGTATAAATATATCTATGGTTGCGGGTTATACAAAGGTGCGGGTTATGCCAACGATTTTTTTACACAAAACCCCAGAACCCGCAGGCTATATGAGGGTGCGGATTATCTGCGTGTGCGGGATATATGCGCGAAAATACGGTATTGGTGTGATTATGTCTATTAGTACAATACTAATTACTGATGTGATTGTGTCCTTCAGTACACTGACAATTATTGGTGTGATTATATCCATTAGTACAATGCTAATTATTGGTGAGATTATGTCTATTAGTACAATGCTAATTATTGATGTGATTATGTCCATTAGTACAATACTAATTACTGATGTGATTATATCCATTAGTACAATGCTAATTACTGATGTGATCATATCCATTAGTACAAAGCTAATTATTGATGTCATTATGTCCATCAGTACACTGACAATTATTGGTGTGATTATGTCCATTAGTACAATGCTAATTATTGGTGTGATTATGTCCATTAGTACAATACTAATTGCTGATGTGATTATGTCCATCAGTACACTGACAATTATTGGTGTGATTATGTCCATTATTACAATGCTAATTATTGATGTGATTATATCCATTAGTACAATGCTAATTATTGATGTGATTATATCCATTAGTACAATGCTAATTATTGGTGTGATTATGTCTATTAGTACAATGCTAATTATTGATGTGATTATGTCCATTAATACAATACTAATTACTGATGTGATTATGTCCCTCAGTACACTGACAATTATTGGTGTGATTATGTCTATTAGTACAATGCTAAATATTGATGTGATTATGTCCATTAGTACAATGCTAATTATTGATGTGATTATGTCCATTAGTACAATGCTTATTACTGATGTGATTATGTCTATTAGTACAATGCTAATTATTGATGTGATTATGTCCATTAGTACAACGCTAATTATTGATGTGATTATGTCCATTAGTACAATGCTAATTATTGGTGTGATTATGTCTATTAGTACAATACTAATTACTGATGTGATTATGTCCTTCAGTACACTGACAATTATTGGTGTGATTATATCATTAGTACAATGCTAATTATTGGTGAGATTATGTCCATTAGTACAATGCTAATTATTGATGTGATTATGTCCTTTAGTACAATACTAATTACTGATGTGATCATATCCATTAGTACAAAGCTAATTATTGATGTGATTATGTCCATCAGTACACTGACAATTATTGGTGTGATTATGTCTATTAGTACAATGCTAATTATTGATGTGATTATGTCCATTAGTACAATACTAATTACTGATGTGATTATATCCATTAGTACAATGCTAATTACTGATGTGATCATATCCATTAGTACAAAGCTAATTATTGGTGTGATTATATCATTAGTACAATGCTAATTATTGGTGAGATTATGTCCATTAGTACAATGCTAATTATTGATGTGATTATGTCCATTAGTACAATACTAATTACTGATGTGATTATATCCATTAGTACAATGCTAATTACTGATGTGATCATATCCATTAGTACAAAGCTAATTATTGATGTGATTATGTCCATCAGTACACTGACAATTATTGGTGTGATTATGTCTATTAGTACAGTGCTAATTATTGATGTGATTATGTCTATTAGTACAATACTAATTACTGATGTGATTATATCCATTAGTACAATGCTAATTACTGATGTGATCATATCCATTAGTACAAAGCTAATTATTGATGTGATTATGTCCATCAGTACACTGACAATTATTGGTGTGATTATGTCTATTAGTACAATGCTAATTATTGATGTGATTATGTCCTTTAGTACAATACTAATTACTGATGTGATTATATCCATTAGTACAAAGCTAATTGCTGATGTGATCATATCCATTAGTACAAAGCTAATTATTGATGTGATTATGTCCATCAGTACACTGACAATTATTGGTGTGATTATGTCTATTAGTACAATGCTAATTATTGATGTGATTATGTCCATTAGTACAATACTAATTACTGATGTGATTATATCCATTAGTACAATGCTAATTACTGATGTGATCATATCATTAGTACAAAGCTAATTATTGATGTGATTATGTCCATCAGTACACTGACAATTATTGGTGTGATTATGTCTATTAGTACAATGCTAATTATTGATGTGATTATGTCCATTAGTACAATACTAATTACTAATGTGATTATATCCATTAGTACAATGCTAATTACTGATGTGATCATATCCATTAGTACAAAGCTAATTACTGATGTGATTATGTCCATCAGTACACTGACAATTATTGGTGTGATTATGTCCATTAGTACAATGCTAATTATTGATGTGATTATGTCTATTAGTACAATGCTAATTATTGATGTGATTATATCCATTAACACTATGTTAATTATTGGTGTGATATGTCCATAATAAATCATGTGATTATGTCCATCAGTACAATGCTAATTTTTCATGTGATCATGTCTATTAGTACAATGCTAATTATTGATGTGATCATGTCTATTAGTACAATGCTAATGATTGATGTGATTATATCCATTAGTACAATGCTAAATATTGGTGTGATATGTCCATTAGTAAAATGCAAATTATTGATGTGATTATGTTCATCAGTACAATGCTAATTATTGATGTGATCATGTCATGTGATCATGTCTATTAGTACAGTGCTAAATTATTGATGTGATCATGTCTATTAGTACAATGCTAATTACTGATGTGATTATGCCCATTAACACAATGTTAATTATTGATATGATTATGCCCATTAATTAGTACAATGCTAATTTTTTTATGTGATTATGTCCATTAGTACAATGCTAACTTATGTTGTGATAGTGTCCATCACTACAATGCTAATTACTGATGTGATTATGTCCATTAGCATACTGCTAATTATTGATGTGATTATGTCCAGTAGTACAATGCTAATTATTGATGTGATATGTCCATTAGTACAATGTTAATTATTGATGTGATTATGTCCATTAGTACAATGTTAATTATTGATGTGATTATGTCCATTAGTACAATGCTAATTATTGATGTGATTATGTCCATCAGTACATTTGTATTTGTGCTAAAACTGACAGGGATGAATGTACAAACGGCATCAAAATAATGTCCACTACTGCAATCACATTCTGACTCTTAAAATTAAAGCCCTTAATTAACTCCTTTTGGTGTCAGAAACACTTGCTTTCTTTTATACATATATTTTCTAAAAGTATACTTACTATGCTTTTCACAGAACAATGGACTTTGTAATTCTTCTCTAATAACTCTAGAACTTTGCTGTATCTGAAAATAAAATGAACACAAAAATATAGTTATTTATGCATGTTTGTGTAAAAATATTTTCAAAACATGTCAAGATCTTGTCCAAAATTCATCAAACTTTGCAAATCTTTTCAAAAATGTATAGGAATACTTTATGCCACCAAGGTACTCAGTGTTAATCATACAATTATCATGACTATTTGGAGACACTTAGTGGGAAAGTGTGAGGTAGTTAAAGTAATTTAAATAAAAAGCCAACCAAACAATAACTGACCTATTAATCTGCACATTAACTTGTACAAACTTCATGACTTTCTTTGGAAACTTTATACACTTAATTGGCATTAACTTTATACACCTAATTGGCATTAACTTAATACACTTACTTGGCATTAACTTTATACACTTAATTGACACTGACTTTATACACCTAATTGGCATTAATTTTATACACTTAAATGGCATTAACATTATACACTTAAAGGCATACAACCTAAGTAAAAACGAATGAAATTATATATTTCTTTTTTCAGTTCGTGATTACTTATTTAGTTGGAAAATTACAATTCAGGTTGTTACTGAGGCCGAAATCAGGCTAGTATCAGTAATTTTGTGATAAAATACGCGATTTTTAATTATTGTCTGCCAGACAAAAATTTGCTATTTGCCACACCTATATTCATGTAACCTCTAAGTTGACCTCTCCCAAAGATTAAGAATTTTAGCCATGCGGAAACACATGTTTACAAAAATAATGGCGTTCGCAACTATATCGAATGCTAAGACTTAGATTCTGAGAGGAGGGGGAAAAAAAGCTCTCTGGGCAAATTATGGCAGCACACGCATATATATTGGTGACTAGCATGAACGATGGAATAAAAAGAAGTCCACTTTGAGCCTAAAAACTAATCCAGAGGTCACCAAATTCTTGCTGGATAGGTGAGTCTCAATTTTGCAATGAACAGTCAAGTTTTTATACCGCTATTTTATTTCTGTATTGTTAATTCTTTATTAAAACTCTTAAAATAACATATTTTATATAAACTGGCATGATTCCATTTAGCTTGAAATAAAATATCATAGCCCTGCAACAATATCGCTAAAAATATGAAACCCACATGTATGCCATGACATATATATACTGCTGTTTTTGAGGCTACCAAAGGGGATTAACCCTTTGAACCCTAATCTCCCCCATATTTTGGCACATTAACCCGAGCCTCCCCCGCAATTTTTGACAATTTTATAAAAAGTAAAATTTTGCAAAATAAAAGTAATATTATGCCTTCGAATGATAATCCACTATGATATAACAGCAAATATCAAACTGTCTCTTTTCAAACATGCTTATAAAATGCTTTTTATTACTATGACTATGTAACAAACTGTCTCGAAATTTTGTTCATGTTGTACCATTCATGCAAGATCTATATTTCACTGACCATCTAGCGAATAACATAACACAGGCCGGGATACCGGCCTGTTGGGTTATGACGGTAGATAGCTAGGCCGGTATACCGGCCTTTCGGGTATATACACCGTTACAACCGGCCAGTCGGGTTCAAAGGGTTAATGATCATCTTCATTTTCGCACGCAACCATAAGACTTTATTTAGAGGCAAGCAGTCACTAGTTTTTTTTAATAAAAATTATATTTAATGTAAATGGTGATGACTGTAAATTAAAGTAATGCAATATAGTTAAGTATATTTTATGCATACTATTATTTGTAAAGTATATATAATTATTGTGTCTAATGAAACATTTATTTTCCCTTGCTATATTAGTTATGAATTGAATGGCAGTGCAAGGAAAACATAAGAAACAGAGGAATGTCACAGAAGACATGGCAACAACTTCTACACCTGGGCCAACAATTCATAGGATGCAAAATCCTGCTGTGTCTGATATAACCACATCATAATCAGATATGGCATCTGTGTAAGTATTACAACATTTTATTAAATTTATGTATATTTACTTGTTTACAAATATTTTGGAAGATGCATATCTAAAAAGACTAAGGATTGTATGTATTACCTGGAAATGTATCATTCTATATTAGTTTATTATTTTGCAGTTGGTAAAGATTGTATATTTTGTTAAAATATGGTTTGTTTTATTAGAATAATATTTTTTTGTAAATTGTTTGTTGGCTAATGTTTGTTTTTTTTTGTTATTGATATGTTCCTCATCATGCTGTTTGTATTTAAGTTAAATGGCCTCAAGGGAGAATAGTCTTTTACTAAATGAGTCATCCCTTTAAATAAATAAATTATTATTATTATTATTATTATTTCTTGAAGCATTATCATTCGCATCATAATAAGCAAGATAAATGATAATGCTTTCTTTTGATACAAAACTAAAGATTTCCAAGTTCAACATTAGTATTTACACATTTCAAAATTTTATTTTAAGGGATTCAGTCTTGTCTGAAGTTGAAAAACTTAAGGAGAAGGTAAGTGTAATGATGTAAAAGTCTAAAAGTTTGATCAACCCATTTGAAAAAGTAAAATAACAAAAATAATTGTGATACATACATAAAAGGGGAATATTTTTGTTAAGTATACTAAAAAACAACCATTATGATACATGCATGATATATGTAGCTAAACTAAAAGTAATTGCATAATATATATATATATATATATATATATATATATATATATATATATATATATATGTATATATAGTATTGTATTTGTATTTGTGGATGGTATTTGTGTATGAACCAGAAAGTTGCTCCCACAAAAGCTTTCTTTGCTGTATATGAATATACAAGTTAAAAATGTGTAATTACAATATATCTTAAATACAGTATTGATGCATAATTGAAAGAATGAAGATATACTGGTTATCATAGTAAGAAAATGAATACATTGTATTATAAATACAAACCACACTAAGGCCATAGTTATGGTTTGTCCATTTAGTACACATGGAGAGGGCAAGGGGGGTTTACCCAAATGCATATGCTTGTGTATGGGAGTGGGTGGTCTACTGATAATGTACGTACACATATACCTCAATAGTAATTTGTCTAATATGTAACCTGCTTGACTGGGTTCAGTTGGTGTTTGAGTCTTAGTGGACAATAGACAAACTTTTTAAAGTTACGCAGCTTATTTCTTTGATGCAGCCAGACATTCAACATTGGTGGACTATCTGTTATATTAAATACATAATATTGTTAATCCATGATCTTTTCTGTGTGGATTAGATATAGGCTGTTCTACAGAATGAGGAGGGCAATTGCATGTACACAGATGGGGTGTGTGTAAAAAACAAAAAGTATGTATGTGTACAGGGAGGGAGGGTTCAAGCTTTGCCTGATTTTTGTGCACATGTCCATTGTTGGAATCAGATTTTGTTTCCGGATTTTTTCCTTCTTTGCTTGCAATCTAATTCACACCAGTCTGAGCTATACACAGTCAGGTGAATATTTGCAAAAGTAGGATAAATTTGGGATTGGAAGTAAAAAGTTTCCAGGAGGAAAATGATGGGTCAGAAGAAAAGAAAACTTCTAGCACACCTAGGCATATATCTAAGCAAAAAAATATTGGAAGCAGATGTATTTTGATGTATTCAAAATTAGCACACAAATGCGTTCCCTACCCCCATTTCAGGTGACAAGGAAAAAAAATTGTAGGGGTGGAATGAGTTGATTATTCTCTGCCTGTATAATGCTACTGTACATTGTCATTTTTATCAAAACAGATTTAGGGGGATTGATAAATTTTAAATAGTTCTCTGCATCTGAATCTATTTATTTATTTAGTCATTTTACTTTGTTTCAGAAGTACAGCAGAACTGGAGAATTTCCAGAAGTTTGATTTTATTGTATGCCTCCAAAAGACATTCATATAAGCCATCAGCTTTCAGAGCTAGGAATCTGTTGGCAGCTTTTGATCATAACAATCATATTGACAGAGATGTGATTGTAAACACAGATGAAACAATAAGGTAATAAACTTTATTCTAGTTTGTTAACGTAATAATTCATTATTGTTAAAATATTAATGCTTTACCTGAAAGTTGATAAACCATCTGTTTGTGGTACAATCTAATCTTTTACAGAAGAAAGATTTTAAAATAAATTTCATAAACCAATTTTGGTTAGAATTAGTCTAATGTAATTAGAAAATTCTGTAAATAATCTAAACATTTTTATGATATATGGGTAAGATATAGGTTTGCTATATTACCATTTTCATCTGTTGCAAAATGATTTGTTACAAGTAATTTTATGCAGTTTTTATTTGGACTTTTGAGAATTAAAAAAAATATATAATGACCTTGTCAGTGAAATGTTTGCATTTTCTTGTCAGATACCAAAGGTCATTCAACAAAAAAGGGAGAAATGGTCTGCAAACCCAAAGAAAGCTGATCAAAAGTACCTGTATATTCCGTAAATAATTATGAAAATATTGAAAATGAGGTTATATGATAGAGTTAGCATGAACCAGCTACACTGCGACTTCAGAGTATATCGGTAAATTCCGTTTCTGCATAATTAATTAGCAATCTGTACAGAAAATTTCATATTTTCATTGATTAAACTTACAGTTGTACATTTTTGGAAACTGAATGACCTGTAATTACTTATTATTTCTACTATACTTTTCATAATATCATGCATTTGCAAGAAGAAAAAAATCTTAGGTTGTATGCCTTTAATTGGTATTAATTTTATACACTTAATTGGCATTAACTTTATACTTAGTTAGCATTTACTTGATACACGTAACTGGCATTAACTTTATACACTTAATTTGGCATTAACTTTATACACTCAATTGGATAATGCATTTTGATTTATACTGAGACTTGTTTATGAAGAAATTTGATTGCAAATAGAAAAGTAATAGTGATGTGAATTTCAAAAATGTTAAGTAGAATAATCTATGAAGTCATCTGAGTTCTCTTAGCCTGATGGTTGGACAGATAACAGATAAAAATGGAAATCACACAATGCTGCAATGAACCAGACTGGTGATTTACATGGCCCACATAACTGATAATCGCTGAATGACAACTGTCAACAGGTCAAATGAAAAGTTTTTAATAAGTTGTTTAATATTGGCTCAATGTGTAAATTAGTCAATCATCTTATTATAATTTATTTAGCATTAATAAGGGCTGTCGTTGACACTGAGATTATTTATAAATTCTTCTCATAATATGGGCTATTGTTGAACTGAGATTATTAGTAAAAAAAAACTAAATTCTAATAATATTTATCAATTCTTCTCATAATAAGGAATGTTAATGACATTGAGTTTATTTATCAATTCTTCTCATAATAAGGAATGTTAATGACATTGAGATTATTTATCAATTCTTCTCATAATAAGGAATGTTAATGACATTGAGATTATTTATCAATTCTTCTCATAATAAGGAATGTTAATGACATTGAGATTATTTATCAATTCTTCTCATAATAAGGAATGTTAATGACATTGAGATTATTTATCAATTCTTCTCATAATAAGGAATGTTAATGACATTGAGATTATTTATCAATTCTTCTCATAATAAGGAATGTTAATGACATTGAGTTTATTTATCAATTCTTCTCATAATAAGGAATGTTAATGACATTGAGATTATTTATCAATTCTTCTCATAATAAGGAATGTTAATGACATTGAGATTATTTATCAATTCTTCTCATAATAAGGAATGTTAATGACATTGAGATTATTTATCAATTCTTCTCATAATAAGGAATGTTAATGACATTGAGATTATTTATCAATTCTTCTCATAATAAGGAATGTTAATGACATTGAGATTATTTATCAATTCTTCTCATAATAAGGAATGTTAATGACATTGAGATTATTTATCAATTCTTCTCATAATAAGGAATGTTAATGACATTGAGATTATTTATCAATTCTTCTCATAATAAGGAATGTTAATGACATTGAGATTATTTATCAATTCTTCTCATAATAAGGAATGTTAATGACATTGAGATTATTTATCAATTCTTCTCATAATAAGGAATGTTAATGACATTGAGATTATTTATCAATTCTTCTCATAATAAGGAATGTTAATGACATTGAGATTATTTATCAATTCTTCTCATAATAAGGAATGTTAATGACATTGAGATTATTTATCAATTCTTCTCATAATAAGGAATGTTAATGACATTGAGTTTATTTATCAATTCTTCTCATAATAAGGAATGTTAATGACATTGAGATTATTTATCAATTCTTCTCATAATAAGGAATGTTAATGACATTGAGTTTATTTATCAATTCTTCTCATAATAAGGAATGTTAATGACATTGAGTTTATTTATCAATTCTTCTCATAATAAGGAATGTTAATGACATCGAGATTATTTATCAATTCTTCTCATAATAAGGAATGTTAATGACATCGAGATTATTTATCAATTCTTCTCATAATAAGGAATGTTAATGACATCGAGATTATTTATCAATTCTTCTCATAATAAGGAATGTTAATGACATCGAGATTATTTATCAATTCTTCTCATAATAAGGAATGTTAATGACATCGAGATTATTTATCAATTCTTCTCATAATAAGGAATGTTAATGACATCGAGATTATTTATCAATTCTTCTCATAATAAGGAATGTTAATGACATCGAGATTATTTATCAATTCTTCTCATAATAAGGAATGTTAATGACATCGAGTTTATTTATCAATTCTTCTCATAATAAGGAATGTTAATGACATTGAGATTATTTATCAATTCTTCTCATAATAAGGAATGTTAATGACATTGAGATTATTTATCAATTCTTCTCATAATAAGGAATGTTAATGACATTGAGATTATTTATCAATTCTTCTCATAATAAGGAATGTTAATGACATTGAGATTATTTATCAATTCTTCTCATAATAAGGAATGTTAATGACATTGAGATTATTTATCAATTCTTCTCATAATAAGGAATGTTAATGACATTGAGATTATTTATCAATTCTTCTCATAATAAGGAATGTTAATGACATTGAGTTTATTTATCAATTCTTCTCATAATAAGGAATGTTAATGACATTGAGATTATTTATCAATTCTTCTCATAATAAGGAATGTTAATGACATTGAGATTATTTATCAATTCTTCTCATAATAAGGAATGTTAATGACATTGAGATTATTTATCAATTCTTCTCATAATAAGGAATGTTAATGACATTGAGTTTATTTATCAATTCTTCTCATAATAAGGAATGTTAATGACATTGAGATTATTTATCAATTCTTCTCATAATAAGGAATGTTAATGACATTGAGATTATTTATCAATTCTTCTCATAATAAGGAATGTTAATGACATTGAGATTATTTATCAATTCTTCTCATAATAAGGAATGTTAATGACATTGAGATTATTTATCAATTCTTCTCATAATAAGGAATGTTAATGACATTGAGATTATTTATCAATTCTTCTCATAATAAGGAATGTTAATGACATTGAGATTATTTATCAATTCTTCTCATAATAAGGAATGTTAATGACATTGAGATTATTTATCAATTCTTCTCATAATAAGGAATGTTAATGACATTGAGATTATTTATCAATTCTTCTCATAATAAGGAATGTTAATGACATTGAGTTTATTTATCAATTCTTCTCATAATAAGGAATGTTAATGACATTGAGATTATTTATCAATTCTTCTCATAATAAGGAATGTTAATGACATTGAGATTATTTATCAATTCTTCTCATAATAAGGAATGTTAATGACATTGAGATTATTTATCAATTCTTCTCATAATAAGGAATGTTAATGACATTGAGTTTATTTATCAATTCTTCTCATAATAAGGAATGTTAATGACATTGAGATTATTTATCAATTCTTCTCATAATAAGGAATGTTAATGACATTGAGATTATTTATCAATTCTTCTCATAATAAGGAATGTTAATGACATTGAGATTATTTATCAATTCTTCTCATAATAAGGAATGTTAATGACATTGAGTTTATTTATCAATTCTTCTCATAATAAGGAATGTTAATGACATTGAGTTTATTTATCAATTCTTCTCATAATAAGGAATGTTAATGACATTGAGATTATTTATCAATTCTTCTCATAATAAGGAATGTTAATGACATTGAGATTATTTATCAATTCTTCTCATAATAAGGAATGTTAATGACATTGAGATTATTTATCAATTCTTCTCATAATAAGGAATGTTAATGACATTGAGTTTATTTATCAATTCTTCTCATAATAAGGAATGTTAATGACATTGAGATTATTTATCAATTCTTCTCATAATAAGGAATGTTAATGACATTGAGATTATTTATCAATTCTTCTCATATCAAGGAATGTTAATGACATTGAGATTATTTATCAATTCTTCTCATAATAAGGAATGTTAATGACATTGAGTTTATTTATCAATTCTTCTCATAATAAGGAATGTTAATGACATTGAGATTATTTATCAATTCTTCTCATAATAAGGAATGTTAATGACATTGAGATTATTTATCAATTCTTCTCATAATAAGGAATGTTAATGACATTGAGATTATTTATCAATTCTTCTCATAATAAGGAATGTTAATGACATTGAGATTATTTATCAATTCTTCTCATAATAAGGAATGTTAATGACATTGAGATTATTTATCAATTCTTCTCATAATAAGGAATGTTAATGACATTGAGTTTATTTATCAATTCTTCTCATAATAAGGAATGTTAATGACATTGAGATTATTTATCAATTCTTCTCATAATAAGGAATGTTAATGACATTGAGATTATTTATCAATTCTTCTCATAATAAGGAATGTTAATGACATTGAGTTTATTTATCAATTCTTCTCATAATAAGGAATGTTAATGACATTGAGATTATTTATCAATTCTTCTCATAATAAGGAATGTTAATGACATTGAGATTATTTATCAATTCTTCTCATAATAAGGAATGTTAATGACATTGAGATTATTTATCAATTCTTCTCATAATAAGGAATGTTAATGACATTGAGATTATTTATCAATTCTTCTCATAATAAGGAATGTTAATGACATTGAGATTATTTATCAATTCTTCTCATAATAAGGAATGTTAATGACATTGAGATTATTTATCAATTCTTCTCATAATAAGGAATGTTAATGACATTGAGATTATTTATCAATTCTTCTCATAATAAGGAATGTTAATGACATTGAGATTATTTATCAATTCTTCTCATAATAAGGAATGTTAATGACATTGAGTTTATTTATCAATTCTTCTCATAATAAGGAATGTTAATGACATTGAGATTATTTATCAATTCTTCTCATAATAAGGAATGTTAATGACATTGAGATTATTTATCAATTCTTCTCATAATAAGGAATGTTAATGACATTGAGTTTATTTATCAATTCTTCTCATAATAAGGAATGTTAATGACATTGAGATTATTTATCAATTCTTCTCATAATAAGGAATGTTAATGACATTGAGATTATTTATCAATTCTTCTCATAATAAGGAATGTTAATGACATTGAGATTATTTATCAATTCTTCTCATAATAAGGAATGTTAATGACATTGAGATTATTTATCAATTCTTCTCATAATAAGGAATGTTAATGACATTGAGATTATTTATCAATTCTTCTCATAATAAGGAATGTTAATGACATTGAGATTATTTATCAATTCTTCTCATAATAAGGAATGTTAATGACATTGAGATTATTTATCAATTCTTCTCATAATAAGGAATGTTAATGACATTGAGATTATTTATCAATTCTTCTCATAATAAGGAATGTTAATGACATTGAGATTATTTATCAATTCTTCTCATAATAAGGAATGTTAATGACATTGAGATTATTTATCAATTCTTCTCATAATAAGGAATGTTAATGACATTGAGTTTATTTATCAATTCTTCTCATAATAAGGAATGTTAATGACATTGAGATTATTTATCAATTCTTCTCATAATAAGGAATGTTAATGACATTGAGATTATTTATCAATTCTTCTCATAATATGGGCTATTGTTGAACCGAGATTATTAGTCTGTTCTTCTCATAATAAGGGCTGTCGTTGACACTGAGATTATTTATAAATTCTTCTAATAATAAGGAATGTTGTTGACAATGAGATTATTTATAAATTCTTCTCATAATATGGGCTATTGTTGAACTGAGATTATTAGTAAAAAAAAAACTAAATTCTAATAATAAGGAATGTTAATGACATTGAGTTTATTTATAAATTCTTCTCATAATATGGGCTATTGTTGAACCGAGATTATTAGTCTGTTCTTCTCATAATAAAGGCTGTTGTAGACATCGAGATTACTATGAAAGTCCTATGATAATATGGGCTATTGTAGACATTGAGATTATTCTGAAATTCTACGCCTTCACTTATTTGACAAAAAGCAATTAGTATCAATGCTGATTATACTATACACCATTCCCATGTTAATTACATTTTCTGTATCTAATAAAGGGGCATGTACAAACTGAAAATTTTAAAGGCATGCAAATTCAACCAAAATAAGAGCTAGCAGCCACAGTCTAGAGTTGGGTCAACTCACAGCAAGTGATCAATCCAACACTATTACACTTTTTTTGGAGAACATAATACAATTAAACTAACCTAAATTAGCATACTCATACATCAATGTGATCAACAATAGCATGACAACCAAGCAAAATGAATACTTAATGACATGAAATTCTGTTTCGCAGATATGTTTTATTAATGCAAAGCTAGTTTCAGAGTTTGAAGTTAAATTTTAATTCCTGAATTGGCACTTGGAAATTTCCTCATGGATGAATAGAAATTTCACTATTACTTACAACAAAATCATGGTATCAATATTTTATTATAATATAATACAAACAATTGACTTTTGAGGATGACGGCTCTTTCATGAACTAAATGTTATGTTTTTTAAACAAAAGGATTCTAGTTTGATTATGAATTTTAATCAATAACTAGTCTGGTTCCCTGCATTCCACAAGAGTAGAGAGCAAAGCTGGGAGATTAAAGATCAGGGAACCTGACTACTCAACAATAACATAAAATCAATCAATAATTAGTCTGGTTCCCTGCATTCCACAAGAGTAGAGCAAAGCAGGGATATTAAATTAAAGATCATAACAACACAAAGCAGTGATGTAATATACAATTTTTCACATACACATGAAGGCTGTTGAAACCAGTTTGAACAACAATAATAATGATCTAGATATCCCAAGAATGAAGGTCAGTTTTACATAAAAACAAATAACTTCGTTAGAATAAGCACTGTATTGAAAATTATTCCCAAATGCAATTTTAAAACGAATATTCTGCCATTTGACAAACAGTTCAGTCCCTCCCCCACATGGTTGTCTCAATGTCCACTGAAGGATGGTATCATTTCATATTGTTATGGAGGTCCCACAATAACTCTCACCCTTGCTTATAGTGCGGTCTATGTTTCTGCTTCCCACTGTGCACGAGTTATTGAGAGAGGTGTGTTATTTATATTCATGTTTTGGAGAAACAAAGTGGCAAAAAACAACATCATTTTGTAAAAAGAAAGAAGCATCAAATAAGAAGTAATTACCTAAAAAGAAAGAAGCATCAAATAAGAAGTAATTACCTAAAAAGAAAGAAGCATCAAATAAGAAGTAATTACCTAAAAAGAAAGAAGCATCAAATAAGAAGTAATTACCTAAAAAGAAGCATCAAATAAGAAGTAATTACCTAAAAAAAGAAGCATCAAATAAGAAGCAATTACCTAAAAAGAAAGAAGCATCAAATAAGAAGTAATTACCTAAAAAGAAAGAAGCATCAAATAAGAAGTAATTACCTAAAAAGAAAGAAGCATCAAATAAGAAGTAATTACCTAAAAAGAAAGAAGCATCAAATAAGAAGTAATTACCTAAAAAAAAGAAGCATCAAATAAGAAGTAATTACCTAAAAAGAAGCATCAAATAAGAAGTAATTACCTAAAAAAAGAAGCATCAAATAAGAAGCAATTACCTAAAAAGAAAGAAGCATCAAATAAGAAGTAATTACCTAAAAAGAAAGAAGCATCAAATAAGAAGTAATTACCTAAAAAGAAAGAAGCATCAAATAAGAAGTAATTACCTAAAAAAAAGAAGCATCAAATAAGAAGTAATTACCTAAAAAGAAAGAAGCATCAAATAAGAGGTAATTACCTAAATGAGGCTCCTATTGTTTTATTCTTTCTTGAGAAGCATATTCTCACCAAGCCATCCCACTCCTGAAAGGTATATAGCAAATAAAATCAAACACCTATAAATAATCAGTGGCACTTCACAAAATATGAACTGTGTAAATATTAAACAGATGAGACAAAAATATGAAGAAAAAAACTAAAGGGTGTAATCCATTTTTTAAAATAAAAGATTCATTTTTGTAGATTCAACCTTTCAGTTAGCTAGAAATAATATTTTATATGGTCTAATACACAGTAAGTTTAAAAGTGACTTTCATTTAAGTGTATATGTACATGTACACATTGAATATTTCAATTATTAGATTCCATGTGAATAGATTGTTCTCTTTCTTCTATAATAATAACAATAATAATGATGATAACCTGAATATTGGCTCATTTCCTAAATGTTAGTCAAATTACTAGCATCTAAAATATCACCCAAAATCTTTTAAAATAATACCTAAGGCAAATCCACTTTTATTAGAACTGCCTAATTGTTTAAAATTGCCATGTTAAAAAAAGGATAAAATATCTAGATATTGTATACAGTATATATGTAAGATTCAGAAAATTTTACCAGTCAAGACATATTAATTTTAATTGTAGCTCAAATCTGTTTTAAGCTTCAGGTACATATGTTGGGCTGCTTCATCTTCTAAAAATGACCTGGATTTAATACTGCATTTAGTATGCAGCAGAAGTAATGGTTTGATATTTCTTTAGTTTGAAGGAATTCATTAAGTTTAACTCATTCAGCCACACAAACTAATCAGTAACACTGTTACTGTGCCCTAGCCACAATAAGCTGCGTCTAGCTGCTTGTGCTCCAGAGTGTTTTACCTGTTTGGAAAATTTTGTGAAAATCATGCACATGCCTTCACACTTCTTCTTGTATCCAATATTAATCCATGAAATTTTCAGCAATTAATCCAAATGAATTTGTCTACACAGAAATGTATTCCTTTTTCTATTTGTCCAAGTCTTTCACAATTTATTTATACACTTTTTACAAAATTATGTGCAACATTGTTAGGAATATCATCAGCACTAAATTCCATTAAAATAAACCAGGAAAATTTAATATGTGATATGGTTTGAAACAATTTGTACATAAATTTACTTGGCAATGTTCATATCCAGTTTTTGGTTCAGATAGAACTTTGTTCAATAAACACATTTTGCAGGTTGGATACCATGTTTTGTTTGGTGATACCAATAACAATATGCATTTTTGGGCATATGGATTGGTTTCATTTGCGATGTCCGTGTACAGTTTCTCCAGAAATAACAATAGGTGAAAAAACTAGATTTCTCTTTTTTCCTTGTCAATTTGTCAATGTTTGTTATAGGTCCAGGATTCGGTCCACTAAAATCATTGACTGGAACAGGCAGAAGACAATCACTCCAATCTGCTAGATTGGCTGAAACTTTCATTTTCGCTTTCAACATCCTCTTCTTTTGACAATTCAATCTCAAGAATCTTCAATGTCCCATTCTAAATCTCGCAAATTATCCAACTGTCGAACATATCTTTCCTCTACTTACTCAATATTTTTTAGATCAAACCTGAGAAACTCCTCATTTTCGCCCTTATCACAATCAAAAATCACTCGTGCTTCCACCATAAAAAATCACTTGTGCTTCCGCCATCATTTTACGATTTTTCAAAAACAAGCCGTGTATTGAAACTGCTCTCAATTAGTAATCCTTGGTTTCTGAACATTTAAAGTTTGCCCAAAAAAAGTAAAATAATTTCTAATTGGTTGCATGTGGTCTGATTCTTGGAAAAGTCCCATTTGTAACCAATCAGAGACGTTCTATCAACCACACAATCAGAGCATTGATCAACTGGATCGGCCATTGAATGCAGTTGAGAAACTTAGCGAAATGACAGTATCGGCCATTGAATGCAGAAACTGGATTACAAGTAACGACGGTATCGGGGCTGAATGAGTTAAGGCAAATCTTAATTGGGCATGATAATAATTTTCTGAAACCAAAAGGTGAAGGTTAGTTCAAAATAGGCTAGATTCAGACCATACAAGAGATAATACACACATACAATTCTGTAATTGGCAAATGGTGATACTGTGTGTCCCCATCCAAATTCATGCTGGTAGCTGTGTTAACAATTTGCTATACAATAAAAAAAAATTTAAAAAATTTTATAATGCACATACTTGAAAATTAATGGGTGGAGGTGGATTACGAGGTTCTATCCTAACAACACTTGATTCAACTTTTGGAGGTGGACGAAAATTGTTCTTCCCCACCTAAAGAAAAACAAAATAAATTAAAAATCTGTATTCATCCTTAAACAAATACATGTGCTATACATTTTACTTATGTTTGTAAAACTTAGGAAACAAAACTATAGTTCATACCCTTATGAATGCACATAATGGCACTCTGAACACATAATACAATTCCGTTCCACTAGAAGTCTAGTTCCCTATTTTATTAAATTGTTATGTGCATTTCAATCCAGTTTAAAAATAAGAACGTAGAGTACCAGACCATACCCCACAAAACACCCTCAACCATTATGTTGTCAATGTGAGAACCAAAATTTAGATGACTGTAACAGCTTTACATAATGAGCAGACTCACATGACATACAATAGCGTTAAATAATGATCAGACTCACATGACATACAATAGCTTTAAATAATGATCAGACTCACAAGACATAAACATCTTTAAATAATGATCACACTCACATGACATACAACAGCCTTAAATAATGATCACTCACATGACATACAGCTATAAATAATGATCAGAGTCACATGACATACAATAACTTTGAATAATGATCAGACTCACATGACATACAACAGCTTTAAATAATGATCATTCACATGACATACAACAGCTTTACAAAATGATCACTCACATGACATACAGCTATAAATAATGATCAGACTCACATGACATACAACAGCTTTAAATAATGATCAGACTCACATGACATACAACAGCTTTAAACAATGATCAGACTCACATGACATACAACAGCTTTAAATAATGATCAGACTCACATGACATACAATAACTTTACATAATGATCAGACTCACATGACATACAACAGCTTTAAATAAGGATCAGACTCACATGACATACAATAGCTTTACATAATGATCAGACTCACATGACATACAACAGCTTTAAATAATGATCAGACTCACATGACATACAATAGCTTTAAATAATGATCAGACTCACATGACATACAATAACTTTAAATAATGATTACACTCATATGACATACAATAACTTTAAATAATGATTACACTCACATGACATACAACAGCTTTAAATAATGATTACACTCACATGACATACAATAACTTTAAATAATGATTACACTCACATGACATACAACAGCTTTAAATAATGATTACACTCACATGACATACAATAACTTTAAATAATGATTACACTCACATGACATACAACAGCTTTAAATAATGATCAGACTCACATGACATACAATAGCTTTAAATAATGATCAGACTCACATGACATACAACAGCTTTAAATAATGATCAGACTCACATGACATACAATAGCTTTAAATAATGATCAGACTCACATGACATACAATAGCTTTAAATAATGATCAGACTCACATGACATACAACAGCTTTAAATAATGATCAGACTCACATGACATACAATAACTTTAAATAATGATTACACTCACATGACATACAACAGCTTTAAATAATGATCAGACTCACATGACATACAATAACTTTAAATAATGATTACACTCACATGACATACAACAGCTTTAAATAATGATCAGACTCACATGACATACAATTGCGTTAAATAATGATCAGACTCACATGACATACAATAACTTTAAATAATGATCAGACTCACATGACATACAACAGCTTTAAATAATGATCAGACTCACATGACATACAATAACTTTAAATAATGATTACACTCACATGACATACAATAGCTTTAAATAATGATCAGACTCACATGACATACAATTGCGTTAAATAATGATCAGACTCACATGACATACAATTGCGTTAAATAATGATCAGACTCACATGACATACAATAGCTTTAAATAATGATCAGACTCACATGACATACAACAGCTTTAAATAATGATCAGACTCACATGACATACAATAGCTTTAAATAATGATCAGACTCACATGACATACAATAGCTTTAAATAATGATCAGACTCACATGACATACAACAGCTTTAAATAATGATCAGACTCACATGACATACAATAGCTTTAAATAATGATCAGACTCACATGACATACAACAGCTTTAAATAATGATCAGACTCACATGACATACAATAGCTTTAAATAATGATCAGACTCACATGACATACAATAGCTTTAAATAATGATTACACTCACATGACATACAATAGCTTTAAATAATGATCAGACTCACATGACATACAATTGCGTTAAATAATGATCAGACTCACATGACATACAATAGCTTTAAATAATGATCAGACTCACATGACATACAACAGCTTTAAATAATGATCAGACTCACATGACATACAATAACTTTAAATAATGATTACACTCACATGACATACAACAGCTTTAAATAATGATCAGACTCACATGACATACAATAACTTTAAATAATGATTACACTCACATGACATACAATAGCTTTAAATAATGATCAGACTCACATGACATACAACAGCTTTAAATAATGATCAGACTCACATGACATACAATAGCTTTAAATAATGATCAGACTCACATGACATACAATAGCTTTAAATAATGATCAGACTCACATGACATACAACAGCTTTAAATAATGATCAGACTCACATGACATACAATAACTTTAAATAATGATTACACTCATATGACATACAATAGCTTTAAATAATGATCAGACTCACATGACATACAATAGCTTTAAATAATGATCAGACTCACATGACATACAATTGCGTTAAATAATGATTACACTCACATGACATACAATAGCTTTAAATAATGATCAGACTCACATGACATACAACAGCTTTAAATAATGATCAGACTCACATGACATACAACAGCTTTAAATAATGATCAGACTCACATGACATACAACAGCTTTAAATAATGATCAGATTCACATGACATACAATAACTTTAAATAATGATCAGACTCACATGAAATATTTTTACTTTCTTAATGTTATATAAGGAAACTTGCAAATATAACATGTACTGTTTTTGTTTGAGATTTAATAATGTGATGAAAGCAGTTAGCACACTTGCAAAATTTACCAAGAACTGCTAATGTGGTTGATGGAAATGACATGAAATTTCAACCATTTATGAATGCTCAAAAAGTATTTTTCAATCCTTACATGAATTCTTACATCAACAACATAATTTTGAAAATTCAACCTAAAATCATGTATTGAGAACAGAGTTAATCTCATTATTCTAACCAAAATGTAATCAACAATTATGTTACTTCCCTCAATCGAGCTTTTAGTGCTCTTGACCAGCCATTGTAAACATTAATAATCATGCAGAAAATAAATTCAGCCTAATCTTGACAACAAAATGTAGGACCCAGTGAGAGCTCATAAAATACAGCACAAATCTCTTTTCTGTGCTTTAAAGTAGAAATATTTTACTGAACTGATACAAATTCATATTTAGAATGTTTTAAAATCATTATTCATAAATCTGCTTCAAAAGCTATTTTCGTTTGGGCATGACAGAAGCCAGACTTTACTGAGTGAAAGTCAAAAGCTTTGAGTAAAACTGGAATGAATACTATTAGTTCATGCATCATTAATCACCATGATCAGCAATTACAGCTGGAGGTCTTGCATGTACAGTCCACTCACATAATTCCTATACTCATTTACACGTACAATACACATAATTCCTATACTCATTTACATGTACAATACACATAATTCCTATACTCATTTACACGTACAATACACATAATTCCTATACTCATTTACACGTACAATACACATAATTCCTATACTCATTTACACGCACAATACACATTTAACATACTGAGGACAGCCTAACACACATACTATGTATAGCCATTAATATGGAGAATTTAGAACAGAATCAAAGTATTTATTTCTACTTCCAACTGCACTTAACTTAAACAGATGAATATAGCATGGATTAATCTATGTGGTCATGGATTAATGTATGTGGTCATGGATTAATGTATGTGGTCATGAGCTTTGCACATATACTTAAACAATGTTGTAAAAAGCATAAAGGGTAGGTCACACTGTTATTTTTTGAATGTATAGTATACAATAGATGTCCATCGAATTACCAAGTTCTATGATTCTAACATAAACAACACTCAATGTACACCCATTACATGCAAAATTTCAAGAATGTCACTGAGTATGAAATACAGGTCAATGAGACCTCATTTTGCTATAAGTAGTACTCATTAAGATGCATCCCTTACCTAGTTATATGATTCTAGGTAGGCTAGTCTGGATAATTCGATATAGCATCAAAAACATGTTAGTTTATTATTCTAATATGAACAGATAGAGCAAAACCTAACCAACATGAGTGAAGAATGAAAATAAACATCATAGTGACCTAGTTTAAAAAAATTTAATAATAGTGTAGTATTTATCAAAATATATAACTTAAAACAAGTTTTATGATTCTATTTACAAAAATAAGTACACATGATATAAAATAACAAGTGGTCATGAGCTAACTGCATATTTAACCTAAGCCAGTAACATGTAAAATGTAGAATCTGGTGACCTTCTTTCATTGTAAGGATTTGGTACTAATAGAAATGCATACCATCATCTAGACTGATGATTACAGCATGAGAATAAATTTACAAAACTGATAATTGGATTGTGTACGAAAAATTAAAGAGTATGAAAAAATACACGAAATACTGTAAAACATGAAATTTACATCATAGTGACCATCTTTTGTTGAAAATGGTGTGGTATTAAGTGAGATGCATACATTCATCTAGTTTGATAATTCTAGCATGAACAAAGCAGCTTAAAATATAATCTACAGCCAATAAAGCTTGAACACAGCTCTCAGTTTCTATGTCATCTACTTGTCTCAAAGGCAGGTGACCTGAAACATTTACTTGTCCTGCATCAATTTTACTTGTCCAACATCATATCTTATTGAATACTGAAGAAAAGTGTACAGATTAACAGGGTTTTAATGTATCTTCAATGACAACACAGCAGCTAGCAGAATGCGTCATTCTGACAGCTTCAGCTCTCATTGCTATACAAATGAATAGCTAAACCAGTGCATACAAATAAGGTCCTCAAAATTTTGGGGTACTAGATGGCACTGCAAATTTTGATTAAATTTAAAGAAAACACAAAAGTTAAAGTCACATATTTACGGTAAAGAAAAGTAAAATGTTTATTTATGCTGTAAATACAATGTTTTGGTATAAAAATTCAGAATCTTTGATGTAATGTAAATGATGATGTCACAATGTCACTACTTTCTCAAGGGACAAGACCAAAACATATCAACTAGATGTAAATAAACTGCAAGGAAGAGTATATTTTGCTGAGTTTTTTTCCGCATATGGAAACCTGCAAATTATCTATGGATATACATTCTGGGTACGCCAAAACTAGATGGCTGGCTAAATAACTGGGCAGGCCAAGATTAGGTGGCTGGCTGAATAACAAGGCAAGCAAAGACTAAGTGGCTGGCTAAATAATTGGGCAGGCCAAGATTAGGTGGCTGACTGAATAACAAGGCAAGCCAAGACTAGGTTGCTGGCTAAATAACAAGGCAGGGCTGGGTTTGGTGACTGGCTAAATAACCGGACAGGCCAGGACAAGGTGGATGACTAAGTAACATCTAAATATTAAAATTTCCCAAACAAATTTGGGACATGCATTGAAACATGTAGGTAACACCACATTAAACAGGATCAAAGTGATAAATACAACTTGTGAGCTACTGATAACCATGTTCTTCTTTTATGATCATACAGCAAATACCAATATCCCTCTGAAGACATATTATCATAATTGTAAAATACTTTCTGTCTTTTCTTATTAAAAGGTTCATAAAATAATTTGAGAAATTCTTTCTTTAGCAACTAGCTCTGACAAGCACTTGTTATTGAAATGATATTCTGTATTGTATGAGCACTAAATGCATGTTGTCAAACTATATCAAGAGAGGCAACCATTCAACAAATCATTTCCTCTAAAGACGAATTTGAGTTCCTTTACATGTAAACTAGCCATTTAAAGTAAAAAATACAAACTATTCTTACTAAGAAACAGTACACAGCATGACACACAGAAATGAAATCCCTCAAAGTTAAAAACAGTCGACTAAATGTAAGACATTAATTAAAGAGATTTTATATAATAAGTTATATCCTAGCTGTCTAAATTTAGAGATTGATTAAAGAGATTTTATTTAATAACTTATGTCCATGCTGTCTAAATTGAAAGATCGATTAAAGAGATTTTATTCAATAACTGATATCCTAGCTGTCTAAATTTTGAGATCGATTCAAGAGATTTTATTTAATAAATTATTGCAAAGCTGTCTAAATGAAAGATATGAATTAAAGGGATTATATATATATAATAACTTACATCAAAGATTTACAAAGGTGAGATTTTACATTATACCTTCATGAGATGATCAACTCTGGCTAGGAGTTGAGTATTGACTGACAAGCGACAGTAAAGTTTGTCTCCTGGCTTTGCAACCAGTCTCTGTGCAAATTCTCTCTGGAACATTAAAACTGCACACCTGCATCGAAAACACAAAGTTGTATTATGGATCCAAACTGACTGATGTAAATCAAGTAGAATTTTATATTCAAGTAGCTCAAAATACATTTTAGAGAAACCTACTGAAGAAATGGAATAAAATGCTCTATTATTTTGTTAATCTTTTAGATCACATTCTAATTATACTTCAAATATGTTTCTATAAATAAAAAAACAACCGTAAGAGCTGCAACAGAAATCAAATTGCCACCTATTTGCAAACAACCTTGCACACATGAATATAGAACTAGATTGCCCTTTTTTTCAATTTTAAAAAAAAAACTGATTTTTTTAAAAAAAGTAAATTTTTTAGCAAAGTATGTTTCTCCGAGAATACTTACCCGATCACATTACTTTAGGGATATAAGCCTGCTACCTCGCGAATCCAGCCCTACGAAAAGACGAAAATTCGTCTTTTCTGTCTACGTCATATAGACAAAGGGCAATAACTCTTGCCCCTTACCTCCCCTTGCCACCCACTAGGTGTCGCCAGTTTTTAAGCTGAGCGGTATATAATATACGAGGATGCTCGCATGACGGGGTGGTTGGGTTTCTTAGTAATGTGATTGGGTAAGTATTCTCGGAGAAACATAATTTACTAAAAAATTTACTTTCTCCTTTGAATACGTTCCCTGATCACATTACTTTAGGTGAATAGGTAATAGGAGGAGGGAATGCGGAGCATCCGACCTCCACCCCGGGTATCCTCTAGGGAATGATGGCTGGATTCCCCATTTGAACGATAACCCGGTCTCCTAATTTTAATCAGCAACACAGCCCAGGGTCACGTGATATGTGACCCCTTTATACGGTTAAGAAGATAGTTATTGAAATCTTCTTACCTACAAAAATTTATCTGGCGAATCCAGCGAAGCTAATAGGCTGTGCTGATTGTTGTACATGGGTCTGGTGGGCATCTGGGCTGCCAACACCAGACCTACTAGAATCAAGGCTTGCCTCTGTGAGGACAAATCTTGAAGACAAAACTGGAGAAGGTTGACTCTGCATGCCAGCCAACAGTTTCTATGAGGTGACTCTGATCTTGTGAATCCTCAGAGTACGCGCAGCGTATAACCCACTTCAGCCATGAAGCAAGGGCTTGAATGGTGATATCTCATGTCCCAGCTATCACCAGAAGAAAGAGGTGCTTGTATGTGACCTGACTCACCTCTATGCATTTAAATGGTGCTAGAGTGCACAAACAGGATCTTGCATGGCTGCTGATCCTGACTTATCTATAAAAGAAAGAGAGCTAATGACGACTCGTTGATTGCCAATGGATGGTAACCTATTTTTGGGCTAGGAAGCCTGGCTGCGTCAAGAGGACCACCGAACCATCTGATCTGAACGGAAGATACTTCGGGTCACTAGAAAGGACCTGTAACTCACTCACCCTGCATGCTGAAGCTAATTCTATCAAGAAACCCAATTTGTATGATAGTAGCTTTAACGAATTGTGGGTTAAAGATTCAATACTGTCTGAATTGAGTCATGTTAAAACCCAGGACAGATTCCATTTGGAAACAGGGTGAGGGATATTAGTCGATTGAACTCTAAATTGGCTAAAAGATCTGACAGATCTTTGTCATGGCTGATAGCACATGTACCATAATGGCGGAATGTGTCTGATATCATGGAGCGGTAGCATTTGATTATAATTGGGGCCAGCTGTTTCTCCTCGAAAAGCCAGAGAAAAAAGTCAGCCAGTTGAGTGATTGTGACACTCAGAGGAACGATGTTAATGAAATGGTACCAGTCCCTGAAAACATGCCACTTTCCCTCGTAAGCCTTCAGAGTGTAGGACCTTCTTGCTCCCAAGATTCTCTCCACAATCGAAGATTTAAATTGTCTTGCAAGGCTGTCCGGACAAGAGCCAAGCTTGAAGATAAAGACGGTCAGGACAGGGGTGGAACACCCATGGCCACAGTTGCTTAAGATTTGGGCAGACTGTAATCTTCCTGGGTAGATCTATCGCCAGATCGAGTAGATCGGAGACCCAGGAGTTGTTCCATCTGAGATGGGCAATCAGAATCATCTGACAGTTATGACCCCTTAACCTCTGGATTATTTTCAGTACCAAGACCGTGGGAGGGTAGGAGAATGACCACAACCCTTCCCAGCTGATTGACCGAGCATCCACGGCCCAAGCTTCTGAGTCCGGAACCTGCGAGACGAAGGTGGACAAGTTGCGATTCCACCTTGTTGCAAAAGATCGATCATTGGACGTCCCCAAAGTGTGCCGATTGGAAGAAAGCCCGATTGATGGAGTGACCATTCCGTGTGAATGACTGGATAGTGTGTCAGCCAGGACATTGAGTCTGCCAAGAATGTGTCTGATGTGTACATTGAGGTGGAGATTGTCGCACCAATGTAGAAACTGCCAGATCAGATTGCACAGGTCTGGTGATTGGTGCCCCCTTGTTTTGAGGAGGCAAGGCACCATCACAAAGGTGTCTGACATGAGGACAGTTTGCAATAAGAGTTGATCCTGCCAGAAATGAAAGGCATTGATGACAGCCATTATTTCTGAAAGGTTGATGTGGAGAGGGCTTGCCCCTGGCACCCACGTGCCGCTGACAGTATCGAAGTCCGGCAACAGGTGGGCACCCCAACCGTAGGAACAAAGTTATCTCCGCCTGGGGTATCTCCAGAGTAATCCCTGTGGACAGCCCACAGGGGTTGTGCCACTGACTTGAGAATGATCGTATCTCTGGCGTGAGCATGATTGTGGGATCGAAGAGACTTAAAAAGGGCGCCATTACGCTAGCAACGCCCTTTGTAAAGGGCGCATAAAAAGACGGCTGAGCGGGATGGGATCAAGTCTGCTGCCACATTGAATAATCCGAGGAGCTGCAACTCTCTCGCTGAAATGCACATCCTGTTGGAAACGGACTCTATGAGAGCAATTATCTGGATGATCGCAAACTCGAGGAAGACTTACCAGATTCAGATCAGGGAGAAACTCTACACCCAGATGGACCAAAACTCTGGGCTGGACAGAGATCGGACTTTATCCAGTTCACGAGAAAGCCTATATGATGTAAAATGATATAAGATCGTTTCTGCCTTTGAACGGAGTAGAACTTAACATATGTTTCTGGATGATGCTGTCCAAGTTACTGCCGACACTATAGATGAAGCCGAGCGGAACAGGATGACTACGCAATCCATAACCTTGGTACAAGCCCAAGGGCTGAAGTTGAGGCCAAAAGGTATGACCTGGAACTGATAAACCAAGTCCCGACAAGCACAATGGAGAAATGTCCGTGACTCGTGGGATAGGGACGTGAAAATGTGCGTCGATCATAACTAGACTGACAGCATATCCGTCGGATGGCTTGATCACACCATCGCCACATTGATTTTTCAGGGTGGTTGAGGCGGCTCAGGTCAATGAACGGCCTATGGATAAGGAACAGCCATGAATAAAACCCCAGCTATTGCAGGTTTATTAAGATATATATATATTATATATATATATATATATATATATATATATATATATATATATATATATAAAGGCATCCTTCTCCCGATCTGGCAATACATCCGTGAAGAGGGGAGAGGAGGACAGGGGAAGGGATGGATAAATGAAGTCCAAAGTCCCTCCGAAATGACCTGAATCACCCAAATGTTCTGAGGTAATAAAGTGGTCCAGTGGTCCTGAAATTGCAGGAGGCGGCTGCCCACAGGTAGGCAGTCCACTGGCAGTGGACAGGGTATGTCAACGTCTAGAGTTAGGAGGTGTGAAGGTGGAGAAACTTGGGTTTTTGCTGCCTCTGTATTGTTTCCGCCTAGCTTGATTAGACTGTTGGCTCTCAGCATTGGGTTGGGATCTATATTACACATTTGATTGTAAGGATCCCTTTTCCCTGGTCCGCCCATCATCCATCCGCTGTGTCAGGGGATGATTGTTTCGAAACGCCTGCGAAAGTTGGGCGACGAGTTGGAGGGGCAGTTCCTGAGCTGCCTGCCTCCGAACTTTTTCAATTTTTCCCCTAAAGTGTAAAGGTGACCCAAAAGGAGACATCCGTAAAATCCGAGTAGGATGGGGCCTGAGCGACATGGATCACCTATAGGCTTCACGTCGTATCAGGTCGAAGTTGGCAGAAGCAGTCAACGCATTGGTCATAGAATGGTGAGCTGCCCTGTTAACAACTCTAGCAAGCCAGGCCGTCACTTCACAAGCATGGTCATGGCCAGATTTGCCTAGGGAGTTGGAAAAAAAAAATGGCTAGTGAAGCCAAGTCTAACAATGTATTGACTACGTTTCGGACTAGCTTTGACGTGGCATTGGAGATCAGTACTGAAGGCGTCTGATGGAGTTTTCGTACCAGCTACACTAGAACGTCGCTGGAAGTTAGCTTCCTGAAATTTTACCAACTGGGGAAGAAGCAGGAAGGACATTGTCTCTTCCTCCCATTCAAGATCTACAGATGCCTGAACTGTGTAGTCTTGAATGGCAGTAGGAGGTGGTGGGCATTCTGAAGTTCCCAACAACCTATAAATTTTTTCCCCTGCAGCCGTGGCACTAAGCTCAGTCTGGTCCATGACCGGATCTGTGGACAGCTGAAAGTGTTTCGTCACACTCATTGTGTGCCGAGTCATGTTCTGGTCAACTCAGGCATCCACTCGCAGCTGAATTGTCAAATTTTTTTTTTTATATATAAATCTTCTCCATAATGCTTGTGTAGTGCAGTGAGCACTGCGCGCACATCTACCATTTGCTCAGAGGGAACGTTGGTTCTGGTACAGCTTGCATATCGGTATAGCATACCAGGTGACATAGATGTCGCCTGCCAGGTGGCATAAATAACTCAATTCCATCATCCATCATAATGTCACTAACTCTCCCTTGTGGATAAGCCATGAACCGATGGACGGCCGGCAATGCCGACTGATTTGTCTGGCATATGGTTGGCCAGAATGTAGACGACGGTCCGGATATGACCGGCACTGGCCGCTTATAATATCTCCGTCATGGTAGTGATATGTAACCGGTAGTATAGAATGATGGATCAATACATCACTAAAATCCCCATAAATCCAACCTGGTCAGATCGCAGTATGAAAAAGTCCCCATGTTGGTACAGCAGTACAGCCGGACATACGGATTTGTCACTAAAATCCCCGTAAATTGTAGACGGTCGGCCTGTAAAATCAATAAGGTCACCATGCTGAGACGGCTGGGCTGGACGTCCATCTGGACAGCCGGTGCCGGCTGGTCTTGACGACTGGAGCCGGCTGGATGGCCGACTGGGCTTGACAGCCAGAGCCAACTGGACGGCCGGTGCCGTCTGGATGGCCGGCTGGTTTGACTGGCATGTGGTCTGCCGGAATGTCGGTGACGGTCCGGCTATCACCGGTACCAGCCGCTGTAATGATAGATTTCTCATGAAAATCTCCATCATAATATTGGCATGTTGCTTGCGGTACAGCTTGATGGGCAGATTTGGCACTAAAATCCCCGTAAATCATAGTTGGTCGGCCCGTGTTAGCAATAAAAAGGGACAGCTGGCTGGACGGTGGATGGCCAGCTTTACGGCTGGTGATGGTTGGATGGTCGGTGCGGTGACGGCTAGATTGCATAATGAAATGGATGCAATGGAACCTGTAAAAACCCCATGCGTCCTGACTTACAGGCCCGAAAGCCATGCATGGACATGCGAGGGTTCTTACACCCTCTGGGCAGCCTAAAATTGGGGGAACACTCCCCAAATGTACCCAACTACGCATCTGTTCAAAGGCGGACTGTTGTACCATATCAACATCATTTTCCTCCATTGCCACATTGCCAACACCCATTTTGCCGTTCATGCCTTTGTTGTCGACTTTGCTACTGAAACGACAAAAGAAGAGAACAAAGCACAAATTAGAAATTCTGCATATTATAAAATCGATAATACTATAACCGTTGCTAACGGAGTAGGCAAATTATTCCGTGCCATGTTAACTCGTAATGACAACACTAGTTACCGCCATGAGCGTGTTGCAACGGGTCGTTCAAAGACGAAGTCTACTGAAACGACAAAAGAAGATAAACAAAGCACAAATTAGCAATTCAGCATGCTATTAATTCACTATTACCATAACCGTTACTAACGAAGGAAGCAAAATGATTTAGTGTCGTGTGAACTCGTAACGACAACACGAAGTCTGCCATTAAATAGTCGCAACTTGGTCGTTCAAAGACAAAGTCTACTGAAACGACAAAGAAGGTAAAACAAAGCACAAAATATCAATGCAGCAAGTTATTAATTCGCTAATATCATAACCGTTACATACGGAATAAGCGAAATTATTTAGTGCCGCATGTATTACATGCTAGTACTGCCATAAGCGTGCTCTGACCACGTTGCAACCTGGTCCGAAGTCTAGAAAGGTGACAAAGTCATTCAAAATTGGAAAATATTGTAAAATAATGTATACAACCTGTAGAGGAATGATAATCCAACACAGTAATTTCCAATTTAACTTTGGATGGTCCGAATTTACACTAAGATGGCTTTTATTCATTGAAGGTCTAATTGTACGTGTTTGCACTGTACAGCGAAGCTTAAAAACTGGCGACACCTAGTGGGTGGCAAGGGGAGGTAAGGGGCAAGAGTTATCGCCCTTTGTCTATATGACATAGACAGAAAAGACGAATTTTCGTCTTTTGGTAGGGCTGGATTCGCGAGGTAGCAGGCTTATATCCCTAAAGTAATGTGATCGGGGAACGTATTCAAAGGAGAAACCTTCATCTTTAAGTAAATGTGAATGAAGCATAACACAGCAACAAAAGACGTGACCAAAGTTCATATTTTCCATTTAACATTCAATATGTGCTGCCTTGGACTAGAGGAAAATGTTACTTCTTTTAAGACGTACAAGTATTTGATGGTATTAACAATGGGTGTAATATATTTTAGGAAAAACATCCATCAGACACATTGCTTGCATATAAGTGTCAATGTACAACGTAATTATAAAGAAAGGTTTGCAGTAATTGTGAACTAACATTGACCATGCCGACAAACTTGAGTCAATCTACTTCTGATGCCCTAACATAAATATAGTTTACCATTATAATGATCTCACCCATAAAGAATGGGAGTGAATGATTATGTATTTACCATTATAATGATCTCAGCCATAAAGAATGGGAGTGAATGATTGACAACAAAATTGAAGATAAACTCACCGGAAGAAGGGTCTGTGTAATAGTAACTTGAAGACAAATGGTGATGAAATCTACACAAAAAACAATGTTCACAATTAACATAAAAAATATAATAAATTACAAAACACAAAAGTTCAATAACATGCTAATTTCTTATAAACTTAAAAAAAGAAATCAATGTATTTAAGTACCATGGATTCATACATGATAATGGCTCTTGCCAGACATTTGCTTCCCACAAAAGAATGTGTTGACCAGATATCTGAGTCATTTTAATATAAATATATTCAGAGGATGTTTAAATAGTGCTAACAAAAGAAAGATAATAATAATATATCTCATGATTAAATGTACCAGAAAACATGACATTTTCATTTCCAGCTTGTAATGTTGATTTAATGTAGTATAATCCTTTCCCAAGTTTTCTTTCAAACAATTTTTTAAAATTTATTGACATTTTTTTATTTAGAAAACTATACAACAGATTTCACTCAAGGACAGTATTTGATTACATTTTACTGTTTTTAAAATGTAATCATTAACTGACATCAAGTAGACCTGCAACCTCGAAAATTCTTAAAACCTAACTGACAGGTATTTCTGGTAAAGTCCAATGGTGCCATTTTATTTCATCTGGTCCTCAAACAAATCTTGGAAGATGATGATAAAAGTCTGGTATCTCGATTTCATTTAAATAGGCTACATATATTTTGCTCTAAAGTTCAAATATGTGCTGACATCGCCACAACATAATAACTCATAAAAGGCATATGGGACTGTTGTAATGTCTTAATTACATACCCTGGTGTGAAGAACTAATGTAATATCTTAATTACATACCCTGGTGTGAAGAACTTCTGTAATATCTAAAATTACATACCTGGTGTGAAGAACTTATGTAATATCTTAATTACATACCCTGGTGTGAAGAACTTCTGTAATATCTTAATTACATACCCTGGTGTGAAGAACTTATGTAATATCTTAATTACATACCCTGGTGTGAAGAACTTCTGTAATATCTTAATTACATACCCTGGTGTGAAGAACTTCTGTAATATCTTAATTACATACCCTGGTGTGAAGAACTTCTGTAATATCTTAATTACATACCCTGGTGTGAAGAACTTCTGTAATGTCTTAATTACATGTGCTGATGTGATGAACTTATGTAATATCTTAATTACATACCTTGGTGTGAAGAACTTGTGTAATATATATATGGCTGAGAAGATGAAGTTGAGATCTTCTCACCTACCAAAATTTTCTATGGTGAATCCAGAGAAGCTAATGGGCTGTGTTGATTGGTCTTGTCGGGTCTGATGGTCACGTGTGTTGCTGCCCTAAATCTCTGAGGTAAAAACTCAAAAAGGTTGACTTTGCACAACAGCAAACCGCTTCTATGATGTCTCAGATAAAAACTTAGCATTCAAAACTGAGGCTTGCAGAAAAAGCCCTAATCTTGAGAGGTGCAGTCCACATGAGACGACCCTGATCTCGAGTATAACCCACTTGAACCATAAAGCAAGGGCTTGAGGGGTGATGCTTTGTTTTCCGACCTTGACTGGGAGAAAGTGATATTTGCGCATGTTATGAATTGTCTCTGTGTGTCTCAAGTAGTGCTTGTGGGTCCAGACATGAGGCTACTCTCATATGGTGAGATGTCAGAGTACACCAAGCATAATAAAGGCTGTGAAGTGTGATATCCTGTGGATGAATGACGACTTGGTTACCTATGGACAGCAACTAATTCTTGGCAACTAAGTCTGGTGTTGTGTTAAGGGGACTACTGAATGATCCAAACAGAACAGAAGATAGTTCAGGTCGACTGAAAGTGCATGTAGCTCACTGATCCTGGAGGCTAAAGCTATCAGGAAACATGTCTTGTAGGATAGGAACTTTAGCAAAGCATGATCATGAGGTTCAAACATGGTCTGTGACTTATATAATGTGTAGGTTAGAACTCCAAAGGGGTTCAAATCAAGCCATATTTTTTAAAAAAATGATTGGGTCCCTTTGGAGACAATAAGGGACATTGGTCAAGGAGACCAATATTGTCTAAAACATCCAATAGGTCTCTATCCCACAGAAACATGTTTTCATGAGGCCTGAATTTGTCTAATATCATACAGCAGTGGTCTTTGGTAACAACTGGGGTCCAATTGTTTTTCCTCCAAGAACAGAGCCAGAGAAAATCTGCCAGTTGATAGAGGCATGCAGATGGGCGATACCGATGGTTACTCTCATGATTTTCTCCACAAATAAAGGCTTGAATTGTCTGACGTGGAAGGATATGTCTGTCAGATTGAGACTAAAGGTATACTCGCCTAGTATGATGGGGAGCCAAAATGACATCACCTTCCCTACCTTGAATACGGTCAAGAAACTCCAGTTGATGATCAGCCTCCACCTGCTGTTTGCATGCCAAAAGCAAGTCCTGAGTAACTCATTAGGGGATGTGTCCGTACCACAAGCTCCCCTGCCTTTCACGAGTGACACAAAACCTCTCCAACTGACCTGAATCAGCCCTCCCACCTTCTGAGGGAACCAAGAGGTCCAGTGAGCTCATATCAGTTTCATACAGCTACTGTAGTATTGCATGATGGGGGTCAATGTGGTTGTACATGTCACTATTGATGACTAATCACCCTTACTGTGCACTGGGTTCTCATCTGGCTAGGCTTTAAGCTCAGCATAAGTCATGGCGGTGTCCTTGACAACTCCGCTTGGTCATATCTGTGCAAGCAATTGTCAGAAATTGTCAAATAAAAGCCTAAAGCCTACAGAGTAGATTGATAAATTCACATCATAAATTCAAAATGAACATTTGATTGGTCCATAGGAACACAAAAACTGGATGGATTTTTGAAGGCTATTGTACTGCATGTGTCTCAGGACACTGTGAAACAAAATAACTGGTGACACCTGGTGGTATCAACAGGAGGTAAAGGGCAAGAGTTATTGCCCTTTGTTTTGCTAAAAATAGACAATAAGATAAATTTTGTCTTTTAGTAGGACTGGATTCGCAAGGAAGCAGGCTAATAATATTCCTAACATAATCTGATTGGGGGAATATTCGAAGGAGAAATGCTAAAATACACAAATATTGAATTGTTCAAAATAGCCAATGAAATGTTTAAAAGTTCTAACTGTAAGATTAATGCCTTGCTATTTCAAGACGGTGCTGCAAATATGTTATCTTTCTTTTTGTTACATCAATACATCATTTGAACTTAATGAGTACAAGATTTCTTCTTTTTCAAAAATGCTTGCCTGATATGGAAGATTGGCCACACACACATCAAAGAAGGGAAGTTCTGTCTTCAAAACATCTCCAACCATTACTTGAAGTTTGTTCTGCATTGGTCTATAAGAGAATGATTGACATGTTGGAGAGCAAATACATAAATATACATGAAATTGGCAAAAAAGCATACATGTATGTAAATACAGATGAAACTGTCCAAAAGCATACATGTTATGTATATATATATATATATATATATATATATATATATATATATATATATATATAGATGAAACTGTCCAAAAGTATATATGTAAACAGAGATGAAACTGTCCAAAAGTATACCGTATTTTCGCGCATATATCCCGCACACGCAGATAATCCGCACCCTCATATAGCCCGCGGGTTTTGGGGTTTTGTGTAAAAAATCGTTGGCATAACCCGCACCTTTGTATAACCCGCAACCATAGATATATTTATACAGCTACAATCGGAAATGAAATCAATTACAGGATCACGGGGCTTCGCTGATGTAGCAAACTGCGATTCTGTTTTCCGTTTTGGTGACAAAATATACCATCTGGTGATATTTGTGGCGACACCAATTTTGGCTGATAAAAACCGTATATACAGTCTTGCGTTTGGAGTAGAGAAAATCAAAGGCACCATGACAGGAAACAATGTACTGGAATATATTGTTAAAATAACAAGTCCTTGTCTCATACTGGCAAACCACACTAACAGTGCACTGTTATATCATAATCCGCTAATGATGATATCTGGCCTTATTACTTTATGCAACTGACTAGTCAAAATCCAAATCCGCAGAAGGCGAAAACGTAAAATGAGTACAGTCAAGCAGATGACACTAATTTAAAAACAAATACCAGATTGAAGAAGAAAAAATACGTTTGCTGACACTTCAAAGAGAACTGATTACCTTTGAAGCACTGATATATACTAAACAAATAAAACAAATCTGTTTCAATGTTCTACAATTATCTGAAGTTGCCGCAGCAATAACAAACAGGTATTTGTTTGACCCTTCAACTGGAGCCTTTAGCGGCGCCATCATCAAAGTAAGCCGACAACCTTTGCTCAATAAAAGTCAGGAAAAACACGGTACACAGTGCTTGTGTGCGTAGGAGCTGTGCCTCAACTACAGGCTACATAAACACTGACATTTTTAAATAATCTTGTATTCTTGTGAAGTGTAGATTCGAGTTTAAATAATTTCTTTCTGTTCAATTTAAAAAATGCCGAAACGAAAGTCTTACACAGCCGACTTCAAGCTAACTGCCATCGCGTATGCTGAAGTGCATGGCAATAGAGCCACAGGCACAAAATTTGATATTGATGAGAGTGTAATCCGAGGTTGGAGAAAAGAAAAAGGAACGTTGGAGAAGATGAATCCACGAAAACGTGCTCGTCGCGGACCTAAAGCAAAGTGGCCTCACCTTGAAGCTGACCTGAAGCAGTGGATCGTGGCCCAGCGGTAAAATTAGGTACCGTAGTTATTTCGATTGAAAACAGAAAATATTGATTATGAAAACGTGACGGATACGAAATTTTAAGTTTTTATCCCGAAATGTTGATTTAGTCCCGATACCGTAGGTTGTAAAGTCACCGTAGTAGCCATAATATCCAACCCTAGCAAAACAAAACTAGAACAATATATGTTATGTAGTTACGTTTTTCGAACAATATGTTGAAATATCATCATGTGTAAAAAAATTGTGATATAGCCCGCACCCTTATATAACCCGCACCCCCCCTGCGGGGTTTGTAAAATCTGGTATAATCCGCGGGATATATGCGCGAAAATACGGTATATGTAAACATAGATGAAACTGTCCAAAGGATACATGTATGTAAACATAGATGAATGTGTCCAAAAAGTATACATGTAAACATGGATGAAACTGTCCAAAAGTATATATGTATGTAAACATAGATGAAACTGTCCAAAGGATACATGTATGTAAATATAGATGAAACTGTCCAAAAGCATACCAAGTACGTAAGTATAGATGAAAGTGTCTGAAAACATGAAATGTATAAAAAATATAGATGAAACTGTCAGAAACAGACATTTAGAAAGAAAGTGATTGACAACTTGCATTAACTCAGCATCCTGTAAAGTACAAACAAATAATAAGGTATGTATTTGTGTCTGCAAATAAGGAATTATTTTTATGACAATAGTTTCATAGAAATGTGAAAAAAAGTATTTAAAGCAAATTGCCCAACAAATGAACAATTGGGCATAATATCACTCACCTAGATTACATAACTCAGTAGTTGATAATTTAACAGGTTAATATAGCACTGTAAGAACACAACCTACGTAAACTAGAAAACTACTGTATAAACTTAATCAGCAAGTGTCCAATTAAATCGTTCAACAATTGCCTGATCGCGATGTAGTGCAGCATGTCGTCTGATGGTGACATTATGATTCTTCATTGTTGATAACACTGCACCCTGAAATTCCTTGCCAGGATCAACTTGTAATAGATTTGGTCAATGCAGAGGACCCCTACTATAAATTCTTTCAAACGCAGAAGCCACTTCAGTTGATGATTTTGTCTGTAGAGGTTCTGCTTGTTTGTATCAACTCGCAACATCAACTACGGTTAGCGCTTACTTGTAAACACCATCATGCGGCAGAAATAATGTATCAGCTTGATGAACCTCATTAACAATGCTGACATCAAAATGCGAGAAATTAATTTGTTTAGGCGGTGGTAGATAAATTTGCCATATCGCCTGTTTGGATAACCAATCCGCTGCAGTGGTATTTTTCACCCTTGCAGCGCTAGCGAGTTTACTGATTGCTGATTTACCCCTCCAATAACCTCTTGGGGAATAATAAATAGATTCTATGATGTTATTAATTACCAGCACCCAACATCAATTTACTTTTCATCGCCGATTTTATCAACCATGAAGCCAACTTTTCTTTGAAGGATTTATCAGGGATAGAATTCAATGCATGAATCAATTTCACATCTGCGATATATCTATGTTGCAGATTGCTGCTTTTATAAGCAACATCATGAGCATGACACGCCTTATCAATGGCATTTATTGGGTTTTCACTGGGTCGGGGTTGGTTTTGATCATAGAGTCAGATATCAAGTCTGGTCCCGGGTCCACAATAACTATACCCTGGAAGGTGATTTTCTCCTGGATATTTTGCCCGTGGTGTTCCTGGGAGTTTTACTAACTTGACTGCAATATCACCTCCTCGTCTTTTTTTTTTACAACATCTCCAGATTTCATAGAAACAAATCTAAATTTTTTGGTACCACACTGTACACACTTACCTGCAAGTGCTGATCTGTTATTTTTAGTTGTAATCATCGTCAAGTCATTTGTGCTAGTATGCTTCTTACATTTCACACAATATAGATCCATAATTTATTTATAATAACATTAATGTAATTGATTTTTTGGCCACAAAAACACGAGAACCAGTTAAGCATCATGCAGCGCTACCGAATTCTATTCGCATGATTATAATCGGACCATCTGGAAGTGGCAAGACGCAGCTGTTACTTAATTTAATAACGAGATGGATAAAATGGGATAAGTTGCATTTAATAGCCCCAAGTGTAGACGATAAGCAATGTTACGAGGTGTTAAAAGATTTTAACGAGAAAGCAAAATCGGAAATCGATGAAGATATTATTGAGTTCATAACTGATATCGAAGAAGCACCGAGTATTGATGATATTGATGGAAGTATTAACAATTTAATCGTAAATGATGATGTCATGCTAGACAATCAAAAGAATCCTGCTAGGATATTTTCCAGAGGTAGGCATAAAAATACAGATGTGATATATGTCACCCAACGATACACTCAAATACCAAAAGTAATCAGAGATAACTGCAATATTCTTGCTGTATTTAATGGAGTAGACACGCATACGCTACAAAATATTCACCAGACTTGGTGCAGTGGAGATATGGATTATAAACTCTTTAGAAATTTCTTTAGTCATGCTCAGTAAATTCCACATGGATTTGTAACGATAAATTTGCACGACCCGAGATCAAGATATCGTATCGGACTTGATCAAATATTCGGCTGAAACAATTTGTCTCCAAAACTTAATCAGCGCCGGGTCTGTAGCGTAAAATCCTAAAGGATTTCTCTTTTTTTTGTCTGCCTGAATTGGTTTGGGTTTGAAATCCTTTAGGATTTTACTGAAATAGTTTCGGTTTGCTTGAAATAAATTCGGTCTGTCCACCCTCTTTGCTGCTAATAATGTTTAAATCATTCATGCACAAAAGAAATTAGGTCATTTTAGCTAGTTTCAAGGTGCTGGAATGAAAATTGTAAACACTGATGCAGATATCATTAGAGATGCAGTGTGGAATGAACTATCAAAAGTATCAAAGTAGCAATGCAAATTAACATTTTGGAAATACTACACTTGGCACAAGCAAGTAAAGGTCATTGTAACCTTCAAAATCTGGTCACTAATTTGCCAACTTGATACAAACTCTGGAATTCTATTCTGGAAGATAATCATAATACTACTGAAATTAACTTTTGCTGAGGACACCCTACACAAAAAAATAAAACCAGTCACACAGAGAGATGTAAATAAACATAAATGCCAACAAACAAAAAAGTACATAATTGGTAGGTGAATATAACTTACGTCCCCTGGACTCTTTTCTGCAACTCAGCTACCAGCCTGGGGTCTATTTCACATGCAACAACCTGTAAAACAATTAGTCCTTATTTGATATTTTTTAAAAGTTTGGCAAAAGTAATTCAATAATGCTTTTCAATAACAAGAGAGCCTCAAAGGGATTGGTGCTCTACTGTTTAAAAAATGTCGAGTAATGTACAAGTTCATTTCTTTCTTCATGACTTTCTTAATTGCTGAGTACTGAAACAATTTCAGATATACTTGAGAAAGTACAACATATCAAACATGGTAACAAAATTATTTTCACAAGTGCAGTACAAAACTATTTGCTGTGACCATTGACTTTCAACCCTTATATCATAAACAGAAGACTGATAAACTCTACCTCGTTACAAAAATATATAGGCTAAGTTTGGTTTAATCCATATTTCATAGCTTCACCGTATTAAATCAACCCCATTCAAGGTATTCTTTAGATGTATCTACAACCTAAATTTGATTTTAAAAATTCCATTATCATTGGCTTATCAAACTCAACTGCCATCACAGATATAAGCCCCAAGTTATGACCTTTGACCTTGAAATAAATGTCAACACTGACTATCAAATTGTTTATGGAAAAACAATTAAATAAACAGCTTGCTAAAAATTCATTGTACATTTACAAGTAATTGTTTTCATAAACTCAATGAAGTAAGAACAAGAATGCAAGCTGTGACCTGGTGTCATGCTGGTGGTCAGATCACCATTTTCTTTTAAAAATATGTACACAATACAAGAAATGTTTTTGTGAAAACTGAAAACTCTATTTACCGGTACTACTACTATTCTTGCAAAAGGAGTAGTGATAATATTGTTTTTTTTTATAGCAACTTTAATGGCAATGTTGGACATCAGATCAACATCAATTTTATTCAGATCATGCTACAAACTGCTAAAGAGTTTGAAGTTATAAGTCAATATAACCACTCAGTACAGATATAATATTTTCGAGATGGCCACCAAGAAAGCTATTTCTGAGTTTACCACAGTATTAATTTAAGAGATGGTGGCCATGTCATATCAGCATTTCATTTTGAGGCCATCTATACACCACAAAAAGTCTCTTAATGAAACCCTAGGTCTGGACCTGCATATTTTTTAATCAATAAACAACAATATTTTCTATACCATAATCAATAGTTATTTGTAACTATATCATTTCAAGAGTAAAGCTCTGACATTCAGCTTATTTAAAATTAATGTTCAGTAAACAGAATAAATCAGTCAATTACACATGATGGTAAGTAAAGACAATTGATTAGGTTCAGCTGTTTAAAGGCTTGGTTTTAAATCTGTCTGCACAATTAATGATACAATTAGCATCTTCTGATATCCTTGGTAAATTGAACATTTCTGAGTAACAGTGTTCCTGTATCCTTGGTAAACTGAACAGTCCACAGAAATACAGCCTATGTTAGGCAATCACAGCAACAATATACATGCCTGAATAGCACTGAATGTTTATTATCAATAAATGCACATATAGTGTATTTTAAGTAAAGTATTTTGATACTACAGCAAAAGTATGGCCCCATTTTTCCTTCACTAATACACATGGTAAATTAATCAATATTGGATAAATGCATATTGGTTAAATGCATTGTTTTAATGCAAAACAATTTGCTGGTCTCAACCATTGACTTTATATATATTTTACACTGCTTAATTGCATAAACATGGTCCAGACATCTAAAGTGGAAATCAATGTAGACTGCTATCCCAAAATTTGTAGAAAATTCTAGACTGCTGCCTGGGCTAACCTCTGTTCTCATCAGCTAAGGCATTTTTAAATCTAAAATGGCTAAGTACACACGTCAGACATTATCGCTGGCAGATCGTGTGGAAGTGATAAAGAAGTTAGATAATAAAGAAAGTCAGTCATCGATTGCACAGTTGTTTTGTGTTAACTAAAAAGCTAATTGAGAATTCAGAAAAAGATTCATAAAGAGGGGCAGAGTAACAGCAACCCTAACAGAAAGCATCAAAGAGCAGAAAAAGTGGAAGATGTCAAAGAAGCCCTGTTGCGATGATTCACCCAAGTGAATAGTCGACAGGTGCTTATCAGCGGCCCACTATTGTTAAACAAAGCTGATGGACTAGCACAGGGCTTAGGCATTTCAGATTTTATGGTAACAAATGGTCAGCTAGAGAAAGATTGCAGTTCATTAAAGGTCAAGAAGCAGATTGAGGAAAGAAAGACACTGATGATTTTGCTGCTGAACAATGGATAACTGATGTTAAGCCAGACTTGATCAAAGACTATGAATCAGCTGACATTTTCAATGCTATTGAGACTGTGCTTTATTGAAGAGCTATCCAAGACAAAACACTTCATTTAAAGGTGCTGATGTATCTAAGGCTAAACGGCAAAAGATCGGGTGACTCTGCTGCTTGCAGCTAACATGGATAGGAGCGAAAAACTAGATTTTCAATGTGCCACTATTGATTGGCAAAAGTAGAATTTCGCATTGTTTTAAGAACGTTAAGGCATTACCAGTGCCATACGAAGCAAACAAAACGCATGGATGACAGGGAATATATGGCATGAATGGCTTAAGAAAATTGATAAAAAGATATGAAGCAGAAAGCGCTAGATTTTCATATTGTGTGTCAATCGTGCTGCTCACAACGATAATCTGCTAACTTCAAGAAGCAATACAAATATCTAGTGGTGCATCAAGAGGATTATTTCAATCGCTATGCTGCAGTGGATGAACACCTTCATACTGATAAAGAAAAAACAGATGCCAATATCTGTTCAAACGTCCAGCAGGAAGAAAAAACAGGTGCTGATAACTCTTCAAATGTCTTTCTTTTGACGTAAACTTATTACTTTACTGGGAACTAATTTTAGCAGCAATCCGTATACTATTTTGCTACCAAAGATTGATACACAATGTCAATAATAATTTTGGCAATAACAGCTTTTAGTGAATATCGGAATTTACATGTATTGTGGAATTAAATAAAATTAAAATAAAATTAAAACATAGGTGTTTAATACACTGAAACACATTTATATAGCATATCTTCTGCAGAAGAAAATATGTCATTATTTGATGGGTGACTTCTCATGGGTAAAATGCTGCTTAGGGAAATGGACTGTCTTTTTTGGAGGTCATTCAAAGAAAGACCACTGTTGATAGAACTTATGAGTGACAAAATGTAGTATTACCCTTTTGGCTTTGTCAAGCAGTTTGACAGTCATGTTACCAGTACCAGGGCCAACTTCCAAAACAGCATCTGTTGGTCGCAAAGCTGCCTGAAAATATAACAAAGCCAGCTGTAAAATAACGCTTAAAAAAGTTTCAAAACTGAACAAAAATTATTACCTTCATATGAAAGATTATTTTTATAGTCAGCATGCTAAGTGTTAGAAAGTGGTACCGAAGATGAAAATCAAAACATTCTACTACTGTCCAAAATATATTGTCAAGAAAATGTACAATAAACCTCTCAGTATCTTAGAATTTACTTCTGTATTCTTTAAGAAAATATTATGAACCTATTATGTAATTTATTAAGACAATATTATGAATCTATCATGTAATTTATTAAGACAATATTATGAATCTATTATGTAATATATTAAGAAAATATTATGAATCTATTATGTAATGAATTAAGACAATATTATGAACTTATTGTGTAATTTATTAAGACAATATTATGAATCTATTATGTAAATTATTAGGACTATAATATGAATCTATTATGTAATTTATTAAGACAATATTATGAATCTATTATGTAAATTATTAAGACTATAATATGAATCTATTATGTAATTTATTAGGACAATATTACGAATCTATTATGTAATTTATTAAGACAATATTATGAACCTATTATGTAATTTATTAAGACAATATTACGAATCTATTGTGTAATTTATTAAGACAATATTATGAACCTATTATGTAATGAATTAAGACAATATTATGAATCTATCATGTAATTTATTAAGACTATAATATGAATCTATTATGTAATTTATTAAGACAATATTATGAACCTATTATGTAATTTATTAAGACAATATTGTTAATCTATTATGTAATTTATTAAGGCTATAATATGAATCTATTATGTAATTTATTAGGACAATATTGTTAATCTATTATGTAATATATTAAGACAATATTATTAATCTATTATGTAATTTATTAAGACAATATTGTTAATCTATTATGTAATTTATTAAGACAACATTATGAATATATTGTGTATCTATTATGTAATTTATTAAGACAATATTATATATCTATTACATAATTTATGCAGAAAATATTATGAATCTATTGTGTAATTTATTAATTCAATATTATGAATCTATTGTGTAATTTATTAAGAAAATATTTTGAAACTATTATGTAATTTATTAAGACAATATTATGAATATATTGTGTAATTTATTACGAAGATATTATCAGCAGCGTCGCTAGGGCTGGTGTCACCCAGTGCGGTAAACTCATGGTGTCACCCCTCCAGACTTCCACCATCAAGCACCAGACGCTTTGCAGACTGCATGGTGGCACCCTGTGCCTGCCAGTCATGTATTTAACTATGATCGGTTATTCGCTTATGAAATCCTACTAGACCGAGCAGTGTGTGCTCTGTAAAATTTGCAATTTTTCATTTTAGTGTCACCCCTCTGAGATGGTGTCACCCGGTGCGGTCCACACACCCCTAGCGACGCCACTGAATATTATGAATCTATTAAGAAAATATTTTGAACCTATTGTGTAATTTATTAAGAAAATGTTATGAATCTATTGTATAATTTATTAAGAAAATATTCTGAACCTATTGTTTATTAGGAAAATATTATGAATCTATTATATAATGTATTAAGACAATATTATGAACTTATTATGTAATTTATTAAGACAATATTATGAATCTATTGTGTAATTTATTAAGAATATATTTTGAACATATTATGTAACTTATTAAGAAAATATTATGCCCGTGATTAGTATTTTTTTGACGCAGCTTTAAAAAAATCTGTAATATCGCTATGATGTCTACAGTTAGGCAGTTTATAATGATGTCTAGCACTGGGACATTATGCCACAGACATGTAGCATGATATCCCATCCAGTCACATTATCCTGACATCAGGCGGACCAGTCCTAACACTAACCTCTTAATGCTGAGTACCAAGCGAGGCAGCTGTTAGTACCATTTGTGTAAGTTTTTGGCACCGGAGTAGTCTGACAATATTATGAATCTATTGTGTAATTTATCAAGACAATATAATGATGTCTGCAGTATGGCAGTTTATAGTGATGTATACCACTGGGGCATCAAATTGCTGATACGTAGCATGATGTCCCACCCAGTAACATCATCTTGACACCATGCCAACTTGTCCTAACACTAATCTCTTAATGCTGAGCGCCAAGTTAGGCAGTTGCAAGTACCATTTTTATAAGTCTTTTGTATGACTCGGCCAGGATTCGACATCTGACTTCCCACATCCATAGTGGATGATCCAACCACATAGGCCACCAGAGTGGTGGACCAACCAGATATCATAATTATTTTTTTGGTGAAAACCCCATGTCAAATAGGACTTTTCATTTCCAAGGAACAGCTACAATAAGATTTTCGAGATAGCTAACAAAGATGCTGCACTGGATTTCAGATCAGCACCATGTTAATTGTACCAACTAGACATAAATTTAAATCTTCTTATGAAAAACCAAGGCTGATGTGACTACCTCCTGAGGAGTAACAAGATTTCTAAGATAGCCATTGTGGTAGACATGTTTTATACCAGAATGATATTTAAAAAATTAAGACCAACTCAAGAACATAAGAAGTCTTCTTAAGAAAACACCATCTTGATATTACCATCTCTTTCGGGTTGAGTAGCAACAACAATATTTTCAAAATGATTTCAATAATGACCATGCTGAATGTCTAGGTAGAGCCATTTTCATTTTAGGTCAAAATATACATTTTAAGAAGTCTGAGTTGAGCCATTTTCATTTAGGTCCAAATAGACATTTTAAGAAGTCTTATAGTGAAAACCCCATACCAATATGACTTTGTTCAAGAAGAGTAATGATAAAAGTTTAAAAATGGCTGCCATAGTGACCATATTGGGTATCAGATTATCACCATTAGAACCAACCAGAAATCATCTAGTAGAAACCCCATGTTGATATAGCCATCAATTCACAAGAGGTACAAAATTTTAACCTGGCCACTGTGGTAGCCACACTTCATGTCTAAGTTGAACCATTTTTATTTAAGACCAACATAACATCACAAACATTTTGTGGTGAAAAATCCATGTTGATATGACTTTCTGTTCACGAGGAGAAGCAAAAACAAGATTTGTGAGATGGCTGCCATGATGGCCATAGTGAATGTCAGATTTTGACTCAAGGACATCATTAGAAGTTCTTTTGTGACACCCCAATGCTGATATGATCATCCATTAAGAAGTAGTAGCAATAACAAGATTTTCAAAATGGCCACTGTGGATGTTAGAATAGAACAATTTTCATCCAGAACCACATCATAAGAAGGCTTATAGTGAAAACCCCAAGTTGATATGGCTTGTTCCAAAGAAATAGTGATAATATTTTCAAAATGGCCACCATAACAGCTGTGGTAGATGTCAAATTGTTATTATTTTCACTTAGAACATTTGGACAAAAAAAAAAAAAAACATGTCAATATGACTTTCACTCAGGAGAAGCAGTAATAAAATTTTTTAAATGGCTCCCACAACAGCCATGTAATATGCCAGATAGAAACAATTTTCATTTAAGACCAACTAGATATCACAGGAAGTTTTCTGGTCAAAATCTCACATCGATATGATTTTCCATTCAAGAGAAATGACAACAGGATCTTCAGTATGGCTGCCATGGTGACCAAACTGGATATCAGGTCTTGACCAGTTTTGTTTGGAACCAAAATTACATTCATTAGATTTTTATGACATACCAAGGTTGATATGGCCATTGTTATGACTCTATGGTCTAAAACCATGTAACAGAAAAAACAAAACAAACAAGTTGGAGTAAAACTCTATGAACAATTTATGTCCCTATAATACAAAGTGAAAGTACAAAAGACAGAGCATTGTGAACTTCAAATAACCTTCAATCACAAGTCTGAATGAATAGAATATTCTGAATGAATTCCAATTGTCTTGAATATCTTGATGTATCACAAAGATATGTCCAGAATAATTATTGTTCTCAATAATCCCAAAATAAAGTTTTACTTCAAAAAGTCAGTGAACACTTCATAATTTCCAAAGAATACACAAAATATATTTGGTAAATCAATTCCAAATTTTAAAGCAATCCTTGACAGACACTACAATCATTCTTTACTTCCTTTCTACCATGCTGTTGTAATCATAAACTTTATGAATTTTTTCCATAGTTCTATACTTGCTCTTTACTTACCTTTCTACCATGCTGTTCTAATCAAAAGCTTTATTAATTTTTTTCCATAGTTCAATACTTACTCTTTACTTACCTTTCTACCAAGCTGTTGTAATCGTAAGCTTAATTAATTTTTTTCCATAGTTCAATATTTGCTCTTTAATTTTCTTTTCTACCATGCTGTTGAAATCATAAGCTTTATGAATTTTTTCCATAGTTCAATACTTGCTTTTTACTTACCTTTTCTACCATGCTGTTGACCACAAGCGGATTTTTCAAGATATGTTGGCCAAAATCCCTATTGAAAGTGATACCTGCAAAATGAATTAAAAAAGTGCATGATTTTTTATGCATGAGGTATATATAATCCAACTACCGTATTTTCGCGCATATATCCCGCGTGTTATACCAAATTTTACAAACCCCGCAGGGGGGGGGGGGGTGCGGGTTATATAAGGGTGCGGGCTATATCACAATTTTTTTACACATAATAATATTTCAATATATTGTTTGAAAAACGTAACTAAATACATTGTTCTAGTTTTGTTTTGTTACTCTCATCAATATCAAATTTTCTGCCTGTGGCTCTATTGCCATGCACTTCAGCATACGCAATGGCAGTTAGCTTGAAGTCGGCGGTAAAAGACTTTCGTTTCGGCATTTTTTAAATTAAACAGAAAGAAATTATTTAAACTCGAATCTACACTTCACAAGAATACACTTCACAAGAATACAAGATTATTTAGAAATGTCCGTGTTTATGTAGCCTGTAGTTGAGGCACAGCTCCTATAGACAGCCTACGCACACAAGCACTGTGTACCGTGTTTTTTGCTGACTTTTTTTGAGCAAAGGTCGTCAGCTTACTTTGATGATGGCGCCGCTAAAGGCTCCAGTTGAAGGGTCAAACAAATACCTGTTTGTTATTGCTGCGGCAACTTCAGATAATTGTAGAACATTGAAACAGATTTGTTTTATTTGTTTAGTATATATCAGTGCTTCAAAGGTAATCAGTTCTCTTTGAAGTGTCAGCAAACATATTTTTTCTTCTTCAATCTGGTATTTGTTTTTAAATTAGTGTCATCTGCTTGACTGTACTCATTTTACGTTTCCGCCTTCTGCGGATTCGGATTTTAACTAGTCAGTTGCATAAAGTAATAAGGCCAGATATCATCATTAGCGGATTATGATATAACAGTGCACTGTTAGCGTGGTTTGTCAGTATGAGACAAGGACTTGTTATTTTAACAATATATTCCAGTACATTGTTTCCTGTCATGGTGCCTTTGATTTTCTCTACTCCAAACGCAAGACTGTATATACGGTTTTCATCAGCCAAAATTGGTGTCGCCACAAATATCACCAGATGGTATATTTTGTCACCAAAACGGAAAACAGAATCGCAGTTTGCTACATCAGCGAAGCCCCGTGATCCTGTAATTGATTTCATTTCCGATTGTAGCTGTATAAATATATCTATGGTTGCGGGTTATACAAAGGTGCGGGTTATGCCAACGATTTTTTACACAAAACCCCAAAACCCGCGGACTATATGAGGGTGCGGATTATCTGCGTGTGCGGGATATATGCGCGAAAATACGGTAATTAAATGTTTATCATTTCAGAGATTTTAAACTTTGTATCAATATTTATGACAATCTAATACTATCTGTTGAGCCATTATATTATTTACTCATTGCTGGAGAAGGTAAAATGAATAGTAACACACACAAAGAATATGTTAGATGTATATATTGTCTCAATGTTGTTATAACAAAATAAATTGACACCAATATAATATAGTAAATGATGTGTTTTTCTGGGGATTTGGGTACATTCCCTGTTTACATTTCCCTTACATGTTGCTTAAAGATAACACTCAAACAGAAAGAATACCCTGCCCTGAGTATGTCTCAGACATGGCACCTATTTGGACTAATACTCTTAAACATTAATCAATCAAACTTTAAGTACTCCAATATTCCAAAGTGCTGTTCTGAAAATTCTTTTTCTATATTCAACATTAGTTAAGATGGGCCTGATGTTGACTACTAGTAAAGCTGTCATCAGGTACCTGGGTATTTGGGTACCCGCATGTTTGTAACTACCTGGTTAATAAAGTGAGCATAGGGTACATGTTTACTGTATTCAAGTTTTTTGCAAGTGCTACAGCAGCACTTACTCTAGTTTGAAGATGTTAATCCTTTTGACTGGTCCTCAGATATGTGTACTCTTTCAATGCCAAGCAGAGGTGTGACTTGTCCAATATAATGAACAGACCTTAATCCCATTGCTTGCTTTCCCATGCAACAATATTTTGATTGCACTGCAAGTGTGGTTCAGTGGCAAGTAACAGAGGTCATTTGATCTTGCTGCACAAATGATTTCTGTTTAACCCTGAACAGATTTCATGACTGGTATCATCAAAGTGTTACTTACTATGTCCTCGTCATCTGATTCAAGATCACTTACATCTGGCAGTGAAATAGGACAGACATCAATATCTGATCTGTTTTCTAAGAATGATCCATTAAACTCCTCCATATCTCTTGCACTGAACCCTTAAAAGTTGCTCATATCTAAATCAGAATCCATCTTTGCTTATCTCAACTACAAATGTTTTGTAATGTGCAGAAAAGCCCCCACAGTATTTGTAAATTTAACCTTTCAGCTTTCAAACTTGTATCAAAATGTTGAGTAAACAGTCCTCTCAATGGTTATGATAATCTAAAATATGTAAACTTAGTTAACATTTAGTTAATATAGTGGCCAGGTCCACATAGATGCAACACTGGGGTTTTGAGTACTGCTGAACTATAATACATAAGCAGCACTGGGGTAGTAATAAATCAACACTGCATATATGCATCAGTGGGATTCAGGAGCTATTTACAGGTGACAATTAGATGCAGCAGTTGTTGCTAAAGGGTTAATGGTAAAAAAAAACAAAAAACAATAAATACATTTAAAATAGAATTTGCAAAAAAAATGTATCATCAAACAATAATTTTCAGGTTTTTAAGTAGGCTTTCACACAAACATTTATATTAGTTCAAATATTAAGAAAGTCAAATGGATACAGTTCTCATGACTACTTTCTTTAGAACCTGCAAAGGGAATTTGATAAGAGAGAACAATAAAATAATCCAATACAATATAACCCAGGGTCAAAAGCATTCAAGTAAATACCCTGAGCTGCAATAACATTGTTTAGTCTAATGTTTTCAATAAGAAATGTATTCTGACCCCAAAATAAATGTTAAAATATCTAATATGAGGTGGAAAAGGTGAGCAAACTTTGGCTTTCAAGATGGACACTTCATATTTCCTATTATTAAGTTTGTGCAATCTCTTTTTTTTGGGTGGTGGGTGTGGTGGAGACAAGTTATGTAACATCCAAAACCTTCTTCACAAACTTGACCCTCAATTTCCTTCTGTTATTTCTGTCTTTGAAGGTACACTATCGTAACCTATTGATTGTTTTACTCCAGAGATATTTTTCTATTCATCAAGTCATCATTGATTCTTCTGAGTGGCACAAAAATGATGTTTTGGGCTCCAAAATGTATGAACCATGTGAATTTTCTCTGCCCAGACAAAGTAATGCTCCTGTGCAAAGTGCTCTATTCTACTGACAGATCTGGTTTTTGCAACTCTACAAAATATGACTGGCTCAAAAGGCAGCATGAACCAGATTTATGGGTGTTATTTAAATATTACCCTTCGAGCCAATCATTTTTCGCCATTAATGTGTATGCCATATATTCAAGGTATGTAACATGTATTTGATTTGTGTGGATTTTAATAATTCTTCAATGGAACAGGAATCCTTGAATTAAGCTGAAGATAAGTAGGTCAACTTTTTCATCTACCACTTTTCTCTGATTAATAAAGTAATGTATAATAGAGTCACAAACACCTTCAACATCAGGCTCATGTCAAGCAACTGTGAATCAACACTGTACTTAGACTTTGTCCTACAATGTAAGACATTGACCCTGCTATTTATTTTTGGTTAGAGTTAGGTTGAAGAACAATTATTAATGAAATGAATAAAATCATTTTAATACTGAAGAAAGTGTTAAGACAACTTTGTTTTGTTCAAGATTGTTATCATCCTTATAACAGATTTTGGTATTCCCAGCTTCCATCACATTCCAGCCAACTGAACTGTATGCCAAAGAAACCTGAAAGCCTTTCCATTTTTTTGTGTGTGTGGTCATTTGAATTTAATAGGAAAAAGACATCCGAGTAAGTAACGTCTGACTAAAACATTGTAACTTTACTTTGCAGAAAAGCGTTGAAATGGGCTGCCAAGTGTGAGGTATTCCTGAACATTTGACTTGTCAATCATTCCAATGCTAATCAGCTTCATAACAGGCTTCACAGCGCCGTTACATGGGCAGTAAGACCTCAACGTCCAAAAGATAAATACCAGGATCTGGGTCTTACATTGAGGACCACACTGTACTAGCCTCAAATTAGAATATTGCATCCTACATGTTCCACACTGCGAGTAGTGGTCCCTCAACAGTCAACGTCAATGTTAAAAGCATTTCAAGTTATGGATATATTAATTCTAGTTTACGTAACTGTTCACTCTAATAAATCCATTCATTAAATAATATAATGGAGTGAATCAATATCATCGAAAATGAATGTTCATATGAATGTTCATATTTGATTCGAAAATAGGTGTCTGCCTAATTGCTTTCCTCTTTTGATTCTTTACTATCCAAGTCTTTCATTTAATTTACGTGCCAATAGGAGACGTTATCTTTACCTTGTTTCTGAACTTCTTGATGTTGGCGATATTTCTTTTCAGCTTTAATCTTAGGCATTGTTGACAGGATAGTCAATATACTGAATTGTTTACTTCAACACGTGCATCCGCTTTTCAAATAGACTGTATCAGCAATTTCTATATTCTGCTATGAACAAATTAAAGTATAATGTTCGGCAATCTGCGCCGAAGCATAATGCGGTACGGATCATAGCTTTCATTATGATTTGCAAAACTCTTTAAATAAAAGTTGTTGTATGTGGCAATTGGTCCACAAAAGTTAGTAACATTACGTCGCATGTTTACATGGAAATGCAAATAGGGAGCACAACGGAAGATCCTACTAATGAGGTTACACAAAACACCCAAATCCAACTAAGTCCACCCAAATATATATGTAATGTGCTAGGAATGTTCATCATATATTACACGACATTGCAAAAGAGTAAATAAGTTACAGTGGATGGTTAACATTTTCTTTGCGCAGCAAAGCATATAGTTTTTTATTTTCTTGTCAAACATGTTTTTGTGTATAACTTTTATGTATACCAAACATTAAATTGCTGCCATCTGTTGTTTATCTTCTTCTGAATCCGTTTGTAAAGTTTCTGTGACTGCATATTCGGGGATAGAGCTATATTTGTTTATTTTGTGTTTTTTTTTATCGAGTTTGTATATTGTATAACATGTTATTTTACATCGGTCTACTATTCCAACTTGCGAGGTCCATATCAATTAAATTTTGGAGAAGCATATCAAAAGAGTAACTTTCGTTTTTAGTCAATTAATAAAGTGTATCCTGTGTTATTTCTCTTGCTGTTGTTGTTGTTTTTTTAAATTTAGTTTCTTGATTAAAAAGAGTAAAATAAGTCAAAAAGGTCTGAAAAATGTATGATATATTGAACCAGAGGAAAGAATAATTGAAATTAATAATGAAAATTACATCTTATGAATTAAAAGAACATAGATTAAACGAACATAAAATGTATAATACGTGTCATTTTGTAATTAAAATAGAATCGTCACTTGAGTTGATTAACAAGAAATAATTTGGATCAACTGAGACCATTTAATTTATGTACTCACTAGTTACACGAAGATCATTACAGGAAGATCGCTTGCGATAAAAGTAAGCATTTTTGCCCCAAACTGATTTTTACGGCTATTGATATTGCAACACAGTGCACGAAGAAATTCATAATTTTGATTAGGTTGTCTTTATATAGACATGGACAATAGACATGGACAAAAAAGTCTTAAATCTGCTTTTTATTAAGTAGCATAATCTCGTTTTCAGAGTCTAGCCTTTCATATATATGTGTATGGTAATCAGCAGCAATAATATCAGCTACAGAGTTTAGAATTAACGTTGTGGAAACTGTTAGACTGAGACACAATTTACCCCTTATCGTTTATTTCAGCAATTGATACATTGATTCAGAATTAATTATAATTTATGTTTTGTATGACGATATTTATAGCAATAATATCATCTTTGTATAAATGCCTCTATTGTTTGTTAGTTTTCTAATTCGAGGGATATTTTAATTTAATAAAGAATTTCTGCGTTGCAGATTTCAGATTCTGGCATCTTCGTTCCAGCTGGATCTCAGTAACTCTTTGCTAATACTAGCTGAAATGGTATGGCCATGTCACTAAAGCCAACAGCCTATCCACAACTGTACTGCAGGGTAGTATCCAGGGTGGTAGAAGGAGAGGTAGACAGAGAAAAAAGTGGAGTGACAACATCACAGAATAAACCAGGAAATGTTTTGCGGAGACACATGCATTGGCCATGGATCAAAACAAGTGGAGGGAACTGGTCAGATGTTCAGCAGCATAGTGCCTCAACGACCCCACTAGGTCAAGAGACGGATGATGATGATGATAATGAATACTGAATACTAGCAATGAAACACATACATCGCAAGAGTGCCACCGCCTCAAAAAGTAAATAAGCAAGACACTTCCTCTCTTTTCTATCTGACAAGTGTACCATCAATAAACTAGGCATGACAAAAATAACTCTAATAAACTGACAATAACAAAGGACCCATTAAATATATTTTCCTAAAACTTGTATTAATGTTATTGAGTACAAATTTGCTGACTTAGAACATGAAAAGAAATGCGTTAAGCATTTCGAAGGATTTTACAATTTTCACATAAAAGCGCAATTTTTATTGAAACAATACATATTTGAATTACAAGAATAAAACATTACTTTAATACAGTTTTTTGAAAAATTTAATCATGACAGATCGTCTAATAATTTTTACTGACCTAGAATCACGCCACATTTATAAATCGCTAACGTTTCGAACAGACAAAGTAAGCCAATAGATAATAGACCGACAAAAATATGACAAAGTAAGCCAATAGATAATAGACCGACAAAAATATGCAGCAGATACATTTATGGCAGATAACATCCATATATTCGTTTTGTAGCGCGTGTGTTTGTGGAAAAGTTGTAATAGCGAAATAAATTACTCTCTCTCTCTCTCTCTCTCTCTCTCTCTCTCTCTCTCTCTCTCTCTCTCTCTCTCTATATATATATATATATATATATATATATATATATATATAAATATATATATATAAATATATATATATATATATATATATATATATATATATATATATATATATATATATATATATATATATATATATTTAAATATATATATATTTATATATAAATATGACGGTGCGTCATGTCTATAAACTTTGGATCATGTGGTTTTTTATTATTGGTAATCCAGTTTGTATCAAAGAAAAAAGAAAAAATTATCGTCCATTAAATAAGAAAAGTGATACTCATTTATTGTATTTAAAAAAATACGCACATATCTGTTCTAAATGCATATACAAATGTGATTTCTAAATGTCAACATGAAGACACACTCCATGACTTTCTTGAACTTGTAACTACCAAAAAACTATTTAATATTTCTCCTTTATAATCATACTAATAAAACACTATTTAAAAGATATCAATGCTTCCTTAGAACAATACCGCATCTTACTCCAAGTTTCTAATTTTGAAAGAGTTACCCCACACCTATTTTATCGTTTGCTCTTCAGCGTGTCAACTTGCCGCTCGAACTGTTTCTCAAGAGATTCACTGGTTTATCTTCTTTTTATAAATTCTTTAGTAATTTGTTTTTTTTCTATAAACGGGACTTTGCAAACACATTATATGCTATTCATTGTTCTTTCTCTTTAGCATAATGGCTTCTGTTTTAAAAAAAAGAACTTTTACTCATGCTTTTACAAGATTGGTTTAGTTTGTCATTTAGTGGCACTGATACATTGAATTTTGTAAAACCAGCTATAAACCTGACCTTGTTCATCGGATGAAATGCTGACCGAAAGAGTCAAAATTAATGTGTTTCGTTCCCTTAGCCCGATGCATAAATCTTACATATTGTCAAAAACACGTTCTTTATTAACGGTTCTTGTCAGTTAATGACATAAAAATAATAGCAGTCAATTTCTTCACTCCACCATGCTTACGATTTCAAGGCCAATCATTCTCGTTTGCTCCTTCTACAAACACTCTTTTTGCATCATCGCTGTATTATATCCTAGATAAAATATTCAGTCCTGACTGAACATAAGCATTCAAATTTAAGATTTTTTTTCTCAGAAGCAAATGCATATATTGACACTCGCAGACTAAATGTCGCGAAATCAAAGTGAGAATATTAAAAGCGCACTATCCATAACATTTATTTATTTATTTAAAAATTTTATAGAACACGTTTTTCTTTCCAAATTGCGAACGAATAGTCTGTTACAAACATAAAAAAAAACGAATTACTTGCCACCTATGACAGAAATATTGAAACTTATCCCACCGCTGCCACCATAAATCTTCTTGTTATACGCACAGGGGTATTCACTTGACCGAGCGGTGTCAAACCCTGGCGCGAATCCCGCTGGAAGTCATATGTTTTCCCCATATTTCCAAAGACTTCCATACAATTTGAGTTGTAAATTGGAAGGTCAGACGTGTCTGTCTTTATATACTAAATTTTGCTCGAATCAATTCAACAGATAAAACAACATGCCAAAAGTCCATCAACCGCACATTTGCATGGTTTTTCTTCATTATCATCATATTTCTGTACCGCCAGCCGGTTATGCCATAGAAAATACACTAGTATCCCCTTTCTCACTAGGAACTATTTAACTCCGCCACCCTAGGCCAGTCGATATACACTTTGACCGGCGTATTTCACTAATATAACTACGCCTATTTTCCACCATGGGCACATAAATGGTATCTACCAAGTCCCTACTTATTTATTCCATTGTGTAATTTACTGGTTTCCTACCGTAAATACTGCCATCTCATCCACAACACTATTATACACCACTAGATTTTAATATGGACTATGTTACACGAGGGACAGTCATTTGGTTTGGCCCTAAATTCACTACTAACGAACCATGGCATGGTTCAGACTCACTAACACTCGACTCCGAGACGTTTGCTCCTAAGAATTGGCTAATTATTTCGAGATAGGAATATTTCCATGGCGCCGAATCCCATTTATCACACAAATAAACCTAAAAATTGCTTAAAACGGGGCGGCTATCAAATGCGCACACTACATGTACAAATTTATTACAATATTTTCAAAGCCATTCGCAGAATAGGCCTACATAAAATTCTACTGACAACTGCGCCAATATTGGCGACAGTAGCCTTAGGTGTGCGAAAAGCTCGACAACGGTCTCTGTCAGTCTGTATTTATCTATCAATCCATATATATATATATATATATATATATATATATATATATATATATATATATATATATATATATATATATATATATATATATATATATATATATATATATATCCCGTAATTACCTTTTATCTTTTCGCCCCTCCCCCTTTACAAAAAAATTGCATATTCAGAAGAGAACATCTGACCAACATCCTGGTAATTTTATTGTCTTGGGTATTTTATGTGAAGTTATAATCAACAAAATTATTAATTATTAAATGCTTGTGGCCAAATCAACATAAAGAACCACAAAAACTTAAGCGATAAACGTTCAAAAATCTGTTGTTTTCTAACTATTGCTCATATTCAGCACTTTAATTATAAGAATAATCCTTTGACTGCCGATTAGACCGGAACTATTTATTTACTGATATTAATTATCCACACAATTTATCTAGTTTGAATCTTCAATAGTAATGATGAAATACATATCTCACCACAATACTATGAATCTGTGACTACCTAACTTCATTAACATTTAAATTTAAATTTTACAATACATTATGTGTAGTTAAGAAACAACACGGTAATATCAGCATTAATTCTTGCATGTGAAAACGATGGTGCGCTCGCATGACCATTAAAGTGTTTATGAAACCCATACTGTTTGCTTGATCAGTCCAATATTTAAAGTAAGCCTTAGTGACACTACGTAGGAAGATTTTAGTCAGTCTACAATTTACAGATAATCTTAGACTCATTTGAAAGAAATACTTTAGCATCAACAGAATCTAGACCACGTCTTTATAGATTTCCAAAAAAAGGTGTTTGATGGGGTATGGCATGCGGCCTTATGGACAACTATGAGGAAGAAAAATATCAGCTCAAACCTGTTGCGGGTTGTTGAGCACCTCTATGTCACAGCCACCAGTGCTGTCTTCATCATGGGCAGCAGTGGAGATTGGTTTCGAACAACAGTTGGTATCAGACAGGGATGTATACTGTTACCTACAGTCTTCAACATTTTCCTGGAAAGGATCATGGAGGATACCTTGCATGACCACAATGCCACCGACATCATAGGAGGAAGAAAAAACATTTGCTTCGGAGATGATATTGATAGTGTAGCAGGCGTTGAAAAGAACTCCGACTTGGTTGAGCGCCTCGACACAAGTTCAACAGCATACGGTATGGAGATTAGCACCGAAAGAACCAAACTGATGACAAGCATCACCAATGACATCAGTGCAAAAATAAGGGTCAGTGGAAAGAAGTTGGAAAGAGTCACAAACTACAAGTACTTGAGATCAATTATTACAGATGAGGGCTCCAAACCAGAAATACTTTGCAGGACTGCCCAGACAACAGCACCAATAACAAGGTTGAAACCAATATGGAAAGATGCCAACATTGCTTTTGGTTCCAAATTAAGGCTGATGTGCTCAATTATCATATACATCTTTTTGTATGCTTGTGAAATGTGGACACTCACATCAGATCTACAAAGAAGGATTCAAACCTTCGAAATTAGATGCTACCACAAGATCTTTGGCATCTCATACATTGACCATATAACCAGTGAAGAGGTCCAAAGCAGGATTCAATGAGTTATTTGACACTATGAAAACCTCTTAATCACTGTCGTGAAGTAGTAGGGTCCTGTCTCCATATCATCTGGACTGGCAAAAACAATATTGCAAGGCAAAGTGCGAGAGTGTACAAGAAGGGGCAGACAGAAAAAGAAGTGGGAAGACAACACTAAAGAGTGGACAAGCATGGATTTTGGAGATTCCAAAGGGCAGTAGGGAACAGTGAAAGATGGAGAAAATTGGTTTTAAAATCATCTATGGTGCCCCATCTACCTCTTGGGCTAAGGAATTGATGATGATGATGATGACGACGATGATGATGACGACGACGACGACGACGATGATGATTTACAACTTCTACCGATCAAAGCATGGCTCTGTCATTTCCTGTAATAACCTCGGAATTGATTGTAGTGTAGTGGTGTTAAGGGTGCTCTGGGAGGGGTAGTACCTATGGTGGGTGGCATGTCGTGCTCCTTCGGGAGTAGCCTGCCCATCTTTGGTCCTCACCAGGCGCTCAGCCCTCACCTGTGGCTCCAAGCAGCTGTAGCATGCACAGCGGCCAAACGACGGGCAACGGCTTCGACTGGCCGGCTAAACCAGGTGGAGGGTAGCCGACGGGCCTTAAACCCTCGGTGACTTAGGAGCTTGCCTATCCTTGCATGTAAAGCCAGATTCGGCAGAGTGGGCGGAAGAGATCAACTGGGTGATCCAACGGCCACAAAGGCGAATCTGCAAACGCTTTGTGGAGAGCGTAGGGTATGACAAGGCACGGAAGACGTCATAGCCATCCAATGCAGCCGAAGTAGTCCCCAGCCGTGACGAATCTTCGTACCACTTAGTTCTAACTACCAAGGCCGAGAGAGTGAGACTGTCTCTGTGCAAAGGCTGTTTCACTTTAATCTCCTTCACGCACAGGTTATGTTGTGCACCTATCATTCATCCTTATCATCACACTCATTGTTTCTTACCTACACCTACCAAAGTCCTACGGCGATGGGCGACTGGCGACGCAACAGGTGGAGATGACCACTGGGAGTTGTAGTCAGAGACCTGCACGTAGGCGGCCCTTGGACAAGTGGTCGCTCTGCTCTGTACCCAAGGCAGCAGAACAGTTCGGCAGCATCCAGGGGTGACTGAGCAGACCTTTTTAGGACGGCGCTGCTCACCCTGAATAGGGAGAGGCCTAGAAAAGGTGGCCTAAAAAAAGCTTGCCTTGTAAAAATCTGGTCAGCATACCGCGGCTGGCAAGATCATCCATATCTGCGGTCGAAATAATCAAAGAAAAAAACTTATTATTGGAGCATGGAACATCCGTACTCTCATGGACAAAGAAAACGTATCAAGACCCCACAGAAGAACAGCTCTAGTTTCTAAGGAGCAAGCACGCTACAATATTGACATCGCAGCCTTGAGTGAAACCAGGTTCGCAGAAGAGGGTTCTCTTACTGAGCTAGCCAGCGGCTACACATTCTTCTGGAAAGGAAAAGCCCAAAATGAGGACAGGATCCATGGAGTCGGCCTGGCTATCAAATCAAGTCTTCTGAAGCAGCTCCCGGAAATGCCGGTCGGTATCAATGAGAGGCTAATGAAATTGAGAATACCTATAAGCCACAAACGGCACGCAACAATCATCAGTGCATATGCCCCTACCCTATCGAGTCCAGCAGAAACCATCGAGCAGTTCTATACGGACCTCAGCTCTGTACTTAGCTCAATTCCAGCTGACGACAAGATCATACTACTGGGGGACTTCAATGCCCGTGTTGGTTGCGACTATGTTCGATGGAAAGGTGTGCTTGGCAAGCACGGTGTCGGCAGAATGAACAGCAATGGCCTGCTCCTACTCAGCAAATGCACAGAATTTAACCTCCTAATCACAAACTCAATGTTCAGAATGGCGGACAAACACAAGAACACCTGGATGCACCCCAGATCTCGCCAATGGCACTTAATTGACTATGTAAGAGTACGCCAGCGTGATGCCAAGGATGTCCAAATCACCAAGGCCATGCGAGGAGCAGAATGCTGGACAGACCACAGACTTGTCAGAACTACCCTACAGCTGCACATTGCCCCTCACCACCTAAGACGTCCTAAGCTTGTGCGCACAGCCCTCAACGTTGTCAAACTGCAGCAGCCTTCCACCCAGTTCGATTTCCAGAAGAGACTAGATGACATGCTGTCAACAAACGGACCGTTATGTGGAAACGCCTCTGAAAAATGGAACAAGCTCTGGGACATAATAAGAGAAACAGCTATGGCAACCATGGGTTCAAAGAAGCGAATACATCAAGACTGGTTTGATGAGAACAACGCTGCCATTGAAGATCTGCTTGCCAGAAAAAATAAAGCTTTTATGGACTGGCTGAATGACACAAACTCCATCCCCAAAAAAGATCGCTTCAAATCCTATCAGGCTGAGGCTCAGAGTGAAATCCGCAAGATGCATGACCAATGGTGGGAAAAGAAAGCTGAGGAAGTGCAAAGCTATGCCGACACTAACAACTCCAAAGAGTTCTACAACGCCATCAAGTCAATTTTCAGCCACACAAAGTCAAGCTCTACGCCCTTACTTGCTGCAGATGGCAGTACACTAACTGTTCTTGACCAAATACCCCAACAGCCAATGCTCAACCAACTGGATATTCCGCCAAAGATGGAGGAATTGAGAAGGGCCATTAAACAAACAAACTGTGGCAAGGCACCTGGAAAGGATGGTATCCCAGCGGAGGTGTACAAGACTCTCAGTAAGCAGTCTCTGGAGGCATTCTATGACGTGCTAATCAGCATCTGAACGGAAGAAGAGATGCCAGACGACCTCCGTGATGCATCAATTGTGACCCTCTATAAAAACAAAGGCACACGTATGGACTGCAGTAACTACAGAGGCATCTCCTGCTTTCCGTTGCTGCAAAAATACTTGCTCGCATCTTGCTCAACAGGCTTATTGCAGCAGTGTCAGAAAATAACCTCCCCGATTCTCAGTGTGGTTTTCGCCCAGACCGCAGCACCGTTGACATGATCTTCTCAGTGAGACAAGTCCAAGAGAAGTGCCTTGAGCAGAACATGAATCTATATGCTGTCTTCGTGGATCTGACAAAGGCTTTCGATACAGTCAACAGAGATGCACTGTGGGTAGTACTCAAGAAACTTGGTTGTCCTCAAAAGTTTACCAACCTCATCCGGCTCCTCCACATTGACATGAATGGAGAGATTCTCTCAGATGGTGAACCCTCAGAGAAATTCCCCATATCTAATGGTGTCAAACAGGGTTGTGTACTCGCTCCAGTACTCTTCAACCTCTTCTTCACACAGGTACTACTCCATGCCATACGGGACATTGACACTGGCATCTACATTAGGTATCGCCTGGATGGATCAGTGTTTGATCTCCGTCGCCTAGCTGCAAAAACCAAGACACTAGAAAGACTCATCATTGATGCACTCTTTGCAGATGACTGCGCCCTCATGGCCCATGAAGAGACTCACCTACAAGCAATCGTGGACAGATTCTATGAAGCCTCCAACCTATTTGGACTCACAATTAGTCTAGGAAAGACAGAAGTCATCTTCCAGCCCGCCCCAAACACTGTCCATTCGCAACCCTGTATCACCATTGGCGACACGCAGCTGAAGAATGTGGACAGTTTCAAATACCTTGGCAGCACAATATCTAGTGATGGCTCTCTGGACAAAGAGATCACTGCGAGGACCCAAAAAGCCAGTCAAGCACTAGGACGACTCCGAACCAAGGTCTTGCAGCACAAGGACATACGTCTGTCAACAAAGCTGAAGGTGTACAATGCAGTTGTCCTCACGTCTCTATTATATGGCTGTGAAACGTGGACACTCTACAGAAGGCACATCAGACAGTTAGAACAATTCCACCAGCGCTCCCTGAGATCCATTATGCGGATCAAGTGGCAGGACCGAATCACCAACCTGGAAGTCCTTGATAGAGCCAACACAACAAGCATCGAAGCCAAAATAATCCAGGCCCAGCTTCGATGGACTGGCCATGTCATCCGCATGGATCAAAGCAGAATCCCAAAGCAGTTGTTCTATGGCGAGCTATTCCTGGGGAACCGAAACCAAGGCCGCCCTCACAAGAGGTACAAAGACATTCTCAAGACAAACATCAAGTGGGCAGACCTTCATCCACGCCAGCTCGAGCTCGTTGCCTCAGACAGAAAGCATTGGCGAGCCCTGACCAGAAAAGCCTGTTCCTCCTTTGAGACTGACCGTCGCCAGCGTCTTGCTGCAACCCGTGAGAGACGCCACAGAAATGTATCCCAGATACCAACAACCACCGGTGTCCCATGCCCCACCTGCAATCGCATGTGTGTATCGGAATTTGGACTCCGGAGTCACATGCGCGTCCATCGTTGAAGGAAAGTGCACAACTTGTCTTCCTCGACTCGAGAGACTACCAAGAGAGAGATTGTAGTGTTGAAGTGTTTGGTGATTCGCCGGTATTGTAGCCCTCGGCATTCCAAATTTCATTCCTCCGAAACAGAGTCGTAGCTATGATATTTTGCGCCCGGGGACAAACTATAAAATTGGCGCCCCATCCCCTCCCCCGTTTAATCACATTTTTCTATGACCGATTTATTACCCTTGTTTACTTATTATAATGTAACGTTGTAAGCCTCATTACTTCTGAGGTTTCTTTCTTGTCTTAGGGGAAAAGTCAGACCGATATTCCGACTTAAGTTTTCTACAGTGATAAACGCGTCATCTATGTTATACCTAAATGTAAGTTGTGCTGAAAACCAGACTACCACATCGACAGCTACTTTAGACTGGCCCCCTTATAGGACCTTGGGCTAAATAGCTGTCTTTTGTGTGTATGGTCCGAAAACCAAGCTATAACTAGACTTAGGATTTGTTATTGGGTTTCTTTCATTATGTAAATCAAAATCATTGCATGTTTGGAAGCGAAGAGAGTAACTAATTTTTTAAACTACATATTCCAATATTTACTGAATAATTGTACCAGATAAATCATGATTTCGGATCTGATATTGGTCGGGTAAGTTGCTATGTTGAGTGGAATGTAATTTCGAGGGCTACCAAATACGTGAGATGTATGTTTAACTGCTTTCACAGAAGAAAAGAATTATAGTAGTGTAGTCAAAACGCATGTAATTTTATGAGCAATAGGTTTAAAAATTTTATTAAATGCTTTCATACACGTTCAACTTTTATATGGTTGTACACTACGACATCATATTCAAGATTGCTTCGTAAAAGCACAGGAGTCTGACGTTTTATCAGTGAAGTACGATTAAATCTCTTGACAACACGAAATTACCCTATCGGTACTAAAAATGTTTCAAGTTATAGTACCGATAAGATGATTTCATGTCATAGATTTAATCTTACTTTATTGATAAAACGTCAGACTCCTGTGGTAAAACTCTAGTACTAATATTAGTACCCTTACTCCTACGTCGTCAACCACAACAAATCAAGTTGAGGCTACGACATCGTAGCTAGTAAAACTCCTTAACTTTGACTGCAAAAAGACTTAATAATGTTTACTTCCTTATAATCAGCATGCTTTTGTTTTCTAATTTCATGGTGTTTTTTTGTACTCTTGTATTTGTGTATATTTTTAAATGTTATCTAATATTTTAAAGCACCTAGAGCTTCTCAAGATTAGGTGATGTACTTAGACCAACAAGTATGTTGCCACTTTGTTTTCTTCTAACAATTCTGGTAGTGGAGACCAACCATTACTGAAGTTTCATCCTCTGATCATTTCTGACACAGACATTTGCTAGTAATACATAAAAGTTTTAAAAAGATTCCAACTGACCTTAGTATTTGGATAGTAAAATCCATCTTATTTTGACCCATGGCATTACATCCTTAAGAACACACTTTTTTTTAGTATTAACCCTTCATAGTACAGACCATTTATGTATACATCTATTAAAGACCTTTTTTTTTAAAACTGCTGATGCATGGATTGAAATCAGCCTCACCCCAAGGCAAGAACAACACCTGGAAACCTCCTTTTGAGGACTACATCACTAGGAACTGACTAATATTTAGGATGGGGCTGCAGTTAGGTTGGGTCATCATGGTGGAATTTTGAGGGATAAAGACACTTTAAAAATAACCCAACTAATAAGCAAATATAAAAGGCTAAAGAATAATAATTTTTTTAAAATTAATGTTATTATTAGTAGTATTTTCAGAGATATTTAATAATTTCAGCAATGGTATTATTTAATTATTGGATAGCAGACATATACACATACATACAAGCATGTGTCCATACATACATGCATAATTAGTACATACATGTTAATACTTAACACAACTATAACTAGACCATTTTTAGTCTAAACATTATCAAATATTGTTTACAATGGTATGGATCAATAAGAGAATACATATATACATAAATACATGCAGGCACATTCATATGAATGTACATGCATGCATGCATGCATGCATACATACATACATAATAATAATAATAATAATGAGGACTTTGTATAGCACCTAATCTTTCGAAGCTCTCAGTGCTTTACATCATCAATAATGATATGACTACACTACAGAACAACAAAAAAAAAAAAAAAAAAAAAAAGCAATGAAATTGGAAAACATAAAAACATGCTGAAAACATATAAGATACAAAACATGATTAGGTCGCTAAGTTTGTCCCAGCAGTCGAAACAGGTGAGTCTTAACAGCACTCTTAAAAGGGATCACTGTATCTTTGTGTCTAATTTCAATGGGCAATTCGTTCCACGTCGGTGGGCCATGGTGTGCAAACGAATGTTGTTCATATGACTTTGTTTTCACCTTGGGAACAATGAGCATACGATTATCAGAAGAAGAGCTTAAGGATCTAACTGGTGTATACACATGGGTGAGGCTGGATAGGTATGTTGGACTGGAGTCTGTCATTGAAACATAGCACAGAGAACAAATTTTGTGTTTGATTCTGTATCGAATTGATAGCCAATGTAGGGTACATACATACATGTATACATACATACATGCATACATACATACATACATACATACATACATACATACATACATCACATTATAAACTGACCCTTGAATTCATGATAATTTTCTTCCTTTTGACAAATTTTGACACACTTTTGGGATAGCTTTTTAATGTGGGATATGTAAATGTCTGTGTTCCTTATAATAGCTTCTGCTCTCAACTGCTGAAAAGCCCTATGATATTTTCCTGTGATTTCTCTTAAGAGCTCATCATCTGTTCAGTAATCCTAGAAACATTTCAATATTTAATTTCCTTTTAAATTTAGATTTTCCTGCCAGGAAAGTTTCGAATTAAGTCATTCTTACTGTCCAAAACAAAATCAACATTATATTTTCACAAGAAAACTAATTATGATGTCTACTTGGTCCTGTGTGAAAATGATGCAGATTTAATCTTATAATTGGATGACATGGTGACAATCTTGATTATATTGTCATCTCTACTTCAAAATGGAAAGTCATGTTGACTTGGGGTGATCATTTTTAGTGTCTAATTTTCTTCATAGTTATGGGTTTGTATTTTAAGATGAAGTCAGTTTAGTTAAAACATTACATAGTTTCTGGATAGATGTAAACATATTGATATCAGTTCAGGTCATGGGTTTCCTTGAAAAACTATTGTTATGACTCTGTGGTCATAAACTAGTAACAAAATGAAGCAAAACCAACAAGTTTTGTAAAACTTAAATAAATTAAATGTCAGTCATAAATGTAGAGGAACTTGTGAAGTGAATCCAAAAACAATCCTGAAAAAGTTCTATTAAAGTCCAAATGAATGAAAAAGTTCTGTATAATTTTCAGAACCAGAAATGTACTGGTTTGCCATGAATCATGATGTCAGAATCCCGTTGTCCAGAACTCGATTAAATAATTCACAACCGTTCCAAAATATTATACTCCAATATGCACTTTCTGTTTCCTCTGAGGAGTCCAAACAAATGTTTTTCCTATCAGTATCTTTCTACAACATAAAACACATCTACAAACTTGATGTTACAACAGAAACACCAGAAATAAGAATGACTCCAAAATAGGAATGAAATCTGATGGGTCGGTTCTCTCCTCATATACATCTTAAAGAGTCAAGTATAGTCTATATCACAGTATACCCCATGTCACAGATCTTACTACTTATTCCAACATTTCAAAATAACTGTTCATATGACCTAATTCTTCTAAGATACCACCTGACTGATTGTCCAATGGGAGAAATATAAAATCTTGTGAACATATTCAGTAATAATTCTATAATTAATTAATTATATATATAATAATTTGAAGATGTACATAAGCATTTATCTATACATCCTATGCAGTTTTACATTCTTTAATATCTTAAAATAGACCCTATGGATGTATGCCATATCCAGCTAGAAATAATCACAATTATTTTTTGTCATGAATAAAAGTTACACAAATTAGACAAATTAACAGGAGTTACAAACAATAGATACACATAACATCAGGCTAAGTTATTCCTGATTGGTTAGCTGCTAAGGTATTTGACGTGTTGACAGAGTTAGAGTGTTTTTGAAATGATTATTCAGTAGAGCTGTACCGATGTCACTTTTTGCTGATTATGCAGATACCGCATATGGCCGATTATTAAAATTGCCGAAACTGATTATGAGACCGATTATTTCATTATCACAGTATATATACTCGCGTATAAGCTTAATAATTTAGGAAAAAATAAAGGCCTGGAAGAAGGGGGGGGGGGAGGTTGACTTATCCATGGGCCAATGTGTAAACTTTACCATTTTTATGGTCTTTTTGTTGACTACTATAACGGCTATAAATCTTGGAACATGAAACAATAATTTTTTCCGTGTCTTAAGACATAGGCATATTATAAAAGTAACTTTCGGTGACCCGACAATTTTTAAACTGTTATAAAATACTATGATTGATTTTGTTATTATTTTGCATGTGCATATTTTCTGATTTCTCCAACACGAAATTAAATAAAGGTAAATACAGACTTCATAATTCGTGGGCCATGGAGACCATGTATTATAATTTACATTACTTACACAGTGCAAAGCGTGCATATCGTCACTTAAATCCATATTTATTCCCAAAGATATTGGATGCAGATTTTGCTTTATTCGCTGTTTCGACCAAATTGCATTCTTCTAGATAACATTTCAGATAGTCCTTAATAGCTGTTTCATTTACAATGAATCACCTCTCCCGAGTTACTCATTTTCAATGATAAAAGCGATCCTACAAATTGAGGCAATATGTTTAAAAAGGTACGCACGTTTGATTGTACAAGGCACATAACCATCATAATTTACATGCTCACAAAGAGGGGTAATAATAAAAGCTACAATTCTCATATAGATCGACTAAGATAAAGATCAATCAATTTTAGTTTTGTCTTTTGGCTGAACAAACATCATAACTTTCCACACAATGGAAAGCTTGATGTTTCAGCATCTCCTTTGATGATAGTCTGTGAATTTCTCTCTAGTTTTGCGACAGTAGCACAGGCCATGTAATCATTAAAATGTCTGAAACTGGCTTTTGACAAGAGAAATTTTGAACGCTAACTATACCAGTACATTGATGCAGAGGTGTAGCTAGAGTGTTTGGAGCCCAGGGACAAGATTCATTGTTACGTTTCCAGGTTCTTCCTCCACCAATAATACTGGCCGCCATGTATAGCCTATCATGTGCTGAAAAATGGCGTTAAACTCGACAACAGCTACAACAACAACATTTAACAATGGTAATTAACATTGGTATGTACGGTCTATAAATGCCAGATATTAACTCGTGTAAGTTTCTTTTGTGGGAATTTTGCTGTAGCATTGGAGTTAAGCATTCGTAGTGATCATTCTTGGGATTTAAATTAATTGTGGATGATTTTATTGTTATGGCTTATGTTTTTGTTCTGGTTTATTTTTTATTTTTGTATTGTTGCATAGGTAAAAAAAATCATTAAATTACGTGAATAATGTTTAAACTTAACATTCTATTTAGTGAAGATGCGAATTGTTTATAGAAAAGTAATTATTTCGTCACAACAATAATTCACAGGTGATGCGACAGAACATGTAGGACTTTTCTTGTTTAGAAGAAAATGAAAATCGAGGACATAATGTAATAATTGAGAGTTCTCAGCAAAAATCAGCAGTAGTTTACAGCAAGTGTGTTAAAACACTAGTTACTTTTAAGATTATATTGTCTTTCAATTAATCCCTTAATCAAATGTTTATTCCTTAGTTTCCACTATTTAATTCTGTTTTAAAATTCAAGCCATGTTAAGATGAATGTTGTAATTGAAATTATATTTTGGAAATTTATTTGCATCGGCACCGATTATTTCTGCCGATACTGATTATACCGATTGTTCTAATAATTGGTCCGATTATGCGTACGGTCGATTAATCGGTACAGCTCTATTATTCAACCTTCATTCTGCTTTTGAAATTGCATCATAGTTTTTATATAAGAGATATTTACTTGAGAATGGTATAAACATCAGCCTTAGTTGAGTCAGATAATTGTATTCAATTCAGTTGAATGATTTAAAAAACATTCTTCTTTGGAATCACAAAGTGCTCGGACTTTAGTATTTAGTTGTTGTTTTGGAATTACTGTGAATTCATTAAAAGACATGAAGCTGTTACTTAGCTTAAGACCATAGATTTATAAAACTCCCATCAAAGGTTATCTTGGTAAAAAGTGGCATCATGTTGATGATGTGATTGTCATTTAATTTTGATCTTGTATCTTATATCATTTGTCTTTGATTGATATAAAGTATACAATATGTAGGGATTTAACTTTCCTAGATATTAGTGATACACTTAGCAAGAATTTGTCTTCGCTTAATATCAGGGACGCAGGGCTAGATTAAGGGGGATGGGGACATAAGGCATGTGCCCCATGCTCCTGTGGTTGCCATTGTAAAAGCTACATGTGCTTAAATAAACCATATCTCTTAACTCTCTGCTACTTTGCCCAATACAGTATAGCTATAATAGTTGTACACATATAATAGACAGTCGAAGGACTGCTTTCAAAATATATATGTAGATCTATAAGGGCCACCCATCTTAAATGCCCCAGGACACCATTAGGTCTTTATTTCAAATTATTTGTCCTGGCAAGTGTGCATTATGGCGTAATTAGTTTGATATCATGGATACACAATGCATCAGTTTGACTTAGCTGTACACATAAATGCCAGATAAAAGAACCTTATTTACCATATATTTGTATACTGGCTTTTAAGTAAAGTCAGACAACAAATAACATAGATTCAGATCTACAGTAGCATAATTCACCAGCGTATAAAAGTCCCTGATTGTTGTTATTCTTATTGCTCCTCACAAACTGCAAGACCCAGTGTGGAGTGATGGGTCGGGGGTGTTATGCTGTCACTATTACAAGTGTTTATTAATATATGTGTTTGAAATCAGAGCAATCAGCATTACTCTGTGCTCGGGCCTAAGGAGAATTACTCTTGATTGAAAATATTTGGAGGCCATTTGGTTTCGATCCCAGGACCCCACATGCTAATATAAGGCACCTGAATCGCCAGCACACACATTCCAGCATGTTTTGATAGCCTTAGATATATCACTAGAACGTGCAGACCCTCTTAGTTAATTAGATAATTCATTTCAAGAAACCTTGGCACTGGCCAGGGTAGGTTTTTATTAATATATATGTGTTTGAAATCAGAGCAATCAGCATTACTCTGTGTTGGGGGCTAAGGAGAATTACTCTTGATTGAAAATATTTGGAGGTCATTTGGTTTCGATCCCTATCTCGTTCCTGACTACTTTGTTGACTTCAACTGTTCTGCCAGTGTCACTTCTGCCTCTCTTTTTTAGAACACAAAACTAAACTGAACGAGAAGCTTTGTCCCCCCAAAAAGATTCCTGCGAAAACACAAAGCCAGTGCCATATTTTCTTTAGCCTTCTCATTTCACCCAGCCTATCATCAGATAATGGCTATTAAATTTCTTTGGTCATGCATTCATTCGCATCAAAATACTCTTACATTCTTGTATGGTAAACAGCGTAGTAATAAAAGCATGGTATCAGTTACTTCTCATACATACATCAATAAATTGTGTCACATCAGTACCTATCTGACAATTGTATATTCATTGTTCCTACTATGAAAACGAAGTCATATGGACAATGTTCTTTTGCATACCAGGGCCTGGCGATGTGGAACGAATTGCCCATTGAAATTAGACACAAAGACACAGTGATCCCTTTTAAGAGTGCTCTTAAAACTCACCATTTTCAACTGCAGGAACAAACTTAGAGACCTAATAATGTTTTATACCTTATATATTTTCAGCATGTTTTTATGTTTTCTAATTTCATGGGTTTTTTTTTTTTTTTTTTTCTGTAGTGTAGTCAAATCATTATAGATGTTGTAAAGTGCTTAGAGCTTCTAAAGATTAGGCGCTATACAAAGTCCTCATTATTATTGTTGTTATTATTATTATTATTATTATTATCTCTAATCCAATTATACTAAACAATATCACAACTATCAGATGCATTTCTTTACATTACAGCTATTACAAAGTACACAAATATTCAAATATCCATGCACTGATATATCCACACATCCTTATAACTAATCTTATACACTTCAACCAATTTCCAAATTCACATTTCAAGCATGTGTAAATTCTAACATATCACATTCTAATAAAGGTACTAGTTTACTATGAAGTAACCTAATAGCTAATTATGAAATATATCACATGAATAAATGCACTAGTTTACTATGAGGTAACCAAATAGTGAATTACAACATTAATTCTGACCACAAGTTAACAATCTACATAGTTCTCTAGATAATACTCAGCTCATTTCTCAAATTTGCATGTAAATTAAACACTGCAATGGTAATTCTATGTATGAAATAATCCTAGTAATTAAGTATACATACTACACATAATTACAATTACAATGCCGTAATAGTCTGCAAAAATTGATCCAACAGCTTACTGAATCTTTATAAAGCTTTATTGCCTTAGTTGATGTGATCAATATTGTGTGTATGTGCATGATTTATATTTTTAAGATAGCTTTAACAACTTTTCAGTCATATTGCTTTGATGTCTGCAGTGTGGCAGTTTATAGTGATGTCTAGCATTGGGGCATTATGTCATAGACATGTAGCATCATGTTTTACACAGTCACATTATCCTGGCACCAGGCCTACCAGTTCTAACACTAACCTCCTAATGCTGAGTGCCAAGGGAGGCAGCTGCTGGTACCATTTTTATAAGTCTTTTGTGTGACTCAGAGTTCAAACCCACAGCTCCCACATCTGAGGCAGATGCTTTAATCAGGACACTGGTGTGGTCAGAGATCAATGTGTTTTATATGTAGTGTAGTACAGTTAGAGATCTGTGGTTTTTATCTCAATAGAGATAATGAACTCTGTTTTATTTTTATTTCAGAACACTCCTTGTAAATGCAGGAGCAGTGCTTAACTTCAGGCTGTAAGTTAATTTTGAAATATCAAACCATATATGTGTGCATGTACCTTCTGGATGGGCACCATGTTCCATTCAGGTGCCTATTCAGAAGATGGAGGAGGAGCCTTTTCCACACCATGTTTTTTTTCTTCTTTTTCTTCAATCATTGATTTCAGTGTACCAAGTTTCATTGATGATCTCAATTCTGTGAATTTCTTACAGAATTGTTTTCGTTCAGTCGTACAAGTGAGTTTACTGCCTGGAAAACATTTGCAAAATACATCGCCAGCAACACTACTGTAATAACTGAAAGAGGAAGGCTGGAAGACATGTGCAAAATACATCGCCAGCAACACTACTGTAATAACTGAAAGAGGAAGGCTGGAAAACATGTGCAAAATACATTGCCAGCAACAATACTGTAGTAACTGAAAGAGGAAGGCTGGAAAACGTGCAAAATACATCGCCAGCAACACTACTGTAGTAACTGAAAGGGGAAGGCTCATTTCTAATAATTGTTTTATAAATAGAATTTTGATTGAATTACATTAAGTTTATCTTTGGTATTTGTATTCGCTGTAAATTCAGGCTGAGTTGTGTGTGATGAAACAGGAAGCTGATGTTTATTAGCTTTTTCATGCTCTTGTATTTCATGGACGCCTCCATACCCAATAACAAAATCACATTAAAATTTGCAAAACATCAAGTGTTCTCCTTTACTGTATGGTTTAACAAATCTACACGAGACGGTACAATTTTCCTTCCAGTTGTTTAATCTTTTTTTGGAGAAAATTCAGAATATTCAGCTTTACTATTTAACATGATCAGAATTTGAATGTTACAAAGACGAAATTTAGCGGCAATGGTAACTGTTTGCAAAATCCAATATGTTGGATAAAGACAGGCATGGTAGCCTTGATTTCAAATGAACCAATCATGTTTTTGAACTCTATTCCAATATACATGTGATGCATTTCTATCAAATAGAATGAGTGCCAAGGAAATGGTTTTATTATATTTTTAAAAATTACAAATGTATTTTTTGGCAAAAGAAAATGTTCACTCATATTCAGGTCCAAAATAGGGTTCATATACGAAAAAAATGGGACAGTTGGCAGCTATGAAAAGATGCCTTTAGGTAATGGCATGCATACTTTGGTACAGGAAGAATAAACCATTTATTTCCTATTTATTTTTACCTATACCACTCAGGGGGAGTTTTGTGAAACACTTTTTCACACCATTTTAAGATTAAACAGTTTATTGTTAGATATACAAATATTTCTCAGCATTCATGGACATTTCATGCATCTAAAAAGATTTCTACAGAGTGAGCTTTTCAAAAGCAATCTTAAAACTTGGTCTGAAATGTTAATAGGACATAGTGCCAGCATTAAGAAACATTAATATTTCTGTGTTTTTTTGTTACAGAAAGAAAAGCCCACAAGATGAATTTCAAGCAGTTGTTGAACCTACATTAGGTAACTGTTACACATTCTCCAAATCAGTAATTGTCCATTTGGATCTATGTTACAAAATTTCCAGACCTTTCAGTACAAATTGCCAAATTTATATGTACTACTAAATCACCAAATTTAACAATACTACTAAAAGCAGTCAATACTTCTCCAAATCAGTCTATACTACCAAGATCTCCAAATCAGTCTATACTACCAAGATCTCCAAATCAGTCTATCCTACCAAGATTTCCAAATCAGTCTATACTACCAAGATCTCCAAATCAGTCTATACTACCAAGATCTCCAAATCAGTCTATACTACCAAGATCTCCAAATCAGTCTATACTACCAAGATTTCAAAATCAGTCTATACTACCAAGATCTCCAAATCAGTCTATCCTACCAAGATTTCCAAATCAGTCTATGCTACCAAGATTTCCAAATCAGTCTATACTACCAAGATCTCCAAATCAGTCTATACTACCAAGATTTCCAAATCAGTCTATACTACCAAGATTTCCAAATCAGTCTATCCTACCAAGATTTCCAAATCAGACTATACTACCAAGATCTCCAAATCAGACTATACTACCAAAATCTCCAAATCAGTCTATACCACTAAACCTCCAAATCAGTCTACCGGTATACTACCAAATCTCCAAATCAGTCTATACTACCACATACATGCCAACCATTACGCTTTTGGCGTAATCATTACTCTTTTTCCCCACTAAATTCCGCGCTACGCGTTAACGTTTATAGATTACGCTTTTTCGATATATCCATCTTGCAAAAAAATAATTTTTTTTTCGTTTTTATTAGCATTACTTTATTTTTTACATACTGTTTTATTTTAATTAAAAAATACCCCGCTTCTACATAATTACGATATACGAGTATACTTGTCCGTGGACTTTCCTAATATTCATGTTCTATTTATAGCAACTATCATGTTACTAAGATACTTTCAAACTTTGGACCTCATATTCTATTTATAGCGGCTTAGTGAGGAGAGAACAGACTGGTTTCTATTTTGTTTAAATCATTATGCACATACTCTTTGTTCTAATTTTGTATAGTGCAGAACCAGTCTAAAAGTTTTTTTTGCGCTAAAAAGTATTAAAAAATTCTCAGTGCGTTTATGAGTGCAAAAAATATCTCTTAAATAATTTCACAGATGGGTTAGAAAAAGTCAATAATAAACAAAGCAAAATGTAATCAATCCTCCAAACACGACGAGGGCATCATCACGTGACGTCTAATCGTTGGCGCTAAATGGCTTCAGATGTTAAGATGGATTCTAGTCTTTGTGTATGTTAGAGCACATTTTTTCCCCAAGAATTTTGCAGATGGATCAGAAAAAAGCAAAACAACGAGTCCTCCAAAGATTCAAAGATGAATGGCATAATACAGCGTTCCATTCTAGGACAGCATCAAGCTCATTGCAGACCGGAAACGATTTTAGCATTGGTCATGGTGGTAAATTTGATGTGGAAAAACACATGAAAACAAGGAAACACATCGAATTAGCTCGCCTTACGAACTCTAATACTAAGGTAACTTCTTTTTTACAGCAGAGCTCAAGTGCAGACTTGAATACTATAAATGCTGAGGTGTTATTTACCGAGTTTTTAATATAACACGGACTACCCTTAGCGGTAGCAGACCACGTTGGTCCCTTGTTCAAGCGGATGTTTCCTGATTCGAAAATTGCGGAAAAATATGCTTGTGCAAGAACAAAATCATCTCACATTGTTCGGTGCCTAGCAGAAGATACTTCACATAAAATTGCAGAAGCAATGAAAATTGGGCCGTTTAGTATTGCCACAGACGGGAGTTGTGATTATGATGATAAAAAGTTGTACCCAGTATGTGTTAGATACTTTGACAGTGAAAAAGGCAAAGTCATGAGAGTTCTTCTTTCTTTACCAAAATTAACAGTAGATTCCACTGGACAAAACATTTTTGATTTGCTTGACAATGTTTTGAAGAAACATGACATAAGTTGGCAGAACTGTATGGGGTTTGCAGCTGATAATGCATCAGAGATGACTGGAATTCATAAAGGAGTTGCATCCTATATTTTGAAAATGTCTCCATCAGTGTTCATAACAGGTTGCCCCTGTCATTTGATGCACCTTGCTGCTGGTAAGGCTGCTGATGAATTAGAAGTAGATATTGGCCATTTATTAATAGATATCTACTATTATTTGGAGAAAAGTAGTAAAAGGAAACAGGCTCTAAAGTTGTTACAAGATCAGTTTGATCTTGAAGACTATAAAGTTATAAAGCATGTGTGTACAAGATGGTTATCCCTTGGCAAATGTGTTAGCCGTTTACTTGAGCTTTGGGATGCACTACAAGCATTCTTTCAAACTGAAAGTGAATCTGCACAGAGAAAACATGGTGGAAAAGTGAAGAAGAGTGGTACAAAAGCAGAATCTGTTATTGCAAGTCAGAAGAGAACAAGAGATGAAAGTATAGACAGACATACTAACAATAAAGAGATTTGTGTAGCAGAAAGAAAGAAATTTAAATCCATGGAATTTTTATTTGAGAGGCCTCTATCTATCCAGCTAGAGGGCCTCCAGGCTCAGACCATGACTGTGAAAGATAAAACTTTTGACATAAAATTTCATCAGCCATCTGGATCAGGTTCTTCAGAGTATGAATCTGTTAAAAAGCATACTGGATCTTCTCATACTTCCAAGGGCAAAACTAGCATGTGAGATGGTTTACAAAATGCTTAATGATCCAGTTACAAAACTGTACTGCTTGTTTATGAAGAGTGCCATTCCATTGTTTGATGCAGCAAATGTTGTCTTGCAGAAAGAAGAACCATGCATTCATATTATGCACAAGATTCTGTCAAACCAGTTGTCAGATTTGCTAATAAGGTTTATTAAGCCAGAAATCATCGCATCACCCAAACTTTTAACTGATATTGACTTTCATGACCATGCAAACCAGAAAGATAATGAAGATCTAGCTATTGGTGCAGAAGCAAGATAATTCATAGAACACAATTCTACTCTTCCTGTGAAGATGTTCTATGATAATGTTAGAGATTATTATGCTACAGTCTGTGAATACATGCTCCATAAATTCCCATATGGAGATGAACTGCTTTTAAATGCTTCAGTTGCTTATGTAAATGAGAGACAATCAAAAAGCTTCAAAAGTGTTAGATTCTTTGTCAAGAGATATCCCTTTCTATTGCCACCCTTGTCTAACTTGGATCATCAGGAAGAAGAATTTCTGAAGTATCAAGTTGGGATTCTACCTGACAATATACTTAATGCAGATAGAGTTGATGTGCAATGGCACCTTATTTCCCAGCTAAAAGACTCTATCACTGGAAGAAATAAATTTCCTCTTCTTTGTCAGGTTATGAAAGGAATATTGGTTCTTTACCATTCTAATGCTGACTGTGAGAGATTGTTCAGTTTTGTTAACAAAAATAAAACTTAATTCAGGTCCAGGCTAAGTAACCCGGTACTGAGTGCTCTACTGGTATGCAAAACATTCATGGCCTCAGCTGGTACAAAATGTTTTGAAATGCAACATGACAATCTGTTGCTTTCTAAAGCTAAAAGTGCTACATATGAACACTTGAACCATTAATGAATGATAAAAGACGAGAAAAGCAAATAAATCATTGTTAATTGTAATTGTAGTATGTTATATGTGGATTACTCTTTTTCTGCTTGGATTCCTCTTTTTGACCACTTGGATTACACTTTTTCCTCGTCAGGGGTTGGCATGTATGCTACCAGGGTCCTGAGTGGCAGAGTGGTCTAAAGTGCTCACCCTTACGTATCACTGCCATCTCATATTCACATGCAACCAATGTGGGTATATGAGATAGCTTGCTGGTATCTGCTTGTGGGTATGTTGTTCTTTCCAGGGTATTCCGGATTCTTAGTCCACCATCAATACTGGCCACCATGTATAGCCTATCTTGTGCTGAAAAATGGCTTTAAACCCTATAACAACATAACAACAGTCTCTACTTCCAAGATCTCCAAATCAATCAATACTACTAAAATGCTTTGTTAAATACTTGAGAATTTATTTACAAAATCTTGAAGGCAGAAACATTAAGGCTTGAGTGGTGAGAAGTTGGCCCTTGTTGCTTTATGTATACAGTTGAATTTCAGTGTTAGTAAGAGGCGGTATATTTTATATCATTGTACCACTTAACATCGTGCAATGTGTTATGTGGGGTTGTTTAATGATGATCCTTATACAATGAGTCACATCATGCTGTCCATCTTATAGGGATATTTAATGGCAACCCTGTGCATTAAAAGTTTAATTGGGATCAGTCAGTCAGATTGAAGCAAATAAACTATTCACATATTAAGCAGACAAACTTTGAATGTTATTTAATACTCTGAACTTAAATTATTGTTTTGGCAATATTTACAGGTGACAAGATCAGGGAGTTTCTTCTGAGTCTTCGATACTTCAGGATATTTATAGCTTTGTGGAATATCTTCATAATGTTCCTTATGATTGTGTAAGTGACTGTATATCAAGGTGTACTTGTATTTGAATGAATTTGAAATGACTTTGATTATCTTTGCTAACAATTTTGGACATCTAATTTTTTGTCAGAACAATTTTAAATGTAGCATCCATTATGGAACAGTGGTGGTTAGTAATTGTATTTTTCATTCATATTTTTGGACACTGAAAAAGATCTGTAAAGGTTTCATTAAGTAATTTAATTAAATATAGTGCCTGGTACATAAGTATTCTAGTTTTTTTGTTTCAAAATGCCTTTAAATCAATTTTCCATGTTTTTTTCATATATATTATTGTTATTTGTAAGCTAACATTGATTTGTAGACCAGAAAAAAGATAATTTTTTTTCAGTTATGGTGAGAAATTGTTCTGAAATTAACTGTTTTCTTGGAGAAAAAGCATGACAGACATTAAAAGCATGACAGACATTAAAAGCATGACATACATTAAAAGCATGACAGACATTAAAAGCATACAAACTGATAACACTGGTATACTTAAACTTTTTATTCCTAATACTATTTAATTAAATGTTGAAAATCAGTATTCACTTTTTTCAACTTTATGCATATTTATGATATTTTATTGACATGAATAAATTTACGGTATAAAGTTTTTGAATTGACATTTGATTTTATTTTGCAGGGTATTTGGGCATTAATCACAGAAAGAAGCTGGATATGTTTTCCTTTTCATATTCAGGACGAGTGTTTGATGACATTGTGTTTTTTTGACTTTGATCAAATCAATTATGATCTTGAAATACTGAGTAATCTGAAACTATGGTTACAGTCGAAATATATTCATAATTTTTTGTTGCCAGATTAAATCTTATTCTCGTAAATATATATATAATGACTTGAAGGGATTTTCATACGGTCTTTTTATATGATCTAGGCTTTCTTATATGACAGCATATTCATTTGGGACTACCATGTATATAGCATTTTAATAATAAAAACAGTAGCAACCAGTTGCTACTCTTTGAGTGATTTGCTCATGTTGTATAAATTATCATGGTTTCAATAGCTGACTATTGTTTCTATATTCTTTAGAACAGAGGTGAAATTTACATTAAAAACCCAAATGACACACACAGATACACACACACACACACACTATTCTGAATTAAATCTAAAATGTTTGTGAAAAATTAATCAAATGTCAGAGACAAATGAAATATCCTAGTCCTGATAATATCCAACCAACTGTCGATAAATGAAATACATAGGGGATCTTACATAGTTTGCTCTTTTCAATAAAAAAAAAAACATGAAACTCAAGCATTAAGCTCAATCTTCAGGATAAATTATTCAATGAGTTTCATAAATATTAATTGAAATGAGCATTACATATAAGATTGTGTTAAATATGAATTGAAATGAGCATACATATAAGATGTGTCAAATATGAATTGAAATGAGCATGCATATAAGACTGTGTTAAACATGAAATGAGCATACACTGTGTTAAACATGAATTGAAATGAGAATAAATATAAGATTGTGTGAAATATGAATTTAAATGAGCATGCATATAAGATTGTGTTAAATATGAATTGAAATGAGCATACATATAATATTGTGTTAAATATTAATTGAAATGAGCATACATATAAGATTGTGTTAAATATGAATAGAAATGAGCAGACATATAAGATGTGTCAAATATGAATTGAAATGAGCATGCATATAAGACTGTGTTGAATATGAATTGAAATGAGCATCCATATAAGATTGTGTCAAATATGAATTGAAATGAGCACACATATAATATTGTGTTAAATATGAATTGAAATGAGCAGACATATAAGATTGTGTTAATTATGAATTGAAATGAGCAGACATATAAGATTGTGTTTTATACATTGATGAAGACCATCATTTATTCATTAAAACCGTGACACATTATTAATTGTACATTTGGATACATCAGACATATAGCTGCACCTAAGTGTTCCCCAAACAGCGCTCTCACTTCCCCATAAGGCATAACGGCCACTGCCATCACAAATTGATATTGGCAGCTTTCTTGCAGAAATAACAGCTGTGTCTGTTTCCTTTTTCAAGAGACTTGTAAAAATTGACACATGATAGAAAAGTTAGTATAAATTTTTCATCTAATTACGCTTGAAAAAGCATCTCTTGTTCTTGTCTCACTGTATGCGGAGAGGACAGTTTGGCTTGCACCTTAACATGACTCCGATTTGTCTGCACCCAATTCGTCAAGAGGACTTTGCATAAACTGTTAAATCTAGTTGTGTAATTAACATGAAAATGAAAGTTCTAAGACATTTATCAAGTTCTGTTTTGTGACTTTATGATTCCTGTCAAAGCTTGCACTAAAGACCACAAAGTTCCAATGTGTATTGAAACAAGAATGTTTTGTACTTGTTACATCACAATGAAAATTCTGTCTACTGGTATTTTGTTAAAATAGAAACATTTTAAAAAATATACAATTACTAAATATAACACAGTGAACATAATATCAATTCTATAAATCGAGAAATTAATGTTCTAACCACATGCCAAAAGGAATATAGGCAGCATGTATTGACCACAGGAGTCTGTCGTTTTATCAATAAAGTATGGCGAAATGTCTGACAACATGAATTACCCTATCAATAATGATAAGGGTAATTCATGTTGTCAGACATTTTGACGTACTTTATTGATAAAACATCAGACTCCTGTGGTATTGACTTATATGAGTCCGTTGAGAGAAAAGACAGATTTGATTTTGGATTGTTGGTCTTTGAGAGTTGCAATAAAAGAATGAGCAAGACATTCAGTAAGTTAAGCTAGATTTTTATGACCAACAAATTTATCCCACAATATTCAAGCACGCTATCTTCGTGCACACAACCATGCCATTGCTGCAGTTACATTTGTTGCATCCATCAGATGAGTTGAAACGGTCTTCGTTATTGTACATAACTCCATGGTATGTGCAGGCAAGACCTAAATAATAATAATGATGATAAAACTAGTATTAATAAGAATGATTATATGATTCGAGTATCATTCAGAAAATAGTTTTTTTGTAGACTGTCAAACAAAGAATGCAAGGTCAGGTTAATCCAATACGATTAAGGTAGATAACTCCACCAGCCTTATTCCGTTGTGAAGATCTAGCATTTTTAAAGGAAAAATTCTCATCATTAAAAAACAATTACAACTTTCAGAAAAGCAAAACAAACCACAACACTAAATAGGTATGATTTACTAAGGCATTTTGTCAACGACTAACGCAGGTTACAACTCTAATATAACAAACATTGCAAATAAAATCATGAACAACAATCCAAGCAGGGCAAAATCACAGACAGAGAACCCACCAGCCATGACAAAAATGAAACCAACAACAGAGCAAATATCAACGGAGAACAGAAACGTAACAAGGCAAACGGAATCATGAGAGAGAATTGAAGAAAAACTCGAGTCATCAACTATAGTAACCACATAAACACCAGACTCAATGAGAGAAAGGGACAGGCACAGAAGGAGAGAAAAACAAGAAGGCAGAAAAAAGAAGATATGAAGATGGTAGAAAATTATTTCTTAGAAAAGGATGAACGGATAGAATATATATATATATATATATTATTAAATAATAATCTAAATTCCCATTTATACTGTATAACAACACATTGTAAAGCAAACAGTTACAAATAGGGCCGGGGGACTCCATACCTAGTCTGAAAAGATCAACATAGGAGATAGCACCCTCCAAAAAATAAAAAAAAGAATGTGACTGGGTTATATCGTTGTACATGTCTGCGGCATGATGCTCCAGTACAGACATCGTAGCGATAAGTTTTAATTTAAAAAAAACAAAAACAAAAAAGTCCAACTCACATACACTTACACGAAAGAAGTCTTACCAGATAGAGTGAGCTTGGTGTTGAGCATTAAACTATCTTGTACTAACCATTTGCCTTGGCAAAATCGGATGGATGGGTGGGTGTTGTTTCTTTTTTCCGATCACTTCCGTTTAGGCAATATGGAATTGCAGACTTAGTGAAATAATAATTGCAATCAGAATATTTTAAACTGACCTTAGCAAGTCATCACGGCAAATTAAAGGGACTCAACGAACATATGTGTCCACCACATTTGTCGACTAAGGGATAATATCCCAAATTTAATAGTAACTCGACATGTCTGGGACACCTACACTTTCATAATATTGATGGTGCAGAGTTAATATGATAATGTTTTAAATGAGCCAAGAAATAAATTTGTTGATTCACACTACATGGGGGCAGGCCAGCAACATATTTTTACATTACATGTTTATTACCGACAAATATTTCTTTAAGTGGAAGTCGGAGCAGAGTTTGAATCATACCAGACTTCTTAGGGGGAGACTGCGCCATTATGGACCATTACTCATGTCAAAACTTTATAACACTTGTGTAGCATATTTACATTTAAAGATGATCAAAGACTGCCAGGGTTAAGGATTATGTTTCCAGGCACACCATAGTTTTGTGTCTATCCACTGAATTTGCAGTTGCACTTCCAAGACACAACTTTAACAACCACTATAAAATACATCCCAAAATAAAAAAATATCTTTTGCCGATGAAAACAAAATACAAAATCATACATTTAGGTGTGAACTACTTATCTGGGTACTTATGCATTGACTTTTATCCTGATTTGATTCCATGGTCAATGCAGTAGAGCATTTATGTTTTTCAATACAAAGGTTACGATGTTGGAAAACTCTTGGACTTCATATCAGATAATGCTGTTACGACTCTATGATCTTAAACTAAGCAACATTAAAGACAGAAAACCAGAAAATTTGGTAAAAATTCAGCTAATACTTTATTAACCTACAATAGAAAATTAAAAATAAAAAGAACTTGCAGTATTGTGAATTAAATCCCAAATAGTCGTAACGTTCTATTGCATGTCCAAAATTATAGGAGTTTTATGAATGAATTCCAATTATGAATGCACTGTCCTTCAAATATCCCGTAATAGCATTGATGTGCAAACAGTCTTGATGTTATGTAAATGATTTCACAATCCTAAAATATTAATTTAGTCCAAATGTATAAATGAATACTTTGTAACTCCAATGAATAAATTAATAAATCCTTTCAAATTTCAACCGAACATCACTAAAAACATGATTCCACTTAGATGTTAAGGTAGGAATCTGTAATTTTGATGAAAGCAAGCGTAATGTAAAAACCCAAGACACAATAAGAGGACCAGGATGAGGATGAAAAAAATAATTTCCAGTGCATTCTAAGTTGTCTAAAAAGACCAGATCTAAAAGTTTAATAACGAACATGGCAAATATCATGTACACCAAGAATTCCGAGGGGAAAACGAATGTCTTGAATTAAAATCCAAGTAATCATGCTTATCTACAAATGAGAATAAATCTTAAATTATAATCTACAATCAGGGACACAAACTAATTATGTAATATGTCGTTTAGAAGAAGAAGAAAACAAGCATTAGTCAGGTAGGCTAAAACTCCTACCCTCAGTTCTGGCCAAAGTTCGTTTACACAATACAAATAAAATATACACAACAAGGTTGTTTAGTGCAGTCATCCTTAATAGGTTTCCTAATAAAACAGAAAGTTTATACCTTGAATATCGATTCTCCGTAACACAGCTGTAGTCTAGAGAAGGAAAGGTAAATGAAACACACGTATAATAGTCGCATATCCATCATGCCTTAGCAAGCATACTTTATTTAGCCATCTCTGGAATAATGAAGATATAAATTAAATTAAAAATCGGTATCCATACCTGAATCAACAGGGATCTGACACGTGTGTCCACAACCACTAGAACAACATTTGTGATCTGAAGCACAATCTTTATCTGAGGAACATGCTTCCACACACATGAAGCCCGAAAAATTAGGACACGAACCAGATTTCTGGACTTAAAGACAATATAATATAATATAATATAATATAATATAATATAATATAATATAATATAATACAATTATTTTCACTATTTATCTCTCAAAATCATTTTAAAGTATTTAGTATGCTCTGTACACAGGCACATGTTAATTGAGTTCACGCATTAAAATATAACATAAGCTCTTTCCAAAAAGATTGAAATTAAGATAATGATAGTAGATATGAAACAAACTGATTAAGAAATATTGACCAGAAGTCACTTAAGCTGGCAATCGTATTATATGTCAACCAAGCTTTGCTTGCATTTTAACTATCAACAATTTAAATGTTATAAAACAGATAGACGTTATCGTGTGATTTCATTTCAATCATCAGTGGTACGCATGGACTATCTACCCACATCTGCTACGTTGCTGTTTTGTGACGGGAAGTTTTTGTAATATCTTTTTTTCATTTGACGAGAAGAGACTGACGCGGTTCTTAATTGGTTTCAGATATATCGAGTCCAAGGAGGAAAGAAGACAATGTTACGATACAGTGTAAAAATGCAAATGCTGAAATAGCATTTTGTACCTAACGATTGATTAAAAGCATCCTGACATATATGACCGCATCCGTCCGAGCAACATTTCTGACTTCCACCACAGTCATGATCCGAAGAACACACATCCACACAGTCACCAAAACCAGTCGCTTTAGGGCAATATCCGGGCTTCTCTGCTTGAGCTTAAAAAAATTAGGATGATCTTTTGAATAAAGTTGTTTCCATGTTAGTGTCATGTAGAGTAGTAATTCTTATTTTGACGGTATTACTTATATCATTTGTTAAAATGCATGTGTGCATCAAATAGTCGATGTATTCATTTCTTATTCAGAATTTGTTTATAGACAATATACAATCAGCATTTAATATCTAAAACTTGCTCATCTTCTTTTTCTTCTCACTATTTAGAATTTATTTACGCTGTCATGGAAGCTAGGTATTTGAGTAAAAGAACTAAAAGCAAATTATCATGAAATTTCCAAGATTGTTTCTTTACAATTCTGAATACAATTTTGTCTCTACCATTTTTGTTACTGCGAAAAGTTTTAACTACAGGGACTAATACTATAAAATCTGTGGATAACTCTGCGTGTATAACTCTGTGTGGATAACTTTTTTGTTAAAGAGTTTATAATGTGCATTATACGAATCAGAATGAAACATCAATATCTGGATCCTCTTTTTGTTAACACTTTTCCCCCTACTGATTCCTATCTTCCGTTTTTGAGAATTTCTACCCAGCGAACTAATGTGAAAAATGTGTGCATTGACATACTTTACAGATAACAGCTTCAGTGTATTAGACTGTTGATTTTCACAAATAATGGTTTGATTTATTTCATCTATTTTTTTCCATCGTTTAAAATTATCACAACTCTTTTTCTTTTCTTTTTAAATATCGGTGCAGATCGTTTCAGTATACAAAATCTAGTTTTAGACTTGCGTTGTGAAAATGTAAGAATGTTACATATTTAAAAAAAAAGACTTCTTCAATGTATACTTACCTAAGCCGACGGGATTTTGGCATGCATGTCCACATGAATGAGAACAGCACTTTTTACTTCCGTAGCAGTCGTAGTCTGACGAGCAACCTTCCACGCATGTCCTGGCTCTAATTATAGGAGGGCACCATCCGGATTTTTCAGCTGATAAATAATGATGATGATGATGATGATGATGATGATGATGATGATGATGATGATGTTCGGCGGGAAATATTAAAATTTAAAGACGTTGTGCATTCAGAGCCATAAGTCCTGACTTGGAATGCTAGATGTCCAAAATTTAATTATCATCAATTTAAAAATGCGTAATAACTTTGGCTTAAATGCAATAAACCATAATAATGATATAAATCTAAAGATGCTTAATAAGTTTAACTTAAATGCAATAATTGTTAGTAATGCTATTCTGAATTAAGGTCACATGCCAAATTTGGTGGAAATCCACATTATCTTCACGACACCAAAACCAGGAGAATGAGTAAAACAGAGTACATAAAATCCTTTAAAAGACAGGCTACTAATCACTTAAGAACACGTGTGAGTTTATACTATGGCACTGTAGCTATACCAATTACAAGCAATATCGCATGTGAATATATGAATGCAAATGACAAAGGTTAATCACGCAATACAAATTAAATATACATAACAAAATTCACATTCTTTATGTTGTCTTCATTGTTCCCTATTCGGTAAAACATCCAACCACAGCCCAAATAGGAAGTAACAGTTAGTCATGCACGCAATTTTAATTAATGCAGCGGTAGTGAGAGGAAGCAACTTTAAATTGAAAAGTGTGTGTGTGTGTGTGTGTGTGTGTGTGTGTGTGTGTGTCCGATGAAAACAAATTATGTTACGTGTATCAAATCAGGCTTGCTTCCTATAATTTTACTTCCATGAAAATATAAACTAATCCTAAACGCCCTACCCTCATTCGTACCATCTCGGCTATATCTGCTATATATAAATTATGAATCAGATGTATGTTATAGAAGTAATTTACCTAGATTTACTATGTTCTCCTGAAATTTCTTCGAAAAAAAGTCACCGCATTCTATTTTCAGATATCTTCGGAATATTTGCGATTGGATTAACCATATGATTTCGCATTTTATGAAATACCTATAAAGTATATATATTTGTTCTATCAAGTATCCATACAGTTTATACATTTGTTCTATGAAGTATCTATACAGTATATACATTTGTTCAATGAAGCATCCATACAGTATAGTATATACATTTATTCTATAAAGTATCCACACAGTATATACCTTTGTTCTACGAAGTATCCACACACTATATACATTTGTTCTACGAAGTATCCACACAGTATACATTTCTTCTATGAAGTATCTATACAGTATATACATTTGGAAAACTCTGATTCAGGACTGATTTTAGTCAAAAGTGAGCTTTGTCCTTTTTATGAAGAACTGAGTAAATGTCTAAGTGCCCGTTGTTTATTATCTTGATATATCTCTTGATCAAATGTACAGTAAACTATTCACAAAATTCCGTCCTGATAAATCTTTTGATCACTTGTACCGTATAACATACAAATTTTCTCATTTTAAAACCACCCCGAGGGCCGCATGAATGTATTTCCGATGTCCCAAGGGCCGCACCATCTTGTTATCTCTCATGACATTTTGTAGCTCCAATCATTTTGTGGGCCACATAATACGACTTGGCGGGCAGCATGCATACCGCGTGCCGCGTGTTTGAGACTCCTGCTTAGGTCGGGTAGTAATATATCATTGTCTACTGTGTCAAATGCCGCAGACAAGTCAAGGGTAAGAACTGATTTTTCTACTATAAAAACAGAGAGAACTCATTAACGATTCTCAGAAGAGCAGATTCAGTATTATGGAAAAGCTATTTGCAGACTGTACATTTATTAAGAACAAGACTTAGAATTCAGATGAGATACAAGTTGGGATATAACAAGAATTTTTAAATGAATGAGAGGTTAGACACGTGTCGGTATTTTTTTGTTGTTTAAATCGTTCGGGTCAAGTTTCAGTATCTTCAACAAAAGCATAACACCGGATGAGACAGAAGTAATGATATTATCGGTTAATGATCACATGACTTTGGGACACTCTTCATCATAACTGTATTTACCAACTACATTGAGACAAGTTCAAATATAATGCAATGTGAAATACTCATAATGTATCCACACTGAAGATAAAAGGTACTTAATCCTTCGAAAACAGACACCTGCAAACCTCAAAAACAGTTTGACACAAAATGGCTGAGAAAATATAGTAGACAAGAATAGAGCGCAGAGAAGTACAAATATTAATTGCTTAAACTTTTAAGATGTTTTCAAATCATATCATATATTAATATCTGAGTTTAGATGTGTTAAATATATGATACAAATGTCGCTAAACTCACATTAAATCTGCAGCCACAAAATATATATGTTGTAAGTGTGTGTCTGTGTGTGTGTTTGTGTGTGTGTGTGTGTGTGTGTGTGAGAGAGAGAGAGAGAGAGAGAGAGAGAGAGAGAGAGAGAGAGAGAGAGAGAGAGAGAGAGAGAGAGAGAGAGAGATGCAATAACTGTAATTAATTGCATACCGACAGTGTGCCTGGTTACAGTAAACAATATCATGCAGACAATTGCCTTCATTCTTAATGTAGAAAAGTATCTAAATAAACGTATATCTGACACTTATCGAAGAAAGAACTGAGATTATACAGTGAAGCCATTTATCTGAAGTTACATGTAGCAGTGAATCACTTACGGGAGAGGCTCTATCTTGACCACCTTATCTTAATAAAAATAATGTACATTAATACAGTGACTAAACGCAGTATGGCACGTCAAGTCAGAAAGTCATTTTGGACAATTTTCTGCAAGGTATTGCGAGAAGTATAAGAAGCATTTATTTTGCTTTAGACCAACTATTCCTCCAGTACATACATACAGAATGAATGCAACAAGTAATGGAGAGCTAGATAAAGATTTAAATGTTTTCAAATTTATAACAACCACCTATATTTATGACATGTATATCCACAACTGGTTGAAACTGCCAAACAGTGAAATAAAACATCGATAAGAACAGTAATGTTAATATTGTGGGACTCAGTGGAAAATGATAATATTGAATATGTCTATATAATTAATATGATGAGGCCAGAATTCAGTGCATGTAACTTGTGGAGCTAACCATATTTGAAAACGTTGGGACTAGCTGGTCTCTATGGGAAACGTAATGTTGAAGTAGCGACCAATACCCAGCACTATACCATCAACACGTCGTTTGTAATTATGAATACCTGATATTTACTATCTAACAATACTTAGCCATATACTGCTCAATACATTACACATACTATTCAATACGGTTTGTGTAGTGGCGAATAACGCACGCTATACTATCAGCCTGTCGTGTGTAGTGACCAATACACCATTTATACTATCAAACAGAACATGCGTCGCGACCAACTAACCTTTTATGTAAAACCATACATTTACTACTATTCAACGCGTCATGCGTACTATACGGCATTACAAGAATCGTCCGAAAAGTTTGAGTGTCTTATCCATATTACAAGAACGAATAGACAAAAAGACACTTTTTACTGGGTGTATTCTTGTGAATTCAGATTCACAATCCGTTCTTTCATTTTTTCTTTCTTTCTTTCTTTCTTTCTTTCTTTCTTTCTTTTTTTCTTTCTTTCTTTCTTTCTTTCTTTCTTTTTACAGATCACCGTCTTTTTATTTGGTTTGATTTTATTTAATTGCCTAGATATATCCCAGGCTACTGAGGGTGTTTTGGGACAGCATTTTGCAGTTTTATGGCATTTCATTTGGTGATAATTTCCAATATGGGGAAAAACAACTCCTGATCTTACTCGATAATTATAAAATGCAGGATTGTACTGATCATTGTCTTTTTTAAGGCTTGAATAAGTATTAATGTATACGTGTATCCTCGGTAGGTGAGTGTTTTCAGAAGGTTTTGTGCTAATTATACTAATAATAATAATGAGAACTTTGTATAGCGCATAATCTTTAGAAGCTCTAAGCGCTTTACAACATCTTTAATGATATGAATACAGAAAACAAAACAAAACACGATGACATTAGAAAACATTAAAAGGTAGGAAACATTAGGTCTTTAAGTTTGTTATTGCATTAAAAAAATGTGAGTTTTAAAAGCACTCTTGAAAGGGATCACTGTCTTTCTTTCTAATTTCAGTGGGCAATTCATTCCATGCTGCTGGACCCTAGTATGCAAAAGAGCATTGTCCATATGACTTCGTTTTTATAGTGGCAATACATGACTATAAGACTGTCAGAAGAGGAACGCAAGTATCTTGATGGTGTGTACACATGGGTGAGGCCAGATACATATATTGGACTGGAGTTTGTTAGTGAAAATAGCACAGAGAACAAATTTTGTGTTTGATTCTGGATCTAATGGACAGCCAGTGTACGTGTTTCATGACTGCGATATATCTGAGGAAATCTACAAGATAAGCATGCGTGACCCTGTATTAGTCTGTCAATGTCACGGAGATAAAATCCGAGTCAGATGAATCAACATTTGATAAATTTCTTCTGCCATATGGCGTTCGTTATCAGAAGGAATCACTCTAAACTGCGATAAAACAGATTTTGGTAAAATATGATTGCGACATCGATGATTTACTCGTTAACTGTTTAACTATTTCGTCTGTTGTGGCTTACATGGCCCATCAAGAAATTAACGGCGTCCAACTCCAAAAGACATTTTGGGTGATATATTAATGTGCTGTGGTTTTGGCTATGGCGGTCTTTAGAACAAAATACAATTCTTCCGGCATGATATATGTTGACAATGTCGCTTCTTATCAGACGGTTTTTATTGGACATGGCGAGTGTCATCGTTATTTTTAACGATTCGGGCACCCACCGTACAAAAACAACACAAGTTGCACTAAACGGCCACTACCAAATAAAGATCTTGCTGTATTTGCGAAGATTGAATAATTCGAGGTTTTAGTGAGTATTCATCCGGTTATATCAATCTGAATAGGTAGACATATTAATAAAGCAGATACCAGTGTTAATCTTAACGACTGTGGTTAAAAACAATCAGCTTCGTTGGTTACCAATAGTTTTACTACAATACATGCTCGATGCTATGATTATAACATCGATGACTGGAAATTCATGCAAATCACAAAAATCTGTCGGTCTACCACAAGACGACAAAGATATGTGCATAAAAGTAGCAGCAGAGGAGGTGAACAGACCAACTTTTACAGGCGTCGATTTAGCAAACTGAGGCTTTCTCGAAAATGCTTAATATAAGCCTCCATTCATCAAAATAAAATTAAAAAAAAAAACGACGCCATTTTTGTTGTCACCATCCCCTTTGCTGCTACGATGCTTGGAAAATTCGTGGAGTTTTCGGGTAAAAAAAAAGACGCCATTTAGTTGACGTTCACCTCCTCGGCTGCTAATGCGCTAACTAAATATTTGATCAAGTCCTTAAGATTTCACAAATAAACTAATTTGTAAAACCTCACCTCGTAAATCAATCAGATTATTAGATTGGTCAGTGAGTTTGAAATTAATTCTCGTTAACAAATTATTATGACATCGCATATAGACTAGATTAGTTGGGTCTTCAATAATTAGAAATCCTGGAGGAGCCGTTGGTGCAAATGAATATAAAATATATCCTTGCTGAGCTTGATTTGATTGTTCGAGATTTATTTGATAATTCCCTTCGATAACGTCACATACTAAATTGAGCGCAATCACCGTTGAAATATTCACATTGTTCGGAGCAATATGTCTACCGCCGCCTTCTGGATCATTATTAAATTTCAGAATATTCTCTGTAGGATTCTTCGATTTTTTCCAATTATCGTGGATTCTTTTGAACCCAATATCAATAGCATCGTCAAGTTGTTTCTTTAGTTTATCCGGGTTATATCCAGGGATTTTAAAATCTTTAATCTCCGTTTTATTAATCTTATATAGATCCGCAAACTTATCATGTAAGATTTCTTCATTTAATACTTCTTGAATAATTTTCGAGTGAAATATTTTCATATCGTCGATGATTTTATTACCCGTTTCTACGACGTTGATAAATTCATCCTTGGTGAGAGAGCCGGATTTAATAGATATTAGCAGTCGTGAAAAATCATTATTCATTACTGTGAAATTTCCGTTGATGAGAGGGAGGTAGATTGAATGAAAAACTTTTTTATTTATGAACTTATCGGGGGTATAATCTTGATAATTTTTGACTTCATTGACGGGTTTTATTTTGTTGGTGATATAATCGGATTTTTTAGGTTCGGGTGGAAAATCCTTCGAATTTTCTCGCGAGTTATCCGGTGGTAATTCAGGCCATCCTAACACTGATCTTATAGAACTCTGATAAATATCTACAACGTATCCTTCTGTATTTATCTCGATAGCGGATGATAGTGTTGGTTCATGAACTGTTATAGCGATTTTTGATTCTTTTCCAGTGAGAGATTTTATTCTGCGTTGAAATTCAGCATTGATTTGTTCGATTTGATATGACCCAGTTGGTATAGAAACAACCTGCCAATCTGGTGTTCCGTCTTCACGATTCTTGTTTGCAAATACCAAGGAATTATTTGGTTGTTGACCACCAAATGCTACCGATCTAATATTAGGCCAGCTATGATACACTCGTAGTTTTGCTAGTGCGATCTCGCTCACGGGAACAGGAATTGGAAAATTAACACTAAATTCGGGACGTGTTGAGGTTATTGATATCGTGCTTGTTTTCACTGGTGTTGTATTTGTTACTATTTGTTGAAGTAGTTCTTGCGACGACATTATTATTATTATTCTGCTCTAATTTCAGCATTGTTGATTTATACAATTGAGCCATAGTTGAAAATTCGCTATCTGATATTGTTGTGTCATCCAACGACGATGATATCAACGAGGATAATTGCGAGTAACCGGCAGATGCAATATGATATTTAATTAAATAATCATGTAGTTTACTCTGGCTACACGATGATAGTTTTTTTGTGATCCCAGTTAATATACCAGCAATTGTAGCCACTGCGGAAATAGCGATTGGAACTACGACCGGAGCAATCATTGTAACCGAAGATAGTATTATTCCAGCAGCAGTGATTACTCCTGACACAGAGTACACGGTGATATCAACTGTGGTTATTCTTCGTTTGTATTTTTTGATTTTTATTTGATATTCTTCACAGAGAGAACTGAGTTTAGTTTGAAACTCTTTGACTTGATCATAGCGATACTGATTCGATGATGGAGTCATTTTATTTTAAAAGCGTTAGCATTTTCAATTACGAAATTCAAAATTGCAAAGTAATTTTTAAGGATTTTATTTTCAATTTAATTGTTTACTTAAATCCACTACGAATTCTACGTACCACGTTACTGAAACCCTGACTAGATTTCTATCTATGGTATTTATTATCGTGAATTGTTCAGTTGTATCCTTGTCGATGATCGTTGATACCGTATTATTGACTCCAGATGAACTCGACGATGATATATTAAACTGATTCGGTGATACTATTGTTAATCGATAAATACCCTTAACTGCTGCGGTTATGTTTAAAATGTTGTTTGTGGGAGTCCATATAAATGATCCGTGTTGAATCGTGTGTACTACGTTGTTGACGATAGATTTATCATGAGGAATTTTTACTTTTTCAACAACGTTTATCATTCTCATTGCATCATCCCTTATTGCGTTGTTGAATGTTTTAAGTTCATCGATGGATTTTTTAATATCGGGAAGTGTTATTTCAATTTTATCAAATGGGCTCCCAATAAACTTGTCCATGAGGTTTTTACGAAACGTCATAAATAGTTTCGTGTGTTTTTCATATTCGGATTGAAGAGTTGCTAGTTCCAATATAGAATCTTTTATTGTGGTGAGTTTTGGTGTGGTTACTGGTGGATTTCCAAAAAATTCTAGCAGGGGTTTATCAATTTTGTCAACTATATTTCTTTGTAATGTAGTAAACTGATCAAATACAATTATATGATCATCATACTTATCATTAAGCGATTTTAATGAATTCACCGTGTTATCGTATGTTGTTAATTTATCCGTAATTGTTGAAACAAGTACACCTGGTTTGAGTTTACCCTCATCAGAAAATAACGCGATAGTATCCTCTGCTGCGTCTCGTTGTTTAACCAAAATATCATTAAGAGAGATATTACTACTTTTCAACTTACCCTGACGATCTTGAAATACAACTATTTCACCAGGATCAATATTTGCTAGGTTTAATATTTCGGATATTTCATCTTCGATTAGTTTTTTAATATCCTTGTTATCAATGGTTTCAACTCCACTATCAGGTTTCTTCAGCGATGATAAAGGTCGTCCCCAAATATCAATCATTATTATAGAAATCTTTTTATCATTTAAATCCGATGGATTTTCAATCTAAAGATTTTTAAGGAGATTTGCCGCTAGTATACTCATTTACTACTATATGAGGTGGTTTCGAAAATCTTTTGGATATAGCATCAAGTACGTTTAATACTTCATTACCACATATTGGTGGATCAAGCATTGTTTGTGTTGGTAACGTAGAATACCAAGTCCTCATTGGAAAATCTTTTATATAACGCATAAATTCTTTCGGCGGCGCTAATCCATATGAGTCAAAATAAATAATCCCACGTGGATCAATTGCGTAACAAACCCAGTGAGTTCCAGGTCCGGAGCTGTTATCTAAATTAATAATACCGGTTTCAACATCATTTGGTTGTGCCGGTAACTGATCTCTCATAAAAACCCCTCTGAAATTTTTTATTTTTAATTTTTTAGCGGTATCAATTAAATCAAAATTGGACATAGGAACTATATCGTTCCTGGAATTCGAAGACCCTTTCCGCTGTACCATGAACTCGGGGTTCCTGGTAGTCTTAGACCCTTTCCTTTTTTTTTATACCCCTTTCCAGTTGCCTTTTTCAATGCCATTCCTGCTGCGGTACCAATAGCTCCTAATGCTGCTGCCTTCGCTACCGCTGGGGCTGCTGCGGCAATCAACCCTGGAATCAACCCTAACAACGGGAATATACCACCAGTCTTTTCCATATTTTTAATCGCGCTCGTAGAAAGAGTAACCTGAACTCCTTTTTTTTCTTTCAGTGCTTTATTAAAATGATTAGTCTGAGTTTTTGTCAGCGATAGCTTATTCCCTCCGCCATTCATTTGATTAGGTTTCAGCGTTATTGTGGTTCCGCATTGTTTAGCTGATTTAGATTGTAATTTTTTTATTTGACCAGGTGTCAACGTAACATTGATATTACTATACGACATTATACAAAATAGATTGATTCTAAATCGCAAGCGATTCAATGGCGAAATTGCACAGCAATTTCCAATCCAAAGGATTTTCAATTAAAGATTTTCCACTGGTGCATCTACCAGTCTCATTCGTCCACCAACACCCTCGAGTATCATTGATTTATCACTAAGAATAACAGCAACCGCTCTATAATTAGTAATATCAGCAGGACGGGTTACACGAGCTCGGAAGTGTATATCAACTACGGACTGTTTCATCAAGTCAAGATGTTCCAACGAAAAGTAATAAATCGGATACAGACCTTTAAAATCCAATTGTGATATTTGTAGACCAGTATCTACATTTTGATCACGTCCCATAAATGATAGCAATCGATGATAAACTCGTGCAATGTGGTTGTTTTCATAGTTAAGTTGTGTATCCTCTGATGGTTCTTGTTGTCCGTTTATTTTTAGTGAAACTTCATTACATCCGATTTGATCAAATATCATATGAGAACGTGTTTGATTATCCAATCGCGCTTTATCCTGTAGAGCAATAAAAATATGCCGTGGAGCTGAAACACCCTGTCGTGCTGCCAAATGCCATGTAAGTGTACCATCAATATTAGAATCCATGGTATCTGTGGACGTTGTCAACCAGCTTAATAATCTCTTTCCCCCTTGATCCATAAATGATAGCAACCGCGGTTCTACTGACAATGATGGAGTCAACACTGGCATCCATAGTGATAGTTTTGATAAAATTACTTTACCCGCTGCACCGCCAATACGCCAGATTGCATTATTATCATCACCCTTTCTCACTAGTGCTACAGTATGCTTTACTCCATAAATAACTTTTCTGACGTTTCTACAAAATCCAAATATATGATGGAGCGGAATCGCACATGAAAATCGTCGACGATTTCCTTGTAATGTTGCTATTCTTGTTGCAGCTCCTAGATTGAAATCAGGATCATTGTTTATAATCATATCCTCAATAGAAGCAGCAGCAACAGCAGCATCAGCAGCAGCAGCAGCAGCGGTAGTAAAGGGGATAGGATTAGGATGAGTACGATTATTTGGTTGTCTTATAACAAATGGATTTTTACCCGCTGTATTTTTAACATCCTTTGCAAACATCATAGATGGACCGGCCGATCTTGTATAATCGTCAGAGTATCTTGCTAGCCCTAGTATTGTTGTTGCTACATCAACTTCACGTTCAATAGATTCGATTTCTTTTCCATCAATGAGATATCTAGCACTTTCAAATAATGCCATGATACCATTATTGACAAAACCAACTTGGATATTAGCTGCATATGGCGCTGGTACCGCAGGAGTATCAGCAGCTGTTACAAGTTCACCTTCGACTTCAATAAAGGCTTCAGCGGGTAAAAAGTATTTACTAGTATCATGAACTTGAAGTTCAATTCTTCCACGAAGATCAGGTTGTACTGCGTGATAAGCAAAAAATTGATAATCACGTACAGAAGTATCTTTAAGCACTGGGGCTTCCATGTCAAATGCAACATCAGGGTTTTGTTTGAACATTTTTATTATATATCCGATGGTCTAAATCAAAAATTCTGAAAGAATTCTGAAGGAATTTTGAATTGAAAACCCAAGGAATTCATTTAGAGAAAATCGATTTTCATGAAATTATGTCGACGGATTAGCCAAAAAATAATACAAAATCAATAAAAAAAACATCGAAAATTCGATGAAACAACATAATTTTAGCCTCACATGATAAAAAATCTGATCAAAATCGATTTTCTCTAAATGAATTCCTGGGGTTTTCATCCTCGATTTTCATGAAATTTTGTCGATGAATTGCATAAAAACACTAGAAAAATGAGTAAAAACACTAGAAAAATGAGTAAAAAAAGTAAAAAATCTAACAAAATTAGCAAATTATAAATATTTTATAATATAAAAATAATTTTCAAAATTCTAAAGAATTTTTAAACTAATTATTTAGTTGGGTGTATTTTAATAATGATGATGAAAATATCTGATAATGAAGATAACGTAAGTAGAATCACAAGTGATTCTGATACAAGTGATTCTGACACAAATATTTCTAATGCTAGCATTTCTACAATAACCATAACAACTGAGCATCCTATTCAAATAAATAGAATCACAAGTGATTCTGACACAAATATTTCTAATGCTAGCATTAGAAACACTAGTGTTTCTACAATAACTATCATAATTGGAAATCCTGTTCAAATAAATATTTCTAACGTTTCCGGCGAATCTTCTTAAAACCACTTCCCGGAAGCCCACTTCCGGCTATCATATTTGCTGTTATGTTATCCTGGGCGTTAGTCATTAATGATTGTAGTTTTTTATCCACGGCGTTATTTATTATTTTACTAACCTGTGTAGGCATTACTGCAGTAGATGGCAGTGAAGTCATTCTAGAAATGCTAGCATTAGAAACACTAGTGTTTCTGGGGTTTGATTGGAAATTCGAAGAATTTCGTCGTCGAACTAGCGCTGTTAGTTTATCCCGAGCGGCTGAAAATGCCTTACTAGCAAGATCACCAACAGTGTTAATACCCTTATCTCGGATAACATCAATTGCTTTCATTGCTGCCTGTTTTGCAAATGGAGCCACTTTTGGAGCCATTCTTGAAAATAATCCCATTATAGTATTACCGAGACCATCTCCATAGTATACTCGGTATTTTGGCAATCGTGAGTTTACCACGTAGACGTTAGTTGGTTTATCATGGTTGTAGTGTATGATCATTCTCTATTCAATTGCTATTTATCTAATCGCAAAATCCGTAGGATTTCCAGTGACATTAGTCACTATGATAACCGTAGAAATTCGAAGAATTTTCGGCTAACTCTTCAATGAAATCTCTATATGTTGCAATATCCATGATACCACCTTGAAATAACCTCCTACAGATATCAGCTGCTTCATTGATTATTTCTGGTGAGTTATTCCCGGCTCGTTTTCCTCCTACAAGTATTTCTAATCGTGCTATATCACCGAGAATATTACCGGGACATGTTACGTTAGAGTTTCCAACTAAGCCACTGCCTGTTTTTGAAAATTCTTTGGATTTTTTAGTGATACCAGTTGCACCCTTCTTAGAATCAGCCTCTGCCATTATTTGTATTTCATCAGGGATTGGGTCTGCTGTGTATACTGGTGGTGGTACTGTGATCCCCTTTACCATAGCTATAAATTGGTCATAATCAGATCTTATTTTTTTGTTGATTTTATTTTCCCCGCGGTTTGCTAAAAACACCTTATTTGCCCAAAGGAGTTTACTGTTTATAAAATCTTTAGACGTGTCGTCTATTAAATACTCATTTCTCTTATCTTTTTTAATGTTGTCGTTGGTAAATTTAGCTAAACCATCGAGTGTTGGGATACTTCTGATTTTTTTTAACGCATCAACTGTAAATATATTTTCAGGATTATAGTCCCCCCTTGGAACAGCTTCTTGTTGTTGTTCTTGAAATTCTTCAGGTGGAAATGCTTGCATTTCTAGTGAGGAAATATCAACATCATCTAATCGTTCAATTTCTTCCTGAAGTTCTCGTTGTTGTTCTTCTTGTCGTCTTGCAGTAGTTATTATATCACCAGGAAGTGTTTTTAATGATTTTTTTGATTGCTTAGTTCGTTTTGCTATTTTCTCTAACACAGGGAGAAATGACTCTTTTTGCGCGCTTTCTTGTTTAGAGATTGCCGTTTTCACACCCTCAGTTGCACTAACAATAGGTTTGAAGAGTTGTTCTGTATCCTCTGTGAAGTCAGTCTGAAATAATTGCCGTTGTTGAAGTTTTTCGCGGATTCTATCACGAAGGGGTAATATTTTCTTAAGAGCTTCAAGTCTTTCTCTAGCTAATCTCGTTGTTAATGATTCTCCTACCATTATTGAAAGAGTATTACTATTGTCAAATTGCTTTGCAATTTTTAATTAAAAAATCCAAAGCATTTTTTAGAAATGCAAATCACTAACCTAAAAATGCAAATCATTTTAATACTTCCTTGTTGTTACACACATAATTTTACTTCCTCATACCGTATCGGTTATACAAACAAAGGAGGCTCTCTACGCGTGGGCTCATCACCTTCAGAGTTTTCCATTAATGTTTTTAATTGTCTCACTTTACAATTAATAAGTCTCTTTTGTTCATATTCTAATCCTAATTGCTTTCGAACACGTTCAACGATGCTACATAATGGTACGAAGACATTAACATCTTCAGTATTTACTAAGCTCTCACGTATAAGCTTTTGGATATTCTTAATTAAAAAATATTTTTTAGATAGGACATATTTTCCGGTCTGTTCTGCAAATTGTATATCCTCGAAATTGGTCATAATTTGATCACAATCCAAACCTGAACATAATTTTATATTTTCATCCTTCAACTTGTTGATTTCAATAATAATCAATTTGAGATTTTCAATATTCATATATATATAAAAATATATTTGTTTAAATGCAAAGTATTTCAAATACAAAGTATGAAAATTCTTTAGAATTAAAAATGCAAAGTATTTCAAAATGAATTCTGGATACACTAAGGTGTTGATCATCTTAGTATACCCAGAAGCTTAATGCGATTATAGGTGATTATGATTATATATAATGAATGACGACGGCACATTCACCGTTTTGAACCCCCTTGGTGTTTTATACATCAAGCAGCGCTCAACGGTTACAACCGACAAACACATAACAATAGATTATAGGTGAACAATGAATGAACTGATTTCAATGACAATGACGACGGTACAACAATAGATTATAGGTGAACAATGACAATGGTATATACAATGAATTGATTTCAATGACAATGACGACGGTACAACAATAGATTATAGGTGACACAATGAATGAATTGATTTCAATGACAATGGATGACGCGGGCTATTCTACATTCAAGTGTAAACAAAACCGCAAAATCGAAACTTTGGTTTTGAATGTCAATAATAACGTTCATACCACGTGTGACGGTGTGGTTTTGTTTACACTTGAATTTCGGCTAAATGCCCAATTATAATAAGAACGAATTTGTATATATATACACTCATTACGACGAGGTGATATAAAATAGGTGTAGTGATTGTAATTATTTGTTTGTTTATTAGCGATCACTGACAACGTTGAAAACACATATAATACTTGAAACAGACATTAAAAAAAATGTTTAAATACGACGTGTTTATAAAACAGTTCTGTTAATACTTGAAAAAAGACAAAATTGATTGTGTTTTGTTCAGATTTATTTAATTATAACAGCCAATGAAAAATCGAAGATTTTCCAACACTAGCGTTTCCGTGTTTAAGATCCGTAACTCTGTCATTGGTGGAAATCCTACGGATTTCACACGTGTTATACCTAACGGAGTTATCTCCCTACATAAGAAAACTGAATTTTGTTTTTAAAACGCTTTGAAAAAGCGGTCTTATAAATTCCCTCTGCTACTTTTTGTACCGAGGGGGGAAAATATCGAAATACCTACCAGCTTCTGTCATTGATTGAAATACCATCTCCGTGTCAGTATTAAACGATCTTACAGGTCTAGCAATTTTCGGGTATTTCCCAGTTCTTCCTCGTTTTGTGTTTTCACATTGAGAAATAGCTTGAAGGTTGTTCAATTTGTTATTCTTGGGATTAGAATCAATATGATCAATAACAAAACCATCCTTGATTAATCCATTATGCACTTCATAAACGAAACGGTGATTGAGATACATTTTCCCTCCAGCATTAAACATCAAATACCCCATACCATTATCCCGCCCAACAGATTTCCTATTTTTACTGTGTCTAACAACACCATCACTAGAAGCTTCGTAATTTTTAATAACAGGATGTCTTTGAAATTCTTGGCTCATTTATATATAATATATCTATTTGTCTAATTCGTTAATTGGCTGAATTATAACATTGGAAAATCTTTTTATATAATCAGCCGTAGTTTTTATGATTTTGCTATTGACGTCGTCAGGATTTTTGATTCTTCGCTTGTCATAATAACGTTTTAACTCTCTATAACGCTTACCCCCGCAATTAATGCATAACTGCGACTTGCCTCTTACACCTACCCCACAATGCAAGCATGGTAGAGGTCCCTCCGAACCGTTTCTCACACTCTGCATATGATACCCACAGAATTCATTTCTGCATGATTTGTTACACGGAGTCTTTGATCCAATCATAAGCCATTTGCAATGATTCATTACATAAAATTTTCTTATTTAAATACTTGTTTTAATTATAATATGAAGGAGTTCAAGAGATTATCGAAAATTAAGCCTTGGAAAAATGTTAGATTTAATCTCGATAGAATCTCTGATATACCTAAAAGTCTAGTAGATGATAAACCACTATTGAGTAAAATCAGCGACTGTTTTAATGAGTTTAAGCGTGATGGAGCATCTCATACGTGGTCGACATTTCGAATTATTGATGAAGATGTCAATATACCCGTAATTGATGCTACTATGAATGATATAAGAGCAGCTGTGATACTTTCACACCTTGGTGAAATTGCAAAGCAATTTCTACGGAGGTATTTTTTTAGAATAAAATTCATTATCGAAGAGGAAGGTGAATGGATTATCAGAGATAAATTTGACCCAATCCTTAAGGATAAAAAAACTGTTATTGTGAGTAGAGATTCCAAACCAGGAATTCTAACTGGAATTGACAAACCATACTATGAGAAATCTTACCCTGTAACAGCAGTTGTGTATGGGTTATATCCAATAAATAATAATCCTAATATTACAAAATTAGCTCCAATGTTTTCATCATCAGTGGCTTTGCCACTTAATTGTGTAGCAACACGGTTAATAGAACACTTCAAAAATGCATCCCGGGGAAACAAATTAACTGATCTACGAAGAAACAAAATAACCGAATGGGAATTGACAGTGAAACAACGCGGGGCAACGATTTCCGATATAGCTAAATTAGAAGCATTATTAAAATTTCCAATATCGGTAGCGACAATAACCGGAGAAGTATTATACGAACCGAAATATCAATCGCGAGGAGCTCCAATTGAAATTATCGATCATAACAAACACGCGTGGACACCAGCGGTAAATATATTTCCACGAGAAAGAACTGTTCGATATATCCCTAAAGAATTTTCTAGGGATGGTTTCTATGAAGAGAAATTATTTGATGCTATTCACACATTAACCAAAGACGACCCTGTGTCAGTATGGTTACTCAGGAGTAATGAGGATCCGGAAATAGAATTTGATCAGTTTGTAAAACCAAATGGTGAATTATATCGAACTGAAGAATTAGATACTAGAATGAGAAAAATCGCTAATGAGTATTTAGAAGGAAACACTAGTGTTTCTACTGTAGAAAAATTACTTACGGATAGTTTTACTATTCCATCAGTGGTAGCTCACTTCGCACGAGAAAAGAATTCATGGCGTCCAACACGAAGTGATTTTCTCAATGACGTGAAGTTGAGTTGCGTCGAATTGGGTCATGGAGGATTGTGGAATACGAAATACTCACGTGATGGTATGATTTCAATTGATATATCCGCGTGTTATCCTGGAAGTTTTCTCGGATATGGAGAATGCTCTGAATATTTTAAACGATTTGGACACCCCACACATGAAATGACTCGTGTTGCGATTAATGGTCCATTGCCTGATTTTGATTTAACCGGGTTCGCTCGTGTGATATCATTCGAATTAGCTACAGGGTTACATCCGTGTAGTTATCTTTGGCTTGGTAGACATATGTATGAAAAAGCGTGGATGCCAATTGTGCTATTGCGGTATATGATCGATTGTGGTATGCTAATATCGTTAATTGTCAGTGAAGCGATTATTTGTTATAACGCTCAGAAAGATGTTTGGTTACCAAAACCCGATCTCGAAAAAATAATTAACGAACAACGAAAACAATTTCTAGATGGAAATTCGAAGAATTTCAGCGAGGAACAAATCATAGATTGGTCTAAGAAATTATTCGAAGGTAGTAATAGAGAGGCTAAAGATCTCGGACGAAAAATAATCGGTAAATTTACTCAAGGTGGAAGATTTGATAATGCAAAATACTCTTCGAGATTAATCATAGACGATGAAGAATACAATTTCATAATATCTGATTTAATAAAAAAAAGGGAAATTTGTAACCCGTAAGAACGCTTTTCTATCAGGGGAATTAGATGAGGAAGCTTACAAATCTGCGAGCGGAACTAATAATGTTTGGGTAGATGATGTCCTTCGAAATGGTAAGAAACTAGGTACGGTTGTTACCTACTGTGATGGAAAAAGTTGTCAATACACACAATTGAGAAGTTCTATGCTAGCCTATTCTTGTATTAATCTATTCTCGATGATAAATAGATTTCCTAATACCGCGGTTAGAGTAGCTACTGATTCGATGTATATCCATGAGAAATACAAATCAGATGTAGCTAAATTCACAGATCCTAAGGAAGCGTGGGGGAATTGGAGGTTTAAAAAAGAAACACTACATGAGTATTGTAAATCCGCAGACGTTGCTATGGATGATAAATACTTGAAAAGTAACCATAATATCTCAGAGATTCAATCAGAATTTTCTACTGCACCGCCCGTATCCGATCCGATTTGTAGATACAAAACAATTTATTTAAACGGCTGTGGTGGATCAGGAAAGACAACTCGTGCAATCGAATTATTTCGTAATAGAAACACAAGTGTTTCTAACATGATTGTGTTAACACCAACTCACAGACTCGCCAGAGAGATGATAGCGCGGGGGGTAAAAGCCTGTACTTATCACAGCTTCTTTCGATGGAAAGGCGATACATGGACTCCTGATCGAATGGGAGATAAATTCATTCCTGATGTAATAATCTGGGATGAAATATGCACGGTATCATTGACAGTATTACAGATATTTCTTGAATGGTTGTTATTGAAAAATAAAAAAGTCGTCATGTGCGGGGATCACGGCCAACCGCAGCCATTTGTTGGTGGATCTCCACATGAATGGCTAAAAGGATTTGTAGATTATTATGAAGAGATTAATACCGACCATAGATCACTTGATGAACAATTACGCGAGTTCAAAGCGCTAATTAGATTACAACCGGATAAAATCCAATGTGAAATAGCGCGTGAAATAATCTCTGAAACTCCCATGAATGATTTTTGGGAAATGTGGAAGCCAAATGATTTAATAATCGCGAGTAGAAAAATAGTCAGAGAAGCACTTCAGATGAAGTTGTTTGCGCTACATAAAGAAAAATTTGCAACGCTTCCAATACCACTCTGTTATAGACCTAAGGATACACGAAAGCAGAATATCGACGTTGACATTCCTGGACAACAACAAAAGCAGAATTTAGTATTAAATGATATTGTGCTGGTTGATATCAGCGTCGTTAAAGATGCATTAGGTGCTGATAAATCCCCATGGACGTTAGGTTATGCAGCAACAATACACTCTTCACAGGGATTGACTATATCCGATACAACTCTTTGGATAGTAGATAATCATATTGAGTGGTCAAATTTAGTTTATCTCGCAGTATCCAGAGTACGGCGAATAAACCAACTTCGAAGAATTGTGGTTAATGATAATGACAATACAATAAGTAATATACACACCGATGATAATATAATCAGAAAAAAACTCTCTGGTTATAAACAACAGGATAAAAAAAATAAAAGAGAATTTGACATTGATGCTGAATTAATTAAGACACTAAAGCAACAACAGAACAATCACTGCGCGAGTTGCAATTGTATAATGCGTTGGCAGTATTCGGATAAAGATCCTCGCCAATTCACCGTAGATAGAAAAGATAACAATCTCGGTCATGTCAGAAACAATGTGAGGTTGACTTGTCTTGAGTGCAACAGACGCCGGGGTGACAGCACCTTAGGTGCTAGTTAAGACCACGCGGTGGTAATTGAGTATCCTCGGGAATCACTTGTAATTGTTCGCGTGTAAATCCTCGCTGAGGAGCAGTTGAATCCAGTTTATAGACTGGAGGTCTACCAGTTGATCGTGTTATGCCGGATATTTTATGCGTAGTGACACTCCAAATAGGATCAGTAGCTCTTTTTTTACCACCCTCAAGCTCTCCTGGTTCATATAAGTACCTTACAATGACATTACTACCAAGAATTGGTTCTTTTTGTGAAATTCCTTGGATTTCCATTTTGATAGACGCCTTCTTAATAGCGTTGACAGGTTTCATATTAATTGTTCTAGTAATCTCATTATTGATTGCGGTAATCACAGCTGGTAATCTCTTGACCCATTCACGGGATCGCTTATCCTGTATGAATTCTTTTGCGTATTGATATCCAAATAACCGCTCAGCAAGGGTTTTATTAAACCGTTCAACAATTGCCTGATCGCGATGTAGCGCAGTGTGTCCTCGTCTGATGGCGACATTATGATGTTTCATCGTAGATGTAACAACACCTTGAAATTCCTTGCCAGGATCAACTTGTAACAGATTTGGCCAGCGCAGAGGACCTCGTCGATAAATCCTCTCAAATGCAGAAGCTACTTCAGTAGATGATTTTGTCCTTAACGGTTCTGCTTCTTTGTATCGACTTGCAATATCAACTAACGTTAACGCGTATTTGTAACCGTTGTCATGCGGCAGAAATAGTATATCAGCTTGATGAACTTCATTAGGTGTTGTAACATCAAAATGCGAATAGTTAATTTGTTTAGGCGCTGGTAGATAAATTTGCCATATTGCTTGTTTAGATATCCAGTTTGCCGCTGTAGTTTTTTTCACCTTTGATGCACTAGCTAGTTTATTGATTGCTGCGTAACCTCTCCAGTATCCTCTCGGAGAATAATAAATAGATTCCATATTAAAATGCTAGCATTTTCAATTACCAGCACCTAACATCAATTTACCCTTCATAGCAGATTTTACCAACCAAGAAGCCAACTTTTCTTTGAAGGATTTATCAGGAATAGCATTTAACGCATGAATTAATTTTACATCTGCGAGATGTCTGTGTTGAAGATTGCTGCTTTTATAAGCGACATCATGAGCATGACACGCCTTATCAATAGCGTTTATTGGATACTCGCCGGGTCGGGGTAAATTTTGATCATCAAGTCTGATATCTAATCGTGTTCCCGGTCCACAGTAGCTATATCCTGGAAGGTGCTTTTCTCCTGGATACTTTGCCCACGGTGTTCCTGGGAGTTTTGTCAATTTGGCTGCAATATCACCTCCTCGTTTTTTTTTAAAGGTTTCGTGGAAGTAAATCTAAATTTTTTCGTACTACATTGTACGCATTTACCAGAAAGCGCTGATCGATTATTTTTCGTTGTAATCGTCGTCAAGTCATTTGTGCCAGTACGCGTCCTACACTTCACACAATATAGATCCATAATTTATATATAACAGTTATGAATGTAATTGATTATTCAGCTACGAGACGACGGGAACCTATTAGACACCATGCAATGTTACCAAATTCTATTCGCGCGATTATCATCGGACCATCTGGAAGTGGTAAAACACAATTGCTACTTAATTTGATAACGAGATGGATGAAGTGGGATAAATTGTACATGATTGCTCCGAGTGTAGACGATCAACGATGTTATGAAGTATTAAAGGATTTTAATGATGCCGCGCAAGAAATTAACGGTGATGGTGTTATTGAGTTTATAACCGATATCGAAGAGGCACCGAATATTGATGATATTGATGGAAGTATTAACAATTTAGTCGTATATGATGATATCATGTTAGATAATCAAAAGAATCCTGCTAGAATATTTTCCAGAGGCAGACATAAAAACACCGATGTGATATATATCACTCAACGTTACACTCAAATACCAAAAGTGATCAGAGATAACTGCAATATGCTGTGTGTATTTAACGGAGTTGATACTCATACTCTTAGAAATATTTGGCAAACTTGGTGCGGTGGTGATATGGATCATAATCAATTTAAAAATTTCTTTAGCCGCGCTCAGTCAATCCCACACGGATTTGTGACGATAAATTTATCAGACCCTCGGACAAGATATCGTGTCGGACTTGATCAAATATTTAGTTAGCGCATTAGCAGCCGAGGAGGTGAACGTCAACTAAATGGCGTCTTTTTTTTTACCCGAAAACTCCACGAATTTTCCAAGCATCGTAGCAGCAAAGGGGATGGTGACAACAAAAATGGCGTCGTTTTTTTTTTTAATTTTATTTTGATGAATGGAGGCTTATATTAAGCATTTTCGAGAAAGCCTCAGTTTGCTAAATCGACGCCTGTAAAAGTTGGTCTGTTCACCTCCTCTGCTGCTAAAGTTATCACTCAGGATTCATAATCTGATAATGCACGTCGCTGTGCAAAAATAATCATGGGTCTAGCAGAATCAGATTTTATTGTCAAGGACACAGCGGTTAAAGGTATGTTGTCATGAATAAATGCAATCATGCAAGATGGAAAAACGTAGGTACAATAGCTATATACTGCGAAGGGAATTCGCCTCAGTCATCATTCGAGATTATCTATGCTGGCATACTCGTCAATACATTTGATGTCGCTGATTGTAGAGGTGCACGTGGATTATGGTTGGTGTGGGATACTCCTAGTATTATATTTAATTATTACAGAAGACCCACCCTGGCTCGTTTTTGTTAGGAATTTAAGTAGTGATAGATAGATGCTATGCTCGAACTACTAGTCAGCGATGCCGACAGTTAAATTACTAAATACACAAAAGGTGAAATTCAAATAAACAACAATTTAATAGCATTCAATGACATATAGTCATTTCTCAACTGAATTTCAATATTTAAAACCCTATCACTCGTCTTTCACTCTACCAAATGACGGCTTATTTCATCATCTGATTTAGTGTGACAGATTTTCCTCCTATCCTGTATTCTTACTCATATGTATTATGCTTTCTCTGGACTGGTACTCCAGTTCCCCTTCAGTCCGTCTAACGTCTGCCTCCTTTCTCAACTTTTCTCGTCTCCCAGAGACTCGGGACCAACTCCACTAGGGTGATTCCCGCTGTCTCCTACAGCTGCTCTCTTCCTAAAACCCTTCCCGTACGAACACACAAGGACATTATCATTTTCATCTAGCTATCTAGACTCACACTAACAATAATATATCATCAGATAAGCCATTATCTTCTTTGGTCACGCATTCGTGCACATTGAAATACCCATATTCTCTGATATGGTACACGGTTTCAACTGATTTTCATGCATATATCAAGATATTTCATCACATCGGTATAAATAGATTCTCAATCTGATTATACAGAACAATATCACATAATCAGACGCATTTCTTTACATTGCACTTCTACAAAGTGTATACAGATATCCACATATCCGTGTCTGATATATCCTTACACACGATACTCCTACAAAGTATAAACAATTAGTCTAATATCCCTGCAACCATTATACAAAGTTATAATTTAATCCAACATTTTTAGAATATCATATGAATAAATGCACGAGGTCACAACGAATTAACCAAATAGTGAATTACAATATTATTTCGTTACATAAACAAGTCTCATATCTCAAAATATGCATGTAAATCAAACACTACAAATGAATCAAGCACTACAAAGGAATCAAACCCTACAAATGGTAATGATACATACTAACGATTCTATTAATAAAGTATACATACTGCACATAATTAAAATACAATTACTTTGCCGTAATAGATTACAAGAATTGAGCAAATTAGTCACTGACCTGTTCGAAGCTCCTTTGTAATTCTCAAAGCAACGAAGTTTCCCTTCAATTTCGAATGACCATGGATTAGCTTATAACTTTCCGCAAGACGGTTTAGCGATAATTGACGTTTAGTTCTCAAGAAACAAGATATAAGCTTGCGACTCCATGCCTTGCTCAATTCCGAACTGATGTCGATTCACCCATGGTCTACTTTATTAGCAGATACTCCCCCTCCCCAGCAGTCTGTCAGGTGTGGATATACGACCCACACTTGATGTCCCTTTGAAGCCAACACATACAATTAATCATATACCTGAGAACCGTGTGATGGCGATGTCATATAACTAGCTTTGCCAAGAAAAGGCGTCAGTCACGAGTTCCTGTAGCCATGTTTTAAACGCTCGTTTGACACCTCATTGTTTGCAAGGCTAACATTTATGACGAGGAATTATTAGCCTCGGAGTCTAGCATATAGATGTTGCAATCTTGTTATTGTTCCTTACAACATGACATTGATCAACATATTTCCTAATGACTTTGTTAGAATCGCCACGGATTTTTTCTATATTAGTCGTTTTAAAATTGATTCTGTGAAACCATTTAGCGTTAATGATAGCGATGCCAGCGATATTATGAATCAGCTGAAGTTAAACTTCCTGATGTTAATAATCGCAACGATAATATCTTAATCTGATATCACAAATTTCATTGTATGATTCAATCACGAGGCATCATACTGTCTATCTTAACGGTTTTGGCGGTTCTGGTAAAACAACGAGTGCTATAGAATAATTAAAAATTAAGGTATGATTGTGTTGAAGACAACTCACCAGCTCGCCAGAGAGATGCACCGTCATGGTGTCAACGCATGTACGCATCATAGTTATTTAGATAGTTTATTGATGCATGGACACCACAACGCATGGGTAAAAAATATATCCCGAGAAAGAAACATTACAGACATTTATTGATTACCAAACGACGAAAAACACGGCAAATATTATGTTTAGTAATCCAGGGCAAACACCATCATTTACTGGAGAATCCCCACATGACTGGTTGAAAATGTACCTTGGCTATTTTGTGCGACCACCGATCACATGATGAAACATTACGCAAATTTAAATTGCAGACTACAGCCAGATAAAAATCAATGTGAAATCATGTTTTTAGTAGTTCCGGAGACACTGATGACTGATTTATTGAACTCATAGCGTCCTGATGATCTAATATTTGTATCCAAGAAAAGTGTTCGAGATCACGTGCAGCGTACATTATTTGATCTTTATTCTTCACAAACAAAACGTTCCAAATAAGCAAGTTGAGTTATATTACCGCCCTGCAAATAAACGCTTGCAATATTGTTGACATTCCTGGTGACACCAATGGTGTCCTAAGGAAACAAAAACTCGTTCTCAATGATATCTTCGATGTTCCAGCAGAGGCTGTACAACAGACGTTGTTGTTAAACCCGCAGGTCAGTTGCTCTTGCTGCATCGCTCTCAAGTTCACAAGGTTAATATAAATACCTCAGCTACATTACTACCCAGGCTTCATGTTTCACTCGTGCCTTCGTTGTTTCCTTCCCAATAAATTCGTTTAAACTGTGCTGAGACTTAAGTTGCTGTTTTTGTATCTACTTTCAACGTCTACTATAGGCAATGCGTATTTGTGTGTGCACCTTTTAAATACGTCATATGTTGAAAGCAAGATATCTGCCGGATGATCTTCGCTGGGGGTGCTGACATCAACCTTTATGATGAATTGTTTTGGGACGTGGAGAATAATTTGCCGTCAAGTCTAATATCAGGGCGAGTTCTAGGACCACACTAATTATATCATAGAAGATGTTTATCCCATGGACTTTTACTCCACGGCTTTCCAGGTGTTTTCACAAACGTATATTTCGTTATGTGCCGCATTTTAGACATTTACCTGCAAATGCTGGCGAGTTAGTTTTAAATGTAGTTGTTCTCAGATATTTTGAACAAGTGACTGACTTGCAACTAGCTCATGAGTATAAATGAAGTTACATTTTTACAATATGAACGTGATTGACTTTTCAGCGATACTTGAGCAAGCACCTGTCAAGCATCATCCTGTGTTACCACATTCCATTCGAGCTATTATAGTTGGTCCATCTTGGTCGGGTAAAACTCGGCTTTCGCTCAACCTGAGGTGCCTCAAATGGGACAAATTTTATTTAGTAGCATAATCTATGGAAGACCACCGATGATATTATGTTCTTAAGGAATTTGATGAATCGGCGGAAACAATGTTATTGAATTTATCAATACATCGATGAGGCATCGTCTGTAGAGAATCGTAACAGCAGTATTAACAATCTAGTGGTTTACGCTGATGTCATGGTTGACAAACAAACAAATCCAGCCAGAATAGATTCAAGGAGATGACATAAAAATACAGATGTTATTTACGTTACTCAGCGGTACACTCAGATTTAAAAAGATTGATCAGAGATAACTGTAATTGTTTGATTATTTTTTTTTTTTTTGGGGGGGGGGGGGTTAATACACATAGACAGCGGCATATTCATCAGACAAGGTGTCCCGGCGACATGGACGTAAATAAATTAGAATTAATTTCTTCTTACATGCTCACGAAATGATAAGTCTATATTTTTTGTATAATGAACTAGGAAAACATTAACGAGATTATCTCTACGATCCAAAAATTTCAGCTAGATGGTCTCGCGGTTCAATTCGATGTTGGAAACATCAACCATGATTATAAGATGATAGAGCAGCGACGTGAAGAGGGCAGATATACACTCGCTGTTGAATACTGATTTATCAAGTTATGGAATTGACGTTTGCGGATGTTGCAAAAGTAACTTAATATAGCTAAATTTGTTATATTGGCAAGTACCATTGAGAAAATACGAACATATTTGTCTCGACAACAAGAAATTTGAGCGGCAGTAAGTGCATGTGCGAGACAAATAACAGAATTGTTATTGAAATTATTAAGATTCACGCAAAATGAAAAATCACTCCTTAAACCGTTTCACGGACTGTAACGCACATACAAATCAACAGTCAATTCTTCTTCGCGTGTCTCTAATCACTTACTGTCTTGGTCCGTTAGACGAAAATGTATTCGTGACAGCGATGAATTCGATAATGAAATCGTAAATAAACAAGATTAGTGGGCACCGACACAATCAAATAACCCGGCTAGACATCTTGAGAAAAGCTATAAACAACATATCCCTGTAATGCTTTCCCAGACGCAGTATAGCTACCGTCGACTGTTGGATCGTTGTCATGTCCGAAAATACCGAGAAACGCTTTGAAAAATATTAATCAATCATGATGTTGAGATCCCGCTGCATATTATGAAAATCCAACCCGGGTATTTTAAATGTAGGCAGTTGATCTTCAGTGATCATAAAACAATCAAGAAATCTTTTATGTAAAATCCTCCTATTTTTCTAACGGTTTCTAACAAATAATTGTGTCTGAATTCTGCATCAGATTTATCCATGTTCTTCTGTTCTACCAACCACATAAATAATTCTTTTTTAATATCATCATTTGGATATTCTAGTATATACATTTCAAATATTTTCCTTACATATTTTGTGCATGATCGTGTTCATTCACTATTTGTTGGGCAGACAATTTACAGGAAATACCAATTTTTTACTCTTCTATTAATTGTGTTTCCGACGCTGCTGCTTTACTATAACCCCACGAAGGGCATGTTATCCCGTCACTTCCGGTATTTGTTTTATACGAGTTTTCTCCAGACGTTAACAATTACTTTTGTTAACTATATTTCGGCTTATCTGCAGACACTCTTCCCTCTCTATTTTTATCGGGGTCCTGAGTGACTGAGTGGTCTAAAGTGTTCTCCGTTACGGATCACTGCCATCTCATCTCTGTGTTCGTGGGTCGAGTCTCAGATTCGGTAATTTGTGGGTATGTGAGAAAGCTTGTCCGTATCGTCTCATGGGTTAGTGGTTCTTTCCCGGGGTTTCCTGTGTTCATCCTGCATCATTCATACTGACCTGAATAGCCTATCTTGTGCCGAAAAATAGCTTAAACCATATAGCAACAACAACTATCTATTATGAAAACTTTTTTCTGAATGCTTTTCTAGCTGATAGATAGTCAGATCGCGCTGTTTCTGGCGGTCCACAGTATAAATCGACGCGTTCATCGCCCATCTCAGTTCTGATCTACCACTTATATATGTCGTCGGCGTAATCTAGTGTCGATATTTCAATGGCTGTCAGCGTTGGTTCATGTACATTGATAGCGATCTTTGATTCTTTTTCTGTTATTGATTTGATTCTACTTTGAAGTTCATCACTGATTTGTTCTATTTGATGTGACCCTGCTGAGATGGTAACTGCTCCCCTGAATAGGGCTTGCCCGCCAGTTGTTTCAGGGACTGTTTTATGTGAGAACACAACTGAAGCATTAGCGTCTAGTTCACCAAATGATTTTTCTCTGATAGATGGCCAGCCATAACAAAGTCGTAATTGCGATTATGCAATCTCAAGTGACCGAACATTGGGAACTTTTAATCGGATTTGAAAAACCAATATAGAATTCTGGCCGCGCTTACATTGCTGATATCGCTATTGTCGTTGGCAGAGTTGTATTAGTGATGATCTGTTTCAGTTGTGTGGTTATTTTTGCGGTCATTATTATCTATACGTCAGATTCTTAATGTGGCCTGCCAAGTTTGTGTTCTTGTGATACCGATAATAAATATCCCCAATTGCATTAAATTCGTTGTCTGATATTGCACCATCGTTTAACTCCCATGACAAAACCGATTATATATTTATACACGCACATGTCTCAGCGTAAGTTATTTATGTGTGCTGGTACAAATGTTTTACTGGTACGTGTATATATTTGTTTGGCGATAATATTGAGTGTACCAGGAACACCAACAACAACAGAGACTCTGATTCTATCAAAAGGAGGTATTACATGTGTCCATGATAAATTGCCTATTTACGTTGTCGTTTCAAGGACCAGCGAGGAAACCGTGTCTACAACATTGTAGACGACGATGATTAGTTTAGGACGGTTTTTTTGTTGTTGTTGCTGTCATGTGCTCCTCCATGATTTCTTACAGCGATGCCTTCCACGTACACGCTTGATTATACCGACATGATTGTGAGGAACTAATTATGCTATATACGAAATCAGCAGATTATTTATTGTTTTCTGGATACAGGATAAATGTTACCTCAATATCTTGATTTAACACGACTAAGGCGATTCTGGAAAATATATCAGTGTAAGGACCAAATGAATTTCTCGTACATACCAAACACTGAGAGCCTATACAATTCTTTAACGTCAGCTATATATCTCTAATCGAGTTGTTTTTTGTGACGATGCTGCGGATTCAGACGCTACTGTGCATACCATGTTGATGAGCAGAGCTGTGTGATTTACACTATCGCAATCTTTGGATTTTATCGATTTATCGAATTGATTCTTGAGTTGATGTCGGTAAGCTCTCCGTTAATAACTTCGATTGTTGGTTTCACGTTGACTAGTTCAAGAAATTGTGAGTGATTTTGAATGAGTCTGGTGTTGATCACCGTTAAATTTCCAAAGAAATTATCCATGGTTGTATTTGTTTTTACAAAAATTTATAACTGCGCTTATATGAAGATTACATTCGGATCTGAATATCGGCAATCCATCATTGATTGTCATTAACGAGGTCATCATCGGGGTTGTTGCTGTTGTTTACGTATTTCTTTGTTCCAGCTTCATCGTTTGACTGGTTCTCTTAACCTAGCAATGCTATTTCCGCTCATGTTGAGATCGCCAGTCATTACATGCATCACCGGTTTTAGCAACGCATGTACTGATTTGTTTTGATCGTGGTGTTGTTAATGTCACGTATTTTGTTTGCCACGACATCATTCGATTTTAGTTCTCACATTGATAATTGTACTTCTCTCATGTTGAGGTACCATACGTTATATCTATAGTGATTCTAATACTGACAGCTATCTGTCAAATGATTATCAGAATTGATTCCTTCGAGCTTTTAATTTTACCGGTTTTATTAAATACCTCAAAATTAACTTCGGTTGCTCCTATACCTTGCAGAATAATATCTGTCAAAAGGATATTGTTCGTCCAAAGCAGTTCTTGCCAATCCTAAAAAACCCAGCCTCATTTGGGTTTACATCCTCGAGAAGCAAAATATCAACAAATACTCGTGTTGCATATTTGGAAAAATCAATATCACCCTGGGCCTTAACGATGTCAGATCTTCCGTAAATAAATACCACTCTGAACTATTAACCTGTTTAAAACCACATTGGATGGCTATGCCGTCTGGTAGTATACTCATGCACAACTTGACGGATGACCTTGCCTCAGCATTAAGTACAGCAAGTACGTCTGAGCGAGCCGCATATTGGTGGATCCCTTATTGTATGCGTTGGTAATGTTGAAAATCAAATTATAATGACACCAGCAAAACCTCTATACTGTAAAAAATCTTTTGGCGGCACCAATCCATAAGAATTGAAATAAACAACTGCACATGGATCAAGCGCGTATGCAAAACAATGAGTACATGGATCAGAACCTCCATCGAAATTAATGATACCGGTTTCAACATGTTTGGTTTTTCTGTAATAAAACATGCACGAAAACACCACTGAAGTTTGTATGTTTATGCACCAAGTAAATCAAAATTGGACATGGAAAACTTGAATGAAGCGTCCTTGGCAGTATCAGACCTTGACCATACCACGTTCCTGGTAATCTTAGACCCCATCCATTGTTGGAAGTGTTTATGACGTGTCATGTTGATTTTTTTAGTGTCATACCCGCAGCTGTTTCAACAGCACCGAGTGTAGCTGCTATATGCAACAGCTGCCTGAATCAACGCTAATATGTTTTAGATTACAAAATTGTTTTAGCCCCTTAGTTCAGCTAAATTCTAAAGATTAATCCGTTTGTGGTCAATCATAACTAATTGTTCAAGGACTACTGATAACCAAGTTAAAGGAAGACCCATAGCTGTATCTTTTGCTGGGACATTGAGGACACGCTGAACAAATGCTATCTTAGAGTGTACAAAGCCGATTTTATTCAACATACATGTACATGAATAGAGCATTATATAGGACCATATAATTTTATGAAACTACTAGCGGACCACTCAAGCATGCCATTTCCGTGCATACCACCATGCCATTGCTGCAGCTACATCTGTTGCAACCATCAGATGACTTGAAACCGTCTCCATTATGGTATGATGTTCCATTGTATGTACATCCAAGTCCAGACAATATACCTATAATAATAATAATAATAATAATAATAATAATAATAATAATAATAATAATAAATACTGAATTCAAACCTGGACTAAAATTTGTGTGATTCAACAAGAGACTATTGACACATCAGCACTTCGTAGACCATAACAGACACATCATCTCCTTCAATTTTAAATCTCTTCGGGACTCGACATGAGTTTGATTTAGGACATTTTATTACTAGGACTTAGGTCTATAATTCTTGGATTATTTTTGGATTTAATTCGCAATACCGTAAGTTCTGTTTTTTTAGTATCATTTTCACTTTGTGTTCTAGGGAAATAAATTATTTGTTAAATTTTACAAACCTTGTTGTCTTCCTATTGTAGTGATAAAATAAAATATTGTTGTACCGGTTTGTTGAAAAAAAAATCATTGTTTCATTCTTTTTCCTAACAGTAATTTTTCTATATTTTTTATATTATTGTCTCTAAAAACGCTCAAAACTGTTTTTAATACACAACTAATTACACTTTGTACTTTCATAATTTTTTCTATGTTCTTTCAATGTAGTATTTTTTTTTATTTGGATCGATGTATTTTCTGTGAGACATTTTAACATCTGTTTTATTGATTATATTTACGATTTGACAGCTGCTATATCATTTACTTAACCACATAATTATGTTTCCCATTGTGCTGTAAATAATATTTTCACTAGAAGTGGCAGCTCCCCTGTTTGAGTTCTTGTGGAGTATGCTTCAATTATAATCGCAACACCCTTAATCTTTTCATTCGTATCAATTATTTGCATCACTATTCCATTGAGTACACGTATATTTATGTATTGGATGCCTTTGTTCCAAAGTGGTTTCTAACGGATACTTATTTTGTATGGGATTTTGTCCAGGCTAAGCCATTGTCTGTCTTTAACGTTTTCTGTTATCCCTAAGTTTATTTAATATGTTCTGAATTCCTATGTAAGGGTGATAGCATGAACAATTTTACTATTTCTTAATCTTTAGTATTTAATTCTAAACAAAAATATGACGTTTCGCTTTTTTGAACCCGATGTCAAATGGTTTCGTTTTTTTAATAAACCACCATTTTGAATGTTCTTCAAGTTAAACCAGTTACACTTCCATATCAGATGTATAAGTCATTATACATATCTGTACACATAAGTATTACATATTTACTTAAAACGTCCAGTTCTAGAGTTCATTCAAGTTATTTTTAGTCTAAGTCTAATCTGTATAGTACAGAGTGGCAAAAAATGCAACAAAGGTATACTTACCGGAACCAATAGGAGTCTGACAAGTGTGTCCACAACCGTTTGAGCAACATTTCTGACCCCCAGGACATACAGAATCTGAGGAACACATTTCCACACAGAATCCGAAGCCGGATGCTCTTGGACAGTGTCCGGGCTTGGTTGCTGAAACAAATTGTGTATATATTTTATTTTATTTTAAAAATATATTTTTGGAAAAAAAAACATATTTACTTTTTTGTTATTTTATACCGTTGCATCAGATTCACTTTTTAGCATTTATTTGCTTTCAATATTATTCTGTGTTTTAGTCTGACAATTTGTTATGTATTTTGTCATGCTCTTATTTTAAACAACCGAACTGTTTTTCCCATGTGTGTAATTAGCCAAGTGCAAAGAGAACGAGAAGACAGTTATAAAAATGGGACGATCCACTTCTTCCGCAAGTAGCAAATGGTAAACATTTTCGAGAATATACGATTAAGAAAAGAGGAATATTTTGCTTTGTTTTGTCCTGTCTATAACTAGTGCCAAGAAAAGGCCAAAGATACTTCTAATATTGATAGTTATGATATTTATCATCTTCTGTAACACAGTCTTTACGTTAGAAACATTTTTAGAATGCTGTGGATCGCCACACACAGCAGGCACAGTCTCGAAAGTCCTAAACCGTTCTTGTCATCGTCAGCGTCTATATCGTTCAACTGGAATTAAAGAAAATTAATACCCAAGACACCCTAGAATAGGTTGGTGGATACGAGGGCGAGGTTATATCTTTAGATCTGTGTGTTTCGTTGAAAACCTTTTTTTTTATCCCCAACATGTAATGTGTACGTACAGTTGTTCAGAATATAATGTGCTTGATGTCGAGATATCATCGTGCTTTTTAGTTTACCCTATGAAACATCCAGCTGGACAGTGAATGCATACAAGTCTCCCTCCTCCCCTTCATATATTTCCTCCATCCTAACATAGAGACACACACGCGTGCACCATAAAGACCCAATAATGTTTCATACCTTAAATATTTTCAGTATATTTTGTTTTCTAATTTCATGGTTTTTTAGTTGTTTGTAGTCAGATATATATATATATATATATATATATATATATATATATATATATATATATATATATATATATATATATATATATATATATATATATATATATATGTTGTAAAGCGCTTAGAGCTTCTAAAGATTATGCGTTATACAATGCCATTATTATTATTATTATTATTATTATTATTATTATTATTATTATTATTATTATTATAGGAGCTAATGTGATTGAAGGCGAGATAGCAATGTCAGCATTCTTAGTGTTAGTTTTCAACAAAATGTAACTGAAGTATTTTTGCATTGTCAAACGAGACTTTAAAAAAATTGGCGTATCAAAGATGAATATAGACACATGATATTACAAGGCAATCATGTAATAGCAATACATATACGTACTTGACGTTACGGTTGTAGGGTTCTGACACGTGTGTCCACAGCCATTCGAGCAACATTTCTGGCTCCCCGCACAATCTTGGTCTGAGGAACAGCCCTCAACACAGATCCCGATCATGCCGGAAGAATCAGGACATGACCCTGACTTTGCCGCTGAAACATAATATAATAGACTGATAAGTATATTAGTTACTTATCATTATCGTACGCCTTACCTACGTAATTAAAATTATTGCATATATGTAAGTGCACGTTGGCAATGCGTATGGCAGGAACTAAACCACAAACTTGGCAACAATAATTTAATATAGCTCGGATCAGTCTAACGGAAAGATTTAATAAGCAGTTTGTTTTTAAATATATAAATTTATAAATAGAGTTTTTAAAATTTTGTTCCTTCTTAAAATTGCGTCCTATTCTTTATAAACGCTTTAAAAAATTAGAAACGTTTTAATTTTTGTTGTACGTTTTATTTAACTACGATATCTTAAAATTATCCCATTGGATTTCAATCATATTTACCTGTTGTGAAAAATCATTCAGGGACGATCATTTGCGTGTTGGTGTTCATCATTAGCTTCAACCATTCCGACCCTTTTGAAGTATTACTTTACAATATTGAAATACATTGGAGGTAGGTAAAACAGTGACATAAACGCATTAATGATACATTTAGTTAGCGATAGACGTTATTATGCCACCGTAAAATATTTATTTTATCATTTTTCACTTTTATGTCAATATTAAATTTAACGTTTCCACTTTATTCTTACTTACATCGATCATAGCATTCTACTACGTTTTTATGTCAATATTTAAGTAAAGGGTTCCAATATAGTAATTATCGAGGTTCTGTACCACTGTCACATAATTGTATAAACCATTTTATACATGTACTCAAGTGTTGTTTATATGTACAACGATACACGAGGGTGATTAATGTATATTGTGTTGTATTGGAAATAGTGTGTTCGGTCCATCCTATGCCGCACGTGCGAGCTGCTTTTGATGGGATGAACCGAATGCTTCCAGCGCACACACAATATCTGTGTATAAATACCTCACCGTAAGTAAAGCTCTTTACATTACGGATATTCTTCTCAGTGAAAGGGTATACTATAAGGACTTGTGTGTCTGGATTGGCTATGGTGTACAGAGTGACGTTCAAAGTTATCGGAGTGATCAGGTTCGATGTGGTGCAAGATGAAAAAAGCCAACCAATGCGACTGTGAAGCTGAATTGAAGCAGCAGTGGAGCTGAAATAGTGTGCTAATGACGGAGTCTATCTCCTTACATATGGGCATGGGCTAATTTTATGGTTCGTAACACCCATTGTATCTTTCGGGATTTTAAAGATAAGTTGTATATCTGTCCAATTTTTGTTCGCATAACTTCACGATCTGAGAGAATTCATTTTACTACATGAGTAAAATTCTACATTGTTTGCTAGCTAAGTATACTATATCCATCTTTTTATTGTGAAATCACTATGAATCATTCACCCCATGTCTTTGTATTTAGTAAAATAATGTATTTGTATTTTTCATTACATTTGTGAGTTCTTCTGTTAATTAATCCAATATTTAAATTATATATATATATATATATATATATATATATATATATATATATATATATATATATATATATATATATATATATATATATATATATACTCACGTATTGATAATTAATTGCTCATTCAAGTCATTATTATTAAACATTGTATTTATAACATCGTCAAATGATTTCTGTTGTGAATCCGGAAATCCCACCTGGTTCAATTGTTATAATCAGATCAGATAATCAAACACGCCAATTGAAATATACTTTATTAAGAAGTGTTTAAGTTGTTTAATTCTATTGAGATGTGTAATGTTATGTTGATTGGAACTCAGATGTATTTGAGGAGTTTTATATTTTCCATATGTTGTCATTTTGCGTACAAGATCTTTTAAAACAAATTTTTATAAAGATAGCAAGTTAATCTTATGCAAAGATTTAATGCTGAAGTTGTTAAAATTTGTTTATAAGCATCTTGGATTATTATTATTATTATTATTATTATCATTATTATTGTAATAAATTTGGAGTAAGTGTTAGTGAATTTGAACCATGCTTGGGTCGTTAGTAGTGATTTTGGGTACAAGCCGAATGACTGTCCCTTTCGATAACATAGTCCATATTAAAATTCAGTGGTGTATACAAGTAGTGTGATTGAAAAGGCAGCATTTATGGTTGGAAATCAGTAAATTATAGAATGGAATCAATAAGTTGGAACTTGGTAGGTACCGTTTATGTGGCCATAGTGGAAAATTGGCGTATGTATATGAGTGTGATACGCCGGAAATTCTGTGGATGGACTGGCCTAGGGTCGCGCAGTTAAATATTTCCCAGTTAGTAAGGGAATACTGGTGTAATTTCTATGGCATGACAAGCTATCGGTACGGAAAACGGATGATAATGAAGAAAAACCATGTAAAGGTGCAGTTAATGGACGTTTGGGCAAGTTGTCTCCTCTGGGTCGCCCATTGATTACAGCTAAGATTAATAATTATAGCAGACACGTCTTTCTTTCCATTTTACAACTCAAGTTGTATGGAAGTCTTTGGAAATTTGGGGAAAACATATGACTTCCAGCGTGACTCGCGCCAGGGTTTTGACACCGCTCGGTCAAGTGAATACCCCTGTGCTTGTAACATTATTATTATTCCATTCAGCAAAACAACCTGAAACATGGCTAGCTCGGTATCAGTTAGTGTCAGATTTGTAAATTTAGCATTTATAATTGTTCAACGGCCGTTGTTTAAGTTGTATGAAAATACGTCCAACTTGTACAATGAAACTGAGTATTCTTTTACATATATAATCTGGTAAACCTAACAGTCTTGTTTAAATTTTAACCAATCATATTACACTATACATCACAACATTAGTTTTGTTTACTTATCTAACCCTTATTTGTATTCTACTAACTTGTTTTGAACTTATTCCATGAGATCAAAAAAGCTCATACATATTTTCGTGTCCAATTATGTTTTTAATATATCTATATTTTATCTCCAATACCTTTTAAATGTTTTAATTCAAGCACTTATTGCTACATATTGATTTAACTCATTTTAGTTATGAATGCATATTAATCCATTAAAATCTATTATTCTAAATTTTCTCTGGGTTGTTTATTCTTTGGTCTTATTCGCCACTATTACTTTGTACGACACAAATAGTATTCACTAGTTCTTGATCAACAAAATCCTTTCTATATGTTAGATTATTCTTCTCCAGCCAGCAATAAGCCCATTTTTCCGTTTTCGTAAAACCGATTCCTAAATAATTTCCCCTTTTCATGAATCTTGTTTTCTTTTCAGTACTATTTGGTTCGATAGCTGTTAATGTGTTGTTAGTTTGTTCTCTACACACTTTAATACCTTTCAAAGTTTTAGTATTTATAGTTTTATTTATCTATGTTGAAAATATTTGTGTACAAACTTCCTAATAACTAAATTTACATATTTTACTTGATCAACTAAATTGGTAATACGATTGTAATTTATGTTCATGCCATTGCTTATTGATTTACTTAGCAATGAAAATCTCCTTCTACATTCTCTATGAATTCTTCAAGGTATTTTTCAGGCACTGCAATCACTATTTTCTTCACCTAAAAAGTATATAACATGCACAGCCTCAAAACATAACGCTTCTCTGTATATCTTTATTGATGATACTTGGTCTGTGTATTATGCTTCTTTACAATTGCATGTAATGACCATGAATAAGGTATAAAATAAGGTAACCAAGAACAACAATTTAACCGGTAGAGATTCAAGCAAACACGAAAAAGCAAAGAATTTTGTATGTGCTGTTAACTGGATCATGAAAAATATATGGATATGTGGGGTTATACTATCCACAAATTGAATAAGATTCAGACGTTGTCTGTCCTGATTTTTATCCGTATCATCTCAGTTTAGAATCATAGTTGTTCCCATACAATTTAAGTATACTTGGTTATGTACTGTGTGTAATTATTGCTTGGAGTGATGAGAACTTAAGTTGCTTTAAGAACGCGATAGTCTTTAACATTGCCAGGTCTGTCATTGTCGATGAACACTTCAAGCTTAAACAGTTCAACTGAAAATAAAATGAACTTTTTTTGATGTTTCTCGTTGTTGTAATATAATCTTTAGTTCTCCAGTTCATTGGAAATATGGCAATAACGAAGAAAACATATCAGTTTACAAATGGATAAATTGCATTTTATGTTGCCAGGCTGTCTGGAAAAAATTAATTTTAAGGGAGTTGTTATTGCAAATATCTATTCATTTGTGTAAGAAATATGACCAAATTAAGGTCAAGAAGTAACGCTTATATATTTTAAATTTATATTTTGTTACTCGCACTGTATTACCTACACTCTTGTTACAATTGCAATTTCAGTTCGTCTGTAAATTTTCCTCAATTCTTTTCCAGTTATATATACACACACATACATGTGTGCGTGTTTGAACATTTGAAAATGCATCCTCACAACAAGAATAGTTAGTTTCCTAATTGCTTTGCTATCCAGTACAAGTATTTCTTTCCTTATATTCTGTGTGAGTTCTCTATTGAATCGAATATATAGTATCCTTTATTTTAATGACATACTTGGCAGATAGTCTGATCACATTTATTCAGGCATCAAGTTCTAAACGTTCTGATATATCATTAAAACCACCAAGTAGTATAGTCAGTATATCATCATCGATCTGAACACAGAAATCCCGGTAAATCACTGGAGGCATAGACGAACATACTTTCCATCAAGCGGTTTCTGTCGTCGAAGGTTAAAGCACAATTCATCGAAATGCGAAAAAATACGGCCATGACTCATTTTGCCACATAGGGGATACAGTCTAGGTCTTGTTTGCATTCATCCAATATGAATTAATGTCCCATATTCTATTTTTCTGCTTGAGTCAGTGCACATTTGGCAAGGTGAAACAAAGAATGGCAAATAGTGTCAATTATTTGTTTAATCTGTCAAAAGGTATCATCGGCATTGTCTGGTGTTATTGGCAGTATTAAAGACTATCTTTATAAACCAACTAGACACGGTTTTTTCTTTCTTGGCTTTTCATGTCATTTTGCTTCTTCTTGTATCAGTTTGTTTGTAGCTTGCAGCTTTGATCCCACGTGTTGACACAACAACAAAATGAAAACATTTATTGCTTTTAAAAACGTAGATTAAATGAATTAGTACAACCATTGTTATTTGCTTTATGCGATCACAATATTTCTGTCCAAGTATATGTTATGTGTATTTGAATCTTGATACCCTGGCTGTAAGTTATGGCGTTACACACACAAGCACACAAATCCTATGTCATCTATTTTATTATTACTTTCTTAGTATTGTGACTATCTACAATTTCATAATGGCATGTCGCATAAGGATTTCCAACACCGTGTTTATTAAGCATGCATCTTTTTCAATTATGTTATAATATTATGTTTGCTGCAACTAGGACATAAAGATTCCACTTAGTTTAACAACAGCTAATTTTTAACTGTAAAATTTACAACATTGCAATGAAAATTTGCAACGTTAATAACTGAAATGATATGGAAAGTGACGACACCTGCTTACTTTTACTTTGACATCAAGACATGTTTTGAGAAAGTAAGGTCTGTGTGACAGACATGCGCTACTTTATACGCTAGACACAGTGTTAATAAAGCGTTGAGTTAAAGCATCAAATCTTGTTCCAGTTTTCTCAGTTAACCGAGAAACTTGAAGTGCGAATTCGATGGAGATGCAACTGAGACTGAAGTACGAGTAAGATGGAGATGCAACTGAGACGGAATTGCAAACTCGATGCAGTTGCCATTGAGAGATAAGTGCAAACATGGAGATGTCACTGAGATTTAGAACATAGGATTTTCTTCTCGATTGCTAGAACACTAAAAATGGGACAGAAAAGATATAACAACCAAAACAGTTGTTCCTGGTGTATATGAATATTAAGCAAATTAATTCCTTCAGGTAATACGAAAATTGTATGCTGTTCCAACGCGCATGATTACAACGTTTGCTTGGAAGCCCGTTTTAAATAGATTGCAACCATTGGAAAATGCTTGATATGGAAACCTAGTAGTCGTATTAGAGAACATTAAGACCTTATCAGTTCAATGGATCTAAGAGAATAAGCCATTCTGAACTATGTCTGGAATCGGAGACAGTTTGTTATAGATAAAAATCACTCACCACACCTTGTTGACGTGTATGACTTTAAATATTGGTGGAGGTAAGAATATAGAACTACATTTCCTAAAACCTTTATATAATTATGTACAACTTGGATAGCCAGATGTCCACAAATAGCCAATATATCTGTTAGACAAGAGTCTGATGGCATGAGATTAGTCACACTTAATTAGAATTTAAAGGAATGAAAACATTCCAGTTTCATTTGCATTAGTTAAACACCATCTTGATTCTGACCGTCCACTTTGCATCACCATTTTCCGGCTGTTAATCTTGTCCTTTTTAGAACAGTCCGTAATTGAATCTTAGTATGTGAATATCGTGTGGTTTGCTGAAATTTTAATCTCCAAATATCGGCAAAACACGCTTCTCAGACAAACAATGCCTTTATTTACTTTATTGGAATAAACTAAATGTTTTTACCAAGATAGAAATAAATAAGCTGAATAATTCTGAAGTATGTCTTGGGAAAGTTTTCTTTTAAACTGCATGTACACAAAATCAGTACTCAGTTGGTTTCTCTAGTGGAGTTATTCAGTCATACAGATCTCTGTGTATAGTCTTCATCTCTCCCCATTATATTATGAGAAGAAAAGAAAATACAATTGATATAATATGTTATTATTATGACCGGCTACATATGTATTTTTCTGTACATTGAGTAAAATGAACCTACCTTTTACAATGGTATTTCTAGTCAACGACTTGATTCGTCGACCAGGATCAGAAAGAAACATTCCAAAATGTTTCCAACATGAAGAACATTTCATAATCTATCTATCTATCTATCTATCTATCTATCTATATATATATATATATATATATATATATATATATATATATATATATATATATATATATATATATATATATATATATATATATATATAGATATATCTATCTATCTATCTATATCTATATATATATATATATATATATATATATATATATATATATATATAACACAATTTTTCTGCATACTACTGGTGGAAGAAAAATACAGGAAAACCCCTGTAAGACAACAGACCCATGGGGAGCTAGCTACTGGTAAGCTTTTTCGCATATCCACATTGGCCGAGCCTGAGACTCGGTCAAAAGAAGCCACATCAATTCTAGCTATTATAGGCCTCGCTAGTCTAAATTAGACCATGCCAAATATAAATGTTCTTTCTGTTGGCCAAACATTGCATTATATATTTATAAGATGGTTCCCAAAAGTTCCCATTGAGACTAAAATACCCGATTCGTTATTTTTATTTTTTTTATTGGAGAGGAGAGGTATTTTATTTTGTACTTATTTATGGTGCGGGGTGGGGAGGGCAAGTGTGTTGACATTACATTAACTTAATTTTACGTTTGATAATTTGAACAGTAACAAATTAGCTGTGATTCTAACTAACAGACAACTTAAACAGCTAAATGTGACATTAGTCACATGACTATGAAAAACATACGTTATATAACGAGAACGCGAAATGTAATAAAAATTGGAGAAAAAAATACACCACCTTAGAAACGATACAACTTATGATTTTTGAGTATCTTTGGGAAAGTGCGAGCGCTGTATTTATTTTGCTAGGCCCTGACCAAACACAATAAGTGATGTATTATCAATATTCATCTGTTGCCAGGCATCTACATGAAAGTGTAACATTTGCTCCATAGAGACAGCAGTTACGTGGCTCATTAGTTACCTTGAATATTAGTACAATCGGAATTACACAATGCATTAGTACCATGACTATGTGCTTGTATGTGATTTCTTGTATTTAGTGTGAAGACATAGAACAAAAATGATAATATCATCAAACACAAATCGAACAAGTTTTATTTTGGAAAGTGTAAAAGTGTATGCGTGTAATTATGTATGTGTTTGTGTGTGTGTGTGTGTGTGTGTGTGAGAGAGAGAGAGAGAGAGAGAGAGAGAGAGAGAGAGAGAGAGAGAGAGAGAGAGAGAGAGAGAGAGAACACTTATCCAGAGCAACACTAACTATTGAAAGTAAAATGATAATGTGTTCTTTCATTATAATCATACAAATTGTTTCCCCAGCTCGTATAATAATCAGTGATTCAGTCTGAATTGAAAGCGTATGTCCTTACCTATATATAGATTAAAGTCCTGTGTGGGAAGGGTTTATCATTAATTACATTCATTGTAGAGCATGCGCTAAGCAAAGTAAAACAACAGGTTTTTCTTCTACATGAGTTTAGAGCCCATACTTCTAATTTTTTAAAGAATATGTCCCATAGTTTTACTAGGTTTCATAGATGTGCCCGATAAAGTAAAAAAAAAACCAACCTTTTTACGATATCTGATGAAAGCTATACATGTAGGCAAAACTTAAGGGCCAAGCAGGAACTGACATTATGCCATAGGTTTACATATAGGCATCACTCAAGGGCCAAACAAAAATTAAAATTAGCCAATAGCTTTACATGAGACATCACTCAAGGGCCAAACAAAAATTAAAATTAACCAATAGCTTTACATGAGACATCACTCAAGGGCCAAACAAAAATTAAAATTAACCAATAGCTTTACATGAAACATCACTCAAGGGCCAAACAAAAATTAAAATTAACCAATAGCTTTACATGAGACATCACTCAAGGGCCAAACAAAAATTAAAATTAACCAATAGCTTTACATTAGACATCACCCAAAGGCCAAACGGAATTTAACCTTAGCCCATAGGTTTTAATGTAGGTAACACATACAGTAGCCTCAATTGGAATGCTAATGTTAACAATTTTATCTAAAATCCAACACACACCTTTACAATCCAACACAGTATAGTTGTGGTCATATCACCTCGCGTATGAAAAGATGTGGCGTCTAAGTATTTATTGCTTCACACGACTGGAGTATAGGACAAAATCAACCCCGTCAGGACTAAATAACCCTAGGACAAAATCGCTCCAGCAAAATGAAAGATAGGACATGATCCCCATCCACCAGTCTAAGTTTTTTTTGTGACCGTTACAAGTATACATCTAAACTGGTAACTTCTAAGCGGTCTATTATTTCTTATAGAATGGGGATAAAGATGGTTTGTTTAAATATTTTTAATCAATCCAAAAAAACACCGTTAGAATTAAAAGCGTTACACGTACATTGCCGGGCCGTATTGCCTCCCATAGGTCAATATATGGAATTTAAGAATCTTTTGCCCAAACGGGAATTCCATTGTTAGAATTTGCATCTACAATCAATCACACACCACATATGCTATCCATCAACCGATTGTTGATTGTTATCCCAAACACACACACACACACACACACACACACACACACACACACACACACTAAATCCAGCATCAGCTTTTTAAAAAAATTACTTTCCAAACACATACCCTACAATCCAGCATGCAGTTTTTGATTACTATCGAAAGACACCACATATAAAGTCCAGCATCCATTCCTTGATTACTGTCGAAAGACACCGCATATAATGTCCAGCATCCATTCTTTGATTACTGTCGAAAGACACCGCATATAATGTCCAGCATCCATTCTTTGATTACTGTCGAAAGACACCATATATAATGTCCAGCATCCATTCTTTGATTACTGTCGAAAGACACCACATATAATATCCAGCATCCATTCTTTGATTACTATCGAAAGACACCTCATATAATGTCCAGCATCCATTCTTTGATTACTATCGAAAGACACCACATATAATGTCCAGCATCCATTCCTTGATTACTGTCGAAAGACACCACATACAATGTCCAGCATCCATTCCTTGATTACTATCGAAAGACACCACATATAATGTCCAGCATCCATTCTTTGATTACTATTGAAAGACACCACATATAATGTCCAGCACGCAGTTTTTGATTACTATCGAAAGACACAACATATAATGTCCAGCATCCATTCTTTGATTACTATCGAAAGATACCACATATAATGTCCATCATCCATTCTCTGATTACTATCGAAAGACACCACATATAATGTCCAGCATCCATTCCTTGATTACTATCGAAAGACACCACATATAATGTCCAGAATCCATTCTTTGATTACTATCGAAAGACACGACATATAATGTCCAGCATCCATTCTTTGATTACTGTCGAAAGACACCATATATAATGTCCAGCATCCATTCTTTGATTACTGTCGAAAGACACCACATATAATATCCAGCATCCATTCTTTGATTACTATCGAAAGACACAACATATAATGTCCAGCACGCAGTTTTTGATTACTATCGAAAGACACAACATATAATGTCCAGCATCCATTCTTTGATTACTGTCGAAAGATACCACATATAATGTCCATCATCCATTCTCTGATTACTATCGAAAGACACCACATATAATGTCCAGCATCCATTCCTTGATTACTATCGAAAGACACCACATATAATGTCCAGAATCCATTCTTTGATTACTATCGAAAGACACGACATATAATGTCCAGCATCCATTCTTTGATTACTATTGAAAGACACCACATATAATGTCCAGCACGCAGTTTTTGATTACTATCGAAAGACACCACATATAATATCCAGCATCCATTCTTTGATTACTGTCCCACTGTACAATTCAGCGAAAGGATAGGCGTATTTATACGCATATTTTACTTACAAATCACAGACATATCATCATCCTAGAGAGGGAAAGGGTATTAAAAAACAACACACCAAGCATACCACATTATCATACACAAGTAGGCAAGGGCAGGAATTTTTATAACATTTTATACTTACATCGAGGGTAGCAGTCATAATTCTTGTTAGAGGTGAATTTTGAAATCAATCATCGAAAATCTCTTACATTAAGGTAATAGGCGGTTTCTAGCTCAAAAACCCTACTTTTTTACGTAACATGTAAAAACTGTATGGGTTCCCATATCCCCAAACACCCACAACCCCTTGGACTACGATAACGTATAGTCGATGCCACGAGTATATCGCGACCAAGCTTAAGGAAACTGGGAACCTCGGTAGTGAAAAATGTACTTGTGGCAAAAAATATGGTCTTCGATCCAGAAACACCGCCTTTTCCCCTTACTACTAGCAGATATACTGAAATGTTAGATAAAGTTAGCATACTAAAATGTCAGATAAAACGTCAGAGAAAACTCTACACCTCATCTCCGATCAAGGGCGTATCAACAGCTGCTATCAGAACAACTACAAATTAACTTTTCCACTATTTTTCTACGGCATTCAAACAATTATATCATCTCAATTTTTTTAAAGCAGATATTGACTACTAAAGCAGTATAATTTTGATTAGTCCAAATCAATCATTAACTTTGTATCTTTTTCTTGACTGATCGGATCATGAAAATTACTGATTTTTTTCTTCAGATAATGTTTTATCAGATCGTCATGCAGCTTGGAATACTGGCTGTCATGAGTCCGGATAAGAGAATGTTTTATCTTGTAAAATCCTCTCCCAAAACATACTCCACTGACTTGATCGCTAAGTGTAACGGCAAGGGGACGCCTATTAATTATGTCAACAATTTTTGGGCATTTGTTTTACACCCTGCCCTCTTTTCAACAACTGTCAAACTTTCAGTGACCCGCCTAATAAAATAATGTCGAATTTTGTTTACCACCCCCCTCCACCCTACAAACTAGGGCATAACCGACTTTTGATCCGGAAATCGGATTCCACCGGATAGTATGAACTTCCGATTAATCGGAGTCGGACAAGGCAGGAACGACCGATTCGGATAATAAAAATAATAAAGTTGAATTTCTATAGCACCGTGTCTAACACTGCGTGTCATTCGATAGTGCGTTAATAAAGTTAAATAAGAAGTCAGAAAAGTCCAATATGGTCAACACAACCACGCTGTGAGACAATCTATTTGAACCGACGGGTGAAAACCGGAAATGAAGCCGGATATGGTAAAGTACTAAGTAACATGTTAGATACGGCAAAACCAGATACCAGAAATCCGGAAACGGAAGATGAAATTTTTTAGAAAAAAATACGGATTTAGCATTTCCGATTAATCGAATCGTATCCGGAATCGGAAAAATTTCATGCCCAAAATCCGGAATCGGAAATCGGTAGAAAAATGGTAATCGGTTATGCCCTACTACAAACTAACAATATTTTATACGGCTGGTTTTTATGCTATAAATAGAATTATGGAAATTAAAAGGTCTACAAATAAAGTTTAATACATTTAATTTTACTTGTTTAACAGAATTCAAATTGACTATAACACTTTGAATTCATGAAAAAAATCGAGACTTTATATTCTAGCTTCTATCATCTTTCCATTTTCCTATTTCCTATTTTTGGATTTATTAAATTTATTGTAAAACAATAACATTTTTGATGTTCATTTATCTTGAACTCCCCCATGTCAACAATTGTCAAATTTCTTCAAACACCCTCCCTCCCTATAGTGTTCACATATTTAATGGACGACCCTAAGTGGCTTATTGTTTATTAGTATTTGTTTTATTTAGCTGTTTTTGTTTTCTGTTACAGTTAGAGTGTCCATCTAGTAAACTTTAATTCAGTGACTCAAATTTATCATGCTGCTTTCACAGGACAATCCATTAATTGTCATCGCCTTATCAAACAGAATACACATTCCGGGATTTTCAAACTTCGTCTCCATCATTAACGTAATCAGATACCTCCACACATAATGTCATGGTGCTGGATTCAGATACTTTTAGGTGAGAGTCAGGTTGATGAACTGTTCAACTCTTCCTTACTTAAGTCACCGCACAAGTCATTATTGTCATTCACAAATCCCATTTCATCACTCACTAAAGTCAAGGGGCGACAGGCAAGCGACGAAGAGGCAGATGTGGGTAAACTGCTAGCCGTAGCCGCAAACCTGCACACAGGCGGATCAGGCCATTACAGTCGTACACCACCGACACGGATCAGCATTGGAGTTCAGCAGACCCCTGAGTTCCTGAGCAGCCCTCTTCATGACACATCTCTCTGGCATGAGGAAGGGGCTAGAAAAGGTGCCTTAAACATTGCATGCTCTAAACTTTACTACCCAGTATACCGCAGCTGGCGGTGACCAGAAGAAAATGAGGATTGCTTCTCTCGCATTGAATGTGCGCACCTTCATGGACAGAGACGATGTGGAAAACCACAGAGGAAAACCACCCGAATAGGATAGGAACTCTCCAGATACAACGTGGACATTGTTGCCTTGAGGGAGACCCGGCTTGTAGGAGGCGGCTAACTTTGTGAAAGGGACTCCGGGTACGCTTTCTTTTGGAGCGGCCGAGGAAGTTAAGGGCGACGTGAAGCTGGTGTGCGCTTTGCAGTAAAGACAACACTAATTGATAAATTGGCTGGACCTCCCAAGGGAGTAAACGACAGATTTATGACCATGAAACTCCCTCTTGTCTGAAAGAAATAACCTTACCATCATCAGTTGCTATGCTCCAACCATGACCAACCCAGACGAAGTGAAGGTCAAGTTATATGAGGATCTTCACTCGTCATTGTTCACGTTCGATGGCAGATAAGCTCGTCATTCTTGGCGATGTCAATGCAAGAGTAGGGCTGTGATCACGTTGCTTGGAATGAAGTACTAGAAAAGCACTGAGTGGGTCACTGTAACAGCAACGGTCTATGTTTGCTTCTGACGTGCGCCATGCATGAACTGATGTAAACCAGTAAAGTCTTCCGTCTCCCTACTCGTGACCGGCTGTCATGGATGCACCGTTGCTTTAAGCGCTAGCAACACAATCGACTGTGTCTTTATCAGGAAGAGAGACAGGAAGGATATGCGTGTGATCAAGTCCTTGTGCGGTGCTGACTATTGGATAGACCACCGCATCACCAAGCTCAACATCCACATTCAGTCCAAAAGACTTCCACAGGGAACGAGGCTCATAAACGACTAAACAGCATCAAGCTGAAATGCACCAGTACCAAACATTCTCTCGTGGATGCCATGATAATACGTCTTATATCCATCCCTCTCGACAGTCAGACTATGAAACACCATCTCTTTCAAACCTACGTCAACAACCCCAAGTCCACCTTTAGGAAAGTTGCATACAACAACATCCGCAGAACTGTACGGCAGAAACTTCGTCTGATGCGAGACACATTGCTGAGCAACAAAGCGGATGAGATCCACTGCAACTGAGACCAGCATGACACAAAGAACTTCTACAATATCCTGAAAGAAGTGTATGGACCTACATCCTCTGGATTATCCCCACTTCTCAGCTCATACGGTAACACTCTAATTACTGACAAAGAGAAAATTCTTCAACGATGGGAGGAACACTTTGAAAGCGTCCTGAAACGCCTTTCATCCATCAACGATGAGCCATCCGTCGTTACCCCCCATTTACTCATCAACAAATCACTGGATGGCCCTCCAACCTTGGTGGCGACACAGACAGCGATCCGTCTGATCTCCTGTGACACCTGGTTCAGACTCAATCCCAGATGAAGTCTACAAGGAAGGGGAGAAATCCCTGAAAGAAAGACTCCACCAACTATTTGTACTGACAAGGCAGCAAGAGACGATCCCCCAGGAATTCAAAGACGCATCCATAATCCACCTGCATAAGCGCAATGGGAACCGCAGGCTTCTGACAATCACCGGGGTATATCCTTACTCTCCACTGCAGGAAAGATGCTCACCAGAATCATACTACGCACCTTGACCAAGGACTACTGCCAGAAAGCCAGTGTGGATTTCGAAAAGAACGTAGGACCATCGACATGGTGTTTGTTGCGAGGCAGCTACAAGAGAAATGTCAAGAGGAAAACGTTTCTCCATCTACGTCGACTTGACAAAGGCCTTTGATACTGTCCGCAGAGAAGGCTCGTGGAAGGTAATAGTCAAGGAAAGATGCAAGACAACACTTATATCCATGTTGTAGCATTTCTGCATGGAGGAACGAGTCCAGGACAAGCTATATATATATATATATATATATATATATATATATATATATATATATATATATATATATATATATATATATATATATATATATATATATATATATATATATATATATTTGAGCCATTCCCCAGTAACCAATGGCGTCAAGCAGCGTTGTGTTCTTGCACTGACATTGTTAAGTCTGTTCTTGGCCATGCTGACTAATACTTTCAGAGACGGAGAGGTTCTAGTCGGCATCATGTACCGTGTTCATGCAATTTATATGATGTTTGCTTTAGTAAACAGGTCTGCATGCTTTCATTTGATACATTTGTATAATTTATTTCATTTGATACATTTGTATAATAATGTGCTTTTGAATTATGAACTGGAATTATTACCTTAATTCTTAGTTAAGAATGACGTAGTGTTAATTTATGTCGTAAAAACACTATGCTGAGTTATGATTAGGAAGTGTTACGTTAATTCTTGAATGTATCATCTTGTTTGCATAATGATTATGTTCTAAGAATTTCATGTATTACATTAGTAATGGGTTACGAGAATACATGTGAATTCGCCGAATTTCGGTTTCATAGATGATTTAGCGACAGTGTATTCAATTTATGTGCTGTGTAACTTCAGCCAGGTCCCGGATTCAAAGTCTCGATGTATAATTCGCAATTTGTTTAACTACATTCATTTGAGGACATGTGAAATTAATTACTAGCCGTAAAGTTGTTATCACTGATAGAAATATCTGATTTTCGAACCAGGAATAATGGAAAGTCTCAACTGTAACCATTGTAACGAGAGACTTAGGATTATTTTAATTTAATTTCTTTTGAAAGGGAGAAAATAGGTTTTTGGGAGATCCTGAAGTTACGTAAATTACGACGTACACTTTGGAAAAAGGAATTGGGAAACGGAAATTGCAGTGAACGCATAATACAGTGGACAGGTCCGGAATCAAGCGGAAACATCCACGGGTGCAGATTATCTAGAGATTGAACGATATAGTGTCTTCTAGAACTGCATTGAACGGAACAGTGAACGAGGATCGAGGTATAGCAGGTTATGAAAATCGAACAAGGCACTGACTTCGATTGTACCACTCGATCCTATGATGATTTAAAACTATCAGTAATAGATCAGCTAATTTGTTTAAGTCTATTTTCAACTTTTATTGTAATTCGGTGAAAATTGTATTTCTAAACAGCGTGTATTTCTAATGAAAGGAAGTTTCATAATTGTGTATGTATTTGATTAAATTGTTTGTTTATATTTACGGGGGTTCGTAGTTGTTTGTTCAATATACCTGCTCAGTTTACTCTATCTATTCTCATACTCGAACCGGGTAATTATATCGAGGGCGGTCATCTCTTAGATAACGAGTACCAAAAAGGAGTGGGTTATAGTTATTATTATTATATATTGGACAATACCCTTGACAAAGTGGGACTTAACACTTACCCTTTGACAAGTGGGGCTTGTACAATACTATAAATGTCTAACGCTCATAACCAGCGTAACCTGACTATATATATATATATATATATATATATATATATATATATATATATATATATATGTTTAATGATGGCATAAAGTTTTGGAATTTAGACTATTTGGATAAACCGTATTAAGACTGAATCCAATTTGTTTCCGGTAACAGACATTCCATCTCAGATAATGAGCTATAATAAAAGGTTGAAAGAAAATGTATGGGAACTGTCGTTCAAATGTGCGGTAACATGAGATGAATATGATTTATCGATATAATTTTTTTTAAAAAATATTATCTGCGGTGCTGAGTCACATTAAATATTTGAACTGTTTATAACTTTGGTGTGAACTTGGTGGGGATACATTACTTGATTTGTGTGTGTGTGTGTGTGTGTGTGTGTGTGTGTGTGAACTAGATGGGGGGGGGGGGGCGATCCCTCGACCATGTCCGAACAGACGTCAGCGATGCTAATGTGCGTCATCAACGGGTCCGTATCTGGGTATAAATTTTGATGTTCTTTATACCGTGGCTTGATGTTAATGCATGCCGTGGCATAATCGAGTAGAACTCATGTATAGGCACTTTAAACCAAGTCCAGCACAGATATCACAGATGGGCTTTTTCAGCTTTTGTTTCAACTTTTATGCAGCGGACGACATCAATTCTACCAGTCAAGATCTTCCGACACTCGAATGTAATCAGTCTGTTGAGTGTCTCTTGCTTAGTATCGCGAACAAGATGCATGTGGATTCTCTTTCGCAGTTTCTCGATTTTTTTTCCCCAAACACAGAATTATTTATGACCTTGAATTGTTATAAAGAAAGGTGAGTGAATAATATGACGTAATGTCACAGGCGCATTAGATTGTTATGAAGTGACATTAAGGGTTAAAAATGGACATCTGGTGAGGCAGACATTTTTCGGGAATATAGCTTAATGTCATTCATGACATTAATGACTTAAGGTCATTCGGTTGAATTAACTAATGCACCATGGGATTCTAAAACTGAGGTACACTAAACAAAACTCTTGTGTTTACAAATATGAAATGATGTTGTTCCAGCTCTGCATGATAATAAATGTTTTGTAAGGTTTCTTTGCGGAACCTTTTCAAGTAAGCGATACATTTTGGTGTTTGTATTTGTTGGGTTTGTTATAAATATGGTCGTGCCTGAATCATCGCTAGTATATTTCGGATCGCTCAGCTGTTTTAGCGTCCTTAGTTCAGCTGAATTTTAAACATGTATCCGTTTGTGGCCAATCGTAACTAATGTCTCAAGTATTACTGGTAAACAAGTTAAAGGAAGAACAAATCATAGCTGTATTTTTTGCTGAGACATTGAGGACACTGAACAAATGTCATCTGAGAGTGTACAAAGGCTATTTTTTTTATTCAAAAGATACGATTAGACTATTGTCTAGGACAAAATAATTTATGACACGACTAGCGGACCACCCAAGCACGCCATTTCCGTGCATACGACCATGCCATTGCTGCAGCTACATCTGTTGCAACCATCAGATGACTTGAAACCGTCTCCGTTATGGTATGTTACTCCATTGTATGTACATCCAAGACTAGAGAAAGTACCTATAATAATAATAATAATAATAATAATAATAATAATAATAATAATAATAGGAATAATATTAATGATGATGTTGATGATGATGAAGATGATGATGTTGATGATGATGTGATGATGATGATGATCCGACACTAACTTTATGAGGAAAGTTTAAAGTTATAAGTTATATTGCAGAAGTGAATAGAATACGAGCTATCATTGTGTACACACTATGAGATCAAAATGTTTGCATAAATTTTAAGAAGCTTTTCAAATGTTATGTTCTTAATATTCAAATCAAGATATGGCTGCTGAACGTTGTTCGTAGGATGTAGAAGGGAGGTGGCACAATTATATTTGTAAATATCATCATCTCGTACAAGAAGAATATTAAGTTTAGAAAAGTTACTAGCGTATAATTTATTCATGCTTAACACTCGCAAAACGACACTTAGATAAGAGAATAATAGACACTAAATAAATGTAATTTCTCACCTTAATACCTGTCAGACAATATTGAAAGAAAGAGAGTATATTTGCTTGAAATGAGTGAATAATGGATATATTTCGTCCAGTGGGTGAAAAGCTTGGCATTTTCACGAGTGGCTAAGTCACGAGTTAGAATATTCAGGTTTTCACCCACGATATGAAATATATCCATTATTCTACTCGTCACGAGCAACGTTTCCTCATATTTTATACTCAAACGTATTGGCAACCAATTTGCATGACAGATTGAAGTAGCAGATTTCTTATTGGATCCCACACAATGTCAGCGGTTTTTCCGTTATGCTTTGCTGTTGTTTTTTGAATGTTTGTACAGAAAATATAAACAGCAACATAATTCTAATTCCATACTTTCATTTCCTATGTCTCAGATTTCTTTACATATTGTACTTGTAGAAATTATACATGATGCAAGCACACATCCAACACAATTGGCAGCTCCCATGTGCTCGAAAATTCGACCCGATTTAGTTTAAAGTACACCATTTCAAGCAGTTTGCAAAACATGGAACACAAAAATTGCCAGAGTAAACAATACCAGCTTTTGAAAGTGCAAAAATCGAGTTGTAAAATATATAAAAATGTATTTAAAAATGTTCGGCTCTTTTATAATTCTTCATTAAAACATTTTATCCTTAAATTATAGAAAATTATACGTAACAAAAATATACTGTCGAATCTTTGCTGACTAATCTATTTATTATTACTCAAGCAGACGAGAGAAAAAAGATTAATGCATGTTTTTAGAATGTGTCAAATATGGAAAAGCATAACATTAAAGAATAAATGCGTTGAAGCATGCAAGACGTGGAGAAGGAAAAAAGAAGAAACTAAATCAAAAAGTCAAAGCTTCAAAGATAAAATGGTGCACATTATAAACCTGATATGATGACTACAATGCAGACATTGTCCTACCAGGGTAATAAAATGACGTGAGTAAAGACATGAAAAGAGATATTTTGAAATACTTGTAGCTGGTTTGAACTAAATAAAAAATGAAAAATCAGAATACCATAAACGCCCACAAACTGTATCATGAGTTTGAACGATATTAAAGATAACGAAAATCACTTACACTCAGGTGCAATCATAAAAACATTAGAGCTTCTTTTAAAATGCGTTTGCAGTAGTATTATTTTGGTGTGTGATTCATGTAATTATGATTCAAATATACGTTCTTGTAGATGAAACTTTGTATTATGCAACAAGTATAATAAAAACTTATGCTACAGCAAATTACAACAAATAAAGCAGAGATCAGTTGAAAAGAGAACATAGTATATTACACAGTACCCTTTTAAGTTTGTTTATTTTACACCGTTTGAAGATATAATGTTCTCAAAAAGTGGACGTTTAGAAGTAATTGAAATTAATCGACACAAAAAGGCAAAATCAGGACGTAATACATTATAAATGCAGTAGATAAAAGATAAAAGTTGATAGAACAAATGGAAATGTAATGTAAAAAAAATAAATAATGTAATAGATGACAGTAGAGAAAATGTACAGATTAGAAGAAATAAATAAAACAGTACACGTTTAAGTGGGAAACAGTAAATGGATGATCGATGGACTTGCGCACAAAAGGCAAACTTCTAATTTACTTTCTGAGTGTAATTATGATCTTTAAAAAGTCACTTTCTTTGAAAGTTATACAAACTGGATAAAAATAATAAAGTAACTGACTCCAGGTTTAAAAACCTGCTTTTTTACGTTTTCAATATAGATTTATCTTATACGCCTAATTAGAAATTGATAAAACTGAAGTAAATTATTTTTCAGGCAAACCACTGAACACTATATTCGTGGAATCTGAAAACACCACTGTAAAGAGAATTCAATGATTATTAAAAGAGCATTTATGTTTTAAACAGAAAAGCATGGACTTTTGTGATGTTAGTTTCAGATTTCAACGATCAATTGACAGAATTAATCTTCATACAGAAAAGCATGGACTTTTGTGATGTTAGTTTCAGATTTCAACGATCAATTGACAGAATTAATCTTCATACAGAAAAGCATGGACTTTTGTGATGTTAGTTTCAGATTTCAACGATCAATTGACAGAATTAATCTTCATACAGAAAAGCATGGACTTTTATGATGATAGTTTAAGATTTCAACGATCAATTGACAGAATTAATCTTCATACAGAAAAGGATTAAATTGTTGACTGGATCTTCAATTTTGGAAATGAAAAAAGCTCTAGCAGAAGACACTAAATCTTAAAATATGCAAAAGGAAGAAAGTGAAACCAAACATTTAAGGACAATCAGCAAGCCTTGTATTTTCTGCAATACAAAATGAAAATTCTTAAGACTCTTACAATACTGTGAATTAAATTACAAATAATCCTAAACATACTATAATAAGTCCAAACATATAGAATGTTCCAAATTAATTCCAATTGTCTTGAATGTCCTGATTTAACACCATTATGCAGTCCAGAATGCCTTTGAATTAATTCGCAACAAACACTTTATTCAAAAAAGTCAATAGCAGTTCAATAATTTGAATGAATATTTTCCGAAAGATAATTTATATCGAATCATATCTTATTTGAACAACACAACTGAAGAACCCTTATCACAAAAGGATTTCCAAACACTAATCTAAAACAGAAACGAGTGTGTATTTATCAAATCCGTATTTATATACATTTTCACTTAATATATGTCAGAATAGATTACGAAAAAATTCAACGGACAACCCTTGTCTAATTTTAAATAAGAACGGCCTTGAACGTAAATGCTATGTAAATATTCTGTTTATAGCTTACAGTCATGGACACAAGTTAGGTATGAAAACATTGCCTACAACTTTCAATCATAAAAGTTAAGCATTATACACCAAATAAACGTGACACAGATAACTGACTAGCGGTTTAAACCAAGACATCAGAATATTCTTAATTGTATTCATTCAGGAAGTTATAAACAAACATCTATTACGCAAAAGTCTGTTTCCAATGTATAAGAATCATTAAGCGAAGTTAATAGATCTTGTAACTGTGCAAAATTCTGTAGATGCCTTGTAGATTTTCGCGTTGCACGTTTGGCGTGAACAGTGTGACAGGTAGCCAATCAAGTTTAATGGGTTCAGGTACCGTGTCAAGTCGCAAGACTGCGATGGTTTTAATGTTCCGTATTTAGGTACTCTTAAGCAGTCAGAGTATTAAACTGCTATCAATTCCAGAGAATACTGCAGTTGCCTTGGCTAACTCAAAGATAATTGTGAGTATTTCATTAAGTCTTGTAATTTTAAAAAAAAAGCCAATGGCCGTGCTCTCATATACGGCAGCACCTTCTATACCATTACATCCCATTGAATCATTTACGAATATTTATTATATTGCTGACGTCCAACTAAATTCCCTTGATGTGGTCTTTTATTTGGATCTATATCTTTGCTGATATGCATTGTAACATCACGTGTTATAGATTCTACTTCTGATTTGATAGCTACTATGCTGCTATATAACCACGTAATATTTTTCTCGAATTGTGCTGTGAAATTCCGTTTTGAATTATTGTGGAATATACTTCAGATATAATATCAGCTTCGTTTATCTGTTAATCAAGAGGCTCATTTGTGTCTATTTTTTGCACCTCTGTTCGATCTGGTATATTTAAGTATGTTTTTGTTTCAATATGGGTTCTAACAGATTCTGTCTCCAACTTTGTCTAATATCCCTTACGTCTATTTAATGTGTAAATTTCTTAAATCCTTAGCATTTAATTATAAAGAAAAGAAATATGACTTTTCGCTTTATTAGATGGGTTTTTCAAGCCACCATTTTGAATGATCTTCAAGTCAGTTACATTTTCAAAATCAGATGTATACGTCATCCATCATAAATATCTTTAGATGTATATCTTACATGTTTACTTAAAAAGTCTAGTCTAGAGTTCATTCAATTTATTTTTAGCGTAAGTCTCATCTACATAGTATTACAGTGGAGTGGCGAAATAAGTACAAAAGCTATACATACCGGTTGGAGTCTGACAAGTGTGTCCACAACCGTTTGAGCAACATTTCTGAGCTCCAGAACAGTCGGAATCTGAGGAACACATTTCCACGCAGGTTCCGAAACCGGATCTTCTTGGACATGTTCCGGGTTTGGTTGCTGAAAGGAATAGTGCATATTTTTAAAATAAAAATAATATTTCTTTTTGTAAAGAAGCAGTAGTTTAGCTTTATGTTCTTTTATACTGTTGTATCAGATGAAATTCACTTTTACAGCGTTTGTTTGCTTTTAATGTTAGTAGGCGTTTCAGTCTGACATTTTGTTATTTATCTTGTCATACCCATGTTTTAAACAATCGAACTGCTGATCTCATGTATTTAATTAACAAAGTGGAAAAGAACGAATATTCAGTCATAAAAATGTAATCACCCTCTTTTCTTAGCTTCCGCAATACATGTAACAAATGATAAACCATGTGATGAAAACACTTTCGAGAATAGGCGAATAATAAAAGAATACCTTGTTTTGTTTTGTCCTGTCTATTACGAGTGCCAAAACAAAAGACAAAATATAACTCTAATAATCATACTTTAATTATAATATTTATCATCGTCTGTGTCACGTTGTAGAATAAAACCAGATTTCAACATGGATATGTTAGACCCTGAGGCTATAATTTCTCGCCGTGAAAATGTATGAAGGTGTCAAGCAAGTTAATTGACATAACCATAAACTAGAGACGCGCAGTTATTTTTACCAAAGCCAGTTATGTAACATTGTTCACAGGTAAGTGACGATTTCTTGTTTGGAATAAAAGATTATCAAACTGTATCCCAAACATCCTTGACAGACGGTTGGGAGGGGCGATGTCTGATCATAATGAACCAACCCCTTCAATCGGAATTGAGCAATGCGTGCCAAACATTACAATCTCAAGTTTTTATATATCATAATGAAGATTGTCTGGTCAATTACCGGGATCAAAACAAAGACATGGAAAAGAGGTGTTGTATGTGGAGAGGCCAATGTGTCTAAAACAGGTGAGACATAATTTCGTAAGATGACCACTGAAGCGCTGACATTTGTGTGTAATGGCATGTTTTTGTATGTTTGTGTCAGAGTGTGTGCATGTTATCATATGTTTTGCAGTCTACCAATCTGCTTATGTGAGAGTCCGTTTGTGTGTATATATATCGAGTGCGTCTATAAACACTTCTACCCTTTATCTTACAGTGTAGGGAGTGTGCAAGTTAAACAGTAAAAAAACACCAGTTGGTTGATAGTAAGTGTGCGTGTGTTGAGCCGTAGATAAAAGAACTTTCGATTTTTTCCCTTATGAAACATTTGACTCTATAACACGTTTGAACCAATAATACAATCCCATGTTAAGCATGTGTACAATTTTAACAAAGGATTTCCCTATGACCACCAAATGCCTTCAGTGTAAAGCTATTAACAGTTTTAACATAGAATTTCCCACTGACCACAAAGTGCCCCGTAATGTAAACTTATGGGCTAATGACAGACTCCGTATGTGAACCAATAGCCTCATATTACTACTTCTATGGTGTAGGTAAAGATGTCGATGCAGTTTTTCTGACTGTGCACTCGTTTGAAACTGTATTTGTCTGGAATATGTACGTGTTCATATTTTATACAGAGTATGTTGAACCAAATATCGTCATTGTCTTATCTTAATGAACTATCCAAAACTTAATGATTCAAAACGTAATATTTAAGGGAGACTTGTCGGCTCAATGTCTAGAGTGACTCACTTGTTATCCATGGATCACCGGTTTTAACCCTGCCTGTATCAACGCACTTCGGATGCGCTTGTGTGTATCTGGGCATGACCTTTTAGTTCCACTGCTTTGGTATTATATAGCCTTTTATATCCTGATGTATCGTTCAACAAGAAGTAAACAAACTTAATACTCAAGCCTTCCGATAGTAGCTTGGTGGATAGGAGGGTGAGGTTATGTCTATAGATCTGCGTGTTTTGGTTGTAAACCTTATTTGTCCACAACACGTACAGTGTACGTACACAATTGATCAGAACACACTGTACTGGACGTCGATATATTATTGTGCTTTCTATTTAACCCACTGAAACATCCAATAGGACAGTGAATGGAAATAAGTCACCATCTCTTACCCTTCAGACATTTCTTCCATCCTAACATAAAGAATTACACGCGTGTACCAAATACAGAGATATTGTGACTGAAGGCGAGACAGCAATGTCAGCATTCCTGGCAATTTTAGCTTTCAACAAATTGAAACTGAAGCATTGCTATATAGAGACTTGTGAAGATAGTGTGTACCATTGATAGATAAAGACACATGCTCTCGCAATCATGTAATAGCAATACATACATGTACTTGACGTTACGGTGGTAGGGTTCTGACACGTGTGTCCACATCCATTCGAGCAACATTTCTGGCTCCCTGCACAATCGTAGTCTGAGGAACAGCCTTCAACACAGATCCCGATCATGCCGGAGGAATCAGGACATGACCCTGACTTTGCCGCTGAAATAATATAATAGACTGATAAGTATATTAGTTACTTATCATTATCGTACGCCTTACATACGTAATTAAAATTATTTCAAATATATAAGGACACGTTGTCAGTGCGTATGGCAGGAACAAAACACCAAACTTGGAAACAACAGTTTTATATAGCTTTTATGAGTCTGTCAGAAAGATTTAGTGAGAGATTTCTATAAATATATAAATTTATAACTGTAGTTTTTAAATTGTTGTTCTTTCTAAATTTGCATCTTTTTCCTTACAAACGCTTTCAAAAATTAGAAACATTATCAATTTTGTTGTACGATATCTTAAAATTATACCAATGGATTTCAATCATATTTACCTGCTCTGAAAAATCATTTTAGAAACGATTATTTGCATATTGCTGTTCATCATTGGATTCAACCATTCCGACCCCATTGAAGTATTACTTTAAAATATTGAAATACATTGGATGAAGGTAAACCAGTGACATCAACGCATTGTCAATAATTTTACTTAGAGAAAGACGTAGTTATGCCACCGTACCCTATCTATATTGTAATGCTAATAATTTTTAATATTTATGGCAATGTTTACATTGAACGTTTTCACTTAGTTCTTACTTACAGCAATCATAGCATTCTACTACGTAATTAGTACAATATTTAAGTAAAGTGTTCCAAGATAATACTTACCAAGGTTCCGTATAACATCAGATAATCAAACACGCCAATAGAAAGATACTTTATCAAGACGTATTTAAGTTGTAGTGTTTGTTCAAATTTAATTATATTGTGAGCATTTGTAATTTGTTATGTTAATTGGACCTCAGACGTATTTGAGGGGTTAAGCTGTCAAAATGCCATTCGAAGCATTGTCTAGGGATATTGGCAGAGTAATAGACTGTCAAAAGGTCATTAGAAGCTTTGTCTAGTGTTATTGGCAGAGTAATATACTGTCATAACGTCTTTAGAAGCATTGTCTAGTGTTTTTGGTAGAGTAATAGTCTGTCAAAAAGCCATTCAAAGCATTGTCTAGTGTTATTGGCAGAGTAATGAAATGTCAAAATGTTGTTAAAAGCATTGTCTAGTGTTATTGGCAGTGTAGTAGACTGTCAGAACGTCTTTAGAAGCATTGTTTAGTGTTATTGGCAGAGTAATAGACTGTCAAAAAGTCATTCGTACATTGTCTAGTGTTATTGGCAGAGTAATAGACTGTCAAAAAGTTGTTAGAAGCATTGTTTAGTGTTATTGGCAGGGTAATACACTGTCAAAAAACGTCCTTAGAAGCATTGTCTAGTGTTATTGGCAGAGTAATACACTGTCAAAACGTCCTTAGAAGCATTGTCTAGTGTTATTGGCAGAGTAATAGACTATCAAAAAGTTGTTAGAAGCATTGTTTAGTGTCATTGGCAGAGTAATAGTCTGTCAAAATGACGTTTGAAGTATTGTTTAGAGCAATAGACTGTCAAAAGGTCATTAGAAGCATTGTCTAGTGTTATTGGCAGTGTGATAGACTGTCAAAAAGTCATTAGACGCATTGTTTAGTGTTATTGGCAGTGTAATAGACTGTCATCATAAAACATCTAGACACGTTGTTACTTTCTTGGCTTTTCATGTCATTTTGCTTTTTCTAGTATTAGTTTGTTTGTTGCTTGCAGGTTTAATACCAAAGCACGAAACAAATTTAAATACTTTTTAAAACGTAAATGAAATGAGCTAGTGCAACCATTGGTATGATCATAAACAACTGTTTATTTGCTTCATGCAATTACAAGATTTACGTCTCCGCATATGTTAATTGTAATCAAGTCTTGACATGCTGGCTGTAATCTATGGTGCTACCTACACAAGCACACAAATCCAAGGTCCGTCTATTTTATTCTTACTCTACTAGTATTGTGACTATCAACAGTTTCATAATGGTATGTTAGTTGAGGATTCTCGTCACAGTGGTTATTAAGAATTTTTCATTTCTGTTATAATATTTTTGTGCTGCAACTATGACATAAAGGATCCACTTAGTTTAACAACAGCTAAAGTTTACAACTGTAATAACTGGGAAAAATATAGAAAGTGATGACTTACAGACACCAGCTTGTTAAATTTTGTAGTTTTGTTGATGGCATAGCTATCAAGGCTTTTTGTTTGTGAGGTAGTAAGGTGTGTGGGGCAAACAAGCACTACGCTCAGTTAACTCAACAAATCTTGCTCCAGTTTTCTCAGTTACAAAAAAGCCTGGTGTGCCAACTGGATGTAGATGCCAAATAGACTGAAGTGCGAACTCGATGGAGATGCCACTGAGACTAAAGTGTGAACTTAATGGAGATGCCAATAATAAGACTGAAGTGCAAACTACATCGTGATGCTACTGAGAATAAAGTGTGAACTTAATTGAGATGCTAAAAAGACTGAAGTACAAATTAGATGGAGATGTCAATGGGTCTGAATTGAAAACTCGATGAAGATTGCCATTGAGACTGAAGTACGAGCTAGATGAAGATTGCCACTGAGACTGAAGTACGAACTAAATGGAGATGCCATTGACACTGAATTGCGAACTAAATGGAGATGCCAATGGCACTGAATTGCCGACATGGATATGAAGTTAAAATATGTAACATAGGATTTTATTCTCAACTGCTACTCGATAGAACATTAAATATGGGACCTAAAAGATATAACAACCAAAATAGTTGCTAAGGATGTGTTTGGCAAACTAATTACTTCAGATAATACAAAAATGGCATACTTTTCAAACGTTATAGAGCAAGATTACAATGTTTGCTTGTAAGCCCGTTTGAAATAGCTTAGCAGTCGCATTAGAGAACATTAGGACCTTATCAGTACACTGGATCTTCGAGAATAAGCCATTCTGAACTAGGTCTGGAATCGGACACAGTTTGTTATAGATATAAATTACTCACCACACCTTGGTGATGTGTATGACTTTAAATACTGGTAAAGGTGAGAATATAGAACTACACTTCCTAAATAAATAGGTACAGTTATGTACAACTTGGATAGACAGATATATGGGACCATCCAATGTACCTGTTGGTCAAGGGTCTGATGGCATAAGATTAGTCAGACTTAATTGGAATTTAAAGGAATGGAAAGAAAACAGTTTCATTTGGAGTAGTTAAACACCACCTTGTTTCTGACCATCCACTTTCCTATCACCATTTCCGGCCGTTAATCTTGTCAGTTTTAGCATTGTCCGTAATTAAATCTTACTATGTGAATATCGTGCGGTTTGATTGGAATAAACTAGATGCTTCACCAAGGTATAAACAAATAAGCTGACGAATTCTTATGTATGTCTGCGGAACGTTTTCTTTTAAACTGCAAACAGACCAAATCAGTAATCAGTTGGTTTCTTTATCAGAATATTCGATATTACAGGTCTATATGTAAAGTCTCCTGTATTCGACACCCCACCCCTAGTTAGATCTTCAGTAGAAAACAAAATAACATTTATATAATAAATGTTCTTATTATGTCCGCCTAGATAAGTACCTTTCTTTACATTGAACATAAATCTACCTGTTATAATTATTAAACAAAAGGTAGTTTTGATTTGCATTTTAATATTGAAAGTTCGATGTCGGACGTCCTTTCACAGTTGACCTACTAATCTAAGATATTTTTAAAAGTACTTTCTCAAATTTTCTGTAGATTATTAGATCAAGACCAACTAGTCGTTCTCCGCCTTTTCTTATATATATATATATATATATATATATATATATATATATATATATATATATAAAGAAAACAAATCATATGGCATATAACAGTCCTTTCAAATGCACTGGATCCAGCAAGGGATCACGTGTGTCAGGGATTGAATAAGATAAATGCAATAAACTGACAAGCAACAGTGCAAAAACTAGTATCACTCTAGCCTGAGCGCTTTCGACTCTCAGTGAGTCTTTATCAAAGGCAAATACAGAACATGGACAAGACAGACAATTAAAATACAAAAACCGTGTGAGTGACAATACGCTGGTTGAAAATTCAATGTCTAATGTCAAAATTTTCGATTGAATCTTCTGAATTACACGACGGTTGTTGAAATTGTAATGTCATATGTCTCGAGTTTAAATTCAACATGTTTAATCACATTGATTGTGGTGAAAGTTCCATTTCGCATGTTGAATTTTTAAATTGTATATGTTGAATTACACAGCGGTGGTTGGACATTTTACTGTGCTTGTCAGAATTGCTTTTTTTAATGGTGAAATGATGTGTTGATGTTAACAGTAACATATATAATATCCACTTTACCAATTCAAAATAATATCGAGTATTAATATACATTATTCGTGTATTCAATTATAAGGCGCGTTAGATTTCAACATTTACAGCTTGAAAGTTTGCATCCACAGGTCGAGAATTATTATGAGTTTTTTCCCTATATGTCGCTCTTGTTCACGGACCGCGTTATTTTTAAACAAGGAGGCTGCTTCTCGTTGCTGTTAAATTCAACAGATAAAATCTAAATTCTCGCCATATTAAATGGATCTTTCATCACAAACAGTTTCATTCAACGTATAAATTAGAGATTCTCGACAGACGATATTGAAATTTCAAAATCCGCATTGGAATTCAAAATATAAACTGTAAAACGTCGACATAGGAAATAGAACTTTAAACCACCACTGTATAATTCAACAAATAAAACCTAAAATCTCAATCTAGAACATGGAACTGTAAGGACATGCAGTTTGAGCCTACACGTGATACCGGATTTATCGACATAAGACATTGAAATTTCAACTACAACTTTCTCATTGTACTAGCTTGTGTCCGCTACGGCGCCTCATATAATTCATTAGGACGGATTTAAATTGCTGAGGCATGCGTAGACACTAGCATCACCCCAAGGCAAGAGCAACGTTTAGTAGCGATATCGATCATTAGTCAGTTCCCATTATTGTTGTTGTTGTGGATTTAACCCAAGTTTACTGCGTACCACTGGCTTAAGAAGAACCCAGGAAAACCCACGGTAAGAACAACCGACCTGTGTAAAGCTACTGGCAAACTTTCTCACGTACTCACTATAGAGCCTGAAACTCGGCCACACGGCCCATCAATTCCCGTTGATATAGATTTTGCTAGTCTAATTTAGGCCCTGTCAAACTTAAATGTTCTTCCTGTTGGCCACTCTTTGCAATATGAATTTATTGGATGCTTTCCAACGGTTTCCATCGTGACTAAAATAATCATTCTTTTAAATTTTGTATTTATTTATTGGGGGCAAGGGGTATCGTGAACAATAATAAATTAGCTGTTTTCTAGCTAACAGGCAACTAAAACAGTTAAAAACACCCGCTGGTCATTCTGAATACAGAAAGTACATGTATGTACGAAAGCATATCACACGTAAAATACATAACTATATTAATGTGGAGTACATACATAATCCAGCCTCTAACAATGAAAAGTTTAAAACAGTCACACTCAGATAATTAAAGAATATTGACGACATTAGTCACATGACTATGAAAAACATACGTTATACCACAGGAGTCTAACATTTTATCAATAAAGTACGGCGAAATCTCTGACAATATGAATTCCCCTTATTGGTAATATAAATAAGCACAAGGAATGCAATCATGACCACAACCCTTCGCTCGATTCGACTTTTTCTCACGAGTCTTTTATCGCTTCATAATCGCAAGAAGACTGAAAAACTACACATATTCATTCAAAAGACAGTGGCGTACCAACGCATAACTCTTAAATGACTATGTCCTGAATTCTGTTGGCGAATTAACCTTTATTTTCACCATTACGGTCACAATCCCTTTCTGGAAAAATCGATCTGACGGAAGTACCCCATTCTACCAGTTTCTACCCTGCAGTAAATATGCTGAATAACATGATGAAAGTAATTTCACAAGATAAAATGTTTATCTTGCTTTTTATTTCAGATTGTGTCATTTTATAATTTTATTTAAATTTCCAGAACAGAAATATGTAGTCAAAGTTCGGATAGTAGAAATAACGGTTGATGACGTCATCACTAAATTTCCCTAATATTCAAAGATAACAGAGTTTCTGCACCGTGTTCGGTACAATTATTAGACACTAACGCATATTTACTGCAGGGCAGAAACTGGTAGAATGGGCTACTTCCATCAGATACAACTTATGATTTATGAGGATATTTGGCAAAGTGCGAGCGCTGTATTTTTTTTTGCTTTGCCATGATCAGTGTGTGATTTTGATTTTTACTGTAGCTTTAACAACTTTTCAGTCTTATCGCTACGATGTCTGCAGTGAGGCAGTTTATAGTGATGTCTAGCACTGGGGCATCATGCAGACATATAGCATGATGTCCCACCCAGTCACATTATCCTGACATCAGGCCGATCAGCCCTAACACTAACCTCTTAATGCTGAGCGCCAAGCAATGCGTCTGTAAGCACCATGTTTATAAGACTTTGGTATGACTCGGTCATGACCAAACACAAGAAGCGATATCAATACTCATCAGTTGCCAGACATCTATGGGGACGTATAACATTATATGCTCCATAGAGACAGCAGCTACGTGGCCCATTAGTTACCCTTTAGTATTAGTACAATCGTAATTACACAATGCATTAGTACCATGACTATGTGCTTGTAAATGATTTATTGTATTTAGTGTGAAAACATAGAACAAAAATGATAATATCATAAAGTATAAAACGAACAATTTTTATTTTGGAAAGTGTGTCGGTGTGCGTGTGTGTGTGTGAGAGAGAGATAGACAGAGAGACAGAGAGGAGAAAGACAGACAGATTACTTACCCAGAGCAACACTAACTACGAAAAGTAAAATGATAATGATTTCTTTCATTATAATCAAGTAATGTGGTTCGCCAACTCGAATATTAATCAGTGATTCAGTCTGAATTTAAAGCGTATGTCCTTACTCATATATAGACTAAAGTCGTGTGTGGGAAGGGCCTGGCATTAATCACGTTATCTATAGAGCGTGAGCTGAGCAAAACAAAACAATGTGTTTGCTTCTACATGACCTTGGAGCACATACTTCTAGATTTGTAAATAATATATCACATGTTTTTAACAAGGCTTCCATGGACGTGGCCGATAAACTAAAATCAACTTTAACGATATCTGATGAAAATCATTGGACGATATACTATTATAATATATCGAGTGTTGTAGTATGGGCCTCTTCAGAGCCAAACGGAAATTAACATTGGCCCATAGGCTTGCACGTAGGCAACACTTAAGTCCACACGGGAATTAACAGTGACCTTTAGGTATCCATGTAGGCAAATCTTAAAGACCAGATAAGGATTGACTTAGGCCATAGGTTTACATATAAACAAGACTAAAGGATCAAATGGGAATTAACATTGTCCCATGGGTTTACTAATAGGTATCATTTAAAAGACAAACGGGATTATATATTAGCCCAAAGGTTTTCATGTAAGCAACATGTATGGGCTAACGAGATCCACATTTGCCGATTTGCTTACACGTGGGCAACATTTGAGGGCAAAGCCAAACCACATGTTTAAACATGCGGGTAAATGGTGACATTGTTAGAAGTGACTGACCTCATTTGGGGTTACATAGCAACATTATCAGAGATTACTTCAATATGCGCCAATATATAGGTATGTTAAAATGGTCAAACATGGGAACCGTTTTAATTGGCCTCAAGCGGTTGAAGTTTATAGCCTCTTGTTGTTGGCATCCGTTAGTCTCTCGAGACGATAGCAGTGTACCCATGAGAGATGTTTCGATTGGTGGTTGTGCAGCATCTGTAGTCGCTAAGTAGCCCGCTATATATCATATATAGCAAGCCTTTGTACAGCATTTGTTGCTAGCGGGCTATAAGCTTGTATTGAAGATCTTACACAAAAATATAGGCTTCAAATCCCAACTTACCCACTATACAACCCCACGTTGTTTCCAAACTTGAAAGATTCGTTATGTGAAAATCATTATCATCTGAAAAGAACCAATGGATGTATTCGCCGGATCTCAACGAATGCTTTATCATACGGGGGTTCTACCGATAGTCAGGACACGTGACAAAAAATAAGAGAAACACATTAAGTCATAATAATGTAACTGTGAAAAGTTGTTCTTATTATTTAAAACCGTTAAGTAAACCTTTATTTATAATTAAAAAAGTTTTTATGAACCCACGTATTTAAATAAAACTTTACTGCCTCAATTTTGACAAAACATGATTGCTAATAAGAAAAGATAACACGGCCACTGCAAAAGGAGGAGTAGATCACGATGACCTACATTGGCTTGAAACATTATATTGCTCAGGTTGGCTTCCTACATCAATGAATATTTTTGCACAGAGTGAAATATGTTGCATTAGAAACAAACCTAACCACTTGAAATTGGCACAAAATGGTACGTTGCTGTTGTAGGGTTTAACGCAATTTTTCAGCACACGATATACATGGCGACCAGTATTAATGATTGAGGATGAAACCGGGGAAAACCCCCGGAAAGAACCACCGACCCACGAGAACCTACTGGCAAGCTTTCTCACATACCCACATCGGCCGAATCTGAGACGCAAACCCATGCAGACAGCGGTGAGATGGCAGTGATTAGTAACGAACAGCGCTTTAGAGCACTCGGCCACTCAGGGCACCCAAAGGGTACGCGTTTTTGGGAAAAACAAAAACCATGCCGTTAAGACGCACTTTAAGAAATATGCACTATACAACTAGCGAAAGGCCGAAAAGCACTTAAATATTTTAGTTCACCGTATAATTGTGTGAGTTAGAATAAGAGAAGTGGGCCGAAATAATTTACCATGACTTTATTATAAATAACAAAATGCTAAATTGGAGATTTGGTCCAAATGTCTCAATAACACTTTTGACAGGCCTACATATAATGACTGAATAAAATTTTATCTGGCATACATATAGCTGTATGTACTATATAAACTGAATTTTTAACACTCCCTGCACACACTGAACCAGGTTTGCAATGATGTACATGTAAATGAAGATCAAACAGATTAGTCGGTTTTCAACAATAAATAGGCAAAGCTCTTATTGCTTCATGTTTGAAATGTAAAGCGATATTATGTTGCAGCCAAGCGAAACGGATTACATAAAGCTGTTTATATATCTTGACCGGTAGACGTTAATGATACAAGTAAACATATTTTCTAATTTTTGTAAAAACGGATCTGATACTTGGCTCGCACGGTATATAAATTAAAATGCAGTCAATCCGTCAAGTGTTATATATATATATATATATATATATATATATATATATATATATATATATATATATATATATATATATATATATATTGTTAGCTTTTACATTGCAAGTACTTCAGTAGTAGTAGTAACATTCTACAAAAAGCAGAAGCATCTTTCTTTTCTAAACAATGAAAATGCAATCTAGCATTATATATACGCATATAATAAACTCAATGATTAGAATATCTAGAATACTTAAATTAATCAATGTAATTATTGGTCTATTATTTTTTATTTAGTCCGTGATTCCAACGCTCTGGGAAATCGGGGAAAAAAGTCGGAGAAAGAATACGGTTGTTCCCAAGCCAGAAATTTGCATTAATTTTGCAAATATTGATCAAAGACTGGGATAACTAATAAATTCTTAACCGCCGTTTGAATAAAGAAAAAGAACACAAAAGTAACTTGTATTTGAACTCATCAAGAATTTAATTTATTGAGATTTCCCCAAACTTCTTGAAGCCTGAGGAGCTTTTCATCTTGTTGAGGTATAACTGTATGGACCAGTTGGTCCTTACCTATAAAATATTAGATTAGTTAATTAAAGCGTTCAACCGGTCAGACTAGTCAAGTCTAAACTAAGCAATAGAAAAAAGCAAACACTAACAAGTTTTGTAAAATTCAACAGAAATAGTTTTCCCCTAACATACAGGGAGTTTTAAAAAAAAACAACTGACAGTATTGTGCATTCAAGTCCAAAGATAAAAAGTCCAATTGAATTTCAGTGGGTTTCTAAATAATTTAAAACATTTAATATGTGGATATGCCAGTTGTCTCCAAACGTGTTAATGTGACAATGGCCTAAATTGTGATGATGTGCTAACAGTCATTTGATGTATCACAATTATATAATCCAAAAATAATGTCTGAATTCACTATAATTCCAAATTAATGTTACAGTCTAAGAATATTATTGATGAGCACTATGTAATTCCAGTGAATAATGATTTGAATAATAAAGTCCAGCCAAATGAAAGCTGAAAAGAACAATAAGACTTTCTCTGTTTCAAGATGTTAAGGCGAAAATGAGTAATTTCTCAAGTAAACATCATTATCTAGAAAGCTAAGGCACAAGATGTGAGGGGGGTCAAATTTACATTTCTAGAACATTCTAAGCTGTCAACAAGATAAAGTAGTTTACTAAAATTATAATAAAGACCATGTCAGACATCAAGTACACCATGTTTTTCCATGGGGGAAGGTTCAGTGTCCTAGACTAAGATTTATTTAAACATATTTACTTCCATTGCTAATGATCCTAATATTGTATCTATGGTTACAGAGAAATATTAACGATGCATTATTTCGTTTACGAAATCAATTTTCATAGTCATGTACACAGTGTACTTGATTTTGGACCAAGGTCAATTGCAAAATACAATTATACAAAACATATAATCGTGTAAAGAAGAGCCAACAAACAATACAAACTAAATATACAAAACAAAGTAAACGTAAACTGGTTGTTCCATAACAAGCCCCATATCCGAAGGTTTATTTACCTAAAAGGTTAACGTAGAAGTATGTCAAAATGTGAGAGCGGAATCTGCGACTACAATATGTTTAAGAGAAAAATAATAACGTGTATATTCCCCAGTTGACCTTAGATGTGTAAAGTTCACACATATTAATTCTTAATAGGGATGGATGCATTCCAGATCCAGCAGACCGGACCCGCCAGGATTTGCACTACCTGGTCTGGTTTTTTTAAAAAAAAAATATTTTTTTGGCCATGTCGGTCACACCTCCCTCTTAGACTAAAACCACACTCTGTTTTATGGTTGGCAAAAATCGGGATGAGGGGGTAGGGAAACCGAAAGTAATAGGAATAGAGAAGCCCGATACGGTAAAATCCGAATCTGGTACCCGCAAAACATTCGTACCCGTCCACCCATACTTGTGATTATACTTTGCTTATTATATATTTGCTTACATCACTATTATTTATCATTAACTGTATCATCAATAGTAGCCTTCGACGCCACTTCCACCCCCAACATGCCTTCGACACTACTCCCCCCAACTTGCCTTCTACACCATTTCCACCCCAACTTGCCTTTCGACGCTATTTCCACCCTCAACATGCCTTCGACGCCATTTCCACCCCCAACTTGCCTTTGACACCATTTCCACCTCCAACTTGCTTTTACACCATTTCCACCCCAACTTATCCTCTACGCCATTTCCAACCCCAACTTGTCTTCTAAGCCACTTCCAGCCCTAACCTAACTTGCCTTCGACACCATTTCCACCCCTAACTTACATCTGACACAATTTCCACCCCAACTTACCCTTGACACAATTTTCACCACCAACTTGCCTTTGACACCATTTTCAGCCCCAACTTGCCTTTGACACCATTTCCACCCCAACTTGCGTTTGACACCATTTCCACCCCTAACTTGCCTTTGAATCCATTTCCACCCCAACTTGCCTTTGACACCATTTTCAGCCCTAACGTGCCTTCGACACCATTTCCACTCCCAACATGCGTTGTTGGTAAATTTTGCTATCAGACCTTTATATATACGAATTATTCTATAAAAGTCTGTTATACTATTCGATACAGAATCCCAATCTCTTGGTGTGCTTGATCATGGTTGCATTAATTATAACAAGAGACCCACCACTTAATTGTCAAAATTATCTGGCTCGCTTTACTATGACTTCATTATTGGGATGCAGAAGTATTGCGTGCTTGACATTTGTCCGTAATTGATGATTGGAGTGTGGGAATGCATGACTTATATAATGTTTTTTAAAATATGCTACTTGGATTTGAGTTTTGGACATTGATTTTGTTATGTACAATTTCTATGGTCTACTTGATTTTTTTGTCAGTTAAAATTTAACTAATTCAAGACCTGAATTCGTATACGAATTTGATAGAAATTTAGATTGGACATGACCTAGGTCCAGATCATTATTTTGTGTCCATACATCAGGAAACAATCTCTAAATTAAGATGACCAGATAAACAATTATACATTCATGTTTAATATCAGTCTTCCTTTAAGTTGTGTTCATATACAATTTAAGAAGATTTTTATTTATTTAAATTATTTGAATTACAAATTGCTCACTGACGTTTCTAAGACAATTCTTTGGTATCACTGATGACGCAATAAAAGATAATCTGAATAATGCCATTGTAATGCATTGCAGCAGCTTATTCAAGACTCTTGGAATTCATTCGGAACATTCTATACTTTTCGACTTGCGATAAAACATTTTGGATTTTTGTTTTAGTAGGGAAATATAATGTTTATTGAATTTTGCAAAAGTTGTTTGTTTTGCTTCTTAATGTACTTAAAGACCATTGCAATTACAAATTAAAAAACTTTGGAAAAAAGCGGACATGTGTTACAAGCGAGTGTATAATAATGCCAATTTTAAAAAATAAAAATTACAATCTATACATTTTATCTGGCATACAAAAAGCATTCAGTTTCTTTTAACAATCCATGCCCACGAAAGACAAAGGACTTGAATGTGCAAAACATGTTTATGAAAATGCAAATTTTTTTTTTTTAAAAACGCAACCAAACAGGTAAATATTTGTCACTTTATGTTTTGAAACTAGAGGTTCCTAACCAGAGTCGCACAAACAAGACACGGATGTTTAAGACTATTTCGGTTTTGACACGTAGACGGTAATGCACCACATAAACTTGCGTCTTTGATTTTGTTATTTGGATTAGAACGGATATGATATGTGACTCACAGTATATATAAGATTAAACTGCAGTCACTGTTAGATCGCTGATATCAATTGCCGTCAGATGCGCTATTAATTAAAGTGTTATAAAAGAGTGTCATCTGGAGTACAAGTAAGTATTTCAATATCATTAGTTGTACTAGTAGAATTCACACTATAAATATAATAATTGCAGTTTTGAATATTAGGATCTGTCAGTACTTTCTTACTTTAAAATTTCAGCTGATCAATAAATATACGTAAATTAAAGTTATGCTAATTAGACCACCTAAAATATGTAAATAATTAAAAGCAATTATTGCAAGGATTCTTTTTGGGGGTGGGGAAGGGGTCCTTCTTAACATTTCCCGAGTTCTCACTTAACCAGTTAATCGAGAGGAAAAACTCGGAAGAAAAGGTCGATTACAACCAGTAAAAGCGCATTAGTATTGCAAATATTGATCAAAGCGTGAGATGAACCAAGAATTTTGATCGTAGAGAAACAAAATAATGCATAATTGATTCTTTTTTAAACTCACCATACGTATAATGTATTGAGTTATTAACGGAATTTCTGAAGGTTACCGAACTCTTCATTCCGATGAGGTACAATTGCCATTTTGGTGCTTGCCCTGATCATATTTGTATAGTCGAATCAAGAATAAATCCTACGACTTTAGAAATAATCAAAGGTCTACTTCCTTTGTTATTGCAAAATCTCTGCCTTCGATTGATTTATGTTTGCTATGTTGTTATGGAGCATTGCTAATTCGTCCTCTGGCTTTTCCATGTATATCCTTGTTATGAAGACAGGCTTTAATTATTCACATAATTTAACCAAGTTATGCCAGCTTATTATTGGCCCTTCCATTACATAAATGCGACACAAGTAAACATATGCAAAATGAAATATACATCCAGATATGTTCGATGGTTTTTTATGTTGTTATTTTCGTAAAAGACCTGATTATATTTTCTCGTATTATTCATAAATGTTTGACAAATGTAGACAGTCTCTGCAGGACTTGGCTTTTACTGAGTACTATTTCTGACAGCACTCTGATCAAAAAATTATGAGAGAGAGAGAGAGAGAGAGAGAGAGAGAGAGAGAGAGAGAGAGAGAGAGAGAGAGAGATGCAAAATGAAATATACATCCAGATATGTTCGATGGTTTTGTACATTGTTATTTTCGAAAATTGTACAGTTAAACTGTTTGGTGTCCTTCGTGTCCGAGCTAATTTAAATCATATACAGTTTTAATTATTCTGCGTTCTCTGGATATTTATTGATATTTATTACATGATTTCTACTAAATATTTTTCAACAGTTGTTCTTCACTGTCATGCATCCCCAGGCACATCCTTTTGATGATGTCATAGTGTTGTGACGATTATATTACATTCCGAACTAAATCATTTTACCTCCGACTCTATGTTTGTTTGTTGTTTTTTTTATTAATAAAAATTACAATTTCATGGAATAGGTAACAGAACCGGAATCGTTTTTATTATAGTTGATTTTAAATCTTAACTCTTTCTTTGAAGTTGTTCAAGAAAATGTTAGATTCATGTAATGTGTCACTATAAATACTCATCGTGAGTATTTCAAGTTTTCTGGAAATTATTTCAATGGTTCTATCCATATATTCCAGTCTCTAAGAGGTATGATTTGCTTTCATGCCTTCCTATATATATATATATATATATATATATATATATATATATATATATATATATATATATATATATATATATATATATATATATATTTATATATATGGTTGAAACCCTACAACAACAACAACAACAACAACAACGGTTGCAATGAACATTTTAAAATATCTATTAATTTTAAATTATGCCTGAACATATCTATTAACTCTGAACATAGATTCCGAAAGACTGATATTAAACAGGAATGACCAATTGATTCCGAAATATCCTTTACATATATATATATCTGACTTGACTTATGTCCGAATAGAGTGATCTGGAAAAAACATCGGAAAAGTACTAAACCTAGTCTTATTGCAAACAATACTAAACCTAAACTCTAAAAATTTTAATTTTTGCAAAACAAATATTAACACATTTTTAGGAATAATTTTACACAGTTCAAATTATATTCAAGATACATATTACATTTACCGTAGCAAGCCATCGCAACAAGCACAGTAAAAAGATTGTGTTTGTAACTATTTTGCTAGACTATTACCGGTGCTTAGTCGCAGTGGTGCAGAGTAGTAGGTTCTTTGCTTTGAATATTGATGAAAGACCAGAGAGTGCTTTTGAGACTTTTGGTATTTGGTACAAGTAGCATCTTAGGTTTTTGATACATCCATAATGTCTTGTTTATGTTTTCTACGGTTATTATATTTTTCTCAGATTTACATAGTTGTTGGAACCAGCCTGTTTATAGCTGTCTTCTTTAAGAGGTCGCTATTGGTTACTGCAAGCGCCAGTTTAAATTAAGTTCCCCATCTTATTTCGATTCTCTCGAAAGCTGGCCCTGAACTTAATTTTTTTTAAAAATATTTCTTAAAGTAATATTAAAGAACGTGTTTGGAACATAAGATCACATCTTTCAACTGAAGTAGTGAAAAATATTAATTCATTTCAAACACGTATTTCATAATGAAGTACGTGACAAGGGTATGAAATCCGTCAGTTTTGCATTGATAGTGTTACATATGTGTACAAGCTGTGGTAGTGTTTTGTACGTATTCACTAGAGTGTGCACTTGGACATTTTACAGTTTAATATTTCTTGGGGTGTTGTGTACCTTGCTTATTGAGTAATCAGAAAAAGAAGATGGTAACATCATAACATTATTTATATTCATTTCATGCTAGGCTGTGAATTGCTGGTTTCTAAGTACAATAATCGTGATAATTCATTGGAGTGAATTACGATAAATTATTTCACTGCCATGTTGATTACAAGATAATCGTAAAATTCGAAGTTATTCGTAGATATTTACGTGGCCTAATGGAAAATATGTTTGCTTCCTAATAAATGAGAGACAAGTAAATACTTTATTAGGGTATAAATGTGATTAAGGTTAGACAGATAAACAGTTTACTAAGGACTTATGAAGATGAGACAGGTAAACAGTTTATTAATGTGTAAATATGCTTTAGACAAGACATGTAAAGAGTGTCTTAAGATGTAAATAAACTTACGATAAGTTTCGTAAGAGTTTATCAAAGTATAAATAATATTAAGATCAGACAGGTAAATAGAACATTAAGGTGGAAATACGACAACGATCATACTGGTAAACAGTTTATTAAGGTGTAAATAAGACGAGAGAGGTAAGCAGCTTATTAAGGTGTAAAGAAGACGAGACATATATATCAAGGTGTAAATAAGATGAGACAGGTAAACAGTTAATTATGGTGTAAACAAGATGAGAAAAGTAAACTGTTTATTAAGGTGTAAATAAGATAAGACAGGTAAACAGTTTATTAAGGTGTAAATAAGACGAGAAAGATAAACAGTTTATTAAATCGTAAATAAGATGAGACAGATAAACAGCTTATTAAGATGTGAATATGATAAAAATGTGACAGAGGTAAACAGTTGATAGATGTCAGTCTACATACATGTACGGATTAATATTTCTTAGATCTATTCATACTATTCATAATAGATGTGTAAGAGAAGGTTGAATCATTTGTTGTCATTTTCATCTACATTTACATCTATTAATGTTATACTTTTCCATTCAAGGTTAGCTACAGAGTGGAGTGCAGCAATTAGAAGATGAAGCAAAACGTCGTCATAGTGTTGCTTGTTGTGTGCAGTTATGCCGTCGGTATATTACTTTATTCTTCAACATCTTTCATACAGACACAGAAACAACACATAGCAATAGTTTCATACAAAACATATGGGAATAACTGTATGTACTACACATAGGAATAAATTGATGCACTACACATAGCGATACATTCATACTGACACACACAAAACATATTAATAATTTCATAAACAACACATAGGAATAAATTTATACACAACACAGTAAAAATCCCATACTGATACACATACAACACATTGGAATATAGTAATGCTGACACATCCACAGCACGTATGAATAATTTCATACACAACACATAGTAATAATGTAATACACATCACACAGAAGTAATTTCTTGCCCAAAAATAGGAATAATTTCATGCACAATACATAGGAATAAATTCATGCACAACACAGAGGAAAATATTCATATTAACATACACAGCATAAAGGAACACATTCATACTGACACAAACACAATATATAAATATATATATATATATATATATATATATATATATATATATATATATATATATATATATATATATAAACAATTTCATGCACGACACATAGGAATAAATGCATACACAACATATAGTAACAAATTCATCCTGATACACACACACAACATTCGAGTAAGTTCCCACATACCACATAGGGATAAATTCGTACACAACACATATGAACAACTTAATACACAACACATGGTAATACATTTATACACATCACATAGGATAATATTCGGACACAACAGATGTGAATAAATCCCTACGCAACACATATGAATAACTTCATACACAACACATTGGAATAAATTCATGCTGACACATATGCAACCGACTGGAAATAATTCATGCTGGCACATACACAGCATCCTAGAATAAATTCACGCTGACACATACACAGTACAAAGGAATAAATTCATACTGAGACATACGCAACACATATTAATAAATTCAGTTTATGCTACCATGCACAACACATGACACTATATTTACTGACACATAAACAAGAAATAGGAATTAAATTCATGCTTGCACATCACATGGGAATAAATTCATACAAACTGTGCAATCTTAAATCCTGTTCGATATCATGCAGTATCATACATATTTTGTTCCTTTTCATTTTTTGTGAAGAAGCCAGTCCAGCCTATTTAAAATGTTTTGTACTTTACTCATTGGATGTTTTTGTTGTAGGTATAAACGCCATTTTTCAGCACAAGAAATAAATTCCATCCCAAATGATCTACTGGACACAACATTAATACAAATTGATTATGCTAGATCTTAAAGGCACGAATTAACAGACTTTCAGAATAAAACATCAGTTATATGAGAAACTAAGACGCAAAACAAAACCCCAAAAGTTCATTGTTCTAGAAAGATATTAGTTATAATTAGAAAGTCCCTCACCCAAATCATAATAAAACATGACAATAATCACGTAATTCACGTAATCTGCCTGTACAAAATATAATGTCTTTGAATCAGCATAAGAGAATGATCCTCACTCTAAGAAAAGAAACAATATTTACCAAAACTGTCACTGATTTTGGACGGGTGTCTGCCTCTAGATAAAATGTGTCATTGACACAGCATATATTAACTTTTTTTTAAATACAAAAAAAAACAACAAATTATGGAAATTAAATATACCTTACACTGTGTCAGCATGAATTTAAAAATATGTGTTGTTTATGTGTCAGTTTTATTTTAATGCTACGTGATGCATGTGTCAGAATGAATTTATTACTTTGTTTTATCTGTATGAATTTATCCTCATGTGCTGTGTATTTGTCAGTATGAGTTTATTCCATGTATCGTTTATATTTTAACATGCAATTACTCCTGTGTTGTGTATGTGTCGGTATAAATGTATTCCTTTATGTTGTACATGTGTCCCTCATTGCTCACTACCGTTTACTGGTTACATTTTCGAAGTCAACGACGCATGACTTTTTTTTAAATAAATGTTTCGAGTCAACGCTATTTGGGCAGTAAGAGAAGCTAACTCTGAGGGATCTAAAGTGTGATTCGGTGGTTTGAGGAAGTTACGAGTGCGTCTGACCCAGTGAAATAAAGTGTTTGGCAGCAACTAAAAGTACCCCACAAAACAAAGACACCAACCTCAAAACAACCTCACCCTCAACACTCCGACCAAACATATGCTGCGTCTTGCCAGAAGTATTTACAATGGATTTAAACTCTTGCTGAAATACCTTATTAAGTAAATCCCTATAAACGAGTGAAGAGATCGGGTGCTAATTATCTGGTCTAATAATATGCATTCTCCTCTGGCTTATTATGTTTAACAGGCCTTGTACGATCTGGGTGCTTTGTACAGCGCTTGTGGTATTTAAATCACGGCTGGTGCATTTGTAATCCAGTGACATTATTTATTAGAGGATGAAAGAAGCAGAAAAACAATAAAATTTGTTTCAGATCTCAAATTGATTCCTTACATCTTTGGAATTGGTCCCTAATTGTTTTCTAGGAGGATTTAATTTCGAGTGGAGGATGTTTCACTTTCCTTAAAACTTGCTCTGTTTTCTTGATCTGTTTGCTAATTTATATCTATACCGACAAGTGTTTATTTTCTCTGAGTATGCATTTCTCGTTTTAGATACGAAGAAGTTATGCAAGTCTGGATCGCCTTTGCCCTCTGTCTTCTGTGGCCGCGGACCAAACCATCAAGACTGTCCCAGTGGTTATTATTGTAATGTAGATCCACTGGACAGATTCGCCGTATGTTGTGCTCAAGGTTCGTAAGCATACTAAATTCTATCATTAAGTAAAGAATATTATTTTTGCAGCGATATCAAGGAAGGTTGAATCCATTATTCATACCTTCGTAACACGCATATGTACAACAATGATCTAAGTCACCGTTGGAGTGACCATCTCCCACTCGTATATTGATCATATAGTGAGTGTACAGTGTACAAAGAGGATGCAAAAGTAGAATATCTTATATATATATATATATATATATATATATATATATATATATATATATATATAATTCTTTTCCTTATCCCATACCGCTTTTGAATATTATGCTTTATTGAGAGAGAGAGAGAGAGAGAGAGAGAGAGAGAGAGAGAGAGAGAGAGAGAGAGAGAGAGAGAGAGTGTGTGCGTGAAGATCTTATTCATACTTTAACACTAAAATGAAGACAAAGTAACACTTCTTTTCGAGGTTGGGTGGGTGGGGAGCGTGGCGAGTGGCATGTTTTTCAAAATAAGAATTGCATCTTTTATTTTCCCAAAGAAGACTTAATGTCAGAAAAACTTCATCATTGACTGTACTCCATTCCGTTTTTCAAAACGTGTTCCAGTGTCAGCCTTAGTTTTAATTTATTAATTTCATTATAACCTAAGATATTCCAACAATTACTTTTCGTAAAGTGACTTTATTTCAGCTTACGCAATACGTTAAGTAAACATTATTTGTGAATGTCTCTGGAATCGGTAGAATTGCAACAAAAACCAAAAAAAAAAAAAAAAAGAAAAAAAAAAGAGCTAGCTTTAATTATAAAGGTGTGACCTATTTTCGTCATCTGTCGGTTAGCATATTCTGTTGCCAAAATTCGGGTTTAGACGAGATTTTGTGTTACTTTTTAAACCACAGATCTAATGTAAATTCATCATTTTTTTGTGAAACATTGTATATATATATATATATATATATATATATATATATATATATATATATATATATATATATATTGTTACGTATATTTGATTGAAATTATTTAATTTTATTGTCAGATCCAAATTTGTCATTTTGAGTTTAAAATTCATTAATTGGGAGATTATTCTAGAAAAATCTCTATGACCATACTTTATCTGTAAACATGTTTTCGACCTTCACTTATTAACCTCATTTCTGGCCGTGTTTCAGAGTGATAAACAGGCCTTGGAAACGATTGGCTAAATCCAAGGACATCTTTTTATGTTTAGTTCTTGGGGGTGATTTTTCTTCTGGATCATTCTATTCGTACGTGTATTTATGATCGTACGTTCTTTCTGTGACCTTCTGGAAAATCACGCGATCCCTTGTTTACGTAAAAAAAACCAGGTATTTAAATTACTGTTTAGGAGAGAGCTATTCAGTAGAATCTCTGGGCTTTAAATTAATAGTTGTGTTTTGAGTTATAATGGAATTTGTGTCAATTCGTTGGAGCAAGAATAATTATTTTATTTATCTAGAAAAGAATATGTGCTCATAGATTTTTCATTTGGATTATTATAAAAACAAGAACTGCATCACGTGACATCGTCAGCCATTTTGAATTACATCGTCAGGATTCGAACCTGGAACTATTAGAACATTTATTTATCAGGACTCTTGCAATTCCATTAGTGGATTATTTTTGTGAATTCTATATTGGATTAATGTTGGATTTGATTTTCTAAAACCGTAAGTTTAAATATTTTCTTTCTGTGTTGCTGCTTATTCAAGCCTAAGCACGTAACAATATATATATATATATATATATATATATATATATATAACTCTTGCTAAAATACTTCGTCAAAGCTTCAAGAAACCTTCTCTTTTCCATTATAGTGATGAAACCAGGAACTTGCACCACACCACCAAACATCGGTTTGTGTGTAGAGCAATGTTCCTCGGACGAAGAATGCCTTGGCAGGAAGAAGTGCTGTTCTAATGGATGCGGGCACTCGTGTCAGACTCCTAAACGTTTATGTGTGGGAACATTTACTTGTATTTTTATATGATTTTTTCTTTTCCTTTAGAAATATAATGATTCAGGAGCCAATTAAACCTCGTCCAATATTGTAACATTTTCACAGTGTGATGAACTACAATACTGACAGTGTATAACTGATCCAGTTAAGGAAATAACACCTTTTTATGAGAAGAAATTGTTTATTCTGTTTTACTATTTAGCTAAATTTTATTCCTCTTTTTGACGCAGACCTTTCATTTTGTATCTGAAATCTTAGGATCAAATTCTGAAAATTCTAACGTTCCAAGATTCTTGGTAAGAGTTTTAGCTTGGGCAGTGCTGATGTGCAATCAAATATGTGTTTCATTTGTAACAATATGACCAATATGAGAACAGTCCAACTCTTAAGGAAGAAATGGGAAAAGAATGAGTGTAGTTGCATGAATATTCATTTCCTAGTAGTTTCTAACGTCCACATTATTTCTTAGACCCACACAATTCAATAGAATCACATTGGAATAAACTCTTGTAGCCTTTCTCCCTTCTTACATTTCTTTATCTTCCTTGTGCGGCAATGTGTACAGGCTTGCAGCATTTGGTTACCATCGTTAAATATTTGAATGAGAGATGTACTTTTAATTTAAGTGACAAGTCCGAGGACTTGCCCCAGACCATCCGGCGTCGGAATATGTGTAGAACAATGTTCGTCTGATGCAGACTGTCTTGCCGGTCAGATGTGTTGCTCTAATGGATGTGGCCATACTTGTCAGTAACCTGTTGTGTCAGGTAAAAATGATATGCACTGAAAGGATCTCAGTGCTATGCAGTGGATAATGTGTATTTATGTGTCATTGTTCGGATTAAACGTGTAGCAGTTAAGCTGTTTGAAAATATAAACCTCGAACCACACAACGACAATGTCTATATACCGTTCAGGGGTTAATTTTGGAATGCAAACATTTTGTGTCCCCGATTTTACATTATTTAAAAAATTATTTTGGTTGCGCTCTACAGTTTCGTACTTTGCATAGGGAGAATTTTAAAGAAAAATAATTATCTGGCATTTCTTCACTGGTTATACTGGCAATATAATAAAGACTTTGTATATCTTAGGTGTTGGGAGAAGAACTTTCAATTCCCTTTATTTTGATGTATGATTGATGGGTGTACTTTAGGTTCTAGAGTATACAGCTTGGGCTAACTTAAGATGTGCTCATGTAAAAAAAAACTGCTAGCTCCGCATGGTCATTTTCACTTCCTGGACTTCAGAGGTAAATTGTAGAAAAATGGTCCGATAACTTTTTTTTACTTTTCAGACGTTTTGTAATCTGTTCTTTGCACTTTCATAAGCTGCTATTGCCTACTTCAGCAAAATTCGTTTTCCCTAGTTTAATAACTGTTAAAGTTAGTGTACTTTTGATTAATTCTGGCTAATTTTTCAAGCACATGGGATCATCCATTTTGTTATACCATGTGCTTAGATCATTTACAATTTCCACAAGTGCAGTATCCAAAGAAATATCAGCCACATTACATCAAAGTAGCATTGAGATATGCCAACATTATCTCCATTGTGCATGTTACAAATGCAAACAACTTCACCTCACATACGTCACTATCTGAAAAGTAAATATTAACTGGTGAGCGCCCCCTTTATATCGCACTTTTGCTATTTTGACCTCATTCGATGGTTTTAGAATTATAATATTATTGTGTTTACATTATCGTAAAGGATTTATTTTCGTGGAGGACTGATTGCTCACGAATTTAATGGAAAAAAAACTTCCGCGAAGGTCATCCCCATCCAATATGTTAGGTATGGTTCTTTAGTATAGTGTTTTTTTTTTAAAAAATTACAGCTGTTGTCCAATAACTTTGGAATTGATGGACTTCAAATTTTAGTATATTCGAACTGTACAAAACTAATCGAGCCATTGTGATGGATTTGAAATTTCAGTATATTCGAACTGTACAAAACAAATCTTGCCATAGTGATGGATTTGAAATTTCACTTTATTTGAACTGTACCAAAAGAATTTTACCATTGTGAAAAAATATGTAATTTTAGTTTTAGTTGTATGGACTCTAGATTTTCGTTCAAAGAAATGTTGTGTAAACGTTATTATTATTATTATTATTATTATTATTATTATTATTATTATTGTTGTTGATTAGGCACTATACAAAGTCCTTATTATTATTATTATTATTATTATTATTATTAGTAGTAGTAGTAGTAGTAGTAGTAGTAGTATGAGTTTATTTGTATTATTATTAGTAGTATTAATTTTATTATTATTTTTTTAGATGTCACCTGCCTTTACAATTGGAAGACTTGTAGTCATTGCAGGAAATTCAACACCTTTGAATGACGTACCATATGCTTCTGCCGAAACGGAAAACTTATCTTAACTGACAAAATATATCGAATTGTTTGAGCATAGTGTTATTGTATCATTTACCTGATTGTATAACTCACTTTTATGTTTATGTGGGTGGGTGAGATTCTCCTTGGAGTCAGATTGCTTAGTTTTGTACGTGTTTGCCCCATTTATTATATTTTGCAAGAGATGAAAAATCTCCATGAAAAAGTCCATGAAAGTATAATATTCCTTCATAAGTTAAATATATGTAAAGAATAGTGTTTTAATTTTATTCCAGCAATATAAATATACCCGCCTGTAGAAAAAAGAAAATGCCCAATATAATTAAACCTTTTTTTCGCTACATTGACTTTTTCTTTGTTCATTTTTTTATTACCCAGGTAAATAAGATTGTTGGTGTTCACTTAGTACCTGTCTTAAAACGGGACCATTTAAGGTAGACTAATTGGCCATTATACGTCACACCTTCTATTCATATATTAATATATTATTGAATATGTCATACTAAGGAAATAGAAGGTAATTGTTTTTACCACCGAGACAGTATATGTGAGCAGCATAATAGTACAGGGGAATCAAACCAGCAACCATTGGATTATGAGCCCGATGATCTACCAACTGAGGACATATGAAAACATATGTAGAAAACTTATCAATATCTCAGAGATAACCAGTACTCTCTACTACCTAAAACAAATAAATTCTAATCTCTATACTGAACACCAAATAGAGTAGAAAATAGTATACATTTTAACTAACATAAATTAAAAGACAATGATATAGTATTTCGATATTTAAATTTTCAGACAATGAAATATTTCTATAAGTTATAAATGAAGAACTTCAATGGCAAGAGATATTGACCAATTGTATTTCCATGTTTGGATAGTATGAAGTTCAGATTCAAATTATTTATGGTGTAAATAAAGTAGACGAGAATCAAAACATTTTATTTATTCATTTCAAGCATCAGACACATATCCTGCACTTTTTGAGGAAAGAAAAAGCTTTGAAAACAACATAAAATGCTAATAACAGTAAAGCGATAAACTACTGTTTCTAAAAAATTTTCATAAATTGAAAGTCATAAAGATAGAGTTTGAAGATGGAATATATTTTTAACATTGAAGAATAGGAGTTGATAGTGAAGGGCATTATTGAGTCCTTTGCAACTGACGCAGACAAAAAAGCAAATTTAAAATTATGGATCAATCTATTCGATAAACTTGGCAACTAAGATAGTTGGAACACTTTTTTAATTTCAAAATGTAAGAAAGAACAATCGGAAAAAGAACATCTTCCTAACATCACGAGGGTGTATCGAAAGTCAGGGAAATAATTTTAGGTGACCCGGTTGTCTACAAACTAAGAGACGTAAATTTCAACGATGCTAATTGTATTTGTACCAACAAGAACTATATCTAACGACAACAAGATGACATACAAAGGGACAGATTTGGTTGGCCAAATAAAGGTAAAATATATGTACGTGTGCAATGGAAAGGGTACATTTCGAAGAACATTGATTGAAACCAAACTAATGAAATAAATGGTGTTATATAAATACAGTATGTTTATTGCTGAATCGTTCAGCGGGAAAAGCGTAGTTGTACATTGTTACAAACGAAACAGAGAAAAATTTACAGTGGATAAACACTTATGAAACACAAAATTTAAGAATGCAAATATTGTGTCAAGGAGGCGAGGTTAATTTTATATTACAAGAGAAAACCAACGGATATGAGAAAACAATCAAAATAAAATTAAAACTTGAATTTGTAGGGGGGGGGGGAATTATAAGCTTAAAGTATTTGAAAAATAAAATCCAAATTCGATATACTAATTATAGGTGTATATTATTAAAAATACTAGTTATTAGAATATAGGATCTGCCTGTAATTTTTCATAGATAAATGGATTCTTTATTAAAAAGAAACCTAACAAGTACATCATCTAACTTTTGCCTTCGACTCGTTTTTATAATATTTAATTATTTAACTTGACCTAACCAAATTATCATATCTAATGAATTTAAATGGACACATATTTACTATGCTGAAACTTAAGTTTTCACTTGCAAGCCATTACAAAATTCTATAACTGCACATTAAACGTTGACAGTGATAACTCAGTGGGAAGAATATGATCATGAAATTTTAGCACAGTCTACTGGCACAGTGGATGGCAACATATAGTTGTTGATTTTTGTCTTGAAAGACAAGCATGTAGAGAAGTTGGTTAAATCTGTATACAATTTTCAGGTTTATATCCAGATGTAAACACTGCCGTTTGAATTTAAATTGTCTTAATATGAGAACGATACACTGAAAACAAATGGCAATATAACAGAAAGGAGATTAATTAGATCTGCAATAAATTTAAAATTCCAACAAACGAGTGACAACACCTTGAAGGAAAACTCAGATACTTAATTGACAATGGACCAGAAAAACATACAACTGAATAACAACGATTTTGAGCCTACGCCTGATGATCTGTTTCCTGCTAATAAAATTAAATATAACTATTGAGCCGGCACTGTTGAATACTAGAAGCCTTTCAGTTGTTGATATTAAAATCTCTTTCTTTGGCAGACAAAAAGAGCCATCAGTTTAAATATGTTTTTCTCCCTGCAGTTTAACAATAATCTGCTAGATGAATGTATTTCATGTTTAAATCAAAACATTACTTTGTATGCGAAGTTTTAAATTTGAGATTCACAGATACGAAACTAAACAAAGCACATAGCTGTCTGTTACGACAGTTTCATGCACTGTTCGCAAGCTGACTGAAATGTTTTTTTTAGGAGATCATTATTCCAGTGGAGATGAAAACATTGCGATAAAATTTAAACAAAACAGACTAGACTCAAAACTGAAATTGGACTATGTTATTGGAAGTGACGGTATGTTACTGAATTAAATGGTGTATGAGCAATGTATGGAAATCTGCTGACTCATTTAAACTCGGGTAAAAGCCTACAATGAATAGTAAAGAAAGGCAAATAAATTATTTCCGTTAGAATAATAAAACAGTCTTGAGGACATAAAATAATACAAATTAGGTACTAACTGTATATAGAAGAAGGGCAATTATCACGATATTCGTAATATTGGATCTAATATTAATTTTTGTAATACACATGATAGTGAGGCTGTTACCTTAACCTTTGTAAATAGTTTACTAACCTTCAACTCTGGTACATGCTTTGCTAGTTTTCTAGTTAATGGAAACAACTAATTATCAAGTTCTGTTAGATCATTATCGACTTTATTTAAGAACAAATAATCTTTAACTTTAGATGATCCATTACAACCATTTGTATCTCCTCCGACATTCACCATGATTTTAAAAAAATTGCTACATACAAGGCTACGGAGAGGTTTTGAGCCGTTGGTTTCCCGCTTTTCTTTAAACATTTCTTTTGACATTCACTAGTGTAATTGTTCCATCGTAGTTTAAAAGATATTCTCGATGTTTTGTCTAAAGTTGCAGCTCATCTGTGTTAAATATTCTACTCATTGCGGTATTTTACTTCAAGTACGTTTACACTGTTATTTCCTCAAGAAATCTTCTTTGTTTGGGTCTTTTCTTCTTTGCCGATGATTTTTGTAACAATGGTATGTGTTTTCATACGTTTCAAATTAGATCTGGTAGACTCAGTCTATGATTTCAAAACGTCTACATTATTAACATAGCCCTTTCAATTTCATTCCTCTTCTGTAATCAATATTTTTTTCATTGCATGTGAAAGTTCTTTGAATTCTTTAAAGTATTCGTCAATTATTATTTTAGCTGTTCATCACACAACATCTATTATTAACATTTTTTGTTCAGCAGGGATTGTTAGTCTTGTCTTTAATAAAGATATATGTAAGTGGATATCTTCTTCCTGCTTTTTCGAGTGTCCTCGACGAATGAGCTTGACCTATAGCGTCAATAGAATAAAAGCCATCACATCGTTTTTAGTCCAACCATGTTGGATTAACAAGTGTTACAAGGTGTACTTACTAATAATGCTGGATGCTAGATAGATTTACTGACGAAATTTGAAATAACGTTCCATTTTGTTTTTCATAATATGGTGTTTTGTTTCGCATTCTGATAGTACTTACTGTACGGTAATTCGTTCATGCCATGGCATTCTGTTATGATATTAAGAATATGACGGTGAAATATTGGTACATTTGCTTGCAAATCTTGAAAACGTCACAGACCTTGGTTTGCAAAACCACTTTGCAAGATTGACAGTAATGTAATTAATTTGGAGTATGATTATTGTGCTCCACTTTAAAAAAGTTTAAGATGTTTTTGATTACTTGCTTGATTGTGGGAAACTCGATTCTGTGGAAATATTCTAACTGTTGAAGGTTGCAACTTGGTTGTCTAAAGTATCAAAGAAATCAGCTAACCTTACTATGCAAGGTTTCAATGATCGTGCAAAATATAACTCTAATATAAATGTTAGCCAGAATACTCATTTGGTTGTTAATTAAGGAAGGACAAAAAAAAGCAAAAGAAACAATTTTAGTGAAAAGGATCTCATCACAGATGATATACAAATAGAGGTTGTATACTTTTCGAAACATAATGAAAGAAGCAACCATTTAATGAGACTTAACTTTCCTTTTCAACACAAAGTTTGGACATGTTCATTTCTAAATACCACAATTCTAAAACGTGAGTATATTTAATTATGCAAACATTCTTCATGCTTGTTTTACGACCCTATGGTCATAAACTTTACTACAGAAATAAGCAAACCCTCACGTGACAGATCTTACTACTACCGAATCTAATATTTTTCAGAATATTTCAGAATACCTATTCATGAGACCTAACCCCATCTAGTGAGAAATAACTTAATTGTTCTAAGAACCCAAGTGACCTAGACACTCCAGCTAATGAAAAATTACTTATTTGTCAACAAGTTGTAGTATTTGAAACCGGACATTATGTATAGATCATTCTCTCTCTCTCTCTCTCTCTCTCTCTCTCTCACACACACACACACACACACACAGACACATTATATTTCTAAATCAGTGAATTAAAAATAATTCATACACATTAACTACACTGTGCTGCAATCTTCACAAGTTTCCAGCATGCTACACGTTCATCTACGTTCTATGTATACGCACTTAGTAGGGTATTATTTACATATCTACACAAAGGGGGTACAAACACTGTATAATTTAAATGATATTATTCAGCAACTTTGATGCTTCTGAAAGAATAGAAATTATCAAATGTAAAAAGAAGAGACATACAACTTTGCTCTTCACTACATGGCTCAGTCAGCATGAGTGGACAGCCTTCTCCCCTTACTTCTCTTCTTTTCTCTCCCCAATTAAACTTTATTTATTTAATAATAATAATAATAATAATAATAATAATAATAACAATAATAATATTATTATTATTATTATTATTATTATTATTAGTAGTAGTAGTAGTAGTAGTAGTAGTAGTAGTAGTAGTAGTGTGCTCATTATTGATGTGATGCTGTTGTTGTTGCTGTTGGTGGCGATATTAGTCCTGCTGTTAATGCTGTAATATTGCAAAAGCTGTTGTGGTCTTTTTTATTTTAGTTGTCGTTGTTGTTTTTATAGTTATTGATACCATCCAAATTTGTAAATAATGTTTTTTATCTGATGAGGTGATCCTTAAATAATTAGAATCATCATCAGTGTGGAAAATAGCCATGAATTATTTTCAGTCGTTTGTTTGTAATTTCTTTTAAAAGATTACGAACTTTCTCAAAGAATTACTTCGTCTGAACATTGTAGTTTTTCCTGTTATCATCCCAAGTGAAGAAAAAAATCTCTGAAATAGCTAAAACAGAATTTATAAATACAATCGAGGAATTCAGGTTTTATTTAGTGGTAAATTCCTAGAGGAAAGACAAGTAAAAGCTTGTAGAATTTACCCGTGTTGATTTTCTGAAGAGACCTACGATGACAAAAAGGAAACCTAACTCAGTTTATACGAGTTTTATTTTTATCATTCTAAGTCGAATTAACACATGCACGTACAAATAGCTTTCAATTATATACTGAATTAACACACGCACGTACAAATAGCTGTCAATTCTTAACCGAATTAACACAAGCACGTACAAATAGCTGTCAATTCTATACCGAATTAACACACGCACGTACCAAAAGCTGTCAATTGTGTACGGAATTAACACAACCACATACAAATAGCTGTCGATTCTATACCGAATTAACGGAAGCACGTACACATAGCTGTTAATTCTATACCGAATTAACACAAGCACGTACAAATAGCTGTCAATTCTATACCGAATTAACGTAAACACGTACAAATAGCTGTCAATTCTTCAACGAATTAAGATAAGAACGTACCAATAGCTGCCAATTCTATACCGAATTAACATACGCATGTACCAATAGCTGTCAATTCCATACGGAATTATCACAAGCACGTACAAATAGCTGTCAATTCTATACCGAATTAACACACGCACGTACCAAAAGCTGTCAATTGTGTACGGAATTAACACAACCACATACAAATAGCTGTCGATTCTATACCGAATTAACGGAAGCACGTACACATAGCTGTAAATTCTATACCGAATTAACACAAGCACGTACAAATAGCTGTCAATTCTATACCGAATTAACGTAAGCACGTACAAATAGCTGTCAATTCTTCAACGAATTAAGATAAGAACGTACCAATAGCTGCCAATTCTATACCGAATTAACATACGCATGTACCAATAGCTGTCAATTCTATACCGAATTAACACAAGAACGTACCAATAGCTGTCGAAAGCTTGATAAGTTACAGTCCAGGAAAAACTGCAGTTAAAGATTTATATTCTGCAACGATCCATAAAAGTGGTGAAAACCATAAAATATTTCTTTCAAAACTCAATGATCATGGCTAATCAATCCTTGCAAGTTTTCTTATTCTGTATATCTGTCAATATTTTCATCCACTAACTTCTTTTATACTCATATTGCATTATTTATTTCAACATCGTACCAAACGCCGCTGTATAGGACATGTACACTGACCAGTATGTTGACTGGTCTGATAACGTTGAGAATCAAAGGTATAAAAACGGACTCTTTTCTTCGGATTTTATTTTTAAAAGTAATAAATGAGCGACGTATAAACTGCAAGATTCTTCATCAACTTCCACATCCACGTACGTGGAAATGTGTAATTAATACCGTGAAAGTATACTTTTAAATTGTACAAAGCTCGGATTATAATCAAAAGATTTTTTTTATAAAGTAAAAATGTGTTTAATGCTTATTCAAGTTAGCACCGAGAACAAGTTTGTAGACACAGGTATAAATAATACTACGCACTCAGAACTGTCACACAGAAAGCAAACACTTTATTTTATATTGAAGTGCAAGCTGGAACATCATGTGATTGCATAAAAATGTTATGATTTAATAGTTTTGGTAAAGCCCTTTATGCTGTAGAGTAAGAAAATTTTACAAGTTCGATGCCTTAATATCTAGCGTAGCCATACGTAGATCCCATTACAGCAGTCAAGAGTGCTGCATAGCATTTTCCCCTTCTAGTATGCTCTCCGTGCATTGTGACAGTCAGCATCAATAATAAGCATCAATCATCATCATCATCATCATCATCATCATCATATTGATTAAACAAAACACCATTTCCTTTTTAAACAATCGTTTTGTTAAGGAACAGGTCCGTTTGATTTAAGCACGCCCTCTCTGTACAGAAGACCATCCCGCATGGTACGTTATCCCATTGTAGAGGCACGTAAAAACTTCAATAATAATAATAATAATAATAATAATAATAATAACTGTCACCAGTATGGTACGTTATCCCATTGTAGGGGCCCGTCAACACTTCTATAATAATAATAATAATAATAATAATAATAATAATAATAATAATAATAATAATAACTGTCACCAGTATGGTACGTAATCCCATTGTAGAGGCACGTCAACACTTCAATAATAATAATAATAATAATAATAATAATAACCGCCGTCGTCATCATCATCGTCATCATTATCGGATTATAAGTAATAGTATTAATACTAAGAAAGTTATTGTTATATACTCCTTTTTTTCATTGTTAACTGATCATTGACACAATCGTACTTAATTCGACGATACTAACACCTTGAAAATCGTCGATTTGATTTCTGGCCGATTGATACCAAAGAATTACAAAAATGGTACTAACAGCTGCTTCGCTTGGCGCTCAGCATTAAGAAGTTGGTGTTATGACAGGTCGGCCTCTGATTATGAAACCAATATATTGGAACCGGATCACTGTTTCCAGTTCCTGTCTTCTGACTTTAATCTTGGCTGATATTTGTTTCCCAAAATTTGTCACCAGCTTCATCTTCTCAGCGCTTAACTTCATGTTAAATCTGGAAGATGTTTCATCCAGGTTCTTAACTAAGGTGGAAAGCTCGTCTTCACTGTCTATCGGCCCATCAATGTCGTCTGCAAAGCGGTGTTTGGCGATTCTGCGCCCTACAATGCTGACTGTCCCAAGGTGGTTTTCCAGGGCGTCGCTCATAATGCGCTCTAAGATTATGTTGAAAAGCGTGGGTGACAGGAGACAGTCTTGATGTACTGCAGCTGTTGTCTGGAACCAGTCCCGACAGAACCTTGAGCAATTACTACAATGGTATCCTTGGTGTATAACTGCTTAATGACATTGGTCAAATTTTGACCCAAGTTGTACATCTTCATTGTGGCCCACACATGATAAAGTTTTTGTTCATGTTGCGAGTACGTTTCACACAAAACCCTCAGATTGAATATTGTTATGTTATTGATCTTCCACTCCGGAACACGGTCTGTTCTTCAGCGATTATTTCATCTGCGTATAGTTTCATTATGTTCAAGATTATCTTCAGCATCACCGTACTAGCATAGCTGATCAAACTGAATAGTTCTGTAATTTTGGTACAGCTTTGATTACCTTTTTGGGGAGTGTTATAATCAGTGACTGGTCAACTGTGTTGGCCATTCACCTGTCTGCCTGATCTTGTTGCAGATTTTTGTTAGTAGCTCTATCACTGATTCCGCCCATTCTTGATAATTTCAGCTGGGATGTTGTCTACTCCAGCTACCTTCCCATTTTTCAGTGCACTTATTGCTGATTCCACCTCTTCTTTGAGAATGGGAAAATCATCGTCATTTGAGTTTGGAACTTCAAGCACCTCTGGGTCTCGTTTGGACTGATGGTTGTAGAGTTCTTTGCAATAATTAGTCCATCTTTCTGCAATATCTCGCGCTTCTGTGAGGCATTTTCCGTTTTCGTCTTGAATGGTACTGAATCCGGTTCCTTCTGTCTGGTGAGGTCTTTCACAATCGATTTGGAATGTTTTTTGGATGCTATTCTTTATCGGACTGCTCTCTGTTTCTGTGTACTTTTGTCCAATCTAATCTTCATTTGCTTTATCGATGTTTTCCCCCTGATATTCCAATGATCGCAACTCGTGTCATCTCGTGGGTCGGATGCCCAAATCGTTTAAAATATCTAGTACTTTTTCAATATCTGAGTAAACTCCCTGGATAACACGGAACCATATCAACCAAAAAAAGCGTGTATAGGATCATATTTGGTATTCCATAATTAATATGTTCGTATTTTACACAGCTGACTAGAACATCTGAGAGAAATTCATATTGTGTTGGCTTCCACATATTTTCCTCTCTGGCAAAATGAGCTGCAAGTAACGGGACTGTAAAACAGTTTGTTAGTAATTGCTCGTTATTATCCTTTGAAAATTTCTCAGCAAGCGTTCTCATCTCATCGTGAAGAGATTCAGTACGGTATATTTCACCGTTAGATCTTACAAATTGATCGAATTTACCATCTTGTTCTTCAAAACTCTGAAATAACCACACTGACTTAGGATCGTTTGTACTTAGAGCGTGAATAAAATCAACCAGATTCCCTCCCCCAGAGTTCTCTGGAAAGAACTCCACCGGAAGGTATTTAACGGTTCTATTTCGCGGAAATATTGTTACTTCGTTAGTCTACGCGTTTGTATTATGATCAATGATCTTGATTGGAGCCCCGTTTTGTATATTTCGATTCGAATATTTTTCGTGTTAACAACGCTATGGTTATTGGGAATCTTAATATCTTTTCTAACTCAGCCACATTTTAAATTCTAACTCCAGTATCCTTGATTGTTAGCTCCAATTTGTTTATTTTGTTAATTTTTAGATTTGTCAAGCCGTTTCCACGCAACGCATTTGTAAAATGCTCTATTACTCGTTCGGCTTCACAATTTATCCTTGACTCCGACAGTTTCATAGGTTTCAATTTCTCAACACTTGGTTTTTCATTTATCGGATAAAAAATCCCATAAACAACCGCTGTCACATGATAAGCTCTCTCGTAATACGGTTTGTCAATTCCAGTCAATATTCCTGGTTTGGAATCGTGACTCACGATGACAACGTTTTTATTTCATAGGATAGGATCAAATTTATCACGAATAATCCAGATGGTTGTTTGTGATAGTACAATAAATTTCAGTCTGATAATAACACCTTCGGTGTTCAAGATGCGTTATTATCCTTGCTGTCTATTTGTCGTTCACCACCAGGGATTCGAAATGTTGACCAACAGTGAGATGCACCACCGCGCTTAAATTTGTTAAATGCTTCATGAATTTTACCGATCATGCTTCTATCACTTATTAGACCCTTATTTGGTGCATCTATAGAGACCCTATCGAGATTGAATTTAACATTTTTCCTGGGTTTAATTTTGGATAATCTCTCAAATTCGTTCATATTATAATTAAAACTCATATTATAATTAAAACAAGTATTTAAATAAAAGTATTTATATATATAATGAATCACTGTAAATGGCTTATGATAGGATCAGTAACCGTTTGTAACAAAACGTACAGAAACGAATTCTGTGGATATTATTCGAGGAACGAGGAAGCTTAGGTTAGAAACCCTGTATCCGATGCATTGTTGTAGTACGAGAATACACACAACTGTGTCTCAGTTGTGGTGGTAAGCGATACAGAGAGCTTAAGCGTTATTATGAAAATAGTCAAGAACTCTGACAGCATCCCTGACAAAGTCATAAGAACTCCAGAAGACTATATTACTCGATTCTCAACAAATAATAATTAAGATAAATAATTAATTAGACAAATAAATACTTATGTATATAAATGAGCCAAGAATTTCAACTACATCCCACGATCAGCAACTATGAAGCATCACGCGATGGTGTAGACAGAAACCGCAGGCTGAAAAGAACAGTAGGGGTTTTTGATAATCAAGGATTTCTTAAATTTACTGCTGGGGATAAAAGATATTATTGTCACAGGTTTGTTTTCGAAGTATATATGGGAGAAATCCCAGATGGCCTTGTCATTGACCACACTGATTCGGATTTTACAAATAACAAGCTGGATAATCTTCAGGCTATCACTCAGAGTGAGAAAACCAAATGACGTCGCACAGGAATGTACCAAAAATTTGCGAAACCTGTCAAATCTATAAATGTTGAGACGGGCGAAGAATTAAAATTTCAATCGATGAAGGAAACTGGTGAGCATTTTGATATTTGCCAACCTTCGGTTCAATTTGTTTCCAAAATGTACATTAATCGGCTTTTTCTAAACGATTCCAGCAAAAAAATCGGTTTACATACAATAACGACCCTATTACCGCAGGGAGAAAACTACAGCAGGGATATGTGTGTGTGATAGATTTACTGTCCTTTATGGTTTTTCCGTTTATTTATAAATATATATAAATCAAAGTTTGACTGAATTCTTATATATCCTAGTTTGACTATTATTTTTTTAAACGGCGAATATATTCCGTTATTGTCGACGGTACCGATTGTATGGTTTTCTATATAATGGAGGTGAGCCCAAAGCTCAAAGTTCAACAGAGAAAAATTACATTGTTTTGTACCCCAGGGAATTAATTTCCGGGGGAAGGGTGTGCAAACAAATATGTTGAATTGAGTGAATGGCCTCCGTTTGTATTTGTGCCATCCTACTCAACATATATCATCAAACTACGTTATCAAACCACGCCTTATTGCGATTCGCTAAACTGTTTGACAGGCTAGGTATTTTGTTAGGTTGTGTAGTATATTGGGCTCGCTAGACTGTTGTTGTTGACAGGCTAGGTGTTCTGATAACATAAAACAGATAACCTCGTTAATTAAGATTATTAGTTGTGCTGTCCTATGGTATTGTAAATCCGCGAAAAAAGAGCGGCTGTACAGTACTTAATTAAGATTATATGGTGTGCTCTCCTTACAAATAAAAATCAGTATTGTAAATCCGCTAGAAAAATAGGGGTTGTGCCGTACTTAAATATACCTAAACTGAAAATTGGTCAAAATTTACCCCATTTGTTAACATATATTTATATATTAAAGATATATTTACCATATAATGAATTATGAAAATATCCATGATATAATTTCTGCTATTACCAATTTGAAAAATCAACAAATACAATTATCACATAAATTGATTGTGATAAAATCCTTTCTGACTTTCAATCTCTAGAATACATAACCCTCGAAAACAAGTATATGTTTCCGTCTCAATACAAATTTATTAAACGAATACAACAAGCCGTTAATGAGTCATTAGCTGTAAACAGTAAAATAGATAAGTTCGTAACTTTGTTCACCGCAGTAGAGTAAGAGCTGATCTATCTAAACAATATGAAATTAAAAAAACTATAAATTTCTGTGTCAAACAATTGAAACAACTCATTGAAAATGAAAGTAATAAGACTTCCTGGTAACGGAGACGTCTTCTGAGAACGAAGCGAGAGTAGGTCGTGTTATTTTCTTTGTGTGCATTTTATATGAAATTCAATAGTAAAACCGTAAACGCGCTATCAAATCGTCCTATTTTGTAACTTTCATAACGCATTTGCCATTCACCAAATGCACACTTGATTTACACGAAATCTTAAGACGGAAATCCTTTAGGATGAAAGTCTTAAGACGGAAATCCTTTAGGATGAAAGTCTTAAGACGGAAATCCTTTAGGATGAAAGTCTTAAGACGAAAATCCTTTAGGATGAAAGTCTTAAGACGAAAATCCTTTTAGGATTTTACATACAGACTTATTTATTAAATTTCTCCCGCCAGGTCAAGTAAATTATTGGACTGGTCAGTCAGTTGAAAATTTATTCTCGTTTATAAATCATCATGACATCGCATATAGAAAAGGTTCACGGGTTCTTGAATTATAAAAATCCTGGTAGAACCAGTGGTGCAAACGAATATAAAATGTATCCTTGCTGGGCCTGATTTGATTTTTCGAGATTAATTTGGTAATTTCCATCAAAAATATCACATACTAGATTTACTGCAATCACCGGGGATATATTAACATTATGAGGAGCTATATGCATACCCGAAACGTCTGGGTCATTATTATGTTTGAGGATAGTTGTCTGTGTTAGTGTTATTTTTTCCATGCTGCGATTATCAGAGGGAAATTCTCATCTATGACATCACCGATGGATTGTTTTAATTCGTCTACATTATACCCGGAAAGTTTAAATGTTGGAATATCCTCTACAAGTATTTTATATTTATCTGCAAATTCTATTCTGGAATTAGCATCCATATCATCTATATATACTATCTGAGCGAGTTGTAGGTTATGCAGTTCCATGTCAGATGCAATTTGATTTAATATTTCCGTGTATTTGATAATTGAAGTTCTCGATGATAAATCAATATGTTCTTGAAGACTCTGTCTTAATTTATTTAGATATTCTTTATATTTTTATTAAAGGGAATTAAAATATTCCGTGACAATATCCTGATTTATTCGATTCCAACTCCTTTGTCTCCCTCTCTCCCTCCCTCCCTCGATATCACCCCTACAAGAACTCCACTGTGTTTAATAGTTATATTTTTGTATGATGGGGAGATATCATTATGCGATTCTTTATCTGAAGTATAATCAAACATTTTAGGTTCAGGTAAATTTCGATAAGATGGTACCCGAGGAGGGATTTCAATCCATCATAACACTGTTCTGATCGAACTCTGGTTGATATCTACGACATAGCCAGGCGAGTTTATCTCAACCGCGGCTGATAATGTGGGTTCATGAACCGTTATAGCTATTTTTGATTCTTTTCCTGTAATGGATTTTATTCTACGCTGGAATTCATTATTGATCAGTTCGATTTGATAATTCCCAGATGGTATTGAAATAACATTTAATTCCGGGTTTCCATCTTTATCATTTTTACTCGCAAACACCAGGGAATTATTCGGTTGCTGCCCACCAAATGATTTTGATCTAATATTCGGCCAACTGTAGTATACTCGTAATTTTGCTAATGCGATCTCTTTTATCGGTATTGCAGTGGAAAAATTGATAATGAATTCAGGGTTGGTTAAGATTATTGAGATCATGGGTGTCTTTAGAGGGTTTGTATTTGTGGCTATCCGCTGAAGTAATTCTGTTGTTAATGTCGATGACATTGTCATTGTTGTTATTATTGTGTTGTTTTTCTAATTTTGATGTTACTGTGTGGTAGATGTTCATTATCGCGGAGAATTCGTTATCTGATATTGTTGTGTCATTGAGACTGGATGATATCAGCGACGACAATTGGGAATACGCGGTAGATACAATATGTAACTTAATTATATGCTTGTGTAGTTTATTCTGACTGCATGTGGATATTTCCTTTGTTATGATGTTAAGAATCCCTGTCACGTTTGTCGCTGATGACACACCAATTGTGACAACTACATGTGCCAGCGCTGTTACCGCTGATAACAATATGCCCGTTCCTGCTATTACACTTGAAACAGAATACATAATAATGTCAATACTGGTAATTCGCCCGCGGTATTTTTTTTATCTTCCTTGTATATTCGTCAATAAGATTTTTTTTAATTTAGTTTGAAACTCGCGGACTTGATCATATCGATATTGTAGGACATTCATTATACTATTTACTTAAATCAATTACAAATTCTAAGTAGTATGTCATTGATGCCCGAGCTAAATTAACACTAAGGGAGGTTATTGTAAATGTTTCCATGACAACTTATCTATTATTGCACTTGCAGTATTAATTCCCGTAGATGTACCCGATGACACATTAAACTGTACTGCTGAAAACAGGGTCAGTCTATAGATACCCTTGACATCTGCAGTAACTCCAATGATGTTATTTTGAGGTGTCCAGGTGAAAGATCCATGATGTGTCGAGTACACGTTATTTATATTTTGTTTATGCGGTATCTTGATTTTAACAAGCCGTACAGCGATAGCAGGAAAATCACTTACGATATTGTACTGCGTTTGTTTAATATCAGAAAGTTTTCTACAAAATCTGAAATTATGAGACAGTGGAATCGCACATGAAAATAATCTACGCGGTCCCTGCAATATACTTATACGAGTTGCAAACCCTAAGTTGTAATCAAGATTATCATCTTTTATAATATCAAAGGGGACAGCTTGGTTATCTTCATGTTCAGCGTCGTCTGGTTGATCAGCAACTCCAGTAGCTACTGGTGTCTGTAATTTGACATAGTTATTATGTTCAGCATGATCAGTAGTATCTTTAGCGAACATCATATATAGTCCTGCCGATCTTGTATAATCATCAAAACATTTCACTAACCCCACTATTTGTTGTGGCGATATCAACATTCTTCTGAATAGATTCAATCTCTTTTGCATCAATCATATATGTAGCGCTACTAAATAATGCCATAATACCGTGATTGACAAACAACTCGGACATTTGCGTCATATGGCGTATTAGCTTCAAAGTTTGTTAAAAGTTCTCCTTCTACTTCAATAAATGCTGCAGCGGGTAGAAGGTATTTACTCGTATCATGAATTTGAAGTTCAGTTCGGCCTCGCTCATTTGGTTATATTGCTTTATAGCAATACAGTTGATAATTATTTACAGAATCATCTTTGAGTACCGGGGCATCCATATCCAATGCTGAGTTGGTTGAAGATTCGAACATTTTATTATATATTTCTCGATCTAAATCGCGATCTCGCTCGGAATTTCAAATCACTCCCGATATCATATTTGCAGTGATATTTTCTTGAGCATCACTTACTTCATTATCGGCGCTGCTATATTTTGATCCATCGTTTTGTTTATTCTTTTACTAACACTCTCAGGCATAATCTCCGTAGATGGTAGTTTTGCCGGTGGCGGTTTTTTCGTCGTCGAATCAGCGCGATTAGTTTTTCTATAGCCGCAAAAAATGCTTTAGTGGCAACATCGCCAAAAGCGCTAATATCCTTGTCGTGAATAACATCAATAGCCTTCATCGATAATTGTTTTGCGATTGGTGTTATTTTAGGAGCCATTCTTGCAAATAACCCTTGAACAACATCACCGAGACCATCTCCATAATACACTTTATAAACAGGCAATCGTGAATTTTCTATATAAATCATAGTAGGCTTGTTGTGATTACGTTGCATGATCATTTTATTTAAATGTTTTTTTTATCTAATCGGGTGACTAATTGTCATGGACAATCAATCAATATGTTAATCATTTAAGCTCGTTTACGCCTTATAAGAATTTATAACTGTGCTATTTACGAGAGAATAGGACAGGGAACAAGACCACTATGATGAGTTTCAGAATGAGAAAATCCCATCCCGAAGGTACCAATTGTACCTTGCGTCGGAGAAGATTCTTCTTTAGGTCCCATTAAAATTTCTAAAACATCATCCTTTCTTTAGGTTGCTCAGGCGGCGAATAAGGCGGTTGTTGTTGTTGAGGTTGTGATCTATATACTCTATCAAGTTTTTGCATTTCTATTACAAAATTATCAAATTTGGAATCATCATTTTTGGCACGATATATCCATTTAATAAAATTATCATCGTTTATGGTAGCACATTTTGGTGCTAAAATTTTATCTTTTTGTACCAAACTTGCTAGTGTTACACGGGGTAAATGATCTTCCTCAATTTAGCTGAGCAGTTCAATAACACCTTTTTTAAATCTCGCTATTTGTTGAATATTTTCCTTTATTGGTTTGAGTTTAGGAGAAGGATTTTTCCCCCACATTAGCGATTTCTGTACGAATATCTTTAAGTATTCCCTCGTCAACAGGCGGTGGTTGTGCAGCGGTTCTATTTGCTGGAAGATCACGTAAAAAGTTTTTTGTTCGCTGCTTGGCTCGTTTTGCTATTTTTTCAAGCTCGGGGAGAATAGCTTGTTTTCTTCTATCGTCATCTTTTATATCCCCTAATATAGCTCTCTCAGTAAAAATTGCAGCTTTCTCAGTAGCCGTAGTAACAGGTTTGAATAATTGTTCAGCACCTATTGCAAAATCAACTTGAGATTCCTGTCGCTGTCGAAGTTTGTGTCTTATATAATCTCTCACTGGGATAAATTTCTATATTTCCTCTAATCGCTCTCAAGCTAGTCTAGTTGTTAAAGACTCTCCTACCATGTTTGTTATATCATACGATTTAATTAATAACAATTAACAAAACCGCGACAACAAATCGTCAGAGGCTATTTCATTTTCTGACACTTTTTTGGTTTCTTAACAGGCCCTGGTTTGCCAAATAGAAACCTCTGAAAGTTGTAGGAGATCTTGATTTGCCAAATAGAAACCTCTAAAAGTTGTAGGAGGTCTTGGTTTGTCAAATAGACACCTCTAAAAAGTTGTAGGGTTCAAAATTCTCTACTACTAGAGTATTAATCTGCTAACAATTCCAGGGAATACTGCAGTTGCCTTGACTAACTCAAAGATGATTGTGAGTATTTCATTAAGTCTTGTAATTTTAAAAATAAGCCAATGGCCTTGCTCTCATATACGGCAGCACCTTCTATACCATTACATCCCATTGAATCATTTACGAATATTTGTTATATTGCTGACGTCCAACTAAATTCTCTTAATGTGGTCTTTTATTTGGGTCTATATATTTGCTGATATGCATTGTGATATCACGTGTTCTACTTCTGATTTGACAGCTACTATGCTGCTATTTAACCACGTAATTTTTTTTCTCGAATTGTGCTGTGAAATTCCGTTTTGAATTATTGTGGAATATACTTCAGATATAATATTAGCTTCGTTGATCTGTTAATCAAGATTCTCATTTGTGTCTATTGTTTGCACCTCTGTTCGATCTGGTATATATTAGTATGTCTTTATTTCGATATGGGTTCTAACAGATTCTGTCTCCAACTTTGTCTAATATCCCTTACGTCTATTTAATGTGTAAATTTCTTAAATCCTTAGCATTTAATTATAAAGAAAAGAAATATGATGGGTTTTTTAAACCACCATTTTGAATGATCTTCAAGTCAGTTACATTTTCAAAATCATATGTATACGTCATCCATCATAAATATCTTTAGATATATATCTTACATGTTTAATTAAAAAGTCTAGTCTTAGAGTTCATTCAATTTATTTTTGGTCTAAGTCTCATCTCCATAGTATTACATTAGAGTGGCAAAATGACTACAAAAGCTATACATACTGGTTGGAGTCTGACAAGTGTGTCCACAACCGTTTGAGCAACATTTCTGAGTTCCAAAACAGTCGGGATCTGAGGAACACATTTCCACTCAGGTTTCGAAACCGGATCTTCTTGGACATGTTCCGGGTTTGGTTGCTGAAATGAATAGTGCATATTTTTAAAATAAAAATAATATTTTTTTGTAAAGAAGCAGTATTTTAGCTTTTTTGTTCGTTTATACCGTTGTATAAGATAAGATTCACTTTTACAGCGTTTATTTGATTTCAATGTTAATAGGTGTTTCAGTCTGACATTTTGTTATTTATCTTGTCATACCCATGTTTTAAACAATCGAACTGCTGATCTCATGTATTTAATTAACAAAGTGGAAAAGGACGAATATTCAGTCATAAAAATGTAATCACCCTCCTTTTTAGCTTCCGGAAGACAAGTAACAAATGATAAACCATGTGATGAAAACACTTTCGAGAATAGGCGAATAAGAAAAGAATACCTTGTTTTGTTTTGCCCTGTCAATAACGAGTGCCAGACAAAAGATGAAATTTAACTCTAATAATCATATTTTAATTATAATATTTATCATCGTCCGTTTCACGTTGTAGAATAAAACCAGATTTCAACATGGGTATGTTAGACCCTGAGGCTGTAATTTCTCGCCGTCAAAATGTATGAAGGCGTCCAGCAAGTTAATTGACATAGCCATAAACTAGAGACACGCGGGTTATTTTTACGAAAGCCAGTTGCGTAACATTGTTCACAGGTAAGTGACGATTTCTTGTTTGGAACAAGGGATCATCAAACTGTATCGAAAACATCCTAGACAGACGTTTGGGAGCGGCGATGTCTGTTCATTATGAACCAACCTCCAATCGGAATTGAACAATGAGTGTCAAACACTATAATTTCAATTTTAAATATATCATCATGAAGATTGTGTGGTCAATTACCGGGATCAAAGCAAAGACATGGGAAAGAGGTGCTGTACGTAGAGAGTCCAAGGTGTTTAAAAAAGGTGAGACATAATTTCGGAAGATGGCCACTGAATTGCTGACACTTGTGTTATCCTTCGCAGGTTAAAAAAATCCCAACGTCCATTTTCAGGGCCAACCAGATCTCCAGAAGAGAAAGATACTAATCATTTGCCACGTTCTTGTTTTATGTTTGTGTATGCTTGGTGTAAGTCAGTGTTTGACGACTAAAACTTAAAACCCATTTGCTCTTCATGTTTATATAATGTGAGAGGGTAGGGTGCTGTATCTATGCACACATCATACCTATGTCTGTGTTGGCATGTTTTGTATGTTTGTGCATGTTATCATATGTTTTGCATTCCACCAGTCTGCTTGTGTGAGAGTCCGTTTGTGTTTTGTATATATCGAGTTGTAAACACTTCCACCTATTTTCTTACAGTGTACGGAGTGTGCAAATCAAATAGTAAAAATACCCAGTTGGTTGATAGCAAGTGTGCGTGTGATGAACCGTAGATCAAACAATTTTCTATTTATTTTCTTTATGAAACGTTTGTAGAATTTTAACAAAGGATTTCCCTATGACCATGAAATTCCTTCAATATAATGCTGTTAACAGATTTAACATAGAATTTCTCACTGACCACAAAGTGACCCGTAATGTAGTATTGGCTAATGTCAGATTCCATATGTGAACCAAGAGCCTCATATTACTACTTCTGTGGTGTACGTAAAATATGTCGATGCAGTTTTTCTGTCTGTGCACTCGTTTGAAACTGTATTTGTCTAGAATATGTACGTGTTCATATGTTTAATACAGAGTATGTTGAACCAAATATCGTCATTGTATTATCCTAATGAACTATCCAAAACTTATTGATTCAAAACGTAATTTTTAAGGGAGACTTGGCGGCTAAATGTCTAGAGTGACTCACTTGTTATCCATGGATCACCGGTTCTAACCCTGCCTGTATGAACGCACTTCGTATGCGCTTGTGTGTGTGTATCTTGGCAAGACCTTTTAGTTCCACTGCCTTGGTATTATATAGCCTTTTATATCTCGATGTATCTTTCAACAAGAAGTAAACAAACTTAATACTCAAGCCTTCCGATAATAGCTTGGTGAATAGGAAGGTGAGGCTATGTCTATAGATGTGCGTGTTTGGTTGTAAACCTTATTTATCCACAACACGTACAGTGTACGTACAACTGTTTAGAACACACTATACTTGACATCGATATATCATACTACTTTTCAATTTACCCACTGAAACATCCAATAGGACAGTGAATGGAAATATGTCACCATCCCTCACCCTTCAGACATTTCTTCCAACCTAACATAAAAACATACACGCGTGTACCAAATATAGAGATATTGTGACTGAAGGCGAGGCAGCAATGTTAGCATTCCTGGCGATTTAGCGTTCAACAATTTGTGACTGAATTATTTTTGCATTGCTAATAGAGACTTGTGAAGATAGTGTGTACCATTGATAGATAAATACACATGCTCTCACAATCATGTAAAGCAATACATATACGTACTTGACGTTACGGTGGTAGGGTTCTGACACGTGTGTCCACAGCCATTCGAACAACATTTCTGGCTCCCTGCACAATACTAGACTGAGGAACAGCGCTCAACACAGATCCCGATCATGCCGGAAGAATCAGGACATGACCCTGACTTTGCCGCGGAAATAATATAATATACGGATAAGTATATTAAATACTTATTATCGTACGCCTTAACCGTCGCAAATAACATTATTGCTAATATGCAAGCATACGTTGTCAATACGTATGGCAGGACCAAAACCCCAAACTTGGCAACAACAGTTTTATATAGCTTTTATGAGTCTGTCAGAAAGATTTAGTGAGAGATTTCTATAAATATATAAATTGATAACTGTAGTTTTTAAGTTTTTGTTCTTTCTAAATTTGCATCTTTTTCCTTACAAACGCTTTCAAAAATTAGAAACATTATCAATTTTGTTGTACGATATCTTAAAATTATCCCATTGGATTTCAATCATATTTACCTGGTGTGAAACATCATTCAGAAGCGATTATTTGCATGTTGGTGTTCATCTTTCGATTCAGCCATTCCGACCCCTTTGAAGTATTACTTAAAAATATTGAAATACATTGGAGGAAGGTAAACCAGTGACATTAACGCATTGTCAATAATTTTAGTTAGAGACAGACGTAGTTATGCCACCGTACCCTGTCTATATTGTAATGCTAATAATTTTTAATATTTATGTCAATGTTTAAATTGAACGTATTCACATAATTCTTACTTACAGCAATCATATCATTCTACTACGTAATTAGTACAATATTTAAGTAAAGTGTTCCAAGATAGTACTTAACAAGGTTCCGTATCACATCAGATAATCAAAGACGCCAATAGAAAGATACTTTATCAAGACGTTGTAGTGTTTGTTCAGGTTTAATTATATTGTGAGCATGTATAAGGCAATGATAACTGGACCTAAGACATATTTGAGGAGTTAAACTGTAAAAATGCCATTCGAAGCCTTGTCTAGTGTTATTGGCAGAGTAATAGACGGTCACAAAGTTGTTAAAAGCATTATCTAGTGTTATTGGGATATTAATAGACTGTGAAAAAGTCATTTGATGCATTGTCTAGTGTTATTGGGAGAGTAATATACTGTCAAAATGCCATTTGATGCATTGTCGAGTGTTGTTAGCAGAATAATAGACTGTCAAAACGTCATTAGAAGCATTGTCTAGTGCTATCTGCAGAGTAATAGGTTGTCAAAAAGTTAATCGATGTATTGTCTAGTGCTATCGGCAGAGTAATAGTCTGTCAGAAAGGCATTATATGTATTGTCTAGTGTTATTGGCAATGTAATAAACTGGCATAAAACAGCTAGACACGTTGTTACTTTCTTGGCTTTTCATGTCATTTTGCTTTTAGCAGCAGAGAGGGTGAATCCTACAACGTTTTCAGACAAAATTTTGATTGAAATCTTAAAACGAGCCTTCCTACGATCTCATTTTAACCAAAAAGAATGTCTCAGGGGCAAACCCTACAACGTTTTCAGACAAAAAATTTATTGAAATCTTAATGAGCTTTCCCTACGAAATCTCATTTTAACTAAAAAAATGAAAACGGAGACTTTTACGATTTTTTAATTAATTTTGGTCGCAACTTGTTGTCATCCACCCTCTCTGCTGCTTAGTGATTTCATCACTGGGTTAACAAAAAATAATAAATGATTTGATCAAGTCTTTAGGATCTCACAAACAGACTAATCGCTAACACCTCCTCTTGTAGATCAATTAGATTATTGGACTGATCTGTGAGTTTGAAATTAATTCTCGTTAACGAATTATTATGGCATCGCATGTAGACAGGATTAACCGGAGACTCAATTATTAAAAATCCTGGAGGAGCTGTTGGTGCAAACGAATAAAGAATATATCCTTGCTGAGCTTGATTTGATCGTTCGAGATTAATTTGATAGCTTCCTTCGATAACATCGCATACTAAATTGAGCGCAATCACTGAGGATATATTCACATTGAACGGAGCGATATGCCTACCGCCACCATCTGGATCATTATTATGTTTGAGGATTTTTATTTCCTGTGATGCTGTTTTTTTCCATGTATCATGAATTATTTTAAAACCAACATCGATGGTGTCACTGAGAAGTTTTTTTAGTTCCGGTACGTTATATCCCGGTAGTTTGAATGTTGGAATATCTTTAACGGGAAAATTATATTGTTTTGCAAATTCTGTTCTCGATAGGGGATTATCGTCATCTAATATATCCTGAATAATTTTTAGGTTAAATGTTTCCATATCGTCGATAATTTTATTGCATGTTTCTACGACGCTGATAAATTCATCTCGGGTGAGAGAGCCGGATTTAAGAGATATTAACAACAGTGAAAAATCATTATTCATTGCTGTGAAATTTTTAACGATTTTAGGTTCTTCAACAAAATGATGTCCCTCTATTCCCTCCCCTGGCTTCTCTTCTCCGGTTTCGTAGTATCCGATACCAAAAAACTCTATAGTGATTGTGTGATCTTTATAACTCCTTATTGGATTATCGGGTTTTATTCTGTCTGTGATATAATCAGTTTTTTGTGGTTCTGGTAAATCAATGGTTTTTCCCCCTGGTGGTAATTCAGGCCATCCTAGTATGGTTCTAATAGAACTTTGATAGATATCTACGACGTATCCTTCTGTGCTTATCTCAATTGCGGATGATAGCGTCGGTTCATGAACTGTTATAGCGATTTTCGATTCTGTTCCAGTAATCGATTTTATTCTACGCGCGAATTCATTATTGATTTGTTCGATTTGGTATGACCCTGTTGGTATCGAAACGACGTTCCAGTCTGGGGTACCGTCGTCTTTATTCTTATACGAGAACACCAGTGAATTATTCGGTTGTTGACCACCAAATGATTTTGATCTGATATTAGGCCAACTGTGGTATACTCGTAATTTTGCTAGCGCTATCTCCTTCACGGGGACTGGGCTAGGGAAATTCACACTAAACTCGGGTTCCGTTGATGTTATTGATATCATACTTGTTTGTACTGGGTTCGTGTTCTCCACTATTTGTTGAAGTAATTCCATCGGTGTTGTCATCGTTGCTATACTGTTGTTGTCGCTCTAATTTTGACACCGCGGAATCATAAATACTGACCATCACTGAGAACTCACAATTTGGTATGGTTGAGATTATTGAGATCATTTTGGTTTTCGGGTTCGTGTTTTCCAATTCCGTCGGTGTTGTCATTGTTATTATATTCATGTTGTCGCTCTAATTTCGATATCGTGGAATCAAAAATACTGACCATCGCTGAGAATTCACTCTCTGATATAATCGTATTATCGAGTGACGACGATATCATCAGGAATAACTGCGAATATGCGGTTGATGCAATATGAAATTGAAGTAAGTAATTCTGCAGTTTACTCTGGCTGCATGATGATATCTTTTTTGCTATCCCGGTTGATATACCCCCGATTGTAGCCACCGCAGAAATGCAAATTGGAACTACGACCGGGGCAATCATTGTAACCGATGCAAGTATTATTCCGGCGCCAGCGATAACGCTTGACACCGAGTACGTAGTAATATCAATTGCGGTGATTCTTCGTCGGTATTTTTTTATTTTTATTTGATACTCCTCAGTGAGGGTTTTGAGTCTAGACTGAAATTCTCTGACCTGATAATATCGACATTGCGTTGATGAAATCATTTTTATTGTAAAAACACTAGCGTTTTCAATTGTGAAATCCGAACGATTTTCCTTTCAATTTAGTTATTTACTTAAATCCGCTACGAATTCCACATACCAGGTTGCTGAAACCCCAATCAAATTTTTATCAGTAGCTGTTATAGTGAACCTTTCAGTTGTATCCTTGTCGATGATCGTTGAAATCGTATTATTGACCCCGGATGAACTCGACGATGATATATTAAATTGAGTCAATGGTGTTACTAGTGTTAATCGATAAATACCTTTAACGGTTGCAGTGATATCTAATTTGTTGTTTGTAGGTGTCCACTCAAATGATCCGTGTTGGATTGTGTACACGACGTTGTTGGTTTTCTCATGAGGAATTTTTGTTTTTTCAATGATTGTTATCATCCTCGAAAAATCACCTTTGATGGCTTCGATGAAGGTTTTCGTCTCATCGATGGATTTTTTAATATCCGGGAGTTTTATTTCTATTTTATCCAACGGGGTTCCAATAAATTTATCAATGACATTTCTACGAAATGATGTAAACTGTTTTATGTGTTCTTCGGTTTTAGATTGAAGTGTTGCTAGTTCTAACAGAGAATTATCCAACTCATTGTCGTGGGTAGCAATCTTATCAGTGATCGTAGACACAAGTGCACCTGGTTTAAGTCGTCCGTCGCTGGAATACAACGCAATAGAGTTTTCAGTGGCGTCTTGCTGCCGTTTTAAAATGTCATCCGCGGATATATTACTGGCTTTAAGCTGTCCACCGTTGGAATATAGCGCAATAGAGTTTTCAGCGGCGTCGCGCTGCCGTATCAAAATGTCATTCAATGACACATCACTGGATTTCAATCTACCCTGCTTGTCCTGAAATACAACTATTTCGTTCGGGTCAACATTTACTAAATTTAACGTCTCAGCGATTTCATCTTTAATTAATTTTTTTATATCCTTGACAGAATCAGGGGGTGCAGTGTCATCGGGTTTGGGTTTCAAAGATCTCCCCCAAATATCAATCATGTTATTGTAAAACTCTTTCTCTCTCTAAAATCGTTTTTGACGACTTCGTTGAAAAATCTTCGATTTTCGCCAGCGATTACTAGTGTATTCATTCACGACAACTTGTGGTGGTTTTCCGCTTGGGTTACTCAAGGAGTTAGAAATAGCGTTAAGGACATTTAATACTTCGCTGCCACATATTGGTGGGTCATTCATTTGTTGTGTTGGTAGCGTAGAATACCAAGTCTTCATTGGAAGGGTTTTTATATAACGCATAAACTCTTTTGGTGGGGCTAATCCATATGAATCAAAATAGACAATCCCACGTGGATCAATAGCGTATGCAACCCAGTGAGTTCCGGGTCCGGTGCTGTTATCTAAATTAATGATTCCGGTTTCAACGCTGTTTGGTTGATGTGGTAATTGATCTATCATGAAGACACCTCTGAAGTTTTTAATCGCGAGTTTTTTAGCAGCATCGAGTAAATCAAAATTGGACATGGGAACCATCATAGACTCTCCAATTAATAAACCGGTCCTAGTCTTAGACCCTTTCCGCTGTACCACGAATACGGGGTTCCTGGTAGTCTTAGACCCTTTCCCTTTTTTTTATATCCTTTCCCAGTTGCCTTCTTTAGTGCCATTCCTGCTGCAGTACCAACGGCTCCTAACGCTGCCGCTTTAGCCACCGCTGGGGCTGCTGCTGTAATTAATGCTGGAATCGCAGCTAACAACGGAAATATACCGCCTGTTTTAATCATATTTTTGATAGCAGCCGCAGAAAGAGTAATCTGAACACCCTTTTTTGCTACTAGTGCATCATTGAAATGTTTCACCTGACGAGTTGTCAGCGATAGTTTATTTGCACCACCAGTCATTTGGTTGGGTTTCAACGTGATTGTGGTTCCACAATTTTTAGCTGATTCCGATTGCAATTTTTTTAATTGACCGGGAGTTAACGCAACACTAATATTACTATATGACATTATACATAATTGATTGATTCTAAATCGTTTACATGTTTTCCACTGGTGCATCTACCATTCTCATTCTTCCACCAACACCTTCAAGTAGCATTGATTTATCACTGAGAATGACAGCAACCGCTCTGTAATTAGCAATACCACCAGGACGGGTTACACGGGCTCTAAAGTGTATATCAACGACAGATTGTCTCATCAAATCGAGATGTTCCAGTGAAAAGTAATAAATCGGATAGAGGCTTTTAAAATCCAATTGTGATATTTGCAAACCAGTATCCACATTTTGATCACGTGCCATAAACGACAATAGGTTATGATATACACGTGCAATATGGTTGTGAGTGTAATCAAGTTGTACATCTTCAGATGGTTCCTGTTGTCCGTTTATTCTCAGTGAGACCTCTCTAACACCTAACTGATCAAATATCATATGACTTCGTTGTTGATTACCAACTCGTGCATTATTCTGTAACGCCACAAATATATGACGTGGAGCTGAAACCCCTTGTTTTGATGCCAGATGCCAAGTAAATATATCATCAACATTGTCTTGTTTAATATCCGTAGTCACTGATAACCAACTCAACAATGATTTTCCTCCTTGGTCCATAAATGATAACAATCTTTCTTCTGCTGTGATTGATGGAGTTAACACTGGCATCCACAATGCTAGTTTTGTTAAAATGACTTTACCATCAGCAACACCAGCATCATGCCATATTGCATCATTATCAGTACCCTTTCGTACAAGCGCTACTGTGTGTTTAGCTCCATAAATAACCTTTCGGACATTTCTACAGAATCCAAAAATATGATGCAGTGGAATTGCACATGAAAACTGTCGACGCTGTCCATGCAACGTTGCTACGCGTGTTGCAAACCCTAGGTTGTAGTTAGTAATATTATTTATGACATCAAAATATGGAGCATTGATGATATTGATGGAGATATTAACAATTTAGTCGTATACGACGATATAATGTTGGATAAACAAAAGAATCCTGCTAGAATATTTTCCCGTGGGCGTCACAAAAACACTGACGTGATATATGTCACTCAACGCTACACTCAGGTTCCAAAAGTCATCAGAGATAACTGCAATATTCTTTCTGTATTCAACGGAGTTGATACTCATACTCTTAGAAATATTTGGCAGACATGGTGTTCTGATATGGACTTCAATCAATTTCGAGATTTCTTTAGTCATGCTCAGTCGACTCCGCACGGATTCGCAACAATAAATTTGCATGATCCTCGGACACGATATCGTATCGGACTCGATCAAATATTCGGTTAAAATCATTTATTATTTTTTGTTAACCCAGTGATGAAATCACTAAGCAGCAGAGAGGGTGGATGACAACAAGTTGCGACCAAAATTAATTAAAAAATCGTAAAAGTCTCCGTTTTCATTTTTTTAGTTAAAATGAGATTTCGTAGGGAAAGCTCATTAAGATTTCAATAAATTTTTTGTCTGAAAACGTTGTAGGGTTTGCCCCTGAGACATTTTTTTTGGTTAAAATGAGATCGCAGGAAGGCTCGTTTTAAGATTTCAATCAAAATTTTGTCTGAAAACGTTGTAGGATTCACCCTCTCTGCTGCTCTTTTTCATGTATCAGTTTGTTTGTTGCTTCCAGGTTTAATACCACAGCACGAAATAAATTTTAATACTTTTAAAAACGTAAATTAAATGAGCTAGTGCAACCATTGTTATGATCATAAACAATTGTTTATTTGCTTCATGCGATTACAAGATTTATGTCGCTCCATATGTTAATTGTAATCAAGTCTTGACATGCTGGCTGTAATCTATGGTGCTTCCTACACAAGCACACAAATCCGAGGTCTGTTTATTTTATTCTTACTCTACTAGTATTGTGACTATCAACAATTTCATAATGGTATGTTAGTTGAGGATTCTCGACACCGTGGTTATTAAGTATCCAGTGTTCCATTTCTGTTATAATATTTTTGTGCTTCAACTATGACATAAAGGATCCACTTAGTTTAACAACAGCTAAAGTTTACAACTGTAATAACTTGGAAAGATATAGAAAGTGATGACTTACAAACTCCAGCTTGTTAAGAATTTGTAGTTTTGTTGATGGCATAGCTATCAAGGATTTTTGTTTGTGAGGTAGTAAGGTGTGTGGGGCAAACAAGCACTACGCTCAGTTAACTCAACAAATCTTGCTCCAGTTTTCTCAGTTACAAAAAAGCCTGGTGTGCCAACTGGATGTAGATGCCAAATAGACTGAAGTGCGAACTCGATGGAGATGCCACTGAGACTAAAGCGTGAACTTAATGGAGATGCCAATAATAAGACTGAAGTGCAAACTACATCGTGATGCTACTGAGAATAAAGTGTGAACTTAATTGAGATGCCAATAAGACTGAAGTACAAATTAGATGGAGATGTCAATGGGTCTGAATTGAAAACTCGATGAAGATTGCCATTGAGACTGAAGTACGAGCTAGATGAAGATTGCCACTGAGACTGAAGTACGAAATAAATGGAGATGCCATTGACACTGAATTGCGAACTAAATGGAGATGCCAATGACACTGAATTGCGAATTAAATGGAGATGCCACTGAGACTGAATTGCGAACTAAATGGAGATGCCATTGACACTGAATTGCGAACTAAATGGAGATGCTATTGACACTGAATTGCGAACTAAATGAAGATTGCCATTGACACTGAAGCACGAACTAAATGGAGATGCCACTGAGACTGAAGTGCCGACATGGATATGAAATTAAAATATATAACATAGGATTTTATTCTCAACTGCTACTCGATAGAACACTAAATATGGGACCTAAAAGATATAACAACCAAAATAGTTGCTAAGGATGTGTTTGGCAAACTAATTACTTCAGGTAATACGAAAAGTGCATACCATTCAAACGCTATAGCGTAATATTACAATGTTTGCTTGGAAACCCGTTTGAAATAGCGTACAACCCCTGGTAAATGGTTGATATGGAAGCCTAAATTCCTGTTGTAGAAATATTGAATCCATTTCACGTCTGTATTGTGCGGGCCATTTTAAAACAGTCACACTCATATAATTAAAGAACATTGACGACATTAGACACATGACTGTGAAAAACATACGTTTTACAAAGAGAAAGGTAATGATATACAAATCGTATTACTTATCTTGGACACGTGGCTTCAAAAAAAATTACACCACCCTAGAAACGATACAGCTTATAATTTATGAGGATGTTTGGCAAAGTGCGAATGCTGATTTGGATTTTTAGTGTAGCTTTAACAACTTTTCAGTCATATCGCTACTATGTCTGCAGTGAGGCAATTTATAGTGACGTCTAGCAGTGGGGCACCATGCAGACATGTAGCATGATGTCTCACCAAGTTACATTATCCTGACACCAGACCGAGCAGTCCTAACAATAACATCATAATGCTAAGCGCCAAGCGAGGCAGCTGTTAGTACCATTTTGTAAGTCTTTTGTATGACTCGGCCGGTCGATCGAACCCACGAACTCCTGCTCCCGCGTCGGACGCTCTAACGACTAGGACACAGGAGCGGTGTTGACAAATATAATTATAAGCGTAATTTGTCAGCTTTGACAATTTTCAGTCATATCGCTATGATGTCTGCAGTGAGGCAGTTTATAGTGATGTCTAGCACTGGGGCAACATGCTGCAGACAAATAGCACGCTGTCCCAGCCAGTCAGATTATCTTGACACCAGGCCTACCAGTCCTAACACTAACCTCTTAATACTGAGAGCCAAGCGAGGCAGCTGTCAGTACCATTTTTATAACTCCTTCGTATAACTCGACCGGGCGACCGAACTCACGACTTCCTGCTTCCGGGGCGGACGCTCTAACCACTAGGCCACCGGAGTGGTGTTAATAAACATATTTATATGCGTAATACATATATTTCGTAATATAGCCGATCAGTCCTAACACTAACCTCTTAATGCTGAGAGCCAAGCTATGCATCTGTAAGTACCATATTTATACGACTTTGGTATGACTCGGTCATGACCAAACACAAGAATCGATATCAATACTCATCAGTTGCCAGCCATCTACTGGGACGTGTAACATTAATTGCTCCATAGAGAGAGCAGTTACGTGGCCCATTAGTTACCTTGAATATTAGTACAATCGTAATTACACAATGCATTAGTATGACTATGTGCTTGTATGTGATTTATTGTAGTTAGTGTGAAGACATAGAACAAAAATGATATCATAAAACATAAATCGAACAATTTTTTTTTTGTTAAGTGTGTGTGTGTGTGTGTTCGTGCTCTGTCGGTGAGTGGGTGGGTGGGTGTGATAGAGAGAAAAAGACAGACAGACAGATTACTTAAACAGAGTAACACTAACTACGAAAAGTAAAACGATAATGATTTCTTTCATTATAATGTAACGTGGTTCACCAGCTCGTATGGTAATCAGTGATTCAGTCTGAATTTAAAGCATATGTCCTTACTCATATATAGACTAAAGTCCTGTGTGGGAAGGGCCTGGCATTAATCATATTATCTATAGAGCGTGAGCTGAGTAAAACAAAACAATATATGTTTGCTTCCTACATGAAATTGGAGCACATACCTCTAGATTTGTAAATAATATATCACATGGTTTTCACTAGGCTTTCATGGACGTGCCCGATAAACTAAAAACAACTTTAACGATATCTGATGAAGATCATTGGACGAGATACTAGTATAATATATCCATTGTAGTACTATCGGCCTCTTCAGAGCCAAACGGAAATTAACATTGACCCATAGGCTTGAACATGGGTAACATTGACCCATAGGCTTGAACATGGGTAACACTTAAGGCCACACGGGAATTATTATTGACCTTTAGGTATCCATGTAAGCAAAACGTAAGGAACAGACAGGGATTGACTTAGGCCATAGGTTTACATATAGGCAAGACTTAAGGATCAAATGGGAATTAATATTGTCTCATATGTTTACATATAGACAAGACTTAAGGATCAAATGGGAATTAACATTGTCCAATATGTTTAAAAATAGGCAAGACTTAGGGATCAAATGGGAATTAACATTGTCCCATAGGTTTACATATAGACAAGACTTAAGGATCAAACGGGAATTAACATTGTCTAATATGTTTACATATAAGCAAGAATTTAGGATCAAATGGGAATTAAATTAAATTGTCCCATGGGTTTACATATAGGCATCATTTAAAGCCCAAACGGGATCTAATATTAGCCCATAGGTTTTCATGTAAGCAACATGTATGGGCTAACGAGATCCACATTTACGATTTGCTTACACGTGGGCAACATTTGAGGGCAAAACCAAACCACAGGTTTAAACATGCGGGTAAATGGTGACATTGTTAGAAGTGACTGACCGCATTTGGGGTTACATTGCAACATGCTCATATATATATATATATATATATATATATATATATATATATATATATATATATATATATATATATATATATATATATATATATATATATATATATAATACAGTGATTCGTTCACTCTAAAACATACGTACAACTCTATTACTGTAGCTAAACATTCAAATATACTAAAAAAATGGTTCCTATACAAATTTGTGACGAGAAGATTAATTTAACCTCTTGTAATTTCTTACGATGTTAGTGAGATTCAGATCACCCCATGTACTTTCTTACAATGAAAGTGAAATTCAGATAACCTCATGTAATTTCTTACAATGAAAGTTAGATTCACATAACCGCATGTAATTTCTTAATTTGAAAGTTAGATTCAGATAACCTCATGTAATTTCTTACAATGAAAGTGATATTCAGATAACCTCATGGAATGAAAATAAGATTTTTAAAATCTTCTGTAATCACGAAAAGATTCGAATAACCTCATGTAATCAAAATGACCCAAATTGTACTCAATTAAAATAACAAACAATTGCAGCAAATATATTACTCCTTCATTTGTACAGTCGTATGATTCAAATATTTCGTTTATAAAAAACGCTTTTAGATGTGTTCACTGACGAAGCACACAGTTATCCCTAATTCTTGGGTCGGCTTAGACCTATATCGGCAGATCACACCTCCATGGATCCACCATGTGCACAAGTCTACAAATTAGCGGTTTCGTCCTTAAGTGGCCTTGATGGTTACTTCATCTTTTTTATCCGTATATACGCACAAACTGCCAGATAGCCTGTTAAACCCGCACACACATACGTACAGACAGCAAAGTTTTTCTGAATTTGGTTAGCACTCTTGTATTGTATTTTTCATGGATCCACCATGAGTACAGACAAACGTATAGACATACGTTCGGACAGCTGCAGACAGCTACAATGCAACCAAACTGGTCATAATATCAAGCACGGAATGAAAATCTATAGCAGCTTGTAACCAAAAGTTTAAAACATTTAAAGTCTACGTAGTAGTAAAGAAATCATTTCACGATGCGACTTTAAAAGCTGAATATGCTTCACATATCAAATAAAATACAAATGAATCATTTACCCCTATGGCTGGAGAACGAAAATGGAGGACGTTCACTCCTTCACAAGATCCAAAGACTAGTGTATCAGTTAAACAAAATACTTTCCTCAACTCCACAGAAGAGCGAGTATTAGTGAGGGTGAAATACCCCTTTATACCGTGCTTTTAGTATATATTGCCGCATGCGATCTACGACGAGATGCAGTTATAGATTTTGTTATGTAGAAAATGCCAAGAATAACATGAGGTCAAGTAGATTACTACATAACCATGGTTATTTAAAAATATTTGTTCGTGCTGAACAATATGTGTTGTTGTATCATTGTTTGATCCAATAGTTCATCTGGGGTAGAATTTATTTATTTAAATTGCTTAATTCGATTTATTCTTATCTGGTGATGCAAAATTTTCAAACATAAAAGTGATATTTTAACATAGACGTATTCTTGGCCTGTATTAGTATGATTCAGCAAAAGACTTTTGGCACATCACTACGTCACATGCCATCACTGGCCCATCAACATTGTCATCGTTAGATTTATTTGGGAATGCAACTAAAATTTATTCAGACCTTTAATTATTACGACTTGTGTTAGAAATTCTAGAATTATTTACAATTTAATTTGCAATAATGTAAGTTTTTCCTTCTGTGTTCTAAGCAAAAAAATTATTTGTTGAATTTTAGAATATTTAATGTCATTTTGTTTAAAACCATAGAGTCGAGATATAAGAGTGCAAAACAAATATGAAAGACGATGGATTTCTTTGGCATTAACGTCTCAACGATCCTTGACGACAATTTATATTAAAGTACAATATTGTATTGGAGGCTATAGTGAATATGTATAAACACTATCTAACCTTTGTCTAATGTTATACCTGGAGCATAATAACTCAAGTAGAGATGATTTGCTGAAAGAAGAGAGCTTGTCACTCAAAAATGTTGATCAATACAACTGACTTGTAAGCGAAAGACAGATAAAGTAGTCAAACTACTCCTAAATACTCCGAAGTCATTCCGTTATCATACACTACCTATGGACAATTTAGCTTAATCAGAAATTGATTAAACTCAAGAGGCAAAGGGATTGGAATAACAGCCTAATGGGCAGATGAGAAGGAATGTTAGTAGACAAATTAAAGCCCCCAAATTGCACAATCCTGTTGACTTCAAAATAATAAACAGACTAATAACCGGAAAAAGTCTCCGAGCTAGTAACTTGGGAAGGTTCTTACCAAGAAGCAGTGCATTAGGTATATACTGTCCTCATTGTCCGGTACCAGAGAATATAGATCATGTAATAAATGAATGCTCGCATAAAGCAATGCATTAGGTATATACTGCTCTCATTGCCCCATACCAGAGGATATAGATCATGTGATAGATGAATACCCGTACATTGCAATGCAAAGGAAGATATTCCAAGCAAAAAAGACCAAACGTTAAACCATCTAGGTACTTTGAAACTGGATAAAGACAATTTCCAAAGTAACTCTTAGAATTTACTCGGTTTTATTTCAGAAAGAAGAGAAGAGCAAAACGAATAATTTCCTGCATTAGTCAAATATGATAAGAACAAAATATACCCATTGAAGACAAATACAATTCACATAAACTTAAGAAGTAAGGACACTTCTTAATTTTGAAACCTATGCCTAAAGGGGGAGAAGGAAAAACGATCGGCTGAGGAACAGAACGACTGTCGGTTTGAACCACTTCGTATTAGAGAATATCACTGTGAATGGACAGACCAATGCCACAGTAATCATATATAGTTCACATTTTGCTATTCGCAAAGGTATTCGTGTACCTACCTGACTTTATTTTCCACTAAGATCACGTTACGCACACATGTGCAACCTCGTATTGCAGATCTTATACAAAAATATGGACTTCAAATACCAACTCGACCACTATACAACCCCACGTTGTTTCCAAACTTGAAAGATTCGTTATGTGAAATTCATTATCATCTGAAAAGAACCAATGGATGTATTCGCCGGGTCTCAACGAATGCTTTTTCCTACGGTGCTTCTACTGATGGTCAGGGCACGTGACACAAAATGAAAGAAACATATTAAGTCATAATAATGTAACTTTGAAAAGTTGTTCTAGCAGCGGGGGGGGGGGGGGGGGGGGCGAATCGGACATTTGCTCCAGACATCATTTGCTCTAAATCTAACAAACATCTCGAGAGAATTAATTCGAATCCTTCTTTTTCAACCAAAAAGAAAGGATTACTTGCTCGAAACATAAGTTTTTCGCAAATCATACTCCAAGACCGTTTTCATCGTTTAGTCAAAATACGGTCTCGTCGTGATGTCATCGCCCCCCTGCTGCTACAGGTTAATAATTTATTTCAACCAAATATTTGATCAAGTCTTTAGGAGTTTACCAACAAACTAATCGCTAACACCTCGTCTTGTAGATCAATCAAATTATTTGACTGGTCGGTGAGTCGGAAATTAATTCTCGTTAGCGAATTATTATGGCATCGCATGTAGACAGAATTAATTGGGTTTTCAATAATTAGGAATCCTGGAGGAGCTGTTGGTGCAAACGAATAAAGAATATATCCTTGCTGAGCTTGATTTGATTGCTCGATATTTATTTGATAGCTTCCTTCAATTGCATCACATGTTAAATTGAGCGCAATTACCGTTGAAGTATTCACATTGTGCGGGGCAATATGCCTACCGCCACTATCTGGATCATTATTATATTTGAGGAGGACAGTTGAATCTAGTGTTTGTAATACTTTGATATTGTTTCTAACAATTTTGTTTAGTTTCTCGGCGTTGTATCCGAGAAACTTGAAATTACGCAGATCGGCTTCTGTGATATTGTAATCAGCTAGAAATTGTTGTTTATTGTCGCTGTTGTAATTATTATTGTTTGAATAATTAGTTCATTGATATATTCCATGTCAGATACAATCTGATATAGTATTTCAACGTGTTTTTGTGAATTTGTTTGCAGTAGTTGTTCTAGTTGTGTTTTATGTAATTGATTAATTTCATTAAAATAACCAGTGATCTCAGTTAGCGTAAATGAAATAGTAACAGATGAGTCGGCTGTTCTTTTAATAATAAAATCCCATTGCATAGTGTTATTGTTGGTAAATAAAAATCTATCGGCGATTTTTCCTTTTTAATATCAGATAAATTATCTCGATACATGGGATTGATTTCGTGATATGATTGTACGTCTGTGGTTAAGACGACGGGCGGGGGGTTTCCGGTTGTTTTTCAGGCCATCCTAACACTGTTCTTAACGAACTGTTATATATGTATATATATATATATATATATATATATATATATATATATATATATATATATATATATATATATATATATATATATATATATATATATACAGAGTATCCCTCTGTGCTTATTTCGATCGACGACGAGAGCGTCGGTTCATGAAGATTAATAGCTATTTTTGATTCTTTTCCAGTGATTGATTTTATTCTACGCTGAATTTCAGAATTCATTTGCTCAATTTGGTACGACCCAGTTGGTAACGAAACAGTTTCCCACGCTGGAGTACCATCGGGTTTATTCCACAAAAACCTTAACGAGTTATTGGGTTGCTGACCGCCAAATGCGACCGATCTGATATTGGGCCAGCTATGATATACTCGTAATTTTGCCAGCGCGATCTCGCGCACTGAAATCGGAGAAGGGAAGTTCACACTAAATTGTGGGTTTGTTGATGTTATTGATATCATGCTTGATCGTATCGGGGTGGTATTCTCCGCGATTCGTTGAAGCAGTTCGAGTGACATTATTGTTAACGTCGTCTTCAATTTCCAATTCAACATCGCGGAGTTATACAACTGGGTCATCGTGGAAAATTCAACATCGGATATGAACGAATAATCTATCGACAGCGAGATCAACTCGGATAATTTCGAGTATGCGTCAAATACCACCCGGTACCGAGCTGTATAATCGGCGAGTTTTTTTCTGAGAACACGATGATAACTTTTTAGTTATCGCGGTGGCGATTGCCGCGATTGTTGTTGCCGCGGAGATAGCAATTGGAACTGCAATTGGAGCCATCATGGTCACCGTCGACAAAATAACCCCGGCGCTGGCCATCACACCGGACACCGAGTACACGGTGATGTCGATGATTGCTACGCTGCGTCGGTATTTTTTCATTTTTTCACGATAGCGCTCAGAAAGTGATTTCAAGTTCGCGGAAAACTCTTTCACGGTATCATATCGATATCGATGCGATTGTGATACCTCTGGGACTATTATCGGTTCAATTGATTTCATCGATGTCATTACTATTTTAAATTCGCTAGTGTTTTCAATTATTCGCCATCGTTAAGGGGTCCAGGGCAGGTCAGGTGGGTAGATGGGTTGGGATGTCGTAGGTATGGTAGCTTCAGCCTGAAAAATCATCTACAAGTTCTAAACACCAAGTTATTTTTGATCTAACGGTGGAGCTATCAACCGCGACGACATTAAAGTGTTGACCGTTACTCCTGATAATTAACATCGCGGTGCCACCAGAGTAGGTTTTACCGCCCGCGATCATATTAAATTGATCGATAGTGATCCACGTTAGCCTGTAGATACCTTCGATCCCCGTTGGACTGTAGATATCATCGCCCCCCGCCTCGCCCCTCTTCCAGAGACCGGCGGACTATGTAGTATAAACGTCTCTTATCCAATCCATGTTTCCATGATCGACCGTATACACGACATTTTTAATGCTTATGCGTGGATGCGGAATCTTTATCTTTTCAAACTTTTCTTTTAGTTTAAGAATATCATTGTAAACATCTTTGAGAGTCATCGTAGATGTAGCCGGGACACCAAAAAACTTATCGACGACGTTGTTAGTGGGTTTTTGTACCTTTTCAAAATTTTCTTTTAGTTTAAGAATATCATCGTAAATATCGAGATAATTTACCGTGATTCTGGTAGGATCTATTACCCTCCTCGGATCCCTGTTAGAAAAGAATGAAGTCAGAAGGTCTCTGATTTTAAGCTTTGCTTGGTCTTTAAGATGTAGGTCGATGTGATAAAACTTTGTCGTGATATCTTGGGGTCCATACGTTCCAAAAAACTTATTAACAATTTCGCTGGTGAGCTTTTGTTCGTCAATAGCTTTTTTAACTTCAGCGAGGGTTGGGCCTGTCAGAGATGTGGTTTCAGACACAGGTGTTCTCCCCAAAAATTTATCCACGATGGTATTAAGTTGTTTTTGTCTCACCATAAACATATTAATATCTTTGAGAGTCATTGTAGATGTAGCCGGGGCACCGAAGAAATTATTAGCGAAGTAGGCTTTGTGAGTATGCTTGCCAATAAACTCGCTAATTTCAACGAGAATCATGCCTGCCACAAGCGGGGTTCCAAAAAACTTACTAATGACATCGTTAGTGGGTTTTTGTACCTTTTCAATATTTTCTATTAGTTTAGAAATATCCGTGTAAATATCGAGATAATTTGCCTTGATTTCATTTTCATTCATTATCCTCCCCGCCTCATTGTTAAAAAAGAATAAAGATAGAAAGTTTTTAATTTCAGCGAGAGTCATGCCAATCACAAGCGGGGATCTAAAGAATTTATGTACAACATTTTTGCGAAAACTATTATAACCTCGTATATAATCATCCAGCTCACGGCCGTGGGCGGCAATCGCGTCGGTGATCGTAGACACAAGTGCGCCTGGTTTAAGTCGTCCACCGCTGGAATACAGCGCAACAGATTTTTCAGCGGCATCGCTCTGCCGTATCAAAATGTCATCCGTGGATATATTACTGCTTTTCAATTTACCCTGGCGATCTTGAAATACAACTATTTCGTTCGGGTCAACACTTGCTAAATTTAACGTCTCAGCGATTTCATCTTCAATTATTTTTTTTACATCCTCGATAGAACCCGCAGATGTTTCCGCGGTGGGTTTCCACATTGACAGAGATCGTCCCCAAATGTCAATCATTATTGTAAAAACTCTAGTATTTTTAATTTATTGATTCTCTAAAATTACCTTGTAATTTCCCACTGGTGTATTCATTTACAAGCAGATGAGGTGGTTTCTGTGACGGATCTCCCGCTGTACCATGAATATGGAGTCCCTGGTAGTCTTAAACCCTTTCCCTTTTTTTATATCCTTTCCCAGTTGCCTTTTTCAACGCCATCCCTGCCGCCGTCCCAACGGCTCCCAATGCCGCCGCTTTCGACACCGCTGGGGCAGCCGCTGCAATCAATGCTGGTATTGCGGATAACAATGGAAATATACCACCTGATTTTATCATGTTGGCGACTGCAGCCTTTGAAAATACAATTTGAACCCCTCGCCGTTTCTTTAGCGCATCATTGAAATGTTTTTGTTGACGATCCGTCAATGATATTTTATGTGTACCGCCGGACATCTGGGCTGGTTTTAACGTTTTTGTGGTTCCACATTCTTTAGCGGATTTTGATCGCAATTTCTTGACCTGACCATCAGTCAGCTTGACACTAACAACACTATATGTCATTTTATTGTAAAACTATTTATGCTTTCAATTGATCTATTTGTGAATCGTTTACATATTTTCCACTGGTGCATCGACGATTCTCATTCGTCTGCCAGCCCCTTCTAACAACATTGATTTGTCGCTGAGAATGACAGCAACCGCTCTATAATCATCACCACCAGGGGCTATACGAGCCCTAAAATGTATGTCAACGACGGATTTCCTTGTTAAATCAAGATGTTCCAGAGAAAAGTAATAAATCGGATATAGGTTTTTAAAATCAAGTTGCGATATTTGTAAACCAGTATCAACATTTTGATCACGACCCATATATGACGGCATCACATGATACACACGTGCTATGTGGTTAGTGTCGTAATCAAGCTGTATATCCTCAGATGGTTCTTGTCGTCCGTTTATTCTCAGTGAAACCTCCTTGACTCCTAATCGATCAAATATCATATGACTGTGTTCTTTGGAGCCTAATCGATTCCGATTCTGCAGCGCTATAAATATATGACGTGGAGCTGAAACGCCTTGTTTTGATGCCAGGTGCCATGCAAATGTATCAGCAACATTATCCTCTTTGGTATCAGTTGTTGTTGTTAGCCAACTTATCAATGATTTGCCACCTGTGTCCATAAATGAAAGTAGCCGCTCTTCCGTAGTAATTGATGGGATCATTACTGGCATCCACAATACTATTTTACTCAAAACAACTTTACCATCAGCGGCACCAGTACGCCAAATTGCATCATTGCCATTGCCTTTTCGCACTAACGCGATTGTGTGTTTGGCTCCATAGATGACTTTTCTGACATTTCTGCAGAATCCAAATATGGGATGGAGTGGAATCGCACATGAATAATATCGCTGCTGTCCTTGCAATGCTCCTTTTCGTGTTGCAAATCCTAAATTGAAATTACCATTAACGCCTCCGAGAATATCAAACGCAGCTCCGGGTCTAGCTCGACGTTCTGGATTAGCTGCTTCTTGTTGATCGGCTTCTGCATTATCTCTTGCTGTTAACACTTTAATGTATTGAAGGTGGTCAGCGTTATCAGAGGTATCCTTTGTAAACATTATAGATGGACCAGCCGACCTTGTATAATCATCAGAATATCTTGCTAGCCCAATTATTGTTGTTGCAACATCAACTTCACGGTCTATTGATTCAATTTCTTTTCCATCAATGAGATATCTTGCACTTTCAAATAGCGCCATGATGCCATTGTTGACTAAACCAACTCAGATATTTGGATCATTTGCATATGGGGTATCAGCTGCAACATTTGTTACGAGTTTTCCCTCAATTTCAATAAATGCTTCACATGGCAAAAAGTATTTACTAGTATCTTGAACTTGAAGTTCAATTCGCGATCGTAGGTCAGTTTGTATTGCATGATAGGAATAGTATTGATAATCGCGGACGAAATTGTCCTTGGGTACTGGGGCTTCTATATCGATGGCCGGATCAGCTTGTCGTTTAAACATTATATTAACATACTCGTGTTTTCAATTGTGAAACTCTTTGTAATCATCGTCGTTTTTGTTTTCGTTTCAAACCACTTCCTGCTATCGCGTTCATGATAGCGCTATCTGTTACCGACGAATCCGTCAATGGTGACGGAGTCACTGAAGCAGCTAACGACGCAAGTTTTTGTTCCACTGCGCTATTTATTGCTTTGCTGATTTTTGCAGGCATCAATGTAGTTGATGGCAGCACTGGTGGTTTCTTTCGCACCAATGATATTATTTTATCTTTCGCGGCAGAAAATGCCTTTCCGGCAAGATTTCCAACAGCGCTGATTCCCTTATCACGAATAACATCAATGGCTTTCATCGATAATTGTTTAGCTAAGGGCGCCACATTTGGGGCCATTCTTGTAAATAACCCCGCAATGGTATTGCCGAAACCATCTCCGTAATATACTCTATAAACAGGTAATCATGAGTTCACCACGTAGACGCTTACGGGTTTATCATGGTTGTAGTGTATGATCATCTTGTTATAAAACTAGTAGTTTTTCAATTAGTGATCAATCGCTGTAATAACCATGAACATCTCTGTGATTTTCAACTAATTCAGCAATGAGTTCTCGATATACATCAATGCCCATGATACCGCCGGCAAATAATCGTCTACAGATATCAGCTGCTTCATTAATTATCTCGACGGAATTGTTTCCGGCTCGCTTTCCACCCAATAAGTACTTCTAACCGTGATATATCACTGAGGATGTTACCAGGACATGTCACGGTTGCGTTGAAATCTAAAGTATTTTCAATCGAATATCCGCTAGCAGTAACTTTTTTAGTTGTACTAGTTTCATCATACTCATCAACTCCCTTTTTAAATTCTTTATATTCCAATGCTTTTTTATCTAAACGGCCAATAATATCCTTATTCGTTTTATACAACCAATTAACCCATTCATCTCGATTTATTTTACTGTTTTTATACTCGTCTTTTAAAAAGCCCTTTCCGAAATGAAAGCTTTGGGCGGCAAAATTAGCAAAAATCTTATAATGTTCGTGTTTTATTAATTGAAATCGGTTGATTTGTGTTATAGCTCCTTCGGTGAGTTTGTCTATAAAGGAAACACCTCTTGGGGGTGACATCAACAGGTTGTGGTTCAGGTGCAGAATCATCAATATCAGCTAATCGTTCATACTCGCGTTGAGTTTTTATATCACTGGATGGCTGTTGTATCCCTGCGCGTGTTTGTTCGGTCTCTGCTGTTATCTTTTCAAGCATATCAAGCAGCGGCGCCTTCGCTGCTCGTTCTTTTTCAGGAATATCTCCGTATATCGCTGCTTCAGTTAACTTTTTCACATCTTTGGTCGCACTTGTTATCGGAGTAAACAGTTGTTCACTTGACACAGAAAAATCAGTCTGCGCTTGTTGTCGTTGTTGAAGTTTCTCGCGAAGTCTGTCTCGTACCGGTATAAACTTTTTAATTGCTGATTTTAATTGCTGATTTTAGAATCAGGCGGTTGGATTATACGAGACAAATTTGAACCGATTCTCAAAGACAAGAAAACAGTCGTTGTTAGCCGTGATTCTAAGCCGGGTCTGTTAACTGGAATTGACAAACCATACTATGAACGAGCATATCCTGAAACAGCAGTTGTGTATGGGATATATCCGTTAAATGAAAAACCTGATATAAGAAAACTTAAACCAATGAAACAGTCGTCGCCGGCGACTTCGTCGTCAGTGGCTTTGCCACTCAATTGTGTAGCAGCACGAATAACAGAACATTTTACAAATGCACCATGAGGGAACAAACTTACCGATCTACGGCGTAGCAAAATAGCTCAATGGGAGTTAACGGTGAAAGACCGCGGAGCGACTATTAGCGATATAGCAAAATTAGAAACGTCGCTGAGATTTCCAATAACTGTTACAACGATAACCGGAGCAGTTTTATACGAATCAAAATATAAATCAAAGGGAGCTCCAATCAAAATTATTGATCATAACGAACACGCGTGGACGCCCGCGGTCACAATATTTTCACGGAACAGAACAATAAAGTATATACCCGACGAATTCTTACGAGAAGAATTTTCCTGGGACGGTTTTCTCGTTGAAAAGAAACTATTCGATGCTATTGCGCATTTGAGTAAAAACGACTCCGTGTCGGTGTGGTTACTTCGCAGCACTGAAAACGATATGGATACGTTTGATGAATTTGTAAGACCAAACGGTGAATTATACCGCACTGAAGCATTTCACAACAAAATGAAAAAAAAACAGCTAGTGGGCTTTTAACGGCGTGTGGCGAAGGCACCGATGAAATCATCAACGATGATGAACAATTATTGACAAACTGTTTTACAATCCCGTCGGTTGAAGCTCATTCTGCGATAATCAAAAACGCAGGGAAACCAACACGAGTAGAATTCTTGCCAGACATTGAGGCTAGTTGTTTAGAATTCAGTCATGGCGGTTTATGGAATAACAAATACGACATTGATATCATTTCAGTTGATATGGTTGCTTGTTATCCAGCGAGTTTTCTTGGTTATGGAGAGTGTACTGAGTATTTTAAACGATTTGAACACCCCGTACATGAAATGACTCGTGTTGCAATTAATGGGCCGCTGCCTCATTTTGATTTAACTGGATTCGCTCGTGTAGTATCATTTGAAATGCAGCAGGACTTCATCGCTGTTGTTATATTTGGATTGGTAGACACATGTCTGAAAAGAAGTGGCTGCCAATAGCGCTATTATGATTCATGATTGATACAAAAATGTTAATTTCACTGACGGTCAGTGAAGCAATTATATCATATCGGAAACAAACCAATGTCTGGTTACCAACACCGGAACGTCTTGATAGTATAATTGAGGAATCCAGAAAACACATTGATGCCGACGAAGAATATATCATTGAGTGGTCCAAACGGGTATTTAATCAACGAAACATCGAAGCAAAAGATCTCGGTAGAAGAATAATCGGAAAATTCACTCAGGGAGGGAAAAAATGCGAGTATAAACGATATTGTTCACGGCTGATTATGGATAACACCGAATACGACTTCGTAATCGCGGATGCAGTATCCAGAAACATATATGTGGATCGTAAAGATGCCTTTTTGTCCGATGGAACAAAATTGGGTACAGTCGTTACTTACAGCGACGGTTACAGATCCCCGTATAGACATTTGAGGTCGTCGATGCTGGGTTATGCTTGTATCAATTTATTTTCAATGACAAATAGATTTCCTGACACTGCGGTTAGAGTTGCCGTTGATTCATTTTACATTAACAGCAAGTACAATTGCACAGTTGCTGAATTCACTAATTCGGATGACAGCTGGGGATCATGGAGAATTAAAAAAGAAATGCTGCGCGAGTATTCTGAATCAGCAAACGTTGAAATTAAAAATAATTACTTACACGGTGATAATTTATCAGAGCGTTCTAATGCACCATCGATATCAGATCCAATTTGTAGATATAAAACAGTTTATTTAAACGGCTGTGGCGGGTCAGGAAAGACGACTCGCGCGATTGAGTTATTTCGTGGGGAAAAATCCTACGGATTTCACAAACATGATTGTGCTAAAACCAACACACAGACTTTCCAGAGAGATGAAACAACGAAACGTTGAAGCTTGTACTTATCACAGCTTTTTCGATACAAGGGCGATGAATGGACCCCTGAAAGAATGGGTGAGAAATTCATCCCTGCGATTATTTTTTGGGATGAGATATGCACGGTTTCGGTAGATGTATTAAAAATGTTTCTTGATTGGTTGCTGCAAAAGAATACAGCGGTAATAATGTGTGGAGATCATGGCCAACCACCACCATTTGTCTGCGCGGGTCCACATGATTGGCTAAAGAATTTTGTTGACTATTATGAAGAAATCGATACTGACTATAGAGCACTTGATGAACAATTACGTACACTTAAGAATTTAATTAGACTGCAACCCGATAAAGTTCAATGCGAAATAATTAGGGAAATAATTCCTGAAACTCACATGGAGAAATTTTGGGAAGCATGGAGACCAAACGATTTTGTAGTGGCAAGTAGAAAGATAGTCAGAGACACACTTCAGAAAAAGTTGTTTAAGCTTCACAAAGAAAAATTCCCAACGCGCCCAGTGCCGCTGTGTTATAGACCCTGCGACAGAATATTGAAGTTGAAATTCCAGGACAAAACGAAAGACAAACACTAGTGTTAAATGATATTGTGCTGGTTGATATCAGTGTTGTCGAAGACGCATTGCGTGCTGATAAATCGCCATGGACACTGTGTTATGTAACGACGATACATTCCTCGCAGGGATTAACCATCACGGATACAATTGTTTGGATAGTCGATAATCGCATTGAATGGTCAAATTTAGTCTATCTTGCAGTGTCTAGAGTACGGCGAATAAATCAACTTCGAAGAATTGTTTTTGATGATGACACCACAATGGATGATATTGATGTTAGCATCATTAATAAAAAAAACTCTCCGGTTACAAACAACAAGACAAAAAAAAAACAACTAGAATTTGATATTGATGCTGAATTAATAATCGCGTTGAAGAAACAACAGAATAATCACGGCGCGAGTTGCAATTGTATAATGCGTTGGCAGTATTCGGATAAAGATCCTCGCCAATTTACCGTAGACAGAAAAAATAACAGTCTCGGTCATGTCAGAAACAATGTGATGTTGACTTGTCTTGAGTGCAACAGACGCAACGGTGCTAGCTAAGACCATGCGGTGGCAATTGAGTATCATCAGGAATCACTTGTAGTTGTTCGGGTGTAAAACCCCGCTGAGGTGCAGTTGAATCCAATTTATAGATTGGAGGTCTACCAGTTGATCGTGTTATTGTAGATATGCTATGCGTAGTGACGCTCTAAATAGGATCAGTAGCCCTTTTTTTTATCACCTTCGAGTTCTCCTGGTTCATATAAATATCTCACGGTGACATTGCTGAGAATTGCCTGAGAAACGCTATCCCGCTGTGGTTGTGGTATATACTTTTTTTATTGCGTTGTTAGGTCTCATATTGATTGCTCTGGTAATCTCGTTATTTAGCGCTGCAACTACCCCTGGTAACCTTTAGACCCATTCACGGGATCGCTTTTCTAGGATGAATTCTTTTGCGTATTGCGTATTGATATCCAAATAACCGCTCAGCAAGAGTCCGATTAAATCGTTCTACAATTGCCTGATCGCGATGTAGTGCAGTATGCCCCCGTCTGATGGTGACATTGTGATGTTTCATCGCTGCCAGGATCAACTTGTAACAGATTTGGCCAGCGTAGAGGGCCTCGTCGATAAATCTTTTCAATGCAGAAGCAACTTCAGGTGATGATTTTGTTTTTAGCGGTTCTGCTTGTTTGTATCGACTCGCAACGTCAACTACGGTTAGCGCGTATTTGTAACCGTTGTCATGTGGTAAAAACAATAAATCAGCTTGATGAACTTCAAAATGCGAGAAATTGATTTGTTTAGGACGCGGTAGATAAATTTGCCATATAGCTTGTTTGGATTACCAATTATCCGCAGTGGCCTTTTTCACTTTTGCGGCGTTATTTGATTGCAGCGTTACCCCTCCAGTATCCCCTCGGTGAATAATAAATAGATTCCATATTATTAATTACCAGCGCCCATCATCAATTTGCCTTTCATAGCTGATTTTACCAACCATGAAGCCAACTTTTCTTTGAATGATTTATCAGGAATAACATTTAACGCATGAATTAATTTCACATCCGCGAGATGCCTGTGTTGCAGATTGCTGCTTTTATAATATGCAACATCATGAGCATGACACGCATTATCAATAGCGTTTATCGGATACTCGCCGGGTCGGGGCTGATTTTGATTATCAAGTCTGATATCTAATCGTGTTCCGGGGCCACAGTAGCTATATCCTGGAAGGTGCTTTTCTCCGGGGTACTTTGCCCATGGGGTTCAGGGAGTTTTGTTAACTTGGCTGCGATATCACCTCCTCGTTTTTTTTTAAAAACATTTCCGGATTTCATAGAAACAAATCTAAACTTTTTTATACCACATGTTGCACATCTACCAGTAAGTGCTGATCTGTTATTTTTAGTTGTAATCGTCGTCACATCATTTGTGCTAGTACGCGTTTTTCACTTAACACAATATAGATCCATAATTTACGTATAGAGATATGAATATAATTGATTTTTCAGCGACTAAAACAAGAGAACCAGTTAAGCATCATGCAGCGCTACCAAACTCTATCCGCGCAATTATAATCGGGCCATCTGGATCCGGCAAGACGCAATTGTTGCTCAATTTAATAATAAGATGGATGAAGTGGGATAAGTTGTATTTAGTTGCTCCTAGCGTAGATGATCAACGATGCTATAAAGTGTTAAAGGATTTTAACGAGAATGCATCAGAAATTAAAGGTGAAAACTTCATTGATTTTATAACTGATATTGACGAGGTACCATCCGTGGATGACCTTGATGGGAGCATTAACAATTTAGTCGTATACGACGATGTGATGTTACACAATCAAAAAAACCCAGCTAGAATATTTTCCCGAGGCAGGCATAAAAACACCGACGTGATATATGTCACTCAACCATACACTCAGATTCCAAAAGTGATCAGAGATAACTTTCTTGCTGTGTTTAACGGCGTTGATACACATACGTTACGAAATATTTGGCAGACATGGTATTTCGATATGGACTTCAATCAATTCAGAAATTTCTTTAGTAACGCTCAGTCAACCCCGCATGGATTTATATCAATAAATTTACATGATCCTCGAACACGATATCGTATCGGACTTGATCGAATATTTGGTTGAAATCGTAAAACTCATAGCAGCAGGGGGGCGATGACATCACGACGAGACCGTATTTTGACTAAACGATGAAAACGGTCTAGGAGTATGATTTGCGAAAACCTTATATTTCGAGCAAGTAACCCCTTTTTTTTTTTGGGTTGAAAAAGAAGGATTCGAATTAATTCTCTCGAGATGTTTGTTAGATTTAGAGCAAATGCTGTCTGGAGCAAATGTCCGATTCGCCCCCGCCCCCCGCTGCTGCTGTTCTTATTATTTAAAACCGTAAAGTAAACCTTTATACAGTATTTGTAATTTAATAAATGTATTCATCAACCCACGTATTTTAAATGAAACTTTACTGAATCAAATATGAAAAACTTGCTAATAAGAAAAGATAACACGGCCACTGCAAAATGAGACGTGGATCACGATGACCTACATTGGCTTGGAACATTATATTTCTCAGGTTAGCTTCCTACATCAAATGAATATTTTTGCACAGAGTGAAATATGTTGCATTAGAAACAAACCTAACCACTTGAAATTGGAATAAAATGGTACGTGCTTTTGGAAAAGACAAAAACCATGCCGTTAGTACACACTAAGAAATATTAACGATGTATTATTTCGTTTACGAAATCAATTTTCATAGTCATGTACACAGTGTACTTGATTTTGGACCAAAGTCAACTGCAAAATACAATTATACAAAACATATAATCGTGGAAAGAAGAGCCAACAAACAATACAAACTAAATATACAAAACAAAGTAAACGTAAACTGGTTGTTCCATAACAAGCCCCATATCCGAAGGTTTATTTACCTAGAAGGTTAACGTCAGAGAATGTCAACATGTGAGAGCGGAATCTGCGACTACAATATGTTTAAGAGAAAATTAATAACGTGTATATTCACCAGTTGCCCTTAAATATGTAAAGTTAACACATTTTTATTCTTAATAGGGATGGATGCATTCCAGATCCAGCAGACCGGGCCCGCCAGGATTTGCACTACCTGGCCTGGTTTTAAGAAAAATATTGTTTTCCCTTGCCATGTCGGTCACACCTCCCCCTAAGACAAATAAACGCACTTTTTTTTATGGTTGGTAAAAATCGGGGTGAAGGGGTAGGGAAACAGAAAGTAATAAGAGTAGAGAAGCCCTATACGGTAAAATCCGAATCTGGTACCCGCAAAACATTCCTACCCGTCCACCCATACTTGTGATTATACTATGCTTATTATATATTTGCTTACATCACTATTATTTATCATTAACTGTATCATCAATAGTAGCCTTCGACGCCACTTCCACCCCCAACATGATTTCGACATTATCCCCTCCAACATGCCTTCGACACCATCTCCACTCCCAACTTCCCTTCGACTCCATTTCCACCCCCAAAATGCTTTCGACACCATTTCCACCCCTAACTTTACTTTGAAACCATTTCCAACCCAACTTGCTTTTGACACCATTTCCACCCCCAATTTGCCTTTGACACCATTTCCACTCCCAACTTTTCTTTGGAATCATTTCCACCCCCAACTTGCTTTTGACACCATTTCCACCCGCAACTTGCCCTTGACACCATTTCCACTCCCAGCTTTCCTTTGAAACCATTTCCACCCACAACTTGCTTTTGACACCATTTCCACCCCCAACTTGCCTTTGACACCATTTCCACTCCCAACTTTCCTTTAAAACCATTTCCATCCCCAACATGCCTTCGACACCATTTCCACCCCCAACTTGCCTTTGACGCCATTTCCACCCCCAACTTTCCTTTGAAACCATTTCCATCCCGTAACGTACCTTTGACAACATTTTGATCCCTAACTTGCTTAGACGCCATTTCCACCCCACCCTCAAACTTTCCTTTGACACCATTTCCGCCCCCAAATTGCCTTTAACACCATTTCCACCCCAACCTGCTTTTGACACCATTCCCACCATCAAAGTGCCTTAGACGCCATTTTCAACCCCATCATTCCTTTGACACTATTTCCACCCCCAACTTGCCTTTTACACCATTTCCACCCCCAACGTGCCTTTGACGCCATTTCCGAAACCCAACTTGTGTTCGACACCATTTCCTACCACAACATGCTTTTATCACCATTTCCACCCCCAACGTGCCTTCAAAGCCATTTCCACCCCCAACCAGTCTTTGACACCATTTCCACCCCCCAACTTGCCTTCGACGCCATTTCCACCTCCAACTTGCCTTGTTGGTACATTTTGCTATCAGACCTTTATATATGAATAAATGTATCAAAGTCTGTTATAATATTCAATACAGAATCCCAATTTCTTGGTGTGCTTGGTAATGGTTGCATTAAATATAACAAGAGACCCACCATTTAAATTGTCAAAATCATATGACTCGCAACAACTTTAAAGAATAGTATCGCTCTATTGCTCTTTTTTCTAGCAACAAAAAAATAATTATATCCAATATATATATATATATATATATATATATATATATATATATATCCAACTTTACTATTACTTCATTATTGGGATGCACATAAATTTGTATTGCGTGCTTGACCTTTGTCTGTAATTGATGATTGGAGTGTGGGAATGCATGACTTATGTAATTTATTTTAAAATATGCTACCTGGATTTGAGTTTCGGACATTGGTTTTGTCTCTTGCAAATTATATGCTCTACTTGATTTTTGTCAGTTAAAATTTAACTAATTCAAGACCTCACTTTGCTTACGAATTTGATAGACATTTAGACTGGACATGACCTAGGTCTAGACTTTTATTTTGTGTCATACGTCAGGCAACAGTCTCTATATTAAGATGACCAGATAAACAATTATACATTCATGTTTAATATCAGTCTTTGTGGAATCCCTTTAAGTTGTGTTCAAATACAATTTAAGAAGACACACGATGCTTGACATTTCACTGGCAAAATCATCAAGAGAACCACACGACTGAAATATCCAAGCAAATAAGATCTTGTACAATTCAAACCCGAGTATCGTGGTTCGAAAGCATTATGTTTCTTAATAATTCTACAACGGGATTAAAAGTGCAAGCTAAACACTGGAGTGATTTTTTTTCAGGTTATATTCTAGGCTATAATTTCCGCTAAAGCAGCTATCAATTTCACTAAGCATTATACCCAACTTTTTTCCAAAAATATTTGAATGCATTTTGAATAGGAACGGCCCTGAATATTTACAACACAGTCATAAAGCTTATTATATTCAACTTATATTGCACCGATATTTAACCTTCGTAAACAACCAGTTGATGTTCCAAGCACTGTCATGCGTGAGTTCGAGGCTAGATCTATTAGCGGTAGTTACGAAATATGCAAAACTCAATTAATTAAGGCCTTCGATGGAACTATATGAAAAAATTTCTTTCCATTTCCAAATATTCAATGTATCCAAGACAGACGTTATCGAGATAGATAGATAGATAGATAGATAGATAGATAGACAGATCGATAGATGTTGTCTATAGGAGCTTTCTAACTTAACTTTTTCCCAAAAAAAATATTAGAGATCTTACATGTCTCTGTTTGAAGTCACTGGCAAGTTAGGTACCAACAGCAGCCACTGTAACCATTATGAAGGAGGATATATTGTGTGTGAATTTAATTTCACTACACACCAAAGTGGCGACAAGGGGTATTTCCAACCTATAAAACCGGGTTCGTGTGATACATTTATTGCAGTGGTCTGGAGAACACAGTGAACATCATCTTGTATGCAGAATTTGGCAATCCTCTGGACATCAACAGTTTCACATAAGCGATCCCAGTCTATAAGAAGAAACAGAGATGGAACACGTATCTGTAAAGATAGGAGAAGAGGATGTTTCGTATCCAGAAAAACAGCAACAGTTACAGACCACAAATGAAGAAGTAAAAAAAGATACAGTCATGCTGTAAAGATGTTCACAACTAGAACAACATTTAATATCCTGTTATGTTTTTGACTGTACTGGTATAATCACAGGCCTAGCTAGAGAACATTGTCATGTCATGCAAGTCATAACCAGTACGATTAGTATTTGAATGATACGTTGAGAGGAACAACTAGAAGAGTATATGTGAGATAAATGGGCCATCATCCAGTAAGAGAAGATTTAAACTGAATAATATGAGATTATAAGGACCAGAAAATACTGTGTGTATTTTCTTCACCCACGCAATCTGGCTTTTTACTTGTAACATTAAATGAGAAAAATTGAAGTAGGCCTCGTCATGCGTAATACTAAAGGGCATGGTGAGACCTACACGTCCTGGATATCTTTGGCGTTAACGTCTCAACGATCCATGACGACAATTTCTGTTTAAGTGCTATATTGTATTGGAGGTTATAGTGAATATGTATAAACACTATCTAACCTTTGTCTAATGTTATACCTGGAGCATAATAACTCAAGTAGATAATTTGCTGAAAGAAGAGAGCTTGTCACTCAAAAATGTTGATCAATACAACTGACTTGTAAGCGAAAGACAGATAAAGTAGTCAAACTACTCCTAAATACTCCGAAGTCATTCCGTTATCATACACTACCTATGGATAATTTAGCTTAATCAGAAATTGATTAAACTCAAGAGGCAAAGGGATTGGAATAACAGCCTAATGGGCAGATGAGAAGGAATGTTAGTAGACAAATTAAAGCCCCCAAATTGCACAATCCTATTGACTTCAAAATAATAAACAGACTAAGAATCGGAAAAAGTCTCCTAGCTAGTAACTTGGGAAGGTTCTTACCAAGAAGCAATGCATTAGGTATATACTGCCCTCAATGCCCCATACCAGAGGATATAGATCATGTGATACATGAATACCCGCACAAAACAATGCAAAGGATGTTATTCCAAGCAAAAAAGACCAAAATTAAAACCATCCAGGTACTTTGAAACTGGATAAAGACAATTTCTAGAGTAACTCTCAGAATTTACTCGGTTTCATTTCAGAAAGAAGAGAAGAGCAAAACGAATAATTTCCTGCATGAGTCAATTATGATAAGAACAAAATATACCCATTGAAGACAAATACAATTCACATAAACTTAAGAAGCAAGGATACTTCTTAATTTTGAAACCTGTGCCTAAAGGGGGAGAAGGAAAAACGATCGGCTGAGGAACAGAACGACTGTCGGTTTGAACCACTTCGTAATAGAGAATATCACTGTGAATGGACAGACCAATGCCACAGTAATCATATATAGTTCACATTTTGCTATTCGCAAAGGTATTCGTGTACCTACCTGACTTTATTTTCCACTAAGATCACGTTACGCAACCTCGTATTGCAGATCTTATACAAAAATATGGACTTCAAATACCAACATGTGCAACCTCGTATTGCAGATCTTATACAAAAATATGGACTTCAAATCCCAACATGTGCAACCTCGTATTGCAGATCTTACACAAAAATATGGACTTCAAATACCAACATGTGCAACCTCGTATTGCAGATCTTACACAAAAATATGGACTTCAAATCCCAACATGTGCAACCTCGTATTGCAGATCTTACAAAAAAATATGGACTTGAAATACCAACATGTGCAACCTCGTATTGCAGATCTTATACAAAAATATGGACTTCAAATCCCAACATGTGCAACCTCGTATTGCAGATCTTACACAAAAATATGGACTTCAAATCCCAACATGTGCAACCTCGTATTGCATATCTTACACAAAAATATTGACTTCAAATACCAACATGTGCAACCTCGTATTGCAGATCTTACACAAAAATATGGACTTCAAATACCAACATGTGCAACCTCGTATTGCAGATCTTACACAAAAATATGGACTTCAAATACCAGCATGTGCAACCTCGTATTGCAGATCTTATACAAAAATATGGACTTCAAATCCCAACATGTGCAACCTCGTATTGCAGATCTTACACAAAATTATGGACTTCAAATACCAACATGTGCAACCTCGTATTGCAGATCTCATACAAAAATATGGACTTCAAATCCCAACATGTGCAACCTCGTATTGCAGATCTTACACAAAAATATGGACTTCAAATACCAACATGTGCAACCTCGTATTGCAGATCTTATACAAAAATATGGACTTCAAATACCAGCATGTGCAACCTCGTATTGCAGATCTTATACAAAAATATGGACTTCAAATCCCAACATGTGCAACCTCGTATTGCAGATCTTACACAAAAATATGGACTTCAAATACCAACATGTGCAACCTCGTATTGCAGATCTCATACAAAAATATGGACTTCAAATTCCAACATGTGCAACCTCGTATTGCAGATCTTACACAAAAATATGGACTTCAAATACCAACATGTGCAACCTCGTATTGCAGATCTTATACAAAAATATGGACTTCAAATCCCAACATGTGCAACCTCGTATTGCAGATCTTATACAAAAATATGGACTTCAAATCCCAACATGTGCAACCTCGTATTGCAGATCTTACACAAAAATATGGACTTCAAATACCAACTCGCCCACCATACAACCCCACGTTGTTTCCAAACTTGAAAGATTCGTTATGTGAAATTCATAATCATCTGAAAAGAATAAATGGATGTATTCGCCGGATTTCAACAAATGCTTTTTCCTACGCGGCTGCTAACGATAGTCAGGATACGTGACACAAAATTAGAGAAATACATTAAGTCATAATAATGTAACTTTGAAAAAGTTTTTCTTATTATTTAAAACCGTTAAGTAAATCTTTATACAACATTTGTAATTTAAAAAATGTATTTATCAACCCGCGTGTTTTAAATGAAACTTTACTACCTCAAGTTTTACAAAACTTGATTGCTAATAAGAAAAGATAACACGGCCCACTGCAAAATGAGACGTAGATCAAGATGGCCTACATTGACTTGGAACATTATATTGCTCAGGTTGGTTTCCTACATCAATGAATATTTTTTTTTACACAGATTGAATTATGTTGCATTAGAAACAAACCTAACCACTTGAAATTTGTATAAATGGTACGTTGTTTTTGTAGCGTTTAACGCTATTTCTCAGCACACGATAGGCTATACATGGCGGCCAGTATAAATTGAGGGAGAAAGAACCCGGGGAAATCCCCCGGAAAGAACCACCGACCCACGAGAACCTACTGGCAAGATTTCTCACATACCCACATCGACCGAAGCTGAGACGCGAACCCACGCGGACAGAGGTGGGATGGCAATGATGCGTAACGGACAGCGCTTTAAAACTCGGCCACTCGGAGCCCCCAAAATGGTACGTGCTTTATGGGAAGACAAAAACCATGCCGATAATACGCACTAATTGATATGCACTATACAACTAGCGAACGGCTGAAAAGCACTTAAATATTTTAGTTCACCGTATAATTAGTGTGAGTTAGAATAACAGAAGTGAGCCGAAATAATATACCATGACTTTATTATGAATAACAAAATGCTAAAATAGTGGGGATTTGGTCCAAATGTCTCAATAACACTTTTGAATGGCCTACATTTAATGACTGCATACAATTTTATCTGGCATACATGTAGCTGTATGTACTATATGTACTGTATTTTTTTAACACTCCCTAAACACACTGAATCAAGTGCGCAAATGATGTACATGTAAATGAAGATCAAACAGGTTAGACTGTTTGCAACAATAAATAGGCAAAGCTCTTATTGCTTCATGTTTGAAATGTAAAGCGATATTCGGTTGCAGCCAGGTAGACGTAAATGATACAAATAAACCTGTTTTCTATCTTTTTTTTAAAACGTATATGATACTTGGCTCGCACGGGATACAAATTAAAATGCAGTCAACCGGTCAAGTGTTATATATGTTGTTAGCTGTTACATTACAATTACTTCAGTAGTAGTAGTAGTAGTAGTAGTAGTAGTAGTAGTAGTAGTTTTAGTAGTAGTAGTAGTAGTAATAACATTCCACAAAAAGCAGAAGCATCTTTATTTTCTAAACGTGAAAATGCAATCTAGCATTACATATACGCATTTAATAAACTCACTGATGAGAATATCCAGAATACATAAAGTATCAAATGTAATTATTAGTCTATTTTCTTTTATTTTTTTCTGTAATTCTAACGCTTTGGGAAATCGGGGGAAAAGTCAGAGAAAGAATACGGTTGTTCCCAATCCGGAAAATTGCTTTAATTTTGAAAATATTGATCAAAGACTGGGGTAAATATCGTTTCATTAATCATTAGTCGCTCAACCGGTCAGACTAGTCGAGTCTAAACTAAGCAATAGAAATGATCAAACACTAACAAGTTTCGTAAAATTCAACAGAAATATTTTACCTCAAAAATACAGTGATTTTTTTAAAAAGTCGACAGTATTGTGCATTAACGTCCACATATAGAAAGTTCCAATTAAATTTCATTGGTTTTCCAAACATGTTAAAACATTAATATGTTGATATGCCAGTAGTCTCCAAACGTGTTAATGTGCCAATTGCCTGAATTGTTATGATGTGCTAACAGTCTTTTGATGTATCACAATAACATAATCCAAAAATAACGTTGTCTGAATTCACTATAATTCCAAATTAATGTTACAGTCTAAGAATATTATTGATGGACACTATGTAATTCCAGTGAATAATGATTTCAATAATAAAGTCCAGCCAAATAAAAGTTGAAAAGAACAATAAGACTCACTCCGCTTCAAGATTTTAAGGCAAAAATGAGTAATTTCTCAAGTAAACATCATAATAAAAAAGCTAAGACACTAGATGGGGGGAGGGTGGTGGTGGTTCAAAGCACATTTATAGAACATTCTAAGTTGTCAACAAGATAAAGACTATTACTGAAACTATAATAAAGACCATGTCAAACATCAGGTAAAGCATGTTTTTCCATTATAGAAAGTCCAGTGTCCTAGACTAAGATTTATATAAACATGTGTGCTTCCATTGATGATTAATATTTAATCTATGCTTCAAGAAAAATATTAGCGAAGTACTATTTCGTTTACGAAATCAGTTTCCTTAGTCATGTACACAATGTACTTGATTTTGAACCAAAGTCAATTGCAAATAAAATTATACATAACATATAATCGTGGAAAGAAAAACCAACAAACAATACAAATTAAATATACATAACAAAGTAAACTGGTTGTTCCATAACAAGCTCTTTATCCGAAGGTTTTTTTTTACCAGAAAGGTATGAAGATCAGGTTAACGTCAGAGTATGTCAACATGTCAGATCGGAATCTGCGACTACAAAATGTTTAAGAGAAAAAAATAACGTGTATATTCCCCATTTTCCCGTAGAATATGTAAAGTTATCACATTTATTATTAATAGGGATGGATGCATTCCAGATCCAACAGACTGGACCCGCCAAGATTTTGCACTACCCGGCCTGGTTTTAATAAAAAGATTTTTTCTTGCCGTGTCGGTCACACCTCCCCCTTGGACAAAAACCACACTCTGTTTTATGGTTGGCAAAAATCGGGGTGAGGGGGTAGGGAAACCGAAAGTAATAATAGTAAACAAGCCCGATACGGTAAAATCCGAATCTTGTACCCGCAAAACATTCCTATGCATCCACCCACACTTGTGATTAAACTTTGCTTATTATATCTAGGAACCAAATAAATTAAAATTTCAGTTATTTTTTCTATAAAGGTATATAGTTTTATTGAGTTTTAGTCTAAATTTAAAGCCTTCTTTTAAAAACACGCTTCTTCGTACCAACATATACACTTAAGCAGAGTAAAGTTACAAATTTTGTCTTGAAAATTGAAATTAGTTACATGAATATTGACATGAATTTAGTATATACTTTGTGGCTAGTACATATTCACATATCTAATTCAAATGTTCTGAAAGAGTCTTTAATTAAAACTTCTTTTGCTTTAAAAAAAATGCACACCAAAAATCCACACCAACTAAACCTCCATTATCATACTACTCTGTATGCGTCTCAGAGATTGTCAGTTGACGAGACAAAATTACAAAAAACAAGTACAATGCACTTTTGCGACGCACAAATAGGCGCAAGTAAATCTATTTCCATATCCACTTTCCATCGACCACTGTCACACACACGCATGCACCCGCCATTGAAATCTGCTTACATCTTCAACATACGCTCATGCCAGATGAGAGTCATGTGGGGGTACAAGACTTCATCCAAGATCAATAACCAGCTAAACTTCTATTGTCACGCTATTCCGTACAAGCCTCTGAAAATAGAGGAAAAGTTACAAATTATGAACTTAAATTATCATTTAAATGTTCTGGGGCAATATGTTTTGCTGAAAATGTATTTCTATAAGCTAAAACAGCCAATGTTTTATTGGACCGCTCAGGTGGTCTAGTGGTTAAAGCGTCCGCCTCGGATGCGGGAGTGTCGGTGGTTGGAACCACGGCCGAATCTTACCAAAGACATAAAAATGGCTCTAACAGCTGCCTTGCTAGGTGCTCAGCATTAAGAGGTTAGTGTTCGGATTGGTCGGCCTGATGTCAGGATAATGTGACCGGGTGGGACATGATGCTACATGTCTGTTCAAACTATACACTGACCCACTGCTGAAATTGTAGCGATATGACTGAAAAAGTGTTAAAGCTACGTTAACAATCCAAATCATACACACGCACGCACATGCTGGAAGTTTTACCTTGAAAAAATTACGTTCAGTAGATTATAACAATGAGATATGATTGAGCTGTTGCATCGTATTTACATTGTTGCTTGAAGACTAAGCAAGAAGAACTACAGTTGCATTTTTCATATACATTAGGGCTTGGATACAATACACGTGGTAACATCATGATACCTCATAGTTGGGGTCGCCATATTGCTCTTCTTAAAGTCAATTGGGCCTCCTTACTGACAGTCATATTACACTCAAACATGTAACTCGATGGTATACACATTTCCTTATTAAAAGTACATGTGTAGGTTTCGTGTTCTGTACTGATAATAGTGAATAGACAATTCAGTAAACTATAAAATGACTTATAAGATTGTTTACATTTCGTTTATTTTCTTTATTCACTGTATGTAAGTCTCTAGCAGGCCAATATTTAAGAGTATTCGATATCTGATATAATCTGGTTGAGCTGATTCCATATATTTCTTGGACATCTCTTGTAGGAAAGGAACCATGCAAGCGCTGTTTTACAACAACAATTCCCGTCGTATAGGCATTTACACACCTTTAATGCTTTAAAGGAAATTACTTGACTTTTACTACCTGTAAATCAACTTCTACCCTGTTGTTTCCTATTTCCTTCAATACGGTCTCTAACTGTGTCATGCAAATTGTTTTATCTTCCCATTGCCATCGAGTACAGCTTGATAATTTTATTGAGGCTAGCCTGTGCCCCAACGAAAAGTTATGAATAAACACCCATTTGCAAATGCATTCATAGCGAGATTACTGTACAAGTGCTGCCAATCACAGGGTCCGATTAGTATGCCTACAACAGTTACTGATGTAACAATACGTATTTGATCATTGGCATTGTACCCCTCTCACCTTTATGTAAACATACGATGTATAAAAACTAAGTAATCAACACCCATAGCACAAAAAAGTATATGGACTGCTTGTTATAACGTTATAACACTCGCGCGATGGTTAATATTAATTTGTTATATCCTCATGATGCTACTACGTTTTGTGGTGAGTGCAACTCTGCGACTTTCCATCGACGTATTAATTCACCCCAGCCTCGGCTACACCAATGTAATTTTGATGAACGTAATAAACAAATCAGCTGCCCCTATTCTGTAGCAGGACCACGCCCCGGACACATACTCAATATTTTGTTTGTGTGGAGTTCTTACAAAACCTAGAGGTTCAAATCCTAAATAACACACTATACAACCCCAATTAAGCTTTCTTTACAAATTGAAAGATTCGTTATGGAAAAACCATTACGAAAGCAGAAAATAACAGAGTTATATCACAGTGTCGCTTCGAATGCTGTTGCGCAACCAAATTCAAATCAGATCTCCTGTACTACATTATGATATGACAGACCGCTTAGGGGTCACGATATGTAGTTGTTGTTGTTGTTGCTGTTGTTGTTGTTGTTGTTGTACGGTTTAACGCTATTATTCAGCACAAGATAGGCTATACATGGCGGCCATTATTAATGGTGGAGGAAGAACCACCGACCCACGAGAAGCTAATGGCAAGCTATCTCAAATCCGAAACTCGAACCATCGCTGACTGAGTTGAGATACGGAGAGCGCTTTAGATCACTCTGCCACTCAGGGCCCCGGGTCATGATCTGGTGACCTGTGCTATTACCATAATCGTTAATTGTATCATTCAATCATATAAGGTCTCATACCTTTGCGTTTGTAAGACTGAGCTGTATGGCTAAAGAGCATTAATATGTGCCGAACGATATGATTGACTTTCACATTCTAAAAGTTGCATTTCTATCGGCTAATTCTGTCATATCCTCACGTGGGGCAGTGAATATCTGATTTTAAAACGATTGGCTCACGTGGGGCAGTGAATATCTGATTTTAAAACGATTGGCTCACGTGGGGCAGTGAATATCTGATTTTAAAACGATTGGCTCACGTGGGGCAGTGAATATCTGATTTTAAACGATTGGCTGTTACTTGATGGGCTGCTAACCTTATTCAGGACAGGCATCACAAAATGGGAAAAGTGCATTAGGTCGAAATAGTTACTGATTCTATACAAATTATTATAAAACGATTGGCTCACGTGGGGCAGTGGAGATCTTATTTTAAAACGATTGGCTGTTACTTGATGGGCTGCTAACCTTATTCAAGACAGGCGTCACAAAATGGGAAAAGTGCATTAGGTCGAAATAAAATTACTTTGATAAGGACTCTATACAAATTATTAGAAACGGTTAAGTAACCCTTTTTTCATAGCGTTTTTTTATATGAAACTTTTTGATAAAACCACGTATTTGAAGTCAAATTTCACTGCCTCAAATTTGAAAAAACGTGACCGTTAACAAGAAGAGGGTAGCAACTTTAATATGACTTCATTATTTGTTATGCACATTAATTTGTATTGTGTGCTTGACCTTTGTCTGTAATTAATAATGGGGGAGTGGGAATGCATGACATATAATTTAAAAAAATATGCTACATGGATTTGAGTTTCGGATATTGGTTTTGTCCTTTGCAAATTATATGCTCTACTTGATTTTTGTCAGTTAAAATTTAAATAATTCAAGACCTGACTTTGCTTACGAATTTGATAGAAATTTAGACTGGACATAACCTAGGTCTAGACTTTTATTTTGTGTCATACGTCAGGCAACAGTTTCTATATTAATCGGACCAAGTAAACAATTATACATTCCTGTTTAAGAGCAGTCTTTGTAGAATCCCTATAAGATGTGTTCATATACAATTTTAAGACGAATTTTATTTATTTAAATTATTTGAATTACAAATTGCTCACTGACGTTTCTGACTAAGACACTTCTTTGGTATGACTGATGACGCAATAAAAGACACTCTGTATAATGCCATTGTATGCATCTCAGCAGCTTATTTAAGATTTTTGGAATTCATTCGGAACATTTTATACTTTTCGACTTGCGATATAAGATTTTGGATTTTTGGGGTAGTAGGGAAATATATTATTTATTGAATTTTGCAAAAGTTGTTTGTTTCGCTTCTTTATGTTACTTAAAGACCATAGCAATTACAAATAACAAAATGTTGGAAAAAAGTGGACATGTGATACAAGCGAGTGTATAACAATTCCCATTTTAAAAAAAATCAAAATTACAATCTATACATTTTATCTGGCATAGAAAATGCATTCAGTTTCTTTTAACAATCCATGCTTACAAAGGACAAGGATTTTACATGTGCAAAAAAAAATGTTTATGTAAATGCAGATTTAAAAAACTCAACCAAACAGGTAAATATTTGTCACTTTGTGTTTTGAAAGTAGAGCTCCAGAACCAAGGTCGCACCAACAAGACACAGATGTTTAAGACTATTTCTGTCTTGACACGTAGTGTACCACATAAAACATGAATCTTTGATATTGTTATTTGGTTTAGAACGGATATGATACTTGAATTTCAGTATATATATCAGATTAAACTGCAGTCACTGTTAGATCGCTGATATCAATTGCCATCGGATGCGCTATTACTTAAAGTGTTATAAAAGAGTGTCATCTGGACTACAAGTAAGTATTTCAATATAATTAGTTGTAATAGTAGAATTCACACTATAAATATAATAATTGCAGTTTTTAATATTAGGATCTGTCAGTACTTTCCTGCTTTAAAATTTCAGCTTATCAATAAATATAAGTAAATTAAAGTTATACTAATTAGACCACCTAAGATATGTAAATGATTAAAAGCAATTATTGCAAGGCCACATTTTGGGGGGTGGGGTAGGGGTCCTTCTTAACAGTTCTCGGGTTCTCACTCAACCAGTTAATCGAGAGGAAAAATTCGGAAGAAAAGGTCGATTCATTCTCAACCAGGTAAAGCGCATTATTATTGTAAATATTAATCAAAGTGTGAGATGAACCAAGAATTTTGATCCTAGAGAAATAAAAAATGCATAATTTATTCTTTTTCTTTTTAACTCACCATACGTTTAATTTATTCAGTTATTAACGGAATTTCTGAAGATTACTGAGGTACAATTGCCATTTTGGTGCTTGCCCTGATCATATTTGTATAGTCGATTCAAGAACCCATGGGATCGAAATAGTCAAGTAATATTATTATTTTATAACAAGCTCCAATCAGTATTTTTATTTGCATAGAGGGTATGGAGACAAGTCTAGCGTCACAGTGTGCCACTTGTGATAGAGATGTCTGCGACGACGATACGTTTAAGAGAAAATAACGTTCATCTTCCTTTTTCCCTTTATGATATGTAAAGTTAACAATAAAATATATTATGATAAATCTTTTCTTATTATTTGGTAACTCACATTTATATTATCATTAAATGTGCCGTCAATAGTAACCGTCTACACCATGTCTACCCAAACTTATATTTTAATTGAATATATATATACTCTCAGACCTTGGTATTTGCGTAAAAGACTTCCAACTTCCCGGGCAATTTTCAGTGCGGAATCCCACTCTTTGGGTATAGTTAACAGTGCATTCAATATACAGTTCATAGGTGGATTACCTTGGAACTAAATGTTATGGCATTAATTACACGTAAGGGAACGACCATTTCAATATTTCAAAAAAAATTATTTTTAGCAACAACAAAAATCATTATATCCATAATATTTGTTAAAAACAAAAGTATAATTATCTTCAATTAGGAAAACTTCTGGGCTTCAAATAAAATCCCAGGTTGCCCAAATTAGAATTTAATTGTCGGCGCCTAAGTTGATTTACCTCCAATGAAAACTACAATTTTTCTATAATATAAAGGTAAATTTAAAAACATTTACCTCACAGTTCTTCTTACTAATATATACCGTTAAGCAGATTAAAGTTAACATTTGTATTGTGTTAATTGAAATGAGTTACATGCAAAGTCATTTTAGAAATTCAGTAGTTATACTTGTTTCTAGTCATAAATCCTATGACTTTAGAAATAATCAAAGGTCTACTTCCTTTGTTATTGCAAAATCTCTGCCTTCGCTTGATTTATGTTTGCTATGTTGTTATGGAGCATTGCTAATTCGTCCTCTGGCTATAACATATAGAATCTATGTTGGGGTTTGGACCGAGAAAATGAAATCCCAGCCTAGGGGTTATATTATTTGTAATATAATGTAACCCCGCGGCTGGGATTTCATTGTCTCGGTCCAAACCCCAACGTAGATTATTTTTCTCACCCAATATTATCCTTTAAACTAAAAAGAACTCGTTAAAAGTGTGCGCGTCGCAATGATTACATGTGGCGCATGAATACAAATAAGCTAATGAGGCTGTGGTGTGACCGTTGCATCCGAAGTACACATTTCACAAGCGTGAGCAAAGAAAAATAACAACATAAAACGTCGCATAGTAATGAGGTATCATCATATTTAATATATGGATGTTATATGAAATTAACAATAAATAGTTATAATTTATTAGAAAGAAACTGTTTCCTTTCATCATTTCCAATTTTGAGTACCCCACTCTCCCGTATAAAAGACACTTGTCACCCTCCAAATATGCGGACCCCAGAGGATAACAATGTGCTAAACTTTCAAGTTCACGGATTCTTTGAAAATTTATATTTCTGTCTTGGAAATATGGCAAGTGATGCAGTGAAATTTGCTTATGGATTAGTGTGTTGAGGGATAAATGATTCTAACTGGCTGGTAAGTGTATTATTTGTCAATAAATAATGCAGGTATATTCAGCTGGAGCACAACGGAGATGCTTAACAAAATTATAATAGAGCATATTTGACATAACACATTTCTGGCTGTTGCTAAGTTTTCCGTTGTTGTTTAGAGAGTTGGGATGCTATGAAGTGTATAGGTATATAGTCTAATGTGCATGGATCAGTGTTTTCTGACATAGTTCGCTTCAAACACCATTGAGAATTTTATCTTATCTGTAGCACAGTAAATTTTCAGGTTAGCTTCGTTAAATGTAGCAAACAGTATATACAATGTTTCACGCGAAGTGTTTACAACTAGTTCAGTTGCTTTAGCTACATTTAATGATCTGAAAATGTACTGAGCTAGTCCTGCATATAGGATAAACTTGACCATGCTAGTTAGAACGAACTAACATAATATCAAAACCTCGAAATAGTATGCGTGTGTGTATTTGTCTCTATCAAAATGTTTTTGTTTTGGTGTGTTTTTAAGACTGATTGACCTTAAGTAACTACGTTTTGGTTATATATTATTTGTTGTTTGTTGTTGTTGTTGTTTTATTTGAGGACAAGAAGGGTTTCTTTTGTTAAAAGTAGTTCTCAGTGCGTGGATACCATGACTGAGACGATTGGTCTGAGATGACTAGACTGAGATATGTAGAATCTATGTTGGGGTTTGGACCGAGACAATGAAATCCCAGCCTAGGGATTATATTATATGTCTCCCCACGAGGCTTGTCCGAGTGGGGAGATATATAATGTAATCCCGCGGCTGGGATTTCATTGTCTCGGTCCAATCCCCAACGTAGATTATTTTTCTCACCCAATATTATCCTTTAAAGTAAAAAGAACTCATGAAAATTTATATTTCTGTCTTGGAAATATGGCAAGTGATGCATTGAAATTTGCTTATGGATTAGTGTGGCACAGAAAATACAATAAGGGTTTATTTTGTTAAAAGTAGTTCTCAGCGCGTGGACACCATGACTGAGACGATTGGTCTGAGATGACTAGATTGAGATAAGAAAAGTAAGGTTATTAAAAAAGCTAGATTTCTCTGTCGCTTGGGTGAGAAAAGAAAAGGTTTGCAAAACAGCTAGATTTCTCTGTCACTTGGGTGAGAAAAGAAAAGTAAGGTTTGCAAAACAGCTAGATTTCTCTGTCGCTTGGGTGAGAAAAGAAAAGTAAGGTTTGCAAAACAGCTAGATTTCTATGTTACTTGGGTGAGAAATGTATATCCTTGTTATGAAGACAGGCTTTAATTATTGACATAATTTAACCCAGTTATGCCAGCTTATTATATTGGCCCTTCCCTTACATAAATGCGACACAAGCAGACATAAACATGGCAGTACGAGAGAGAGAGAGAGAGAGAGAGAGAGAGATGCAAAATGAAATATACATCCAGATATGTTCGATGGTTCTGTATGTTGTTGTTTTCGAAAATTGTACAGTTAAACTATTTGGTGTCCTTCCTGCCTGAGCTAATTTAAATCCCCAGGCACATCTTGTGATGGTGACATAGTGTTGTGACGATTATATTACATTCCGAGCTAACTCATTTTACCTCCGACTCTGTACTATATCAAATAAGAGGTGGTAGTGTTTTGTACGTATTCACCAGAATGTGCACGTGGACATTTTACAGTTTACTATTTCTTGGGGTGTTGTTGACCTTATTTATTCAGTGGTCACAAAAAGAAGATGGTAACATCATAGCATTATTTATATTCATTTCATGCTAAGCCGTGAATTGCTGATTTCTAAGTACAATAATCGTGATAATTCATTGGAGTGAATTACGATAAATTATTTCACTGCCACGTTGATACAAAATAACCGTGAAATTCGAAGTTATTCGTAGATATTTACGTGACCTTATGGAAAATATGTTTGCTTCCCAATAAATGAGAGACACGTAAATAATGTATTAGGGTGTAAATGTTATTAAGGTGAGACAGGTAAACAGTTCATTAATCTGTAAATATGCTTCAGACGAGACATGAAAAGAGTGTATTAAGGTGCAAATAAAATTACGATAAGTCTCGTAACAGTTTATCAAAGTATAAATAAGATTAAGATCAGACAGGTAAATAGAACATTAAGATGGAAATACGACTACGATCATACAATTAAACAGTTTATTAAGGTGTAAATAAGACGAGACAGGTAAACAGTTCCTTAAGAAGTAAATGCAACTGCGATGAGACAGGTAAACAATTTCATCATCACCAGTCGCTTGACCTAGTGTGGTCGTTGAGGCACTGTGCTGCTGAACATCTGACCAGTTTCATCCACTTGTATCGATCACGTGCCAATGCCTGTATCTTCGCAAAACTTGTCCTGGTCCATTCTATGATGTTGTCACTCCACTATTTTCTCTGGCTACCTCTCCTTCTGCCACCTAGGACGCTGCCCTGCAGTACTTTTGTGATAGATTGTTGGTTGTTGTGACATGGCCATACTATTTCAGCTTTCTCTTTTTGACAGTGGTGAGGAGGTCTTCATAATGGTCTAATTTGTGTCAGATGGTGTTAAACACTTATTCATTTGTGATGTAGTCCATGTAAGAGATGCCAAGAATGGTTATGTAGCTTCTCATTTTAAGTGCCTGGATTCTTCGTTGTAATTCTGCTGTCAGGGTCCAGGCATCGCATGAATACAAAAAGACTGAGATGACTAGTGCTCTAAATAGTCTGATTTTAGTTTTCAGACAGATATTTATGTCTCTCCAGATGTGTCTTAGCTTTGACATAGCTGCCATTGTTTGTGTTGCTCGTGTGACAAAATTTCTGCTTATGATCCCTCTTCAGTGATTATGAAACCAAGCTATTTGAAATGGCCCACTGTTTTCAGTTCCTGTCCTCTGACTTTATTCTTGGTTGAGATTTGTTTGCCACTATTTGTCATCAGCTTTGTCTTCTCGGTGCTTATCTCCATGTCAAATCCATCAATGTCATTGGCAAAGCAGAGGTTGGTGATGTTACACCATCCAATGCTGACACCGTCCCACAGTGGTTTTCCAGGGCTTCGGTCATGATGCACTCTAAGTAGATGTTGAAAAGCAAGGGTGACAGGAGACAGCCTTGACGTACTCCAACTATTGTCTTGAACCAGTCGCCCACATATCCTTGAGCAATTACTGCACTAGTAGCTTTCGCGTGCATCTGCTTGATGGTATTGGTCAATTTTAACCCATGTTGTACTTCATTGTGGCCCCCAATGCCTCACGTCACAAACTGTCAAAATCCATTTTGAAATATATGAATACATGATAGATATTTTGTTGATGTTGCGAGCACTATTCACACAGAACCCTAAGATTGATTATTTGCTCTGTTGTGCTTCTTCCACTCCTGAACCCTGCAATTATTCAGCGATTTTTTCTTCTGCTTGTGGGTTCAGTGTATTCAAGATGATCTTCAGCATCACCTTACTAGCATGGCTGATCAAACTGATAGTTCTGTAATTTTGGTACAGCTGGAGATTGCCTTTTATGGTGGAGTGTATTAATCAGTGACTGTGTCCACTGTGTTGGCTATTAGCCTGTCTGCCAGATTTTGTTGCAGATTTTTGCTAGTAGCTTTATCACTTTTTCCCCACCATTCTTAATCAGTTCAGTTGGGATGTTGTCTACTCCAGCTGCCTTACCATTCTTCAGTGCTTTTATTGCTGACTCCACCTCTTCTTTGAGAATTGGGGAAATCACCATCATTTGAGGAGTTTAGAACTTCAAGCACCTCTGGGTCTCCTGTGGACGGATGGTTCTAGAGTTCTTTACAATACACAGTCTATCTTTCTGCAAAGTCACTTGCTTATGTGAGGCATTTTCCATTTTCGTCTTGAATGGTACTGACTCTTGGTTGCTTCTGTCTGGTGAGGTTTTTCTCAATTTAGAATGCCATTTTGCTGTTATTCTTTATTAGACTGCTCTCTATATTTAAGTGCAATTTTGTCCAATCCAATCTTCTTTTGCTTTCTTCAAGTTGTTTCTGATATTTTTGTCTATTTCTCAGTACTCCACTCTCCCTCTTGTGTGTCTGGTGTTTTTGAGGTCTCTTCGGTCATCACACAGATTTAGAATCTCTTCTGTAACCCAGGGTTTTCTTTGGGCGATGGAGGACAATGCTGTCCTTGGCAGCTGTTGTCATGACTGTGTTGAAAGTGTCTGTCATCACTTTAACATCACAAGAAGTGGAGCAAATTTTCCTCCAATGGTGACTTGGAATGATTTGCATATGTTAGGGTCCTTCAGTTGTTCAAGGTTAAATTTGAGCCTGATTTTCTTTGGCTTGTTAATTTGCTTCAGCGTCACTTGGAAGTTCATAATGACTAGGTCTTGAAGAATCCCAACATCTGCACCTGGGAACGTTCTTGTATTTGCTCTATTGATGCCAGATCGGTAATGGTTAAACCAGTATGTAGTCGATCTGATTATGATGGATTCCATTTGGTGCGTGCCATGTCCAGCATCGGGACGTTTTATGTTGGCCACGGGTATTGGCTCATACCAAGTTGTTGTAGCTTGCGAACTCGAGCAGCCGTCTCCCTCTTTCATTGGTAAGCTCATAGCAAGAAGGTTCACAATGATCATCTCAGTCTTTTAGAGCATCTTTGCAAACTTTGGCATTCCAGTCTCCTTTGATGATGAGGATGTTTTTTTTTCTTACCATGTTTATTATACCCTAGAGTTTGTTGTAAAACTCCTCTATTTCTTCATCATCATGATCAGTAATTGGACATAGACCTGGATAATTGTATATTATGGTGTACAGAAGATGAGAGTTACACAGCTTATTAAGGTGTAAATATGATAAAAATGTTACAGAGGTAAACAGTTGATAGATGTCAGTCTACATACATGTACTGGTTAATATTTCTTAGATCTATTCATACTATTCATAATAGATGTGTAAGAGAAGGATGAATCGTTTGTTGTCATTTTCATCGACAGTTAATATCTATTAATGTTATACTTTTCCATTCAAGGTTAGCTACAGAGTGGTGTTCAGCAATTAGAAGATGAAGCAAAACGTCGTCATATTGTTGCTTGTTGTGTGCAGTTATGCCGTCGGTATATTACTTTATTCTGCAACATCTCTCTTTCATACAGACACAGACACAACACATAGCACTACTTTCATACACAACACATATGAATAATGTAATGCACAACACATAGGAATAAATTCATACACAACACTAACAATCCCATACTGATACACATACAACACAATGGAATATAGTAATGCTGACACATACACAACACGTATGAATAATTTCACACACACATATGAATAATTTAATACACAACACTTAGTAATAATTTAATACACATCGCATAGAAATATGCTCAACACAGAGAAATAATTTCATGCATAACACATATGAATAATTTTTGTTGCGCCAAAAATAGGAATTAATTCATGCACAGCACAGAGGAAAATATTCATATTAACATACACAGCATAAAGGAATAAATTCATACTGACACAAACACAACATATATAAATAACTTCATGCATGACACATTAGCATAAATGCTTGCACAACATATAGTAATACATTTATACTGATACACACATACTGACACACACACACACACAAACACACACACACACACACACACACACACACACAACATTCGAATAAGTTCCTACATACCAAATAGGGATAAATTTGTACACAACACATATGAATAACTTCATACACAACACATAGTAATATATTCATACACATCACATAGGAATAAATCCCTACACAACACATATCAATAACTTCATACACAACATACTGGAATAAATTCATGCTGACATATACAACACATTGGAAATAATTCATGCTGATAGATACGCAGCATCCTAGAATAAATTCATACTGAGACATACGCAAAACACATGAGTGGTCTAAAGCGCTTTCCGTTACGGATCACTGCCATCTCACCTCTGTCTGCGTGGGTTCGAGTCTAAGTTTCGGCTAATGTAGTTATGTGAGAAAACTTGCCAGTAGCTTCTTGTGGGTTGGTGGTTCTATCTGGGGATTCTCTCGGGTTTTTCCTCCACCAATAATAATGTATAGCCTATTGTGTGCTAAAAAATGGCGTTAAACCCAACAACAACAACAACAACAACAATCATGCACAACACATGACACTGACACATAGACAACAAAAGCTGAATTAAATTCATGCTTGCACATGCACAACACATGGGAATAAATTCATATTGTCATACTTAATGTTCAATCTTCAATCCCGTTGTATCCCATGCAGTCTCCAACATATGTTGTTCTTTTTCATTTTTTGTTTGAAGAAACCGGTCCACCAAAAGTAGATTTAAATTAGATTTAATATCACAATAACTTCACAACTCTGTACTCCATTCGTTTTTCTAAACGTGTTCCAGTATCAGCCTTAGTTTTCATTCATCAATTTCATTAAAACCTAAGATATTCCAAAAATTAATTATCGTAAAGTGACTTATTTCAGCTTGCGCAATGCGTTAAGTAAACATTATTTGTGACTGTCTCTTGCATCGGTAGAATAGCACGAAAAATGAGCCAGATTAAATTATAAAGGTGTGACAAATTTTCGTCACCAGTCGGATAGAATATACTGTTGCCAAAAATCGTGTGTCGGCTAGATTTAAGACACATGGTGTCAACCCTACTGCCATTCCTCAAGTTACATATAATTTCTAGTCAAGTCGAGAGTTTGTGTTTAGTTTTAAACCATATATCAAATGTAAATTCATTTTTGCTGATAATTGTATATATATATATATATATATATATATATATATATATATATATATATATATATATATATATATATATATATATATATATATTCAAAGAAACATATCTTTTCAATTGAAGCGAAGAAACCAGGGACTTGCCCCAAACCACCACGCATCGGTTTGTGTGTAGAGCTATGTTCCTCGGACGAAAGATGCCCTGGCAGCAAGAAGTGCTGTTCTAATGGATGCGGGCACACGTGTCAGACTCCTAAAGGTATAGACGTAGGAACATTTACTTGTATTTTATATGATTTTCTTTTATTACAACCTCTTCATTTATTGTAACGTTTTTACAGTGTTAAACAGCAATACTGACAGTGTGTCGATGATCGAGTTAAGCAAATAACACTTTTTTGCCAGAAGAACTTACTCTTTAGCTAAATTTTATTCTTCTTTTTGACGCAGACCTTTTATTTTGTGTCTGAAATCTCACGATCAAACTATCAACATTATAACATTTCAACAATCTTGGTAAAGAGTTTTAACTTAGGGAGTGCTGATGTGTCATCAAGTATGTGTTTCATTTGTAACAATTTAACCAATATGTAAAAGGTCAAACTCTTAAGGAAGAAATGGACAAAGAATGAGTGAAGTTGCATGAATATTCATTTCCTAGTAGTTTCTAACGTACACAGGATTTCTTAGACCCACACAATTCAATAGAACCACATTCGAATAAACTTCTGTAGCGTTTCTCTCTTTTTTTTCCATTTCTCTATTTTCCTTGTGCGTCAATACTGTACAGATTTGCAGAATTTGGTCGTTAAATATTTGAATGAGAGATGTACTTTTAATTGAAGTGACAACTCCAAGGACTTGCCCCAGACCATCTGGCGCCGGATTATGTGAAGAAGAATGCTCGTCTCATGCAGACTGTCCTGCCAGTCAGATGTGCTGCTTTAATGGATGTGGCCATACTTGTCAGTAACCTGTTGTGTCAGGTAAGAATAATATGCACTGAAAGGATCTCAGTGCTTTGTAGTGGATAATATGCATGTATGCGTCATTGTTCGGATTAAGCGTCTAGCAGTTAAACTGTTTGAAACTGCAAACCTGAAAGTACACAACGAAAATGTGTATGTACCGTTCAGGGGTTAATTTCTGGATTACAAACATCTTGTGTCTCCGATTGTACATTATTTTAAAAATGATTTTATATCGTGCCTTTGCTATTTTGACCTCATTCGATGGTCTTAGAAATATAATCTTATTGTTATTACATTTTCATGAAGGATTTATTTTCGCGGAGGACTGATTGCTCACGAATATAGTAAAAATAAAATTCCGCGAACGTCATCCCCATATGGTATGTTAGGGATGATTCTTTAGTAATGTTATAAATTTTTTTTACATCTGTTGTCTGCGCCCCATAACTTTGGAACTGATGGACTCAAAACTTCAGTATATTCGAACTGTACAAAACGAATTTAGCCATTGTGATGGATTTGAACTTTCAGTATATTCGAACTGTACAAAACGAATTGAGCCATTGTGATGGATTTGAACTTTCAGTATATTCGAACTGTACAAAACGAATTGAGCCATTGTGATGGATTTGAACTTTCAGTATATTCGAACTGTACAAAACAATCTTGCCATAGTGATGGATTTGAAATTTCACTTTATTCGAACTGTACAAAACGAATTTTGCCATTGTGAAAATATATGTAATTTTAGATTTAGTTTGACTCAAAAAATGTTGCTCACACTTTGTTATTATTATTGTTCTTCTTCTTCTTCTTCTTCTTCTTCTTCTTCTTCTTCTTATTATTATTATTATTATTATTATTATTAGTAGTAGTAGTAGTAGTAGTAGTAGTAGTAGTAGTATATTTTTAGTAGTAGTATTAGTATTAATATTATTATTATTTTTTTAGATGTCACCTGCCTTTACAATTGGAAGACTTGTAGCCATTACAAAACATTCAACACCTTTTTGAATGACGTACCATATGCTTCTGCCGAAACGGAAAACTTATCTTAACTGACAACATATATCGAATTGTTTGAGTATAGTGCTATTTTATCATTTACATGATCGTATAACTCACTTTTATGTTTATGTGGGTGGGTGAAATTCTCCTTGGTGTCAGATTGTTTAGTTTTGTGCGTGTTTGCCACTTTTGTTATATTTTGCAAGAGATGAAAAATCAATAAAATTGTAAAGTCCATGATAGTGTAATATTCTTTCATAAAGCTAAATAGATACGTAAAGAATAGTGTTTTCATTTTATTCCAGCAATATAAATATATCCGCCTTTAGAACAAAGAAAATGCCCAATATAATTAAACCTTTTTGTTCGCTACTTTGACTTTTTATTTGTTCATTTATTTATTACCCAGGTAAATAAGATCGTTGGTGTTATCGTAGCACCTGTCTTAAAACGGGACCATTTAAGGAAGACTAATTGGCCCATATATGTCACACCTTCTAACCTGATCTTAAATTAATATCTGTTCATTTTATCGCATTTTACAGTACATTAGTACTTTTAATATATAGACTTGGTTTGTTTTCAATATTTTAACTGCACTTTTAACATATTAACATATTATTGGATATATCATACTAAGGAAATGGAAGGTAATTGTTTTTACCACCGAGACAGTATATATGAGCAGCATAATAGTACAGGGGAATCAAACCAGCGACCATTGGATTATGAGCTCGATGCTCTACCAACTGAGGACATATGAATACATATGTATAAAACTGATCAATATCTGAGAGATAACCAGTACTCTCTACTACCTAAAAACAAATAAATTCTAATCTCTATACTGAACACTAAATAGAGTAGAAAATAGTATACATTTTAATTACAATAAATAAGAACACATTGATATAATATTTCGATATTTAAATTTTCAGAGAATGAAATATTTCTTTAATTTATAAAAGATAAATTTCAGTGGCAATAGATATTGTACAATTGTATTTCCATGTTTGGATAGTATGAAGTTGAGATCGAACCTATTTGTGGTGTAAATAACGTAGACGAGAATCAAAACATTCTATATATTCATTTCAAGCATCCATAGCATATCCTGCAATATTTGAGGAAAGAAGAAGCTTTGCAAACAACATTTAATGTTGATAACAGAAAAGCGATAAACTACTGTTTCTGAGAAATTTTCATAAATTGAAAGTCATAAAGATAGAGATTGAAGACGGAATATATTTTTTAACAGTGAAGAATAGGATTTCATAGTGAAGGGCATTATTGAGTCCTTTGCAACTAACACAGACAAAAAAGCACAACTATAGTGCAAAATATTTAGCGAAAACTATAAAGAAAAATGTAAAAGTATTTCTCACAAACTGAAATTAGAACTGCGTTGACGTTGTCCCAATGTTAATCTATAGATACAATGAAATTAATCAGACATCAGTAAATATGACTCCGTTTGATGTGAGCAGAAACAAAACAAATTAAAAATCATGGATCAATCTATTTGATGAACTTGTCAACTAATATATTTGGAACTCTCTTTTAATTTCAAAATGCAAGAAAGAACAATCGGCAAAAGAACACCTTCCTAGCATCACGAGGGTATATCGAAAGTCAGGGAAATAATTTTAGGTGACTCGGTTGTCTACAAACCTAGAGACGTAAATTTAAACGATGATAATTGTATTTGTACTAACAAGAACTATATCTAACGACAACAAGAAGACATACAAATAATGCTAATTGTATTTGTACCAACAAGAGCTATATCTAACGAAAACAAGATGACATAAAAAGGACAAATTTGGAAGGCCAAATAAAAGTAAGATACATGTACGTGTGCAATGGAAAGGGTAAGTTTTCATAGAACATTGATTGAAACTAAACTACTAAAATAAATGGTGCTATCATATAAATACAGTACGTTTATTGCTGAATCGTCAGTCGGAAAAGCGTAGTTGTACATTGTTACAAACGCAACAGAGAAAACTTTACAGTGGGTAAACAATTACGAAACAAAAACTATACGAATGCAAAGATTGTGTCTAGGAGGCGATGTTAATTTGTTATTATAGGAGAAAACCAACGGATATGAGAAAGAAATCAAACTAAAATTAAACTTGAATTTTGAGGAAAATAACAATAAACATAAGCTCAATGTATTTGAAAAATAAAATCCAAATTCGATATACTAATTAAAGGTGTATATTAATAAAAATGCTAGTTATTAGAATATAGGGCCTGCCTGTAATTTTTCATAGATGAATGTTCCTTATTCCTTATTAAAAAGAAACCTAACAAATACATCATCTAACTTTTTTCTTCAACTTGTTTTTATATATTTAATTATTTAATTGCCCTAACCAAATTATGATATCAAATGAATTTAAATTGACACAAATTTACTATGCTGAAACTTAATTTTTCACTTGCTAGCCATCACAAATTTCTATAACTGCACATTAAACGTTGACAGTGGATGGCAACATGTAGTTGTTGATTTTTGTCTTGAAAGACAAAAATGTAGAGAAGCTGGTTAAATCTGTATACAGATTGCATGTTTATATCCAGATGTTAACACTGCCGTTAATGTAAAATGTCTTAACATGAGAACGATACATTGAAATCAAATGGCAATATAACAGAAAACAAATTAATTAGATCTGCAATGAATTTAAAATTCTGCCAAAGGAGAGACAATACCTTTAATGAAAACTGAGATACTTAATTGAAAATGGACCAGAAAAAGCATACAACTGAACAACAACGAGTTGGATCCTACACCTGAAGCTCTTTTTCCTGCTAATAAAATTAAATATAACTATTGAGCAGCCATTGTTGAATACTAGAGACATTTCAGTTGTTGGTATTAATAATTATTTATATGGCAGACAAAAAGAGCCATTAGTTTGAATATATTTTTTCTGCAGTTTAACAATAATATGCTAGATGAATGTATTTCATGTTTAATCAAAACATTACATTGTATGCTATTTTTTAAATTTGAGATTGACAGATACGAAACAAAACGAAGCACCTACTGAGCAGTCTGTTACGACAGCTTCATACACGGTTTGTAAGCTGCCGGAAGTGCTTGTTTTAGGAGAGCAGTCTTCTAGTGGAGATGAAAACATTGCGATAAAATTTAAACAAAACAGACTAAACTCAGAACTGAAACTGGACTATGTTCTTGGTAGTGACGATATGTTACTGAATTAAATGGTGTATGAGCAATTTACGGAAATCTGGTGACTCATTTAAACTTGGGTAAAAGCCTACAGTGAATAGTAAAGAAATGCTAATAAAGTATCTGCGTCAGAATAACAAAACAGTCTTGAGGACATAAAATAATACAAATCAGGTACTAACTGTGTATAGAAGAAGGGCAGTGATCACGATGTTCGTAATATTGGATATAATATTTATTTATTGTAATACACATTATAGTGAGGCTGTTACCTGTTACCTTTGAAAATAGTTTACTAACCTTCATCTCTGGTACATGATTTGCAACACATGTACAAGTTTCTTAGCTAATGGAAACAAATAATTATCAATTTCTTTTACGTTATTATTGACTTCGTTTAAGAGCAAATAATCTTTAACTTTAGATGATCGATTACAACCATTTGCTTCTCCTCCATTATCCACCAAGATTTTATAAAATTTGGAACGGAGAGCTATGGAGCCGTTGGTTTCACAGTACCTATACCAATTGTTCCTTTTGCTACCGCTTTTCTTTAAACATTTCTTTTGACATTCAGTAAGTGTAATTGTTTCATAATAGTTTAAAAGATATTCTCGATGTTTTGTCTAAAGTTGCAGCTCAACTGTGTTAAATATTCTACTCATTGAGGTATTTTCCTTAAAGTACGTTTTTACTGTTCTTTCCTCAATAAAGTTTCTTTGTTTGGGTCTCTTTTTCTATGTTGATGCCTTTTGTAATAAGGGTATATTTTTCATACGTTTCAAATTAGATTTGGTAGACTCGATCTATAATTTCACAACGTCTATATTATTTACGTAGCCTTTCAATTTCATTCCTCTTCTGTAATCAATATTAGTTTCATAGCACGTGAACAAGTTTTATTATTAGAAACCGGTTTCGTTTTCTTCTGACTTAGCACATTTCGACCTTACACAAACTCTCTTATTGGTGAAACGTTTAGTTTATCCTTCAATGGGGAAACATCTTTGGTCGTTTGAAGGGTATCTAGTATAGCATATAAAGTGTTACAGTATTGGTACATAATGAATGACATTGTGTGCTCGAGATTCACTGTTTTCAAAAATAACATGTGTTTGCTAAACTACATTTTTTATCATCTTCTATGAATACCACAGATTTTATATTTCGGATTTCGGACCTTAATTCGTTGCACACTATATTTGTAGTCCTACCCAAACATTTTTAAGACACCTAAAGTCAATCACTACATTCTATACCGAATTAACGTAAGCACGTACAAATAGCTATCAATTTTATACCGAACTAACATACGCACGTACCAATAGCTGTCAATTCTATACCGAATGAACATACGCACGTACCAATAGCTGTCAGTTGTATACGAAATTAACACAAGCACGTACAAATAGCTGTCAATTCTATACCGAATTAACGTAAGCACGTACAAATAGCTGTTGATTATATACCGAATTAAACACAAGCACGTACAATTAGCTGTCAATTCTATACCGAATTAACATAAGTACGTACCAATATCTGTTAATTCTATATGAAATTATCACAAACACGTACCAATAGCTGTCGAAAGCTTGATAAATTACAGTCCATGGAAAACTGCAATTAAAGATTTATATTCTGCAAAGATCCATTAAAATGGTGAAAACCATAAAAATATTTCTTTCAAAACTCAATGACTATGACTAATCAAACCTTGAATGTTCTATTATTCTGTATATCCGTCAATATTTTCACCCATTAACTTATTTTATACTCATATTGCATCATTTATTTCAACATCGTACCAAACGCCGCTGTATAGGACACGTAGACTGACCAGTATGTTGACTGGTCTGATAACGTTGAGTACCAAAGGTATAAAAACGGACTCTTTTCTTCGGATTTTATTTTTTAAAAGTCATAATTGAGAGACGTATAAACTGCAAGATTCTTCATCAACTTCCACATCCACGTACGTGGAAATGTGTAATTAGTGCCGTGAATGTCTACTTTTAAATTCTACAAAGCTCGGATTATAATCATAAAAGTTATTTTTATAAAGTGAAAATGTGTTTAATGCTTATTCAAGTTAGCACCGAGAACAAGTTTGCAGACTGAGGTATAAATAATACTACACACTCAGAACTGTCACACATAAAGCAAACACTTTATTTTATACTGAAGTGCAAGCTAGAACATCATGGGATTAGGTATAAATGTTATGACTTAGTAGTTTTGGTAAAGCCCTTTATGCTGTAGAGTAAGAAAATTTTACAAGTTCGATGCCTTAATATCTAGCGTAGCTATACGAAAATCCCATTACAGCAGTCAAGAGTGCTGCATAGCATTTTCCCCTTCTAGTATGCTCTCCGTGCATTGTGACAGTCATCATCAATAATAAGCACCAATAATCATCATCATCATCATCATCATCATCATCATCATCATCATCATCATATTGATTAAACAAAACACCCTTTCCTTTTTAAACAATCGTTTTGTTAAGGATCAGGTCCGTTTGACTTAAGCACGCCATCAATGTGCAATAGACCATCCCGTTATTGCAGCCGCACGTATTGCATCCATCAGAAGATGTGAAACTGTCATCAGCATGGTACGCTATCCCATTGTAGCGCACGTCAACACTTCAATAATAATAATAATAATAATAATAATAATAATAATAATAATAATAATACAACTACTACTACTACTACTACTACTAATAATAATAATAATAATAATAACAATAATAATAACTGTCATCATCATCATCATCATCATCATTATCGGATTATAAGTAATAGTATTAATAATAAGCAAGTTATTGTTATATACTCCTTATTTTCATTATTAACTGATCATTGACACAATTGTACTTTATTCTACGATTCCAAACACCTTGAAAATCGTTGATTCGATCTCCAGCCGATTGATAACAAAGAATTACAAAAATGGTACTAACAGCTGCTTCGCTCGGCGCTCAGCATTAAGAAGTTAGTGTTATGACAGGTCGGCATCTGATTATGAAATCAATATATTGGAACTGGCTCACTGTTCCAGTTACTGTCCTCTGACTTTAATCTTGGCTATTATTTGTTTGCCAAAATTTGTCATCAGCTTTGTCTTCTCAGCGCTTAACTTCTTGTTAAATCTGGAAGATGTTTCATCCAGATTCTTCACTATGGTGGAAAGCTCGTCTTCAATGCCTGTCAGCCCATCTATGTCGTCTGCAAAGCGGAGGTTGCCGATTCTACGCCCTCCAATGCTGACTGTCCCACGGTGGTTTTCCAGGGCGTCGCTCATAATGCGCTCTTAGATTATGTTGAAAAGCGTGGGTGACAGGAGACAGTCTTGATGTACTCCAGCTGTTGTCTGGAACCAGTCCCGACAGAACCATGAGCAATTACTACAATAGTATCCTTGTTGAATAACTGCTTAATGAAAATGGTCAAGTTTTAACCCATGTTGTACATCTTCAATGTGGCCCACACATGATAGATGTCTTGTTGATGTTGCGAGTACTTTTCACACAAAACCCTGAGATTGAATATTTGTTATGTTGTTGATCATCCACTCAGGAACACGGTCTGTTATTCAGCGGTTATTTCATCTGTTTGTAGTTTCATTATGTTCAAAATTATCTTCAGCATCACCGTACTAGCAAATCTGATCAAACTGAGTTCTGTAATTTTGGTACGGACTACCTTTTTGGGGAGTATTATAATAAGTGACTGGGTTAACTGTGTTGGCCATTCACCTGTCAGCCTGATCTTGTTGCAGATTTTTGTTAGTAGCTCTATCACTGATTCCGCCCATTCTTTATAAGTTCAGCTGGGATGTTGTCTACTCTAGCTACCTTCCCATTTTTCAGTGCTCTTATTGCTGAATCCACCTCTTCTTTGAGAATGGGGAAATCATCGTCATTTGAGTTTGGAATTTCAAGCACCTCTGGCTCTCGTTTGGACTGATGTTTGTAGAGTTCTTTGCAATAATTAGTCCATCTTTCTGCAATATCTCTCGCTTCTGTAAGGCATTTTCCGTTTTCGTCTTGAATGGTACTGAATCCAGTTGCTTCTGTCTGGTGAGGTCTTTCACAATCAATTCGGAATGTTTTTGGATGCTATTCTTTATCGGACTGCTCTCTGTTTCTGTGTACTTTTGTCCAATCCAATCTTATTTTGCTTTTATCGATGTTTTCCTCCTGATATTCCATTAATCTCAACTCGTGTCATCTCGTGGGTGGGATGCCCAATTCGTTTAAAATATCAAGCGCTTTCTCAATATTTGAGAAAACTCCCTGGATAACACACAACCATATCAACCGAAAAAACGTTTTTAGGATCATATTTGGTATTACATTATCCACCATATGCGTATTTGACACAGCTGGCTTGAACAACTGTGAGAAATTCATATTGTGTTGGCTTCCACATATTTTCCTCTCTGGCAAAATGAGCTGCAAGTAACGGGACTGTAAAACAGTTTGTTAGTAATTGTTCGTTATTATCCGTCTCAGCAAGTTTTCTCATCTCACTGTGAAGAGATTCAGTACGGTAAATTTCACCATTAGATCTTACAGATTGATCGAATTTACCATTTTGTTCTTCAAAACTCGGAAATAACCACACTGACACAGAATCGTTTTTACTTAGCGCGTGAATAAAATCTAACAAACTCCTTCCCCCAGAGTTCTCTGGAGAGAACTCCACCGGAAGGTATTTAACGGTTCTATTTCGAGGAAATATTGTTACTTCGTTAGTCTACGCGTGTGCATTATGATCAATGATCTTGATTGGAGCCCCGTTTTTATATTTCGATTCGAATAATATTTTTCGTGTTAACAACGCTACGGTTATTGGGAATCTTGATGTTTTTTCCAACTGATCCACATTTTAGATTCTAGCTCCAGCATCCTTGATTGTTAGCGCCCATTTGTTTATTTTGTTAATTTTTAGATCTGTCAAGCCGTTTCCACGCAACGCATTTGTAAAATGCTCTGTTACTCGTTTTGCAGCACAATTTATCCATAACTGCGACAGTTTTATAGGTTTCAATTTCTCAACACTTGGTTTTTCATTTATCAGATAAAACAAATCCCATAAACAACCGCGGTCACATGATAAACTCTCTCGTAATACGGTTTGTCAATTCCAGTCAATATTCCTGGTTTGGAATCCTGTCTCACGATGACAACTTTTTTATTTTTTAGGATAGGATCGGATTTATCACGAATAATCCAGATGGTTGTTTGTGATAGTACAATAAATTTCAGTCTGAAAAAACAGCTTCGATTTTCAAGATGCGTTATTATCCTTGCTGCCTATTTGTCGTTCATGGTAGGATCAACACTACCAGCGATTCGAAATGTTGACCAACAGTGAGATGCACCACCGCGTTTAAATTCGTTAAATGTTTCATGAACTTTACCGATCATGCTTCTATCATTTATTAGACCCTTGTTTGGTGCATCTATAGAGATTGAATTTAACATTTTTCCTGGGTTTGATTTTGGATAATCTCTCAGATTCCTTCATATTATAATTAAAACTCATATTATAATTAAAACAAGTTTTTAAAAAAAAGTATTTATATATAGTGAATCATTGTAAATGGCTTATGATAGGATCAGTAACCGTTTGTAACCCTCCCTCGATATCACCCCTACAAGATCCCCACTGTGTTTAATAGTTATATTTTTGTATGATGGGGATATATCATTATGCGATTCTTTATCTGAAGTATAGTCAAACATTTTAGGTTCAGGTAAATTTTGATAAGATGGTACCCGAGGAGGGATTTCAAGATATCCTAGCACTGTTCTGATCGAACTCTGGTAGATATCTATGATATAGCCAGGCGAGTTTATCTCAGTCGTGGCGGAAAATGTGGGTTCATGAACCGTTACAGCGATTTTGGATTCATTTCCTGTAATGGATTTTATTCTACGCTGGAATTCATTATTGATCAGTTCGATTTGATAATTCCCAGATGGTATTGAAATAACATTTCATTCCGGGTTTCCATCTTTATCATTTTTACTCGCAAACACCAGGGAATTATTCGGTTGCTGCCCACCAAATGATTTTGATCTAATATTCGGCCAACTGTAGTATACTCGTAATTTTGCTAATGCGATCTCTTTTATCGGTATTGCAGTGGGGAGATTGATATTCAATTCAGGGTTTGTTAAGATTATTGAGATCATGGGTGTCTTTGGCGGGTTTGTGTTTGTGGCTATCCGCTGAAGTAATTTCGTTGTTGATGTCGATGATATTGTCATTGTTGTTATTGTTGTGTTGTTTTTCTAATTTGGATGTTGCTGTGTGGTAGGTGTTCATAATCGCGGTGAATTCTTTATCTGATATTGTTGTGTCATCGAGACTGGATGATATCAGCGACGATAATTTGGAATACGCGGTAGATGCAGTATGTAACTATTATATGCTTGTGAAGTTTATTATGACTGCATGTGGATATTTCTTTTGTGATGATGCTAAGAATCCCTGGAACTGTTGTCGCTGATGACACAAATTGTGACAACTACAGGTGCCAGCGCTATCACCGCTGATAACAATATAACCGTTCCTGCTGTTACATTTGAAACCGAATACATAATAATGTCAATACTGGTAATTCGCCCGCGGTATCTTTTTTATCTTCCTTGTATATTCGTCAATAAGATTTTTTAGTTTAGTTTGAAACTAGCGGGCTTGATCATATCGATTTTGTTGGATATTCATTATACTATTTACTTAAATCATTTACAAATTCTAAGTAGTATGTCATTGATGGCCGAGCTAAATTACCACTAAGGGAGGTTTTTATTGTAAATGTTTCCATGACATCCTTATCTATTATTACACTTGCAGTATTAAATCCCGCAGATGTACCCGATGACATATTAAACTGTATTGCTAAAAACAAGGTCAGTCTATAGATACCCTTGACATCTGCAGTATCTCCAATGATGTTATTTTGAGGTGTCCAGGTGAAAGATCCATGATGTGTCGAGTACACGGTATTTATATTTTCTTTATGCGGTATCTTGATTTTATCAAGCCGTGCAGCGATAGCAGGAAACTAACTAACGATATTGTCCTGCGTTTCGTTTAATTGAATCAATTTTTGTTCTAATATAATAAAGTTTTATTCTGACAGGCAGACGAGAACCAAAGAAATTATCCATGGTTTCATCCGATTTTCTAAAATTTCTACGGAGGTTTGCAAACGCGCCAACATAAACATCATACTCAGCTCGCAGCGTTGTTATTTTAACATCTGTGGTTTTATATTCGTGTTGCAGCGCTGTTAGTTTATCATCCGTGGTTTTATGCTCACCATGTAGCTTCGTTAGTTTATTGTCTATGAGATCTACATATTTGTTGTCACAGCGTCAGTGTCCAATGTTGGATGACCAAGTGTGGTTATTTTATTCGAGTTCATGTCGAGGTTGCCTGTCATTGTGTCACCGGATGTTTTTGACCGATTGTCAATACTATTTATCACAGTTGAAAAAAGAACTCCTCGTTTAATCTTATAGGTGGAATCAAACACTGGTAAGGAATTTTCGGTTACTTCATTAATTTTAACTAGAATATCATTCAGGGAAACATTATTCGTTTTTAATTTCCCATGTTTATCTTGAAATACGACTATTTTATTTGGATCCACACTTGCGAGGTTTAACATTTCCGGTATTTCATCTTCGATTATTTTCTTTACATCTCTTGTTGCAGATATTTCCATTATGGTTTTTTCAGGCTTGAGAGAGCTCTCCCGTAAATATCAATCATTATTTTTTAAGATCTTTCTAAAATGCGATCAGTCGTGTATTCGTGTACGATTTTTTTGGTGGTTTACTTCTTGGCTGCATGTTGGTGGGTTGGCTTTTTTCTGTGTTGGTAGCGTGGAGTACCAGATCCGGTGTTGTTATCGAGATTAATGATACCGGTTTCAGCGCTGTTTGGTTGTTGTGGTAATAGATCTCGAATAAAACACCTTTGACGTTACTTATCGCTAATTCTTTGGCATCATCGATTAAATCAAAATTTGACAGTGGATTTACTAAACCGTCCCTGGTAGTCTCAGAACGTTTTCGCCGTACCATCAATACGGAATCCAAGGTAGTCTTTTTTTTATAGACCATTTCAAATTTTAATATCCGTTTCCAGTTGCCTTTTATAGTGCCATCCCAGCAGCAGTACCAACAGCACCTAGCGCGGCGGCTTTAGCGACTGCGGGGGAGGCGGCGGCAATCACCGCTGATAAGGCAGCGAGAAGTGGAAATATACCACCTGATTTAATCATATCTTTCATCGCCGCAGAGAGAGTAACCTGAACACCTTTGTTTTAATCTCTTTTTAGCATCATTGAATGGCTTAATCTGACAAACTGTAGTGATAGTTTATTTTGGCCACCAGATATCTGACTGTGTTTTGACGATATCGTAGTTCCACATGTTTTAGCTGAATCCGATTGCAAGATTTTAATCTGACCAGGAGTCAGAGTAACACTAACGTGACTATATGACATTTCATTTAATACAAGATTGATCAAATTGTCTACGTGTTTTATATTGTCGCATCAACTACACTCATTCGTCAACCAATACCTTCTAGTAGCATTGATTTGTCACTGAGAATGACGGAAATTAATATGTAAGAATGTCAGGAGGAGGTTGTGTTACACGAGCTCCGAAGTATACTTCAATGACGGATTGTATAGTTAAGTCAAAATGTTCCAATGAAAAGTAATAAATCGGATACAGATTTCTAAAATCTAATTGTGATATTTGCAGACCGGTATCTTTATTTTGATCACGTCTCATAAATGTCAGCCAAAGATGATATGCGGGCGCCATTTTGATTTTGGTCGTAATTGAGTGAAATATTCACAACTGGTCCCTGTTGAGCGTTTGTGAATTTAATCGCGTATAATCCTGTAACGAAATAAATATCTATATCACCCCTGTTTGATGTAACATGCCATGAAAATCCTCCATTACTGGAGCTCTGCAGACTAGCTGTTATTGTTGTTAGCCATGACAGTAATGATCTACCACCTGCACTCATAAATGATACTAATTTTTGATTTGCGACGATTGATGGAGTCATTACTGCCATCCATAATGAGAGTTTCGTTATATTTTCTTTACCAAAAGGAACTACAGCATTTCGCCAGATGGCATCATTATCATCATTATCATCACCTTTTCGAACGAGAACAACTGTGTATTTAGCTCCAAAGATAAAGTTTCAAAAATTTCTACAAAATCTAAAAATATGAGACAGTGGAATTGCGCAGGAAAATAAACTACGCAGTCCCTGCAATATACTTCTACGAGCTGTAAACCCTAAGTTAGTATCAAGATTATCACCTTTTATAATAACAAAGAGGACAGCTGGGTTATCTTCATGTTCAGCGTCGTCTGGTTGATCAGCAACTCCAGTAGCTACTGGTGTCTGTAATTTGACATACTTATTATGTTCAGCATGATCGGTAGTATCCTTAGCGAACATCATAGATGGACCAACAGATCTTGTATAATCATCAAAATATCTCACTAAACCCACTATTTGTTGTTGCGATATCAACAACCTTCTGAATAGATTTAATCTCTTTTTTTATCAATGATATATGTAGCGCTATTAAATAATGCCATAATACCGTTATTGACAAAACCAACTCGAACATTTGTGTCATATGGCGTATTAGCTTCAAAGTTTGTTAAAAGTTCTCCTTCTACTTCAATAAATGCGACAGAGGGTAGAAGGTATTTATTCGCGTCATGAACTTGAAGTTCAGTTCTGCCTCGTTCATTTGGTTGTATTGCTTTATAGGAATAAAATTGGTAATTACTTGCAGAATCATCTTTGAGTACCGGGGCATCCATATCCAATGCTGGTTCGGTTGAAGATTTGAACATTTTATTATATATTCTCGATCTATATCGCGATCTCGCTCTGGATTTCAAACCACTCCCCGATATCATATTTGCAGTGATATTTCCTTGAGCATCGCTACTAAGATTTATCGGCGCTACTATATTTTGATCCATGGTTTTGTTTATTATTTTACTAACACTCGCAGATGTTGGTTTTACCCGTGGTGGTTTTATTCGTCGTCGAATGAGCGCGATTAGTTTTTCTTTAGCTGCGGGAAATGCTTTCCCGGCAACATCGCCAACAGCGCTAATATCCTTGTCATGAATAACATCAATAACCTTCATCGATAATTGTTTTGCAATTGGTGTTATTTTTGGAGCCATTCTTGCAAATAACCCTTGAACAACATCATCGAGACCATCTCCATAATACACTTTATAAACAGGCAATCGTAAATTTACTATATAAGTCATAGTTGGCTTGTTGTGATTACTATGTATGATCATTTTATTTAAATGTTATTTATCTAATCGCGTGACTAATTATCATGGATAATCAATCAATATGATAATCATCAACGAGTTCATCGATAAATTCTAGATATACACTGATATCCATGATACCACCTTCAAATAGTCGTCGGCAGATATCAGCGGCTTCATTAATTATTTCCGGTGAGTTATTGTCAGCTCGTTTACGCCTTATAAGAATTTACAATTGTGCTATTTCCGAGAGAATATTATTAGGACAGGGAACATGACCACTACGATGAGTTACAGAATGAGAAAATCCCATCCCGAAGGTACCAATTGCACCTTGCGTCGGAGAAGATTCTTCTTTAGGTCCCATTAAAACATCATCCTTTCTTTAGGTTGCTCAGGCGACGAATAAGGCGGTGGTTGTTGCTGAGGTTATGATCTGTATACTCTATCAAGTTTTTGCATTTCTCTTACAAAATTATAAAATCTGGAATCATCATTTCTGGCACGATATATCCATTTAATAAAATTATCATCGTTTATGTTAGCACATTTTGGTGTTAAAATTTTATCTTTTTGTACCAAACTTGCTAGTGTTGCACGGGGTAAATGATCTTCCTCAATTTATCTGAGCAGTTCAATAACACCTTTTTAAATCTTGCTATTAGTTCAATATTTTCCTATATTGGTTTGGGTTTAGGAGCAGGTTTCTTTCTTTAAGTATTCCCTCGTCAACATTCCGTGGTTGTGCAGCGGTTATATTTGCTGGAAGAATAGCTTTTTTTTCTTCTATCGTCATCTTTTACATCCCCTAATATAGCTCTCTCAGTAGAAATTGCAGCTTTCTCAGTAGCCGTAGTAACAGGTTTGAATAATTGTTCAGCACCTATTGCAAAATCAACTTGAGCTTCCTGTCGCTGTTGAAGTTTGTGTCTTATATAATCTCTCACGGGGATAAGTTTCTATATTTCCTCTAATCGCTCTCAAGCTAGTCTAGTTGTGAACGATTCTCCTACCATTTTTGTTATATCATACGATTTAATTAATAACAATTAACAAAACCGCGACAACAAATCGTCAGAGGCTATTTCATTTTCTGACACTATTTTGGTCTCTTAACAGGCCCTGGTTTGCCAAATAGAAACCTCTAAAAGTTGTAGGAGGTCTTGGTTTGTCAAATAGACACCTCTAAAAAGTTGTAGGGTTCAAATTCTCTACTACTAGAGTATTAAACTGCTATTCCAGGGAATACTACAGTTGCCTTGGCTAACTCAAATATAATTCTGAGTATTTCATTAAGTCTTGTAATTTTAAAATCAAGCCAATGGCCGTGCTCTCATATACGGCAGCACCTTCTATACCATTACATCCCATTGAATCATTTACGAATATTTGTTATATTGCTAACGTCCAACTAAATTCTCTTAATGTGGTCTTTTATTTGGATCTATATCTTTGCTGATATCCATTGTAACATCACGTGGTATACATTCTACTTCTGATTTGACAGCTACTATGCTGTTATATAATCACGTAATTTTTTTCTCGACTTGTGCTGTGAAATTCCGTTTTGAATTATTGTGGAATATACTTCAGATATAATATCAGCTTCGTTTATCTGTTAATCAAGAGGCTCATTTGTGTCTATTATTTGCACCTCTGTTCGATCTGGTATATTTAAGTATGTCTTTGTTTCGATATGGGTTCTAACAGATTCTGTCTCCAACTTTGTCTAATATCCCTTACGTCTATTTAATGTGTAAATTCCTTAAATCCTTAGCATTTAATTATAAAGAAAAGAAATATGATGGGTTTTTTAAACCACCATTTTGAATGATCTTCATGTCAGTTACATTTTCAAAATCATATGTGTCCGTCATCCATCATAAATATCTTTACACATATATCTTACATGTTTAATTAAAAAGTTTAGTCCTAGAGTTCATTCAATTTATTTTTGGTCTAAGTCTCATCTACATAGTATTACAGTGGAGTGGCAAAATAACTATAAAGGCTATACATACTGGATGGAGTCTGACAAGTGTGTCCGCAACCGTTTGAGCAACATTTCTGAGCTCCAGAACAGTCGGAATCTGAGGAACACTTTTCCACGCAGGTTCCGAAACCGGAGCTTCTTGGACATGTTCCGGGTTTGGTTGCTGAAATGAAGAGCGCATATTTTCAAAATAAAAATAATATTTCTTTTTGTAAAAAAGCAGTATTTTAGCTTTTTTATTCGTTTATACCATTGTATCAGTCTGACATTTTGTTATTTATTTTGTCATACCCTTGTTTTAAACAACCGAACTGCTGATCTCATGTATTTAATTAACAAAGTGGAAATGGACGAATATTCAGTCATAAAAAAGTAAACACTCTCCTGTTTTAGCTTCCGGAAGTCAAGTAACAAATGAAAAACCATGTGATGAAAACAAATTCGAGAATAGGCGAATAAGAAAAGAATACCTTGTTTTGTTTTGCCCTGTCTATAACGAGTGCCAAACAAAAGATGAAATTTAACTCTAATAATCATTTTTAATTATCATATTTATCATAGTCCGTGTCACGTTGTAGAATAAAACCAGATTTCAACATGGATATGTTAGACCCTGAGGCTTTTTTTATCGCCGTCAAAATGTATGAAGGCGTCCAGCAAGTTAATTGACATAGCCATAAACTAGAGACGCGCGGGCTATTTTTACCAAAGTCAGTTGCGTAACATTGTTCACAGGTAAGTGACGATTTCTCGTTTGGAACAAGGGATCATCAAACTGTATCGAAAACATCCTTGACAGACGTTTGGGTGGATTGATGTCTGTTCATCACGAACCAACCTCCAATCGGAATTGACCAATGCGTGTCAAACACTATAATCTCAATTTTAAATATATCATCATGAAGATTGTGTGGTCAATTACCGGGATCAAAGCGAAGACATGGGAAAGAGGTTTTGTATGTGGAGAGTCCAAGGTGTTGAAAACAGGCGAGACATAATTTCGGAAGATGGCCACTGAAGCGCTGACACTTGTGTTAACCTTCGTGGGTTAAAAAATCCCAACGTCCATTTTCAGGGCCACCCAGATCCCCAGAAGAGAAAGATACTAATCATTTGCCACGTTCTTGTTTATGTTTGTGTATGCTTGGGGTAAGTCAGTGTTTGACAACTAAAACTTAAAACCCTTTTGCTCTTCATGCTTTTATAATGTGAGAGGGTAGGGCGCCATATTTATGCACACATCCTACCTATGTGTGTGATGGCATGTTTTGTATATTTGTACATGTTATCATATGTTTTGCATTTCACCAATCTGCTTGTGTGAGAGTCCGTTTGTGTGTTTGTATATATCGAGTTGTAAACACTTCCACCTATTTTCTTACAGTGTACGGAGTGTGCAAATTAAATAGTAAAAATACCCAGTTAGTTCATAGCAAGTGTGCGTATGATGAACCGTAGATTAAACAATTTTCGATTTATTTTCCGTATAAAATATTTGACTCTATAACCCGTTTGAACCAAAAAAAAAATCCCATGTTAAGCATTTGTACAATTTTAACAAAGGATTTCCCTATGACCATGAAATGCCTTGAATATAATGTTGTTAACAGTTTTAACGTAGAATTTCCCACTGATCACAAAATGACCCGTAATGTAAACGTATGGGCTAATGTCAGACTCCGTATGCGAACCAAGAGCCTCATATTACTAATTCTATGGTGTAGGTAAAATATGTCGATGCAGTTTTTCTGTATGTGCACTCGTTTGAAACTATATTTGTCTAGAATATGTACGTGTTCATATGTTTAATACAGAGTATGTCGAACCAAATATCGTCATTGTATTATCCTAATGAACTATCCAAAACTTAATGATTCAAAACGTAATATTTAAGGGAGACTTGGCGGCTCAATGTCTAGAGTGACTCGTTATCCATGGATCACCGGTTCTAACCCTGCCTGTATTAACGCACTTCGGATGCGCTTGTGTGTGTGTATCTGGGCAAGACCTTTTAGTTCCACTGCCTTGGTATTATATAGTCTTTTATATCTTGATGTATCTTTCAACAAGAAGTAAACAAACTTAATACTCAAGCCTTCCGATAATAGCTTGATGAATAGGAGGGTGAGGTTATGTCTATAGATGTGCGTGTTTGGTTGTAAACCTTATTTGTCCACAACACGTACAGTGTACGTACAATTGTTCAGAACACACTGTACTGGACGTCGATATATCATAGTGCTTTTCAATTTACCCATTGAAACATCCAATAGGACAGTGAATGGAAATATGTCACCATCCCTCACCCTTCAGACATTTCTTCCATCCTAACATAAAGACATACACGCGTGTACGAAATATAGAGATATTGTGACAGATTTAGCTATCAACAAATTGTGACTGAAGTATTTTTGCATTGCTAATAGAGGCTTGTGAAGATAGTGTGTACCATTGATAGATAAAGACACATGCTCTCACAATCATGTAATAGCAATACATATATGTACTTGACGTTCCGGTGGTAGCGTTCTGACACGTGTGTCCACAGCCATTCGAGCAACATTTCTGGCTCCCTGCACAATCGTAGTCTGAGGAACAGCGCTCAACACAGATCCCGATCATGCCGGAAGAATCGGGACATGACCCTGACTTTGCCGCTGAAATAATATAATAGACTGATAAGTATATTAGTTTTTTTTTTTTTTTTTTTTTTTTTTTTTTTTTTTTTTTTTTCTTTATTGAACACAAGGTATCAGGATTTTACATATTCCCCTACATCACCACCTGACCTGGCGTATGGGGCATGATCTTAAATTCTTTTGTGTCCTGATCTCTACATGTGTTCCCTACACAACACACACACACATACACACACAGACACTTACTTACAATCACAATTATTGTACACAAAGTCATACTCGCATGCAAACCCCAAGATGCATGAAATTGCATTTAAAAATAATAATAATAATAATAGTAATAATAATAATAATAATAACAATAATAATAATAATAAATATGTAAATTTTAAAAGTAAAAATAGTAATAATAATAATAATAATTCATGTACCAAAAGTTGATAATAGGGTCCACTTTCTTTTAAACTCGTCACTGCTGTTATTCACTTTGGCGACATATTTTTCCAGCGTTTTATATGATAAAACACAATTTTTATAGTAGGCAAGATTTGGGCTTTTTGATGCACAACGTGATCTGTATATAACATATTTTGCAAGCAAAATTAGGAAGTTAATAAGATCGTCAAAGTTGTTATTTCCTATAAAGACATCTTTTCGAGTAATTCGAAAATTTGGGTCATAAGTTTGTATCCATTCTACCAACAGTTTCCAAAAGTTTTCAGTAATTAAACAGTCATAAAATAAGTGCTCAATTTCTTCTATTCCCTCATTACAAAAGGTACATTTATCATTATCACTTAAATTAATCTTTTTTAGAAACTGGTTTGTGGTAATATTTCTGTGGAGAAATCTAAAGTTAAAGCTAATCAGTTTTGTGTCTTTTGTACAAAATCTAGCCGAAACAAAAGAGCTGGTCCATTCATTTGTACCAATCGCACACTCTAGCTGTCTGGACCAAGTTTCCTGTTTACCATTTGGCTTTATTATTTTGGTTCTTATCAGGTCTTTATAGATAGATTTATTCTTTGCTCTTACCCTAAGGAGAGATGTTTTGTCCAAAGCTACAAGAAAACTATTTCCACTTTCATAGAAAGTTTTAATTTTCTTTTTCCACATCACAGAGATCTTTGAAATAAGAGCAAAGTACTGTATGAAATTATTTGTTTTTGTTTTTTGTTTTATTTCATCAAAACTTAATAGAGACCCTTGTGCATCAAAAAGATGTTTAATAATTATAATACCATTTGTTCTCCACCTTGTGTATGATTTAAAATTATCTACAGTCACTAAATTAAGAATATCTTGAGACAAGTATTCATTGACAGTAGATGGTTCATTTTTCCATTGAGATAACGCATAAATAACATCACGCCAAAAAATATTTTTAATTAATTTAGAGATTACTTTTAGTTTAGTTTTTCCTAATGAAAGTAACAGCATACCTCCAAATTTTCCAAATATTTGTTCAGAAACCAGTTTTTGCCATTAGCCATTTTCGTTTATTAAGAGGCGCCTAATCCAGGTAAGTTTTATATAACACACAAATGAGTGCAAATGAATCATATTTAACCCCCCTTCCTCAAAAGAAGCAATAAGTGTGTCTCGTTTAACTCTCTCAGTTTTACTGCCCCAAATAAACTGGAAAAATAATGTATTCAGTTCCTTTTCTATATGGGGTGGAGGATTTGGCAAAGCTGCAAAAAGATGAATGAATTTAGGCAAAAGCAAGGACTTTATCAAAGTAATTTTTCCAATAATGGATAAATTTCTTCTACTCCACCAGCCAAGCAGTTTCTTAACTTCCTTTAACTTCATCGAATAATTAAGCTCTACCATATCCTCCAAGTTCAAAGAGAAATATACTCCCAGCAATCTAAAATTAGACATTGACCAGTTAATATCAATTTCTGGACATATTTTTTCATTAGGATATTTTTTGTTTCCAATCCAAATTGCTTTCGATTTCAAAACATTGCAGTGCAGACCTGACACCAAAGCAAAATCATTTAAAATCTGCATGGTTGTCCTCAAGGACAACTGAGAACCATCTAATAATAGAAAAGCATCATCAACGTACTGCCCTATTTTAAACTCCATTTCATTATAAAAAATGCCTGTAACATCTGTATTTTTCTTTAGTTCTGTTGCAAGAAGTTCAATTCCTATTATGAAAAAATAGGGTGATAAGGGGTCTCCCTGGCGACAACCTCTCTCCAAATTAAAGAATGGGGATAAATGTCCATTATTAATAACACAACTTTTTGATTTATTGCAAAATAGCCTGAACCAGTGACAAATTGATTCTCCAAAGTTAAAAGACTTCAGAGCAGCTTCTAGAAAGTCCTATTCAACTGAGTCAAACGCTTTTTCAAAGTCTATCAATAGGAGAAGACCAAATTCATTTTTTTCCTCAAGGTATTGCATCAGGTCATACAACAATCTTGTATTTTCACCAATGAATCTCCCTTTCATAAAACCCTTTTGGGTGTCACTGATGATAAACGGGAGTACTTTTTTGACCCTATTAGCAATTGACGCTGAAGCAATCTTGTAATCCACATTAAGTAGAGAGATTGGTCTCCAATTTTTTATAAATTTCCTGTCTTTATCTTCTTTTGGAATGCACGTTATGATCCCCTGAGACTGAAATTCTGAAAAATGATTCATATCATATCCAGTATTTAGAGACCTAAAGAGAAAACCGAATAGGTCTTTCCAAAAGAATTTGTAAAATTCTACCGTAAATCCATCAGAACCAGGGCTAGTTTCATTTTTCATATTTTTTAGTGCTAAACCACATTCCTCAAACGTTAACTTACCTTCACATGAACTTCTTTCAAAATCTGAGAGTTTTTTTATCATGGTTAAAAAAGTGGTTAAGTGTTTAAAAGTTACATTTGTTTTTACTTTGGTATAATTTTTCATAAAAGTCTTTCTGTTGATTTAATATTTCTTTTGAATCTGTTACCCTTGTTCCATCTTCCTTAGTTAACTCTTTTATTGTTTTGTTTGTGTAATTTCTCTTTTCGAGATTAAGAAAATATTTAGAATTTTTTTCACCAGATTCATACCATCGTGCCTTAGATCTTAACATTATACCTTCCACCTCTTTTTTCTCATTTCTTCTAACTCCGCTTGTTTTTTGTTCAATTCTTTCATCGTAGTGGGGTTATTATTTTGATTCACTAAAGCATGTAAGGTATTTATTTCAGCGTCCATTTTCCTGAGATTTTGTTTTTCCTGTTTTGCTTTAGCTTGTGAATACATAATAGATTCTGATCTTATTATCATTTTAAGGATTTCAAAAAACAATTGATCATTACATGTTAGTTTCACCTGAAGTGGGTTTTTCTGATCACCTTCACAATAATATTCTTCTACTGTGCTAGTTATACATTTTTTTACCAATTTAATATATTCATTTTGCTTTAATAGCTTTGAATTGAATTTCCAGTATCCAGGACCTCTCGGTGCTGCAGATATAGACAATTTGAGTGTTATTGCTGAATGATCTGTTTTATAGCCAGGAATAATAGAGGCGTCTATACAATTTGAAAACATGTCCTCAGAGATTAAAAAATAGTCCAGTCTACTCTGTTTCACAGGGCTTGCCTGATGCCAAGTAAATACTCTACTGTCAGGATTGACTGTTCTCCAAGGATCCAGTAAATCTAGTTGATTCTTGACGTCCTGGACTGCTGCTCGGGCCATGGAGTGTTTATCATGCAAGATATTATAAGAGTCAAGCTCCATGTCCTGAACAACATTCCAGTCACCACAAATAATAACAGAGGAATTTTCAAAATTTATAATATCCTCTTTCAAAGTTTTAAAAAACTCAGCATTATCATTATTATGACCATATAGATTCACTAGTGTGAATCTCTGTCCATTAACTAATAAATCTAAGAGAATGTATCTGCCCTGACAATCACATCTGTTTCTAAGAATAAGAAATTCAAAATTATTTCTAAACAGGATAGCAACACCAGCACTACTGCTAGATTTATGGCTAAAAACACACTTATATCCCCATTCAGCCTCCCAATACTTCTCAGTCTCAACTGTACTATGTGTCTCTTGTAAACATATAATAGATGCTTTTTTTTGTTTGACCCAGCAGAAAATATCTCTTCTTTTGAGATCAGAACTATGTAGACCCCTAACGTTCATTGACAAAATTTTAATTTGATTATCCATTGTTAAATCTTGTTTTAAGTAAAACTTTCACAGGGCTTATATAGACATGCATCACAAAACCATTATCATGAAAAATGCTCACATACACCTTGGGACACACTCTCACACACATAACCACATAATGCTTAAAAAATCGATAAGTGTAGTACAGTGTCATGCACCATTGGGTACATATATAATGTTTCCCAATATAGTGATACATGAACTCTGTTCTACGCTGGAGTGTTGGTATAATTAGTAAAACTTTCACAGGGCTTATATAGACATGCACCACAAAACCATTATCATGAAAAATGCTCACATACACCTTGGGACACACTCTCACACACATAACCACATAATGCTTAAAAAATCGATAAGTGTAGTACAGTGTCATGCACCATTGGGTACATATATAATGTTTCCCAATATAGTGATACATGAACTCTGTTCTACGCTGGAGTGTTGGTATAATTAGTAAATATAAATATCAATACAGTATGATTGAGAAATAATACTTTTTGTCCATCGATTCAAGATTGAAATACAATGTGCATATTTCAAAATTTTAGATACAAGATTATAAGAACATTCTTACCTTTTACAGGTTTTGTCCTTTTCCGAAAATCACTTTTCTAATTTAAATGTATATAATTAAAATTAAAACTGTGCATATCCAATTTTGGAACAAAGTTCTATACCTCCAAATGTATCCAAAATCAATATGGAGAAAAATCATTTTGTTTATAAATTGCGATTTAGTGTTTCACTAATGTCGTCAAAAAGGTCAAATTTGTACCTTTTTCCCTCTTTTGTTTTTGCATACACACCGCAATTAAAGTACCAGGCAGATTCAATTTTTGGATGGGAAGTTAATCTATTTATGAGACCCATATTTTGTCTAGTAACATCTTCTACTATTCTTACATTACATTTGTTCTTGAAATCTCTTTTCCTCTTGGCGATGTTAACTTTGGATTCTTCATTCCAAAATTTCACAATTAATGGTTTAGGGACACCATTCTTCCCAGGGATCCGATGTATTGCGAGAATATCTCTCTCATCTACCTCATGATCTGTTACATTCTTCACCATCTCTGCAAACTTTGCTCTGACATTTTCATTTTGTGATTCAGGCAAGTTGAAAATTTTTATGTTATTTTTCCTTGAGTATTGCTCATTGTGGTTTGCAATCTTCATGGCTTCTTTGGAACAATCTGTATTACTTTTTATTTCTTCTTTTAGTTTTTCACATTCTTTCTTAGAATCAACTAATTCTTCTCTTAACTGATTATTTTCGAAGTTCATTGATTCTATTTTTTCCTCTAACTCTTTTGTTTTGTTAACAATTTGTTTGTCCACTTCCTTCATCAGTTCGATTTTCAGTTTCTCAAACAGCTTGGATACTATGTCGGACACTAATCCACCTAATTCCTCTCTGGTCACTAATAAATTAATACTAGTTTTTATTTCGAGTAGATCCCTCTGGATTAATTCAACACAACTCACCTCTTGATTAGTAACAGTCGAATCCCCTGACTGAGAGCTTGTAGTTGACCTTGTTTGTGGTTTACTGGATTCCTTCTTAGCACTCTGAAAACTACTATTCAAGGTAGACTGAACAGTTTTCTTTGAATTGCTCATTTTGTCAGTTAAGAGAGTTCAGCTCACTTATTGTATTCTAAACTGCCTCAATGAAATTGTGAGCAAGTATTGTAAATTGTGCAGATTAATGTTTTTGAGGGTCTTCTCAAAAGGTGTAAATCAACACCAGGTTACACAAACCATAGATAAGAGACCCATTTAAAACAAAACAAAAAAAAAAAACTTTCACAAAACTACAAATTCTGCAAAAAACACATAATCCACAGATGAAATGGAACTATAGATTGAAGATAAAAAACTTCACATAGATGCTCGACTAAAGATGAATCTCTACATCACACTGCAAACTGTAAATATCACCAACATTTTTGGGAAAGATTTTCTTAGCTACTTTCACTGGCGGCCATCTTGCCGGATCTCATAAGTATATTAGTTACTTATCATTATCTTACGCCTTACATACGTAATTAAAATTATTTCAAATATATAAGTACACGTTGTCAGTGCGTATGGCAGGAACAAAACACCAAACTTGGCAACAACAGTTTTATATAGCTTTTATGAGTCTGTCAGAAAGATTTAGTGAGAGATTTCTATAAATATATAAATTTATAACTGTAGTTTTTAAATTGTTGCTCTTTCTAAATTTGCATCTTTTTCCTTACAAACGCTTTCAAAATTAGAAACATTATCAATTTTGTTGTACGATATCTTAAAATTATACCAATGGATTTCAATCATATTTACCTGCTCTGAAAAATCATTTTAGAAACGATTATTTGCATATTGCTGTTCATCATTGGATTCAACCATTCCGACCCCTTTGAAGTATTACTTTAAAATATTGAAATACATTGGATGAAGGTACACCAGTGACATCAACTAATTGTCAATAATTTTAGTTAGAGACAGACGTAGTTATGCGACCGTACCCTGTCTATATTGTAATGCTAATAATTTTTAATATTTATGTCAATGTTTAAATTGAACGTTTTCACTTAATTCTTACTTACAGCAATCATAGCATTCTACTACGTAATTAGTACAATATTTAAGTAAAGTGTTCCAAGATAGTACTTACCAAGTTCCGTATCACATCAGATAATCAAACACGCCAATAGAAAGATACTTTATCAAGACGTTGTAGTGTTTGTTCATGTTTAATTATATTGTGAGCATGTGTAAGGCAAAGATAACTGGACCTTTGACGTATTTGAGGAGATAAACTGTAAAACTGCCATTCGAAGCATTGTCTAGTGTTATTGGCAGAGTAATACACTGTCAAAATGATATTCGATGCATTGTCGAGTGTTGTTAGCAGAGTAATAGACTGTCAAAAAATCATTAGAAGCATTGTCTGGTGTTATCGGCAGTGCAATAGACTATCAGAAAGTCAATCGATGCATTGTCTACTGTTATCGGTAGTGCAATAGACTATCAGAAAGTCATTAGAAGCATTGTCTACTGCTATCGGCAGAGTAATAGTCTGTCAGAAAGGCATTAGATGTATTGTCTAGTGTTATTGGCAATGTAATAAACTGGCATAAAACAGCTAGACACGTTGTTACTTTCTTGGCTTTTGATGTCATTTTTTTTAGGGTTAAAGTTTGTTGCTTACAGGTTTAATACCACAGCACGAAACAAATTTAAATACTTTTAAAAACATAAATGAAATGAGCTAGTGCAACCATTGTTATGACCATATGATATGTGTAATCAAGTTTTGATATGCTGGCTGCAATCTATGGTGCTATCTACACAAGCACACAAATCTGAGGTCCGTCTATTTCTTACTCTACTAGTATTGTGACTATCAACAATTTCATAATTGTATTGTAGTTGAGGATTCTCGACACCGTGGTTATTAATCATCCAGTGTTCCATTTCTGTTATAATATTTTTGTGCTTCAACTATGACATAAAGGATCCACTTAGTTTAACAACAGCTAAAGTGTACAACTATAATGACTTGGAAAAATATAGAAAGTGATGACTCACAGACACCAGCTTGTTAAGAATTTGTAGTTTTGTTGATGGCATAGCTATCGAGGCTTTTTGTTTGTGAGGTAGTAAGGGGGGGGGGGGGGTGCAAACAAGCACTACGCTGAGTTAACTCAACAAATCTTGCTCCAGTTTTCTCAGTTACAAAGAAGCTGCGAACTGAATGTAGATGCCAATATGACTGAAGTGCGAACTCGATGGAGATGCCACTGAGACTAAAGTGTGAACTTAATGGAGATGCCAATAATAAGACTGAAGTGCAAACTACATCGAGATGCTACTGAGAATAAAGTGTGAACTTAATTGAGATGCCAATAAGACTGAAGTACAAATTAGATGGAGATGTCAATGGGTCTGAATTGCAAACTCGATGAAGATTGCTATTGAGACTGATGGAGATGGAGATTCCACTGACACTGAATTGCGAACTAGATGAAGATGCCATTGACACTGAATTGCGAAATTAATGAAGATGCCATTGAGACTGAAGTGACGACATGGATATGAAATTAAAATATGTAACATGTAACATAGGATTTTATTCTCAACTGCTACTCGATAGAACGATAAATATGGGATCTATATCATATAACAACCTAAATAGTTGCTAATGATATGTTTGGCAAACTAATTACTTCAGATAATACGAAAAGTGCATACCATTCAAACGCTATAGCGTAATATTACAATGTTTGCTTGGAAACCCGTTTGAAATAGCGTACACCCCCTGGTAAATGGTTGATATGGAAGCCTATATTCCTGTTGTAGAAATATTGAATCCATTTCATGTCTGTTTTGTGCGGGCCATTTTGCGATTAGGAACTCTCACTTTTCCTCTCAACAAGAAGTACTAGATTGGCACGTTTACATTCAAAGCATAACATATCAATCGTTTTCTTCACATCAAGCTCGCGTCGAGCACCTGTGTTATAAATCAGCTGTTTTCTAGCTAACAGGCAACTAAAACAGTTAAAAACACCCGCTGGTTATTCTGAATACAGAAAGTACATGTATGTACGAAAGCATATCACAAGTAAAATACATAGCTATATTAATGTGGAGTACATACATAATCCAGCCTCTAACAATAAAGATGTTAAAACAGTCACACTCACATAATTAAAGAATATTGACGACATTAGTCACATGACTATGAAAAACATACGTTATACCACAGGAGTCTGACATTTTATCAATGAAGTACGACCCTGTCAAACTTAAATGTTCTTCCTGTTGTAAACTTTTTGGAATATGAATTTATCACATGCATTCCAACGGTTTCCATCGTGACTAAAATAATCATTATTTAAAATTTTGTATTTATTTATTGGGGGTAATGGGGTATCATGAACAATAATAAATTAGCTGTTTTCTAGCTAACAGGCAACTAAAACAGTTAAATATACCCGCTGGTCATTCTGAATACAGAAAGTACATGTATGTACGAAAGCATATCACACGTAAAATACATAACTATATTAATGTAGCTATAATATCTATACATAATCCAGCCTCTAACAATGAAGATGTTAAAACAGTCACACTCATATAATTAAAGAACATTGACGATATTAGTCACATGACTATGAAAAACATACGTTATACAAGGAGAAAGGTAATGATATAGAAATCGTATTACTTATCATGGAGACGTGGCTTGAAAAAAAATACACCACCCTAGAAACGATACAACTTATGATTTATAAGGATGTTTGGCAAAGTGCGAGCGCTGTATTTATTTTGCTTCGGCATGGTCAGTGTGTGATTTGGATTTTTACTGTAGCTTTAACAACGTTTCAGTCATATCGCTACGATGTCTGCAGTGAGGCAGTTTATAGGGAAGTCTAGCACTGGGGCACCATGCAGACATGTAGCATGATGTCCCACCCAGTCTCATTTTCCTGACACCGTCCTCTTAATGTTGATCTCCATATCTACGGGGATATGTAACATTATTTGCTCGATCGATCGATCGATCGAGAGAGAGAGAGAGAGAGAGAGAGAGAGAGAGAGAGAGAGAGAGAGAGAGAGCATGTTCGTGGCCCATTATAATGTTACCTTGAGTATCAGTTCAATCGTAATTACACAATGCATTAGTACCATGACTAAGTGATTGTATGTGATTTCTTGTACTTAGTGTGAAGACAAAAATGATATCATAAAACATAAATCGAACAATTTTTATTTTGTTAAATGTGTGTGTGCGTGTGTGTGTGTGTTCACGTGTGTGTGTGGGTGGGTGTAATAGAGAAAAACAGATTACTTACCCAGAGCAACACTAACTACGAAAACTAAAACGATAATGATTTCTTTCATTATAATCAAGTAATGTGGTTCACCAGCTCGTATATTAATCAGTGATTCAGCCTGAATTTAAAGCGTATGTCCTTACCTATATATAGACTAAAGTATTGTGTGGGAAGGGCCTGGCATTAATCATGTTATCTATAGAGCGTAAGCTGAGTAAAACAAAACAATATATGTTTGTTTCCTACATGAATTGGAGTACATACTTCTAGATTTGTAAATAATATATCACATTTTTGTTTTACTAGGCTTTCATGGACGTGTCCGATAAGCTAAAAACAATTTTAACGATATCTGATGAAAATCATTGGATGATATACTATTCTAATATATCCATTGTTGCAGTATCGGCCTCTTCAGAGCCAAACGGAAATTAACATTGACCCATAGGCTTGCACCTAGGCAACACTTAAGGCCACACGTGAATTAACATTGACCTTTAGGTATCCATGTAGGCAAAACTTAATGACCAGATAAGGATTGACTTAGGCCATGGGTTTACATATAGGCAAGACTTAAGGATCTAATGGGAATTAACATTGTCCCATATGTTTACATATAGGCAAGTCTTAAGGATCAAATGGGAATTAACATTGTCCCATGGGTTTACATATAGGCATCATTTAAAGCCCAAACGGGATCTAATATTAGCCCATAGGTTTTCATGTAAGCAACATGTATGGGCTAACGAGATCCACATTTACGATTTGCTTACACGTGGGCAACATTTGAGGGCAAAACCAAACCAAAGGTTTAAACTTACAGGTAAATTGTGACATTGTTAGAAGTGACTGACCGCATTTGGGGTTACATAGCAACAGTCTCATATATATATATATATATATATATATATATATATATATATATATATATATATACTAAAAAATGGTTCCTATACAAATGTGTGACAATAAGATTCAGATAACCTCATGTAATTTCCTACACTGAAAGTGAGAATCAGATCACCTCATGTAACGTCTTACAATGAGAGTGAGATTCAGATAACCTCATGTAATTTGTTACAATGAAAGTTAGTTTCAGATAACCTCATGGAATGAAATTAAAATTTTAAAAATCTTCTATAATCAAGAAAAGATTCAAATAACCTTATATAATCAAAACGGCCCAAATTGTACTCAGTTGTAACCACAATCAATTGCAGTAAATATATTACTCGGTCATTAGTATAGTCGTATGATTTAAATATTGTTTTTTTTTTTTTTTTTTTTTAAAAAGTTTAAATGTGTTCACTGACAAACAACACAGTTATCCCTAATTCTTGGGTCGGCCAATACCTGTATCGGCCGATCACACCTTCATGGATCCACCATGTGCACAAGTTTTCAAATTAGCGGTTTCGTCCTTGTATGGCCTTGATGGTTACATCATCTTTCATATCCATATACCGGTATACGCACAAACTGCCAGATAGCTTGTTAAATCCGCACACACATACGTACAGACAGTACAGTTTTTCTGAATTTGGTTAGCACTCTTGTAGTGGCCACGCTTATCTTTCATGTATCCACCATGAGCACAGACATACGTATAGACATGCGTACGGACAGCTGCAGACAACTACAATGAAACCATACTGGTCATAATATCAAGTACGGAATGAAAATCTATAGCAGCTTGTAACCAAAAGTTCAAAACATTTCAAGCCTGCGTAGTAGTAAAGAAATCATTTCACGATACGATATTAAAAGCTGAATATGCTTCACATATCAACTAAAATACAAATGTAACACTTACCCCTATGGCTGGAGAACAAAACTGGAGAACGTTCACTACATGACAAGATCCAAAGACTAGTGTATGAGATAAACAAAATACTTTCCTCAACTCCACAGAAGAGCGAGTATTAATGAGGGTGAAATACTCCTTTATACAGTGATTTTAGTATATCAAATACAATTATTCACCCTAGGTAACGTTGCACGCGTTTACAACGAGAAATGGTCGAATGTTCTTAGGAGTAACCGAGTTATGTCTTGCTTTATTCTGTGACAATTATATGCTATGATTGATTGTAATTTGGACTTGATCTTAGGAACAGACCTTTTAATGATAACTAAGTTTACATCTTGAAAACTTTTTTGAAGCTTCTGGAATGAATTTTCCATTAAGTTATATTTTTTATGTTGAACATGCCAGGAATAACCTGAGGTCAAGTAGATTACTACATAACCATAGTTATCTAAAAGTATTCGTTCGTGCTATTTTAGAATATTTTATGTAACTTTTTTTTAAAACCATAAAGTCAACATAAGAGTGCAAAACGAAGACGAAAGACGCCGGACTCAACTTACTCAGTGTGGATGTCTTACTTAATGTGAGAAACGACATCAGTCAAACTCTCTGCAGAACTACAGCCAAGTGTCATGTACGGTGAGTCGAAAACAAAGCCTTGAACATTGACTCTGGACTCCGGTCCAAGATAGATGATCCTATTTTCCAAGAATCTCCACCTAAAGGTTTGCTTACTGGAACTATATGGAAAACCAATCCTTTCCAGTTCCAAATATCCAATGTGTCCAAGACAAACGTTACCGAGATCGATAGATAGATAGATAGATAGATAGATAGATAGATAGATAGATAGATAGATAGATAGATAGATAGATAGATAGATAGATAGATGTTGTTTCTAGGAGCTTTCTAACTTAACTTTCTCCAGAAAAGTTATTTGAGATCTTACATGTCACTGTTTGAAGTCACTGGTAAGTGTTAGGTACCAACATCAGCCACAGCAATTTTCGTACGACCATTATGAAGAAAGATATCTGGTGTGGGAATTTAATTTCACTACAGACCAAAGCAGCGACAAAGGGTATTTCCAACCTATAAAACTGGGTTCGTGTGGAACATTTTTTTGCAGTGGTCTGCAGAACACAGTGAACATCATCTTGTATGCAGAATTTGGCAATCCTCTGGAAATCAACAGTTTGAAATAAGCAACCCCAATCTATAAGAAAAAAAAGAGACGGAACACGTATCTGTGAAGATAGGCGAAGAGGATGTTTTCTATCCAGAATAACACCAACAGTTACAGACCACAAATGAAGAAGTAAAAAAAAATAAAGTCGCACGGTTAAGATGTTCGCAACTAGAACAACATTTAATATCCTGTTATATTTTTGACTGTACTGGTATAATCACAGGCCTAGCTAGAGAACATTGTCATGTCATGCAAGTCAAAACCAACACGATTAGTATCTGAATGATACGTTGAGAGGAACAACTAGAAGGATATCTGTGAGATAAATGGGCCATCATCTAGCAAGAGAAGATTTAAACTGAATAATATGAGATTACAAGGATCAGAAAATATTGTGTATATTTTTTTCACCTACGCAATCTGGCTTTTCCTTATAACATTAAATGAGAAGAATTGAAGTAGGCCTCGTCATGCGTAGTACTAAAGGGCATGGTGAGACCTACACGTCCTGCATATCTTTGGCGTTAACGTCTCAACGATCCATGACGACAATTTATATTTAAGTGCAATATTGTATTGGAGGTTATAGTGAATATGTATAAACACTATCTAACCTTTGTCTAATGTTATACCTGGAGCATAATAACTCAAGTAGAGATGATTTGCTGAAAGAAGAGAGCTTGTCACTCAAAAATGTTGATCAATACAACTGACTTGTAAGCGAAAGACAGATAAAGCAGTCAAACTACTCCTAAATACTCCGAAGTCATTCCGTTATCATACACTACCTATGGACAATTTAGCTTAATCAGAAATTGATTAAACTCAAGAGGCAAAGGGATTGGAATAACAGCCTAATGGGCAGATGAGAAGGAATGTTAGTAGACAAATTAATGCCCTCAAATTGCACAATCATATTGACTTCAAAATAATAAACAGACTAAGAACCGGAAAAAACTCTAATAGCTAGTAACTTGGGAAGGTTTTTACCAAGAAGCAATGCATTAGGTATATACTGCTCTCATTGTCCCTTACCAGAGGATATAGATCATGTGATAAGCGAATACCCGCATAAAGCAATGTATTAGGTATATACTTCCCATATTGTCCCGTACCAGAGGATATAGATCATGTGATAAATGAATACCCGCACAAACCAATGCAGCCGTTCTGATACACCGTTGTCATGTCTTTCTGCCCTGCTGCTACCTCCACTTCCTTTGCTAGCCTCTCTGTGAATTCTCTCCTGTCTCTCCTTTCTTTGATTTCTTCACCTCCTTGTCTTTTCCTCCATACTCCTTCGAAATGGTTGCAATAAATATAACAAATGATCCACCACTTAATTGTCAATATTATCTGGCTCGCAAACAACTTCAAAGAATATTATCGCTCTATTGAAATTTTTTCTAGCAACAAAAAAGAAATAATTATATCCAATATATATATATATATATATATATATATATATATATATATATATATATATATATATATATATATACATATCCAACTTTACTATGAATTCATTATTGTGATGGACATTAATTTGTATTGCGTGCTTGACCTTTGTCCGTAATTGATAATGGGAGTGTGGGAATGCTTGACTTGTGTAATTTTTTTAAAATATGCTACCTGGATTTGAGTTTCGGACATTGATTTTGTTATGTGCAATTTCTATGGTCTACTTGATTTTTTTGTCAGTTAAAATTTAACTAATTCAAGACCTGAATTTGTATACGAATTTGATAGAAATTTAGATTGGACATGACCTAGGTCCAGATCATTTTTTTGTGTCATACGTCAGGCAACAGTCTCTATATTAAGATGACCAGATAAACAATTATACATTCATGTTTAATATCAGTCTTCCTTTAAGTTGTGTTCATATACAATTTAAGAAAATTTGTATTTATTTAAATTATTTGAATTACAAATTGCTCACTGACGTTTCTAAGACACTTCTTTGGTATCACTGATGACGCAATATAAGACAATCTGGATAATGCCATTGTAATTCATTGCAGCAGCTTTATTCAAGATTCTTGGAATTCGTTCGGAACATTCTATGCTTTTCGACTTGCGATGAAACGTTTTGGATTTTTGGGGTAGTAGGGAAATATAATGTTTATTGAATTTTGCAAAAGTTGTTTGGTTTGCTTCTTTATGTTACTTAAAGGCCATAGCAATTACAAATAACAAAACTTTGGAAAAAAGCGGACATGTGTTACAAGCGAGTGTATAATAATTCCAATTTTAAAAAGTCAAAATTACAATCTATACATTTTATCTGGCATACAAAAAGCATTCAGTTTCTTTTAACAATCCATGCTCACGACAGACAAGGACTTGAATATATAAAACTATGTTTATGTAAATGCAGATTTTTAAAAACATACAACCAAACAGGTAAATATTTGTCACTTTTATGTTTTGAAAGTAGAGGTCCCTAACAAAGGTCTCACCAACAAGACAAGGATGTTTAAGACTATTTCTGTATTGACACGTAGACGGTAATGTACCACATAAAACATGCGTCTTTGATTTTTTTATTTGGATTAGAACGGATATGATATTTGACTCACAGTATATATAAGATTAAACTGCAGTCACTGTTAGATCGCTGATATCAATTGCCATCGGATGCGCTATTAATTAAAGTGTTATAAAAGAGTGTCATCTGGACTACAAGTAAGTATTTCAATATCATTAGTTGTAATAGTAGAAGTCACACTATAAATATAATAATTGCAGTTTTGAATATTAGGATCTGTCAGTAATTTCTTGCTTTAAAAATTCAGCTGATCAATAAATATACGTAAATTAAAGTTATGCTAATTAGACCACCTAAAATATGTAAATAATTAAAAGCAATTATTGCAAGGCTTCTTTTTGGGGGCTGGGAAAGGGGTCCTTCTTAACATTTCCCGAGTTCTTACTTAACCAGTTAATCGAGAGGAAAAATTCGGAAGAAAAGGTCGATGGTCGATTTCAACCAGTAAAAGCGCATTATTATTGCAATATTGATCAAAGCGTAAGATGAACCAAGAATTTTGATCGTAGAGAAATAAAATAATGCATAATTGATTCTTTCTTTAAACTCACCATACGTATAATGTATTGAGTTATTAACGGAATTTCTGAAGGTTACCGAATTCTTCATTCCGATGAGGTACAATTGCCATTTTGGTGCTTGCCCTGATCATATTTGTATAGTCGATTCAAGAACCCATGTTATCGAAATAGTCAAGTAATATTATTTTTTTATAACAATCTCCAATCCGTATTTTTATTTCCTTCTTTTAAGTGAATATATACTCTCATACCTTGGTATATGTGTAAAAGACTTCCAACTTCCCGGGCAATTTTCAATTCGGAATCCCACTCTATGGGTATAGTTGACAGTGCATTCAATATACAGTTCATACGTGGATTACATTACAATTAAACGTTATGGCATTAATTACACGTAAGGGAACGACCATTTAATTATTTCTCAAAATTTTAATTTTAGCAACAACAAAAATTATTATATCCATAATATTTGTCGAAGAAAAAAGTATAATTATCTTCAGTTAGGAAAACTTCCGGGCTCCAAATAAAATCCCAGGTTGCCCCAAGCAACCTTTAGTTATCGGCGACTAGGTTGATTTACCGCCAAATAAAAACTACAAATTTATTCTAATATAAAGGTAAATACAATTTTTGAACCTGAACTCTCAATTTAAAAAACTTTGCTTAAACACCCCAATTGTTCTTACTAATGTATACCGTTAAGCAGATTAAAGTTAACATTTGTATTGTGTTAATTGAAATGAGTTACATGCAAAGTCATTTTATAAATTCAGTAGTTACACTTGTTTCTAGTAATAAATCCTGTGACTTCAGAAATAATCAAAGGTCTACTTCCTTTGTTATTGCAAAATCTCTGCCTTCGATTGATTTATGTTTGCTATATTGTTATGAAGCATTGCTAATTCATCCTCTGGCTGTAACATTTATATCCTTGTTACTAAGACGGGCTTTAATTATTCACATAATTTAACCCATTTATGCCAGCTTATTATTGGCCCTTCCCTTACTTAAGTGCGACACGAGTAAACATATAATCACAGTACGAGAGAGAGAGAGAGAGAGAGAGAGAGAGAGAGAGAGAGAGAGAGAGATGAAAAATGAAATATACATCCAGATATGTTCGATGGTTTTGTATGCTCTTATTTGTTATTTTCGAAAATTGTACAGTTAAACTGTTTGGTGTCCTTCGTGTCTGAGCTAATTTAAATAATTTACAGTTTTAATCATTCTGTGTTCTCTGGATATTTATTGATATTTATTACATGATTTCTACTAAATATTTTTCAACAGTTGTCCTTCATTGTCATGCATCCCCAGGCAAATCCTTTTGATGATGTCATAGTGTTGTGACGATTATATTACATTCCGAACTAAATTATTTTACCTCCAACTCTATGTTTGTTTGTTGTTTTTTTTTAAAATAAAAATTATAATTTCATGGAATAGGTAACAGAACCCAAAAAGTTTGTATTATAGTTGTGTTTAAATCTTAACTCCTCTTTCCTTGAAGTTGTTCAAGAAAATGTTAGATTCATGTAATGTGTCACTTCGTGAGTATTTCAAGTTTTCTGCAAATATTTCAATGGTTCTATCCATATATTCCAGTCTCTAAGAGGTATGATTTGCTTTCTTGCCTTCCTATATATATAGTTGAAAGCTGGTTAACGATTCAGGTTGATACTGGGAGTTGAATCATCGCCTGGGAGAACATTGAACGAGTAAGTTAAGGAACTCATACATACGGATAAAATGGCGCCTGCATGTGTCACTCCTTTATTAAGACTATGTGAAATCTACACATTTTTAAATTACTATTCCATGGCTTAGTACATACATATCCATACATAGTTCCATGTAATGTTAAACATACATAGTCATGGATTAAGTTTAGGTCTCAAAAATGTTGATTGAACTTCTCCAGACATAATGGGTGTGATTTATACATCAACAATTTTCACTCTGGGTGATTCTTTGTATAGATCTGAATTCCTCTTTGAAATAAGAGTCACATCTGAATATAATAGTATTATACTGTATCGACTCTATGTCTTATACTACAGAACAGCAAGAGGCTAGACAAACAAGTTTAATAAAATTAATAAATAATTTATTTCTCTATAATGCAAAGTGGAAATTATAAAAAAAAACATTAACAGGATTGTTAATTAATTCCTAAGACCAAACTTATAGAATGTTCCAAATTACAATAAGCTTGAATGTCCTGATGTACCAAGAGTATTAAATGTTTGGATGTACCACATCGAAATAAACGAATGTTGAGTTGTCAATACTCCCAAAGTAGTGTGTTAGTCCAAAATGTCACTAATTACTTTGTAATTCGAATGAAGGTCTAAAGCGCTCTCCGTGATGGACCACCGCCATCTCACTTCTGTCTGCGTGGGTTCGAGTCTAAGATTCGGCTAATGTAGTAATGTGAGAAAGCTTGCCAGTAGCTTCTCATGGGTCGGTGGTTCTTTCCTGGGTTTTTCCCGGGTTCTTCCTCCACCAATAATACTGGCCGCCCTGGCGTTAAACCCTACTACAACAACAACAACAACAACAACAACAACGATTGCAATGAACATTTTAAAATATCTATTAATTTTAAATTATTAAATTTTGCCTGAACATAACTCTTAACTCTGAACATAGATTCCAAAATACTGATATTAAACAGGAATAATCAATTGATTCCGAAATATAATTTACATATATATCTGACTTGACTTATGTCCGAATAGAGTGATCTGGAAAAAAAACATCGGAAAAGTACTAAACCTGGTCTTACTGCAAACAATATTAAGCCTAAACTCTAAAAAGTTTAAGTTTTGCAAAAACAAATATTAACACATTTTTAAAATAATTTTACACAGTTCAAATTATATTCAAGATACATATTACATTTACCGTAGCATATCATCGTAACAAGCACAGTAAAGAGGATTAGTGTTTGTAAATATTTTGTTAGACTATTAGCGGCGCTTAGTCGCAGTGGTGCAGAGTAGTAGGTTTTTTGCTTCGAATATTGATGAAATACCAGAGAGTGCTTTTGAGATTTTTGGTATTTGGTATAAGTATGATCTTAGGTTTTTGATACATCCATAATGTCTTGTTTACGTTTTCTACGGTTATTATATTTTTCTCAGATTTACAAGGTTGTTGGAACCAGCCTGTTTATAGCTGTCTTCCTTAAGAGGTCGCTATTGGTTACTGCAAGCGCCAATTTAAATTAAGTTTCCCATCTTATTTCTATTCCCTCGAAAGCTGGCCCTAAACTTAACTTTTTATTTTTTTAATATTTTTATTTTTTATTTTTTTAAATTTTTTTTTATTTTAATATTTCTTAAAGTTATATTAAAGAACGTGTTTGGAACATAAGATTACATTTTTCAACTGAAGCAGTGAAAAATATTAACTCATTTCAAACACCTATTTCATAATGAAGTACGTGACAAGTGTATGAAATCCGTCAGTTTTGCATTTATGGTGTTACATATGTGTACAAGCTGTGGTAGTGTTTTATACGTATTCACCAGAGTGTGCACGTGGACATTTTACAGTTAAATATTTCTTGGGGTGTTGTCTACCTTGCTTATTGAGTAGTCAGAAAAGAAGATGGTAATATCATAACATTACTTATATTCATTTCATGCTAGGCTGTGAATTGCTGGTTTCCAAGTTCAATAATTGTGATAATTCATTGGAGTGAATTACGATAAATTATTTCACTGCTATGTTGATAACAAGATAATCGTAAAATTCGAAGTTATTCGTAGATATTTACGTGGCCGAATGGAAAATATATTTGCTTCCTAATAAATGAGAGACAAGTAAATACTTTATTAGGGTGTAAATGTGATTAAGGTGAGACAGATAAACAGTTTACTAAGGACTTATGAAGATGAGACAGGTAAACAGTTTATTAATGTGTAAATATGCTTTAGACAAGACATGTAAAGAGTTATTAAGATGCAAATAAACTTACGATAAGTCTCGTAACAGTTTATTAAAGTGTAAATAAGACGAGACAGGTAAATACAACATTAAGGTGGAAATACGACTACGATCAGACAGGTAAACAGTTTATTAAGGTGTAGATAAGACGAGACAGGTAATCAGTTTATTAAGATGTAAATACAACTGCGATGAGACGGGTAACAGTTTATTAAGGTGTAAATAAGACGAGATGGGTAAACAGCTTATTAAGTTGTAAAGAAGACGAGACATGTATACAGTTTATCAAGGTGTAAATAAGATGAGACAGGTAAGCAGTTTATTAAGGTGTAAACAAGATGAGACAGGTAAACAGTTTATTAAGATGTAAATAAGATGAGACAGGTAAACAGTTTAGTAAGGTGTAAATAAGATGAGACAGATAAAAAGCTTATTAAGGTGTGAATATGATAAAAATGTGACAGAGGTAAACAGTTGATAGATGTCAGTCTACATGCACGTACGGATTGATATTTCTTAGATCTATTCATACTATTCATAATAGTTGAGTAAGAGAAGGATGAATTGTTTGTTGTCATTTTCATCGACATTTACATCTATTAATGTTATACTTTTCCATTCAAGGTTAGCTACAGAGTGGAGTACAGCAATTAGAAGAGAAAGCAAAACGTCGTCATATTTTTGCTTGTTGTGTGCCGTTATGCCGTCGGTATATTACTTTATTCTACAACATCTTTCATACAGACACAGAAACAACACGCAGCAATAGTTTCATACAAAACATATGGGAATAACTGTATGCACTACACATAGGAATAATTTGATGCATTACACAAAGCGACACATTCATACTGACACACACAAAATATATTAATAATTTCATACACAACACATAGGAATAAATTCATACACAACACATAGGAATAAATTTATACACAACACATAGGAAAAAATGTATACACAACAAAGTAACAATCCCATACTGATACACATACAACACATTGGAATATAGTAATGCTGACACATGCACAACACGTATGAATAATTTCATACACAATACTTAGTAATAATGTAATACACATCACATAGAAATATGCTCAACACACAGGAATAATGTCATACATAACACATATGAATAATTTCTTGCCCAAAAATAGGAATAATTTCATGCACAATACATATGAATAAATTCATGAACAACACAGAGGAAAATATTCATATTAACATACACAGCATAAAGGAACACATTCATACTGACACAAACACAACATATATATAAACAATATCATGCACGACACTGTAAAAAAATTGTTATCGAGTGGATGGTGGATTAAATGAACACACAAACACAATATGTGAAAGATAATGTAAATTTATGAAATAAATTATTAATGAAAAATAATGATGTATCAACACAATAACTCGTGCGTTCAACCCACGATTACACTTCACAACCATTCACAATACATGAATAACTTAAATATTAATACAAAATAAACACAGATCCAAGGAACCTCCTAGACTAAACACAGATCCAAGGAACTTCCTGGACTAAACACAGATGCTTAACATAAAATGGAACCTTTACAAAAGTTGTATTAACGCAAGTATAAATAGCGATAAGAAACACAACATATATATAAATAATTTCATGCAAAACACATAGGAATAAATGCATGCACAACATATAGTCACAAATTTATCCTGATACACAACATTCGAGTAAGTTCCCACATACCAAATAGGTATAAATTCATACACAACACATATGAACAACTTCATACACAACACGTGGTAATAAATTTATACACATCACATATGAAAATATTCGGACACAACACATGTGAATAAATCCCTACACAACACATATGAATAACTTCATACACAACACATTGGAATAAATTCATGCTGACACATTTGCAACCCACTGTAAATAATTCATGCTGGCACATACACAGCATCCTAGAATAAATTCACGCTGATACAAACACAGTACAAAGGAATAAATTCATACTGAGACATACGCAACACATATTAATAAATTCAGTTTATGCTACCATGCACAACACATGACACTATATTTACTGACACATAAACAAGAAATAGGAATTAAATTCATACTTTCACATACACATCACATGGGAAAAAAATTCACATTGTCATACTAACTGTGCAATCTTAAATCCCGTTCGGTCTCGTGCAGTCTCATACATATTTTGTTTTTTTTCATTTTTTGTGAAGAAGCCAGGCCAGAAGATTTAAAATGTTTTGTACTTTACTCATTGGATGTTTTTGTTGTAGGTATTAACGCCATTTTTCAGCACAAGAAATAAATTCCATCCCAAATGATCTACTGGACACAACAGTAATACAAATTGATTATGCTAGATCTTAAAAGCACGAATTAACAGACTTTCAGAAAGATATTAGTTATAATTATAAAGTCCCTCACCCAAATCACAATAAAACATGACAATCATCACGTAATTCACGTAATCCGCCTGTACAAAATATAATTTCTTTGAATCGGCATAAGAGAATGATCCTCACTCTAAGAAAAGGAAACATATTTACCAAAACTGTCACTGATTTTAGACGGGTGTCTGCTTCTAGATAAAATGTGTCATTGCCACAGCATATATTAACTTTTTAAAATACAAAAATAAGAAATTATGGAAATTAAATATACCTTACACTGTCAGCATGAATTTAAAAATATGTGTTGTTCATGTGTCATTTTTAATTTGATGCATGTGTCAGAATGAATTTATTACTTTGTTTTATACGTATCTGTATGAATTTATCCTCATGTGCTGTGTATTTGTCAGTATGAGTTTATTCCATGTATCGTTTATATTTTAGCATGAAATTACTCCTGTGTTGTGTATGTGTCGGTATAAATGTATTACTATGTGTTGTATATGTCAGTATGAATTTATTCCTTTATGTTCTACATGTGTCCCTCATTGCTCACTACCGTTTACTGGTTACATTTTCGAGGTCAACGATGCATGACTTTTTTTTTATAAATGTTTCGAGTCAACGCTATTTGGGCAGTAGGAGAAGCTAACTCTGATGGATCTAAAGTGTGTACAGTGATTCGGTGGTTTGTGGAAGTTACGAGTGCGTCTGGCCCAGTGAAATAAAGTGTTTGACAGCAACTGAAAGTACCCCACAAAACAAAGACACCAACCTCAAAAATCCTCACCCTCAACACTCCGACCAAACATATGCTGCGTCTTGTCAGAAGTATTTACAATGGATATAAACTCTTGCTGAAATACCTTATTAAGTAAATCCCTATAAATGAGTGAGGAGATCGGGTGCTAATTATCTGGTCTAATAATATGCATCCTCCTTTGGCTTATTATGTATAACAGGCCTTGTACGATTTTTGTGCTTTGTACAGTGCTTGTGGTATTTAAATCACGGCTGGTGCATTTGTAATCCAGTGACATTATTTATTAGGGGATGAAAGAAGCAGAAAAACAATAATATTTGTTTCAGATCTCAAATTGATTCCTTACATCTTTGGAATTGGTCCCTAATTGTTTTCTAGGAGGATTTAATTTCGAGTGGAGGATGGTTCACTTTCCTTAAAACTTGCTCTGTTTTATTGATCTGTTTGCTAATTTATATCTATACCGACAAGTGTTTACTTTCCCTGAGTATGCATTTCTCGTTTTAGATACGCAGAAGTTATGCAAGTCTGTATCGCCTTTGCCCTCTGTCTTCTGTGGCCGCGGACCAAACCATCAAGACTGTCCCAGTGGTTATTATTGTAATATAGATCCACTGGACAGATTCGCCGTATGTTGTGCTCAAGGTTGGTAAGCATACTAAATTCTGTCATTAAGTAAAGTGAGTTATTGCTGCAGCGATATCAAGGAAGGTTGAATCCATTATTCATACCTTCGTACCACGCATATGTACAACAATGATCTAAGTTACCGTTGGAGTGACCATCTCCCACTCGTATATTGATCATACAGTGAGTGTACAGTGTACAAAGAGAATGCAAAAGTAGAAGTAATATCTTTTATATATAGAATTTTCTTCCCTATCCCATACCGCTTTTGAATATTATGCTTTATTGAGAGAGAGAGAGAGAGAGAGAGAGAGAGAGAGAGAGAGAGAGAGAGAGAGAGAGAGAGAGAGAGAGAGAGTCACATGTTTTCAAATGTGTCAGGTTTAGTACACTTCTTTCTACATTTGACCACATTGAGGTTCAACTAGAATGATATGCAGGGTTCATAAAAATAGAGAAATAAACGGTAGATCAGAGACCATGAGTCAAAGGCCTGATTATATTTTCTCGTATTATTCATAAATGTTTGACAAATGTAGACAGTCTCTGCAGGACTTGGCTTTTATTGAGTACTATTTCTGCAGCACTCTGATCCAAAGATTAAGAGAGAGAGAGAGAGAGAGAGAGAGAGAGAGAGAGAGAGAGAGAGAGAGAGAGAGAGTGTGTGTGTGTGTGTTGGGGGGGGGGGGGGGCGTGGCGAGTGGCATGTTTTTCAGAATAAGAATTGCAATGAAATAACAAAAGCACGTAAAATAATAACTACAAAACAATGCTGTACCTGTTCTAGTAGGAATCAGATCTTTTTAAAATCGCGCATGAATAAATTGCATCTCTTATTTTCCAAAAGTAGATTTAATGTCACAAAATCTTCATCATTGACTGTACTCCATTCCGTTTTTCAAAACGTGTTCCAGTGTCAGCCTTAATTTTAATTGATTAATTTCATTATAACCTAAGATATTCCAACAATTACTTTTCGTAAAGTGACTTATTTCAGCTTACGCAATACGTTAAGTAAACATTATTTGTGAATGTCTCTGGAATCGGTAGAATAGCACAAAAAAAAAACCACAGAGCTAGATTAAATTATAAAGGTGTAGCCTATTTTCGTCATCTGTCGGATAGCATATTCTGTTGCCAAAATTCGGATTTAGACGAGATGTTTTGTGTTACTTTTTAAACCACAGATCTAATGTAAATTCATCATTTTTTGTGACAGATTATATATATATATATATATATATATATATATATATATATATATATATATATATATATATATATATATATATATATATATATATATATATATATATATAACTCTTGCTATAATACTTCGTTAAAGCTTCAGGAAACTTTCTCTTTTCCATTAAAGTGATGAAACCAGGAACTTGCCCCACACCACCAACATCGGTTTGTGTGTAGAGCAATGTTCCTCGGACGAAGAATGCCTTGGCAGGAAGAAGTGCTGTTCTAATGGATGCGGGCACTCGTGTCAGACTCCTAAACGTTTATGTGTGGGAACATTTACTTGTATTTCTTATATGATTTTCTTTTCCTTTAGAAATATAATGAATCAGGAGCCAATTAAACCTCTTCCATTATTGTACTATTTTCACAGTGTGATGAACTACAATACCGACAGTGTGTCGCTGATCGAGTTAATGTAATAACATTTTTTTTTTGCGAGAAGAAATTGTTTATTCTGTTTTACCCTTTAGCTAAATTTTATTCCTCATTTTGACGCAGACCTTTCATTTTGTATCTGAAATCTTAGGATCAAATTCTGAAAATTATAACGTTCCAACATTCTTGGCAAGAGTTTTAGCTTGGGAAGTGCTGATGTGCCATCAATCATATGTTCATTTGTAACAATATGACCAATATGAGAACAGTCCAACTCTTAAGAAAGAAATGAGAAAAGAATGAGTGTAGTTGCATGAATCTTCATTTCCTAGTAGTTTCTAACGTATGCAGGATTTCTTAGACCCACACAATTTAATAGAATCACATTGGAATAAACTCTTGTAGCCTTTCTCCCTTCTTCCTTTTCTTTATCTTCCTTGTGCGGCAATAGTGTACAGGCTTGCAGCATTTGGTTACCATCGTTAAATATTTGAATGAGAGATGTACTTTTAATTTAAGTGGTAAGTCCGAGGACTTGCCCCAGACCATCCGGCGTCGGAATATGTGTAGAACAATGTTCGTCTGATGCAGACTGTCCTGCCGGTCAGATGTGTTGCTCTAATGGATGTGGCCATAGTTGTCAGTAACCTGTTATGTCAGGTAAAAATGATATGCACTGTGTAACAGAATTGTTACCGAGAGGATGGTGGATTAAATGAACAACACAAACACAATATGTGAAAGAAAATATAAATTTATGAAATAAATTATTAATGAAAAATAATGATGTATCAACACAATAACTCATGCGTTCAACCCACAATTACACTCACAACCATTCACAATACATGAATAAATGAAATATTAATACAAAATAAAACACAGATACAAAGGAATCTCTTGGACTATACACAGATCCGAGGAACCTTTACAAAAGTTATATTAACGCAAGTATAAATTACGATAATAAACACAAGCATCAAACTATACTATCGCACGTATGGATTGCGACAACTAGCACGAACATATACATGTATTTAATCAAGTTGCTAACTTTTATTGAGATTCATGCAATCCCTTGAAATGCTATTGTGATCTCAAGTAACTATGTAAATACAACAATGTATTCAATTGTACTACAATTGCAACACACACATGTGTCTCGACCCTGTATAACCGTACGATTCACCAACAGTTGAATCGCCGCCCAGTTTCACCGAATACCTAGGGTTGACACAATACTTTTATTGGTCACTTGCCCTTCACGGATCCACCACAGTTATACGTACAGACAGCATTCAACATCTACTAGAACTAACGTTCCTCAATACCCTATATGCCACCCCGGAAGTTTACAACTCTAAACAGCTCCGACACTCGGACTTCTAGATTTCCGGATATTTACACGTCACGACAGATGTAGACGGACAGACAATCCGACAAACAGAGATGCTCCGCTACAATTTCAGAGACGTTATCAGAGATGTTCCGCAACAAATCATCTACAATTTCAGCTACGATCTCAAAGACGTTATCAGCCGACGTTATCAGATGTTATCAGAGATGTTCCGCAACAAATCATCTACAATTTCAGCTACGATCTCAAAGACGTTATCAACGATGTTATCAGACGTTATCAGAGATGTTATCAGCCGACGTTATCAGCTACAATAAAGAAACCAGACTAATAATAGTTGTCTCAAAAAATAATCTAAACCTTAGATTACGCTATTGCATTTAAAGTCTAATAGTGACTAGTAATTCCAAATATTCCACGTTTAAAATCTGTATTGTAATAAAGGCATCATTATATGAAATGATAAACTGAATAAAATTCACAATAAAACGAAATATAAATTTAACACTCACCCCTTTGGCTGGAGATTGAATGACGAGCTATCTTTCCTGTGATAAGATACTTTTGGTCCCGTAATATTTATCAGTAATATTCTGACTTATATACCCTCAAGTAGGTGAGCAGAAATCACGGCAAAATTACCGTGCACCCCTTGAATCTAATGTTCCGGACTTCATGTAATTCAAAGTCAGGCACATGCAAATTGTTACACGCCGCTTACCTTGGAGAAAACCACTTATTCACCCCAGGTAACGCATGTACGACGAAACAAAAAAAATGGTGAAATTAGTTTGTAATTCAAGAAGAAAATAAATTCAATTTTCGCCTAATTCTGTGACACACTGAAAGGATCTCAGTGCTATGTAGTGGATAATGTGTATTTATGCGTCATTGTTCGGATTAAACGTGTAGCAGCTAAGCTGTTTGAAAATATAAACCTCGAAGCACACAACGAAAATGTCTGTGTACCGTTCAGGGGTTAATGTTTGGATTGCAAACATTTTGTGTCTCCAATTTTACATTATTTAAAAAATGATTTTATATCGCACTTTTGCTATTTTGACCTCATTCGATGGTTTTAAAATTATAATATTATTGTTATTACATTATCGTGAAGGATTTATTTTCGTGGAGGACTGATTGCTCACGAATGTAATGGGAAAAAAAACTTCCGCGAAGGTCATCCCCATCTAGTATGTTAAGTAGGGTTCTTTAGTAGTGTCTGTGTTGTTTTTTTAAATTACAGCTGTTGTCCAATAACTTTGGAATTGATGGACTTAAATTTTAGTATATTCGAACTGTACAAAACGAATCGAGCCATTGTGATGGATTTGAACTTTCAGTATATTCGAAATGTACAAAACAAATCTTCCCATAGTGATGGATTTGAAATTTCACTTTATTTGAACTGTACAAAAAGAATTTTACCATTGTGAAAAAATATGTAATTTTAGTTTTAGTTGTATGGACTCTAGATTTTCATTCAAAGAAATGTTGTGTAAACGTTATTATTATTATTATTATTATTATTATTATTATTATTATTATTATTATTGTTGTTGTTGTTGTTGTTGTTGTTGATTAGGCACTATATAAAGTCCTCATTATTATTATTATTATTATTATTATTATTATTATTATTAGCAGTAGTAATAGTATGAGTTTATTTTAATTTTTATTAGTAGTATTAATATTATTATTATTTTTTTAGATGGCACCTGCCTTTACAATTGGAAGACTTGTAGTCATTGCAGGAAATTCAACACCTTTGAATGACGTACCATATGCTTCTGCCGAAACGGAAAACTTATCTTAACTGACAAAAGATATCGAATTGTTTGAGCATAGTGTTATTGTATCATTTACATGATCGTATAACTCACTTTTATGTTTCTGTGGGTGGGTGAGATTATCCTTGGAGTCATATTGTTTAGATTTGTACGTGTTTTCCCCTTTTATTATATTTTGCAAGAGATGACAAATCTATAAAATTGTAAAGTACATGAAAGTGTAATATTCTTTCATAAGCTAAATATATATGTAAAGAATATTGTTTTTTATTTTATTCCAGCAATATAAATATATCCGCCTTTAGAACAAAGAAAATGCCCAATATAATTAAACCTTTTTGTTCGCTACATTCACTTTTTATTTGTGCATTTATTGATTACCCAGGTAAATAATATTATTGGTGTTCACTTAATACCTATCTTAAAACGGGACCATTTAAGGTAGACTAACTATACGTCACACCTTCTATTCATATATTAACATATTATTGGATATATGCAAGATTCTTCATCAACTTCTATATCCACGTACGTGGATATGTGTAATTAATGCCGTGAAAGTCTACTTTTAAATTATACAAAGCTTGGATTATAATCAAAGATTTATTTTTATAAAGTGAAAATGCGTTTAATGCTTATTCAAGTTAGCACCGAGAACAAGTTTGCAGACTCAGGTATAAATAATACTACGCACTCAGAACTGTCACACAGAAAGCAAACACTTTATTTTATACTGAAGTGCAAGCTGGAACATTATGGGATTGCATAAAAATGTTATGATTTAATAGTTTTGGTAAAGCCCTTCATGCTGTAGAGTAAGAAAATTTTACAAGTTCGATGCCTTAATATCTAGCGTAGCTATACGAAGATTCCATTACAGCAGTCAAGAGTGCTACAGTAGCATTTTCCCCTTGAAGAATGCTCTCCGTGCATTGTGACAGTCAGCATCAATAATATGCATCAATAATCGTCGTCGTCATCATCGTCATCATCTTGATTAAACAAAACACCATTTCCTTTTTAAACAATCGTTTTGTTAAGGATCAGGTTCGTTTGACTTAAGCACGCCATCAATGTGCAATAGACCATCCCGTTATTGCAGCCGCACGTATTGCATCCATCAGAAGATGTGAAACTGTCACCAGCATGGTACGTTATCCTATTGTAGCGGCACGTCAACACTTCAATAATAATAATAATAATAATAATAATAATAATAATAATAATAATAATACTCATAATAATAATAATAATAACAATAATACGACAACTACTACCACTACTACTACTAATAATAATAATAATAATAACAATAATAATAACCGTCATCATCATCATCATCATCATCATCATCGGATTATAAGTAATAGTATTAAAAATAAGCAAGTTATTGTTATATATTCCTTTTTTTTTATTGTTAACTGATCATTGACACAATCGTACTTAATTCTACGATACTAAACACCTTGAAAATCGTCGATTTGATCTCCGGCCGATTGATAACAAAGAATTACAAAAATGGTACTAACAGCTGCTTCGCTTGGCGATCAGCATTAAGAAGCTAGTGTTATGACAGGTCGGCATCGGATTATGAAACCAATATATTGGAACTGGCTCACTGTTTCCAGCTCCTGTCCTCTGACTTTAATCTTGGCTGATATTTGTTTGCCAAAATTTGTCATCGGCTTTGTCCTCTCAGCGCTTAACTTCATGTTAAATCTGGAAGATGTTTCATGCAGGTTCTTCACTAAGGTGGAACGCTCGTCTTCACTATCTGTCAGCCCATCAATGTCGTCTGCAAAGCGGAGGTTGGCGATTTTACGCCCTCCAATGCTGACTGTCCCAAGGTGGTTTTCCAGGGCGTCGCTCATAATGCGCTCTAAGATTATGTTGAAAAGCGTGGGTGACAGGAGACAGTCTTGACATACTCCAGCTGTTGTCTGGAACCAGTCCCGACAGAACCTTGAGCATTTACTACAATGGTATCCTTGTTGTATAACTGCTTAATGATTATGGTCAAGTTTTGACCCATGTTGTATATCTTCAATGTGGCCCACACATGATAGATGTTTTGTTGATGTTGCGAGTACTTTTCACACAAAACCCTGAGATTGAATATTTGTTATGTTGTTGATCTTCCACTCCGGAACACGGTCTGTACTTCAGCGATTATTTCATCTGCGTATAGTTTCATTATGTTCAAGATTATCTTCAGCATCACCGTACTAACATAGCTGATCAAACTGATAGTTCTGTAAATTTGGTACAACTTTGATTACCTTTTTGGGGAGTGTTATAATCAGTGACTGGGTAAACTGTGTTGACCATTCACCTGTCTGCCTGATCTTGTTGCAGATTTTTGTTAGTAGCTCTATCAATGATTCCGCCCATTCTTGATAATTTCAGCTGGGATGTTGTCTACTCCAGCTACATTTCCATTTTTCAGTGCACTTATTGCTGATTCCACCTCTTCTTTGAGAATGGGGAAATCATCGTCATTTGAGTTTGGAACTTCAAGCACCTCTGGGTCTCCTTTGGATTGATGGTTGTAGAGTTCATTGCAATAATTAGTCCGTCTTTCTGCAATATCTCTCGCTTCTGTGAGGCATTTTCTGTTTTCGTCTTGAATGGAACTGAATCCGGTTGCTTCTGTCTGGTGAGGTCTTTCACAATGAATTTGGAATGTTTTTTGGATGCTATTCTTTATCGGACTGCTCTCTGTTTATGTGTAGTTTTGTCCAATCCAATCTTCATTTGCTTTTATCGATGTTTTCCCCCTGATATTCCAATAATCGCCACTCGTGTTATCTCGTGGGTGGGATACCCAAATCGTTTAAAATATCTAGCGCTTTCTCAATATCTGAGAAAACTCCCTGGATAGCACCCAAAAGAACGTGTTTATGATCATATTTGGTATTTCATAATCCACCATGTTCGTATTTAACACAACTGACTAGAACATCTGAGATAAATTCATATTGTGTTGGCTTCCACATATTTTTCTCTCTGGCAAAATGAGCTGCAAGCAATGGGACTGTAAAACAGTATGTTAGTAATTGCTCGTTATTATCCTTTGAAAATTTCTCAGCAAGCTTTCTCATCTCGCCGTGAAGAGATTCAGTGCGGTATATTTCACCGTTAGATCTTACAAATTGATCGAATTTACCATCTTGTTCTTCAAAACTCTGAAATAACCACACTGACACAGGATCGTTTTTACTTAGCGCGTGAATAAAATCAAACAAATTCCCTCCCCCAGAGTTCTCTGGAGAGAACTCCACCGGAAGGTATTTAACATAAACAATCGTGGTCTCACGATAAGCTCTCTCATAATACGGTTTGTCATTTCCAGTCAATATTCCTGGTTTGTAATCCTGGCTCACGATGACACCTTTTTGTATTTTATAGGATAGGATCGAATTTATCACGAATAATCCAGATGGTTGTTTGTGATAGTACAATAAATTTCAGTCTGAAAAAAACACCTTCGGTGTTCAAGATGCGTTATTATGCTTGCTGCCTATTTGTCGTTCATGATAACATCAACACCACCGGCGATCGAAATGTTGACCAACCGTGAGATGCACCACCTCGCTTAAGTTAAATGCTTTATGAATTTTACCGATCATGCTTCTATCCCTTATTAGACCCTTATTTGGTGCATCTATAGAGACTCTATCGAGGTTGAATTTAACATTTTTCCTGGGTTTGAGTTTGGATAATCTCTCAAATTCCTTCATATTATAATAAACACTCATATTATAATTAAAACAATTAATTAAATAAAAGTATTTATATATAATAAATCACTGTAATGGCTTAAGATAGGATCAGTAACCGTTTGTAACAAATCGTGCAGAAACGAATTCTGTGGATATTATTCACAGAGTGTGCAACGAAGAAGCTTAGGTCAGAAACCCTGTATCCGATGCATTGTTGGAGTTCGAGAATACACACAGCTGTGTCTCAATTGTGGTGGTAAGCGATACTGAGAGCTTAAGCGTTATTATGATAATAGTCAAGAACTCTGACAGCGTCCCTGACAAAGTCATAAGAACTCCAGAAGACTATATTACTCGATTCTCAACAAATAATAATTAAGACAAATAATCAATTAGACAAATAAATACTTATGTATATAAATGAGCCAAGAATTTCAACCACATCCCACGATCAGCAACTATGAAGCATCACGCGATGGTGTAGACAGAAACTGCAGGCTGAAAAGACCAGTAGGGGTTATTGATAATCATGTATTTCTTCGAATTACTGCTGGGAAAAAAATATATTATTGTCACAGGTTTGTTTTCGAAGTATATATGGGAGAAATCCCAGATGGCATTGTGATTGACCACATTGATTCGGATTTTGCAAATAACAAACTGGATAATCTTCAGGCTATCACTCAGAATGAAAAAATCAAACGACGTCGTACAGGAATGTACCAAAAATTTGCGAAATCTTTATGCGGTATCTTGATTTCATCAAGCCGTGCAGCGATAGCAGGTAAATCACTAACGATATTGTCCTGCGTTTGTTAAATTGTATCAATGTTTGTTCTAATATCAGAAAGTTTTATTCTGACAGGCAGACGAGAACCAAAGAAATTATCCATGGTTTCATCCGATTTTCTAAAATTCCTATGGAGGTTTGCAAACGCGCCTACATAAACATCATACTCAGCTCGCAGCGTTGTTAGTTTAACATCTGTGTTTTTATATTCGTGTTGCAGCGCTGTTAGTTTATCATCCTTCGTTTTATGCTCACCATATAGCTTCGTTAGTTTATTGTCTATGACATCTACATATTTGTTGTCACTGCATCAGTGTCCAATGTTGTATTACCAAGTGTGATTATTTTATTTGAGTTCATGTCGAGGTTGCCTGTCATTGTGTCACCGGATGTTTTTACTCGATTGTTAATACTATCTATCACAGTTGGAAAAAGAACTGCTGGTTTAATCTTAACGGTAGAATCAAACAGGCTAAGGAATTTTCGGTTACTTCATTAATTTTAACTAGAATATCATTCAGGGAAACATTATTCGTTTTCAATTTCCCCTGTTTGTCTTGAAATACGACTATTTCATTTGGATCTACACTTGCGAGATTTAACATTTCAGGTATTTGATCTTCGATTATTTTCTTTACATCTCTTGCTGCAGATATTTCCCCGGTGGGTTTTACGGGCTTGACAGAGCTCTCCCGTAAATATCAATCAGTATATTTTAAAATCTTTCTAAAAAGCGATCACTCGTATAATCGTGTACGGTTTTTTAGGGTTGTTTAGTCGATGATGACACAGCTTTAAGTACATTTATTACTTCTTGGCCGCATATTGATGGGTCGGTTATTTTCTGTGTTGGTAGCGTGGAGTACCAGATCCAGTGCTGTTATCGATATTAATGATACCGGTTTCAGTGCTGTTTGGTTGTTGTGGTAATAGATCTCGCATTAATACACCTCTGAAGTTTCTTATCGCTACTTCTTTGGCAGCATCGAGTAAATCAAAATTTGACAGTAGTTTTAGTAAACCGTCCCTGGTAGTCTCAGGCCTTTTCCGTTGTACCATGAATACGAAGTCCAAGGTAGTCGTAGACCCTATCCCGTTTTAATATCCCGTTCCAGTTTCTTTTTATAATGCCATCTCAGTAGCGGTACCAACAGCCCCTAGAGCGGCGGTTTTTGCGACTGCGGGGGTGGCGGCGGCAATCAGCGCTGGTAACGCAGCTAGAATTGGAAATATACACCTGATTTAATCATATACTTGATCGCAGCCGCAGAGAGAGAGAGAGAGAGAGAGAGAGAGAGAGAGTAAGAGAGAGAGAGTAACCTGAATACCTTTTGTTTTAATCTTTTTTATCATCATTGAAATGCTTATTCTGACGAACTGTCAGTGATAGTTTATTTTGACCACCAGACATCGGATTGTGTTTTAACGATATCGTTGTTCCACATTTTTAGCTGAATCCGATTGCAACTTTTTTAATCTGAGCAGGAGTCAGAATAACACTAACGTGACTATATGACATTTCATTTAATACGAGATTGATCAAATTGTCTATGTGTTTTATACTGGCGCATCAACTACACTTATTCGTCAACCAACACCTTCGAGTAGCATTGATTTGTCACTGAGAATGACGGCAATTGCTCTGTAAGAACCGTGTACGACGGGTGAACCTGGAATGGGAGGAGGAGGTTGTGTTACACGAGCTTCGAAGTATACTTCAATGACGGATTGTATAGATAAGTCAAGATGTTCCAGTGAGAAGTAATAAATCGGATATAGATTTCTAAAATCTAATTGTGATATTTGCAGACCGGTATCTATATTTTGATCATGTCTCATAAATGTCAGCAAATGATGATATGCGCGCGCTATTTGATTTTGATCGTAATTGAGTGAAATATTCACAGGTGGTTCCTGTTGAGCGTTTATTTTTGACGAGACTTCGTTAACACCTAGTCAATCAAATATCATATGGCTGCGCGTTTGTGAATTTGATCGTGTATAATCCCGTAACGCAATAAATATGTATCGAGACGCAGATACACCCCTGTTTGATGTAACATGCCATGAAAATCCTCCATTAATGGAACTCTGCAGACCAGCTGTCGTTGTTGTTAGCGATGACAGTAATGATCTACCACCTGCACTCATTAATGATAGTAATTTTTATTTGCAACGATTGATGGAGTCATTACCGGCATCCATAATGAGAGTTTTCTTATATTTACTTCACCAGCAGGAACAGCAGAATCTCGCCATATGTCATCATTATCATCACCTTTTCGCACGAGAACAACTGTGTGTTTAGCTCCAAAGATAACTTTTCAAAATTTTCTACAAAATCTAAAAATATGAGACAGTGGAATCACACATGAAAATAATATACGCGGTCCCTGCAATATACTTCTTCGAGTTACAAACCCTATGTTGTAATCAAGATTATCAACTTTTATAATATGAAAGGGGACAGTTGGGTTATCTTCATGTTCAGAGTCGTCTGGTTGATCAGCAACTTCAGTAGCTACTGGTGTCTGTAAGTTGACATACTTATTATGTTCAGCATGATCAGTAGTATCCTTAGCGAACATCATAGATGGTCCTGCCGATCTTGTGTAATCATGAAAACATCTCACTAACCCCACTATTTGTTGTGGCGATATCAACATTCTTCTGAATATATTCAATCTCTCTTTCATCAATCATATATGTAGCGCACTAAATAATGCCATAATACCGTTATTGACAAAACCAACTCGGACATTTGCGTCATATGACGTATTAACTTCAAAGTTTGTTAAAAGTTCTCCTTCTGCTTCAATAAATCCTTCAGCGAATAGAAGGTTACTCGTATTATGAACTTGAAGTTCAGTTCGGCCTCGTTCATTTGGTTGTATTGCGCTATAGCAATTGATAATTATTTACAAAATCGTCTTTGAGTACCGGAGCATCCATATCCAATGCTGAGTTGGTTGAAGATTTGAACATTTTATTATATATTTCTCGATCTAAATCGTGATCTCGCTCGGAATTTGAAACCACTCTCCGATATCATATTTGCAGTGATATTTCCTTGAGCATCACTTCCTTCATTTATTGGCACTGCTATATTTTGATCCATCGTTTTGTTTATTATTTTACTAACACTCAAAGGCATAATCTCCGTAGATGGTAGTTTTACCCGTGGTGGTTTCTTTTGTCGTCGAATCAGCGCGATTAGTTTTTCTATAGCCGCGGAAAATGCTTTCCCGGCAACATCGCCAACAGCGCTAATGTCCTTGTCATGAATAACATCAATAGCCTTCATCGATGATTGTTTTGCAATTGGTGTTATTTTTGGAGCCATTCCTGCAAATAACCCTCGAACAACATCACCGAAACCATCTCCATAATACACTTTATAAACAGGCAATCGTAAATTTACTATATTAGTCATAGTTGGCTTGTTGTGATTACGATGTATGATCATTTTATTTAAATGTTATTTATCTAATCGGGTGACTAATTGTCATGGACAATCAATCAATATGGTAATCATCAACGAGCTCATCGATAAATTCTCGATATACACTGATATCCATGATATCACCTTCAAATAGTCGTCGGCAGATATCAGCGGCATCATTAATTATTTCCGGTGAGTTATTGTCACCTCGTTTACGCCTTATAAAAATTTATAATTGTGCTATTTCCGAGAGAATAGGACAGGGAACAAGACCACTATGATGAGTTCCAGAATGAGAAAATCCCATCCCGAAGGTACCAATTGCACCTTGCGTCGGAGAAGATTTATCTTTAGGTCCCAATAAAATTTCTAAAACATCATCCTTTCTTTAGGTTGCTCAGGCGACGAATAAGGCGGTGGTTGTTATTGAGGTTGTGATCTGTATACTCTATCAAGTTTTTGCATTTCTCTTACAAAATTATCAAATTTGAAATCATTTCTGACACGATATATCCATTTAATAAAATTATCATCGCTTATGGTAGCACATTTTGGTTCTAAAATTTTATCTTTTTGTACCAAACTTGCTAGTGTTGTACGGGGTAAATGATCTTCCTCAATTTATCTGAGCAGTTCAATAACACCTTTTTTAAATCTCGCTATTAGTTCAATATTTTCCTTTATTGGTTTGGGTTTAGGAGCAGGCCTTTTTCCCCCACATCAGCAATTTCAGTATGAATATCTTTAAGTATTCCCTTGTCAACAGGCGGTTGTTGTGCAGCGGTTATATTTCCTGGAAGATCTCGTAAAAAAAATGGTTTGCTTGGCTCGTTTTGCTATTTTTTCAAGCTCGGGAAAAGTAGCTTTTCTTTCTTCTATCGTCATCTTTTACATCCCCTAATAAAGCTCTCTCAGTAGAAATTGCAGCTTTCTCAGTAGCCGTAGTAACAGCTTTGAATAATTGTTCAGCACCTATTGCAAAATCAACTTGAGCTTCCTGTTGAAGTTTGTGTCTTACATACTCTCTCACGGGGATAAATTTCTATATTTCCTCTAATCGCTCTCAAGCTAGTCTAGTTGTTAACGATTCTCCTACCATTTTTGTTATATCATACGATTTAATTAATAACAATTAACAAAACCGCGACAACAAATCGTCAGAGGCTATTTCATTTTCTGACACTTTTTTGGTTTCTTAACAGGCCCTGGTTTGCCAAATAGAAACCTCTAATAGTTATAGGAGGTCTTGGTTTGCCAAATAGAAACCTAAGTTGTTGGAGGTCTTGTTTGTCAAACAGACACCTCTAAAAAGTTGTAGGGTTCAAATTCTCAACTACTAGAGTATTAAACTGCTAACAATTCCAGGAAATACTGCAGTTTCCTTGGCTAACTCAAAGATAATTGTAAGTATTTCATTAAGTCTTGTAATTTTAAAAATAAGCCAATGGCCGTGCTCTCATATACGTCAGCACTTTCTCTACCATTACATCCCATTGAATCATTTACGAATATTTGTTATATTGCTAACGTCCAACTAAATTCTCTTAATGTGGTCTTTTATTTGGATCTATATCTTTGTAGATATGCATTATAGATTCTACTTCTGATTTGATAGCTACTATGCTGTTATATAATCACGTAATTTTTTTCTCGACTTGTGCTGTGAAATTCCGTTTTGAATTATTGTGGAATATACTTCAGATATAATATCAGCTTCGTTTATCTGTTAATCAAGAAGCTCATTTGTGTCTATTATTTGCACCTCTGTTCTATCCGGTATATTGAATTATGTCTTTGTTTCGATATGGGTTCTAACAGATTCTGTCTCCAACTTTGTCTAATATCCCTTACGTCTATTTAATGTGTACATTTCTTAAATCCTTAGCATTTAATTATAAAGAAAAGAAATATGATGGGTTTTTTAAACCACCATTTTGAATGATCTTCAAGTCAGTTACACTTTCAAAATCAGATGTGTCCGTCATCCATCATAAATATCTTTACACATATATCTTACATGTTAAATTAAAAAGTCTAGTCCTAGAGTTCATTCAATTTATTTTTGGCCTAAGTCTCATCTACATAGTATTACAGTGGATTGGCGAAATAAGTACAAAAGCTATACATACCGGTTGGAGTCTGACAAGTGTGTCCACAACCGTTTGAGCAACATTTCTTAGCTCCAGAACAGTCGGAATCTGAGGAACACTTTTCCACGCAGGTTCCGAAACCGGATCTTCTAGGGCATGCTCCGGGGTTGGTTGCTGAAATGAATAGTGCATATTTTCAAAATAAAAATAATATTTCTTTTTGTAAAGAAGAAGTATTTTAGCTTTTTTGTTCGTTTACACCGTTGTATCAGATGAGATTCACTTTTACAGCGTTTATTTGATTTCAATGTTAATAGGTGTTTCAGTTTGACATTTTGTTATTTATCTTGTCATACCCATGTTTTAAACAACCGAACTGCTGATCTCATGTATTTAATTAACAAAGTGGAAATGGACGAATAGTCAGTGATAAAAATGTAATCAATCTCCTTTTTTTTAGCTTCCGGAAGACAAGTAACAAATGATAAACCATGTGATGAAAACACTTTCGAGAATAGGCGAATAAGAAAAGAATACCTTGCTTTGTTTTGACCTGTCTATAACGAGTGCCAAACAAAAGATGAAATTTCGTCCGTGTCACGTTGTAGAATAAAACCAGATTTCAACATGGGTATGTTAGACTCTGAGGCTGTAATTTCTCGCCGTCAAAATGTATGAAGGTGTCAAGCAAGTCAATTGACATAGCCATAAACTAGAGACGCGTGGGCTATTTTTACCAAAGCCAGTTTGCGTAAATTTGTTCACAGGTAAGTGACGATTTCTTGTTTGGAACAAGGGATTATCAAACTGTATCGAAAACATCCTTGACAGACGTTTGGGAGGAGCGATGTCTGTTCATTATGAACCAGCCTCCAATCGGAACTGAACAATAAGTGTCAAACATTAGAATCTCAATTTTAAATTATCATCATAAAGATTGTATGGTCAATTATCGGGATCAAAGCAAATACATGGGAAAGAGGTTTTGTATGTGGAGAGTCCAAGGTGTTTAAAACAGGTGAGACATAATTTCGGAAAATGGCCACTGAATTGCTGACACTTGTGTTAACCTTCGCGGGTTAAAAAATCCCAATGTCCATTTTCAGGGCCACCCAGATCCCCAGAAGAGAAAGATACTAATCATTTGCCACGTTCTTGTTTTATGTTTGTGTATGCTTGGTGTAAGTCAGTGTTTGACAACTAAAACTTAAAACCCTTTTGCTCTTCATGCTTTTATACTATGAGAGGGTATGGCGCTGTATCTATGCGCACATCCTACCTATGTGTGTGATGGCATATTTTGTATGTTTGTGCATGTTATCATATGTTTTGCATTCCACCAATCAGCTTGTGTGAGAGTCCGTTTGTGTGTTTGTATATATCGAGTTGTAAACACTTCCACGTATTTTCTTACAGTATACGGAGTGTGCAAATTAAATAGTAAAAATACCCAGTTGATTGATAGCAAGTGTGCGTATGATGAACCGTAGATAAAAGAACTTATTTTCCTTATGAAATATTTGACTCTATTCCCCGTTTGAACCAATAATACAATCCCATGTTAAGAATTTGTACAATTTTAACAAAGGATTTCCCTATGACCATGAAATGCCTTCAATATAATGCTGTTAACAGTTTTAACGTAGAATTTCCCACTGACCACAAAATGACCCGTAATGTAAACTTATGGGCTAATGTCAGACTCCGTATGTGAACCAAGAGCCTCATATTACTACTTCTATGGTGTAGGTAAAATATGTCGATGCAGTTTTTCTGTATGTGCACTCGTTTGAAACTGTATTTGTCTAGAATATGTACGTGTTCATATGTTTAATACAGAATATGTTGAACCAAATATCGTCATTGTATTATCATCCTAATAAACTATCCAAAACTTAATGATTCAAAACGTAATATTTAAGGGAGACTTGGCGGCTCAATGTCTAGAGTGACTCGTTATCAATGGATCACCGGTTCTAACCCTGCCTGTATCAACGCACTTCGGATGCGCTTGTGTGTGTGTGTATCTGGGCAAGACCTTTTAGTTCCACTGCCTTGGTATTATATAGCCTTTTATATCTAGATGCATCTTTCAACAAGAAGTAAACAAACTGAATACTCAAGCCTTCCGATAATAGCTTGATGAATAGGAGGGTGAGGTTATGTCTATAGATGTGCGTATTTGGATGTAATCCTTTTTTGTCCACAACACGTTCAGTGTACGTACAATTGTTCAGAACACACTGTACTGGACGTCGATATATCATAGTGCTTTTCAATTTACACACTGAAACATCCAATAGGACAGTGAATGGAAATATGTCACCATCCCTCACCCTTCAGACATTTCTTCCATCCTAACATAAAGACATACACGCGTGTACGAAATATAGAGATATTGTGACTGAAGGCGAGACAGCAATGTTAGCATTCCTGGCGATTTAGCTATCAACAAATTGTGACTGAAGTATTTTTGCATTGCTAATAGAGACTTGTGAAGATAGTGTATACCACTGATAGATAAAGGCACATGCTCTCACAATCATGTAATAGCAATACATACATGTACTTGACGTTCCGGTGGTAGCGTTCTGACACGTGTGTCCACAGCCATTCGAGCAACATTTCTGGCTCCCTGCACAATGGTTGTCTGAGGAACAGCGCTCAACACAGATCCCGATGATGCCGGAAGAATCAGGACATGACCCTGACTTTGCCGCTGAAATAATATAATAGACTGATAAGTATATTAGTTACTTATCATTATCGTACGCCATACATACGTAATTAAAATTATTTCAAATATATAAGGACACGTTGTCAGTGCGTATGGCAGGAACAAAACACCAAACTTGGAAACAACAGTTTTATATAGCTTTTATGAGTCTGTCAGAAAGATTTAGTGAGAGATTTCTATAAATATATAAATTTATAACTGTAGTTTTTAAATTGTTGTTCTTTCTAAATTTGCATCTTTTTCCTTACAAACGCTTTCAAAAATTAGAAACATTATCAATTTTGTTGTACGATATCTTAAAATTATACCAATGGATTTCAATCATATTTACCTGCTCTGAAAAATCATTTTAGAAACGATTATTTGCATATTGCTGTTCATCATTGTATTCAACCATTCCGACCCCTTTGAAGTATTACTTTAAAATATTGAAATACATTGGATGAAGGTAAACCAGTGACATCAACTCATTGTTAATAATTTTAGTTAGAGACAGACGTAGTTATGCGACCGTACCCTGTCTATATTGTAATGCTAATAATTTTTTATATTTATGTCAATGTTTAAATTGAACGTTTTCACTTAATTCTTACTTACAGCAATCATAGCATTCTACTACGTAATTAGTACAATATTTAAGTAAAGTGTTCCAAGATAGTACTTACCAAGTTCCGTATCACATCAGATAATCAAACACGCCAATAGAAAGATACTTTATCAAGACGTTGTAGTGTTTGTTCAGGTTTAATTATATTGTGAGCATGTGTAAGGCAACGATAACTGGACCTTTGACGTATTTGAGGAGATAAACTGTAAAACTGCCATTCGAAGCATTGTCTAGTGTTATTGGCAGAGTAATACACTGTCAAAATGCCATTCGATGCATTGTCGAGTGTTGTTAGCAGAGTAATAGACTGTCAAAAAATCATTAGAAGCATTGTCTGGTGCTATCGGCAGTGCAATAGACTATCAGAAAGTCAATCGATGCATTGTCTACTGTTATCGGCAGTGCAATAGACTATCAGAAAGTCATTAGAAGCATTGTCTACTGCTATCGGCAGAGTAATAGACTGTCAGAAAGGCATTAGATGTATTGTCTAGTGTTATTGGCAATGTAATAAACTGGCATAAAACAGCTAGACACGTTGTTACTTTCTTGGCTTTTGATGTCATTTTTTTTTAGGGTTAAAGTTTGTTGCTTACAGGTTTAATACCACAGCACGAAACAAATTTAAATACTTTTAAAAACATAAATGAAATGAGCTGGTGCAACCATTGTTATGACCATATGATATGTGTAATCAAGTTTTGATATGCTGGCTGCAATCTATGGTACTATCTACACAAGCACACAAATCTGAGGTCCGTCTATTTCTTACTCTACTAGTATTGTGACTATCAACAATTTCATAATTGTATTGTAGTTGAGGATTCTCGACACCGTGGTTATTAATCATCCTGTGTTCCATTTCTGTTATAATATTTTTGTGCTTCAACTATGACATAAAGGATCCACTTAGTTTAACAACAGCTAAAGTGTACAACTATAATAACTTGGAAAGATATAGAAAGTGATGACTTACAGACACCAGCTTGTTAAATTTTGTAATTTTGTTGATGGCATAGCTATCAAGGCTTTTTGTTTGTGAGGTAGTAAGGTGTTGGGGGCAAACAAGCACTACACTGAGTTAACTCAACAAATCTTGCTCCAGTTTTCTCAGTTACAAAGAAGCTGCGAACTGAATGTAGATGCCAATATGACTGAAGTGCGAAGTCGATGGAGATGCCACTGAGACTAAAGTGTGAACTTAATGGAGATACCAATAATAAGACTGAAGTGCAAACTACATTGAGATGCTACTGAGAATAAAGTGTGAACTTAATTGAGATGCCAATAAGACTGAAGTACAAATCAGATGGAAATGTCAATGGGTCTGAATTGAAAGATCGATGAAGATTGCTATTGAGACTGATGGAGATGGAGATTCCACTGACACTGAATTGCGAACTAGATGAAGATGCCATTGACACTGAATTGCGAAATTAAAGAAGATGCCATTGAGACTGAAGTGCGAACTAAATGGAGATGCCAATGACACTGAATTGCGAATTAAATGGAGATGCCACTGAGACTGAATTGCGAACTAAATGGAGATGCCATTGACACTGAATTGCGAACTAAATGGAGATACTATTGAGACTGAATTGCGAACTAAATGAAGATTGCCATTGACACTTAAGCACGAACTAAATGGAGATGCCACTGAGACTGAAGTGCCGACATGGATATGAAATTAAAATATATAACATATGATTTTATTCTCAACTGCAACTCGATAGAACACTAAATATGGGATCTAAAAGATATAACAACCAAAATAGTTGCTAATGATGTTTGGCAAACTAATTACTTCAGATAATACGAAAAGTGCATACCATTCAAACGCTATAGCGTAATATTACAATGTTTGCTTGGAAGCCCGTTTGAAATAGCGTACAACCCCTGGTAAATGGTTGATATGGAAGCCCATATTCCTGTTGTAGAAATATTGAATCCATTTCACGTTTGTTTTGTGCGGGCTATTTTGTGATTAGGAACTCTCACTTTTCCTCTGAACAAGAAGTACTAGATTGGCGCGTTTACATTCAAAACAGAAGATATCAATCTTTTTCTTCACATCAAGCTCGCGTCGAGCACCTGTGTTATAAATCAGATGTTAGTCTAGCTAACAGGCAACTAAAACAGTTAAATACACCCGCTGGTCATTCTGCATACAGAAAGTACATGTATGTACGAAAGCATATCACAAGTAAAATACATAGCTATATTAATGTGGAGTACATACATAATCCAGCCTCTAACAATGAAGATGTTAAAACAGTCACACTCACATAATTAAAGAACATTGACGACATTAGTCACATGACTGTGAAAAACATACGTTATACAAAGAGAAAGGTAATGATATACAAATCGTATTACTTATCTTGGACACGTGGCTTGAAAAAAAAATTACACCACCCTAGAAACGATACAGCTTATAATTTATGAGCATGTTTGGCAAAGTGCGAATGCTGTATTTTTTTTGCTTCGGCATGATCAGTGTGTGATTTGGATTTTTAGTGTAGCTTTAACAACGTTTCAGTCGTATCGCTACGATGTCTGCAGTGAGGCAGTTTATAGTGACGTCTAGCATTGGGGCACCATGCAAACATGTAGCATGATGTCTCACCAAGTCACATTATCCTGACACCGGGCCGATCAGCCCTAACACTAACCTCTTAATGCTGAGCGAAAAGCGATGCATCTGTAAGCACTATTTTTATACGACTTTGGTATGACTCGGTCATGACCAAACACAAGAAGCGATATCAATACTCATCAGTTGCCAGCATCTATGGGGACGTATAACATTATATGATCCATAGAGACTGCAGCTACGTGGCCCATTACATTTAGCATTAGTACAATCGGACTTACTCAATGCATTAGTATCATGGCTATGTGCTTGTATGTGATTTCCTGTATTTAGTGTGAAGACAAAAATGATATAAAACATAAATCGAACAATTTTTATTTTGTTAAGTGTGTGTGTGGGTGGGTGGGTGGGTGGGTGTGATAGAGAGACAGATTACTTACCCAGAGCAACACTAACTACGAAAAGTAAAATGATAATGATTTCTTTCATTATAATCAAGTAATGTGGTTCACCAGCTCGTATATTAATCAGTGATTCAGTCTGAATTTAAAGCGTATGTCCTTACTTATATATAGACTAAAGTCCTGTGTGGGAAGGGCCTTTCATTAATCACGTAATCTATAGAGCGTAAGCTGAGCAAAGCAAAACAATGTGTTTGCTTCCTACATGAAATTGGAGTACATACTTCTAGATTTGTAAATAATATATCACATTCTTTTTACTAGGCTTTCATGGAAGTGCCCGATAAACTAAAAACAACTTTAACGATATCTGATGAAAATCATTGAACGATATACTATTATAATATATCCATTGTTGCAGTATCGGCCTCTTCAGAGCCACACGGAAATTAACATTGACCTTTAGGTACCCATGTAGGCAAAACTTAAGGACCAGATAAGGATTGACTTAGGCCATGGGTTTACATATAGGCAAGACTTAAGGATCTAATGGGAATTAACATTGTCCCATATGTTTACATATAGACAAGACTTAGGGATCAAATGGGAATTAACATTGTCCCATGGGTTTACATATAGGCAAGACTTAAGGATCAAATGAAAATAACATTGTCCCATGGGTTTACATATAGGCAAGACTTAAGGATCTAATGGGAATTAAAATTGTCACATATGTTTACATATAAACAAGACTTAAGGATCAAATGAGAATTAACATTGTCCCATATGTTTACATATAGATATCATTTAAAGGCCAAACTGGATTATATATTAGCCCATAGGTTTTCATGTAAGCAACATGTATGGGCTAGCGAGATCCACATTTACGATTTGCTTACACGTATGCAACATTTGAGGGCAAAGCCAAACCACAGGTTTAAATTTGCGGGTAAATGGTGACATTGTTAGAAGTGACTGACCGCATTTGGGGTTACATAGCAACAGTCTCATATATATATATATATATATATATATATATATATATATATATATATATACTAAAAAAATGGTTCCTATACAAATGTGTGACGATAAGATTCAGATAACCTCATGTAACGTCTTACAATGAGAATGAGATTCAGATAACCTCATGTAATTTGTTACAATGAAAGTTAGTTTCAGATAACCTCATGGAATGAAATTAAGATTTTAAAAACTTCTGTAATCAAGAAAAGGTTCAAATAACCTTATATAATCAAAATGACCCAAATTGTACTCAATTGTAACAACAATCAATTGCAGTAAATATATTACTCGGTCATTAGTATAGTCGTATGATTTAAATATTTGTTTTTTAAAAAAAGCTTTTAAATGTGTTTACGGACAAACAACACAGTTATCCCTAATTCTTGGGTCGGCCAATACCTGTATCGGCCGATCAAACCTTCATGGATCCACCATGTGCACAAGTTTACAAATTAGCGGTTTCGTCCTTGTATGGCCTTGATGGTTACTTCATCTTTCATATCCATATATACGCACAAACTGCCAGATAGCCTGTTAAACCCGCACACACATACGTACAGACAGCACAGTTTTTTCTGAATTTGGTTAGCACTCTTGTATTGGCCACGCTCATCTTTCATGGTTCCACCATGAGCACAGACATACGTATAGACACACATACGGACAGCTGCAGACAGCTACAATGAAACCATACTGGTCATAATATCAAGTACGGAATGGAAATCTATGGCAGCTTGTAACCAAAAGTTCAAAACATTTCAAGCCTGCGTAGTAGTAAATAAATCATTTCACAATACGACATTAAAAGTTGAATATGCTTCACATATCAGCTAAAATACAAATGTAACCCTTACCCCTATGGCTGGAGAACAAAACTGGAGAACGTTCACTCCTTGACAAGATCCAAAGACTAGTGTATCAGTGAAACAAAATACTTTCCTCAACTTCACAGAAGAGCGAGTATTAATGAGAGTGAAATACCCCTCTATACCGTGATTTTAGTATATCAAATACAATTATTCACCCTAGGTAACGTTGTACGCGTTTACAACGAGAAATGGTCGAATGTTCTTAGGCGTAACCGAGTTATGTCTTGCTTTATTCTGTGACAATAATATTCTACGATTGATTGTAATTTGGACTTGATCTTGTCCAAAGTCAAGTTCTTTTTCTACCTGACTTGAATTGTTGATATTGAAATGATGGGTCTACCTGTTGTTTAACACGTGTTATATTTAGTAACAGACCTTTTTAATGATAACTAAGTTTGCATCTTGCAAACTTTTTGAAGCTTCTGGAATGAATTTTCCATTGAGTTATATTTTTTATGTTGAAAATGCCAGGATTAACCTGAGGTCAAGTAGATTACTACATAACCATAGTTATATAAAAGTATTCTTTCGTGCTACTTTAGAATATTTTATGTAACTTTTTTTTAAAACCATAAAGTCGAGACATAAGAGTGCAAAACGAACACGAAAGACGCCGGGCTCAACTTACTCAGTGTGGATGTCTTACTTAATGTGAGAAACGACATCAGTCAAATTCTCAGCAGAACGACAGCCAAGTGTCATGTTCGGTGAGTCGAAAACAAAGCCTTGAACATTGACTCTGGACTCCGGTCCAAGATAGATGATCCTATTTTCCAAGAATCTCCACCTAAAAGTTTGCTCACTGGTATTGTGAACAATGCGGCCTTCGATGGAACTATATGGAAAAACAATCCTTTCCAGTTCCAAATATCCAATGTGTCCAAGACAAACGTTACCGAGATAGATAGATAGATAGATAGATAGATAGATAGATAGATAGATAGATAGATAGATAGATAGATAGATAGATAGATAGATAGATATTGTCTCTAGGAGCTTTCTAACTTAACTTTTTCCAGAAAAGTTATTTGAGATCATCTTACATGTCTCTTTTTGAAGTCACTGGTAAGTTAGAGACCAACAGCAGCCACTGCAATTCGTACGACCATTATGAAGAAAGATATATTGTATGGGAATTTAATTTCACTACAGACCAAGGCAGCGACAAGGGGTATTTCCAACCTATAAAACTGGGTTCGTGTGGAACATTTAGTTGCAGTGGTCTGGAGAACACAGTGAACATCATCTTGTATGCAGAATTTGGCAATCCTCTGGAAATCAACAGTTTGAAATAAGCGACCCCAATCTATAAGAAGAAAAAGAGACGGAACACGTATCTGTGAAGATAGACGAAGAGGATGTTTCCTATCCGGAACAACAGCAACAGTTACGGACCACAAATGAAGAAGTAAAAAAAAAATAAAGTCGCATGGATAAGATTTCCACAACTAGAACAACGTTTAATATCCTGTTATGTTTTTGACTGTACTGGTATAATCACAGGCCTAGCTAGAGAACATTGTCATGTCATGCAAGTTACAACCAACACGATTAATATTTGAGTGATACGTTGAGAGGAACAACTAGAAGAGTATATGGGAGGTAAATGGGCCATCATCTAGCAAGAGAAGATTTAAATGAATAATGTGAGATTACAAGGATCAGAAAATACTGTGTATATTTTTTTCACCCACGCAATCTGGCTTTTTCCCTGTAACATTAAATGAGAAGAATTGAAGTAGGCCTCGTCATGCGTAATACTAAAGGGTAAAGTGAGACTTACACGTCCTGGATATCTTTGGCGTTAACGTCTCAACAATCCATGACGACAATTTCTATTTAAGTGTAATATTGTATTGGAGGTTATAGTGAAAATGTATAAACACTATCTAATCTTTGCCTAATGTTATACCTGGAGCATAATAACTCAAGGAGATAATTCGCTGAAAGAAGAGAGCTTGTCACTCAAAAATGTTGATCAACACAACTGACTTGTGAGCGAAAGACAGATGAAGTAGCCAAACTACTCCTAAATAAGCCGGAAGTCATTCCGTTATCATACACTACTACCCGTGGACAATTTAGCTTAATTAGAAATTGATTAAACTCAAGAGGCAAAGGGATTGGAATAACAGCCTAAAGGGCAGATGAGAAGGAATGTTAGTAGACAAATTAATGCCCTCAAATTGCACAATCATATTGACTTCAAAATAATAAACAGACTAAGAACCGGAAAAAACTCGAATAGCTAGTAACTTGGGAAGGTTCTTTCCAAGAAGCAATGCACTAGGTATATACTGTCCTCATTGTCGTGTATCAGAGAATATAGATCATGTGATAAATGAATGCCCGCATAAAGCAATGCATTAGGTATATACTGCTCTCATTGTCCCATACCAGAGGATATAGATCATGTGATAAATGAATACCCGCACATAGAAATGCAAAGGAAGTTATTCCAAGCAAAAAAGACCAAACTTGAAACCATCCAGGTACTTTAAAACTGGATAACGACAAGTTCAAAAGAAACTCTCATAATTTACTCGGTTTTATTTCAGAAAGAAGAGAAGAGAAAAACAAATAATTTCCTGCATTAGTCAAATATGAAAAGAACAAAATATACCCACTGAAGACAAATACAATTCACAAAAGTTAAGAAGTATGGATACTTCTTAATTTTGAAACCTAAGCCAAAGCGGGGAGAAGGAGAAATTGATCGGCTGAGGAACAGAACGAATGTCGGTTTGAACCACATTGTATCAGAGAATATCATTGTGAATGGACAGACCAATGCCACAGTAATCATATATAGTTTACATTTTGCTATTCGCAAAGGTATTCCTGTACCTACATGACTTTATTTTCCACCAAGATCACGTTACGGAACCTTTTTTTACAGATCTTACACAAAAATATGGGCTTCAAATCCCAACTCGCCCACTATACAACCCCACGTTATTTCCAAACTTAAAAAAAAATCGTTCTGTGAAAATCAGTATCATCTGAAAAGAACAAATGCATGTATTCGTCGGATCTCAACGAATGCTTTTTCCTACAGGACTGCTACCAATGGTCAGGACATGTGACACAAAATGAGAGAAACACATTAAGTCATAATAATGTAACTTTGAAAAGTTTTTCTTATTATTTAAAACCGTTAAGTGAATCTTTATACAGCATTTGTAATTTTAAAAAATGTAATTTTCAACCCACGTATTTTAAATGAAACTTTCCAGCCTCAAATATGACAAAACTTGATTGCTAATAAGAAAAGATAGCACTGCCACTGCAAAATGAGACGTAGATCACGATGACCTACATTGGCTTGGAACATTATATTGCTCAGGTTGGCTTCCTACATCAAATGGATAGTTTTGCACAGAATGAAGTATGTTGCATTAGAAACAAACCTAACCACTTAAAATGGGCATAAAATGGTACGTTGTTATTGTTGTAGGGTTTAACGCCATTTTTCAGCACACGATATACAAATGGATAGTTTTGCACAGAATGAAGTATGTTGCATTAGAAACAAACCTAACCACTTGAAATGGGCATAAAATGGTACGTTGTTATTGTTGTAGGGTTTAACGCCATTTTTCAGCACACGATATACATGGAGGCCAGTATTAATGGTGGAGGAAGAACCCAGGGAAAACCCCCGGAAAGAACCACCGACCACGAGAAGCTACTTGCAAGCTTTCTCACATACCCACATCGGCCGAATCTGAGACGCTAACCCACGCAGACAGAGGTGAGATGGCAGTGATCCGTTACGGATAGCGCTTTAGACCACTGGGCCACTCAGGGCACCCAAAAAGGTACATGCTTTTGGGAAAGACAAAAACCATGCCGTTAATACGCACTAAGAGTCATGCACTATACAACTAGCGAAAGGCTGAAAAGCACTTAAATATTTTAGTTCACCGAATAATTAATGTGAGTTAGAATAACAGAAGTGGGCCGAAATAATTTACCATGACTTTATAATAGATAACAAAATGCTAAATTGGAGATTTGGTCCAAATGTCTCAAAAACACTCTTGACTGGCCTACATGAAATGACAATTTTATCTGGCATTCATTTAGCTGTATCTACTATATGTACTGGATTTTTTTTAACACTCCCTGCACACACTGAACCAGGTTTGCAAATGATGTACATGTAAATGAAGATCAAACAGGTTAGTCTGTTTGCAACAATAAATAGGCAAAGCTCTTATTGCTTCATGTTTGAAATGTAAAGCGATATTCGGTTGCAGCCAAGCGAAACGGATTACATAAAGCTGTTTATATATCTTGACAAGTAGACGTCAATGATACAAGTAAACCTGTTTACTATCTTTTTAAACGGATCTGATACTTGGCTCGCACGGTATATAAATTAAAATGCAGTCGATCCGTCGAGTGTTTTATATATATATATATATATATATATATATATATATATATATATATATATATATATATATTGTTAGCTTTTACATTGCAATTACTTCAGTAGTAGTAGTAACATTCTACAAAAAGCAGAAGCATCTTTCTTTTCTAAACATGAATTTAATTTATTGAGATTTCCCCAAACTTCTTGAAGCCTGAGGAGCTTTTAATCTTGTTGAGGTATAACTGTATGGACCAGTTGGTCCTTACCTATAAAATATTAGATTAGTTAATTAAAGCGTTCAACCGGTCAGACTAGTCAAGTCTAAACTAAGCAATAGAAAAGAGCAAACACTAACAAGTCTTGTACAATTCAACAGAAATACTTTTTCCCTAACATACAGTGAATTTTATTTCAAAAAACTGACAGTATTGTGCATTAAAGTCCAGATATAAAAATTCCAATTGAATTTCAGTGATTTTTCAAATAATTAAAGCATTTAATATGTTGATATGCCAGTAGTCTCCAAACGTGTTAATGTGCCAATGGCCTGAATTGTGATAATGTGCTAACAGTCATTTGATGTATCACAATAACATAATCCACAAATAACGTTGTCTGAATTCACTATAATTCCAAATTAATATTACAGTCCAAGAATATTATTGATGAGCGCTATGTAATTCCAGTGAATAATGATTTCAATAATAAAATCCACCCAAATGAAAGCTGAATTGAACAATAAGACTCACTCTGTTTTAAGCTGTTAAGGCGAAAATGAGTAATTTCTCAAGTAAACATCATTATTTAAAAAAGCTAAGGCATAAATTGAGAGGGGGGGGGGGTTAAAGTACATTTCTAGAACATTCTACGTTGTCAACAAGATGAAGTCTATTACTGAAATTATAATAAAGACAATGCCAGACATCAAGTACACCATGTTTTTCCATGGGGGAAGGTCCAGTGTCCTAGACTAAGATTTATATAAACATGTTTACTTCCATTGCTAATGATCCTAATATTGTATCTATGGTTACAGAGAAATATTAACGATGTATTATTTCGTTAACGAAATCAATTTTCATAGTCATGTACACAGTGTACTTGATTTTGGACCAAGGTCAATTGCAAAATGCAATTATACAAAACATATAATCGTGGAAAGAAAAGCCAACAAGCAATACAAACTAAATATACAAAACAAAGTAAACGTAACCATAATCAGTATTTGAACCTATCTCTATGGATTTAGCAAGTACAATCCTGATAAAGAGTGCACCAAAGTCATGTGAACTTGATTATATTCCAATAGCAATGCTGATTGCGTGTTTATATCCAGTATTTCCTTCACTAACTGATGTTATTAATACCTCTCTCTCATACGGGCAATACCCATAATTTTTCAAAACTGCCATTGTAGAGCCTCTGCTGAAGAAACCAACAATAGACCATATCGACAAGTTTATTCTCCTATTCATATAAAAAAAGATGTTCTATCCCAGCTTGTATCATCTGAATTCAAACAGTCTTTTTAGCCATAATGACATTCTCTCTGCTTTGGATAGCGGTAAGATTACAGTCCTCACCCTCCTTGATTTGTCTGCAGCATTTGACACATTAGACCATGCTATATTACTTCACCGTCTTCAGTATGTATTTGATATTGATGATACATCTTTACTGTGCTTGAAGTCCTACTTGGTCAACAGGACACAACTTGTGTCTGCAAATGAAATACACTTCAGCCCAGTTAATCGGTGTTGTGGTGTTCCACGGGGGTCTGTTCTCTTTATTCTATTCACTCAGTCACTCTCAAGTGTCATAGATCATCATCCAGTGTATCACCAGTTGTACGCTGATGACACCCAAAAATACAAAACTAGGCACCCACCTTATTTTGATGCTACCGTCCAAGGTGTAGAGAGGTACATTTCGGATGTGATATCATGGATGACATAGAACAAGCTGCAGATGAATGATGATAAAACTGAGGCCAGGAGTCTCACATTGTTTGTACCTACATGTCATGAACTTAGGCAAGGCTCCATATCTTGAGCAGAGATGCATCAGCTCCATTTGCAAATATTTTTAAGTTGATGCCACTAAAATACTTGTGTGTTCATTAGTACTGTCACGACTAGACTATTGTAACTCCATTCTGTCTGGTTCATCTCACTATCTACTCCAGAAACTTCATAAAGTTCAAAACACAGCTGCTTCGATCATACTTAGATTACCACGATCAGAGCACACCTCTACCCTGCTCTGTATCCTACACTGGTTATCCGTTTAATCCGGAATCAAACACAAAATTTGTTCTCTGTGCTACGTTTCACTGACGGACACCAGTCCAACATGCCTATCCGACCTCACCCATGTGTATACACCAGCAAGATACTTACGCTCTTCTTCTGAGAATCGTATACTCATTATTCCTACTATAAAAACGAAGAATATAGACAACATTCTTTTGCATACCAGGGCCCAGCAACATGGAATGAATTTTCCACTGAACTTAAACACAAAGACATAATGATAGCATTCAAGAGTGCTCTTAAAAATTAACTTATTTCGACTGCAAGAACAAACGTAAAGAGCTAATACTGTTTCCTACCTTAAATATTTTCAGCATGGTTTTAATGTTTTCTAATTTCATGTTGTTGTTGTTTTTTTTTGTAATCATATCATTATATATGTTTTTTTATGTTTTAGGTGTTGTCTGATGTTGTAAAGCGCTTAGAGCTTCTAAAGATTAGGCGCTATACAAAGTCATTATTATTATCATTATTATTATTATTATTATTATTATTATTATTATTATTATTATTATTATTATTATTATTATTCATGTTACAGTTGCAGTTGCAGGGAATCTAGGTATGAATTGGCAAATAACAATATGTTTAACACTATAACGGCGAGGCAAAACTAAGACTGATAACCAATATATTTGTACAGCTAAAAATATACGCATTAGCTGAAAGAGTCATGTTACCTCATACTCCGACTGACCGTATTGGTTTTCTTTACGGCGACCAACTAGACCGCTGCACATCTCATCATAAATATTCTTGCACAATCGCAAATAGGTTTTGTTTAACACTAATGCTTGCTTATCTCAGACAACTAACATAACTGCTGAATTAAGTTATCGATACGTAAATGAATACATTACTGCAGAACTGGGTAATAAAATGGTGGTAAAATGTCTTAGCAATGAACTTTTAAACAGTACCTAATATATCAGAACACTGGGATGAACTCAGTGTTGTACTCTTTCAAAGCGCTGTACTGTGTCAGGATGAGTTGAATCGGTTTGCGGGTTTTGTTAAGACTGTTTTATCTCTTATCCTGAATAAATTCTCTCGCGTACTGATATCCAAATAGTCGCTCAGAAAGATTTTTATTAAATTGTTCAACAATAGCTTGATCGCGATGAATTACAGTGTGTCCTCGACGTATTTTAACGTCATTTTGTTTCATCAGCGATAATACCGCACTTAAAAATTTCCTGCCAGGGTCAACCTAAAGTAGGATTGGCCATCGTAATGGTCCTTGTTCATAAATTTTTCTAAATACATTAGCGACTTCATTGGCTGTTTTTGTCCCTAGCAGCTCTGCTTCTTTGTATTTTCTTGCAATATCAACCACCGTCAACACTTACTTGTATGTTTCATTGTCAGCGGTGTCATGCGGTAAAAGCATAATATCAGCCTGATGAATTTCATTAGGAACACTAACATCAAAATGTGCGTGTTCGATTCGTTTAGGCGGTGGAATATAAATTTCTCATGCTGCCTGCCTGGATAACCATGACGCGATAGTAGCAGGTTTTACTCGAGCGGCACTGGCATGTTTTTTAATCGCCGATTTACCTTTCCAAAATCCAACTGGAGAATAATAAATCGATTCCATTATATTAATTACCAACACCTAACGCTAATTTGCCTTTCGTTGCGGTGTTAATTAACTAAATAGCTAATTTTTCTTTGATTGATTTTTTTTAATATAGAATTTAGCGTGTGAATTAATTTTACGTCCGCGAGATGTCTCTGCTGAAGATCGTTTCTTCAATAAGCTACATCGT